>JAWHQI010000084.1:2626666-4015833 GCA_033032865.1 Dactylorhiza incarnata | reverse complement strand
ATTGGAATTCTTTAGTTTTCTTCTTCTTCCTCAAGCTTTCTCTCTGAAAAGAAAAGAAGAACAACTCTGTGCAGGAATACAAACAAGGCTGCTGCTTCTTCTTCATATCTTACAACAACAATCAAACTAGAGTACAGAGATCACAGATGATCACAAGACCATAATCCTTGCATTCTTCTCTACCATAAGAAATGGTTCATCATATACAGATCCTCAAGAACAACATTTTATGTGATAGCTGTAGAAAGATTTATACAGTAGAATCCTTCTCTTCTTCTTCTTTATTTCTCCATTTTTATCTGTAACTAAGAAAGAGTCCTAATAATACCTCTTTAAAGGATTTAGTTTATTCTAAGAGTCTCCTTATCAAAAGACTCAGTGGTTTTAAGAGGCTCCTTGTTAAAAGACTCGGTGAGTGATTCTAAGAGTCTCCTTATCAAAAAACTCAGTGTTGGTTCTGAGAGTCTCCTTATCAAAAGACGCAGCCACTAGATAGTGCAATCCTACAGGTGGTAGAAGAGTGTACTACCCATATTTTGGGGAACCACTACAAATATTCTATGTCTTCTGTGTTTGCTTTTCTGTGTTGTCCCTTTACTGTTTACTATTTTCTATTTCCTGTGTTTACTTTATTCTTTGTTGGTTGTGCTGATTGCATAGTTATTGGAATAGTTTATTATTATGTGGGCATATTTAGGGTAAAGTCTTTAAATTTCTATTCACCCCCTCTAGAGAATACTTAGAGGTTACATAGTGCACTTTCGGACTACAACTCAGTTTTTGCACCGCTGGGCTCAATAAATAGCTCAGTATCGGGCTCACAGCTACCCCACTCTGACTCCTCTTTCTAGTTGTGAACTTCCTCGTCGAGATGGCCGGACGTAATGTGTCAATCCTTGTTTATCTGAAAAAGACGAATTCCGCCACAAAGGTAGGGCCTTCAGGTGCTGCTATAGTGGTGCCCATGGAGAAGCAGTTGCGGAAGGTCCTCAAGAAGACCGTGGAGAAGAAGTCACATTGAGCCGCTAGTGGAAGCGTGTGTGCAGATATTTGGGCGACTGCCGAGGGATCACTTAGGGTTGTTATTGACCTATCGTGCTACCCCCATCATCCTCAATGCTGTTGGAAAGGAGCTAGAAACGAAGGTGACTTTCGCCCTGGGGACGACCAGTGGATCTCCTGCAGTTGAGCCCTTGACAATGGGAGAAGCGAGAAAGCACCATCAAGTGAAGACGGGTCCTCCAGAGTGGTGGTCACAAAAATGGAGGGACCGTTACTTACCCACGAGATACCAGAGAAAGTGTCTTCCCGAAAGGCGATGCTGGGGGATCAAAGAAGTGAGCGAGCGCTGGAGGAGGTTCAGCTCCGGATGTGATGACTGGAAGAGGAAGCGGTGCATGTTCCTGCAAAAGAGTGGAAAAACAAGAATGCATACTTGTGGTGAAACCGCAGCCCAGGAGGGCTCTATGAGAGGAGACTTCACAGGGTGAGAGCGCTGAGTGTTCGCAGCTGAGGACCCAGGAAGCATTCGTCTCACCCTTGGGCATCGTGGAGGTAATGAATCAGATGTACGACTTTGCTATCGGTCTGGTAGGCGGGCATGAAGGCTCTGCTGAGCGTCCGCGCTTCCCCCTAGCCCAGTCTAGCGATGCTCCTCGGCGTAAGTTGATTGTCATTCGTACGCACATGGGGGCAAAGCCCGGTGAGTAGTTGTGGACTCATGCGCAGATGTGGGAGATAGGCATACATGGAGAGGCCTTGTAGAGGGACTAACTTCAGAGGGTGGATCCTGAGCTATTTAGGAGCATGCTATTCAGTTCTGCGAGGTCGTCTGAACCATCGTAGATTGACTTTAATGCATTTGGCTCCATCGAGAGGGTGGCACTTCGTCTGTTAATGAAACAAGACTGCCAATTATCTTGGCTGAAGTGTTCGTCGAGGAGGAACTTGTTGCCAAAATAGTGCCCACCTTTGAGGCACAAGATAGTCCTTTCTCCCTGTACTCAACCGACTTATCGAAAATATTATGCAAAATTTTTACCTTACCGTATGCGATTACCGTGGCAGGAACCGAGTCACCTGTTTCTGGGTTTAGAGCTAAGTTAGAGGCCTTGTGGGAGGTCATCACAAACATGCAGAATCGGGTTGCTTAGCTAGAAGCAGAGGTTGTGGTGCAAAAGGAACATACTCCCTGATTAGAATAGGAAACCCGCGCGGCCATATGCGTGAGTACTATTTGTATGCTTGCTTTCTATATGTAACTTTTATCGTAATGAAAAACAATGTCGCATTCCAATATGCTTTTTTTGAATTATTTCTTATGTCGTGTACTTGATTCTCATTATTTTCTTTACTAATGAATGTACTCTGGGCATGTTCGTGTTGTCCTTGTTGGGAGTTTGCAACAGTTACGAGCAGTTGCATATCGAGAATAGCGCACTCCCCTACCATTTTGGTTTTCAAGGCAACGTGAGGTGGAGTTATATATTAAGACGATCCCATCCCTGCCTATAGGTGTGTGCTGGGAGCAAAATGGCGTGAACTCCTTCTCAACGTCTGGAGTGCGCGATCACATTCCTGAGCGAAGAACATCCTTCCCATGCGCTCACCGATGTTAATCTTGTGGATTTCCTATCGAGGCACCTGCTATGTGATGACTATTCCGTGTGATTGCTGCATGTGAATGAGAGGGATGACACTATATTCTCTGACAAAATGGTGGTGCCTTTTGACTACTTTGGCACGGGATGGACACATCCCCTCTTTCTTGAGATGGCGGAGATACTGAAATTTTGCAGGGTGGTGCCCACCCAACTACTGCCAAACTTTGTTGCGTTAATAATTTCATATATCATTTATATGAGGATGCAACAGATCCACTTTACTTTAGAGGTGTTTCACCATCTGTTCTAAACACGGGCCTCGAGCGCAGGCCATTAAACTTTGGCCCTGACAGGATGCACGCACTGAACCTAGAGGACGCTGCGTCTGACTAGCAGATGTGATTCACCATTTTCTAAGGGGATTATGGCAAACTCAACCTGGTCCTTGACTTGGACAGAGAGGAGACTTTCCTGCCCCCGGAGCTGATGACGATCAACTCACAAATAGTGCGCCTCATTGACAGCGAGTGCTTGGATGTCTATACTACATTCTCCGTGTGCGGGAAGTGTGGAATCTGAGCGTTCAAGAATGTAAGTGAAAATGATAAACATCCGCTCATTTGTCCGTACCAGCGTTGATCCTTTTACGTCTGCAGTAATCTTGATGGTGGCAGCCTCTAAGCCGTTCAAACCTCTAGGAAGAGTCCTAATCGTGGAAACGGAGGGAGAGCCCTGAATCCGCTTACGAGGCAGGGCATCAGTGTAGGAGGACCACGTCCCTCCATCCATCGACAATGCCGATGAGGCCTCCCTTCTTTCTGCTTTGGAGGGTGTCACCCTTGATAAAGAAGGGAACCTGTTGATGCTCTGGGAGCCTGAGTCAGTCATGCTCAGCACCAAGCTCCCCTCATGGAAGGAGCTGGAGTGGGCTCTTCCCCATGCCCTTGATGTGTCTGTAATGATTTGTGGATCCAAAGACCGCGAGGGGATAAGGAGGATCCCCTCACACAATCTTACCCTGCGATGGTTGTGATGATGAATTTAAGGGTGTTTTCTTACAATAATGCAGTTTGGAGTGTCCTTGAAGATGTCTTGGTGGCGAACTACCGTCTGCGAGAAAAGGCTAAAGGTATTTGAGAATAAAAAACAGTGTCATTTTCTTACCCGCATGAGGACCTTCTGATTTGGCGTTGCTTCTGGTGCATGCCATCACGACCATGGTCAATCCAAGCTTCAGGCGAGAGGCACTTCGAAATGGTTAGCTCTTCGCGGAGACGACCATTAACCCCCTGAAGGAAAAAAGGTGCCCTGACGCCAGAGTACGCTGACATTGATTATGAGACTTTATACATGGACTATGGAGCGGCAGCGGTTTTTAGTTCGGGCCCGCCGATGATGCGGATGCTGCCAAATGCAACGTGGACGCACATTCGAGAGTCCGGGAGAATAGTTAGGATGGAGAGTCTGGAGCTGAATAAATAGTGTTCAAGGGGTAGGCGCGCCTTTCGTTGTGTGTTCGCTGCACCCCGGGCTCGCCCTTTAAATGGATGAATAATATTGAAGTGTTTCTTCTTCCCTTTTCTTTTGCATGTTCCTATATGTCGTGTAGATAAATGACAAGACATGCTTACTAATTTATGGTGCACTTTCCCTTCCATACGGACACCTTGTGTAAGGACCACCCCTTTTAAAAAAACACGAGGATCCCTATGCCCAAGGCAAACGTGCCTCAAAAAGGTTTGGGTTCGGTAGAGGATCCACCCCTCTCACCCGACCCATGACCATATTGAAAGAAAATTGGCCTTGTAAGGCTTTACACCATTACAAGAACATTCAGAGAGTATTAAAATTGCGGAAGCATATATCACAGAACATCCCAACATGATGATATATAAATAATGTAAGACTCCGCCTCCCGGTAATTGAGCACGATAGAGGAGAGTTGTATGCCTAGAACAACCGCCTTGCTGTAGAGCCAACTCATGGGCTAGCACCCACCACAAGATGTCTATTCTGTCGACAATTTCCAAATATCAAAGGCCAACCACAATATTAAAGGAATGAAAATCTAAAGTCCACATCACATTAAATAGAAATAGAAGTCCACAGAATAATAATAGAGACGGATACACTCTGATACATGTCCAAGATGAAATACAAACCGTTGGAGTTTCTACGGTGATTCAGAAGTAATCAAGCAGTTAGTCTCACTGACAACGCGATATGAGCCAATAGGGTCACACATAAAAGTGTTTGGAGAAGTTGGTGAAGGGATTGTCTTAGCCTTGCTCATATTGGATATGAGTGATATGACCAATCCTATGACTATTTGGAATAGACTTGGTTCGGGAAGACTACTCCTTCGATGTTATGAATATTGTAGGGAACATGTCGATAAAGGCTTCAAGACGATGTTGTGAATGTCGTCGTGAAAGATATCCTATTTTCAGGATCACAAGCTGATATTATGAATATCGAATCATGATCAATGTCATTGAGAACGTCTCGACGACATAGACTCATGGATATTTCATAGAGAATGTCTCGACGATTTTGTTGAGATGTCTCCATGATTTCGTCGAGATGCCTAGATAATTTCGTCGAGATGCCTAGACGATTTCTTCGAGACTGTCTCGATGAATTATCCATGTCGTCGAGACTGTCTCGACGAGAATGTCTGTCATTGGTCATTTCATCGAGACTATCTCGATGAATGATCAAATTTGTCGAGTTGTCTCGACGATTTTGTCGAGGCTGTCTCGACGATTTTGTCGAGGCTGTCTCGACGATTTCGTCGAGGCTGTCTCGACGATTTTGTCGAGTTGTCTTAATGAATGAATTGATCCTGATGAAACTTTGATATTTTGTTATGGCTAGGTCTGCGGATAGAGGAGCCTTTTATCTGCCTTTTACTCGTGGGAATAAAAGGCCATACTTTAGGTTTTAAGAGAAAAAATAGACGTGAAGTGGAAGATTCGAGATCGAGAATGGAAGGACGATCCCAATCGACACCCGTACTCACCTTCGCTGCTCTTGAAGATTGGGAGGAAAGGTTCCTTGAAATCTCGTCGCCTCTAGAGATATGATAGGAAGTGTTCCTGTGAGTTCTAGTTGCGTACCGTCCATCAATTCTAGTCGCCTCCTCTCCTTGTCGGATCAAGTAATCCATGGAGAGGATGAGGGCATTCCATCTCTGACCTAGTTCTTGATTGACAGGAATTTAGTGTTCTCCGAAGTCTCATGCGGACTTCTGTAGAGGTACAGATCTATTTCTGTGCTAAGTCCTTCATACGAGTTTGCTGATTTCATCAGAGGTGCGGGAACATGGAAGAGGACTCAGAGTTGAATTCTGATTCATAGAAGAATTTTCTTGGAGCATCTGATTGAGTAGTGACTCAATCCTGCACATGTAATACATTTATTGTTGCAAATTCATGATTCATTGTTTTGGCAATATACTTTCATGAATCTTTTAGGTTGTTCTTGAATATTCTACTGTGCAAATCTGATGTGTGTACCCCTAAAGAAAACCCAATAGTGGTATCAGAGCTAGGTTCTGCAATTTCTATGAATCAGAAATTGTCCCCTTTGCAGTAACTGTCCTTCTCTATGTTAGTTTGTGAAACTAGAGCATAAAGAGATGAGTTTGTTTACTGCCCTAAGGGTGTTTGCCTGTGCTAGCATCCGGTACATGTAAATCCGAAGATTAAGAAATGTTCTAAATATTCAGATTTAATCCATATCATCAAATGTTGATGGTTTTGTGCATCTGGAATGTATCCGGGTTACGCTTATTGTTTCTTTCCTGATTGATAAATGTGTGCACATTGATTAAATGTTAATCAAGATTAATTGATAATCAGGAATCATAAAAAATCCCTTAAAATTAATATTAAGTATTCATATGACACTCTTCCTGCCTCGATCGATGAAGTGTGGGCTTGCCAAAGCAAGGTGCATTAATCTATCTTGGTAAGGAGCAGATAATTGTGATATCCCAGTGTCAACATCGGGTCCAACTTTACTAGGTGACATCAAAAGTTGAGTGCCTAGAGGCATAAGGTTGGCATGCACCATATGATGGATGTGAATAATGAGTTACTCACCAACCATACATGAGTTGCATAATGATGCAATTGGCAAACATTGTCTACCTAAATAGCCACATTGTGGGTGATCAGCCAAAGCTGACTTACGATGGAGGTGAAATACAGATCTTGTCCACTAAGAGAGTAGCTCGCATAAATTCTCCGAATTGAAATAAGGGTTATCAATTTGAATAAAATAGTGAGAGCTTTTAATAAAAGTCCTTATTAAATGAAGTGTATTTTGAAATATAGTACTAAATAGTTTTGCAAATTTATTGTAGAATTTCCATGGCAAGTACATCTCACTCCACTCTGTCCCTAAGAGATATCCTTCAGAAGGACAAGCTCAATGGGACAAACTTCCATTACTAGTATAGGAACCTGAGGATCATCCTCAAGCAAGAGCGCAAGCTCTATGTCTTGGAAGGGGAAGCCCCCACAGAGCCAACTAAGAATGCTCCCCGAGAAGACAGAGATGCTTACAAGAAGTATCAGGATGATACCCTGGATGTTGAATGCCTCATGCTTGCTACCATGTCCTCTGAGCTTTAGAAGTAACACGAGAGCATGTGTGGTTATGAGATAATCGAGCACCTAAAGAAAATATTCGAGGGGCAAGCTCGACAAGAGAGGTTTGACATATCCAAGGCATTGTTTCAGTGCAAAAAGGGAGCTCGAGACTCAATAGGGACTCACATACTCAAGATGATTGAGTATATTGAGAACCTTGAAAGATTGGATTTTCCTTTGGGCCAAGAGTTGGCCACTGATCTGATCCAACAATCATTGTCGGACAGTTATGAGTAGTTCATCTTGAACTATAACATGAATGAGATAGACAAGACACTGCCCGAGCTCCTAAGCATGTTGAGAACATCCTAGAACAACATGAAGAAGACCAAGTCTGCTAGCCCCATACAGATGGTGCATAAAGGGAAGGGCAAGGCCAAGGGATCAAAGAAGATGAAGATAGGATCTAAATCTGATCTTGATCCCAAGTCTTCAGTACTAAAGAAGAAAGGTCTGGCTAGGGAAGGAAAGTGCCACCACTGCGGTAAGGCAGAGCATTGGAGGAGGAACTGTCCCCTCTATATTAAGGATCTACAGAACAAGAAGGGAAGTGTGACTTTCGCTTCAAGTATTTTTGTTATAGAAATAATCCTTTCTTCTCCTTCATCTTGGGTATTGGATACCAGATGCGATTCTCACATTTGTACAAATGTGCAGGAACTGGGAATGAGAAGAATGCTGGGTAAAGGAGAGGTAGACCTACGCGTTGGAAATGTGGCAAGAGTTGATGTTGTTGTCGTTGGAGTCTATCGTCTTTCTTTTCCCACTAGTCTTGTAATAGAACTATATAACTGTTATTTTGTTCCAGCCATAACTCGAAACATTATATCCATTTCATGTCTAGACATGAAGGGTTTTTCATTTATAATTAAGAACAATTGTTGTTCAATTTTTATGACTGATGTTTGTTATGGTGTAGCTCAATTGTTTAATTGTTTATATGTTTTGAACTTAGACCATCTGATCTATAATGTAGAAAATACTAAAAGACAATGAATACATGACTCGAATCATATGTACCTTTGGCATTGCCATTTAGGTCATATAAATGAGAAGCGCATATCCAAGCTCCATAGAGAATGACTACTGAACTCATTTGATCATGAATCATTTGAGATTTGCGAGTCTTGCTTATTGGGCAAAATGACTAAAGCCCCTTTCACTGGTCATACTGAGAGGGATGGTGATCTTTTGGGTGTCATACATAGTGATGTATGTGGACCCATAAGTTCTATGGATAGAGGTGGGTTTCACTAATTTATTACATTTACTGATGATTTCATTAAATACGGATACATGTTTCTTATGAAGAACAAATCTAAATCCTTTGAAAAGTTCAAGGAGTTCTAGAATGAAGAACAAAACCAACTAGGAAAAACAATTAAAGCACTCTGATCTAATCGAGGTAGCAAATATTTGAGTCGGGAGTTCCGTGATCATCTAAAAGAGTGTGGTATTGTTCCACAATTCACTCCACCTAGAACAACACAACATATTGGTGTTTCTGAGCGGAGGAATCATGCTTTGTTAGACATTGTATGGGCGATGATGAGTCATGCAAATTTGCCCATTTCCTTTTGGTGTTTTGCTCTAGAGACAGCTGCTTTCACACTAAATCGAGTTCTGACAAAAATAGTTGAAAAGACACCATATGAGATATGGACTGGGAAGCGTCCTACTATGTCTTTCATTAAGATTTGGGTTTGAAAGGCATACGCGCGACATCAAATGGCTGACAATCTGGAACCCAAATCAAATAAGTGTTATCTTGTTGGGTACCCGAGGGAAACCAAAGTGTATTACTTCTACCTGCGATCCGAGGACAAAGTGTTTGTCGCAAGGAGTGGTGTTTTTCTAGAGAAAGAGTTTCTGTCTAGAGAGAACACCAAGGTAGAACTTGAAGAGGTTAAAGAATTACAAATAATGAATGAACCAGAATTGAAACTTGAGCAATGACTACAAACTGTTGTAGCTGAAGAACCTACTCACGAAATAGAAGTCCTACGTAGATTTGGTAGACCTAGAGTTGAGCCTGAGAAATATATGTTTATCATGTCTCAAATAGGTATTGTGTTGCTTTTAGATCATGAAGATGAGCCTGCAACCTACCGAGAGGCTATGTGTGGACCATACTCCAAGAAGTTGCTTGATACCATGAAATATGAAATGGACTCCATGTATACAAACCAAGTTTGGACCTTGGTGGAACCACCTGGAGGGGCTTGTACCATCTAGTGCAAGTGGGTCTTCAAGAAGAAGACCGACATGGATAGGAATGTACAAAAATTCAAAGGGCGACTGGCGGAAAAAGTTTTTAAGCAAATTTATGCTATTAACTATAATGAAACCTTTTCCCATATTGCTATGGTTAAGTCCATAAAAATTCTACTTGTCATTCCTGTGTATTATGACTACGAGATCTGACAAATGGATGCCAAAATGGCTTTCCTTAATGGAAACCTCCTTGAGGAAGTGCATATGAAACCACCCGAGGGTTTTGTATCTCCAAGTGAAGACACTAAAATATGCAAGTTGAATCAATCCATTTATGGATTGAAACAAGCTATTCGAAGTTGGAATCTGCTTTTTGATGAGAAAATCAAAGATTTTGGTTTCATTAAGAACAAGGAATCTGCATTTTTTCGTATTCCAGATATTGTATGTAGATGACATACTGTTGATTGGGAATGACATTCCAACCCTGCAAGCTATTAAGAATAGGCTAGAGGACAATTTTTCTATTAAAGACTTGGGTGAAGTTGTTGGATCTTACGGCGCCCTTAGAGGGGGGGGGGGGGGGGTGAATAAGGGAATAAAAATTCTTTTTATAATTTTAAGAAAATTACTAAATTGTTTTATAATATGCGAAGGTAAAATAACAATTTAGCTAAATGAATAGAAAATTATGATTTGCAATTTTTAGAAATAAGTACTAAATTGTTTTATGATGAAAGAGATTGAAATAAACAATTTAGATTTAGAATTGAAAACTTAGAACATAATATAATAGAGATTACGCCAAGTGATAGAAATCAAGTAAACACAAATGTGACATGATTATATTATATGAAAAAGTGTTTACATAAATTTGATTTCTATAACGCTAGAAATCGGAGGCGTACAAATGTAAATTTCTTTCCTTTTCTATACCGACTTGTATCCCCACAAACCGGTTGGCTTTAGCCAATCCTTCCCCGGATATGGCCTCAAGCCGCTCTAGCCAATCGTTCCCCGGATATGGCCTCGAGCACCCCCTAGATCTAATCACCTAGAACTAATCGCCAACTCACGCGGCGAATTCCCCCTAAGCCGCACAAGGACCTAGTCGCCAACACAAGGCGAATTCTCTAAACGGTTACAAAAAAAGTATGGAATGGAAATAATGAAAAACAATAATAAAACTCCCTATATGAGATCTCTGGAGTCGAGGATGAAGGATCGTTGTAGCATAAGCGAGGTAGAAGAGATCGTCCTTCGGATGTAGCGTGACGTAGTCCTCCTCCAGAATTCTCCTTAAGATTTTTGTGGGAGATCCATCTTCGGCAGCATAACAACACTGGAATTGTGGCACAAGCAACCTCTCTGGGATGGATGATCAAAATGATCGAAGTTGGCTTCAATTTATAGACCTTGGAGCTAGCGCCTGCGGTAGTACTTAGCGCCTGCGGTATCGTTCGTGTGGAGCGGTTGCGGAACCGTTGGCGGCGTGGCTCTGTGCACGAACTTGAGATAGCGCCTGCGGTATCGCTAGCGCTGGCGGTAGCGCTCGTGTGGAGCGGTTGCGAAACTGTCGGCGGCGTTGTGATCTGCACGAGCTCAAGCTAGCGCCTGGTGGTAGCGCTAGCGCTGGCGGTAGCGCTAGCGCCTGCGTTAACCTTTAGCACTGGCGGTAGTGCTCCATTCAGAAAGTTTGATTCCATGCTGCCTTCTACCTATGGAGTATTGCACATATAGTTCCTGCACACTATAAACACACTACAAGCAATATCAAATACAATATGAGATTTGTTATTCTCAAACAAAGGGATGTGACACACATGTCCAACAATCTCCCCCTTTTGATAATAACAAATCCTTTAAGCAAGAAATCAATAATAGTGTTTATAGATAAGATAAGCAAGATAAAAGTGCAACTATAGTATATGATAAGCATGATGAAATTGTGCATACTCCCCCTATCTTAATGCTCCCCCTACATAAATGCAATTTTATGTTCTACTCCCCCTAAATGATAGATTACATGAATTATTCTCCCCTTAATCTTCTATATTTCTCCTATATAGATTTCTTCAATTAATCTCCCCCTTTTGGTATTATCAAAAGAAGGTGGGGTGAGGGTAGTAAGGAGGCATTTTAAAAAGATAAAGCATGATCGAGCTTTTGTAATATAGACAAAGATAAAGAATTTAAGTATAGTATTAAAGAGATTTCAAATAAATAGATAAGAGTTTTAGCATAGCGGGAGATTATAAGAAACATCTTTTTGTAAGCATGAAAAGCATAAGTAAAAATATGAGTTTTAGTTCAAAATTGAAAGATGTTTTAACCTTTTGAAATCCCAAAGTTTTTCATAAAGATACCAAGCATGAAATGAACATATCAAAGAGAGATTATACTACAATGTTACTTAATTTTAAATTTAAGAAATACCAAAACATTGTGGAGAACATGCTAGGTTATCTAGTGCATTTCTTATATAAAGAGTAGTATAGATAAAGCATTAGAATCCAATACTCATGAGAAGAAGTGTTATGGAAGATAATGATGTGCACATAACTGTATTTTGGGCAATGTTAACAATGGATTTAAATCATCAAAATACAAGACATATGTAAAGTAAAGTGCACAATAAAATACAAGTAAATTACTTTCACACACTTTTAATGCACATAATTTTTAACAAAGTGGTGTAATAATCAAAGTTTGCACAAGACACTTTACTATTCTTTCCAAGGTGCTCAACCTCACAATGCTTATGAAGACTTATCAGGAGGTTCAAGTAGTGCTTGGTGGAGTTATATTTGTCTACATATATAATTTTTTTGTTCATATTTGTGAGACAACATTCTCCGAATACACTTGTTTTGCAAACCAAAATTTTTAACTTAACCACTTTTCTAAATTTCATAAGTGCAATTCAAATGTAGTGTATGCAATAAACTTATGCAAGTTTTAATTCATTGTACAAATACAATACACAAGCAAGCATTTTTAGATTTAGACACACATGTTGATTACCAAAATAAGTGAGTGAAATGTATCATTATCAATCATAAAATATTTACTCATACTTAGAGGCATGCTAAGCTTGCTTCTACACATTTTGCAATACAATTGATGCACTTTAAATAGATATATCAAAGCATGATAAGCAAAACAATGTTCATAGTAATTTGAAGGAATATGTTTTAACATTGTAAATAATTCTAAATAATAGAAATCATACATGCTTGATATTGGCAATAAAGATCATACAGTTTTTTTTGTTTTGAATATGATAAGCATGATGAATTCCTTGAAACATAAATTTGAAATCCGTTTGTCCGTCATTCGTCGAGACTTCACGTGAACATTCGACGAATTGACTTAGCCATCGTCGAGACTTCACGTGAACATTCGACGAATTGACTTAGCCATCGTCGAGACATCACGTGAACATTCGACGAATTGACTTAGCCATTGAAAAATACTGACCAAAGCTTGAAAACTGTCTTCTGTTTTCATTCGTCGGAATTCGTCGGGAGTTCTCGAGAACATTCGACGAATTGACTTAGCCGCACAATTTCCTTCACAAGTCTGCCTTTTTGACTTCTGTCTGCGTTCGTCGATATTCGTCGGGAGTTCATGAGAACATTCGACGAATAGACTTAGCCGCTGAAATTTCTTCTTTAAACTAGAAATTTGGCTTCTGTCTGGATTCGTCGAGATTCATCGGAACTTCACAAGACATCTTGACGAATTGACTTAGCAAAAATTTCTTTTCTTCTGAAAACCTGCTCCACTCAAGTTTTTTTTTGTTTTGAATTTTTTTTAATAAAAACAGAAAAATCACACAAACATATTTTTGTATTTTTGAATTTTGAATTTTTGTAGTTGATTTTTCATAATATGAATAAAACACAAATAACAAAAAATATTTTTGTATTTTTGAATTTTGAACTTTTGTAGTTGATTTTTCATAATATAAATAAAATGAAAATAATAAATGTCAGAAATTCAAAAACAAATTAGTACATATAAACTAACATATTTTTAAGGATATTTAGAAATTTTAAAAATCAAAAAATTCACAAACCCACGCTAGCGCCGGTGCTAGTGATAGCGCGGCAAACAGTACGTGATTTTTTGAGAATTTTAAATTTTTTATTTTTGATATTTATTAAGTGTCCTTAGAGTAGTTCCATGCTGAAATTTCAGAGTTTTTGGAGATCTCTAGGTGGATCAAATTTGCATGAAACTTTTGCTTTTTCAAATTCTTGTGTTTTTCAAAAACATTTAATCATGAAAAGATAAATTATGAAGACACAAGAGGACAATTTTTGTTAAACAACCCAAAATATGCATGATTTAAGTAATAAGTGAATAAAAATGTTCATGCAGTGAGTAATATAAGTATGTCCTAAGATTAAAGAATACCCCGACTAAATGACTACACCCTAGCCCCGTACTAAGTGACGGATGGGCATGAGGAGCTGCACGCATGCCGTAGGTTGGGGTGTTAGTCCCATATGCACACGTTAGAGAACACTCAACCTAGCACTCTTTCCCCCAGTGCCTCGCAAGGCCCCACTGGAACCCTCCCCGGTTAAGGACAAGACATGACTTAGAGGTTAGGTCTCTAATGCATACAACCCTACTCCCCCGCTATTGTGGGATATGAAGTCAAAGGTGAATAATCTTTGGACAACCTAAACTTTTTAAACTATGGGTTGATTTATAAACTATGGGTTTTGTTTAATGTGATGAGTTATAAAGCCGCATAGTTTTTCTACTTTTATGAGTCGACGATATGTGATAACTAGCACAATTACTAATATTCAATAAGTGATAAAGCTAGTATGATGAGTTTTGGGTTTAATGTCATGTCATAAGATTAATATTAATATTGCATGTATTCCAAAATAGAATTTTAAATTATAGATCTAGAATAGAGTGATGATTAAGTTTGATGTATTTTTATTATTCTTAGGTTGGTTCTAGAATCTACATATATGTGAGATACATGCAATCAATATCAAAGCATATCCATACACCAACTAATGTAAAGAAAGCAATATTCATATTTTTATCATAAGATTCATAATTCTTATTATTGATTTGAGATATTTCTTGATAGAACATGAATTATGATTTATGATTATAGAGAATTTTGCATAGAATATATGTTAGATCATCATGATGTATGTGATTATTCTTTCTAGACTTATGACAATATGATTTGGTGATTTTTCTTTTGAATAAGCATGTTTGATTTTTAAGTCTAGAAAATGATGATCATGTAATCATATTAAAGACAAAGATCACATATATAATGTTTTGAAATTTATAATAAAATTTGCATTCAATAATTGAATCTATTGATCTTTGGTTTTGCATGATAATATATGATTTATGATACAATATTCATATATATTCTAATGATTAATCCATAAACTGTGTTTGTTGGAATTTTGGTATTCAATATAATTTCAAATCACATAGTTATCATGATATTTTAATAACATTGTAAATGTTATACCTATCATATAAATTTAAGCATAAATCAAGAAGTGATGCTAGGATGATGAGTTTGAATGCAATGTTATTACATAGGATTAATGGAGATTATGTTGCATGTAATATGAGAAGTTTTCAAATTAATTTTCTTTAGACCTAGAATGAAATGATTAAACTTTTGATTTGATCTTAATGATACAAGATGATTCTAAGGTCTAAATTACATGCAAACATTGGTGACACACATCACACACATAATATCTAAATTAATATATGAAATAATTATAATAAGGATAGCATGTGATGAAAGATCCATAAACACAGAAATTTTCAAATTAAGCAAACTAAGATAGCTTTTAAAACGGAGTTGAAATTGGCAAAGTTGACAGCACCAAAAGAACTCAAATGAGCAAGCCTAGTTTGCCGTTGGATGGAGATTTTTGTGCTCTTTCTGAAAATATATTAAACGCAAAAATCAGGTGAGCGGATCAAAAGATATGAATGTTTGAAGTTTTGATCATAAACTCGCATTTTTGAAAGATTAAACATGCGTTCAGATGAATTTTTGTTTTCAATTTTTCTAGATAATGTTCTTCATTATAAGGGCTATCATATGCAGCAAACAAATATAGAATAAAAAACAAGTTGCGCATTTTAATTTTTAGTTTAAGCCCTTTAATAAACCATTTAAATCCAATCTTTAAAATAGTTTCAATAGTCTTGATAATAATTTCAAAATTCAATTTCTAATGATAATTCAAGACAATTAAGGGTAAAGGATTTAAAAGGATAAAGTACAATCAAAGATGAGAGATAGATCACTTTGAAAAATATATATGACTTAATGTTCAATTTTAATTCAAATTTGATTTGATAAACATTAGGCTTAATATATGAAAGTCATATTTCATGATATATAAAGTGATCATAGCATGTTTGTTCAAAAAATAACAATAAACAAAAGAAAAGTGACAATAAGCATATCATGAAGTAGAGTAATGATTTTTCATTTTCTTAATAGTTTCTACTTCATGCATTTGAAAGATACTAAATGATAAGAGATTTAGGTATCCAAAGTTGACCATGTGTAATGGTTCCATTGGGCACCCAAATATGACATGATGATTTTTTAGGATACAAGGGTAAATGGGCCTTTTCAATTAAACTTGATGTATCATTTTTCTTTAAGGGTCTCCATTCATACCTTGGTGGTTTATATTTTAAATTCATATTATGATTATGTGACATCATTATATGATTATATTTGTTTGAAAAATAATTCATTTGTGATTTAAGTTTATTCAAATTATTTTTCAAAATAGATTGATGTTGATAATCATAATGAATTTTATTACATGGATTCTTTGAAAGTTTATAAGAGTGATTGTCTTTCTTTAGAAGTGATTGTTGAAAGAGTGGGTTACAATATGTTTTAAAAGATTGATTATTATTTTGATGATTTTCATTTCCACTCTTTCTTATAGACATACTCTTATAATATGAAGGATAATATTTTATATTTTGATTTTCATGAAAAGGAGTTTTTAAATTTGAGTCATGATTGAAAATATATTGAGACCTATAATAGTGACTCTTAAGAATTTTATGAGGATCATAATTCTTTTTGAAACTAAACTCCTTTTGATTTAGTGTGTGAAAATGGTCCTTTTTAGAAATGATTTTGTAAGTTAATTTATCCTTGTTATTCAAAATCGTATGATGAAATTCATTACATGAACTTTGAAATTTTTCAACAAAAGATTTTAATTGTATTAACTTACAAGTTAAAGCATCATTTTCAACTATCAATTTTTCATTATGTTCTTTAGAAACTAAGAGCCCTTTTGCAATATCCTTGAATTTTTCTTTTAATAGATTGCAATTTAAACAAGGAATAGGAATTTTACCTAAAGAGCATGAAAGAGAATTTATCACATCAATATTTGATTCTACGTTATCGTTTGCTTTTAAAGATTTATTTTCTAAACGTAATTTGGAATTAGCAATTTTTAACTTTAAAATTTTACGTTTAGCAATTTTAAGCATACGAGATGTAGAAATGGAATTTGTTACAAAAAGAGGAGTTTTTGATTTTCTTACATTGCTATGGGATGAGGCAAGATTTGGACCAACGATTCATTTGACATATTCTTTGCATTCCTCTTCCATAGTTGAATTTCCATCTTTTCTTTTGCTTGATGTGTTGCCAACAAATGAGTCCAATATTGTGACGTTGTATTTTTCTTCCTCCAAGCATAAGTCCTCATCGATTTCTTCTCTTGGATCCATAAGGAATTCCTCGTCGATTTCTTCTCTTGGATCCATAAGGAATTCCTCTTGTTCATCATCTGTAGAAGGAAGACTATAAGTATTCTCAAGAAATTTCCAAACTTCATAAGCAGTAGGAAGTGTATAGATAAGTTTGAAAACATTTTGATCTAATGCAAAATATAGAGTATTCATAGATTTGGCATTTAAAAACATTTCATTTTTATTTAAAATACTGGAGGTATTTTAATAGTAATATTCCATACTTCCATATCCAAAGATTTAAGAAATTTTTCCATAAGAGTTTTCCACCCATTGTAATTTTTACCTTCAAATAAAGGTGTTGCTAAAGATTTTTCATTTATAAGAAAATTTTCCCTACTAGTAGAAGTGAGATTATGAGACGCCATTATTCCCGGTGGTTAAACCGATTTGGAAAAACCTAGCTCTGATACCACTTGTTGGATCTTACGGCCCCCTTAGAGGGGGGGGGGGGGGGGAATAAGGGAATTAAAATTCTTTTTATAATTTTAAGAAAATTACTAAATTGTTTTATAATATGCGAAGGTAAAATAACAATTTAGCTAAATGAATAGAAAATTATGATTTGCAATTTTTAGAAATAAATACTAAATTGTTTTATGATGAAAGAGATTGAAATAAACAATTTAGATTTAGAATTGAAAACTTAGAACACAATATAATAGAGATTACGCCAAGTGATAGAAATCAAGTAAACACAAAAGAGACATGATTATATTATATGAAAAAGTGTTTACATAAATTTGATTTCTATATCGCTAGAAATCGGAGGCGTACAAATGTAAGTTTCTTTTCCTTTTCTATACCGACTTGTATCCCCACAAACCGGTTGGCTTTAGCCAATCCTTCCCCGGATATGGCCTCAAGCCGCTCTAGCCAATCCATCCCCGGATATGGCCTCGAGCACCCCTAGATCTAATCACCTAGAACTAGTCGCCAACTCACGCGGCGAATTCCCCCTAAGCCGCACAAGGACCTAGTCGCCAACAAGGCGAATTCTCTAAACGGTTACAAAAAAAGTATGGAATGGAAATAATGAAAAACAATAATAAAACTCCCTATATGAGATCTCTGGAGTCGAGGATGAAGGATCGCTGTAGCATAAGCGAGGTAGAAGCGATCGTCCTTCGGATGTAGCGTGACGTAGTCCTCCTCCAGAATTCTCCTTAAGCTTTTTGTGGGAGATCCATCTTCTGCAGCATAACAACACTGGAATTGTGGCACAAGCAACCTCTCTGGGATGGATGATCAAAATAATCAAAGTTGGCTTCAATTTATAGACCTTGGAGCTAGCGCCTGTGGTAGTACTTAGCGCCTGCAGTATCGTTCGTGTGGAGCGGTTGCGGAACCGTTGGCGGCGTGGCTCTGTGCACGAACTTGAGATAGCGCCTGCGGTATTGCTAGCGCTGGCGGTAGCGCTCGTGTGGAGCGGTTGCGAAATTGTCGGCGGCGTTGCGATCTGCACGAGCTCAAGCTAGCGCCTGGCGGTAGCGCTAGCGCTGGCGGTAGCGCTAGCGCCTGCGTTAACCTCTAGCGCTGTCGGTAGTGCTCCATTCAGAAAGTTTGATTCCATGCTGCCTTTTACCTATGGAGTATTGCACCTATAGTTCCTGCACACTATAAACACACTACAGGCAATATCAAATACAATATGGGATTTGTTATTCTCAAACAAACGGATGTGACACACATGTCCAACAGAAGTGACTTACATACTTGGTATTAAAATCTATAAAGATATATTGAAGAAGTTGCTGGGTTTGACCCAAAGTACATACATTGAGAAGGTGTTGAAACGGTTCAACATGCTTGAGTACAAGAAGGGATTCTTACATATGTCACATGGTGTGAGTCTCTCTAAGGATCAGTGTCCTAAATCTATGGAAGATAAGGACCGCATGAAGTTGATTTCATATGCTTCGGCAATTGGATCAATCATGTATGCAATGTTGTGTACTCGACCAGATGTATCATATGCTTTGAGCATGACGAACAGATATCAATCTGATCCTGGTGATGGTCACTAGACAACAGTCAAGAATATCCTAAAGTACTTGAGAAGAACTAAGGATATGTTCTCGGTGTTTGGGGGAGAGAAAGAGCTCATTGTAAGAGGTGACACTGATACTAGCTTCCAAATTGATAGGGAAAACACAATATCCCAGTCAGGTTTTGTATTTTGCCTTAATGGAGGGGCAGTAAGCAAGAAGAGTTCCAAGCAAGAGATAGTTGCCGATTCTACAACATAGGCTGAGTATATTGATGCTGCTAATGCAACAAAGGATGTTGTATGGATTTGGAAATTTATCGGCGAGCTGGATGTAGTTCATTGCATTGTTGATCTAGTAGTTATCTACTGTGACAACAACAGTACTATTGCACAAGCTAAGGAACCTAGATCTCATCAGCGCTCCAAACACATACTTCGACGGTTTCATCTAATTTGAGAGATTGTCGATCAATGAGATGTGAGCATTTGTAGAGCACCGACTGAAGAAAAACATATTGGATCCACGGACAAAGCCTCTTGTGCAAAGGAAGTATTATGGTCATGTTAGATCAATAGGTATTAGATACCTGAATGATCATCTTTAGTTGAAGCCTTGTGGATTGTATGTTTGTTGGTTGTTTATTCATATGATGAATTGTGATTTGTACTATGTATTTCATTTTACATCTATGACAAGTTCTTTTATTATGTCAACTGTTTCTATATGGTAGATTAATTAGCATAATAAATGCGCTTATAATGTTTACTTCCATAGGCATTTAAGTACATGACTTGAATGTGAGGGCCTATGTTTGAAAGAAACTTTATTATTAAATGGTCCCTAGTCGAGGTATCATCTTAGAAATTTGGGAGAGGATGATACATCAAGACTGGTATGTGGGTTGACTAATGACTGGTTCTCACAGGTCATGATATGGGATATCAAGTCATCACATAGGTACTTGTTAGGAACAAGTTGTACTGGACAGACCCACCGTGAGACTACTTTGTGGATTATTATATGAATGTGTCATAAGTAGATCTCTAGAGATAATGGTGTTTGTGGTTCTTTGACATGAAGTCACAACATTCATCAAGTGAGGAAGAGTGTACTTTGATGTCATCTAAAGTCTTCCTTGAGAAAGGTTGATGATAAAGGTGGTTATTGGGTATGTTACGAATCATTTGGGTGTTTGTGTGGACAAAAATTGAAATTGTCCTCCTATATGACATGAGTTAAATCCTTGGGCCCCTTGATGGATTGAGACTGAGAAATGCATGGTCATACTGGGTTGAGCCAATATATGATATTGAGCTCACCACTTTCGGAAGGTCTATTCTAGATCAAGAAAGCATGGGTTGAACAATTATGAGGGTGACACAGTCCATGCCTCTAGTTCAATCCGGATGTAAAGGACAAAGGAACGTGACAACACTGATACATTGGTCACAGACAGGCTTGTTTTAGTTATGAACTTTAATTGCTTGGGTAACAATGATGCATTGCTAGAAGCCGCTCATTGTTTGTGAGACTTTTGTTGATACCTTCTAGATCAAGTGGGAGACTGTTGGTGTTTCTATGGTGATTCAGAAGTAATCAAGCAATTAGTCTCACTACCAATGCGATATAAGCCTATAGGGTCATACATAAAAGTGTTTGGAGAAGTTGGAGAAGGGATTGCGTTGGACTTGCTTATATTGGATATGAGTGATATGACCAATTCTATGACTATTTGGAATAGAGTTGGTTCGGGAAGACTACTCCTTTGATGTTGTGAATATTGTAGGGAGCATTGTGAAATTTTCCGTAGATCTAGGAGTGAGCAGGAATAGTATAACTCAAAGTTCAAGCCAACAACTAGAAGCACATGAAAAACAACTTCAATCTTTATTGATGCTAGCAGAAAACTTCATTACAAGGCGAGGTATACATGGCGAGACATGATTTCTCCAGTACACAAAAAACAGGAGAAAGAAACAATGCTGAAAGATAACCAGCGATCTGAAATCCTGAGACCGCCTGACTGCCCGACTTGCGAGTTCGCGCGACTAGGAAATAAACCGCCCGAACTGCCTGCCTGCGACTTGAACAACACCAACTGAGAACCCCACGACCTGCCACTGATCCTCCCGAACTCCAGCAACCCGCACTGCAAGCCGCGAGACCGTCTGAACACCTTCAGAAAAGGAGATGATCGCTGCTGCCCGCACAATCCACAGAAGCTGCACAAAAGAAGTTCAATCAGCAAGACCGACCGGTCACAAGAAATGAGACCGCAAGAACTAGCTGCGAGTTCTGCTTACACTTGGTGCGATGTATTTGCTGCTACAGTGGCTCCTATTTATAGGCGTAAGACCTGATCCAGTCACCACCCTATGAGATAGGGTCACGACCCTTGATCGCTCGACCAGACCGATCAACCCGCATGATCAGCAAAAGATCCTTCTGCTCAGTGAGCTCTCCGACTTCAACAGAAGTCGCGTGATCATGACAACTCACCCGGTCATGATGCTAACCACCTGTGTTTGCCACCCGACCTCCTTCAAGGATTGCGAACACACCAGGCCGACTAGGACAATAACCCGCCAAGTTGACCACACACATGTGACCGCATATACCAGCAGATCGCCGAAGGACCAGCTATGCGAACACAAACCAGAGACCGCGCGACTAAGAAGACTTTAGTCCGCGCTCACCAAAAAGAAACTGGACAACCACCAGACCTGGCTGCCCCCACCACGCGATCACAAGCACCCGATCGCGCGGTTACACAGAACAGAGGACAGCTCGCCACGCGGTCACACGACCAGATCCCGCGGCCTCACCTCGGTACCCTTGGATAGTAAAATGGCGGTCATGCCAAATAGCCCGCGGCTAGACCAGAGAGGTAAGACCACCAGAGGAGACCGCAAGACCGTGCGGTCATACCAGACCGCACGGTCTCCCCCCCCCCCAGACTGCCAACTCCACAAACTTCCACTTCAACATTTTTAACACTCCCCCTTGAAGTGGGAAGTTGAAAATAGCCGAAGTAAACTCCTTAGCCGAGTGAATGGCCCCTTTCGCCAGCGCCTTTGTGAATATGTCAGCAATGTTGTCCTGACTCTGAACATGCTCGACCGAGAGAGACACCTCCAGCTCCTTCTCACGAATGAAATGATGCTCGATCTCGATATGCTTGGTCCTCGCGTGACAAACTGGATTAGTAACCAGTTTGAGAGCACTCTCATTGTCGTCGTGGAGCAGAGTCGGACCCCGAACCTCCTTATGGACGTCTCCCACCAACCTCCTAAGCCAGATGGCTTCTTGAGCTGCCAAGGCCGAAGCCTTGTATTCTGCTTCCGTGGTGGAGACTGACACGGAATCCTGATTCTTGCTGCACCATGATATAGCCATGGGGCTCGCCATGAAGACGTATCCAGACGTCGACTTCCGATCATCTGAATCTCCCCCGTAATCAGCATCCATGTACCCATGCACCTCGAAGCCCGCATCCCTTCAGTAAAGGAGACCCATATCCGAAGTCGCCTTGACATACTTCAATATATTCTTGGTCGCTAGTAGATGAGGCACCCGTGGTTCCGCCATATACCGACTCACCCTGCCAACTGCATACGAAATATCTGGCCTAGTGATCATCAGATAGATCAAGCTCCCAACCAGAGCTCGGAACACCAGCGGATCTTCCAGAATCCTCCCCTCATCCTTGCGAAGTTTCATGGCCTTCTCCAGAGGTGTGGAAATACACTTCCCTTCCTTCATGCCGAACCGCTCCACAATTCGCTCCGCATATCCAGCCTGGGACACCAGCACTCCACTTCCCTTCCTCTGCACTTTGAATCCAAGGAAATGGTGAAGCTCACCTAAGTCCTTCATCTCGAACCTGATAGATAGCTCAGCCCGAAGCTTTGTTATTTCCTCTTTCAAATTCCCCGTCACGATCATATCGTCGATGTAAAGCAGCACGATGATTTGAAGCTCCCCGCTCTTCTTGACGAACAAGCTTGAGTCTGAGTCTGAAGCACCAAATCCACAGAATAGGAGATATTTTGCTATCTTTCCATACCACGCCCTTGGCGCTTGCTTCAACCCATACATGGCCTTCTTCAACTTGCAGACATAGTCAGGAAAATCTTCAGGTACGAAGCCTGGCGGCTGGACCATGAAGATGTCCTTGTCAATCTCGCCGTACAAGAAAGCGTTCTTTACGTCGAGCTGCCAAATATCCCATCCCCAAAACGCCGCCAAAGCAATCACAAACCGAACTGGTCATTTTTGCCACCGGACTGAATGTCTCTTCAGAGTCTTCACCGTATTGCTGCGAAAGTCCCCGAGCCACAAGGTGAGCCTTGTATCGCTCGATACTACCGTCAGCCTTCTTCTTGAGCTTATACACCCACTTGCATGTCACATGGGTGATATCCTTGGGCTTGGGCACCAGAGACCAAGTCTCATTCTTCTCAAGAGCACTCATCCCTTCCTGCATAGCTGAATCCCACTGTTCCACGCCTTTGGCCTTCTCGAAGCTCACTGGTTCCCGCTCATCCAAGGGACCAGCAAAGAAACATGAGACAAAGCTCACCATGTTTCCTCCTGTATAGCGATCAGGGGCAAAGATCATTCGCTTCGATCTCCTCAGCTCCTTCGCCTGACTCGCAACATCCTCAGCTGCTTCTTCCCTAACTCCCCTTCCAGATGTACTAGGAGCATCGCTCCCCCTACTTCCTGATCCAGAAGCCTCCATCTCAGAACTAGAAGTAGATGGACCACCTGGTGACATAGGTAGCTCCACCTGAAGATTTTCCACAGCTTTCTCCGGCTCCTCCACCCTGCTTTCTGGTAGCTCAACACCAGAACTTCCCTTGTAAGACGTCACCTCATCAAACACGACATTGCGAGATACAACAAATCTCCGCGTCTCCGCATCCATGCACTTCCAGCCCTTCTTTTGATCATCATATCCCACGAAGACTAGCTTCCTTGCTTTCGCATCTAACTTCGTCCAAAGCGCATCTGGAACGTGCACATAGTAGGTGGAACCAAACACCCAAAGGTGTGCCACACTTGGCTTTTCTTTGAACATCATCTCACGTGGGGTCAACATGTTGATGGGACTGAGAGGCATCCTATTGATGACGTAGGCAGCATAAGACATTCCCTCCGCCAAGAAGGACTTTGGGATACACTTGGCATGCAGTTAACACTTGCAAGTCTCCGTCAGATGACGGATCTTACGCTCTGCAACTCCGTTTTGTTGTGGAGTAGGTGCACAAGTAAGCTCCCTCTGGATGCCCGCCTTCCTGCAAAAACTAGAGGACTCACCAGAGGTGAACTCCCCTCCATTGTCAGTCCTTAGCTTCTTAACCCGCAGACCAAGCCGACCCTCCACGAGCTCCTTGAACTCCACAAACTTGGCAAACGCCTCTGCCTTCTCTTTCAAGAAATAAATCCAGACATATCTGGTGTGGTCATCGATCAACACCAGCATATACCTGCTGCCTCCGAGGCTTGGGGTAGCAGTCGGTCCCATCAAGTCACTGTGAATGCACTCCAATGACACACTACTCCTTGTCTGCGACTTATCAAACAGTAGTCGATGAGACTTGCCGAACTGACATCATGCTCAAATATGACCATCTCCGTAGGAAGATAGACTAGACAAGCCCTTGACCAGACCTTTCACCGCCATAGCCTTTAGCATGTCCATCCCTACATGCCCTAACCTCTCGTGCCATATGACAGCACTGTCATTGGTCCTCATCTTGTCAACATAAGAGTTGTCGATAAGGCGAACAAGTCTTTTTCTCTTCTTCCCACATGAACGACCTCCGCCTTCACGGCTTTAACATTTCGAAGAAACTTCACTTATGTTGGGCCGAATAGAACATGATACCCAGCGTCTACAGCGTTGGTCACGGAGAAGAGGTTTTTCCTCATTCCGGGCACATGATAGACACTCTTCAACATTAGTGGCCCTCTATCACTGCACAAGGAAACAACCCCCACCTTCTCGACACTATGCATGGTATTATCAACAGTTATGATGGCATCATTACCTGAGTAAGGCTGCGCTGAAGTAAGCTTCGACTCATCCTCGGTGAGGTGATGAACACACCCCGAGTCCACGATCCAGTCCTCCTGATAGTTGATAGGAGCTGCAACTCCAACAGAAGCCGAGAAGGCTCCTCCCCATCCTCCATCAATCTGCCTGGCTTCAACTTCCTCCTTTCCTGCAGCAGCATGCCCCGATAATCCTTCCTGATGTGACCAAACTTCCCACACCTGAAGCACTTAGGACCTTCTCCCTTCTTCTTCCCTTCAGCCTTGGGAGCATAGCCCCTCTCCTGCTGTCCAGAAGTTGAAGGCCCATTGCCTCCTCCAGCGGTCTTCTTCTTCTTATCCCACTTCCTCTTCTTCCCCGTGAAGAGAACCTCGCCTTCTCCCCCAGACACTGACACCCCCGCCATCTGCCTTGCCAGACTCTCCTGCGACGCAAGCAAATTTTCTAGCTCCAGCAGAGACGACTGATTTTCCCAACCCTGCGCCGACGTCACAAAGGCCACATACTCCTTCCGCAAGCCACGGATGATGTGCCTCTTTAGCTTCGCCTCAGAAATTGGCTCATCAGGATCCAGTCATGAAATCTCAGCGCACAGGTTCTTCATCTTCAAGAAGAACGTAGAGATAGAAAGATCACCTTAAGCCGATCTGGCCAGCTTGTTGGGTATATTGTCCTCAATATTACCTTGATTTGAAGAGGCATCACTCTATATGCTAAGGACATATTGTATTTAACAAAGCTATACTTGTGTAGGATATACAGGCACAGGTGAATCAAAAGGAAGGGCCAAACATGGCCTTAGATAAGAAGAAATCATCTACAAGGAGATGAAGATCTGTCTCAGCATAACCGCTGAGACGATGGGTCAGAACCGCTGAGACGAGGAGCCGTCTCAGCGGATCCACTGAGAAGGAGACTGGAGCAACCGCTGAGAAGGGGACTGGAGCTGCCGCTGAGACTGGAAGCTGTCTCAGCCCAACCGCTGAGACTGGATGCCATCTCAGCCCAACCGCTGAGACATATCCAAATGTGCTGACGGGATCTGCTTTTGGCGCAAAGGACAATTGAGACGGAAAAGCAAGTCCAATCTGTCCCATACTGTGTCAGTAGGATCGATATAGCCGTTGAAGCCTTGTGGACGTATAAAAGAAGAAGCTAGGGCACAACAACAAGCACTATTATATTGAGAAGCCCTTGATGTACGCCGCAATCGAGCATTCACGTTTCAGCCAGTTGAAGTCATTCTCTGCAGCTGAACTTAATCTTCTAAGGGAGATTAGTTAGCTCTTCCTGTACAAACTCAAGAAGGGCAAGTTGATCTTCTGCTCTACTGAAGGAGAAGATCAAGGTGATACAAATTTGAAGCTATTGTTTTCAGATCTGAAGAAAGGATTCAGAAGACCTAAGAGTAAACCTTTTGTCTTTTTTATCTAGCTCAAACTCTATTTTATCTTTGTAAGGCAT
Source organism: Dactylorhiza incarnata (assembly GCA_033032865.1). Classification (NCBI taxonomy): domain Eukaryota; kingdom Viridiplantae; phylum Streptophyta; class Magnoliopsida; order Asparagales; family Orchidaceae; genus Dactylorhiza; species Dactylorhiza incarnata. Next base: position 3,989,030 of record JAWHQI010000084.1, on the reverse strand, counting down.
TGTTGCCTGAGTGAAAGGCTGTTGAGCCTGTGTGTAAAGCTATGTTGACAGCTTGAGTGTTAGGACTTCTTGATAGGTCTGAGGTAGGAAATCTGTGGGATTTCTGAGTGGTAGGAGTTCATAACTCTGAGCTGTAGGGTTGTTGAGCCTGAGGTGTAGGGTTGTTGAGCCTGAGGTGTAGGGCTGCTGAGCCTGAGGTGTAGGGCTATTGAGCCTGAGTTTAGGGCTGCTGTGCCTGAGGTAGGATCACTCATGATCTGAGAAGTTCTGAGGAACTTGTGGTGTAAGCTCAAGGAGCCGAGATTGGAGTTTATGGCCTTGTCTAACTCACTGTTAGAAAGGTGAAGGGGGAAAGAGGACTACTCAAGACACCCTGTCTTGAGGAACCTCTATACATCCTTGTGTGCTTTCTGTGATTGTGTTTTCTGCAGATAGAAACATTAGGTTTAAACAAAGAAAATAAGTAAAACCTATTCACCCCCCCCCCCCCCCCCCTCTAGGTATTATTGACTACACCTATATAAACTATCAAGTGGTATCAAAGCGAGGTTGATCAAAAGGACTTAATAGTCTGATCAGATCCTATACAGGAGTAGTCAAATCTGAAATCAAATGGCCAACAGTGGAATGAAGAAGGAGTTGGGGTCAATGAAGTTGCCCATATGCTCCAAAGAAAACTTTGGGATATGGAAGCAAAGGGTAAGGCTATTCATGGAAGCCTCAGACCCAAGAATCTTTTTGACTGTCAAAAATGGTCCTTATACCTTTGAGAAAGTCTCCACTATTGACCCTACTAGAAAAGTACTTAAGGTATTTTCTGAACTGACCAATGATGAAATAGCACTGTACACTATGGACAAGAGAGCCCAAAACATAATAGTAAATGACATTGATGACACTACATTTCAGAACTTGGTCCACTGCCAAAATGTCAAGGAAATGTGGGACACATTGGTTGTTTATATGGAGGGAACAGCTGAAGTGAGGGATGATAGAAAGTCACTCCTCAATCAGGAGTATGAAGCCTTCAGACAGCTGAGCCAGGAGAATATCTCCATATGTTATGAAAGGTTCTTTAGGATTGTAAATGAACTAAGAACCTATGGAAGGGTGTTCACAGATTATGAACTCAATGATAAGTTCCTTAGATCTCTAACTAGAGAATGGGACACTAAAATCTGTGCAATCAAGGAAGGGGCATGACTTGGAGAAACCCCCACCCATACACTATTTGGGAAACTGGTCTCATATGAGATACAACTTTCTGCAAGAAAGGAGGAGGACTCTTCCTCCAGGGCTCACACAAGGGAGAGATCTGTTGCTCTCAAAGCTGAAAGCTCTAAGAGGAACAAGGTTAGAGTGCAGTCACCTCCAAGAAAGGCTGCTGAATCAGAGAAATCTGAGAGCAGCAAATCAGACAGCTCCTCTTCTGATGAGGAGTTTGCTGCCTTCACAAGGCAGTTCAAGAAGATGATCAAGAGGAAACAATGGAAGAACAAACCTTCCTCCTCTTCTCATCCCAAGAAGGATCATTACAGATCTGAGAGGCAACATCCCAAAGGGGACAAGTATGACTCTAAAACTAGTAAACATGTTTCAACTAACATAATTTGCTATTGTTGTAGTAAGCCTGGACATGTCATTGCTGACTGCCTAGTCAAGAGAAAGGAAAGAGGTGACAAAAAGCCTCATCACCAGAAGGAGTGGAAGGGAGAAAAATCCTTCCTAGCTAAGAAAGGAAAGAGCTGGAGTGAATCTGAATCTTCATCTTCAGATTCAGATGGTGAGGAGGAAGCCTACTTGGGGCTGTTTGCTGATCAGGAGGAAGAAGACTATCCTGCTACCAGGATAGGAATCAGGGCCCCTCTATCACATTCAGATAGTGATGAAGAGGAGGATGAGGTCACTCTTGATGACCATGGGCTGATCGCTATAACTGAAGATGAGGACAGCCACAGCAATTCAGAACATGAGTAGGTTTTGATACACTGCATTTCTTCTTCTTCTGATTATGAAACAGATCCAGAATCTGAATCCCCTCCATCTAAAGTTGGCAGTGGATCAGATTCTAAGGAGGATGTCAATCAATTGATTGATAAGTATGGTGCACTCCTGGAAGCTCTGAAAAGGAGCAAAATGCTAGCCAAGAGGCTAGCACAAGAAATTGCTTCCCTAAAGCAATCAAAATCTGAATGCATTGAGCATGCTACCCAGCTAGCTCTAATGAGCAAGGAGATTGGCAAGCTAAGGGGAATTTCAATCATCCATGTGGGCACCATAAGCCACAATAACAAGATCATTAAGGATCTTGAAGAAAAGCTCCTCAAGGAGAGGATGCTAGTGGCTAACTTGTCCAAGCCCAAGACAGTGCTGCCTATTATTGACACCTTCAACTCCCATGACATGAGAGGTGTTGGTTTCAACAAGGAGGCAGCTACTAGCAACACTAAGGGAAAGGTTAAGGACTCAAAAGAATCTAAGACCTCCTTTGTGAAAGTCTTGATGCCCTCAAACAAGTATGACCAAGAAAGTGTTCATGGTCACTTATTAAAGGGAAGATCCAATAACTTGAGCAAGAGTGCTCACAGCTATGGATATAGAAAGGAGTCAGGATTGAGTGCCTTCAAGGCTCTGCATGAGGAAATTCAAATGGCCCATCATAGACCTTTTGTTTTTGGAACCTCAGCACCTTCACTCAAGATAACCAAGGCTGTCAACTCTAAACATTGTTCAGCAAAGTCCATGGCTGTTGACTGTCCTGTAATCAAGCCAAAAAGCCCAGTTTCTGGTGCTATCCACACATGTTTAGCTGCCAAGCTAGAGGGTGTTGATGTCAAATAAAAACTGACTTCCTTGACTGATTATAGGAAGGTAAAAAGGCAGGCCTTTACTGATAAAACAAAGAAAACAGCAGCTGTGTCCTCTACTGAACAAAAACAGGAAGCTTCATCTTCTAGGACTGTGTTGGGTATTGTATCCACAATAACCTTGATTTGTAGAAAGTCAACTATGAACCAAGATTGAATTGCTTATGTATTTGATATGTTTTTCTAGTTTTGTCTTGCAGGTGCACATTGCAAAGTGTAAACCAAGGTCAGGTCACAGTGGGTCAATGAGCACAGTCTCTTACAATGTAATTCTTCATTGTATGAGATATGGTGTTGACTCATATGTGATCTCTCTATTGGGATGCACTTCATGATCAAGACAAAGGAAGCTAAGGTCTTGGAGGTGTAGCTGTTCTCAGAGAATAATTTAAAGAATTTGTTCCTTGTGTATTTCTCGAAAAGCTAAGTGTTTTTCTCGAGAAATAAAAAGAGCTCTCGAAAAATCCCTTTGATTTTCTCGAGAAGTTCTTTTCAGCTTAAGTCTTCGAAGGAAATCCAAATTTCTCGAGAAGCCATCTTTATTTCTCGAGAAGTCTGTAGTGCTCTCGGAAAATCCTTTGATTTTCTCGAGAAGTCTTCTTTGCTGATATTTTCCGAGAAAATCTTTCCTCTCGAGAAGTTGATTCGATTTCTCGAGAAGTTCTTGTTTCTTCCGAAAAGTTTATTTTATCTTTATTTCTCGAGAAGTTCCATGTTCTCGAGAAATCCTCTTCTCTTTCTCGCGAAGCTCTATCAATTTATTTGAAAGCCTTTTTCTGAGATCCAGCCGTGATTTCTCGAGAAGTCACCTTTCTCTCGAGAAATCTGTTTCTCATTCCTTCAATCTATTTTTTGCCGACTTCTGTCTTCCGTCTGTTTGACGTGACTCCTTTTCTAGCTTAAGGCTTAAATATTCTATTTAGACCTTCTCCTATAAAAGGCCCTCTCTCTTAAGTTTTGAATAATTATTCCTTTCCTAATCTTTCTCCCGATCGCAAAGAACGTGAAAAGCGCCGCTCGCCGTCGCCTACGATTGGAGATCGTTCTTCTCTTTGGAGTTGTCGATTTCTTTCAAGAAGGGTTCGATTGATCCATACTCTGGTTCTTCAATCTCTATTGGATCGTTTCGGATTGCCAAAGACAGATTTGAAGGATCGTTGTTCTTCCTCATCGTTCTCAAAAGCCATTCAAGAAGAAGGAAGAAAACCCCTCTGTTATTCAGATTTGGTTTAGTATTGTTCAAACCCTTTTCAATCTTTTGTAGGAGATTGTTCTCCGAGTTGTAGGAGTTGTTCTCCGAGTTGTAGGAGAGGTTGTTCTCCGAGGTGTAGGAGTTGTTATCTCCGAGTTGTAAGAGAAGTTTTTCTCTGAGTTTGTAGGAGTTTTGACTCCGAGACAGTAGGATCGTTCTTGATCCGAGTTTCAGAAAGTAGTCAAGTCTAGCTGTGGTGCTAGATTGGCGAGGCCGGCAGTGGAGTACCCAAGTACGGGGAACCACTATAAATTCCTGGTGTTATCTGTGGCTGTGATTAATTTTGTGTGCTGTGCTTTACGTTTATTTTTAATTCCGCAAAAGACGTAGAGATCACCTATTCACCCCCCCCCCCTAGGTGATTTAGGTAGGCAACTAGATACTTCAATTGGTATCAGAGGGACGCTGTTCGTTGCTAGGTTAACACCTTGAACAGGATCCATTCTTCTAGTTGCTAGCAAGCCATGGATAGAGTCAAGGAATCCTCTCTGAAATTGCCCATCTGCACCAAGGCCAACTTTCCTATGTGGAAGGAAAGGGTCCGTTTTTATATGGAAGCTGCAGATCCCAGAATCTTCCAAGTCGTGGAAGAAGGTCCGCATGTGCCTATGACTGCTTCGTCAACAAATCCTACTGTTCAGATACCTAAGAAAATGATGGATTTGAATAAGGATGAGATAGCTCTTGTCGCTCTTGACAAGAAGGCTAAGAACATAATTGCTAGTGCAGTGGACGATTCCATGTTGCAAAACTTAATCCACTGCAAATCAGCCAAAGAGATGTGGACAACCTTAATTGTCCTAATGGAAGGTACTGACGAGGTAAGAGAAGATAGACAGTCTCTACTTAATCAAGAGTACGAGGCGTTCAAGCAGAATAAGAGGGAGTGCATTGCTGATGCGTACGAAAGATTCTTCAAGATAGTCAATGGTTTGAGGAACTACGACAGGGAGTTCACAAACGGTGAACTAAATGACAAATTCTTGCGTTCCCTAACGAAAGACTGGGATAGCAAAATTGTTGCCATAAGAGAGTTTGGAAAGCTGCCAAGTCTAGAACCTCAAAATCTGTTCGGGAAGCTGTTGTCTCATGAATTACAAATGAACATCCGAAAGTCTGAAGAGGATGTAAATCGAGCCTCAAGCAAAGAAAGAACCTTAGCTTTGAAGGCAGAGAATTCAAAGAAGAGCAAAGCAGTGATACCGATCAGAGAAAAGGAATCTGATATTGAAGAAGAATCGGAAGCCAGCTCCTCCTGTTCCGAACTGTCTGATGGGGAGTTCTCTTTAATTTCCCGACAATTTAAGAAACTGCTGAACAAACGAAGGCACATGAACAACAAGCCGTCTTCCTCGGATCATAAATATTCTCGTCGTGATGGCGAATATCACAGGAAGGGCTCAAGCAATAATGACAGGTATAAATCCAAACAGAACAAACATGTTTCTTCTGACATTATTTGCTACTGTTGTAATAAGCCAGGGCACATGATTGCTGAGTGTCCCTATAAGAAGAAAGAAGGTGGAAGAAAAGAAGACAAGAAATCCACTCATGGAAAGAAGAAATCAGATAGAAGCTTCGTCGCTAAGAAAGCCAAAACTCTGAGCGACAGTGACTCCGATGAGTCAAGTGATGAAGAAGAAGCTTACTTCGGTCTGATGGCTATGTCTGATGATGAAGAAGCACCCCCGTACACCGGAAAGGTAAATGATCACACTATCCTATCTGATTCTGATTATGCTTCGGCTGAACAAAAGGATAACCTCTCAGACGATGAATCTGAGCTCATGTCTCAATATACCAAAATGCTCCAAAGCTTTGACAAGTGCCGAAAGGTTGTCAAAACTCAGGGTAAGGAGATCATGGCTCTCAAGGAGGTGGAATCTAACTTGAGAAAAGAAGTTGAAGAACTTTCTTCTCTCAAAGAGGAAGTCCAAGCCTTGAAAGACAAGATCAAAAGCTCGGAAGAGACTCTTGCCTTGAGAGACAATTCGATAAAAGTCTTGGAAGAACAGCTTGCGGCTGAGAAGAAGTTGGTTGAAACATTCTCTCAACCTAAAACTGTTCTGCCGATTATTGGTACTTTTACCACTAACGCTAAAGGAAGCGGTATAGGACATGAAGCAAGCACTAGCAATTCTTCAAAAAATACAATTGCTAAGAAGAATAGTTTGGTTGCTAAGAAAGCTACCGCCAAAGAAAAAGGGAAAGCTCATCAAGAGCCTGTAGCATTCAAGAGAGTCATATTCCCTACGAATGCTTATGATTTGGAGAGTTCCTATGGTCATTTCACACGACCAATTCCTTTTTCATCTGTGAATGATCATAAGGAATGGGCTCCTCCCCGAAACTTTGGTGATAGTGCTTTTCAAGCACCTTATCAAGAGATTAATCGGAAAGGGTACGGTCCATTTGTTCATGGTCCGAGTGCTAAGAAAGCACCAAAAGTGAATGCCGTTGCACCAAAGCCGAAAAAGGCAATACCACCTTGTGTGTGTTGCCCCCATGAGGCATCCTCATCAAAAAGGGCTGCTCCTGCAAGAGCTAACGTTCAAAAAGTTAAGCAGGAAAGTGTAAAAAGAAGGTACAACAGATTCAACTGTTGGTGCTGCGGTAAAATTGGTCACTTTGCCGTGGATTGTTGGTTCAATGTTTCTTATGCTTATAGACCACAAGTTAACATTGCAAGGAAGACCACTCGCAATGTTAACATTCAATGTGGATCTCAACTAACAAGGGACCAAGGACCCAAATCTGTTTGGGTTCCTAAGGCGAAATGATCTGTTTTTGCAGGTATGTCCAAAGGCCAGTAAAAATCCTATCTGGTACTTGGACAGTGGATGCTCTCGGCATATGACCGGGACAAGAAGCCTTTTGCAAAACTTCATTCCAGTTGCAAACGGTCCAAAAGTTATTTTTGGCGGTTCAGAAAGAGGAATAACTAAAGGCTATGGTATGATTTCTAATGGAAATGTATCTTTTTCCGATGTGGCTTATGTGGAAGGATTAGAACACAATCTGATAAGTATAAGTCAACTCTGCGATAAAGGATACATAGTCGATTTTCGTAAAGATAAGTGTCTGATAAAGTCGGCAGAGAATTCTGAAACGATTTTATCAGGGACTCGCTGTAAGAATATCTTTTGCTTAAACTTTCTTTGTTTATCTTCTTCTACACCAGTGTGTCTATTAGCCAAAGATAGTGCATCTCTTGTTGACCAATGGCACAAGAGATTAGCACATATAAACCTCAAAACTGTTAATAAATTGTTTTCTCAAAACTTAGTGCGAGATGCACCAGATGTTAAGTGCATTAAAGATAGACCTTGTCATGCATGTGTAAAAGGCAAGCAAACAAGAGCTACCTTTAAGAGCATTATTGGCAAAGATTCTAACAGGTGTTTATACCTGCTTCATATGGACTTGTTTGGTCCGTTGCAAATTAGAAGCTTAGGAGGAAAGTCTTTTACATTGGTTGTTGTGGATGATTACTCACGTTTTGCATGGGTATTCTTTCTAAAACACAAGTCAGATACTTTCGACACTTTCACTAATTTTGTCAGGCAAGTCCAGAATGAATTTAACTGTTCAGTGGTCAAAATCAGAAGTGATCATGGTACAGAATTTGAATCTGGAGCCATGACAGAATTCTGTGAAAGCCTTGGTATCTTTCATGAGTTTTCCTCTCCTCGAACTCCACAGCAAAATGGAGTAGCTGAGAGAAAGAATAGAACACTTATTGAGGCTTGCAGAACCATGTTGAGTGACTCTTCACTACCTGAATATTTCTGGGCTGAAGCTGTCAATACTGCATGCCATGTGCAAAACCGAGCGCTCATAAACAAAAACCATGAAAAGACTCCTTATGAACTTCTAAAGGGCAAGAAACCAACCATTTCTTATTTTCGAATCTTTGGCAGTAAATGCTTTGTGCTAAACAATGGAAAGCATTACAAAACTAAGTTTAGTGAAAAGAGTTTTGAAGGTATTTTCGTAGGCTATAGCAGTCATAGTAAAGCTTATCGTATTTTTAATAAGAAAACTCTGGTTGTAGAAGAGTCTATTAATGTTGTATTTGATGAGACGAGCATGCTTCAAAGCAGCTCTTCTAGTTCTTCTATTGAAGTTGCAGGTTCAAAGTTGCAAGATACACACTTGCATAAGCCAGTTAAAGACGACACTCAAACCTTCGTCAAAATCTCTCCTCTAACCTTAGCTGAAGAGGAAATTCACCTTGATGAAGAGCCAACTCCAGTGGAAGAATTTGTTCCAGTTGAAGAAGAAGTAGTTCCCGTTGTTCCAAGCGATGCGAGGAATCTTGAATTCAGACACATGAGGGATCACCCTATTGATCAAATCATAGGAGATCCTCATGAAGGCATTAGAACAAGAAGAGGTACTACTAACGAAAATTTGCATTTGAGCTTTCTTTCTCAGGTAGAACCAAAGAAATTTCAAGAAGCAAATGAAGACCCACACTGGATTATTGCAATGGAAGAAGAATTAAACCAATTCAAGCGTTGCAAAGTCTGGACACTTGTTCCAAAGCCTAAGGATAAGAACATAATTGGAACGAAGTGGGTGTACAGAAACAAGTTGGATGAAGATGGAACAATCATCAAGAATAAAGCAAGACTTGTAGCTAAAGGCTACAGACAAGAAGAAGGAATCGACTTCGATCAAACATATGCACCGGTAGCAAGGCTCGAAGCGATCAGACTCTTTCTTGCTTATGCTGCTTTCAAGGGTTTCACCGTATATCAAATGGATGTCAAGTCCGCCTTCCTAAACGGAGACATTAAAGAGGAAGTATACGTTGAACAACCCCCAGGTTTTGTTAATCCTGATCATCCCAATCATGTTTATTTATTACAAAAAGCTTTATATGGTTTAAAACAAGCTCCTCGAGCTTGGTATGAGACACTGTCTAACTTTCTTCTTGAGAACAAGTTCACAAGAGGAAAGATAGATAAGACATTATTTCTTAGGGAAGTAAAAGGCAAGATTTTGCTAGTGCAAATCTATGTTGATGACATTATTTTTGGCTCAACCGATGACAACCTTTGCAAGAAGTTCTCAAAACTTATGCAGGGGAAGTTTGAAATGAGCAGTATGGGTGAGCTGAAGTATTTCTTAGGACTTCAAGTGAAACAATCTGAAGATGGAATTTTCATCTCTCAGACGAAGTTCACCAAGGAGTTAATTAAGAAATTCGGAATGGAGAGTGCAACCTCCATGAGGACTCCAATGAGCTCAGCTATGTCTCTGAACAAGGACGAGAAAGGGAAACCTTTTGATGAAACTAAATACAGAAGCATAATTGGCTCTTTGCTCTACCTTACTGCCAGTAGACCTGACATAATGTTTTCTACATGTGTATGTGCTAGATATCAGGTGAACTCTAAGGAATCTCATTACACTGCTGCAAAGCGAATCTTGAGATACCTTAAAGGCACACCAAATCTTGGCTTATGGTACCCAAGAAGTAATGATAGTGAACTAATAGGCTATTCAGATGCAGATTTTGCAGGTAGCAGAGACAACAGGAAAAGCACTTCCGGAACATGCCAATTTCTCGGAAGACGACTTATATCCTGGAGTAGCAAGAAGCAGAATTGTGTTGCAATTTCAACCGCCGAGTCAGAATATATTTCTGCAGGCAGTTGTTGCGCACAACTTCTATGGATAAGGAATCAACTTCAAGACTACAATATGAAGATCAAGAATATTCCAATGTTTTGCGACTCTTCCAGTGCAATTGCTATCGCAAATAATCCAGTCTCTCACAGTCGGACAAAGCACATCGAGCTACGATATCACTTTATCCGGGAGCATGTGGAGAAAGGTGACATCAATCTGAGTTATGTCCCCACGGATAAGCAAGTTGCAGATATATTCACGAAGCCGCTGGATGAGACTAAGTTCTCTTTCTTCAAGACGGAACTTGGAATGCTCAACTTAGAGTAATGCTTAAAGCAAAAAGAAATAAAGTTTCTAAAAGTTATATATCTATGAAAAGCAGGAATCTGTCCCTCAGAAAGAAAGAGGTAGAAAATTTCTAAGTCTTTCCAGAATTTCTCGAGAAATGACATAGAATATTTCGAGAAATGAAAGACTTCTCGCAAAATGTACCTGCACTTCTCGAGAAATGGGTAATCCCTCGAGAAATCAAGATACTTCTCGCGAAATTAGAATAGTTCTCGCGAAATCAGTATATCTCTCGAGAAATTGCGTTCAATTTTCAGAATTCTAATCTTTATTTTCTGGAATACGAAAGGTCAGGTATGCGCGCTTCTATTTTCTTTATCTAAATAAATCTCAAATAATTGTCACATCAAACCAAACTATAAATAGACAATCGAAACAAATTAATTTTCACGCGAGTTTCTTCTTCTTCTTCTCGGAAAAGCCGACGCTTCATCTTCCTCTCACGCAAAATCCAGTCGACTGTCTCACGATTTCTTTCTCTCTCGCTTTCGTTTCTTCTAATCCAATCGATCATGGGGCCGCATTCCAAGTCCAAGGTCGGTGTGGGAAGCGAGCTAGTGCGAGAAGGCCTTGTTTCAGTTTCAGATGATTTCAAGAACGTGTTCTGCATGCTCGAAGGTGCTGGTCTGTCTTTTCTGGCCGAGACCCCTTGCAAAATCCTTTTTACAGAGGTAGAGGAGTTCTTCTCCAATGCTACAGTAAATAAGAGTGGTCGGAAATTGAAATCCTCTATTGGTTCTCAAAAAGTTAAAATGACTCCTAAGTCAATTTCCAAATTTCTGAAGTTGCCCCTAGTAGCACAAGAGGACATCCTTGATGATGATGATTGGGTCAAGGCAGTAACTTTTGTAGGTTTAAAAACAACAAAGACACTACGAAGACAGCAGATGAATGATGTTGGAAAACTTTTGGTGGACATTATCTCCAAGGTGCTGCTGGGAAATACTAAAAGCCTGGGATATGTCTCAGTAGATGTGTTCAGTTTAGTCACAGCAGTAATTTGTGGAAAGAAATGTAGCTGGGCAGACATAATTTTCAAAAAGATCAAAGAGAGCATTTCTAGTCCTAATTTTGCAAGGATTATAACTCTTTATCTAAATCAATTTGACTCTCAAGTCTTTGATATGTCCAAAGGGACTATCATTCATCACTTGAAAAGGTTGGATGTGTTCACTCTCAAAAAGTGGAACATCAGGATAACTAAGCCTTCTGAAGGTGGTCTTTCCCAGGGGGAGCCTTCTGGTCAGCAGGATGTGTATTCATCTCCTCCTCCAGACTCTTCAGCACAGCATCTAGCTCCTCCATCTCCAAGTCATCTTCCATCTCCAGGTCAGCAGCATGTCACTCCAGCAGAAGATTTACTTCCTCCTATTACATCAGATAATATTCCATCAGATCAGGTTCCTCCAGGATCAGAGTTTCCTCCTCCTGATGTGGTATTTTCCCCTACCTTAGATAATGTGGCTTCTTCTCCTCCTCCTCCTCATGTTGTTGCAAAAGAAACTTTTGATGCTAACATAGCAGATGTTCTTCTTGACATTCAGAACACTGTAGTTGATGATGAGCAGAACTCCAGTGATCGCCATGCAGGTTCAGGTGCAGATTTTGAATTCCATCATAATGATGATGATGTTTCTGTTCACAATATTCCTTCTCCCCCAGCAAATACTGAGGGGGAGCAAGAGTCCTATATGGGAATGGATACAGAAGCACAGGGACAGCCTGTAGTTCAAGTAGATGAGGTTGTGAATCTGTCTTTTCTTCCAGAGAAAAGTACAGTTGTTCTAGAAGAAATCCCTGAACCAGTCCAGCCAGCCCCCATTCCTCCTCCTCTCTTTGCTGACCAAGCCTTGCTAGGTCAAATTGAAATGTTACTCCAAAGGCAGAGTGCCAAGATAGATTTATCTTTCAAGGAAGTGCATGCCAGGATAACAGATATAGAGAAAGCTATGGATAGAAAGCTGAAAGCCTTCCAAGATAGTTCAGAAGAACTCAAGAAACTTGTCATTCAGGGTGGAAAAGCTATTGATCACACCATTGAGGGTGTTGGTAAAGTGTTAGAGCAGGTAATTGAAGTCAGAAAGACTCAAGAATGTATGTATAATAAGGCTGATGAACACTGTTTTAAAATTGTTGATGAGGTAGGATTGTTCAAAGAATCTGTTCTCCAGACTCTTCCTGTAGAAGTCAGAAAGGGGGAGGACAAGTTGATAGGTTCTATTGATGAGAATTTGTTTGCATTTCATAATCATATGAGTGAGAAGTTTGATCAACTGTCTCAGGGAGTCCAGAAGCAGGTAGCTGATGTCAAAGAATTCACTCAAAGATCTACCACTTGGCTTCACAGTGAGATCTTTCCAGACTTGGGCATTGACCCTGCTGTTCCCCCTCCTCAGTTTGAGCCTCCTCAGTTCTCTCCAAGACAAGATGTGTCTTCTGATGTAGAAGTTGCTTCTTCTAAGCAAGGTACAAGGAAAAGAAAATATGGTGAAGGACCTTCTGCTAAGAGATCAGTTCCTGAATCTAGTTCAGCAGGCTCTGGCAAAGCTGCTGCTACTAATCCTGTGAATTATCCAGAGACTTGGAGTCCTATTTCAAAGGCTATCATTCTTGATTCACTCAGATTAGTTGAAGAAGGTGGTATGCAAGTTCAAGACTATTACAGCTCTTCTGAATGGAAACTTTATCAAACCAGCAAGACCAAAAGGAGATTACATTACAGGATATATAAGTACAATGATCCTACAGCTCCTCCAGCTCCTCCAAAGTACCATCCTAAACCTTTTGCATATTTCAAAAGACAGGAACAGAAAAGAAGAGACAATGCCAGAGGTTGAAGATCATCAAGTTCTATTGTCATATGCTTATGTGAACATTAAATCATAAGACAATCTGAAATCTATATATAGTTTGGATTGTGATGTGATGATTATATTTCTTATATAGATTTAGTTTTTGATGCTCTTTCCTATCTGTCTCTATTTAATTCCTTGTATATCATGTTGAGTATTATTTTGTTGCAATTCATCTTGGTAAGAAGGGTTCTGACTTCTACAAATAGGGGGAGATTGTTGGGTATTGTATCCACAATAACCTTGATTTGTAGAAAGTCAACTATGAACCAAGATTGAATTGCTTATGTATTTGATATGTTTTTCTAGTTTTGTCTTGCAGGTGCACATTGCAAAGTGTAAACCAAGGTCAGGTCACAGTGGGTCAATGAGCACAGTCTCTTACAATGTAATTCTTCATTGTATGAGATATGGTGTTGACTCATATGTGATCTCTCTATTGGGATGCACTTCATGATCAAGACAAAGGAAGCTAAGGTCTTGGAGGTGTAGCTGTTCTCAGAGAATAATTTAAAGAATTTGTTCCTTGTGTATTTCTCGAAAAGCTAAGTGTTTTTCTCGAGAAATAAAAAGAGCTCTCGAAAAATCCCTTTGATTTTCTCGAGAAGTTCTTTTCAGCTTAAGTCTTCGAAGGAAATCCAAATTTCTCGAGAAGCCATCTTTATTTCTCGAGAAGTCTGTAGTGCTCTCGGAAAATCCTTTGATTTTCTCGAGAAGTCTTCTTTGCTGATATTTTCCGAGAAAATCTTTCCTCTCGAGAAGTTGATTCGATTTCTCGAGAAGTTCTTGTTTCTTCCGAAAAGTTTATTTTATCTTTATTTCTCGAGAAGTTCCATGTTCTCGAGAAATCCTCTTCTCTTTCTCGCGAAGCTCTATCAATTTATTTGAAAGCCTTTTTCTGAGATCCAGCCGTGATTTCTCGAGAAGTCACCTTTCTCTCGAGAAATCTGTTTCTCATTCCTTCAATCTATTTTTTGCCGACTTCTGTCTTCCGTCTGTTTGACGTGACTCCTTTTCTAGCTTAAGGCTTAAATATTCTATTTAGACCTTCTCCTATAAAAGGCCCTCTCTCTTAAGTTTTGAATAATTATTCCTTTCCTAATCTTTCTCCCGATCGCAAAGAACGTGAAAAGCGTCGCTCGCCGTCGCCTACGATTGGAGATCGTTCTTCTCTTTGGAGTTGTCGATTTCTTTCAAGAAGGGTTCGATTGATCCATACTCTGGTTCTTCAATCTCTATTGGATCGTTTCGGATTGCCAAAGACAGATTTGAAGGATCGTTGTTCTTCCTCATCGTTCTCAAAAGCCATTCAAGAAGAAGGAAGAAAACCCCTCTGTTATTCAGATTTGGTTTAGTATTGTTCAAACCCTTTTCAATCTTTTGTAGGAGATTGTTCTCCGAGTTGTAGGAGTTGTTCTCCGAGTTGTAGGAGAGGTTGTTCTCCGAGGTGTAGGAGTTGTTATCTCCGAGTTGTAAGAGAAGTTTTTCTCTGAGTTTGTAGGAGTTTTGACTCCGAGACAGTAGGATCGTTCTTGATCCGAGTTTCAGAAAGTAGTCAAGTCTAGCTGTGGTGCTAGATTGGCGAGGCCGGCAGTGGAGTACCCAAGTACGGGGAACCACTATAAATTCCTGGTGTTATCTGTGGCTATGATTAATTTTGTGTGTTGTGCTTTACGTTTATTTTTAATTCCGCAAAAGACGTAGAGATCACCTATTCACCCCCCCCCCTAGGTGATTTAGGTAGGCAACTAGATACTTCAGACTGTTCAGAAGAGGAGATATAATATATATGAGTGTTGGTGCTGTGGCAAAGTGGGACACTTTGCAATTGATTGTTGGCACAACCCCAATATGCCAAAGGCAAGGATAGAACCTCAAGCCAAACCAGCCCTTTCTAGGAATATTCCCTATGGTGTTAACATGAACCTAGGACCCAAAATCAGTTGGGATCCTAAGGTACATTAAACTCTATGTTGCAGGTTAGTTCAAGTACCAGTCTCAACCCAATATGGTACTTGGATAGTGGGTGCTCAAGGCACATGACAGGAACTAAGGATCTTCTAAAGGATTACCATCCAGTGAAGAATGGACCCAAAGTTATCTTTGGTGGATCTAAAAAGGGAGTCACCAAAGGATATGGTATGATTTCAAATGACATAATCTCAATCACAAGGTTAGCTTATGTTGAAGGGTTGCAACACAACCTTATAAGCATAAGACAACTATGTGACTTAGGAGACCATTCTCTCAGGCACTAGGAGTGGAAATGTTTATTGCTTAGACTTCATTTGCAATTATTCTATCTCTTCTGTGTGTCTTGTAGCTAATGAAAGTGAGTCACTTTGTGTCCAATGGCACAAGAGACTTGCCCACATTAACTATAAGACAATGTATAGATTATTTTCTAAAGACCTTGTTAGAAATAGTCCTAAACTAAAATGTGTTAAAAGTGGTCCCTGTCATGCTTGCCAAATGGGTAAGCAAACTAGGGCCACCTTTAAAAGTATTGGCTCCAAGGATACTGAAAGGTGTTTATACCTATTGCACATGGACTTGTTTGGTCCTTTGCCAATTCAGAGCCTAGGTGGGAAGTTGTATACCTTGGTAATTGTAGATGATCATTCAAAGTATACATGGGTATTCTTCCTTAAGAAGAAGTCAGATACCTTACATGTCTTTATAAATTATGTCAAGGCTATTCAGAATGATCTACTATGTAATGTGGTCAGGACTAGAACTGACCATGGTACAGAATTTCAATCTGAAGCCATGACAAAATTTTGTCAAGAATTTGGTATCACCCAAGAGTTCTCCTCCCCAAGGACTCCACAGCAAAATGGTGTGGCTGAGAGGAGGAATAGGACCTTGATAGAAGATGGGAGAACATTGCTTAGTGACTCCTCACTCCCAGAATACTTCTGGGCTGAGGCAGTCAATATAGCCTGTCATGTTCTCAATAGAGCCTCCATCAATAAGGCCCTTAGAAAAACCCCTTATGAGATTCTGAAAGGCAAACAACCTACAATTTCCTACTTTAGAATCTTTGGTTGCAAATGCTACATTCTAAATAATGGAAAATCTCAATTAACAAAGTTTGCAGAAAAATGTAATGTGGGGGTTCTTGTTGGGTATATCTCACATAGTATAGCTTATAGAGTTTATAACAAGAAAACCCATGTTGTAGAAGAATCTATGCATGTTGTATTTGATGAGACCAGCCTTCTCTACAAAGAATGGTCTAGTTCTTCTATTGTGACAGG
The DNA here is from genome assembly GCA_033032865.1 of Dactylorhiza incarnata. Lineage (NCBI taxonomy): Eukaryota > Viridiplantae > Streptophyta > Magnoliopsida > Asparagales > Orchidaceae > Dactylorhiza > Dactylorhiza incarnata. The sequence continues at coordinate 3,972,811 of JAWHQI010000084.1, read as the reverse complement.
AAATGAAGAAGGGATGCATGAGCTGACTGTCCAAGACAAGCCCAGCAGCAGCACACACAGACAGCTGCTGCAATTCCTGAAGAAGAAGAGGTACAAGATGAAGTCATAGCTGAACCAGTGGAACAAACACAGCCACCAAAGGACCCTCTTCCTGCTTCTGCAAGGCACCTGATAGATCATCCAAGAGATCTAATAATTGGGGATCATACCCAAGGCATATTGACAAGAAGCAGAGCTCATAATGAAGCACTATTCTTGAGCTTCCTTTCTCAAATGGAGCCCAAGAAGTTTGAAGAGGCCAATCAAGACACCTTCTGGATTGAAGCAATGCAAGAAGAGCTCCTACAATTCAAGAGATGCAAAGTATGGAAGCTGGTGCCAAGACCTCAGGGACACAATGTGATTGGCACTAAATGGGTATACAGGAACAAGCTTGATGAAAATGGTATAATCATCAAGAACAAGGCCAGATTAGTAGCCAAAGGATACAGGCAAGAGGAAGGTATAGACTTTGATCAAACCTTTGCACCAGTTGCAAGGTTGGAAGCAATTAGGCTATTCCTTACCTATGCTGCCCACAAGGGGTTCAAAGTCTACCAGATGGATGTCAAATCAGCCTTTCTCAATGGAGACATGAAGGAAGAGGTATATGTTGAACAACCTTCCGGTTTTGTGCATCCAACCCTAACTTCTAATGTTTATCTTCTTCGGAAAGCACTATATGGTCTCAAGCAAGCTCCAAGAGCTTGGTATGAGACTTTGTCCAACGTTCTCCTCAAGAACAAGTTCATGAGGTGAAATATTGATAGCACATTATTTCTTAGGGAAACAAGGGGCAAGTGTCTCTTAGTCCAAATCTATGTTGATGACATAATCTTTGGGTCTACTGATGATAACCTCTACAAGAGATTTGCCAATCTAATGCAGGGGGAGTTTGAAATGAGCAGTATAGGTGAGCTCAAATATTTCCTTGGGCTCCAAGTGAAACAGTCTGATGATGGAATTTTCATCTCCCAGACCAAGTACACTAAGGAGCTCATTAAGAAATTTGGGATGGAATCAGCCTCCACCATGAGAACACCCATGGGGTCTAATGTATCATTAGACAAGGATGAAAAGGGAAAGGCCTTTGATGAGTCCATGTACAGATGCATCATTGGATCCCTATTATACTTGACTGCTAGTAGGATAGACATTAGGTATAATACATGTGTTTGTCCTAGGTATCAAGCATGTCCGAAGGAATCTCACTACACCTCTGTGAAGAGGATATTGAGATACCTTAAGGGCAGCTTGCATCTTGGCCTGTGGTACCCTAAGAACAATGACTTTGAACTAACAGGCTTTTCAGATGCAGATTTTGAAGGTTGCAAAGAAGACAGGAAGAGTACAAGTGGAACTTGTCAATTCCTAGGGAGAAGATTAATATATTGGAGCAGCAAGAAACAAACTAGTGTCGCAATATCCACAGCTGAGTATGAATACATTGCTGCAGGTAGCTGTTGTGCACAACTCCTTTGGACACAGCATCAGTTGGAGGATTACAACCTCAAGGTAAGGGAATCTCCTTTGTATTGTGATTCATCCAGTGCAATATCTATTGCTAAAAATCCTGTCTCTCATAGCAGGACTAAGCACATAGAGATTAGATATAATTTTATTAGAGAACATGTAGAGTGTAAAGACATCTGTCTTGAATTTGTCCCCACTGACAAACAAGTAGCTGATATCTTTACAAAGCCACTGGATGAATCTAAATTCAATGCTTTCAAAATTGATCTTGGCATGCTTAGTATAGAATAGTTCTAAATGTATGAGTAATAGCTGTCACTATTGATGATTATACATGGTGAATTATCAAACTTTACATTACTGTACACTACAAATTAGTGACTTGGCAAGGACCCATCTTAAGCCAAAATATCTACATTAGGTCTAAACCCTATGATCAGCTAAAATGCAGGAGTATGTTCAGCTGATTCAGCTGAGAAAAATCCCAGCTGAACCGCTGAGATGAGGAAACTGTCCCATCGGTTGACAGTTCAATGTCTCAGCTGAACCGCTGAGACAAGCAAACTGTCCCAGCGGTTGTCAGTTTACTATCCTAGCGGCCTAGGTCTCCGTCTCAGCTGAACCGCTGAGACGGGGTATGTTCAATATGAAATATGATATTTAACCCAAAAACTCCTTAATACAATAAGGTAATTAAGTCTAAAACGCCTAGGGTTATTAAAAACAAAACTAAAATTCTATAAATAGATACACTGTAACCTAAAACACACCACAAAGCCAAACCCTTAGCCGTCGAGATGATTCATCTTCTCTCCCATCTCAGCACCTCGTTTTCTGATTCCATGGCGCAAAAAAGCTCGAAAGATCTCTGATAAATAGTATTTTTATAACTTTTTAATAGAAAATTTTGTAAATATTTAATATGTTTTTTCCTTTTTATGACAATTTTAGGTTATAAGTAGTTCTTTTTGTAATTTTGATTCTAACTTAGCTTAATTTCAATATTTGTAGAATTTTGGGACAAATCGGGAAAAATGGCATGTCACGCCCTCGGTCATGCCCGTGACCAAGGGCGTGTAACCTAAAGATCAGTCTAGAATGATGCCGCGCTGTCTGAGCTAGCCCACACCAAGTCACGCCCCAGGTCACGCCCGTGACCCAAAGTCACGCCCGTGACCAAGGGCGTGTAAACTTAGAATCTTCCACGTGGAGCCGCCGTCGAGACGTGGAGATGCTGTCGAGAAGTCAACCTAAGTCACGCCCGTGACCCACATGTCACGGCCGTGACTTGCCCGCGTGATCTCTGCTTTTCGCCGCGCGGAATTCGAGCCCACGCCACTGTCGGATCTGATGTGAATAGTGCAGTCACGCCCTTGGTCACGCCCGTGACCGAGGGCGTGTAATCTGAATTTTTTTCTATAAATTCAGAGGTTCTCCTTGAGTCCAGGGTTCAGAATTTTGGAGTGGGGGAGGTGCTGCTAGAGCTGTTAGTGAGTTTTTCAATGCAAATGTTCATGTTCTTCCTTAAGCTTTCATGTTCTCTTTTTCATGTAATGTACTAGTTTTTATTTATTGCTTGCACTAGTTAATTAAAGCTTGTAACTTTACTTTCCTAGCTTTGTAATCTCTCTTTAAGCTTGTAAACGTTTTTGATTTTCAATAAAGAAAAATTTAGTTTCCTCTTTCATGTTCTCTTTCTCCTTAAGTAATTTCTTCCTTTTTATGCAATGTCAATTTCTCTTTCCTTTCATGCAATGTTTAATCTTCTCATTTAGCTTGCAATTAGTTTCTCTTTTTAGCTAAGTTATCAAAACCTAAAATTTTCATCGATAAAATAATAGTGATTTTCCTCGAAGTAGAAGTAATCAACGCACCCCGTGGAATACGACCTTGATATTCCTAAATATCCTATACTATAGACGATAAGGTACACTTGCCTTTATCGGATATAGTTTTGGAGAAAATCTCAACCTTTCACTAAATTTCAAAACCGAAAAATCTATATCAAGTTTTTGGCGCCGTTGCCGGGGACTTTGCGTAGATATTTTGAAAAGAGGATAGCTATTAATTTTATCATGTTTTTTTTATTTTACTTTGCTTTTTCTAAATTTCAAAAAGAAAATTTTTTTTTTAGTTTTTCTTCTTCCTTTCTTCTCTTTTTAGTGTATGACCCGAGGTAGCACTTCGATTCTTCCTTTTGATCCGGAGATCGAGCGAACCCTTTTGAGGCACCGCCGTTCTCGTGATCAGGGAAATCAAATAGAATCCGAAGAGTCGATCGGGGACACTAACGCAGCAAATATGGATCATAATCTTAATCCTCCTAATCTTAACGAGCCAAATCCTAATGAGGACGCGCAACGGACCATGTCCTACTATGCGCGGCCGAATTTGGAAGGCACACAATCGAGTATTGTTCGCCCCACGGTGGCGAACAATAATTTTGAGATCAAGTCCAGCATCATACAAATGGTGCAACAATCGGTGACCTTTGATGGTCAACCGGACGAGGATCCAAATTCACATATCTCTTACTTTCTTGAAATTTGCGACACTTTTAAGATCAATGGCGTCACCGATGACGCCATTCGATTACGTCTTTTTCCTTTTTCTTTGCGGTCTAAGGCCAAGCAGTGGCTGGGCTCCCTACCTAGGGGATCCATCACTACATGGGCCGAAATGGCGGAAAAATTTCTTAATAAATATTTCTCGCCTTCAAAGACCGCTAAATTGCGCACGGATATTGCATCGTTCATGCAAATCGACTCGGAGACTCTCTATGACACATGGGAGCGCTTCAAGGAGCTTTTGCGTCGATGCCCTCACCACGCACTTGCCACTTGGCAACAAGTGCAAATATTTTATAATGGCTTAAATCTCCAAACGAGGCAAATGATTGATGCGGCCGCCAGGGGGACATTAAATAATAAAATCCCGATCGCCGCTCAAGAGCTTTTCGAAGAGATGGCGACAAATGCGTACCAATGGAACATACCCCGAGCACGGCCTAATAAGCCGGCCGAAATTTTTGAAATAGACGCAAACACAAATTTAGCTTTACAAGTTGAGCGCTTAACAAAGCAAGTGGCGGAGATGTCTGCTTCCTCCGCCACTCCTCCTTGGGCTAATAACGTTTTAATTGAAGAACATGCTGACTACATGGGAAATCCACCTCGGCCTTCCTATAACCCGAACACCGCTCCGTATAATAACACCTACAATGCGGGTTATAGGAATCATCCGAATTTCTCATGGAGCAACCAAGGAAATGCTCAGCGTCCTATGAATTTAAATCAACCTCCCCCTAATCAACTTCTTAACTTAACTCCGCCTCCAAATTTGATTTCTCAAAATTATAATCCACCCGGTTTTCCACTGCAACAGCAAAAACTCTCTCCGATTGAAGAGGTTTTTTGCAAAATATGTTGCTACAAATGAAACGAACATCCGGAACCTTACCGGATCGATAAAAAATTTAGAGAATCAAGTGGGCCAGCTCGTAAAGATGATTTCTGAGCGTCAACAAGGAGCACTACCGGGGAACACCGAGCAAAATCCAAAGGAGAGCGTGCACACGATTACACTCCGAAGCGGGAAGGAGGTGGTTCAAAAACAGGACGAACCCAAGGTAATTTCCTCTCCTCCTCCTCCTACTTTTAATTCATCTTCGAATTCGCCCGCTACGATAGCTCCGCACACTTCTATTTAAATCCGCGCGCTCCTACTTCTAATATTCCGTATCCATCGAAATTTAAAAATGAAAGCGCCGAAAAAAATTATAAAAAGTTTTTAGATGTTTTAAAAGAAATCCATATTAATGTACCTTTCTGTGAGGCTATCTCACAAATGCCTAAATATGCGAAATATCTTAAGGAGTTGCTCTCCAATAAGAAAAAGTTAGAAGATATTTCGCATATTTCCTTAAACGCAGAATGCTCCGCGGTTGTACTCAACAAATTGCCGAAAAAAGCAAATGACCCGGGACGGTTTTCCATCCCATGTCTTTTTGGCAATTCGTTAGTAAAACACGCCTTAGCGGATCTTGGAGCAAGCATCAACCTTATTCCGTTTTCTTTGCTCAAAAAGCTAGGTCTAGAAAATCCAAGGCCCACTCGAATGAGTATCCAATTAGCGGATCGTTCTTTAAAATATCCGATAGGAATAGTGGAGGACGTGCTCGTCAAGGTTGACAAATTCATCTTCCCGGTGGTTTTGTCATTCTTGACATCGAAGAGGATGCCGAAGTACCCCTCATACTCGGCCGCCCCTTCCTTGCCACCTCCCGCGCTATTATCGACGTAAGTAACGGAAAGCTCCTCCTACGGGTTGGAGATGATGAAGTTACTTTCGGCTTAAATTCCTCGATGCGGAACACGCTAGAAAATGACGATTCATGTTTTTACTTAGAAGAGTGTTGTGAGTTCGATTCATCCCTCGAGTTAGTTTCATCGGCGAGTAGTGATTCCGAGCCCGTAGAGCTCTTTTGTGATGAAGAAGAAGTTTCTCACCCCACACCACCCGAACCATTATTTTTAGAAAAATTAAAAATCAAGACTTCTTATGAAGAACCACCCGTATTGGAGTTGAAACAACTCCCCCTCACCTTAAATACTTGTTTTTGGAAAAAGAGTCTAAGCTACCCGTCATCATTTCATCCGATCTTAGCGACTCAGAAATTTCTAAGTTGACTATAGTCTTAAGAAAGCACCGCCACGCAATTGCGTGGCAATTATCGGACATTAAGGGTATAAACCCATCTTTCTGCACTCATAAAATATTTCTCGAAGATAATTCCCAAAATTCAGTCCAGCCTCAACGACGACTAAACCCTAACATGAAAGAAGTCGTTAAGACCGAAGTTATAAAACTTCTGGACGCGGGAATCATCTACCCGATATCGGACAGTACTTGGGTTAGCCCAGTACAAGTCGTGCCAAAGAAAGGTGGTGTCACGGTAGTTGCGAACGAAAATAACGAATTGATCCCAACCCGTACTGTTATGGGTTGGCGGATGTGCATCGACTATCGGAAATTAAATGATGCCACCCGTAAGGATCACTTCCCTCTACCATTTATCGACCAAATTTTAGAACGCCTTTCGGGTCACTCCTACTACTGTTTTCTAGATGGTTTGTCGGGATACTTCCAAATTCTGATTTCGCCCGACGACCAAGAGAAAACCACTTTCACTTGTCCCTTTGGCACCTTCGCTTATCGAAGGATGCCATTTGGTCTTTGTAACGCGCCAGCTACATTCCAAAGATGTATGCTGGCAATTTTTGACGAGTTAGTGGAGGAGGTGATGGAAGTATTTATGGACGATTTTTCCGTGTACGGGAGTTCATTTGAAAACTGTTTAAAAAATCTCGAGCGCGTGTTGCAGCGATGTGAGGAAACGAATTTAGCACTTAATTGGGAAAAATGTCATTTTATGGTCAAGGAAGGACTAGTCCTTGGCCATAAAATTTCGAGCAAGGGGATCGAGGTCGATAGGGCCAAGATTGAAGTAATTGAAAAACTTCCCCCTCCCATAAACGTAAAAGTTATTAGGAGTTTCCTAGGCCACGCGGGGTTCTATCGGCGCTTTATACAAAATTTTTCCAAAATCACAAAGCCGTTAACCCATCTTCTTGAAAAGGAATCCTCATTTATTTTTAGCGATGAATGCCATTTGACCTTTAAACTTATCAAAGAAAAACTTATAAACTCCCCGATTCTAGTCGCGCCGGATTGGTCGCTCCCTTTTGAAATCATGTGCGACGCGAGTGACATTGCGGTTGGTGCCATTTTAGGCCAACGGGTGAGTAAGTATTTCCACCCTATTTATTATGCGAGCAAAACACTCACGTCGGCACAAGCGAATTACACCACTACCGAAAAAGAGCTTCTAGCGATCATTTTTGCCTTCGATAAGTTTAGGTCATACATCACCCTCTTGAAAGTTATCGTCTTCACGGATCACTCCGCACTTAGGTATCTTTTAAGCAAATCGGATGCCAAGCCTCGTCTTTTGCGATGGATCCTCCTCTTGCAGGAGTTTGACTTAGAGATCTGGGACAAAAGGGGTGCCGAAAACTTGGCGGCCGATCACCTCTCCCGTTTAGAAAACCCCGCCTCTGACGTACTAATAGAATCTGACATTAATGATAAATTTCCCGAAGAGCGCCTCCTTACTCTCGAAAATATTAATTCATCGTCTACCCCCTGGTTTGCAGATCTGGCTAACTATTTAGTAGCCCGGGTTCTGCCAAAAGAATTCTCGAGTCAGCAAAAGAAGAAATTCTTTTCGGATTTAAAGAATTACTTTTGGGAGGACCCCTTTTTATTCCGTGTATGCGTAGACCAGGTAGTAAGACGATGCGTCTCGAGTGAGGAAGGCCTTAAAATTTTACGTCATTGTCATGAGGGACCCACCGGAGGTCATTATCATTCAAACCGAACCGCAAGGAAGGCGCTGGAGGCGGGCTTTTATTGGCCCTCGCTCTTTAAAGATGCTCACACCCTTGTGAGTACCTGCGACAGCTGCCAGCGGTCGGGGAACATCTCTCGCCGGGATGAGATGCCCCAAAACATTTTCTTAGAATGCGAAATTTTCGACCTTTGGGGTATCGATTTTGTTGGTCCGCTCCCTCCATCTTTTTCAAATAAATATATTCTAGTGGCGGTCGACTACGTATCAAGGTGGGCGGAAGCGCAAGCTCTCCCCACCAATGATGCGCGAGTCGTCGTTAATTTCTTTAAAAAAATATTTTCTCGATTTGGCACGCCGCGCGCTATTGTGAGTGATCGGGGCACCCATTTTTGCAATACTCAATTCACAAAAATCTTAGCAAAATTTGGTGTCACACACAAATTATCCACCGCATATCACCCACAAACGAGCGGCCAAGTCGAAGTTGTTAATCGAGAATTAAAATGGATTTTAGAAAAAACAGTTTCTATCAATCGGAAGGATTGGGAAATAAAGCTCGATGACGCGCTATGGGTCTATCGAACGGCGTACAAGACCGCTATCGGTTGTACACCGTATCGAATGGTTTATGGCAAGGCTTGCCACCTTCCGGTCGAATTAGAACACCGCGCATTTTGGGCGCTTAAATTTTTAAACCTCGATTCCACTCTAGCGGGAGAACAAAGAAAATTCCAAATGAACGAATTAGATGAGTGGCGAGCGAATGCGTATGAGAGCAATAAATTATATAAGGAGCGAACGAAGTTTTATCACGATAAGCATATAAAATTTCCAAAAACTTTTTTGCCGGGCGATCTCGTCCTCCTTTATAATTCCCGCCTTCGCCTTTTTTCGGGAAAACTAAAATCCCGATGGACTGGACCCTTTATTGTTAAAGAGGTTTGGTCCTATGGGACAATTTTAATTTCCCACCCGGAAAAAGGTACCTTCAAAGTAAACGGCCACCGCCTTAAATTATATCTTCCGGGAGAGTTAACTAATGAAAAGACTGATTCGATTGTATTTCAACCTATAATATGATCGGCAAGTGGGTCAAGCTACGCGACCTTAAACAAAGCGTTGTTGGGAGGCACCCCAAAGTTATCTTTTGTTATTTTCTCTTGTCTTTTCTTTTCTTCTTTAACAACTTTTGCAGGTAATCGCGGCTTCCCCACAAAAGCTTCAAAAAAATCAGGGAAGCCCTTTTTCCTTCTCTTCTTTCGTTTTTGCATTTCTTTTTACCTTTTCTTACTTCATACTTATTTTTAAACATTGGGGACAATGTTTAACTTTAAGTATGGGGGTGTAAATAGCCCTTTGTAAATATTTGTAAATAGTTTTAAAAAGAAAATTTTCAAAAAAAAAATGAAAAGAAAAAAAAAACAACAAAAAGAAAATTTTAATTTTGTTTCTATGATTTCCTTTATTTAAGCACTTGTAAAATCCAAAAACTCAATTAAAAAATTAGAAAACAGAAAAATTTAAATCTTGGAAAGGGACGTTTGAGATTTTATCCCATCACACCTCCTAGTACCTTGCGAACCCTTCACCGGGTAGCCCTTGGGAAGTCCAAGACTTAACAAAAATTGTTAAATTTTAAAGCTAGTTTCTTTTCTTTGTAAATAGTTTTTAATGACAAAAATTCAAAAAAAAAGATAATATAAAAATTCAAAAATATATATATGAAAAAACTTAAAACACACAAAAAAAACTTTTATCTTATACCTCTCCTATTTGTTGTTTTTGTGATTTCTTAGAAATCTAGTTGAGAATGTTTATAAGCATGTTTAAGTTTTTAATTGGCTAAAATTTTGCTTATCATAGTTTGTTAATTTTAAATTTGAGGTAATCTTGATTTAAGAATCATCTTATGATTTTAAATTGATTAGAGAATTTTGTTAGCATGACTTCTCTTTTTATTTTTAAATGGCTTCATTTTGTAGTAAATTTCCTAAACCTCTTTAGATTTCAATTATATTTTCTTCTAACTTCTTAGATCTTAGGAATTTTAATTTTACTAGAATTTGCTCTCAATATGATTTAAAGCTAGCTAGATTTATTTTCCCCTACCCTACCCCCTTTGATGGCATAAAAAAATGTATTAAAAGATCATATGTCATGGGAATAAGAGGATAAAATTCATTATTCCCTAAAACATATGCTCCCAAAATATTTGAAAAGATTATATGGCATGGAGTAAGAGGATAAAATTCATTACTCCTAAACCATATACATTTTGGGTTTTTATTAGAAGAGAAAAAAAAAGAGAAAGAAAGAGAAAAAAAAAGGAAATTTCATGATAAATTTCATTTCCTCCATTCAAAAATGTCTCTTCTTATGCCAAATTTTATGAAATCCCCCTCAGCCAATTATCATTGTTCTAGTTTTAGTTGAAAATTATGGAGAGAGCAATATTTAGTAATTTACTTTTCCTTAAGTTTCTTTTAAGGTAGAGTTCTTATAATTTTAATTTAATTTAGTTTTATAATTTCTACAATTTTGTCAAACTACTTAATTTTCTTGAGAAGTTCTTGCCTAAACATTTTTCCCTCTTTTCAAATCATCATCATAATTTAGGACTTAACTCCCCCTTGAATTTACTCTTAACTTAACTTTTGGTTAAATGAAATTTTAGTTTTAAATTAAAAATTTTTAAGGATGTCTTATAAATTATGTCTCACACTTTTGCTCTGGAATAGCAAAACCTCAAGTATGGGGGTATTTGATAAGTAGTATTTTTATAACTTTTTAATAGAAAATTTTGTAAATATTTAATATGTTTTTTCCTTTTTATGACAATTTTAGGTTATAAGTAGTTCTTTTTGTAATTTTGATTCTAACTTAGCTTAATTTCAATATTTGCAGAATTTTGGGACAAATCGGGAAAAATGGCATGTCACGCCCTCGGTCACGCCCGTGACCAAGGGCGTGTAACCTAAAGATCAGTCCAGAATGATGCTGCGCTGTCTGAGCTAGCCCACACCAAGTCACGCCCCAGGTCACGCCCGTGACCCAAAGTCACGCCCGTGACCAAGGGCGTGTAAACTTAGAATCTTCCACGTGGAGCCGCCGTCGAGACGTGGAGATGCTGTCGAGAAGTCAACCTAAGTCACGCTCGTGACCCACATGTCACGGTCATGACTTGCCCGCGTGATCTCTGCTTTTCGCCGCGCCGAATTCGAGCCCACGCCGCTGTCGGATCTGATATGAATAGTGCGGTCACGCCCTTGGTCACGCCCGTGACCGAGGGCGTGTAATCTAAATTTTTTTCTATAAATTCAGAGGTTCTCCTTGAGTCCAGGGTTCAGAATTTTGGAGTGGGGGAGGTGCTGCTAGAGCTGTTAGTGAGTTTTTCAATGCAAATGTTCATGTTCTTCCTTAAGCTTTCATGTTCTCTTTTTCATGTAATGTACTAGTTTTTATTTATTGCTTGCACTAGTTAATTAAAGCTTGTAACTTTACTTTCCTAGCTTTGTAATCTCTCTTTAAGCTTGTAATCGTTTTTGATTTTCAATAAAGAAAAATTTAGTTTCCTCTTTCATGTTCTCTTTCTCCTTAAGTAATTTCTTCCTTTTTATGCAATGTCAATTTCTCTTTCCTTTCATGCAATGTTTAATCTTCTCATTTAGCTTGCAATTAGTTTCTCTTTTTAGCTAAGTTATCAAAACCTCAAATTTTCGTCGATAAAATAATAGTGATTTTCCTCGAAGTAGAAGTAATCAACGCGCCCCGTGGAATACAACCTTGATATTCCTAAATATCCTATACTATAGACAATAAGGTACACTTGCCTTTATCGGATATAATTTTGGAGAAAATCTCAACCTTTCACTAAATTTCAAAACCGAAAAATCTATATCAATCTCCTGGAGGGGTATGAAATCGTAAGAGATGGATTCTCTCATGCCTCAGAAGAAATACGACATGTGATTCATCTAATGGAAGCTCAAGGTCTGGAGCATATGCTGTCTGAACCCTGCTGCATTCTCAGAACTGAAGTTCTGGAATGGTTCAACCATGTCAAACTGTCTCCTTCCAAAACCATCCTGAAGTCCAAGATGGGAAGTGAGAAGATAAAGATTACTGCTAAAAGGTTGGAGAAGGGGCTGAAATTAACTCCCTGCAGTAAAACTGAAGAGGTGGAAATATCTGAAAAAGATAAGAGGACTGCCCTAAAGTGGACAGGATACAGTGATACTAAAACCAGTTGTCTAAGGAGGAAGTTCTTCAATCAATAGGGGAAGCTGTTGTCTGATATTGTGGGCAAAGCTATCCCTTGCAAGCCTGGTTCACATGATACTGTCTCACAGTTCATGTTTGAATTAATGACAAGGATAATTCTATCCAAGAGAACCTCATGGGGAGAAGTTATTTTTCAAAGGATAAAGGAATCTCTACAAGCCCCCAATATGGGAAGAATACTATCTCTGTACCTACAGAATAGTTATTCAGAGACCTTTGCAAACTCCAAGGGGTTAAATCTCCATTATCTGAAAAGAATGGACATTAAGACTCTAGATAGATTCTCCAGAGTGCTCCCTATGAGCCAGCCATCTATGGCAAAGGAAAAGAAGAAAGATTCATCTCAGCACAAATCAGACTCATCCTCAAAGTCAAATGGGTCAGAAAATGAAGATAGTCATGGGTCTGATCATAGATCTGGCAGCAACCCAATGAACATTGATAATGAAGAGGTCCCCAGGACAAATGAGGAGCCCCAAGGAAGTGTTGTGCCCAATCCTGAGCCAACCCAGATGAATGCTGATCCAGCTGTTCATCAAGCTGAAGATGAATTTCCCAACTCACCTATCCATGGTAAATTAGTATTTCAGTTAGGTCTCTTTACTCTATCAATAGTATAGTCTAGGTGTCTAATTAATCAATCATTTTTCAGGTGACCTTAGACAAAATTCTCCTTCTAAGGATGCCCCAAGTGAGGGGGAGCATAGCCCAACCTATGAAGGAGGAGGTGGGTATGCTAGTGAGGGAGAACATCAACCGGAATTGGTATCACCTAATGCCCCATCTGGGGGGGAGCAGATCCCTGATAATGAGAGGGCTAATGCTCAAAGTGGAGCTGAAGAAATGGTTGAAAAGGAATTACCCCAGGAAAGGCCAAGTGCAGTTCTGGACACATCTGACCTGATAAACTCAATACAAACAATGATTGAGGGTCAGATGTTGTCTATGAAAGAGATTGTTACTGAAAAGATTCATGATGTATCTACCTAGATAAGGAATGAATTGCATACAACAAGAGCTGCATTGTCTCAGGAGATTCAGGCCAGTGAACAGAGAATGAACTAAAGAGTGTCTGAAGTGAGAACTGAACTGAATGCCCAAGTTAATGATGTCAAAACTGCATCAGATCATATCCTCCTGCAGATGACAAGATGGTTTGAAATGGCCAAAAATACTGTTGCTGCCCAGCACACAGTTCTGAAGGATATTGCAGACCATCAAGGGGATTCAACAAAGGACATAGCATATGTAAAGAATCATCTTTACAAAAACCAAAATGTCTAGGAGAATGCAGTTACAAGGATGGCACAAGTGGTCAACACATCAAGAAGCCAAGTCAAGTCCCACATTGACAAGGCAAAAGAATGCATTTTGAAATTGAGAAGAAGATAGTGGAACATAACAAAGAAGGAGAAGAAAGGATTCTCAATCTACATGCTAAGCTGAAAGGAGATCACATACAGTTGTATAACAACATGGAGTCCTCCCACAAACTGATACTCTTCAATCAAGAAGAAGCCAGCAAGCAAATGGTGGAAGTGGTCAACAATGCTTCCAGTGCTATTCAAGAAAATATCCTTACCATTGCCAGAAAGGTCACTGATAATCAATGGGACACAAGCTTAAAGGTTCTGCAAGGAACAAGAATTGCTTTGAATCTGCCAATCTTAAACCCTAGCAGAGATGAAGACTTTGACTTCCAAAGTCAATCAAATCTGATTGCTGATGAGAGAGCAGCAAAGAGAAGAAGGGTAGAGGGTATTCAAATTGCTGAAGAATACATGGCACCAAAGAGAATGGAAAGATTAGAGGATCCACTCCATGAAGATGACAATCTGGAGTTGGACACAATTGTTGTCAATACCTGGGTGAGCCATGGAAATCCAATGAAGGACATTGACCATGTCTATCCAGCTGCTGAGTGGATCAAACACCTTGAAAGGGAATCTTTAAGGGAAAGGATTCTCAAAGAAAATATGGTAAGAAGGGAAACTCCTTTAAGGATTCCCCCAAGATATCTTCCCAAGACACTTCTGTACTTCAAGGTAAAGGAGAAGATCATAGCTGCTGCTGAAGCTAGGAAAAGAAAGTCTACAGATGGAGAAAGTTCCTCCCAGGGTCCATCTTAGAAGAACCAGCATTGACATTTTTTTTTGGATTGAATGTACAACTATAAGTTGAATTTTCTTTTATATCTGTACTGAACTTTTCAAGTGAAATGATATTTCATATTCTGATCATAATATGGTGTTTGTTAATATTGATATATGTACTCTGTCTTTATTCTCTTTAGTATTCACTACCTTAAATGGGATGTTCAAATTGATATGGATCAGCTATTACAGAAAATAGCTCTCCAATTGAGGGGGAGTAAATTCCCTGCTCAGGTTGAGGGGGAGTTGACAAATTCTCAGACTGTATAGGTTAGCCTATACATTGATCCAAAGGGATCTACAACTATTGTCCCTCTATCCATAGCAAGTTAAGGTTGAAAAAGCCAGAAAGGGGGAGATAGGGCCAGTACCAATGCTGATAGGGCCAATACCAATGCTGGAGACTGGAGAAAGGGGGAGAAAGGGCCAGTGCAAATACTTATGCTTAGTGTGTTAGGTCCTGTGCTTCACAGATCATTTTTTTTCCGTGATAAGATTTTTATTGTTAATGGACCTTAGCATTGGGGATGTTCTGCCTTCTTCAAATAGGGGGAGATTGTTGGGTATATTGTCCTCAATATTACCTTGATTTGAAGAGGCATCACTCTCAATGCTAAGGACATATAGTATTTAACAAAGCTATACTTGTGTAGGATATACAGGTACAAGTGACTCAAAAGGAAGGGCCAAACATGGCCTTAGATAAGAAGAAATCATCTACAAGGAGATGAAGATCTGTCTCAGCATGACCGCTGAGATGATGGGTCAGAACCGCTGAGACGAGGAGTCGTCTCAGCGGATCCACTGAGAAGGAGACTGGAGCAACTGCTGAGAAGGGGACTGGAGCTGCCGCTGAGACTGGAAGCCGTCTCAGCCCAACCGCTGAGACTGGATGCCGTCTCAGCCCAACCGCTGAGACAGATCCAAATGTGCTGACGGGATCTGCTTTTGGCGCAAAGGACAATTGGGAGGGAAAAGAAAGTCCAATCTGTCCCATACTGTGTTAGAAGGATCGATATATCCGTTGAAGCCTTGTGGAGGTATAAAAGAAGAAGCTAGGGCACAACAACAAGCACTGTTCAATTGAGAAGCCCTTGATGTACGCCGCAATCGAGCATTCACGTTTCAGCCAGTTGAAGTCGTTCTCTGCAACTGAAGTTAATCTTCTAAGGGAGATTAGTTAGCTCTTCCTGTACAAACTCAAGAAGGGCAAGTTGATCTTCTGCTCTACTGAAGGAGAATATCAAGGTGATACAAATCTGAAGCTATTGTTTTCAGATCTAAAGAAAGGATTCAGAAGACCTAAGAGTAAACCTTTTGTCTTTTGTATCTAGCTCAAACTCTATTTTATCTTTGTAAGGCATTGTTGCCTGAGTGAAAGGCTGTCTAGCCTGTGTGTAAAGCTGTGTTGACAGCTTGTGTAACATCCCGATTCGAGCTAGACCCATTGTGCGCATTTTTGAGTCAAACGAGTTGACTCGGGCCCGGGGTGTAGTGAGGCCCATGCTTGCACCTGAGCCGGGGAAGTGCACTAGACGAACGTAGCGAATACCATTTCTATTCCTTGTCTCGATGTTTGCTGTGTCGGGATCCGATCTGTCCGGAGAGTATAATTTGAGCAATAAAACTCGAAGGAGGCGTACCGCCTTGAAGGAATTATAGTACGTACGTTAGCTCAAATGACACGTTCTGCGAATAGCGTATTTATCCAAAAGGTGATATGCAGCAGACGGTCTCGGAATTCACCCCAGTCAGGGTTGTTAGACTCGTGAAGCCTATACGAGTTCAACGAAACTGTCCGAACTCAATTCTGATGAGAATCAGCGAAATTATAATGTGGTCTGCGAATAGCATATTTATCCAAAATGGTGAAATTGACCAAACAATCTCGCAATTGACCCCAGTCAGTCTTGTTAGACTCGTCACAATAGTACGAGTTCAACAGATTTATCCGTTTGCGATTCTGACATCGTTTGAAGGAGTTTTGACGTTTAAGTCAAATTTGGCCGCAAACGCTCCGACAAACATAAAATGAGCAAACGAACTCGGATTTGATCGTGGACTGTTCCGGTGGGTGCATATCGGCGAGACGGTAATAACGAGCCTGCCCGGGACAAATTCCGAGCTTCCTAGAGAAATCTACGTGCGTTAGATTGAAATCCAATCAATCCTCTTAATCTAATAATAATAATAATAATAATAATAATAATATATATTTATATATATTATAACTTTGGTTAGAAAGGTTTTACCAGAGCCCGATCTCCCCTCCTCCCATGCCTGCGCCGTCAAGACTCCCCTCTAGTCGACCTCCTCTCCTCCATTTCCGGCGAGTCCGACCTCCGACGAGTCCGACCACCTCAAGCCCGGCCGCCCCTTTCTCCATTTCTCTCCCTAGGTTTTTCTCTCCAGATCTCTCTTTCTCTCTCTAGCTTCCATGGCCGAGCCTTCTCCGGCGCCACCTCCATCGAACTCTACTCCGGCAAGGCCCTATTCGAGCAGCTCTCTAAGGTCGACCTCCTCTCCTCGGACAGAACCTATCTCCGACGAGATCTCTCCTTCTCCGGCGCATCCTCCTCCGACGAGCTCCGACAACTTCTTCGGCAGTCCTCCATCTCTCTCTCCATTTTCGGTGAGACATCTTCCCAAAACTCCTTCTCCAGTTATTATTTCTCTCACAAAATCCTCCAGCACTCCTTCATCTTCTCTCTCTCTAACCTCAAGATCTATGGCCGACCATCTCTCCATTTCAGATCCGGCAAACACCATGGCCGCCAACCTTGCCTAACTCCATTTCAAGATCCGGCCGCCCATGCGATGTCCAACCTCCTCCTAGTTTCTTTCTTCCGGCGTGCTCTCCTTCTTCAGATCTGGTGATTAGTGCTGGAAATCAGGCTTGATAACGTTTTCTTGGATACATACCTCACTGTAAGCCATCCTCTGACCTCTTTCTTTCTGGTTTGCGTTTAGTTTGGGATGGTTTTCATCATGTGGTGTCAGAAATTGGAAAGTGGTGAATGTTTCAATCGTTGTTAGTTGGTCTTTAATGTTGGTTTTATTTGCTCGGGTTGGTCCCTGTTGGGAGTTGCTGTTATGGCTAAAACCCCATATGTTCGAAGGTTTAAGTTAAGTACTGTTCAACCTGTTGTTGGAGAGGGATATTGCCGTTAATTTATGATGTTAATATTTCTGTTTTATGGCCCTCTTGCAGTCCAGTTTTACGGTATTATTGCTCTTATGTAGTTCAGTTTTGCTGTTGGGTTGGCCGAACGTTGGTTTTTGTTGGAAATGATTTGGGTTATCTGTACATGCTTTCTTTGAAAATTTTAGTCAACTTATGATGTTATCCTCTTCATTTCTGAGGAGTTTTGTGGTACCCTTTCCTATTTTGGATCCTTCTAGTTAGCTGCTGTCTCCTTAAGCTGTCTCTTTATGTGTTGGCCGACTGTGTGTCCTCCTGTAATATTAGATAATGTTGGTTGATTCAGCATTTGTGCTGTTGCTGTTAGTACACTATTATTTGGGGCTAACCTTTATCGGCTGAGTGTTGTTCTCCTTCTATTAGGGCTGCTATTTATGGCGTATTATTGTTGACTGATTTCATGTTTGATATTTCTGTGGATCAGGACCCCTTTAATCAGTCTTGGCCAACTGCCGCCATGCCACGGAGGAGACCACTGCGAACGTCGGCAGGAAATCAGGTGACTTCCTCCCCTCTCCCTTGGTGCTAGATCTTTAGATCACATAGGAGAGATGTTGGGCCAAGAGGACCCAACCTTGTGAGTTATGGTGTTTCCATAGGAGAAGACCACGCTAGAACTTCCGTTCTAGGGCGACGATCGTCGTGAGATTTGCTTCAATCAACCCCTCTCTTCAATACGAAGAGAGAGGACTTGATCTCGTGAAGATTTGTGGTCTTTTGAGGGAGTACTTGAGTAAATAGCGCTGTTCATTTTACCCCCTTGCTGGAGGAAGAAGATGAACACATGTCATTATATTTACTTTAAGATACGTGCAGAAATTATATCTGCAGACCGATGCAGAAATCTATTTTCTGCGCGCAGCTGTGTTCAAGTTCAGTTTTTGGCATGATATAGTGGGATTCAGGTTTCGGGCTCAACACGAAAGTTGTAGATCTCGGAAAATCCTTCGAGATGAGTGGCTGTACATATTTTGGGGAGCCCTATAGCTCCCTAGATAACCTATGATAACAGACTGTGTAATTAAGGTTTGTTAGTTTGCTGTCATGTATTACATAGCCAGCTTGTTGAACTTGTTTGAGGATGAAACACTTGGAATTGGACCTTCGGTCCAACATAAAAAATTGTAGCCCTTGTTGTTAACTTTCTAGAATGGGGTGGCATGTAAATTTTAGTGTAGTGAAACTCTCAGAATTTCAGTTTTAGTATTCTGTGTCATGGTAGCCTTAGTCTCGATGAATTTTGGAATAACTTCATTGATACTTGTTGTTGTTCAAAACAAAATTGTAGAGATGATGTTGATGATGATGTGCATATCGCTATAGAATTTCATGATTTTTAGATGAATATTTATTGTCATTTTGTGAATAATAAATTGTGATCGTAACAAAGCAGCAAGTCTATGCTAGAGGCTTCAGCGAGATCGGAATTGAAATGGATTCTTGTTTATATATATTTTGGTGATTTACCTTGTTTCGTTTATCAGAAGATGTTTGGAAATGGGTAGATAAGTGTTGATGACAATGTGGACATCCCTCTTAAATTTCATAATTTTCGGATATAAACTTGTTGTGTTTTGTCAATATTAGGTTAGAAAATTATTGTGTCGTAAATAGCTATCAAGATTATTCCGAATGAGCTGGGATATGGTGTAAACACTTAAGACGCTAACCCTGATGTGTAGAAGAAATTTTAGAAGTCTTGGGTTTAATTTAGCCATTTGATTGATCACTTGCTTGATGACGCTCTAGGACAATATATATGTGCTTGAAACTTTAGGCAAGTTGTGATTTAAATAGTGCTCCTAATTACATTATATGTAAATGTTATTATTATGATTTTAATATAACATTAGAGGTGATTGACCTAAATATTGGGGAAAATTATGTAATGAACGATTGATGACGTAGTATGTATTAACATTTAAATATATATATTGAATCTAACAGGGTTGGATGAGAAGCAACCCTTGAGTAAAAACCGAGCTTAGTCTTATAATATCATGATAGTCTTCTGGTAATAATCTTGAGTCAATTGGATGAATATTTGTAGTACCTCCCCTTATGTGGTTCATATAACTCATTTGGTCTGCGAATAGTAAAACGGTAGAATGGAGATAACTTGTAGACCATTAGGTGGGAATAGGAGGTAGTTGGTGTACCTGATTTGGATGAAGAGGTTGAGGTCACCAAAAAGGAGTTTAGGTGATGAGAGTGCTTGGTGAGCTATGGGTAAGGCTGTGCTCGGGATTGACGAAAGATCGTCTTTCCCCTTAGAGGGTCATAAAGCACTGAGGTTTAATTCAAGTGAAATGATAAGAGGGTAATCTTATGGGTAGATACCAATAATACTAAGTGTCTTGAGAAAGGGAACTTTGTGGTGTCATCCCATTGTAGTTCCTAGTACCGTAGCGAGCCCCTTACAGGATAACCCTCGGGAAGTACAAGATTAACCCTAAATTGCAATAACATTTAAAGTAGGCAAGAGTAGCCATAGTAGGGTAAGATTGGATTTATGTACCTCCTCCCAGTTGCGGGAGTGGCAGGATTGTGGTGCTCGGTTAGACGAGCGGGAACCTCGAGGGGATGATTATCCCGGTAACTTTCTCAGAAATGTGGCAGGTCTTCGGTACTAGGCAGGTCGTCACTCCGACCGCGTTACGTTGACTTAGCGGGTGTGTAGGGGTCTAAGGGGCCAGCTTGGCTGCGTGTCGGGACGACAGTTCCCCGAAGACACCTCTCACTTGGCTCACAGTCTGGTGGACTCCAGCAAAGAGTGCGCAGAGCTCCGCGGTTGTTTAGCGTCGAGGCGTACGTGCGGTCTAGGCCTGGTAGAGTGTATACCCGCCTAGGAGTGGACAGCCCGGTCCGCTACCACCGTGTGTCACAGCGGTTGGTACCCGAGAGGTTGGCTTCCTTTCAAACAGAGGGAACTACAAAGGTCTATGCGCATAGAGTCGTGTGTGTGAGTTTCACTGCATAAAACATTCATGGCATAGCATAGCATACGCACTTGCGGATCCTCATCATATAAATTAGTATGGGCTCTTTTATATGATGAGTTATAATTCCTGGAAATCCTAACTTATAAGTTTGTATGGGCATTCATATAAGTTAGGGTACGAGATTGATTACTTGTCGCTACTGTTCTTACTGCCTTGCTTTACCTGCTTTACTTACTGTTTATTTACTGATGTACACCTTTATTATACTCCTGCTCATACATGATTAGATTAGCCCCTTTTACACTTGTGTAGCTTAGAACTTGTGTATATACTAGTTTACTTTCCCCGTCACCTGCTTTGTATATTACTGTTATATTGCAGATTTTCTTCCTTTCCTTCTGCCCGGTGCCTTGGAGTCGCCGGGGGAGCGGATGGGAAGCCACTTAGTCTTTATGACTAATGGTTGCTACGTCCCTCTTTTTAGGAGCACATTCAGTGGTGTAGCAGCGTTCAACACCGGAGGCCAGCCAGGTCAGGTGTGCAGGGCTGGGGTTTATGGTACCTTAGCTGCCGTCAGTGACAGAGGCGGGTGAGTGTTTTGGGATGTAGCCCTTGGGGCATTTAGCTGGTTACTCTGATGATTTGCAGGAGCTTGTGTAGCTTTCTGCTTTTCTTTTACTTTGATTTGGACATTATTACATATTGTGAATCTTTGGCTTTTAATGCTTTTTATTATTGATGGGTTGGCGCTGTTTAGTTGGTTTGGCCGGCAGGATAGATGTCTTGCGGGGGAGGCCAGCTCGTGTGCTGGCGCTTCCGCAAGGCGGCTGTCCTGGGAATAAGACTCCCCTCGGCTGTGTTGTGTGTTCTGGGAGGGGGATCTTACAAATGGTATCAGCTTGCAACGATCCTGAGATAAAGAAGTCCATTAGACCACTAGGCTACCCCTGCTAGCTAGATCAGTTTGAGGACAAATTGATGCAGCAAAAGCGGTGGTGTGCCCATGTGTAATTCACAATAAGTATGTCCGCTTTTTCCTATAGAAAGTGTCAACCTAAGCCAAACTCGTACCCTTACGTATAGATGCTGGTTCATCCCGAGACAGTAATTTGTTTTCCCATTCCAACAGTCAGAGTTGGTTTGGCATATGATACCATTTTGGTCGACTTAGCAGGATAGGTCATGACGTATCCTAGCCTTATACTGATCTTGGGGATGATTGGGCCAAGCAATAAGTGACCTTGAGTGACTAAGGGAAGAGTTTAATGTGAGTGTAAATGCTAGAGACTCGCACCCTGAGATTTCTATCCCAGATATGGAGTAATATTATCATCTTACCCAAAAAATTTTAGGGCAATCTCAATGGGATTGGTGCCTGTAGTCCATTATCAGCTTAGTAAGGGACCACCAAGCATGCCTTTTGTACTGTATGTCGATACCTCTCACTTCTATTTATGTAGAAAGTTTCATACGGAGAAGATATGATAAGAATTCGGATCCAGAGAAGGCTCATTTTAGGATGAATGTGTTATATTGGTGGTAGAAGAAACTCAGTTAAAGAGATATGGGGCTTATCTCTTCGTTTATTGGTCTAGTTATGTACCATCTTGGATTCCTTGAGGAGTTAGAATCTTTGTAATTTTTGACATTGGAAGTTTTGATCCTTGAGAAGTTAGTTTACCTTAAGCAAAGCAGACTGCTAAGGTCATGTTTGGGTTGATATGAATTTTATTAGCGGAATAAGAGAGGAAAAACATTTTTGAAGATGATCATTTTCTCTATATTGTTCTAAGATTATGTGGATAGGTAATGAGGAGAGTAGTAAATCTACACTTTGGGGATATGCAGCTATGTTGTGATAATATTATAATTGGGAAGTTAATGAAATTTTGTGCATGTATTGCGGGTATGATGATACACTACCCCTAAGTTTGGAAAATTCGTGGTGAACATTCCCTTAGTGTTGTAATTATTTGATGTTGGGAAATTAATAAGTATTCGGCGGTGGAGTCAACAAGATTAATATGACTTGATTGATGATCTAAAATCCGAAAAGTTTTTATAAAATAAACATGCATGCCATGGATGATCGTTGGCAGGGATGGTGGGGCGCTTGTAATGGATTTGATTTAGTTTATCATATCATGAAGTATGCCCTACTTTTGGTAGCCTGCATAACTCGTGTCGAAGGGAAAATCATTCCGGGCCTTGCACCTTGGTTCATGATTAAGTTCAAACATATGTAAATGTACCGGGTGATTGGATGTTATTGGTGCATGCTCTCATTACAATGAGACGCAGCTTGGTCGTCGCCGTAAAAATTTGAATTTCTACATCACAGCTGATATATAAGTGCGTCGATTCGGGGATCTATAGGGTAAGAACTCTAAGTCGAGGAAGGTATGCCCCTAAGGTTTGTGTCCATATGTGAGATGAATGTACCATATGGGCGGTGGAAGAAATTTAGTCCAAATACGTATGGGGGCTAATCCTATTTCTTCGTTTATTGTCCTAGCTAATGGACCAACTGAGGTTTCACTGAGAGTTAAAAATCTTTGCAGACTGCTTCACTTAGCCTTGCTATAATGAGGTTTTCTCATCTAAGTCGTTACAAGTCGACGATATTAGAATTAGGTACTCCTTGATGAATGAGTCATTTTTTTTGCAAGGTGGATGGTTAAACACCAAGTTTTGGATTACGTTGAGTGCCCTACCAGAATAACATAGGTGAGTACCTAAATGATGGTTATGTCTTTGCTCTGATCGAAGGCTATGCGGAGAAGTAGACCAAGGAGAAATGGTGATCTAAAACCTTTTGGGATATACACCGAGGTTGTCGAGTTTTCATACATGAACTCCTGGATAAATCATATAGCTGGGTAATTGTGGATATGAATACATCCTGATGTGATGATAATGACTTGAGTTGGCAGTCCTCAAGTGCTGCTATGCACTAGTCGGATCCTGGCAAGTGCTTGGATGACATAAGGACTTTGGTAGTCCTTGGGTTCTGATAGCATGAGTTCCATCATTAGAACCTTATGGGTGTAGTAAGTGAAATCTTGAATCCTCTTGATAGTGATGTAGTGCCTCTCAGTGATCAATAGTCGGTCCGATGACCGCGCGACAAATTTTGGGGGACGCCTTGAAATTTGTTGAGTTGGAGTTGTATTTGATTGTTGATCAATGAGGTGTATTTAAAAGTGACATATTTAGGATAATTGGTTTAAATCGTAGCACTCTTAGCGCCAAGGTTTTGCAACGTGGTTGTTAAGTTAACAAATTCACCACAGTGGTGTCTATGCACTGGTTTACATACATATGTAATGATACTGTAAATTAAATAAAATTACCGAGGATTTGTGTTGGAGACTCATGGCAGACAGGTATGATATTGATGCAAGACAACTGTTGATGACACCTGCTATAGAGATATAGTGTTTTGAGATCCAGTCCTGCAAAGTGTAAACAAGCTGGTGGCTCGACAGTCTTGTTGGTTCATACAACCTGGATGGCGATATAGATGTTGGTAGTGGTAGCCGGTTGCATCGTGGTTTTATAAACGAGTAGCATGCTTGATGACGTTCATACCGAGTCCTTGCTAAATGTTCCATTGTATGGTGTATGCTTGAGATTAAATCACAACATAATCAGTTAGACTGATGTAGCGATTTTTGAAATAGTGTGTGTCATTATTAGGTCGTATGACTTCACAAGGCAAGAGTGCGCTTGCAATCTAGTTTCTATGTATAAACCGCAACAATTGAGAGTGCATACATACGCTTGAAATTATTATGGATGAAGTGCCCACGAATGATTATGATGAGTATATTTTACTCTCATCCAAAAATCCTCATAGCCTCAACCTAATATTTTGAGGACGAAATTGTTTCTTCATTTATTGGATTTGTAACATCCCGATTCGAGCTAGACCCATTGTGCGCATTTTTGAGTCAAGCGAGTTGACTCGGGCCCGGGGTGTAGTGAGGCCCATGCTTGCACCTGAGCCGGGGAAGTGCACTAGACGAACGTAGCGAATACCATTTCTATTCCTTGTCTCGATGTTTGCTGTGTCGGGATCCGAGCTGTCCGGAGAGTATAATTTGAGCAATAAAACTCGAAGGAGGCGTACCGCCTTGAAGGAATTATAGTACGTACGTTAGCTCAAATGACAAGGTCTGCGAATAGCGTATTTATCCAAAAGGCGATATGCAGCAGACGGTCTCGGAATTCACCCCAGTCAGGGTTGTTAGACTCATGAAGCCTATACGAGTTCAACGAAACAGTCCGCACTCGATTCTGATGAGAATCAGCGAAATTATAATGTGGTCTGCGAATAGCATATTTATCCAAAATGGTGAAATTGACCAAACAATCTCGCAATTGACCCCAGTCAGTCTTGTTAGACTCGTCACAATAGTACGAGTTCAATAGATTTATCCGTTTGCGATTCCGACGTCGTTTGAAGGAGTTTTGACGTTTAAGTCAAATTTGGCCGCAAACGCTCCGACAAGCATAAAATGAGCAAACGAACTCGGATTTGATCGTGAACTGTTCCGGTGGGTGCGTATCGGCGAGACGGTAATAACGAGCCCGCCCGGGATAAATTCTGAGCTTCCTAGAGAAATCTACGCGCGTTAGATTGAAATCCAATCAATCCTCTTAATCTAATAATAATAATAATAATAATAATAATATATTTATATATATTATAACTTAGGTTAGAAAGGTTTTACCAGAGCCCGATCTCCCCTCCACCCGTGCCTGCGCCGTCAAGACTCCCCTCCAGTCGACCTCCTCTCCTCCATTTCCGGCGAGTCCGACCTCCGGCGAGTCCGACCACCTCAAGCCCGGCTGCCCCTTTCTCCATTTCTCTCCCTAGGTTTTTCTCTCCAGATCTCTCTTTCTCTCTAGCTTCCATGGCCGAGCCTTCTCCGGCGCCACCTCCATCGAACTCTACTCCGGCAAGGCCCTATCCGAGCAGCTCTCCAAGGTCGACCTCCTCTCCTCGGACAGAACCTATCTTCGACGAGATCTCTCCTTCTCCGGCGCATCCTCCTCCGACGAGCTCCGACAACTTCTTCGGCAGTCCTCCATCTCTCTCTCCATTTTCGGTGATACATCTTCCCAAAACTCCTTCTCCAGTTATTATTTCTCTCACAAAATCCTCCAGCACTCCTTCATCTTCTCTCTCTCTCTAACCTCAAGATCTATGATCGGCCATCTCTCCATTTCAGATCCAGCAAACACCATGGCCGCCAACCTTGCCAAACTCCATTTCAAGATCCGGCCGCCCATGCGAGGTCCAACCTACTCCAAGTTTCTTTCTTCCGGCGAGCTCTCCTTCTTCAGATCTGGTGATTAGTGCTGGAAATTAGGCTTGATAAGGTTTTCTTGGATACATACCTCACTGTAATCCATCCTCTGACCTCTTTCTTTCTGGTTTGCGTTTAGTTTGGGATGGTTTTCATCATGTGGTGTCGGAAATTGGAAAGTGGTGAATGTTTCAATCGTTGTTAGTTGGTCTTTTATGTTGGTTTTCTTTGCTTGGGTTGGTCCCTGTTGGGAGTTGCTGTTATGGCTAAAACCCCATATGTTCGAAGGTGTAAGTTAAGTACTGTTCAGCCTGTTGTTGGAGAGGGATATTGCCGTTAATTTATGCTGTTAATATTTCTGTTTTATGGCCCTCTTGCAGTCCAGTTTTACGGTTTTATTGCTCTTATGTAGTTCAGTTTTGTTGTTGGGTTGGTCGAACGTTGGTTTTTGTTGGAAATGATTTGAGTTATCTGTACATGCTTTCTTTGAAAATTTTAGTCAACTTATGATGTTATCCTCTTCATTTCTGAGGATATTTGTGGTACCCTTTCCTATTTTGGATCCTTCTAGTTAGTTGCTGTCTCCTTAAGCTGTCTCTTTATGTGTTGGCCGACTGTGTGTCCTATCATATTAGATAATGTTGGCTGATTCAGCATTTGTGTTGTTGCTGTTAGTACACTATTATTTGGGGCTAACCTTGATCGGATGTCTGTTGTTCTCCTTCTGTTAGGGCTGCTATTTATGGCGTATTATTGTTGACTGATTACATGTTTGATATTTCTGTGGATCAGGACCCCTTTAATCAGTCTTGGCCAACACACGCCATGCCACAGAGGAGACCACTGCGAACGTCGGCCAGAAATCAGGTGACTTCCTCCCCTCTCCCTTGGTGCTAGATCTTTAGATCACATAGGAGAGATGTTGGGCCAAGAGGACCCAACCTTGTGAGTTATGGTGTTTCCATAGGAGAAGACCACGCTAGAACTTCCGTTCTAGGGCGACGATCGCCGTGAGATTTGCTTCAATCAACCCCTCTCTTCAATACGAAGAGAGTGGACGTGATCTCGTGAAGATTGGTGGTCTTTTGAGGGAGTACTTGAGGAAATAGTGTTGTTCATTTTACCACCTTGCTGGAGGAAGAAGATGAACACATGTCATTAGATTTACTTTAAGATACGTGCAGAAATTATATCTGCAGACCGATGCAGAAATCTGTTTTCTGCGCGCAGCTGTGTTCAAGTTCAGTTTTTGGCATGATATATTGGGATTCAGGTTTCGGGCTCAACACGAAAGTTGTAGATCTCGGAAAATCCATCGAGATGAATGGCTGTACCATTCTGGGGAGCCATGTAGCTCCCTAGATAACCTTTGAAAACAGACTGTGTAATTAAGGTTTGTTAGTTTGCTGTCATGTATTACATAGCCAGCTTGTTGAGCTTGTTTGAGGATGAAACACTTGGAATTGAACCTTCGGTCCAACATAAAAAATTGTAGCCCTTGTTGTTAACTTTCCAGAATGGGGTGTCACGTAAATTTTAGTGTAGTGAAACTCTCAGAATTTCAGTTTTAGTATTCTGTGTCATGGTAGCCTAAGTCTCGATGAATTTTGGAATAACTTCATTGATACTTGTTGTTGTTCAAAACAAAATTGTAGAGATGATGTTGATGATGATGTGCATATCGCTGTAGAATTTCATGATTTTTAGATGAATATTTATTGTCATTTTGTGAATAATAAATTGTGATCGTAACAAAGCAGCAAGTCTATGCTAGAGGCTTCATCGAGATCCGAATTGAAATGGATCCTTGTTTATATATATTTTGGTGATTTACCTTGTTTTGTTTATCGGAAGATGTTTGGAAATGGGTAGATAAGTGTTGATGACAATGTGGACATCCCTCTTAAATTTCATAATTTTCGGATATAAACTTGTTGTGTTTTGTCAATATTAGGTTATAAAATTATTGTGTCGTAAATAGCTATCAAGATTATTCCGAATGAGCTGGGATATGGTGTAAACACTTAAGACGCTAACTCTGACGTGTAGAAGAAATTTTAGAAGTCTTGGGTTTAATTTAGTCATTTGATTGATCACTTGCTTGATGACGCTCTAGGACAATAAACATGTGCATGAAACTTTAGGCAAGTTGTGATTTGAATAGTGCTCCTAATTACATTATATGTAAATGTTATTATTATGATTTAAATATAACATTGGAGGTGACTGACCTAAATATTGGGGAAAATTATGTAATGAACGATTGATGACGTAGTATGTATTAACATTTGAATATATATGTTGAATCTAACAGGGTTGGATGAGAAGCAACCCTTGAGTAAAAACCGAGCTTAGTCTTATAATATCATGATAGTCTTCTGGTAATAATCTTGAGTCAATTGGATGAATATTTGTAGTACCTCCCCTTATGTGGTTCATATAACTCATTTGGTCTGCGAATAGTAAAACGGTAGAATGGAGATAACTTGTAGACCATTAGGTGGGAATGGGAGGTAGTTGGTGTACCTGATTTGGATGAAGAGGTTGAGGTCACCAAAAAGGAGTTTAGGTGATGAGAGTGCTTGGTGAGCTATGGGTAAGGCTGTGCTCGGGATTGACGAAAGATCGTCTTTCCCCTTAGAGGGTCATAAAGCACTGAGGTTTAATTCAAGTGAAATGATAAGAGGGTAATCTTATGGGTAGATACCAATAAAACTAAGTGTCTTGAGAAAGGGAACTTTTTGGTGTCATCCCATTGTAGTTCCTAGTACCGTAGCGAGCCCCTTACAGGGTAACCCTCGGGAAGTCCAAGATTAACCCTAAATTGCAATGACATTTAAAGTAGGCAAGAGTAGCCATAGTATGGTAAGATTGGATTTATGTACCTCCTCCCAGTTGCGGGAGTGGCAGGATTGTGGTGCTCGGTTAGACGAGCGGGAACCTCGAGGGGATGATTATCCCGGTAACTTTCTCAGAAATGTGGCAGGTCTTTGGTGCTAGGCAGATCGTCACTCTGACCGCGGTACGTTGACTTAGCGGGTGTGTAGGGGTCTAAGGGGCCAGCTTGGCTGCGTGTCGGGACGACAGTTCCCCGAAGACACCTCTCTCTTGGCTCATAGTCTGGTGGACTCCAGCAAAGAGTGCGCAGAGCTCCACGGTTGTTTAGCGTCGAGGCATACGTGCGGTCTAGGCCTGGTAGAGTGTATACCCGCCTAGGAGTGGATAGCCCGGTCCGCTACCACCGTGTGTCACAGCGGTTGGTACCCGAGAGGTTGGCTTCCTTTCAAACATAGGGAACTACAAAGGTCTATGCGCATAGAGTCGTGTGTGTGAGTTTCACTGCATAAAACATTCATGGCATAGCATAGCATACGCACTTGCGGATCCTCATCATATAAATTAGTATGGACTCTTTTATATGATGAGTTATAATTCCTAGAAATCCTAACTTATAAGTTTGTATGGGCATTCATATAAGTTAGGGTACGAGATTGATTACTTGTCGCTACTGTTCTTACTGCCTTGCTTTACCTGCTTTACTTACTCTTTATTTACTGCTGTACACCTTTATTATACTCCTGCTCATACATGATTAGATTAGCCCCTTTTACACTTGTGTAGCTTAGAACTTGTGTATATACTAGTTTACTTTCCCCGTCACCTGCTTTGTATATTACTGTTATATTGCAGCTTTTCTTCCTTTCCTTCCGCCCGGTGACTTGGAGTCGCCGGGGGAGCGGATGGGAAGCCACTTAGTCTTTATGACTAACAGTTGCTACGTCCCTCTTTTTAGGAGCACATTCAGTGGTGTAGCAGCGTTCAACACCGGAGGCCAGCTAGGTCAGGTGTGCAGGGATGGGGTTTATGGTACCTTAGCTGCCGTCAGTGACAGAGGCGGGTGAGTGTTTTGGGATGTAGCCCTTGGGGCATTTAGCTGGTTACTCTGATGATTTGCAGGAGCTTGTGTAGCTTTCTGCTTTTCTTTTACTTTGATTTGGACATTATTACATATTGTGAATCTTTGGCTTTTAATGCTTTCTATTATTGATGGGTTGGCGCTGTTTAGTTGGTTTGGCCGGCAGGATAGACGTCTTGCGGGGGAGGCCAGCTCGTGTGCTGGCGCTTCCGCAAGGCGGCTGTCCTGGGCATAAGACTCCCCTCGGCCGTGTTGTGTGTTCTGGGAGGGGGATCTTACAGCTTGAGTGGTAGGACTTCTTGATAGGTCTGAGGTAGGAAATCTGTGGGATTTCTGAGTGGTAGGAGTTCATAACTCTGAGATGTAGGGCTGTTGAGCCTGAGGTGTAGGGATATTGAGCCTGAGGTGTAGGGCTGCTGAGCCTGAGGTGTAGGGTTGCTGAGCCTGAGTGTAGGGCTGCTGTGCCTGAGGTAGGATCACTCTTGATCTGAGAAGTTCTGAGGAACTTGTGGTGTAAGCTCAAGGAGCCGAGATTGGAGTTTGCGGCCTTGTCTAACTCACTGTTAGAAAGGTGAAGGGGGAATGAGGACTACTCAAGACACCCTGTCTTGAGGAACCTCTATACATCCTTGTGTGCTTTCTGTGATTATGTTTTCTGCAGATAGAAACATTAGGTTTAAACAAAGAAAATAAGTAAAACCTATTCACCCCCCCCCCCCCTCTAGGTATTATTGACTACACCTATATAAACTATCACAGCTCATTCTCCAAAAATTGAAGTCTTGCCACATTCTTCTTGTTAAACAGCCCATCCAGGGCTCTCCAGATCTCAGTAGCTGATCCACACCCCAAGATGTGATCAAACAGGTCAGGTGATATTGCCCTTTTTCAGAGCGAACTCTGCATTGGCATTAATACGCCTCCAGTTTCTCACCTCATGACCGTTATCCCCAATCAGGATAACTTCCTCCGTGCTCTCTCCTCCAACCACCTCCCAGAGGTCCTCACCCAGAAGATAACTCTGCATACACGAGCTTCACTTCTTAAAGTTAATCGAGTTGAGCATCTCAATTCCAAGGCCTCTTGCTTCCATGGCTCTACCACTGGTTCCTTCTTCACAAAAGCGATGGCAACTATGAGTTAATCACTGCTCTATCCACTCCAACCTACCTCTGATACCATGTGAAATTTTCCGTAGATCTAGGAGTGAGCAGGAATAGTATAACTCAAAGTTCAAGCGAACAACCAGAAGCACATGAAAAACAACTTCAATCTTTATTGATGCTAGCAGAAAACTTCATTACAAGGCGAGGTATACATGGCGAGACATGATTTCGCTAGTACACAAAAAATAGGAGAAAGAAACAATGCTGAAAGATAACTAGCAGTCTGAAATCTTGAGAACGCCTGACCGCCTGACATGCGAGTTCGCGTGACTAGGAAATGAGACCGCCCGAACTGCCTGCCTGCGACTTGAACAACACCAAATGAGAACCCCGCGACCTTCCACTAATCCTCCCGATCTCCAGTAACCCACACTTCAAGCCGCGAGACCGCCCGAATACCTTCAGAAAAGGAGATGACCACTGCTGCCCGCACAATCCGCAGAAGATGCACAAAAGAAGTTCAATCAGCAAGACCGACCGATCACAAGAAATGAGACCGCAAGAACTAGCCACGAGTTCTGATTACACTTGGTGTGATGTATTTGCTACTACAGTGGCTCATATTTATAGGTGTGAGACCCGATCCAGTCACCACCCAATGAGATAGGGTTACCACCCTTGATCGCGCGACCAGACCGGTCAACCCGTGCGATCAGCAAAAGATCCTTTTGCTAAGTGAGCTCGCCGACTTCAACAGAAGCCGCGCGATCATGACAACTCGCCCGGTCATGACGCTCACCACCTGTGTTCGCCACCCGACCAACTTCAGAGACTGCGAACACACCAGGCTGACTAGGACAATAACCCGCCAAGTCGACCACACACCTGTGACCGCATATACCAGCAGATCGCCGAAGGACCAGCTATGCAAACACAAACCGGAGACCGCGCAACTAAGAAGACCTTAGTCTACGCGCACCACAAAGAAACCGGACAACCACCAGATCGGGCTGCCCCCACCACGCGATCACAAGCACCAGATCGTGCGGTTACACCGAACAGAGGACAGCTCGCCACGCGGTCACACGACCAGACCGCGCGGCCTCACCTTGGCACCCTTGGAGAGTAGAACGGCGGTCACGCTGAATAGCCCGTGGCTAGACCAGAGAGGTCAGACCGCCAGAGGAGACTGCAAGACCGTGTGGTCAGACCAGACCGCGCGGTCTCCCCCCAGACCGCCAACTCCACAAACTTCCACTTCAACATTTTCAACAAGCATGTCGATAAACGCTTCAAGATGATATTGTGAATGTCGTCGTGACATATAGCCAATTGTTAGGATCACAAGCTGATATTATGAATATTGACTTGTGATCAATGTTGTCGAGAACGTCTTGACGACATAGACTCATGGATATTTTGTCGAGAATGTCTCGACGATTTCATCGAGATGTCTCGAAAATTTCATTGAGACTATTTTGAAGAATGATCCATGTTGTCGAGACTGTCTAGAGGAGATTGTTTGTCACTGATGAGTCCTGATCATATATACATTTATGGACTCATCCGGGCCGTTATTTTGTCAATATCACGCACTTTATCCTTATTATAGTCTATATTTGATAACCCATGCTAGGTGCACATTTAGGCCCACTTTGGTGTGTTTTCGTGTGTATTATCTTTAGTAGTATTCATATGTTGTTAAGTGCCACTTTCAGTGGCTAGATCTGTGTTTGTGCTGGAATAGGAGGCGTGCAAGTGTTTCCGGTGCAATTCTGCACAGGAACACTGCGCACGATCACTTGTTCTAGTGCGCACGACCACCGGTCGTGCGCCACTAATCGTGTGCACTTAACCCTTTTTCACGAGTTCTGTCTGGTGCATTGCGCACGATCATCAATGCCAGTGCGCACGACCATCGGTCGTGCGCCACTGCTCGTGCGCATTGACCATTAAATTCTTGAGTTCTGTCTGCTGTAGTGCGCACGATCATCGTCTCCAGTGCGCACGACCACCGGTCGTGCGTCACTGCTCGTGCGCACTCACCAGTAATTTTATGAGTTCTGTTTCATCTATTGCGCACGACCACCGACGCTAGTGCGCACGACCACCGTCGTGCGCCACTGGTCGTGCGAACATTTTATTTCATAATTTCTGCCTTTGTAGGTTCCGTCCAGGCAGCGCGCACGATCACCGGACTCTAGTGCGCACGACCACTGGTCGTGCGCCACTGACCGTGCGCACTGTTTAATTCAGCGCCTATATAATGACCTGATCGCGAATTAGGTCGGGGGGACGCAATTTGGCTCCGTTTCGTCCGCCGTTTTCGCCGTTTTCAGAGGGATTTCATCCCCTAGGCCTCCTCCATCATCCAAGGGCTTGAAAGAAGGGTTCCTACACTCACTTTGATCGCTAATGAAGAGGTTCTTCGCTTGAGACGTGGCCGGATGGTAAATCGCTGGAGAAGACGGGTTCATTGGGAGGTGTGACAGCCCTCCTCTACCCCGGACGCAGTTGGGACCGAGTTAGGACGCGGATTGACAACCTGGTGCTTCCTACCGTGAATCTACAACGAGACTCCGGATTCGGTCGTATCTCTCGCCCTTTTCCCTCTACTTATGTGGTTATAGTGTTGTATTCTCTTGATATCGATGATGAACGCTATGAATGATGTTTAAGATTGCTTATTTCATGATTATGAAATCATTTTGTTCATTTGTGTTAATGAGGTACGCCCCGATCGATTTTTCGCTCCATTACCATGTCCGATGCCGCACTAGCAATTGCTAGTGGCGTGCTTGTTGAAGAGGTGTTTGCGACCCTCAATTCGTTAGCCTTCTCGCCCATCCGCCCTTTCGACGCAGCGCGCTCAAGGCCTGCCTAGTCTCCATCCCGCCAATCGAAGCATTGCATAGCGGCATTGCATAGGAGTAGGCATAGTATTTTATTTAATTACTTGCAAACCAAACCACCCATTCATTGTAGCATCGACTAAGGACTTCGATCTCAAGTCCTTCCTCGAAACCTAACTCCACCTTACTGTGTTCCTCAAGAGACCGACACTCAGGGATTTTCCCCATTATTATTACTTGCGCGACTGGTGCACTTGCCGAAACTATCGCATCAAGTTCTTGGCGCCGTTGCTGGGGAACACAGTCGTGTAAGTTTTCTGGAGAGGGAGAATCTGAAAGAGAAGCCCTTTCATTTGTAAATTGCATCCTTTAAATTTTATTTCTGTTCTTTTTATTCCGCTTTCTTATTCAATATTAGGTTGCTTTAGTAATTTCTGTTTGGTATAGTGGCTGCATAATAGCATTCTTATCTTGAATCGTATTATTTTTACACTATGTGGGCACATCTCAATATTCGTTGCCGTTGGTGTAGAGATACTTCTCACTCTAGTGATGAATGCCCTACGGAGAATAGTAGGCATAGTTCCTGCAGCCCAGCATATGGAGCACCGACTTCATCTGGTACTTCATATGGTGCGCGTAAGTCTTATGGCTACTCTGCTGAGCCTTTACCGTCATACTTCTTTTCGGCTCCAGCCCCCGCTGTGCCAAAGAAGCCCGCTAGGCAGTGCCAGTTTTGTCGGAGCACAGATCATGCCCTGAAGGATTGTGCTGTTTTTCGTCGCCAATTGGATGAAGATGACGAGCCGGATATCCGGATCGTCCCGAATCCTAACTCTGGCGGCACACCTTCAACATCCGGTTTTGTGTCATTGCCACCTTCACATCTTGAAGGGTATGGCGTTGACACAGTCACCAGATGTGTGGCTGATTTGGGCACCGACATTGCTGAGTCTATTCTCCCAGTGCATCCACCACTTCTAGTGGATTCGATTCTTCCCGCTGTTGTGCACACTACACTCGTCTCCGACGACATTGTCGATGAGGTGTCACAAGAGGAGGCGGTTGATCAGAGTGTTGTGCCTATTCCTATGGAGGAGGACAACCTTCTAGGTGAAGAGGAGTCTCCCTTAGCACCGGTGGAGGAAGTCCAAATCCTAAGCTTGGCCACCGTTGATCCCGCCGAGCCTTGTAGCATTGATGACAATGCAAGCATTATTTTGCTTCCCCAACCTGATGGGAGTGAGACCGGGACCGCTCCCCCGATGTTTGATCATTTACGTCTTTCGTCTCTTTTATTTCCTGACCCCCTTTCGTCATCTGAGCCGGTGCAGGTTGAGTCTTCACAGGTGCTTCAGGAGGACTTGGAGCTGTTTGCTCAAGTCAATGATAAGAGCATCCTCTCATGTGAGGAGGTTTATTCCCCCTCCGTAGAGGAAGCTCCATTCATTGCCTTTTCCTCCTGCTACCTCCCTGTTGACGATACCTTGCTAGGCAAGGATGTGTTTCGTGAGATGAGCGAGGACCAGGCCTCCTCCTTTTCTTACGTTCTCTACCCTCTACCTGTGAGGAGCAGGTATCTTTATTTAAGTAGAGGCGTGACTGTTCTATCACCGTATCCGTACTCGTTACCGACACGCATATTAGAACAGTTACCTGTGCACTTCTCCTTCCATAGGCCCATTAGCTAGAACTTTTATATTTTCGAATAAGTCGTGCTGGGATGACATTAACCCCAGTTGTTATCCTTATTTTTCCTGAAACTTTATTTTGTTTGGTTTAGTTGAGTTTTTGTTAAGGCTATGAATGTCTCGCTGCGTGTGCTGACTCCTGTTTGTGCGTAAACTGCACGGTGAATGGAGTTTTTACTAATATTTTGGCCGCTGAAAAATTCCTAAAGCGCACGATCACTGATCGTGCGCACTACTTATAGCGCACGACCACTGGTCGTGCGATCGGCCCAGATTTTTATAAAAAGCCCGTCCGCCCGAGCCTTTCGCGCACGATCTAGGGTTCTCATTCGCCGACGTCCGTGCGCCGTTTCTGCCTGCTTGCCGCCGATCGTGCGCCTCCTTCCCTTCCGGTGAGCCCTTTCCCTATTTCTCCTCCTTCCTTTGCCCTCCTGCCGCCATGAGCTCCAGAGATCGTCAAAAGGTCTACCAACGCTCCGGCCGCTCTTCCGCCTCTCCTGCTCAGATCCTCGCTAGGATGGCGACTTTTTCTAAGGATTCGCATACGCGGCGATTCAATTCTCTTAAGGAGAAGCCATTCCTATCACAGCGTCTCGTGGATTGGAACGAGTTGAACTCTATCGGCGACAATGGGGAGTTGGGGGAGGCCGTCCGCCAGCGCTATTATTTCGATCATTGGAGCGGGGTGTTCGAGTGCAATGACCTCGGCTACCGGGAGCTCACCTTGGAATTTCTTGCTACGTTTGAGTGGGAAGTGTTGCCCTCCGGTCAACGTCCGGGAAAGTGCTCTTTCCGAATTTTGGGCAAGGTTTTCACTCTCTCCTTATCCGAGTTGGCGGTGCACGCTGGATTTTACACCGAAGCCGAGGCCACGACGATCCCTTTTCTGGATTTGGATGTCTCCTTCCCTGATGGTGTTACCCCGCGTGCCGCGTGGTGTGCCCTCACGGGTCGTGATGAAGAATATGTTGCCAGAAAAAGAAAATCCACATGGATCGTCGCGCCTGCTCTCCGATACCTGCAGCACGTCCTTAGCCACTCTCTTGTCGCCCGTGCCCTTAGTCAGAATGTAGTGGGGTGGCAGGATCTGATCTCCCTCTATAGTATGGAATTTCGGCAGCCCTTGCATCTCGGCTACATGTTGGCCTTCTTCTTCCATCACGAGGCTACCTACGGTCTCACAGGCGCCATTGGTGGTGCCTACTATATCACCCGCATTGCCAAAAGCTTGGGGATCTGGAGTCATCTGCCTCCGATGGTGCAGGTGACTGCACCCTCATTCATCACGCGGGCCACCATGGTGAGTTTCCATCTATTACGGGTCGTGGGGAAGAAGAGTAGTAGACACTTTGTGGTCGTGATGCCGGGAGATGCGCCTAGGGAGAGGCAAGGCGACGAGGAGCACGGAGAGCCGGCTGAGCCGCCAAATACTCACCGCGAGGTAGCCCTTCTGCAGCCGCAAAGGCATTCATTTCAGCAGGAGCGGAGAGCCAAGGAAGAGGGCAGTTCTTCTAGAGCGCCGGAGGTGCCAAGTTTCGATCGGCGCCTCTCCGATTTGGAGGCAAACCAGTACTGGCTTACGGATTTCGTCTATCAGCAGGCATTGCGGGGAGGGCTAAATATTCCCCCACCTCCGGGTCGGGCCGCATCATCTTCCAGACGGTCGCCGTCCGTTGTGGTGTTAGATAGCGACAGCGACGACGAGTGATCTTCCCCCCTGCATGCGAGATATTCTAAGCCTTGTTTTCTGTTTAGTTTCTTTTGTTGAGTCGTTTGAACTCCTTATCTTTTATTAATTGTAATAATAACATTTTGCTTGTGGAATGCTCTTCTGGGCATAGTTTATTTATTCAGCTTTTTCTGTTCCCTTATTTTGTGTGCGAGTGCTCAATATTAATGGCAGGAACAAGTTCACTCCCATGGGTGATAACTTAGATTTCTTGATTTTTTTCTTTTTGTGCTCTCACATGTTTAGTTCAGTTTTCACTATTTTTGTTGCTCTAGTGTATAACTTTCAGGTGGCCTTTGTTTCTCATGATGGCGGACGTTGCGGACTGTTCTTGATCTTAAACGCCAATCGTCTGGTATGCTCATTTCTGAGCATTGGGTAACACTTCCTCCCCTCTTTCAGCTTCAAATTTCTAGATATCGTGTTTAGCTTAAGTCTGGGGGAGCGGTTGTTATTATCCACTGTGCACGAGCTGCATTGCATACTAGAAGGTTGCTTTTTATTTTTCATTATCATTATCATTGTTGCATTCCTTACACACCACTTCACCCACTTGAGTGCGTGCTTTTCTTTTTGTTGTTCCGTTTAAAATTAGTTTGGTTGGAATGTGAAATAGTTTGTTAACATAGGAATTATTATTTGGAGCACGATGTCGACTCATGTAGTGTACTAGTCACGTCGCATGTTATGGTAGAATTTGAGTAGAACTAGATTTTCTTTATGCATCTAATTTATATTTAGTATTTCTGCGTAAATTTAGATTTAGTATACTCAAATGCTGAATTTGTATGAAATTGACGATAACCCGGTATTGTGTGTGCACGATTGCTAGTCGTGTGTTGCTCGAGTCGGGAGGAAGGTTTATCTTTCTCGTGGGCTAAGAACTTGCCCCAAGCGACTCTCGAAGCATTGGTGAGAGCGACTCGTCGAGTTAAAAATGACGTAGGCCACCATTTGGCTAGTTTGAGCTTTGTTGTTCCATGTCCATTTCATTCACCTTTGCGAGCCAAATTTGTGCCTACCAATCCTTTGTTCAGCAACTCTTCATCCACCAAAGCCTGAAGCCTATCCTACACCCGCAACCAAATTGTTTTTAACTGCGCTCATAAGTTTCAATATGCGTGTCGTGTGGAATCATTTTGTTATGAAGGGAAAATATTGTCTATCCGCTGACTTTGAACCAACCGGAGGATACATAAAAGAAGAAAAAATATGTAAAAGAAAAAAAAATAGTAGTTTGAAAAAAAAATCCTCCCGAGCTAAAAACAGAAAATCTGTTGGAATTTGTGAAGTAGGCCGTGCGCACACCTGGTTTTCATGATAAGTCTGGGGGTGTGTCACACAAGCGTAGTTTGTGGTTTGTGGGGTGCAGCGTTCCGATAGCTCACTTGGGTTGCGCAGCCATCGTGTTTAACTTTGAATATCATACCGTAACCTAAGCCCCGTTTTAATCCTATAAGTCCTACTGATTTGATTTGTGAGTTTGCTAGCGCCGTGGTGAGAGTGTGACCGGGCAAGCGTATGGTTCACGACGTTGATGGATTTCAGCGGAGTTATTCCTAAGCCCCGATCTTGTGCAACACCCGCCTCAGTGTCTCGTCGCTTTCATACCGGGCATGATCGCCAAATTCGTCATAATTTACCAACTGAGTATAATTAAATCTCTACTTATGCTTTAATACTTACGTAAATTAGTTAGCATAGTTAGAATCTCTTTCTACTAGAATTTCTGCTCGCATGCGTATGTTACTTCGCACCGTACTCCTTTGTGTATTTCTCTATGTTAATTATTCGTTTTCACATTCCACCGGATTCGTTTGCTCGGGACGCGCAAACAGTTAAGTCTGGGGGTGTGATGAGTCCTGATCATATATACATTTATGGACTCATCCGGGCCGTTATTTTGTCAATATCACGCACTTTAGCCTTATTATAGTCTATATTTGATAACCCATGCTAGGTGCACATTTAGGCCCACTTTGGTGTGTTTTCGTGTGTATTATCTTTAGTAGTATTCATATGTTGTTAAGTGCCACTTTCAGTGGCTAGATCTGTGTTTGTGCTGGAATAGGAGGCGTGCAAGTGTTTCCGGTGCAATTCTGCACAGGAACACTGCGCACGATCACTTGTTCTAGTGCGCACGACCACCGGTCGTGCGCCACTAATCGTGCGCACTTAACCCTTTTTCACGAGTTCTGTCTGGTGCATTGCGCACGATCATCAATGCCAGTGCGCACGACCATCGGTCGTGCGCCACTGCTCGTGCGCATTGACCATTAAATTCTTGAGTTCTGTCTGCTGTAGTGCGCACGATCATCGTCTCCAGTGCGCACGACCACCGGTCGTGCGTCACTGCTCGTGCGCACTCACCAGTAATTTTATGAGTTCTGTTTCATCTATTGCGCACGACCACCGACGCTAGTGCGCACGACCACCGTCGTGCGCCACTGGTCGTGCGAACATTTTATTTCATAATTTCTGCCTTTGCAGGTTCCGTCCAGGCAGCGCGCACGATCACCGGACTCTAGTGCGCACGACCACTGGTCGTGCGCCACTGACCGTGCGCACTGTTTAATTCAGCGCCTATATAATGACCTGATCGCGAATTAGGTCGGGGGGACGCAATTTGGCTCCGTTTCGTCCGCCGTTTTCGCCGTTTCAGAGGGATTTCATCCCCTAGGCCTCCTCCATCATCCAAGGGCTTGAAAGAAGGGTTCCTACACTCACTTTGATCGCTAATGAAGAGGTTCTTCGCTTGAGACGTGGCCGGATGGTAAATCGCTGGAGAAGACGGGTTCATTGGGAGGTGTGACAGCCCTCCTCTACCCCGGACGCAGTTGGGACCGAGTTAGGACGCTGATTGACAACCTGGTGCTTCCTACCGTGAATCTACAACGAGACTCCGGATTCGGTCGTATCTCTCGCCCTTTTCCCTCTACTTATGTGGTTATAGTGTTGTATTCTCTTTATATCGATGATGAACGCTATGAATGATGTTTAAGATTGCTTATTTCATGATTATGAAATCATTTTGTTCATTTGTGTTAATGAGGTACGCCCCGATCGATTTTCCGCTCCATTACCATGTCCGGTGCCGCACTAGCAATTGCTAGTGGCGTGCTTGTTGAAGAGGTGTTTGCGACCCTCAATTCGTTAGCCTTCTCGCCCATCCGCCCTTTCGACGCAGCGCGCTCAAGGCCTGCCTAGTCTCCATCCCGCCAATCGAAGCATTGCATAGCGGCATTGCATAGGAGTAGGCATAGTATTTTATTTAATTACTTGCAAACCAAACCACCCATTCATTGTAGCATCGACTAAGGACTTCGATCTCAAGTCCTTCCTCGAAACCTAACTCCACCTTACTGTGTTCCTCAAGAGACCGACACTCGGGGATTTTCCCCATTATTATTACTTGCGCGA
Organism: Dactylorhiza incarnata; assembly: GCA_033032865.1. Taxonomy (NCBI): domain Eukaryota; kingdom Viridiplantae; phylum Streptophyta; class Magnoliopsida; order Asparagales; family Orchidaceae; genus Dactylorhiza; species Dactylorhiza incarnata. Next base: position 3,932,280 of record JAWHQI010000084.1, on the reverse strand, counting down.
CCGGTGCACTTGCCGAAACTATCGCATCAGTCACTGGTCATTTCGTCGAGACTGTCTCGACAAATGATCGAATTTGTCGAGTTGTCTCAATGATTTCGTCGAGACTATCTCGGCAATTTTGTTGAGACTATCTCGACGATTTTATTGAGTTATCTCGACGAATGAATTGATCCCGACAAAACTTTGATATTCTGTTATGGTTGGGTCTGCGGATAGAGGAGCCTTTTATCTGCCTTGTACTTGTGGGTATAAAAGGGCATACATTAGGTTTTAAAAGAAAAAATAGATGTGAAGTGGAAGATGCGAGACCGAGAACGGAAGAGTGATCTAGATCGACACCCGTACTCGTGTCGTCGCTGCTCTTGGAGATTGAGAGGAAAGGTTCCTTGAAATCTCGTCGCCTCTAGAGATCTGATAGGAAGTGTTCCTGTGAGTTCTAGTCGCATCCCGTCCTTCCATTCTCATCGCCGCCTCTCCTTGTCGGATCTAGTAATCCATGGAGATGATGTGGGCATTCCATCTCTGACCTAGTTCTTGTTTGATAAGAATTTAGGGTTCTCTGAAGGCTCGTGTGGACTTCTGTGGAGGTGCAGATCTATTTTTGTGCTAACTCCATTAGAAGAGTTTGCCAATTTCATTAGAGCCGCAGGAACAAGGAAGAGGACTCAGAATAGAATTTCGATTCCTAGAAGAATTTTCTTGGAGCATCTGATTGAGTAGTGACTCAATCCCGTACAGGTAATACATTTATTGTTGCAATTTCTAGTTTCATGGTTTTGGCAAGATCCTTTCATGAATCTTTTGGGTTGTACTTGAATATTTCGCTGCGCACATCTGATGTGTCTACCCCTAAGGAAAACCCAACACAAACTACTACAAGCAGAAGATCTCTAATGTCTCACATCTGCCGCGGAAGGGGCTAGTACATGCTTCATCGTCACATCAGGCTCTACCTCTCTGGCCTGATGGTCCTCCTACTTGAGGTGATGTTGCTCCGTCGACACGGTTCCCTAAAATTATGTGGTCCACTAACCGTTAGTCAAAAAAACTAAGCGGTTTTGGCACCCGCTCCCCTGACCACTCCTAGGTACCGGGCGAAAGGATGGAAAAGTAAGGTATGTGAAAAGAGCCAATACTAATTTATATGATGAAGATCTTTGGTGAAGGTCTATAATATACATGCAATGTTATGTTATGATATGATGACTCACCATGCAGTTACCCACACACACAAACTCTTTGTCGACATATTCTTTAAGTTCCCATTTTTTGAGGGTAGCTAACCCCTCACGCACCTCCCGTCGTGGTCAAATGGAGACAGTGGAGTGGGCGTGTCCACTACTAGGTGAGTATAACACACTACCAGACCTAGGCTTTACGTACGCCTCAACGCGTGAGCATTGCGGAGCCTCTACATACAATTGTTATAATGTACCAAACCAGACCTCCAAAGATTAGGGGAGAGTCATTGGGAAAGCGTCTCCAGGACACCAGCTGTGCTGACCCACTAGACCTCAACCCGCCTAGCCAAGTCTACATGCTTCCATCGGTGTGATGACTGGACATGCATTGTAGACCCACCATAAGTAATCCCATCATTAGGATCTATATGTACATGCACAAGTAGACATCCCCACCTCATATGTATCACTGAGCTAACAACTCCTAGGGACAATCTACCAAGTCCTCCCTATACTCATCAACCAGGATATATAAGATATTTGTATAAGTTCCGAGTGATAATACCCTATATCCTAGGGTTCAAGTCCTGTATGGGGAAGTACAAACCGTAGTAATTTAATCATGATCCTGAGGATTACTTATGGTATTATGAGTGTATATTCTTTGATTAATATATTCATCGTACGTAGACTTAACGGTTTACGTTCAATCGTGGACTTCCCGAGGTCTACCCGGTGAAGGGCTCACAATGATACTAGGAGGTGCGATGAGATGACATCATAAACCTCCCTTTCTCAAGATAATTAATATCATGGGATCCTAGAATTTCTTATTTGTATATTCATATAGAAGGGTATTGTTGTGAGGTTATATTGGAATAATGGTTCATAACCAAAGATTACTAATCGCACCCGCATTTGAGGTTTCATTTGAGATCAACCATGTTAGACTACCCCAATTGGACCAACCTTCTACCAAGGGTTATGGACTTACTAAATAAGGTTCTTCCAAAGTTTGGTCCTCCTATGGTAATAATTTTGAAATGTATGCTCATGACAAGAATTACTATCCACACGCAATTACGACTTTATGTGAGGTTTGTTGAGTTAGCCTACCCAATTGGCCCAAACTTCTACCAAGTCTAAGATAAGTTAAATATACTGCCAGCAAAATTTGGTTAATTTTTGATGAGTAGTAAGAGAAATATTCCAATAATAAAAAATTACTATTAGCACACCATATGTGTACATCAAATTCTATTTAACCAATTGAACTAAATTTCTACCATAGGTGTAAGATAGGTCAAATATACTACCATCAAGATTTGGTTAATTTTTGATGAGTATTAGGAGAGATATTCCAATAATCAAAATTTACTGTTAGCACACCACATGTGGATCAAAAGTGTGTACATCAAATTCTATTTAACCAATTAACCTAAAATTTCTACCATGTGTCTATGATAGGTCAAATATACTGCCAACAAGATTTGGTTAATTTTTGAAGAGAATTAAGAGAGATATTCCAATAATAAAAAATTACTATTAGCACACCACATGTGGATCACAAGTGTGTAAATCAAATTCTATTTAACCAATTGACCTAAAATTTCTACCATAGATCCAAGATAGGTCAAATATACTACCAACAAGATTTGGTTAATTTTTTACGAGTATTAAGAGATATATTTCAAATAATCAAAAATTACTATTAACACAGAACATCTGGATCACAAGTGTGTACATCAAATTCTACTTAACCAATTGACCTAAAATTTCCACCATAAGTGTAACATGGTATAAGGAAGGTTTCCCACAGATTTGGGATATTTATTAACATTTAAGGCCTAATTATTTCAATAATATCATAGTGTAACATGACTTAAATATTGTCAAATAATATGTGTGATTATTCTAAAATTTCCAAAATATTTCCAGAGGTGTGTATTGGCCTATATAAGGTTCTAACAGAGTTTTGGAATTTTCCCCATTTATTTGACTTCCATTATTTCATTTATTTAATTGTGTGCATAATTTAAATAATGGCAAATAATATGAATGATTATTCTAAAGTTCCCAAAATATTTTCAGAGATGTATTACAACCTAAATCATCATGTGACAGAAAATTAGAATTTTCGTAAGTCATTTGGTCACTTTCATTTCATTAATTTAATTATGTGACATAATTAAAATTAATTTTATGCCTAGGATTTTTAACTCCAAAAATTCTAATTTTTCTAGAGATGAATGCTTTCATCATAATGTGTGCATGGCCCAAATATCATTGACATGTATCAAGCCATTTGTGATAAATTCACAAAATACAAAACATGTGCATATGCACACCAAATTCTCATACACCGTGTTCGCATGCATGTGGAATAGACCAACATGAAGAGATCCAACTGCTTTCAAATTTATACCATAGATGTAAAATAACCTAAAGAACATGTAACCACAGATTTGGTATTTTTCACATCACTTAAGGTATAAAAATTTCATTTACATTATTAGTGTCACACCTCTAAATTTTCCACAAAAACCTTAGAAATATTAATTCCAAAATTTCTAAAATTCACAAATATGGTGTATAACATCATGACACATATTGGGTCTAAATTTCATAGACATGCAAGCAATAATTTGAGAGATATACCAAATAATGCATTTTCATGGTCTTAACAATACCCTAACTTTTAATCAGGATTGTGAGAGGTACATGTTACCTTAGAGGGAGTTCAAGTACAATTCGGGAAGCCCGCACCAAGGGATACAATGTTTATGTTGAAGCTGTGGTCTGGATCTAACCAGAGCTAGCTCAAAACTGAGCTTGAAAGGGCTGACCTGGGTTTGACAAAAGTCAACCCTTCTTAATATAAGCTTATAACTGCTAACAATGTGATCTGCACGAATGTTGGCGCAAATCCAGTAACATCCCCCAAACAACTATACCCATAGAGTGGTTTCATCATGAATAGGTCATGAAAAAACCCTAGGAAGCTCGAAGAGAGCACTGGACCTTAGGCTTGAAGGGGAAGAGCACCTTGGTCTGCAGATAGCAATTTCTAGTTACAAGCTTATGGTTGAACTTTAGGGCCTCACCTTGACCCTTTGACCCCACCATAACATGCTTAGCCCTTTAAGGGATACCTTAGAGCACCAAGGACCCATTAGTGTCAACCAAAGAGGTCAAGTTGACCAAAGTCAACATTAACCCTAAATTGTTCAAAGTAGCCTAATTAGGGTCAATTCGGCCTCCACAATGCCAAATTGACCTTGCCCCTATCCTTATAAGTATATTAGGTACCCCATGGACCAAAACTCCCCATCATGGGGTCACCAATTTGGCCAATTTGACCTAAGTTAACTCTTGCCATATTTTGGTCAAAGTGATCTGTGGAAGGTCAATTGGCCTCCACCTTGCCCAATTTGTTGGAGTCTATGTTCCACATCTCTTGGTTTGAGAAAAACAAATACCGTGTTGTATTTGATCTTGTATTTTGTGTGTTTATAGTGTGCAGGTTGTACAGGAACTATAGCTACACATCACTATGAGTAGTATACTGAATGGGGACGATTCTCTGGAAAGAGAGCTAACGCCCCGCGTTAGAGTTAATGCCCCACATTAACTTATCGTTAATAAGGGATGTCGTCGAGAAGAGAATGGCGTCGAGAATAAGGACCGCCAAGTACCAAGAGACAACACCAACGTTGAATCTTAACGCCCGCTCTAAGTCCACAAACTACCAGAATCTCGATGGTTGCACGATTTCAGCAGTTGCTATACAAGATCACTAACGTCGGCGTTAACCTTTAACGCCACGCGTTATCTTCCGTGCCTATTTAAAAAGCAGCCCCTCTCACTCTATGATTGATGATTCCAGAATTTTGATTCTTTTGAGAGAGGCTCGTGTACAACAATTGAGAGATCTCCCTTGAGCTAACATGAAGATCTAAAGAAGATTATAAAGGAGAAGTTCTACAATGCATATTCAATACGAAGGACGAACGCTTCAAAAACGCCAACGTCTACATCGCCTTCGTCTTCACCATCAAAATTTCTTGGGGAGCTTTTCTAACTTTATCTTGTAATCTTTTATTTTATTCCTTTTTGTATTGGTGTGGAGAAATCATTAGAGGAGAACGTCGGATTCCGGGAAGGATTCCGCGGGTAAATTCGCCACGGTTGTTGGCGACTAGGTCCTTGTGCGGCTTAGGGGTAATTCGCCGCCTTGTGTGTGGCGAGTAGGTCGATGTTAGATCTAGGGGGTGGCTAGAGGCCTTATCTGGGGTAAGGTATGCTATAGCGAACCGGTCCTTGGGAGAAGGACCGGTGAAACATCAAAAAAGTATTTTAATATTCTCGCCTTGATTTCTAGCGTTATTGAAATCAATCATTTGTGTAATTAATTTATTATGAAATAAAATCCTGTATTTTAATGTTCCATTCAATTGATTTTATTTTCTCTTCAAGAATGTTTTAGATTATATTTTCATCAAAGCATTAAAGCAAACATTTGTGTAATCAATTTCTTTGAAATATAATATTCATTTTTATTATCTCTGATTTTCTTGAATTGTATTTCATTTAAGATTTCATAAGTAAAATCATTGTGGCAATCTTTTTGTGCTAAGAAATATTTCCTGGAGAGCTAACGCCCAACGTTAACTCTTAACGCCAGGCGTTAGCAACAGTTAAAAAAAGTTTTGTTTATCTTCATTAAAAAAGGAATCGTCAATATACTCTTATTTGAGATATTTAAATATATTTTCTTATAAAATATTCTGAAACTTTAGTCGCAAACTCTGATAAATTTAATTAAGATTTAAATTCCATAAAACCCTTATTCACCCCCCCCCCCCTCTAAGGGCGTCGTAAGATCAAACACGTGGTATCAGAGCAAGTTTATTCCAATTCGGCTTCATAACCAGGAATAAGGGCGCTTCATGATCTCACATCCACTAGAAGGGGAAGTTTTTTATGAAAATGAGAAATCCTTATGTCCACCATTATTTATGTGTGAAAATTATAATGGGTGGAAAACTCTTATGGAAAATTTTCATAAATCTTTGGATATTGAAGTTTGGAATATTACAATTAAAATGCCCCCAATTATTCTAAATAAAAATGAAATGCTTTTAAATGCCAAATCTATGAATAGTCTATATTGTGCACTACATCAAAATATTTTTAAACTTATTTATACGCTTCCTACTACTTTTGAAGTTTGGAAATTTCTTGAGAATTCTTATAGTCTTGCCTCCACAGATGATGAACAAGAGCGATTTCTTATCGATCCAAGAGAAGAAACCGATGACGACTCATGCTTGGAGGAAGATCTATCTAAGAGTGAAGAATGCAACGCCACAATATTGGACTCAAATGATGACAACACATCAAGAAAACGAGAAAACGGAAACTCAACAATGGAAGAGGAATGCCAAGAAGATGTCAAAGGAACCATTAGTTCAAATCTTGCCTCATCCTATAGCAATTTAAGAAAAAAAAAAATTTCTTTTTGTAACAATTTCTATTTCTACAGCCCGTATGCTTAAAATTGCTAAACGTAAAATTTTAAAGTTGAAAATTGCTAATTCCAAATTACATTTAGAAAATAAATCTTAAAAGCAAACGATAAATTAGAATAAAATATTGATGTGTTAAATTCTCTTTCATTCTCTTTAGTTAAAATTCCTACTCCGTGTTTTGATTGCAATCTATTAAAAGAAAAATTCAAGGATATTGAAAAAGGGCTCTTAGTTTCTAAAAAGCATAATGAAAATTTGATAATTGCAAATGATGCTTTAACTTGTATGTTAAGACAATTAAAATCTTTTGTTGAAAAAGTTCAAATTTCTAGTAATGACTTTCATCATAAGATTTTGAATAACAAGGATAAATTAACTTACAAAATCATTTCTAAAAAGGACCATTTTCACACATCAACTCAAAAGGAGTTTAGTTTCAAAAGGAATTATGAACCTCACAAAATTCTTAAGGGTCACTATTATAAGTCTCAATATATTTTCAATCATGACTCAAAATTATAAACTCCTTTTCATAAAAATCAAACTATAAAATATTTTCCTTCACATTATAAGAGTATGTCTATAAGAAAGAGTGGAAATGAAAATCATCAAAATAAGAACCAATCATTTAACAAATATTGTAACTCACTCTATCAACAATCACTTCTAAAGAAAGACAATCACTCGTATAACCTTTCAAAGAATCCATATAATAAAATTCATTATGATTATCAACATCAATCTATTTTGCAAAAAAAATTGAATAAACATAAATCCCCAGTGAATTATTTTTCAAACAACTATCATCATATAAAGATGTCACATAATCATTATATGGATTTGAGTGATAAACAACCAAGGTATGAATGGAAACCCATAAAGAAAAATGACACATCAACTTTAATTGAAAGGGCCCATTCATCCTTGTCTCCCCAAAAGCCAGCATGATATATTTGGGTACCCAAAGGAACCATCCCACTTGGTCCCCTTTGGATACCTAAATCTCTCATTCATTAGTATCCAATCATTTGCATGAAGTAGAAATAAATCAAAATGAAATATCAATACTGTACTTCGTGACATGCTTAATGTCTTTTTCTTTTATTTGTTTTCTTATTTTTGAGCCAACACGCTATGGTCACTTAGATATATTATGCAATATGACCTTCACATTTTAAGCCCAATGTTTAACAAATCAAATTAAATTAAATTAAATATAAAGTCATAAAGTTTTTAAGTGATCTATCTTTTATTTTTCTATGTTGTATACTTTTTAAATCCATTACATATAAATGTCTTATTTTATCATTATAAATTTGTTAAGTGATATTAGTAAGACTACTAAAATTACTTTTAAAAAAATGGATTTAAATGGGCTTTTAGGGGTCTTAGGCTAAAATATTAAATGCACAAATTATTGTATATTTGTCTAATTTCTTTGTTGCATATGATAACCCCTATATTGAAAAATCATAATCGAGAAAAATCGGAATCAAATAATATAAAAACCCATGTGTTTTAAATCAAAAATTATAAATAAAAAACCATGTGTTGCTAACGCCAGGCATTATCACTAACGCCGGCGGTAGCCAATTTTCCTAAAAATTATGATTCCTCTAATTATTATTTTCTGAAAAATTATTTTACTATGTTAAGTATCATTATCTTCTACTTTCAGATACCATGTATTTGTTTTGTCTAATTTCTACAAATTAAAATCAAAAAGAAAATTTACAAAACAATTCAAAATAACTAAGACAATTTTTTGTCCCTTTATTATATGTAGTATAATACTCACTTTACAAACAGTCACTACATATTAAAAAGATAAATATGAACTATACAATCACCACCATGATCTATTGATATCCTATGCTAAAATTCACTATAATCATATATCATAATTCTAGATCTATCAAGAACTATCTTAAATCAACAAATTCTATCAACCTTAAGAACTATAAAATATATGATGACTATTGGTATTATAGTTTCATATATTTTTTGTGTGTGTGATATGTGTAACATCCCAACTTTTATTGGGTCCCTAGACCCTAGCGGACCCAATAAAAGTAGGCCCCAGTGGTAGAAAGTAACACGATTAGGGGATACTATGCTAGGAAACCCTGATCTGACCTCCGTCAGTTCCATTAGACTCGTATGACAAATACGAGCACAATGGAATTCGTTGCACCCCGATCTAAGGTCGTTTAGGGAAAACGACCGTTTTGAGTAGCATAGTGCATCACAACCACATTATTGTGGAATAGTGACCAAACATACTCCGATCTGACCTCCGTCAGTTCCGTTAGACTCGTATGACCAATAAGAGTGCAAAGGAATTTGTTGCACCCCGATCGGAGGCCGTTTAGGAAAAACAACCATTTTGAGTAGCACGCGTCACAACCACACTATTGTGGAATAGTGACCAAACGTACTCCGATCTGACCTCCGTCAGTTCCGTTAGACTCCTATGACCAATACGAGCACAACGGAGTTCATTGCACCTAAATCTGAGGTCGTTTATGGAAAATGACCATTTTGAGTAGCGTAGCGCATCACAACCACACTATTGTTGAATAAGTGACCAAATATACTCTGATTTGACTCCAGTAAGTTCCGTCAGACTCGTATAGTCTATACGAGCGCCACAGAACTAGTTGAACAACTATCCGAGGTTATATGGAAAATATGTATGTTTTAGATTATGCAAACCGCCCCGGCACAACGTATGAAATACAAAGCACACAAACTCAGAATCGACCTCAGTAAACCCTAATGGACCCCCGAGACTATGGGGTACCCCGTCGTGAGTTGACTTAGGGAAAACCTCCTCCCCAAGCTAGATTTTCTTGGGAAAAGAAAAAAAGAGGGGGGAGGAAGGGGAATCCTCCCCCAAGGGAAGGAGGGCTGCCCATGGGTGGGAAGCCCCCTAGGGTAGTGGAGGGTAGGGGGAGAAAATATCTCCCCCCACCCACCCTCCCTTTAGTCACACATTGGGAATATAGGGAGGGAGGCCCCCCACCTCCCCTATAAAAGAGGCCAGTCCCCCCCCCCCCCTTACCAGGCCACACATCCCAGCCACCTCCCCTCCCCCTGCCGGCCAGCCACCCTCCGAAGCAACCACTGTCGAGCCTCCACCACCGCTCCCATCCATGGTCGTGCGACCCTCCACCTCCAGAGCCCCTCCCCTTCAGGTGGAACCTCCGCCTCCGTCCTCTCACATCCCTGAGGCAAGCCCCCCCTCCCCCCCCCCCCCCCCCCCCCCCGCCGGAGCGCCGCCAACACCACCTCGAGCTTGCCCAGGCTTGGGTGGAGGTGCTAGCCGTGAAAGCTGCACCCTCAGCGCCGGTGGTGGCGCTGGGGGAGCAGGTCCCCACTTAGGGACCTCAGCTACGACGAGGGCAGGCGGATGGGCCACAGGAGAATGCCGCTCCGGTGGCACCCGCACGCTCATTCCCCCCCCCCCCCCCCCCCCATGTTTTCCAGTACGGGGTAGAGGCCCTCCCCCAGTGGCGGCCGGCGGCGCCAGGCCGTCGGACTATCACCGGAGGTTAGCCCCTCCCCCGGTGCTCCAGCCGGGGGCGGGGGAAAGCCCTCCCGGTAGGGGAGGTGGCGCAGCACAAGCCTACATGGCGCATGCAGGCTGCGCCCCCGCCCCCGCCCACTTTCTTTGCTAACTAACGGCCGTGGTCGGCGGCCCCAGGTCGCCGGACCACCACCGGTGTGGTCGCCGACCCCCGGTACACCGGCCGGAGGCGGCGCCGGCGCTAGCTTGCCGCTTCCTGATGGAGGCAACAGTCGCCTCCCGCTGCAACCCCGCAGGTTAGCAGGGGCCGTCCAATCTCCATGATGAGATCGGGCGGCCCCCTTTTTCTTATTTCTCGCCCCCGCCTCCACATGTGTGCCCCCCGCAGCGGATCCGTTGCGCATCCACTGCAGATCTGCTGCAGATCCGCTGCAAATCCGCTGCAGATCCGCTGCAGATCCGCTGCAGATCTGCTGTGGAGGCCTCAGGACTGCACCCTGTACAACGCCCCTCCCGCCTCACAGTTCTTCTATCTGCACCCCACCTGCCTTTCCCCCTTTTTATTTTTTGTAAGGCTAAATGGGGCATCTATGACAAAAGCTCTCAACATGAAAAATGTTCCCCACCTAAAGGGGCATCCCTCATAATGTTTTGAGATTTTTAGGAGGAGTTTTGCTATTTTAAAAGCCTATTTAAGATTTCTTTAAAAGATTTAAAGGCCCAAATAACTTTGGAAAATTCCCAAAAAACTCTAGGCTCACTTTTAGGCTATTATACAACTCCATCCAAAGTTGGAAGGTTTTATCAAGCCCTTTGATATTTTTACAACCCTAATTAAGTTTTCTACGAGCAAAACAACGTTCGGAAATGGACGAGAATAATCGGAATAATTTTGCGGGCCTCGATGCGTTATTATAACTATATAATGAATTCTGTGCGAGCCAATTAAAGATAAGTGGCAGACTCCCAAATTTTGGCAAGGAATCGACTAAATTAAGAGTATCGACACACGTAATCCTGTCGCAATCGCGGGGCAACATTTTAATCAGTAACGACATGGCAATTAAATGGTAAACCCAAAGTACTCTAAAACAAACAAGCTCCTATGAACGGAGAAGAGACCCCTATGAACGAGGATAGAATAGATTTTCCTCCTATGAATGGAGAAGACACTGAAGCCTCCTGATATGGAGTGATTGGACTACTAACCTGTTTATTTACTTATGTTCTCCATTCATGCACTGGTCCTGCATTTAGTTTCTACAATTATTCTTTTAAAACTCCAGTCTCGCACTGGTCACTTAATTATGCTTTCTGTACGCTCATGTTTTCTGTTCAATACTCCAGTCTCGCACTGGTCACTTAATTATGCTTCCTATTCATTTAAGTTTTTTGTTCATTCATTTCCAGTACTCCAGTCTCGTACTGGTCCCGTTAATTCGGCCCTTGCTTTCGGCCTTCATACTGTTAAGTATTTTTATTACTCAGCCCAGCAGTTTACTTTGCTCTATTTTGTGCTAACCCCAAGTTCCGCGCTAGATAGCAGTTATTTCTAGACTGCTAGGAGATCTTAGTTGAGGATAACCAAGAGTCGAGATTGTCCTCTAAGGTTAGCCCAAAACAAGATGCTCCGCTCCCGCCGCGCCTCCCGACTATAAGTTGTAGCCGGTTGAGGCAGGGAAGCCGCGGTGGACCTGGAGTAGTTGCTTGATAAGAGCGTGAAAACGCATTTAAATTAATCATATTTTCATTATTATTCTTATATATCTGGTATTTTTCATGTTATTTTATGTTTGTATGTGCAGATTATATATGTACGCGAGCCAGAGAAAATTGGAGTAAAAAAGTCTTAGTTCATTGACCATGTCACCCGTGCGCAACATTGAATCATCCGAGTCTATTAAAAATCCGCTGACAGTGAAAGAAACAAGCGCCCAACACCAATCTAGGCTAGTGCCCATATGGCACTTGATTAAACCAGCTCCCACGAGGCGCTGATTTAATTCAGCGCAAACACAGCGTTGATTTAATTCAGCTCCAATATGGCGCTGCTTTAAATCAGCGCCTAATAGGCTGGTTTAAACTAGCACCAATTGGGCGTTGACTAGTCAACGCCCATTATAATGGCATTGACTAGTCAACGCCCAGCTTTGTGATATAATTCAGCGTCCTCCAGGGGAGCTGAATTTATTGGATTTGTTTTCATTATGAAAAAAAGAGGCGTTTCTTATTTTTCTCACTCTCCTTTGAATGAAGATTTTTCCTATAAATTCTCCTTATTTTGTGATCTGAAGGAGAATTTTTTGAGAGCTGAAAATATATTCAACTAGCATAATTTTATTGAGTTTATGAGAGACATTGTCTAAGATGAGGAAGCTTATGTATGTGCTTCACGCGAGTTTGTAAGTCTTTATTTTTGAATCAATAAAATTCTTAATTTTCTTCTTGTTCTTTCATGATGATCTCTCCCATAATATTTGTAACATATCATGCGTGAGTAGTTTTTTTTGTTTCGGGTGCAACATATTTATTTATTTAATTATATGATTGTTATAATTCTTCATCGCTTAACCATATTTATATCCGTTAATTGTAAAGAGAAGCTTTGATATTTTGTGTAGCCTAATGCGCATATTGCATTCCTATGAAAGTTCGATGTTATATAGCGTGAGTGCATACAAAATATTCTTAGTGATTTAAGCAAACGTTCGGACTCATTCTTGAAGCTCTAAATCATGTTTTATCTCTTAAAGTTTTTGTCTTAGTTCGCTCGCATATATTACATGCTTAAGAAATTTTGATGTAATATGTGGAAAGCGATTATTATAAAAATATTTTTGTGAATTATAAAATAACAAAATCTTTATGCGCACCCCAACTTCTATATATCATTATTATATCACGATGAGGTCTTATTCATTAAATCATATATTAAATATTTTAATAAAATTGCACCTGAGACATATTTGTTAAAAATTACTTTTCTCAAATTAAGTTCTCATTTTTAAACAAATCAATCCAATCTTTTATTTATAGTTCGCCTGGATTAAGGTAAAATTGAACTTCTCTGTGGATCGACCCATACTCGCATTGGTATTACATTCGTACACTGTGCACTTGCGGTTTTTATTACTTGAAATTTTATTGCACTATATCAACTCCAACCATAACTGCTTATCATATTGTGTCATTATTTTTAGTACTTTGAAATTTCTCATCATTGCTCTTACTTAAATTGTTTGCCAATCTGCTTGCTATAAAAGTGGCGGGTCGATCACGCCCGCATACCGTTAGTACCAGTGCGGGAAGGATGACGACTCATGGCGACAGGGAGATGTGCACCGCGGGTTATCACCACTTCAAACCCGCCGATTTGCCTCAACTGGTTGGCCTAAATCTCGGGATCGCCGGATGTCGCTCACATCCAATTAGTACACCAAGCTGTACGGGAGGGCCTTAGCGATACGGTACGACTATGCTCAGAAGTGGCAAGACTAGCCTATGTCACCGACAGCGACATCGGTGAGGCCCACGAGGTTCGCCAACCTGGTTGAATAAAAGCGGTCTAAACCGTGTCGACACAGGGTTGTGTGTTTGAACAGGTTTGAATACCTGGTGTGTGCGTAAGATAGATTTGTTAACCTTGTGCGCAAGATAGATTTGTTAACTTTCCTATAAACTGCGCGCTCCTAACTGCTTTACTGAAAATTATGGCTGGTAGGCCCTATTGATATATGTATATATACCTGCTGCTAAACTTTCCTTGCTTCGCCTATTTAATTCAGTACTCTAGCGCGCCCAGGATACAGATCCGGGGAAGGAAAGTGTTTCCACATAGCTCTGTGGCATCCTGACTTTTATTGGGTCCCTAGACCCTAGCGGACCCAATAAAAGTAGGCCCCCGAGGTAGAAAGTAAAATGATTAGGAGATACTGTGCTAGGAAACCCCGATCTGACATCCGTTAGTTCTATTAGACTCGTATGACCAATACGAGCACAACGGAATTCGTTGCACTCAAATCCGAGGTCGTTTAGGGAAAACGACCGTTCCGAGTAGCGTAGCGCGTCACAACCACACTATTGTGGAATAGTAACCAAACGTACTCCGATCTGACCTCCATCAGTTCTGTAAGACTTGTATGACCAATACGAGCGCAACGGAATTCGTTGCACCACGATCCGAGTTCATTTAGGGAAAACAACCATTTTGAGTAGTGTAGCGCGTCACAACCACACTGTTGTGGAATAGTGACCAATTGTACTCCCATCTGACCTCCGTCAGTTCCATTAGACTCGTATGACCGATTCTAGCGCAACGGAATTTTTTGCACCCCGATCCAAGGTCGTTTAGGGAAAATGACCATTTTGAGTAGCGTAGCGCGTCACAACCACACTGTTGTGGAATAGTGACCAAACGTACTCCGATCTGACCTCTGTCAGTTCAGTTAGACTCGTATGACCAATACAAGCGCAACGGAATTCGTTGCACCCCGATCCGAGGTCGTTTAAGGAAAACGACCGTTTTGAGTAGCGTAGCGCGTCACAACCACACTGTTGTGGAATAGTGATCAAACGTACTCCGATCTGACCTTCGTCAGTTCCGTTAGACTCGTATTACCAATACAAGTGCACCGAAGTTTGTTGCACCCCGATCCAAGGTCATTTACGGAAAACGACCATTTTGAGTAGCGTAGCGCGTCACAACCACACTGTTGTGGAATAAGTGACCAAATTTACTCCGATTTGACTCCGGTCAGTTCCGTCAAACTCGTATAGTCTATACGAGCGCCAAAGAACTCGTTGAACTTCGATCTGAGGTCATACGAAAAATATGTCCATTTTTGATTATGCAGACCGCCCCGGCACAACGTACGAAATACGAAGCACACAAACTCAGAATCGACCTCAGTAAAACCTAATAGACCCCCGAGACCATGTGGGACCCCGCCGTGAGTTGACTTAGGGCAAAACTCCCCCAAAGGTTGATTTTCTTGGGAAAAGAAAAAAAGAGGGGGGGGGGGGGGGGGGAGGAAGGGGACTCCTCCCCCAAGGGGAGGAGGGCTGCCCATGGGTGGGCAGCCCCCTAGGGAAGTGGAGGGGAGGGGGGGGGGGGGGAGAAAATATCTTCCCCCACCCACCCTCCCATTAGTCCCACATCGGGAATAAAGGGAGGGAGTGTTGGGTTTTCTACATACCATTTCAGAAATGATAATACAGCATATCATATATGCGCAGCGGAATAAATTAAGTAGAACAACCCTAAACAGTTATAAGGATCTTGCGATTTCATTGATTCAAGAAATAAAGTAACACCAACATATTGCAATGTATACCTGACTGAAATTGAGTCAGTACTCAATCGAGATGCTCCTAGAAGAGTTGAGTCCCAAGCACTGAAATAGATCTGCGCCTCTACGGAAGTCCACACGAATGTTGAAGAACCTTAGCCTCTTATCGCACAAGAGCTAGGTCGGAGAAGAACTTCTCTCAACGTCTCCCACAGACTGCTAGGTCCGACTACAGGAAGAGGCGGCGGCGGTGATCGGACGGAACTCTTTCGTCAGAAGCTTTTGGGCGGAACTCTTTCGTCGCTCTCAGACTTTCACAAAAACCAGTTCGCATAAAATATATCGGCGTATTAGGTCAAAAGAATCATATTCTTTTATACCCCTAGCGAATACTGCGTTCGACAAACTGGCTAGCTTTCGTCGAACGTGCTGGCCGTTCATCGAATGCGCTATGCTAGCCATTCAACGAACCGTTCGACGAACGCGCTACGCTAGCCGTTCGACGAGCCGTTCGACGAACCATTCGACGAACGCGCTACGCTAGTCGTTCGACAAATGCGCTATGCTAGCCATTCGAGAAGACATATATATCGTCAAGAAGATAACATATATTGTCGAGAAGACATATATATATCGTCGAGAAGACATATATATATATATATATATATATATATATATATATATATATATATATCGTCGAGAAGACATATATATCGTCGAGAGGATATACATATATCGTCGAGAAGACCAAAACATCGTCTTGACAATCAAGACGATATTATTCAACACTTATCCGATCACTTGTCAACAGGATTCTTCCTCCTATTTCTCCTATCACTCTTGTGTGCGACCCCATAGGCTCATATCGCGTTGGCAGTGAGAGTAGATATTTGACCACTTCCAGATCACCATGGAAACACCAACAGTCTCCCACTTGATCTTGAACGTATCAAATAAAAGTCTCACAAACAATGAGCGGCATCTAGCAATGCATCATTGCTACCCAAGCAACAAGAGTTCATAACTCAACAATCCTGTCTTGACCAATGTATCAGTGTTGTCATATCCCTTTGTCCCTTACAGCTGGATAGAACTAGAGGCATGGACCGTGTCACCCTCGTAATTGTTCAATCCTAATTCCTTGATCTAGAATAAACTGTCTGATATTGGTGAGCTCAATATCACATATTGACTCAACCAAGCATGGCCATGCATTTTTCAGTCTCATTCCATCAAGGGGCCTATGGATGTAACTCCTGTCATATAGGAGGACAAATCTCATATCTGCTCACACACAAACACCCAAATGAATCTTAACATACCCAATAACCACCCTTATCATCAAACTTTCTCAAGGAAGACTTTAGATGGCATCAAAGTACGCTCTTCCTCACTTGATGAATGATGTGACTTCAGGTCGAAGGACCACAAACACCATTGTCAGTTGAGACCTACTTGTGACACGTTCATATAACAATCCACAAAGTAGTCTCATGGTGGGTCTGTCCAGTACAACTTGTTCACTAACAAGTGCCCATGTGATGACTTGATATCACAATATCATGACCTGTTAGAACCGATCATCAGTCAACACACATGCTAGTCTTTATGTATCATCATCGCCCTGAACTTCTAAGATGTTACTATGACCAGGGACCATTTAATAATGAAGCTTCTTATAATCATAGGCCCTCACATTCAAGTCACATACTTGAATTCCTATGGAAGCAAACATTCTAAGGGCATTTATTATGCTAATTAATCTATCAGTAGAAACAATTGACATAATAAAAGAACTTGCCATAAATGTAAAATAAAATATATAGTACTCTATTCATCACATGAATAGTCAACAACTGGCAAATTCAATCCACAAGACTCCCACTAGAGATGATCATTCAGGTATCTAATACCCATTGATCTAGTATGACTATCATGCTTTCTCTATGCAAGAGGCTTCGTTAGTGGATCCGCAATATTTTCTTCAGTCGGTACTCTGCATATGCTCACATTTCCTCGATCGACAATCTCTCGAATAAGATGGAACCGCCGAAGTATGTGATTGGAGCACTGATGAGATCTAGGTTCCTTAGCTTGTGCAATAGCACCATTGTTGTCACAGTAGAGAAATATGGAATCAACAATGCTAGGAACTACATCTAGCTCGCCGATGAATTTCCTAATCCATACAGCCTCCTTCGCTGCATTTGCAGCAACGATATACTCGGCCTCAGTTGTAGAATCAGCAACTGTCTCTTGCTTGGAACTCTTCCAATACAAAACCTGATTGGGACTTTGAATCATCCCTATCAGTTTGGAAGCTAGCATCCGTGTAGCCATTTACACTGATCTCTTCCTCTCCACCATACACCAAAAATAAATCCTTAGTCCTTCTCAAGTACTTCAGGATATTCTTGACTGCTATCCAGTGACCATCACCAGGATCAGACTGATACCTGCTCGTCATGCTCAAAGCATAAGAGACATCGGGTCAAGTACATAACATTGCGTACATGATTGATCCAATTACCGAAGCATATGGAATCAACTTCATGCGGTCCTTATCTTCCAAAGATTTTGGACACTGGTCCTTAGAGAGACTCACACCATGTGACATGGGTAAGAATCCTTTCTTGGACTCAAGCATGTTGAACTGTTGTAACACCTTCTCAATGTATGTACTCTGGGTCAAACCCAGCAACTTCTTCGATCTATCTCTATAGATCTTAATACCAAGTATATAAGTCGCTTCACCCAAGTCCTTCATAAAAAAGCAGTCGCCTAGCCTGTTCTTAACAGCTTGCAAGGTCGGAATGTCATTTCCGATCAACAGTATGTCATCCACATACAAAATCAGGAAAATGACAATGCTCCCACTAATCCTCTTGTAAACACAAGGTTCATCCTCGTTCTTGATGAAACCAAACTCTTTGATTTTCTCATCAAAACGAAGATTCCAACTTCGAGAAGCTTGTTTCAATCCATAAATGGATCGATTCAACTTGCAAATTTTAGTGGCTTCACTTGGAGATACAAAACCCTCGGGTTGTGTCATATACACTTCCTCAAGGAGGTTTCCATTAAGGAAAGCCGTTTTGATATCCATTTGCTAGATCTCGTAGTAATAATACGCAACAATAGCAAGTAGAATTCTGATGGACTTGACCATGGCTACAGGGGAAAAGGTCTCATCATAGTCAACACCATGAATTTGCCTGAAACCTTTAGCCACCAGCCGGCCTTTGAATGTCTGTACATTCCCATCCATGTCGGTCTTCTTCTTGAAGACCCACTTGCACCCTATGGGTCGTACCCCTTCAGGTGGTCCACCAAGGTCCAAACTTAGTTTGCATACATGGAGTCCATTTCAGATTTCATGGCCTCAAGCCACTTCTCGGAGTTAGATCCACATATAGCCTCTTGATAGGTTGCAGGATCATCATCATGATCCATAAGCAACACATTACCTATTTGAGACACGAGAAATCCATATCTCCCAGGCTCAAATCTTGGTCTATCAGATCTACGCAGGACTTGTGTTTCTTGAGTAGGCTCTCTAGCTACAACAACTTGTAGTCCTTGCTCAGGTTCTAAAATCGGTTCAACTATTGTTTGTGGTTCTTGAACTTCCTCAAGTTCCCCCTTTGAAGTCTTTCTGGATAAGAATTCTTTCTCCAAAAAGACACCAGTCCTTGCGACAAACACTTTGCCCTCGGACGACAGGTAGAAGTAATACCCTTTGTTTTCCCTAGGATATCCCACATGATAACACTTATCCGACTTGGGTTCCAGCTTGTCAGGCATTTGACGGCGCACATATGCCTTACAACCCCAAATCTTAATGAAAGACATATTAGGACGCTTCCCAGTCCATATCTCATATGGTGTCTTTAGAACCATTTTCGTTGGAGCACGATTTAATGTGAAAGCAGCAGTCTCTAAAGCAAATCCCCAAAAGGAAATGGGCATATCTGCATGACTAATCATCGACCGTACCATGTCTAACAAAGTACGATTCCTCCTCAAAGACACACCATTATGTTGTGGTATTCCGGGCAGAGTGAGCTGTGATACAATACCACACTCTCTCAGATGATCACGAAACTCATGAATCAGATATACGCCACCTCGATCAGATCGGAGTGCTTTTATCCACTTTCCCAGTTAGTTCTCTACTTCATTTTTAAACCCTTTGAACTTTTCAATGGTTTCAGATTTGTTCTTCATAAGAAACACATATCCATATCTACTAAAATCATCAGTAAATGTAACGAAGTAGTAGTACCCACCTCTAGCCATAGAACTCATGGGTCCACATACATCACTATGTATTATACCCAAGAGATCATCAGCCCTCTCACTACAACTAATGAAAGGAGCTTTCGTCATCTTGCCTAATAAACATGACTCGCATCTCTCAAATGATTCATAATCAAATGAGTCCAGTAGTCCATCTCTATGGAGCTTGGATATGCGTCTCTCATTTATATGGCCTAAACGACAATGCCAAAGGTACGTAGGATTCGAGTCATCTATTTTTAGTCTTTTAGTATTTTCTGTATTATAGATCGGATGGTCTAAGTTCAAAACATATAAACCATTAAACAATTGGGCAACGACATAACAAACATTATTCTTATAAATAGAACAACAATTGTTCTTTATAATAAAAGAGAAACCAATCATGTCCAAACATGAAATAGAAATGATGTTTCTAGTTATAGCAGGAACAAAATATCAATTATCAAGTTCAATAATAAGCTAGTGGGTAAAGAAAGACAATAGACACCAACGACAATGGCAGGAACTCTTGCTCCATTTCCGACGCTCAGATCTACCTCCCCTTTCCCCAGCATTCTTCTCCTTGTCATTTCCTGCACATTCGCACAAATGTGAGAACCACATCCGGTATCCAATACCCAAGATGAATGAGCAAAAAGGTTTATCTCTATAACGTAAAAACCTGAAGTGGAAGTCACACTTCCCTTCTGCTTTTGTAGATCGTCAAGATAGAGGGGACAGTTCCTCCTCCAATGCCCTGCCTTACCACAATGGTGGCACTTCCATTCCTTAGCCAAGCCCTTGTTGTTCAGTGCTGAAGACTTGGGATCAAGATACGACTTAGGTCCCACCTTAGTCTTCTTGAATCCCTTGGTCTTGCCCTTGCTTTTATTAACCATCAATATGGGGCTAGCAGGCTTGACCTTCTTCATATTGATCTCGGCAGTTCTTAACATGCCTAGGAGCTCAGGCAGTGTCTTGTCAATTTCATTCATATTGTAATTCAAGATAAACTGCTCGTAACTATTCGACAACAATTGCAGGATCAGATCTGTGGCCAACTCTCGGCCCATGGGAAAACCCAGTCTTTCAAGCTTCTCTATATACCCAATCATCTTGAGTACGTGAGTCCCAACTGAGTCTCGAGCTCCCATCTTACACTAAAATAACGCCATGGATATGTCAAACCTCTCATGGCGAGCTTGCCCTTGAAACATTTTCTTTAGGTGCTCGACCATCTCGTAACAACTCATGTTCTCATGTTGCTTCTGAAGCTCAGAGTTCATGGTCGCGAGCATGAGACATTCAACATCCAAGGAGTCATCTCCATACTTCTTGTAAGCATCTTTATCTGCATGAGGTGCAGTAGCGGCTGGCTCCTCGGGGGGATCTTCTTCAAGGACATAGAGCTTACGCTCTTGCCTGAGAACAATTCTCAGGTTTCTATACCAGTCAAGGAAATTCGTCCCATTGAGCTTGTCCTTCTCAAGGATGGCTCTCAGGGACAACGTGGAGTGTGATGTATTTTCCATGAAATTCTACAAATAATGCAAAATATATTTTAGTACTATATTTTAAAATACATTTTTATTTAATAAGGTCTTTTATTAAATACTCCCACTATTTTATTCAAATTGATAAACCTTAATATCAATTCGGAGAGTTTATGCGAGCTACTCTCTTAGTGCACAAGATCCGTATTTCACCAACACAACGAGTCCGCTTTGGCGTTCCTCTCATAATGCGGTTATTTAGGTAGGCAACACTTGTCAATTGCATCACTGTGCAACTCTTGTATGGTTGGTGAATAACTCTTTATTCGCATCCATCATATGGTGCATGCCAACCCAATGCCTCTAGACACTCAACTTTTGAGGTCACCTAGTTAAGTTGGACCCGATATCGACAGTGCGATATCACAATTATCCGCTCGCACCCTTACCATGAGAGATTAATGCACCTTGCTTTGGCAAGTCCACACTTCATCGATCGAGGCAGGAAGAGTGTCATCCATCGGAAGGCATCTGTATACTTAATATTGGATAAGGGGTTGTTATAAAAATGATTAATAATTAATCAATGTGCACATTTACAAAATTACAACATTCACAAACCAAATACGTCCCAGATGTGCACAAAATATAATTATCAACGCTTGATAGAAAGGGTTATATTTGAGCATTTAGAACCCTTCTAAATATCCAGATTTACATGCATTTCACACAGGCAAAGACAACTCCACTTATGCAGTAGACAAGCTCGTCTCTCAATGTCAGATTCGAAATCTAAGACATTTGGTTTCACAAACCAATTAGAGGGATGGTTACTGCTAAAGAGACGCAATTTCTGAAACAATGAAATCACAACGCAATCATATGCGTTCCTGGCGGGGTTCCAATTTAGAACACTTCGTCGAAATCCAAACACACTGGAAGAAATCCAGACATTTAGAACACTTCTAAATTTCTGATTTACACGCATTAGAACGCAAACCTGGCTCTGATACCACTGTTGGGTTTTCTACATACCATTTCAGAAATGATAATACAACATATCATATATGCGCAGCGGAATAAATTAACTAGAACAACCCTAAACAGTTATAAGGATCTTGTGATTTCATTGATTCAAGAAATAAAGTAACAGCAACATATTGCAATGTATACCTGACTGGAATTGAGTTAGTACTCAATCGAGATGCTCCTAGAAGAGTTGAGTCCCAAGCGCTGAAATAGATTTGCGCCTCTACGGAAGTCCACACGAATGTTGAAGAACCCTAGCCTCTTGTCGCACAAGAGCTAGGTCGAAGAAGAACTGCTCTCAACATCTCCCACGGATTGCTAGGTCCGACTACAGGAAGAGGCGATGGCGGCGTTCGGACGGAACTCTTCCGTCAGAAGCTTTTGGGCGGAACTCTTCCGTCGCTCTCAGTCTTTCGCAACAACCAGATCACATAAAACAAATCGGTCGTTGCCACCCGGGAAGCGCTAGGTGGCCGTCTTGGGCAGGAAGAACCCCTCCCCTAGATCGAGTTCAGGTTTGGGGGGGGGGGGGGTCTTACAATATGCATCTCTATTATTTGCATGTATCTCATTATATTTAGACATAAGAATTAACTTGATATCAACAAGATGAAATCAAATAAAATTGTCACTTCATTCTAGGTCTATGAAAATTCAAAACTCTATGTTTGAATACATGCAACTCAATTATATATTTGTCCATCTTTACATAGCTTTGCACCATTTTGTCCTAACTCTTCATACTAGCATCATCACTTACCATAGGTAGAAATCAATGTCCAGGTTAGTTATATTTTGCAATGCTAAAGTAAATTATATTACAAAAATATGAAAATCACAATTTTCTATATAGTTATTTGCCTGAATAAAATTTTTCTATATGTATTTAAAATCAACAATTTTCGATATAATTGTAAATCCAAAACTAATCATGAAATTATACCATAGTTCATATAAGGCTCACATGCTTAGTATGTCCATAATCATTAAACCTATGACATGTGTCTCACAATTACGAGGGCGTAGGATTGTGTGCATTAGAGACCTAACCTCTAAGTCATGCCTTGTCCTTAACCGGGGAGGGTTCCAGTTGGGCCTTGTGAGGCACTGTGGGAAAGAGTGCTAGGTTGAGCATTCTCTTTTGTATGCATATGAGATAAACACCCCAACCTACAACATGTGTGCAACTCCTCATGCCCATACATCATTTAGTACGAGGCTTGAGTGTAGTCATGTAGTTAAGGTATCTTGATCTTAGATATACTTATATTATATTCATTGCATGAAAACACAAGTATTTGAAAAATCATCAAAAACATGCTTAAAAGAGCCTTCAAATCATCTCTAAAAAGTCTGAAATTTCAACTGTAAGAAGGTCTCTTTCTCATACAAAGGAATCATGAAAAAGATTTTTCAAAAAGTCAAAATTTAGTGTTTTGTCTCGGCGTTAAGAAACTAACGCCTACCGTTAGCTCCTTTGCTCCAATTTTTTTTTGTTTTGAATAATTTCTAGTATTATTTTAATATTATGTGTGTTTTTATTTCTCTGTTTGTAAAAAGTTTTCAATCTTTTTATTTCCTTTAATACAAAATTTTATTTCTTTTCAAAAAAATATGTATTTTCTCTTGCATTATTTTGGGTTTATTTCTCTGGCATAAAATATCATTTACTGATAGGCCTTTTAGAGACTTCTATGTTTTCCAGAAAATATTTAAATTTGAATATTAAAAAAACAAATACAAAATTACAAAACAATTTCAACGAACAAAAATATGTTTTTATGTTTATGTGTGATCATTATTTTGTAATTATATAAAAATTAAAATAATATTTAAAGATTGATTGTTATTCATTGCCATTGTCAAGGCTGATTAACTATATCAATTAAAGATTAAATACATTGTATAATTTAACTTTCAAGTTTCTTAAAATAAACATTATTTTGTATTTGTCATGCCTTGAGAATTATCTTGTTATGTGCAATGAAATTGATTGTAGACAAACATGTGTAGAAATGCTTAGTATGCCTCTAAGTATGAGTAATGTATTATGTTTGATAATGATTTATTCACTCACTTATTTTTGATAATCTACATGTGTTTACAATCTTATACTTGCATGATTGTGTAGTGTAATAACATGAATAATTAAAATGCATAAATAGATTACCTACACAACATTGAATTTGTTATTACAATTTTTTTTCATTCATGCACTTATTCTTTAGAGAAATGTGGTTTAAAATGCTATGTTTGCAAATCAAGTGAATTCGGAGTCCTTAGTCACTAAACTAAAAAGCAAATATTAAATGACAAGGAAAACTCCACCAAGTACTACTCACCCTCCTGATAAGTCTTAATGAGCATTGTGAGGTTGAGCACCTTGGATAAAGAATTGTAAAATGTCTTGTAGCAAACAATTTATACACCACTTCTCTTAGTACAACGAATTACAAATAAAATTTGAAAATAATGCTAAAAAGTATAAAAGTGATCCCCAAGCACTACTTTGCACCCTGATAAGTCTTAATAAGCATTGTGTGTGCAGAACACCTTGGTAGTTGCACTCTTTATTCATGTGAATTGAAATATTATGGAAGTAAGAGTATTTGTGTATTTTTAATGTTGTGTTATTTCATTATATATGTCATGTGTTTTTGATTGATTCACTTGTATACTTTATCAAAACACTATTTTGTACACATCATTATCTTTCATAAAACTTCTACTCATGAGAATTGGATCATCTACACTATTCTCTACAAACTTAAGTAAATGCACTAGATAACAAAGCATGATCGCTACAATATTTATTTTTACTTGAAATGCAAATGAACTTACATTGTAGTTTCTATCTTTTCTTGATATTATAAAATCATGCTTGAAATTTTATCCTAATGGAATATCATCTCTTGAGTCTTTAACTCAAACATCAACTTTTCAATTTTAAAACTCCTTATCCTTTATATACGATTTTAACTTCTAAAATAATGTTTATGTTTAACAATGCTTATTATATTCTGCCACTAAGATTACTACGTATGCTCTTTCATGACTATTATCTCTTCAACAAGTGGTATCTTAAAATAAGAATGCTTACTTTATCATGTCAGCTATGTTGCTTACTACTATATGTTCCATCATGCTTATACTTTTCTCAAAAAGTAGTAGTTAACAAGCTTTTGATTGCATTTTTTTCTTCTCGACATAGAACGTAGTACTCCTTATTGCACACTCTCACCTAAACCCTCATTTTGATACTATCAAAAGGGAAGAATAAATTGCATAAATCTAATATTTAGGGGGAGTACATTATAATAATATCAAACTCAAAAAGGTATCTTTGTAGGGGGAGTAATCATATAGGAGGTGTATACCCAATCCTTTGCTCGATCATGACAATCCTTTAATAAGTCATTCCTAACCAATCTTAGTAGATATACACTCATCCCTACCCACTTTTGCTAATAACAAAGGGGGGGGATAAATTGAGAAATCTAGTAAAATAAATATTTAGGGGAGTAAATTATAAGAGGAACACTTATGTAGGGGGAGGACTTCATATAGAAAGAGTGTGCATTATCGCTTTCAATTTTATCACGCTATTATCATGTTATTCATGCATATCTTATTACCGCACTTATCTATGAATACAAATTGTCTTAATCTCACTAATTTCTCATACAGGTATTTGATATTATCAAAAGGGGGAGATTGTTGGAGATTATGTTCCGCATCTCTTGGTTTGAGAATAAAAAATATCGTGTTGTATTTGATCTTGTATTTTGTGTGTTTATAGTGTGCAGGTTGTACAAGAACTATAGCTACACATCACTATGAGTCGTATACTGAATGGAGATGATTCTCTGGAAAGAGAGATAACGCCCCGCGTTAGAGTTAACGCCCTGCATTAACTTATCGTTGATAAGGGATGTCGTCGAGAAGGGAATGGCATTGAGAAGAAGGACCGTCGAGTACCAGGAGACAATGCCAGTGTTGACTCTTAACGCCCGTGTTAAGTCCACAAACTGTCACGATCTCGACGGTTGCTCGATGTCAGCGATTGTTATACACTATCACTAACGATGGCGTTAACTCTTAACGCCACCCGTTAGCTCCCATGCCTATTTAAAAAGCAGCCCTTCTCACTCTATGATTGATGATTCCAGAATTCTGATTATTTTGAGAGAGGCCCGTGTACAGCAATTGAGAGATCTCCCTTGGGCTAACATGAAGACCTAAAGAAGATTTTGAAGGAGAAGGTCTACAACGCATATTCTATACGAAGGACGAGCGCTTCAAGAATGCCAACATCTACATCGCCTTCGTCTTCACCTTCCGAATTTCTTGGGGAGTTTTTCTTACTTTATCTTGTAATCTTTTATTTTATTCCTTTTTGTAATTGGTGTGGAGAAATCGTTCGGGGAGAACGTCAGTTTTCGGATTCCACGGGTAAATTAGTCGTGATTGTTAGCGACTAGGTCCTTGTACGGCTTAGGGGTTATTCGCTACCTTGTGCGTGGAGACTAGGTTGATGTTAGATCTAGGGGTGGCTAGAAGACTTATTTGGGGTAAGATAGGCTTTAGCCAACCGGTCCTTGGGAGAAGGACCGATGAAACATCAAAAAAGTGTTTTTAATATTCTCGCCTTGATTTCTAGCATTATAGAAATCAATCATTTATGTAATTAATTTATTATGAAATAAAATCATGTATTTTAATGTTCCATTCAATTAATTTTTTTCCCCTTCAAGAATGTTTTAGATTATATTTTCATCAAAGCATTAAAGCAAACATTTGTGTAATCAATTTCTTTGAAATATAATATTCATTTTTATTATCTCTGATTTTTTGGAATTGCATTTCATTTAAGATTTCGTAAGTAAAATCACTGTAGTAATCTTAAAGTGCTAAGGAAAATTTCCTGGAGAGCTAACGCCCAGTGTTAACTCTTAACGCCAGGCGTTAGCAACAGTTAACAAAAGTTTTGTTTCTCTTCTTTAAAAAAGGAATCGTCAATGTAATCTTATCTGAGATATTTAAATATGTTTTCTTATAAAATATTCTGAAACTTTGGTCGCAAACTCTGATAAATTTAATTAAGATTTAAATTCCATAAAACTCTTATTCACCCCTCCCCCTCTAAGGGTGCCATAAGGTCCAACAAAATTGACCCTACCTAGACCTTCCTAACCCTTAATAGAGACCAATGGGTCACTACCCACCCATTGGGGTCAACCCAAGTGGTCAATTTGACCAAAGTCAGCTCAACCCCAATTTTAGGTCAAATGCCCTATTTTGCCAAAATCAAGCCCAATCCACTTGGGCTAGGCCCAAATGGAGTAGCCCATTATATTTGGAGGCTGATAATTACCAAGAGTTGCCACACAATTTCAATAAATGATGACTAGGAGAGAGAAATCTCATTTTACCCAAAAATGAAGGAGAGGGGAAAGAGAAGGAGAAATGTCATTCATGATTTAGGGAGACCAATAACCACCAATTCCTCCTCTAATGCCTCCATTCAGTTTACCCAATCAATTTGGAGGAGTTTAATGGTCATTCCCCGCCACATAGAGGGGGGAATTTGAGGAGTTTTTCATTGGACAAAATTGGCCATTAATGGCCTTCATGGCAATTTATGCCATGACACTCCCTCTCCCCCAATTGGACATTTTAACTCCTTCAGAGGACTGAGAGGATCATTTTCCCCCACTTACCTGAAGAGATCGAGCTTGTTGGTGTAGAGGATGTAGAGGCACCAAATTTAGGATCGGCCATGGCAAGGAAGGGATTTGGCAAGACTTTAAGGCTCCACATAGGTCTAGTTCCTCCTCTCTACTCCAGTGGATAGATCCACATCAAAAATCGACAAGGATTGATGTCAATTGGTCCCCTATCGGGTTGGCCAAAAACCTCCATTTGGAGTTTTATTTTCCTAGCCTGAAGCCCGATTCCGGCCACCTTCGACCGGTCAACCCCTGCCTATCGCCGACCACCACCTCAACAGAGGTTGTGATGGCACTAGCCAGCCAGGGCGGCGCACAGGTGGCCGGGAAATCAAGGGAGAAGTTCACCCAGGTCAGTTCAATCTCGACCGTCGTCCATAGGAGCAAGACGAATGGGTTGCGTCCATTCGTGCTTCAAGATCTATGCAGGCAGATTAATTGATCATTTATATTGTTATATGATTTCTGTTACACAACTTACAGTTGTTAGAAATAATTATTAAAAATACCTAGAGTGGCCTGATGGAAAAGTGTTCAACACCAAACTGGTAGCCCTTGGGGTCTGATGTTTAAATTTTGATGTTTTGCAAAAGCTTTCTGTGATGAGATTAGAATTGGGCGGGCGTTTTCGAGGAGTTTCGCGAGTACTCCTACTTCGAGAAACTAACAATTATTCTATCGAAAGATAGAAGTGACGGTCTTTTCTTCTTTCGAAATATCGACGATTACGCATCGGCTACGGCTCCGAATTCTATGTATTTTTAAATAAAAAATGAGAGAGTTTTGCAAGTTTTTGTAATTGTTTATCCAAACTAATCTTTCGACGAAGGCAAGCGCACATTATCGCATATAGTATAGGATAATTTTTTTTTAGAAAATTACCAAGGACGTATTTTTCCAAGAACGTGTTGATTATTTTTACTTTGAGAACGCGCTATTATTTTACCGAGAATAAAAGATGTGATTTGCGATAATTAAAAAGCGGAAATGACTATAATCGCCGGCTTGGTGTGCGTTTAGAAAAAACCAAGAAAAGCGATAGAAAAGAAAAGGACGCACTAAATTTAAAACACATGCACACTACGGAATTGAAATGACATAAATGCAATCTCTACCCGAACAGGTAGAGGGGAAATAAATGCGTGAGCGAGTTCTACCCAAACGGGTAGACGGGAAATAAATGCATGAGCGAGTTCTACCCAAACGGGTAGACGGAAAATAAATGCAGTGCAATAAAATAAAACTAAGCTATTAAATTGAAATCTAAGTTACAAAAATAAAAACAAAAGTTATTCACCTACACACACAGACACACACTTACATAAAGGAAAAGAAGAACAAAATAAAAGAAACAAAATAAAAGACAAACATAAAAACTATTCTCATAAACACACACACACACACACACACACACACCTTTAAATTGAAATCTAAGTTAACAAAAACTAAAACAAAATCTAAATCTCATACACACACACACAAAATTAATACGCAACTAAATTCAAGGAAAAGAAGAACAAAACTCTAAAACAAATTTACTCTCATACACACACACTCACTTACAATATGAGAAACTAAATTAAACTAAACAAAAATATATACTCATATACCCACACACACACACACAACATAAAGGAAAAACTAAATTAAAGAAAGCAAAAATATATACTCATACACACGCACACTGACAAAAAAAACAAAAATAAAATCAAAAAAGGAATTTACACTCATACACTCACACACACAACATGAATTAACAAGAAAGAACAAGAAGAACAAAGAAGAACACTTATATTGATTGAAAAGAAATTTTACAACTTTTTAAGAAAGTCTAAATTTAGGGGAAAAAAGAGCCCAAACAAGGTCTTAGAAAACACAAAAACTTAGCTCACAAACACTCACAAAAATCTCTCAATAAACACTCATGAAAACCTCAAACACACTTATAAAAAAGAGAGTGGGGGATGCCAATAGCAAAAAATGAGAGTGGGGGCTGCCAATAGCAAAAAAAGAGAGTGGGCTGGCTGTTTTAGAAGGGAAGAGGCGTGATTGACTTGAGCAGGTTGGGGTGCGGATAGTTGGAGTTGGCAAGATTCGATCCTGCCACCACCCCTGCTGGAAATCAAGGCCTTCTCCACTTGGTCATGCTCACATTTCAATTAAACACAGGGAACTGTATTATATATTACATATGTTTACATAATTAATTATATGCAAAAAGGGGTGAGATGGCGCAGCTAGAAATTTAATCCAAATAAATCCTCCAACGCTAGGATTTGAACCCGGGTCGGCAGCGCAACAAGTACAGAACTAGTGAGCCAAGAGGCTCCCTCAGCACTCTATGAGCTACAAATATATTTATTATGGTCAGCACATATATTTTTATTTTTGTAATTTAATTTTCTTTTAATTTACATAGTTATTTATATGTTTATATTTAATATATATATATACTATTACTATTTACATTTTATATATTATACATATAGTCTTATACATATACATATATTATACATATATATTTTATTATATTTATAATATATTTATTATACATTATTATTACTATGTTATTAATATACTATACTACTATATTATTATATATATATATATATTCATCCTATTTATTTATCATGCATATTATTTTTATATTATTACTACATTATTACTAATTTTTTCATTTATATTTACATATAAGTATATGATTATTTATTATACTTATTATTTACATATATATATATCACCACTTATAATAATACATTTACATATATATATAAGACTATTTTATTTATACATCTTTATATCTTTATTTTATAAATATATATATATATCATGGTTTTATTTATTCATAGTATTATATGTACATTAAATAAATAATTTATTTCTAAAATTTATAATTAAATAAATATATTTACAAGGGATTTTTTTACATATTTTTCTAATTTGTTTCATACTTAAATAGCTTCTTCTTAACATATAGGTATATATTTATATACATTAGATAAAACAAGCCATTTTATTTAATATTATACATGAAATATGTATAATATTACCTAAGACAATATTAAAAACTATATTAAAATACATGTATGTTGGGGAAATGATTTATCTTAACCCCTAGAATTGAGAAGAATATAATTTCTAAGAATGAAAAATTAATCTAAGTAAATATGCGTCGAATAGTAATCGACGCATCGTCAAAATGTAGTCGACGTTTCTCTCAGAATGAGTCGAAATAACTCTAAGAAGAATTCGACGTAATCTTTGTCGACGTACCTCTGACTTCTTGTCGACGCATTTAATAAAGTCGACGCACCTCAGTCGACGCACCTTCCTTATTCTCCTCTCGACGTCCAGCCAGGATGAAATCGACGTTCACGTCGAATTGTAATCGACGCACGTCGATTTTTATAAGAAATTCAAAAACATGCCAAATCTCTTTCCTTCTTTCTGTAGATCTGATTCTTATGGAATGATATTATTCCTTTATAGCCGTTCTGAATCAATCTTTCCTTCTATTTGATTCTTGGCTAATTTGATTAAGATTATTATGGATATTATTTGAAATCAAAAAGATCTCTTTCCTTCTACAGAAATATTGATTATGGAAACTTTTATCTCTTTCTAATTCTATGTCTGCTAATTGATTATTCTCCTTTACCAGTATCTTTTTAAACAGAGCTATAAATAAAGAGGAGGTCGACAGAGAATAGCAACTAGTGATCCACCATATTCATTGGAAAAAGAGGAAGAGCTCCCAAGTGAAGAGTGAGAAAGCTGAGAAAAGATAGTGTGCTGCAGCAAAGAAAAAGCCTTCATCTTCTCCTCCTGAGGCCATTCTGCTGCAAATTCTGAAAGCTCTCACAAAAGAGAGAAAAGCTTACAATCTCCTTCTCACTATAGAAGAGAGATTACATTCACTATTCTTGTGCTTCTAATATTCTTGCTAGGAAGAAGATTCCTTCTTGTTTAAATTACTTCTTCTACTTCTTCTCCTTATCTTTATTTCACTTTTAAACTGTGTAAAAGAGTTTTTAGAATCTCTCTTCAAAAAATTCAATTGTACTGGTTCTAAGAGTCTCCTTATCAAAAGAGTCAGACTGGTTCTAAGAGTCTCCTTATCAAAAGACTCAGGTTGGTTCTAAGAGTCTCCTTATCAAAAGACTCAGTGCAAGATAGTGAGTTCCTACCAAGGGGGTAGAAGAGTGGACTACCCAAAGTTTGGGGAACCACTATATTTCTTTGTGTTGTGCTGTGATTTTCTTCTTGCTATTATCCTTCTTTACTCGCTTAATTCTTGTTGGTGTGTGGGAAGCTTAAATATGTTATTATTACACATATATATATAATTGCACAAAGTATTTTTAAATCTCTATTCACCCCCCTCTAGAGAATTCTAGTGAGGTTAACTGTGCACTTTCAATGTATTCTACTATTCATCAAATACCCCCATACTTAAGCTTTTGCTATTCCAGAGCAAAAGTAAGAGAGATCTATACGGGATTAACATAAGTTCTAATTTTTTAGTTATCGCATTATTTAATCAAAAGAGAATGAAAAATAAAAAACTGGGGTATAAAGAGTTAAGTCCTAAATTACGCAAATAATTTAAGTAGGGAGAAATGTCTTAGCCAAAAGACTTCTTGATTAACCAAATAGCAAGTAAAATTGCAATCGTTAGTAAACGAGATTAGATCGGAATTATAGAAACTCTTGCTTTTAAGAATTTTGGAGGAAATAATACAAATTACTAATGATGCTCTCAAAATATTTTAAATTAAGTCTAAGAACAAGAAATTGGTTAGGGGAAAAGGGGTGGTGCAAAGCTTTGGAAAAAGAAGAGATTTGAATTAGGGGTGATGAATTTTATCCTCTCACCCCCTTTTGAATTTTTTTTTGTTTTGCGCCCACCGCGGTTTACGAGGGGAAACAAATTCAAATATTTTTATTAACCCAATGCTTATGTTTGCGGAACGAAATCTTATTCCCATTGACATAAGATCTTTTAAATTTTTATTGGGTGCCTATGCTTGCGTAATAAAATCTTATTCCCATTGACATAGGATCTTTTAATTTTTGAAATGAAAATTTCTTCTTCTATTTTTTATGCCAAGCAATATGGGTGAATGATACTAGGGTTTCAAGAAAGATTTTAGAGTTTAATAAATAAGTTTTGAGAGCAACCTTAGTAGTTTGAACGTTCCTGAATTTCTAAAGGCTTAAAGTAAAGATAATTGAGGTCTAAGGTTGTTTTGCTAACATAATACACATGACTCTATTTTTGGTAAATTAGAAGTAGTGCTTGAAAACAAATCCTCTATTTAAATTAAAAACACAAGATATTCTTTAAAACTTAACCCCAAATATTTAAATCTATCAATCTTAGATAAACAAACGATTAGCAAACTTTAGGAATTATGAAAATCCGCAGGTAGATACTCTCGAAACAAAAATGCTTTAGGAATAAAAACAAAGTAGGGGTTTAATTATATATATATATAAATATATATATAAATATTTTGGTTTTTTTCTTCTACTACGAAATGAACATTATAAATATATATATATGGGAATTTTGGGGTTTTGAATATTTTTTCTGATTTTTCTAAATTTTGAGCTATTAGATAAACTATTTTTTTGAACAATTTTGGGTTTTGCAATTTTTTTTTTTGATTTTTTCTAAGTTTGTATTTATATTATAAATATATTTTAAATTTTGGGTTTTATTAATTATTTTTGGTTTGTTTTTTGTTTTCTTAAAGGTTACAAGAAAAAGAGAAATATTTTTGATATTTTAATTAGTTTTGGAGTTCCCGAGGTCTACCCGGTGAAGGGTTCGCAAGGTACTAGGAGATGTAATGGGATGAATCCCAAATCTCCCTTTCCAAAATTAAGTTACAACATATTTTGGTTTGTTTTTGAGGGGGAGAAAAATAAAGTTGCAGTTAAGGTAAAGATAAAATTAAGAGACAAAATTTTATTTTATTTTTTGAAAATTTTGGGGTTTTGTAAGATTTTTTTGGTATTTTCTAAGTTATTTATTTACAAAATATTTTCTAAGTTATTTATCTACAAAATATAATTTTTTTTTGGATTTTTGATGTTTTGTAGATTTTTTTGGATTTTGGTATTTCTTAGAATTTACTTTTGGATTTTGGTGTTTTTTTTATTTTTTTATTTTTTTTATTTTTGGAAGAATGAAAAAAACACCCCCATTAATTTAAGTAGGAAGAAGGGAGAATGAAAGTGTTGTTTGTGCAAAAATAAAGGACGAGAAAATAAACCCTGCAAAAATAGAAAAGTAAGAAAATATTAGATAAATATGGGGTGCCTCCCACGAGCGCTTTGTTTACCATCGCGTAGCTTGACGCATTCGACGTTTAAGGTTTCTTTTTAAAGATTTGGAAGGGGTATAGATTCAAGTTTACCGTCCACTGGATCGCCCGCAAAATAAAGTTTTAAACGGTGACCGTTGACTTTAAACTCGCCTTTTTCTGGGTGGGAGATAAGAACAGTCCCATATGGCCAAACCTCTTTGACTTCAAAGGGGCCGGACCATCTGGATTTTAGCTTACCCGGAAAAAGATGAAGGCGTGAATTAAAAAAAAGGACAAGATCGCCCGGCGCAAATGATTTTGGAAATTTAATTTTTTCGATCGTGGTAGAACTTAGAACACTCCTTATAAAATTTATTACTCTCGTAAGCATTTGCACACCATTCATCGAGTTCGTTTAATTGGAATTTTCTATTCTCGGAGGCTAAGTCTAGATCGAGGTTTAAAAATTTTAAAGCCCAAAAAGCGCGGTGCTCTAACTCTACGGGTAAATGGCACGCCTTGCCGTAGACTAATCGATTGGGTGTACAACCGATGGCGCTCTTGTACGCCGTACGATACGCCCACAGCGCGTCGTCGAGTTTTAAAGACCTATCTTTCCTATTCGTCAAAACGGTTTTTTCTAATATTTGCTTAATCTCTCGATTAACTACCTCTACTTGGCCGCTTGTTTAGGGGTGATAGGCGGTGGCAAGCTTATGTGTGACGCCGTATTTAGATAATGTTTTTGTGAACTGGGCATTGCAAAAGTGCGTACCCCTATCACTTACTATTGCGCGCGGCGTACCGAAGCGAGAAAATATTTTTTTTAGAAATTTGACGACGACTCTTGCATCGTTAGTGGGGAGAGCTTGCGCTTCTGCCCACCTAGATACGTAGTCGACCGCCACTAAAATATAGCGATTAGTATAAGGGGGAGGTAGGGGCCCTACGAAGTCTATGTCCCATAAATCGAAGATTTCGCATTCTAAATAAAAATTTTGGGGCATCTCGTCACGACGCGAGATGTTACCCGACCGCTGACAGCTATCGCACGTGTTCACATAATTGTGAGCATCTTGAAAGAGAGTGGGCCAATAAAATCCCGCCTCTAACGCCTTCCGCACGATCCGGTTGGCCTGATAATGCCCCTCGACCGGCTCCTCATGGCAATGTCACAATATTTGCGCACCCTCCTCGCATAAAACGCATCTCTGTACTACCTGGTCCACACAGACGCGAAAGAGAAAGGGGTCTTCCCAAAAGTAATTTTTCAAATCACAAAAGAATTTCTTCTTTTGCTATTTTGAAAAGTGTTTTGGAAGGACCCGCGCAACTAAATAGTTGGCGTAATCCGGAAACCGAGGAAGGGGAGAAGTTTTTAAATTAGAAATAGTTAGGATGCGCTCCTCGGGAAATCTATTGTCTATGTCGGGTTCGATGAGCGCTTCCGCGATGGGGCGGTCTAAACGAGAGAGGTGGTCGGCAGCAAAATTTTCAGCCCCCTTCTTATCCCGGATCTCTAAGTCGAATTCCTGCAATAGGAGGATCCATCGAAGCAAGCGGGGCTTGGCGTCTATTTTTGATAATAAATATTTGAGGGCGGAGTGGTCGGTAAAAACGATAATTTTAGAAAGCGTAACGTATGGCCTAAACTTATCGATTGAAAAGACGACAACGAGAAGTTCCTTTTCCGTTATCGTGTAATTAGCCTGTGCGACTGTGAGCGTTCGAGAAGCGTAATAGATGAGATGAAAATAATTATTAATACGTTGGCCTAGTATTGCTCCCACTGGGATATCGCTCGCATCTCACATAATTTCAAACGGAAGGGACAATCTGTCGCCACCAGAATGGGAGATTTGATAAGTTTTTCTTTTATAATATTAAACGCCTCTACGCACGTGTTATCAAAAATAAATGGAGATTACTTCTCCAAGAGGTGGGTTAGCGGTTTCGTTATATTTGAAATTTTTTGAATAAACCGCCTGTAAAAACTCGCGTGGCCAAGAAAACTCTTAATTGATTTTATATTTGAAGGTGTTGGGAGTTTCTCGATGATTTTGACCTTAACCTTATCGACCTCCATCCCTTTAGCAGAAATTTTGCGGTCGAGAACTAAACCTTCCCGGACCATAAAATTACACTTTTCCCAGTTCAGAACCAGGTTCGTGTCTTCACATCATTGGAGGACTCGATCTAGATTTTGCAAGCAGTTGGAAAAGGAGCTCCCGAATACGGAGAAGTTATCCATAAAGACCTCCATTATGTCCTCTACGAGCTCCCCAAAGATCGCCATCATACATCGTTGGAATATAGCTGGCGCATTGCAGAGGCCAAACGACATCCTTCAATATGCGAAGGTGCCGAAGGGGCATGTAAAAGTGGTTTTCTCCTGGTCATCGGGGGAGATTGAAATTTGGAAAAACCCTGATAGACCTGTTGGATCTTACGGCGCCCTTAGAGGGGGGGGGGGGGGTGAATAAGGGTTTTATGGAATTTAAATCTTAATTAAAACAAAACTTTTTGTTGACTGTTGCTAACGTCTGGCGTTAAGTCTTAATGCTGGGCGTTAGCTCTCCAGAGAATATTCCTCAGAACAAAGAGATTGCCACAGTGATTTTACTTATGAAATCTTAAATGAAATACAATTCCAGAAAATCAGAGATAATGAAAATAATTATTGTATTTCAAAGATAATTATACAAATGTTAATTTTATTACTTTGATGAAAATAGAAATTAAAATATTTTTGAAGAGGAAATAAAATCAATTGAATAGAACATTAAATGACATGATTTTATTTCATAATAAATTGAATACACAAATGTTTAATTTCTATAACGCTAGAAATCAAGGCGAAAATATGTAAAAACACTTTTTGTTGTTTCACCGGTCCGTCTCCCAAGGACCGGTTGGCTATAGCCTATTTATCTCCAAATAAGGCCTCTAGCCACCCCTAGATCTACCCTTGACCTAGTCACCACGCACAAGGTGGCAAATTACCCCCTAAGCCTCATAAGGACCTAGTCGCCAACACAAGGCGAATTTACCCACGGAATCCTCCCCGGAATCCGATGTTCTCACCGAACAATTTCTCCACACAAATTACAAAAGGAAAAATAAAAGATTACAAGATAAGTAAAGAGAAACTCCCCAAGAAATTCTGAAGGTGAAGATGAAGTCGATGTAGATGTTGGCGTTCTTGAAACGATCATCCTTCATATGGAATATGCGTTGTAGACCTTCTCCTTCAAAATCTTCTTTAGATCTTCATGTTAGCCCAAGGGAGACCTTTTAATTTGCTGTACACGAACCTCTCTCCAAAGTATCAGAATTCTAGAATCATCTATATTCAATTTGGAATGAGAGGGGCTGTACTTTAAATAGCCTCAGAAGCTAACACGTGCGTTAAGGCTAACGCCTGGCATTAGTGAATTGTGTACGGCAGTTGCTGACATCGTGCATACAGTCAGGAGCGTGACAGAACCAATTTTGTTGAACGGGACTGATTTCGTTGAACACGCCTTCGTCGAACGCATCCTTCGTCGAACGGAAAGAACGCAACCGTCAGGAACGTGCAAGTTTGTGGATTCAATGCGGGGGTTAAGCGTCAACGCTGGCGTTGAGTTGTTCTCCTTCAAATTCGTCGAACGGCCTCAAATTCGTCAAACGCAATATTGTTGTGCAGGAGCTCAGTTCGTCGAACTCCAATTTGTCGAGCGGCCTTCACATTTCACCGATCGGAATTTTCGTCGAACGGAATTTTTGTCGAACGCAGGCAAATTCGTCGAACGAAACTTCAAGTTCGTCGAACACAGATTTGTCAACCTCAACTCGACGACATTCCTCCTCTTGTTAACGCGGGGCGTTAACAATTACCACGAGCGTTAGCTCTCGTTCGTCGACCGCAGCTCGACGGCTTTGTTCTCGACGGCATTCCTTCTCAGCAGTTTTCTTCTCAACGGAAGTTAACGCGGGGCGTTAATTACTAACGCGGGGCATTAGCTATCTTTCTAGAGAGTCATCTCCAATCAGCAAAACTATTCATAGGGATGTGTAGCTATAGTTTCTGTACAACCTGCATACTATAAACACACAAAATACTAGATCAAATACAACACGGTATTTGTTATTCTCAAACCAAGAGATGCGGAATATAGGCTCCAACAATCTCCCACTTTTGATAATAACAAATACCTATATGAGAAATTAGTGAACTTAAAACCATTTGTGTTTATAGATAAGTGCGGTAATAAGATATGCATGAATAACAGGTTAAAAGCAATATAGATTTGATAGCGATAATGCATACTCTTTCTATATGAAGTCCTCCCCCTACATAAGTGTTCTCTTATAATTTACTCCCCCCTAAATCTCTATTTTACTAGATTTCTCAATTTCTTCTCCCCCTTTGTTATTAACAAAAGTGGGTAGGGATGAGTGTATATCTTTTAAGATAGGTAAGGAACCACTTATTGAAAGATTTTCATGATCAAGTATATGATAGTGTATTCACCTCCTATATGATTACCCCCTACAAATATACCCCTTTTTGTTTAATATTATTATAATGCACTCCCCCTAAATATTAGATTTATGCAATTTAATCTCCCCTTTTGGTAGAATCAAAAGAGGGTTTAGGAGTGAGTATGTGTGATAAGGAGTAATATATTTTATGTCGAGAAGAAAAATAGGATGTAATCAAAAGCTTGTTAAATACTACTTGTTGAGAAAAATATAAGCATGATGTAACATAAAGTAGTAAGCAACATAGCTAACATGATAAACTAAGCATTCTATTTTAAGATACCACTTGTTGAAACCATGATGTTAAAAATAGTTGACATGAATGAGCATAA
Organism: Dactylorhiza incarnata; assembly: GCA_033032865.1. Taxonomy (NCBI): domain Eukaryota; kingdom Viridiplantae; phylum Streptophyta; class Magnoliopsida; order Asparagales; family Orchidaceae; genus Dactylorhiza; species Dactylorhiza incarnata. Next base: position 3,893,046 of record JAWHQI010000084.1, on the reverse strand, counting down.
GTGGTAAACTTAGCAAAAGAATATAATAAGCACTCTTAAACATAAACATCATTTTTAGAAGATAAAATCATATAAAGGATAATGAGTTTTAAATTTGAAAAGTTGATGTTTGATTTAAAGATTGAAGAGATGCTATTCCATTAAGATAATATTGCAAGCATGATTTCATAATATCAAGAAAAGATGCACAAACTACAATGTAATAAAATTTGCATTTCAAGTAAACATAAACATTGTAGCGATCAAGCTTTGTTATCTAGTGCATTTACTTAAGTTTGTAGAGATTTGAGTAGATGAGCATTATGATCCAATTCTCATGAGTAGAAGTTTTATGAAAGATAATGATGTGTACAAAGTAGTGTTTTGATAAAGTATACAAGTGAATCAATAAAAAACACATGACATATATAATGAAATAACACGTCATTAAAATACACGAATACTATTACTTCCATAATATTTCAATGCACATGAAAAAATAGTACAACTACCAAGGTGCTCTGCACACACGATGCTTATTAAGACTTATCAGAGTGCAAAGTAGTGCTTGGGGATCACTTTTATACTTTTTAGCTTTATTTTCAATTTTTTATGATCCGGTGTATTAAGAGAAGTGATGTATAAATGTTTGCTACAAGACACTTTACAATTCTTAGCCAAGGTGCTCAACCTCACAATGCTCATTAAGACTAATCAGGAGGGTGAGTAGTGTTTGGTGGAGTTTTCCTTGTCATTTATTATTTGCTTTTTAGGTTAGTGATTAAGGACTCTGAATTCACTTGTTTTGCAAACATAGCATTTTTAAACCACATTTCTCTAAAGAATAAGTGCATAAAAGACAAAGAATTGTAATAACCAATTCAATGTTGTGTAGGTAATCTATTTATGCATTTTAATCATTTATGTTATTACACTACACCATCAAGTAAGAATAAGATTGTAAACACATTGTAGGTTATCAAAAATAAGTGAGTGAATGAATTATTATCAAACATAATACATTACTCATACTTAGAGGCATGCTAAGCATTTCTACACATATTTATCTACAATCAATTTCATTGCACATAACAAGATAATATTCAAGGCATGAAAAATACAAAACAATGTCTTTTAAGAAGCTTGAAAGTTAAATTAAACATTGTATTTAATCTTTAATTGATATAATTAATCATCCTTGACAATGACAATGAATAACAATTAGTTTTTATAAATTTTCTTTTTTGAATTTTTTTTATATATGCACAAAACAATAAACACACATAAAGAAAAACATATTTTTGTTCTTTGAAATTGTTTTGAAATTTTGTATTTGTTTTTTTTTATATTCTCTAGAAAACATAGAAGGTTTTAATAGCCCTTTCAGTAAATGATATTCTATGCCAGAGAAATAATGCTTGAGAAAATACATATAATAATTTTTTTAAGAAAACAAAATTTTATTTTAAAGGAAATAAAAAGATAGAAAACTTTTTACAAACAGAGAAATAAAACACACACAAAATATTAAAATAATACCAGAAACTATTCAAAAACAAAAAAAATATATTTTGGAGCAAAGGAGCTAACGCCAGGCGTTAACTTCTTAACGCCAAAACAGAACTCCATTTCTTGAATTTTTGAAAAATGTTTTTCAAAATTCATTTGTATTATAAAGAGGCCTTCCTTCAGCTGAAATTTCAGAGTATATTGATTAGATTTGAAGGCTCTTTTAGCATGTTTTTGGTGATTTTTCAAGTACTTGTGTTTTGTAAAATCATTAAAGCTCAAAATAATAAAATATGCAAACACAAGATGTAATGTTAGAACAAAAACAAATATGCATGATTTATGTATAAAGAGTGAGATAATGTTCATGCAATGAATATAATATAAGTATATCTAAGATCAAGATACCTCAACAACATGACTACACTCTAGCCCCGTACTAAGTGACAGATGGGCATGAGGAGCTGCACACATGTCGTAGGTTGGGCTGTTAATCCCATATGCATACAAAAGACGACGCTCAACCTAGCACTCTTTCACCCAAGTGCCTCGCAAGGCCCCACTGGAACCCTCCCCGGTTAAGGACAAGACATGACTTAGAGGTTAGGTCTCTAATGCACACAATCCTACGCCCTCGCTATTGTGAGACACAGGTCATAGGTTTATTGATTATGGACATACTAAGTGTGTAAGCCTTAAATATATTAACTATGTTATAATTTCATGATTAGTTTTGGATTTACAATTTTATCGAAGATTGTTGATTTTAAATCCATTTAGAAAAGTTTTATTCATGCAAATAACTACAAAGGAAAATATGATTTTCAGATTTTAATGATATAATTTACTTTAGCATTGCAAGATATAACTAGCATGGATATTGATTTCTTCCTATGGTAAGTGATAATGCTAGTGTGATGAGTTAGGACAACATGGTGCAAAGCTAAGTAAAATTGGACAAATATATAATTGAATTGCATGTATTCATATATAGAGTTTTTAATTTTCATAGACCTAGAAATAAGTGACAATTCTATTTGATTTCATCTTGTTGATATCAAGTTAATTCTTAGGTCTAAAGATAATGCGATACATGCAAACAATAGAGATACAAATTACACACACAAAATAAGATATGAAACTATAATACCAATAGCCATCATATATTTCATAATTCCTAAGGTTGATGAAAGTGCACAGTAAACCTCACTAGAATTCTCTAGAGGGGGGGGGGGGGGGGGGTGAATAGAGATTAAAAATACTTTGTGCAATTATATATATATATGTGTGTAATAATCACAGATTTAAGCTTCCCACACACCAACAAGAATTAAGCAAGTAAAGAAGAAAAATAGCAAGAAGAAAATCACAGCACAACACAAGGAAATATAGTGGTTCCCCAAACTTTGAGTAGTCCACTCTTCTACCCCCTTTGGTAGGAATTCACTAACTTGCACTGAGTCTTTTGATAAGGAGACTCTTAGAACCAGACTGAGTCTTTTGATAAGGAGACTCTTAGAACCACTACAACTGAATTTTTGTAAGAGAGATTCTAAAAACTCTTTTACACAGTTTGAAAATGAAATAAGGATAAGAAGAAGAAGTAGAACAAGTAGAAGAATAGAGATCAATATATGTAAGAAGGAATCTTCTTCCTAGCAAGAAGATTAGAAGCACAAGTATAGTGAATATGATCTCTCTTCTATAGTGAGAAGGAGATTGGAAGCTTTTCTCTCTTTTGTGAGAGCTTTCAGAATTTGCAGCAGAATGGCTTGAGAAGATGAAGGCCTTTTCTTTGCTGCAGCACACTATCTCTTTTCTCAATTTTCTCACTCTTCACTTGGGAGCACTTCCTCTTTTTCAAATGTATATGGTGGATCACTTCTTGTCATTCTCTGTCGACCTCCTTCTTATTTATAGCTCTGCTTGAAAGATATTGCTAAAGGAGAATAATCAATTAGCAAACAGAGAATTAAAAAGAGATTTAGAGTTTCCATAATCAATATTTCTGTAGAAGGAAAGGAATTCATTCTGATTTCAAATAATATCCATAATAATCTTAATCAAATTGGCCAAGAATCAAATAGAAGGAAAGGCTGATTCAGAACGGCTATGAAAGAAAAATATCATTCTATAAAAATCAGATCTACACAAAGAAGGAAAGAGATCTGGCGTGTTTTTTAAATTACTTATAGATATCGACGTGCGTCGATTACTATTCGACGTATACGTCGATTTCATCCTGGCTGGACGTCGAGAGGAGAATAAGGAAGGTGCGTCGGCAAAGGTGCGTCGACTTTATCAAATGCGTCGACTATAAGTCAGAGGTACGTCGACAAAGATTACGTCGAATTCTTCTAAGAGTTACTTCGACTCATTCTGAGAGAAACGTCAACTATATTTCGACGTTGCGTCGAATACTATTCGACGCATATTTACTTAGCCTAATTTTTCATACTTAGAATTTGTATTCTTCTTAATTCTAGGGGTTAAGATAAATCATTTCCCCAATAATCTCCCCCTATTTGTCTTAACCCTATATAGAGAGAAATTGTATCAGCTTTTAATCAACTCAGCAAGACATTCATATAGGTTAGAAATATGTTAAATAATCCAAAGAAGATAGAATAAGAAATTATATAAACAAATTTCATGTTCAGTTGACTAATCAACATTTAAGCATAGACAATTGTTCAAATAGAGTATATCATCATTGTTCAGGGGTAGGAGGAGTTTTTCTTTTCTCAGTAGCAGGTTATTTCCTCAGCTCCCCCTGAGTCTCAGTAATTTGCTCCCCCTGAGTCAAAGAAGTTTGCTCCCCCTGGGATGGAGCTTCCTTTGAGCCTTTTACTTCTTCTTCAGTTTCTCTTTCATCTCTAGCTCCAATTTTAACTGCATCTAGCTCCTGAGCTCCTACTTCAGCCATCACAGTATCAGCTTCATTTTCTTTCTCTCCTTCAACCTCAGTTTCCTTTTCAACTTCATTTTCTACCCTACATGCCTCCCCTTGTAATAGAATCACTTGTTGAGTAGCTTCTCTTGCTATGTTGAGTACCTCTGTTAGGTGCTCTTCACTATGTAGCTCAGGTACAACTTCATTCCCAATGGTCTTGAGTAGTGCAAGACTATCATTTTTTGAAGTAGGAAGAGACTTGTGAGAGAGAGATTTATGACTGGAGAGCTGCCCTTCATCTAACCTCGCCCCCTTCTTGACCTTCTTAGCCAAGGAGTTTAAGAAAGATCTGGCGACCTTAGAGGAAGAGATAGAGGTCTTCAGGCTATGCACAGAGGCACTAAACCCATCTATTTGGGTCTGCATGTGCAAGATGGAGGAATGAATCTTAGAGCAGTGTCCATCCAGCATTGCTTGGAATCTTTGGGCTGTGGATTGGATACATTGAGTGATGAGGTTTTTAGTGGATGGAGATGGTTCAAAATGTGTTGGAGGAAGAGGAGTCAATGGAGGAGGAGGTGTTGTATGTGATGAAGGTGGAGAGGGGACTGTATCATTTTGATGAGGTGTATTGGATGGAGAAGGTGGAGGAATAAAGGAGTGTTGAGCAGGTGAGTTGGGAGGAGATGGAGTCCTTTCAGGAATGGCACCAGGCTTGGGAATTTGCCTGGTCCATTTTGAGAAGAGAGCTATGGACATCCTCTTGCCAGGTGGAATGGGGATTCCTTTTGACCTACATAGGTCAGGGAAGGAGTGGAAGAGTACTTGGCTCATAATTCTCATGTAGGCATTCTCTTTGTGAGAGTATTTAAAGCCTATCATTTTGAGCAGGCAGCTTGCCCAGTCTACCTTCTTCTTCAGCACAAGGGCCCCCATGATGTTCATTTGCTGCTTGGGCACTGCATCATGGGCAGAGATCTTACATAGTAATATTTTCCCTACTATGTATGCCAACAGTCTATACTCATCAGAGAAGTCTATTTTCTTCAGGTGGATTGGTCTATCTTTGGAGAACTTCATGGTGATTAACAGATTCTTTATTTCATCAGGGGTAAGTTCCACAGGTTCATCACCTGATAGGGGGATTATTTTAGTTATTATTTTAGAAAATGATTTGCTTTCCCTATTTGAACAAAGATAATATTGGACTATACCTGATGGTAGATCAAAGGTGGTCCTAATGTGTTCTGTAGAAATTGAGATAGGTGTCTCATGGATTGTTCCTGTGATTTCTCCTTGTTCAGATATCTGAATATGAATCATCAGCTTTGTGAGTTCTGTCTCCAGGAGCTTGCATCTTGTGGAGATGAGCTTATCCAGACCAGCTTCAGTGAAGAGAGCTATGATGCTCTTATAATTTTCTGCGGCGGCTTGGAAGGATTCGAGGTCAATGTCGAATCCAGAGTTTATCTTGGGAGCCATTGTAAGTCAGTGAGAAAGAGGAAGAAATGGCTGGACTGAGAGGTAAGAGGGATGAAAGATGCAGAGTGCGAGAGGATTTCTAACTGAAGAGTCTATTTGATTCAGGTGAAACGTCGAAATGAGACACAATTCGAGGCATATTCGGTACTACAGTGGATGTGACCGAAAATATTTTAGTATTGCCGCTCTTTTTCATGAAGTCGACGTTACGTCGAGTAGAATTCGACGTAAGCGTCGATACAGTATGAGGTAAGATATTAGGGTTTCATATCGACGTATACGTCGATTGGAGTCGACGCATGCGTCGATTTAAGTTGTTATTGATAGTTATCGACGGTGCGTTGATTATAAAATCGACGTGACTTTTATTTTCCTGAAAAATTTTGGGTTTTCCCGTGAGAGATTATTTCTTCCTGTTCCTAATGTTTTCTAAGACAGTCTTGGACTAATTTTTATAATTAGATTGATTGTACCAACATTGTTTGACAATGTGGCCAGTTTTATTGCATATATAACATCTGACTATCTTTAGATTATGGGATTTAGAGTTTAGAGAGAGATAGTGGTGTTGATTAGGATAAATCTTTTGATTAGGATAAAAATTTTGATTAGGATAAAAGTTTTGACTAGGATAGAAATTATAATCAGGATAAATTGGTCCTGAATGGGGGTTAAGATGGAAGGTTTTTGGAGTATGGAAGTGTTCTGTCTTTATGTTGCTCTGAGTTTATATGCGTCGATATCTATTCGACGTATGTTGATAGTTGCATCGATTTATACTCGGTGCTTTCTCCAGATTGCGTTGATCTGGAATCGATGCATGAAAGAAGTTGCGTTGAGTAGGATTCGACGTACGTCGATAATGATTCGACGCAAATTTGTTTCTTTTCTGAGGATATTTTCCTAGGATTACTTCATATATAGTGGGACTATTTTTGTTAAAAACAGTGGTTGTTTGTGATCTTTCTCCTGTCAAATGATTTTCCCTAGTGAAGTGAATAGGATGTCTCCAGACAGATTTGCTGGGTGATTGAGGTTTGGGTTCTAAGTCAGTGTTATATTCTAGTTGTCTAAATCTATCAGTGAGATTGTTAGAGATATTCTTGAGCTTCTGACTTCTGCCATTTAGAGAGTCTTCAAAAGCTTTTGCCTTTGCTAGCTCATTTCTTAGTGCTTGATTTTCAGTATTGATTTTATTTAGTTATTCCTCTGAGAGTCCTAGACTGAGCTCATAGTTTTTATGTTGTGTATTTACTTGTTTGAGATTGTGTAGTTCATTTCTTAGTTCCATTACCTCTTTCTCAGATTTGACTAGATCTAAACAGAATTCTTTGAAACTATTTTTGAAATTAGTGGAAGAGAAATCTATATCATCAAATATATTTACCAGAGATGTATCTTCAAGCTTTTCAGTAGCCATCAAATAGGTTTCCTCTTGCTTAGCCTTTTCCTGATCATCTTCAGATGAGGTACTCCCTTCTGATTCTGAATCACTCCATGATTGAGCAATGAACCCTTTCTCTTTCTTCTTCTTCTTCTTCTTTAGATCTGTTCTTTTCAGATCTTTCTTATTGCTGATCTCTTTAGGACATTCAGGTGCAATGTGTCCAGGTTCCCTGCAAGAGTAACATATAATCTCTTTATTAGGAGTTTTATCATACCTGGTTCTTGAGTCTCTCCTTCTGGATCCTTCTGTTTTGATCCACTTCTTGAACCTTCTGGCTAGTAGACTGATCAGCTCTTCATCAGTTGTAGAGGGTTCACCTTCAGTAGCCTTCAAAGCAATGCTCTTTTCTTTTGAGAGTGGAGAAGCCTTTTCTTTCTCTTCTTTCTCAGCTCTTGTTTTCAACAGCTGTTCATAAGATTTTAATTTACCCAACAGGACATCTGTTGAGATTTCTTTTTGACTTATGGAGTCTTTAATTGGCCAGATTCTTGAATCCCAAGAGCTAGGGAAGCAAGTTAGCAATTTGTCATTTATCTCAGTGAGAGATATGTCCTTCTCAAGTGTTTTTAGCTCATTTATTATGAGGCTGAATCTGACATACATGTCAGCAACACTTTCATTTTCTTGCTTCTGGAAGTTTTCATATTGAGAGATGAGTAATGCCTTTTTATCCTTCCTCTCATCAGCACTCCCTTCTACCATTTTATTGAGAGCTTCCCATATTTCCTTAGCTGACTCATATTCAGCAATCTTTTAGAAGATTTCATCTGAGAGGATTGAGACTAAGATATTCATAGCCTTTGCATCACATGCTTGAGCTTTCTTTTCTTCATCTGTCCATTCAGCCTTTGGAGCAAGTGTTTGTGTGACCTTTCCACTTGAGTCCTTCTTGAATGGCTTGGGAGGACCTGTCATAATAACATCAAATAATTCTTCATCAATAGAATTCATATAAATCCTAATTCTTGTTTTCCAAATTGCATACTTTTCAAGATTGCACATTGGTGGTCTGGTGGAAGCATAATCTTTGTTTTGTGCCATGTGAAAAATAATTTTTATAAATATGTATATATAAAAAGAGGTAGGATCTTTTTGATCAAGGAGTTAACCTTTTTAGATCAACCTTGCTTTGATACCAATTGAAAGTGCACAGTAAACCTCACTAGAATTCTCTAGAGGGGGGGGGGGGGGGTGAATAGAGATTAAAAATACTTTTTGCAATTATATATATGTGTAATAATCACAGATTTAAGCTTCCCACACACCAACAAGAATTAAGCAAGTAAAGAAGAAAAATAGCAAGAAGAAAATCACAGCACAACACAAGGAAATATAGTGGTTCCCCAAACTTTGGGTAGTCCACTCTTCTACACCCTTTGGTAGGAATTGACTAACTTGCACTGAGTCTTTTGATAAGGAGACTCTTAGAACCAGACTGAGTCTTTTGATAAGGAGACTCTTAGAACCACTACAAATGAATTTTTTGTAAGAGAGATTCTAAAAACTCTTTTACACAGTTTGAAAATGAAATAAGGATAAGAAGAAGAAGTAGAACAAGTAGAAGAACAGAGATCAATATATGTAAGAAGGAATCTTCTTCCTAGCAAGAAGATTAGAAGCACAAGTATAATGAATATGATCTCTCTTCTATAGTGAGAAGGAGATTGGAAGCTTTTCTCTCTTTTGGGAGAGCTTTAAGAATTTGCAGCAGAATGGCTTGAGAAGATGAAGGTCTTTTCTTTGCTGCAACACACTATCTCTTTTCTCAATTTTCTCACTCTTCACTTGGGAGCACTTCCTCTTTTTCAAATGTATATGGTGGATCACTTCTTGTCATTCTCTGTCGACCTCCTTCTTATTTATAGCTCTGCTTGAAAGATATTGCTAAAGGAGAATAATCAATTAGCAGACAGAGAATTAAAAGGAGATTTAGAGTTTCCATAATCAATATTTCTGTAGAAGGAAAGGAATTCATTCTGATTTCAAATAATATCCATAATAATCTTAATCAAATTAGCCAAGAATCAAATAGAAGGAAAGGCTGATTCAGAACGACTATAAAAGAATAATATCATTCTATAAAAATCAGATCTACACAAAGAAGGAAAGAGATCTGACGTGTTTTTTGAATTACTTATAGATATCGACGTGCGTCAATTACTATTCGACGTATACGTCGATTTCATCCTGGCTAGACATCGAGAGGAGAATAAGGAAGGTGCGTCGACAAAGGTGCGTCGACTTTATCAAATGCGTCGACTAGAAGTCAGAGGTACGTCGACAAAGATTACGTCGAATTCTTCTAAGAGTTACTTTGACTCATTCTGAGAGAAACGTCGACTATATTTCGACGTTGCGTCGAATACTATTTGACGCATATTTACTTAGCCTAATTTTTCATACTTAGAATTTATATTCTTCTTAATTCTATGGGTTAAGATAAATCATTTCCCCAACAGTTGATTTATGATAACTCTTGATAGATCATGAATTATGATATATGATAATAGTGAATTTTAGTATAGGATATTAATAGGTCATGGTGGTGTGTGTATAGTTCATATTCATCCTTTTAAAGAGACAAACAAAATTGTTTTGGTTATCTGAAAGTAGAAGACAATGATACTTAACACAGTAAAATAATTTTTCAGAAAATAATAAATAGAGAAATCAGAATTTTTAGGAAAATATGCTACCACCAGCGTTAGTGATAACGCCTGGCGTTAGCAATAGAATTACTATATTTGATTTAAAACACATAGTTTTTGATATTATTTGATTCTGATTTTTCTCGATTATGATTTTCAATATAGGGGCTATTATATGCAGCAACGAAAAATAGACAGATATGCAATTAGTTGCGCATTTAATATTGTAGCCTAAGACCCCTAAAAATCCATTTAAATCCAATTCTGAAAGTAATTTCATTAGTCTTGATAATATCATTTAGAAAATTTAGCATTCAATTTATAATGATAATATAAGACATTTATAGGCAATGGATTTAAAAAGGATAAAATATATAAAAAGGAAAGATAGATCACTTAAAATTTATGACATTATATTCAATTTAATTCAATTTGATTTGTTAAACATTAGGCTTAAAATGAAAGTCATATCTTATGATATATAAAGTGATCATAGTTTGTTGGCTCAAAAAATAAAAAAAAATAAACAAATGAAAAAGCAATTAAGCATATCATGAAGTAGAGTAATGATATTTCATTTTTAATTTATCTTAACTTCATGCAATACAATGATTCCTAGTGAATGAGAGATTTAGGTATCCAAAGGGGACCATGTGTGATGGTTCCCTTGGGTACCCAAATACATCGTGTAGGCTTTTGGAGAGATAGTGATGAATGGGCCTTTATAAGTGTAGTTAGTGTTTCTTTTTTAATTTTGGGCCTCCATTCATACTTTGGTTGTTTATTGTTTAAATTCATATTATGATTATTTGACATCTTTTTGGAATGATAGTTGTTTGAAAAATAATTCATTTGGGATTTATGTTTATTCAAATTATTTTTCAAAATACATTGATGTTGATAATCATAATGAATTTTATTATATTGATTTTTTGAGAGTTTATAAGAGTGATGGTCTTTCTTAAGAATTGAATGTTGAAAGAGTGGGTTACAATATGTTTTAAATAATTGGTTCTTATTTTAATGATTTTCATTTCCACTCTTCCTTATAGACATACTCTTATAATATGAAGTTAAGCTCTTTAAATTTAGATTTCTTAATAAACTAGAGTTAATAGAATTTTAATACTTGAAAAATTTTCAATAAACAATTTTAATGATTCTAGTTTATCTATTAAATTATCATTTTCTTTTATCAATTTTTCATTATGCTCTTTTGAAATTAAAAGTCCTTTTTCTAAAACCTTGAGTTCTTCTTTAAAAGTATTATAATCAAAACAAGGTTTAGCATTTTTAATTAAAGAGCATGAATGAGAATTTAACACATCAATACTTGATTCTACTTTAGCATTTGCTTTTAAAGTTTAATTTTCTAAATGTAGTTTGAACTTAGCATTTTCAAATTTTTAATTCTACGTTTAGCAATATTAAGCATATGTAGTGTAGAAATAGAATTTCATACAAAGAGAGAGGACTTAGAATTTCATATATTGTTATGGGATGAGACAAGATTTGAACCAAGGGTTCCTTTGACATTTTCTTCACATTCCTCTTCTATAGTTGAATTTCCATCTTCTCTTTTGCTTGATGTGTTGACATCAATTGAGTCCAATATTGTGACGTTGTCTTCTTCTCTTGGATCCATAAGGAATTGCTCATATTCATCATCTGCGGAAGGAAGACTATAAGAATTCTCAAGAAATTTCCAAACTTCATAAGCATTAGGAAATGTATAAATAAGTTTGAAAATATTTTGATCTAATGCACAATATAGACTATTCATTGATTTGGCATTTAATAACATTTCATTTTTATTTAAAATACTTGGGGGCATTTTAATTGTAATATTCCAAACTTCAATATCCAAGGATTTAAGAAATTTTTCCATAAGTATTCTCCACCCATTATAATTTTCACCCATAAATAATGGTGGACATAATGATTTTTCATTTTCATAAAAATTATCCCCTCTAGAAGATGCGAGATCATGAAGCACCCTTATTCCCGGTTGTGAAGCCGTATTAGAATAACCTGGGCTCTGATACCACGTGTTGGATCTTACGACGCCCTTAGAGGGGGGGGGGGGGGGGGTGAATAACGGTTTTATGGAATTTAAATCTTAATTAAAATTTATCAGAGTTTGAGACTGAGGTTTCAGAATATTTTATAGAAAAATATACTTTAATATTCCAGATAGGATTGTAATGAAGATTCTTTTTTAAATAATTGAAACAAAACATTTTGTTGACTGTTGCTAATGTCTGGCGTTAAGTCTTAACGCTGGGCGTTAGCTCTCCAGAGAATATTCCTCAGAATAAAAAGATTGTCACAGTGATTTTACTTATGAAATCTTAAATGAAATGCAATTCCAGAAAAATCAGAGATAATGAAAATAATTATTGTATTTCAAAGATAATTATACAAATGTTAATTTTAATACTTTGATGAAAATAGAAATTAAAACATTCTTGAAGAGGAAATAAAATCAATTGAATAGAACATTAAAGGACATGATTTTATTTCAAAATAAATTGAATACACAAATGTTTAATTTCTATAACGCTAGAAATCAAGGCGAAAATATGTAAAAACACTTTTTGTTGTTTCACCGATCCTTCTCCCAAGGACCGGTTGGCTATAGCCTATCTATCTCCAAATAAGGCCTCTAGCCACCCCCTAGATCTACCCTCGACCTAGTCGCCACGCACAAGGCGGCGAATTACCCCCTAAGCCTCACAAGGACCTAGTCGCCAACACAAGGCAAATTTACCCACGGAATCCTCCCCGGAATCCGACGTTCTCACCGTACGATTTCTCCACACAAATTACAAACGGAAAAATAAAAGATTACAAGATGAGTAAAGAGAAACTCCCCAAGAAATTCTGAAGGTGAAGACGAAGTCGATGTAGATGTTGGCATTCTTGAAACGATCGTCCTTCGTATGGAATTTGCGTTGTAGACCTTCTCCTTCAAAATCTTCTTTAGATCTTTATGTTATCCCAAGGGAGACCTCTTAATTTGCTGTACACGAACCTCTCTCCAAAGTATCAGAATTCTGGAATCATCTATATTCAATTTGGAATGAGAGGGGCTGTACTTTAAATAGCCTCAGAAGCTAATGCGTGCATTAAGGCTAACGCCCGGCGTTAGTGAATCGTGTACGATAGTTGCTGATATTGTGCATAAAGTCGGGAGCGTGATAGAACCAATTTCGTCGAACGGGACTGATTTCGTTGAACACGCCTTCGTCAAACGCATCCTTCGTCGAACGGAAAAACCGCAACCATCAGGAACGTGCAAGTTTGTGGATTCAACGCAGGCGTTAAGCTTCAATGCTGGCGTTGAGTTGTTCTCCTTCAAATTCGTCGAACGGCCTCAAATTCATCGAACGCAATATTGTTGTGCAGGAGCTCAGTTTGTCGAACTCTAATTCGTCGAGCAGCCTTCACATTTCGCCGACCGGAATTTTTGTCGAACGGAATTTTTGTCGAGCACAGGCAAATTCGTCGAACGGAACTTCAAGTTCATCGAACGCAGATTCTTCGACCTCAACTCGATGACATTCCTCCTCTTGTTAACACGGGGCGTTAACAATTAACGCGGGGCGTTAACAATTAACGCGAGCGTTAGCTCTCGTTCGTCGACCGCAGCTCGATGGCTTTGTTCTCGACGACATTCCTTCTCAGCGGTTTTCTTCTCAACGGAAGTTAACGCGGGGCGTTAATTACTAACACGGGGTGTTAATTACTAACATGGGGCATTAGCTATCTTTCCAGAGAGTCATCTCCAATCAGCAAAACTATTCATAGGGATGAGTAGCTATAGTTTCTGTACAACTTGCATACTATAAACACACAAAATACTAGATCAAATACAACACGGTATTTGTTATTCTCAAACCAAGAGATGCGGAACATAGGCTCCAACAAGACCATCGAGAAAATAATAATATGGATGACCTGAAAGTCACTCCAAAATCTGATCGATAAACAGTAACGGGAAGTGGTCCTTCCGGGTGGCATCATTTAACTTTCGGTAGTCGATGCACACCTGGCAACCCGTAACCGTACGAGTTGGGATTAATTCATTGTTTTGATTGACCACTACCATTAAACCGCCCTTCTTTGGCACAACATGCACGGGGCTAACCCACTTACTGTCCAATATAGGGTAGATAATCCCCGCATCCAAAAGTTTTATGACTTTCGCCTTAACGACTTCCCGCATATTTGGGTTAAGTCGTCGTTGAGGCTGGATCATTTTGCGACAATTATCTTCTAAAAATATTTTGTGCGTGCAAAAAGAGGGGTTTATCCCCGTAATATCTGAAATTTGCCATGCAATTGTATGGCGATGCTTAGACAAAACCTCAACCAATTCGGAGGTTTCCGAATCGGTTAAAGTAGACACGATAATAACAGGAAGTTTTAAGTTCGCGGCGAGAAAAGCGTATTTTAAATTGTTGGAGAGTTGCTTAAGCTCCAAGACCGGGGGTTCTTCATAAGATGTGGTGATTTTTTAAATCTTTTGAATTAAAAGGTTTGAAAGGCGAATCTAGCGGCAATTCGTCTAAAGGAGGAAGATTCGCCAAATCTGAATCATCTAGCGTTAAGGAATGTAATTCAAAAAAGAAGAACACCCATCCCCGAATGCGGATTCCAAATTAAAATAGGAATCATCATTCGATAAAGTGTTCCGTATCGAGGGATTAATGTGAAGTGTAACTTCGTCGTCTCCGACTCGAAGGTGAATGCGACTGTTACTTACGTCAATTAATGCACGGGAGGTAGCAAGGAAAGGGCGACCGAGGATAATTGGTACCTCGGCGTCCTCCTCGATGTCGAGGATGACAAAGTCTACCGGGAAGATAAACTTGTCAACCTTGACCAGAACGTCCTCCATATTCCTGATGGGATACTTTATTGAGCGATCCGCGAGTTGGATGCTCATTTTTGTTGGGCTTGGAGTGCCCAAATTTAATTTTTTTAAAAGGGAGAAGGGCATTAAATTTATACTCGCTCCTAGGTCCGCTAGGGCGTATTTTATTAACAAGTTGTCAAAAAGACACGGGATGGAGAACCTTCCCGGGTCGTTTAATTTGGGCGTTAATTTGTTAAGTGGGACCGCCGAGCATTCCGCACTTAGTGAAACACGCAAAATACTCTCGAGCTTCTTTTTATTAGAAAGAAGCTCTTTTAGGTATTTCGCATATTTCAGCATTTGAGAGAGTGTCTCGCAGAAGGGGACGTTAATTTGGATTTGTTTTAGAATATTTAAAAAAATTTGATAATGTTCGTCCTCCTTCTCTTTATTATTTTTTGATGGATAAGGAATTTGCGGGCTCAAAATGCCTGGTGCAATTGGAAAATTTAGAGCTAATAAAATCGAAGAAGAGGGTGGAGGGGTCGGAGGCAAAATGTGTACCTTAGGATCAACCCGCGATGGGGAGACGACCTCCTTGCCACTTCGAAGGGTTATAGCATGGGCATTTTCACGAGGGTTCAGCTCCGTATTCCCTGGCAAAGCTCAGTGTGGCCGCTCAGAGATCATTTTCGCTAACTGTCCAACCTGCAACTCTATGTTTTTTAGCGATCCGGTAATATTCTGGATATTCATATCGTTGGACGTGATATATTTAGCAAAAGCTTCCTCGAGCGGAGAAAGTTTTGGAGGAGGTGGCGGATAACCCTGATGATATCCGTGCGGAAATCCTTGCGGATTCGCATTTGGGTGCCGATGCGCATTATTTTAATACTCCATGAGAAGTTCGGGTGATTCCTCCAACCCGGATTATAATTATAACTATAAGGATTATTATTAGGGTTGAAGGGGGCCCGGACCGGATTGCCGAGGTAATCCACCGTTTCTTCGATTAAATTATTATTATTATTAAAATTATTATTATTAGTAGTATTATTATTATTATTCGCCCACGCGGAAGTGGAGGAGGAAGCAGTCATCTCCGCCACCTGCTTACTTAGCCGCTCTACCTGCGAGGCTAAGTGATTAGTGGCATCCACTTCAAAAATCCCACCAGGTTTATTTGGATGCGACCTTGGCACGTTCCATTGGTAAGCGTTCATGGCCATTTCTTTGATCAGAGCTTGAGCGGCCTCCGGGGTTTTGTTATTTAACGTTCCCCCGGCGGCTGCGTCTATCATCTGTCGTGTCGAGAAATTCAAGCTATTATAGAACGTATGGATATGTAGCCAAGTTGGTAGCGCGTGATGAGGACACCTACGCAAATATTCTTTAAAATGCTCCCAAGTCTCGTAAAGAGACTCGGGATCGAATTGTATAAAAGATGCGATATTCGTGCGTACTTTAGCGGTTTTTGACGGAGGAAAATACTTAGTTAAAAATATTTCCGTCAATTCGGCCCACGTGGTTATGGACCCTTTAAGAAGAGAAGTCAACCACGATTTAGCCTTTGTCCGCAAGGAAAAAGGAAATAAGCGCAAGCGAATGGCGTCATCGCTGACGCCATTAATTTTAAAGGTGTCGCAGATTTCTAAAAAATTTGAAAGGTGAACATTTGGGTCCTCATCTGGCAAACCGTCGAACTGAATCGACTGTTGTACCATTTGGATTATGCTGGCTTTTATTTCAAAGTTGTTATTAGCTATCGCGGGGCGAGTGACACTTGACCCAATATCTTCCAAATTTGGCCTGGCATAGTAGGCCATGGTCCGTTGCGGAGCCGCATTTGGATTGGGGTCTGTCATATTATCCGCTATAGAATCGCCGGTTAATTCTTCGAGATTTAAGGGTTGATTTTGGTCATGAGATCGGCGGAGCTCGTGAAGAGTGCGCTCGATTTCGGGATCAAAAGCAAATTCCGGATTATCCGAAGAGCTTTCTCGGGTCATACTTTTATAAAAAAGTTTTTCTTTTTTGTAAGTAAAATTATTATTTTTATTTGATTTTTGGGTTTTTGGAGAGAAATAAATACAAGAGAAAGAGAAAGAGAAAGGATTTTTATAGACAAAAATTTGTTTTGATTTTTAGTTTTTTGAAGATAATAAATTTAAGAGGAAAAGAGAGAGAGCTTTTAAAATATTTTGATTCAATTTTGTGGGCTCTTTGATGATAATATAAGTAAAAGAATGAAAGAGCTTTTTAATTAATTTTTTGATTTTTAGATGAAAATATATATAGATGATTCGAGTTTTGAATTTTTTTGAGTTTTTTGAGCTTTTTCTATTTTTTTTAGGATTTGTGTAGAAAATAGATATAAGAAAAAAAGAAAAAGTTTTTTTTTTTGTTTTTTGGAACCTTTTCTGATGAAAAAATAGATAAGGTGATATAATATTTTTTTTTGAATGTTTTGAGTTTTTTCTAAAAAAAATTTCTTTTCGTTTTTTTTGTTTAGAAAATATATGTACGTGAGAAAAAAAGGGGAGGAAGAAGTAAAAGATAAAATTAATAGCGATTATTTTTTTCGAAATAACAACAAGTCCCCGGCAACGACGCCAAAAACTTGATTTTTAAATTTTGATGTTTTGCAAAAGCTTTCTGTGATGAGATTAGAATTGGGCGGGCATTTTCGAGGAGTTTCGTGAGCACTCCTACTTCGAGAAACTAACCGTTATTCTATCGAAAGATAGATGTAACGGTCTTTTCTTCTTTCAAAATATCGACGATTATGCCTCCGCTACGGCTCCAAATTATATATATTTTTAAATAGAAAAGGAGAGAGTTTTGCAAGTTTTTGAAATTGTTTATCCAAACCAATCTTTCGACGAAGGCAAGCGCACCTTATCGCGTATAGTATAGGATAAAATTTTTTTAGAAAATTACCAAGGTCGTATTTTTCCAAGAACGTGTTGATTATTTTTACTTTGAGAACGCTTTATTATTTTACCAAGAATAAAAGATGTGTTTTGCGATAATTAAAAAGCAGAAATGACTATAGATGCGGGCTTGGTGTGCGTTTAGCAAAAACAAAGAAAAGCGATAGAAAAGAAAAGGATGCACTAAATTTAAAACACACGCACACTACGGAATTGAAATGAGATAAATGCAATCTCTACCCGAATGGGTAGAGGGGAAATAAATGCGTGAGCGAGTTCTACCCAAACGGGTAGACGAGAAATAAATGTATGAGCGAGTTCTACCTAAACGGGTAGACGGGAAATAAATGCAGTGCAACAAAATAAAACTAAGCTATTAAATGGAAAACTAAGTTACAAAAATAAAAATAAAAGTTATTCACCTACACACACACACTTACATAAAGGAAAAGAAGAACAAAATAAAAGAAAAAAAAACAAAGACAAACATAAAAACTATTCTCATAAACACACACACACAACTTTAAATTGAAATCTAAGTTAACAAAAACTAAAACAAAATCTAAATCTCATACACACACACACAAAATTAATACAAAACTAAATTAAAGGAAAAGAAGAACAAAACTATAAAACAAATTTACTCTCATACACACACACACACACACACACTTACAATAAGAGAAACTAAATTAAACTAAACAACAATCTATACTCATACACCCACCCACACAACATAAAGGAAAAACTAAAATAAAGAAAGCAAAACTCTATACTCATACACACACACACTAACAAAAACAACTAAAATAAAAACAAAAAAAGGAATTTACACTCATACACTCACACACACAACATGAATTAAAAAGAAAGAACAAGAAGAACAAAGAAGAACACTAATATTGATTGAAAAGAAATTTTACAATTTTTTAAGAAAGTCTAAACTTAGGGGAAAAGGGAGCCCAAACAAGGGCTTAGAAAACACAAAAACTTAGCTCACAAACACTCACAAAAATCTCTCAATAAACACTCATGAAAACCTCTCAAACACACTTATAAAAAAACTCTCAAACACTCTTACATATGTTCTAAGAAATGAACCTTTAAAATAAGGAAACCCCCCTATTTATAGGCAAAGTGAGGGCTGCCAATAGCAAAAAAAAGAGTGGGCTGGCTGTTCTAGAAGGGAAGAGGCGTGATATTTACTGGCAAAGTGGGGACTGCTAGCGGGCGCGTGGATAGCAGCTGGCGTGTCGGGTAGCGGGCTGGGAAGGTGGGCTGGGAAGGCTGGCTGGCAAAATTGGAGCTGGCAGGATTCGATCCTGCCACCACCCCTGCTGGAAATCAAGGCCTTCTCCACTTGGTCAAGCTCACATTTCAATTAAGCACAGGAACTATATTATATATATTATATATGTTTACAGAATTAATTATATGCAAAAAGGGGTGATATAGCGCAGCTAGAAATTTAATCCAAATACATCCAAGCGGCTCCCTCAACACTATATGAGCAACAAATATATGTATTATGGTGAGCACAGATTCGAACCCTGGTCGGCAGCGCAGAGAGTAAAGTACAGAACCAGTGAGCCAAGCGGCTCCCTCAACACTCTATGAGCAACAAATATATGTATTATGGTGAGCACAGATTTTATTATTTTCTTAATTTAATTTTCTTTTAATTTACATAGTTATTTATATGTTTATATTTAATATATATATATATACTATTATTATTTACATTTTATATATTATACATATATACTTATAGATATACATATATTATACATATATATTTTATTATATTTATAATATATTTATTACATTATTATTACTATGTTATTAATATACTATACTACTATATTATTATATATATTCATCCTATTTATTTATCATGCATATTATTTTTATATTATTACTATTTTTTCATTTATATTTACATATAAATATATGATTATTTATTATACTAATTATTTACATATATATATATATCACTACTTATAATATTAGATTTACATATATATATAAGACTATTTTATTTATACATCTTTATATCTTTATTATATATATATATCATGGTTTTATTTATTCATAGTATTATATGTACATTAAATAAATAATTTATTTCTTAAATTTATAATTAAATAAATATATTTACAAGGGATTTTTTTACATATTTTTCTAATTTGTTTCATACTTAAATAGCTTCTTCTTAACATATATGTATATATTTATATACATTAGATAAACAAGCCATTTTATTTAATATTATACAAGAAATATGTATAATATTACCTAAAACAATGTTAAAAACTATATTAAAATACATGTATTCTATAATTCATCAGGGTCTAATTTATTTTAAAATTTGTTGCACACCATTTGGGTCAGTGGTTTGACCTCAGCACTCAAAATGGTGCAACATGTACAAAGGGTTGACCAGAGCTTGATTTGAGTGCCCACACTAAACCAGCCATCCAAATGTTCTGAAATTTGGAGCATAGTCTAATTATACCTACCCCCTAATCATATCCAAAAATGAGAATTTTTGGATAAACCTTTTCTAAATTTTTTGTAAACATTTAATAATTCATATATAAATTAATTTCAGGGTCTAATGACATCCAAACCCTTCCAAATTTGGGTGGTCCTTAGGGTCATGACATGCCTATGATAAAAATTTCATCCCATTTGAGACTGATTTGGTTGGGTAATTAATTAACCCAGGATTGGTCAAATTATGGGTTATTAGGTCAAAAGTGCACTTGATGGATTTGAGGGGCAATTTTTCCTCCAACTGTTGTGAAACTTTGGCCACTGGTTTTAATTCACTAAAACACCCCCCCCCCCCCCCCACACGATATTTTGGGTGGTTTGGGGTGGATGTGGCCTAGAACACTAGTTCAAACCCTATGGTTGCACTTTGGGCTTGATGAAGGACATATGGTCATATGTCCTTGGATGGACTTGGAACTTGGTGGATAAGTTCTCAGGGCGGTGAATAGCCCTAGATAATTTTATGAGAATTTTTAGGCACTTTTCTTCCCTCCGAAAAAGTAAGAATCAATTAGGGAACTTTCGTATAAGAGGAATCTACATGATCATTTCACCTTTATTGATGATGAAAGTTTGGTTGTGCTCATATGAACATGATATAAATGTCTGATAATTTTTGTGTGAATTTTGGATTGATTGAATTAGTACTTCATTCACAAGTCAACTATTTTTCCCTAAGATTATGATAAATAAATATAGGCATAATACTCTCTGGAAAATTGTGAAACTTGGTATTAGGGCATTAGAAAGCTATGTGAATTTTTGTATGATTTTTGGAAGTATTTATCAGTAGGTTACTTCACAATGTGCCCTAGTTTGGATTTTCTTGAAATATTTAATTATGTGACTAAATGGTATTGAAAAATTATTAAACTCAGTCAGTAAACTTTTCTGATCATTATAAAGGTATGGTAATTTTACCATAATTTCTGGATAAGTATTTTTTGGGGGTTCCATCATTAGCCTCTAATTTTGGATAATTATTCAATATTATAATTAGAGGCCAATACCTTACTGTAAAATTGTGATATTCTATAATTGCTGTTATTTCGATATCATAGATTCTCCATAAGTTTGTGTATGCCATATCATAAGAAGATCTTACACTTCATGTTCAATTTCATACTTGGCTAATTTTGGAGAAATTATAGTAAATGCCAAATAAATAAGGAAAAATTATGATCTTCTGGATTTAGTCTTATAATATCATGATAGACTCCTAGTAATAACCTTGCGTTACTTGGGTGATTATTTGGAGTACCTCCTCTCATGTAACTCATATAGCTCATTTGGTCCGCGTATAGTAAAACTGTAAAACTTGAGTACCTTGTAGACCATTAGGTGGGAATGGGACATAGATGGTGTACTTGGTCTGGTTGAGGAGATTTGAGGTCACCAACAAGAGTTTATAAGTTGAGTGTGCCCGATAAGCTAAGGGGCAAGGTTGTGCTCGGGATCGACGAAAGATCGTCTTTCCCCTTAGAGTGTCATAAAATACTTAGGGTTAATCCAAGTGTAATGATAAGAAGGGTATTCTTATGGTTAGTTACCAATAACATTAAGTGTCTTGAGAAAGGGAGGTTAGGGCTATCATCCCATCGTACCTCCTAGTACCGCTGCGAGCCCTTCACACGGTTGACCTCGGGAAGTCCAAGATTAACCCTAATCTGCTGGAATAAACTGTTATGCAAGATTGTCTTAACAATATACACACCTACACCCCGTGGTTATGAGAGGTTAGTTGGTTTGGTCTTTCGAGCGGTAGGATCGGTGGTTGTAGGTGCGGACGGGTTGGTCGGGCGAGTCGGTGGCTCGGAAGGTTATGGTGACGGGTGGGTTAGCCCGAGGAGCTTATGGATCAGAGATAGATGGTAATCATATTGCATGTGCATAAAGGTGGTGGGTCTTCGGTATTGACGGTCGTTCACACCGACGCCGATACGCTGACTCGGCAAGTTTGGATTTGCACTTAGCCATGAAAAGTCTGGTGGTCCAGCCAGTAAGAGTACGCAGGAGCTCCGCGGTTTTGCGTTGAGGCGTACGATAGGTCTTGGTTAGGTAGTGTGAATACCAACCTAGAGGTGGGCGAGGCCCAACGCACAACTTCTGTTTGCCACTACGGGTGTATCTTGGGAGTCTTGCTAGCTCCAAAAAGGGGAAACAAAAGGTCTGTGTGCATAGAGTCGAAGTGTGTGAGTTGCACTTGTGTGAACATAGCATAAACTGCATAACTCTGCATGTCATGGCATAAGGATTGCATTTCAACCCCTACCCCTATCGTATAAATTGGTTATGGGACTTTTTATACGATAAGCCCTACTAAACGGCCCCTTGGTCTATAGGTTTGTATGGGCATTCCTATAAATCAATGGTTACTTTTCTATTATGTACTTATCTTTACTTACTAACGCAACTAGAAAAATGACTTTTAGGCATACTTTTTTTTTGCCACAGGTCTAAAATCGTGGCTAATAGTTATGTATTCGCCACGACCCCTGGTTCGTGGCTAATAAGTAAGTATTAGCCACAGATGTAAAATTCGTGGCAAAAAAGAACACATTAGCCACGGTTGATTGAATTCGTGGCTAAAAAGATACTATTAGCCACAGTTTCCTAATTCGTGGCTAATATTTTAGCCACAATTTTTAATTCGTGGCAAATGCAGAAGTATTAGCCACAGTTTTTTGCCGTGGCAAAAAATTAGTATGAAATAATTGACTAAAATTTAGTTTTTAAATTTATTCATAGCATATACGTAAATATATTGATATTATTTAAACATTAATTCTCATATACTTAATCAATTTGTGTCACAAACAATTCAATCACGTACATCACGTGCTATGAGAAGATCAACATGCAACACTCAATCTAAGAGCAGAATTATTGTCGAACCACAACAAAAAATATTAATATTAATTTAAACATTAATTATCATACTTAATTAATTTGTGTCACATATAATTAGATCACAACGCGTTTTATGATTATCTTAATTATTTATATATTTACAAATTAACTCTCAATTAAGACACACATATAACAACGAGTGTTTGAGTGTTTGAGTGTTTGTAGAAGGGAGAGGTAAACTTCTTAAGTGTGATAATCTAAAGATGATTATTTAGTGTAGACAGAATCTTTTGTTTCTATAACATCTCATTTTCAATGTGTCTAACAGATTCACATGCCCACGGTGAGCGGTCTAGTTGGGCTCATGTGATTATATCAAGCCTAGGGTTTTGGTTTTGTCAAGACTAGGTCATGACAAAACCATAGGAAGAGCTTAAGATCATGTGAACTTAGGTAAGAAGGAGAAAACCCAAGTGGTCTGTGAATAGCAATTTTTAGATACCAAGCCTAGGGTTGGACTTTAGGGCCTCACCTTGACCCTTTGACCACAAAATAGAATCCCTAGCCCATTAGGGGTCCTTTGGAGCACCAAGGGCCCATTGGGGTCAACCAAAGAGGCCAATTTGACCAAAGTCAACCCTAACCCTAAATTGGTCAAAGTAGCTTAATTAGGGTCAATTGGCCTCCACCAAGCAATATTGACCTTGCCAATACCCTTATAAGGATATTAGGGACCCAATGGACCAAAAAGCCCCATCACGGGGCCTCCAAATTGGACAATTTAACCTAAGTCAACTCTAGCCCTATTTTGGTCAAAAGTGGCCTATTAAGGGTCAATTGACCCTCACTTTGCCAAATTGACCATACCTAGACCTACCTAACACTTAAGGGAGTCCAATGGGTCACTAGCCACCCATTTGGGGTCAACCCAAATGGTCAAATTGACCAAAGTCAACTCCACCCTAAATTTAGGTCAAAATGACATATTTTGACCTAATCAAGCCCAATCCACTTTAGCTAGACTCAACTAAGGTGGTCCACAACCTAATGGGGTTGGGTGCTACTGAATTGGCCATTCAATTTTATGATATTTGTCCAGGAGAGAGAAAGCCCCAATTTGAAGAGAGAGAAAGAGGGGGGGGGGGGGGGTTAATGGGGAGGAAGAAGGAACCTTCAATCTCCACCTTTAATGGCCACATTCATCTCCTCTTTGTGAGAGGAGGAGTTTCCAGCCTTCTCCTGGCTGTATTGAGTCCCTATTCATCTCCCCCAAGCCAAAACCGAAATCACCTTGATGGCCATTAATGGCATTCAAGGTTGTGACCTCCCCCTCTCCCAATCAAGGACTTTAAAATCTTCAAAAGAGTGAGAGGAGTGAAACCCCCAACTTTCCTGAAAGGATTGTGCACTTTAGTCTCGGATTGACATGGCTCCAAAAGCTTCCCGAGCTCCCATGGTGAACCCAAGATCCACAAGGCTTTCAACCCCAATTCAGGTTTGATCCCCTTCTCCTCCCCTAGTGCGTAGATCTGAATTCGATTGGGCCTTGATTCGAGCCAAAATTTCCTTGGATCGAGCTTCCCAAAAGGCTCATTTTAGATCTTTTTCCCCTCCCCGAAAACACTATTCAGGCCACCTCCGGCCGGCAAGCCACCACCAAACGATGGCCACCACCTCAGCGGAGGTGGTGGTGGCGGTGGCCGACCGGGAAGGTGGTCGGATCGCCGGCAATAAGGGCTGGAAATCCTTCAGGAAAGGGCAATCATGGTCGTTAGTCTAAGGAAGAAGACATAATCACGTCAGTTCTATCCTTTTTGTCTAAATATTTTATAATAATTGTTATTAATATCCCATTTTATGTATTATTACTGGCAGTAGATAGAAATTATTATAGAAAATACCTAGGTCACTCTCATGAAAGAGTGTCCAACACCAAAGTTGTAGCCCTTGGAGTGTACTTTAATTTACAATTGATTTCAGCCAAATATGATCAGTGGTCTGACCACAACACCCAAAATGGTGCAACATATCCAAAGGGCTGACCAAACCTTGATCTGAGTGCATACATTAAACCAGCAATCCAAATGGCGTAAAATTTGGAGCATAGTCTAATTATAGCTACCCACTAATCATATCCAAAAGTGGGAATTTTTGGATAAACATTTTCTAAGGTTTTTGTAAAAATTCAATAATCCATATATAAATTAATTGTATGGTCTAATGACATCCAATACCCTCCAAAATTTTGTGGGTGGTCCTTAGGGTCATGATAGGACACTGGTAAAAATTTCATCCCATTTGGGATTGATTTGGTTGGGTATTTAGTTAACCCAAGTTTGGTCAAACTAGGTCAAATTAGGCCAAAGGTGCACTTGTTGGGGTTATGTGGTCAATTCTCATCAAAATTATGTGAAACTTTGGCCACTGGCTTAGGACCACATAAAACACCCCCATGAGTGATTTGGGCTGATTTAGGGTGGATGTTCCCTAGAAACTTAGTTCTAACCTTAGGGTTGCACTTTAAACCTTGTGAAGGACATAGGGGCATATATCCTTGAATGATCATGGAACATGGTAGATAAGTTCATAAGGTGTAAATATGCCCTTGGAAATTTTATGAGAATTTTAGGAACACTTGTCCCCTCTAATTTAGGTTATAACCTTTTTAGGGCCCTTTCTTATAAGAGGAATATACATGCTCAATTTATCTTGGATATTGATGAAACTTTAGTAGTACTCATATAATCATGGTATAAATCTCTGGTAATTTTTGTGTAATTTTTTAACGGTTTTATTGAGTACTTCATTCAAGAGTCAACTATTTTGCCTTAAGATTATGAAAAATAAATAAAGGCCAAATATTCTCTGGAAAATTGTGAAACTTGGTGATAGGACATTTGAGGGCATTATAAAGCTCTGTGAGTTGTTGTATAATTTTTGGAAGCTTTTATCAGTAGGTTACTTCACTAAGTGCCCTAGTTTGGATTTACTTGAAATATTCATTTATGTGACTTGATGTTTTTTATAAATTAGGAAACTCTGTTAGAAAACTTTTCTGATCCTTATAGAGGTCTAGTAATTTTGCCATAATTTTTGGACAAGTATTTTTGGTAGTTCCTTCTTTAATTTCTAATTTTGGATAATCATTCAATAATATAATTAGAGGCCAATACCTTACTGTAAAATTGTAACATTCTATATTTAATGTTATTTTGATTTCATAGATTACCCATAATTTTGTGGAGGCCAGATCATAAGAAGAACTTACACTTCATGTTCAATTTCAAACTTGGCCAATATTGGAGAAATTATAATAAATGCCAAATAAATAAGGAAATCTATGATCTTTTGGATTTAGTCTTATAACATCACGATAGACACCCACTAATAACCTTTAGTCATTTGCATGAATATTTGGAACACCTCCTCTCATGTAACTCATATAGCTCATTTGGTCTGCGTATAGTAGAAACTATAGAGTTAACATAACTAGTAGCCCACGATGTGGGAATTAGAGGTAGTTGGTGTACCTGGTCTGGTTGAAGAGATTGGAGGTCACCCAAAAGGAGATTATGTGATGAGAGTGTGCTTGGCAACTTAAGGGTAAAGTTGTGCCCGGGATTGACGATAGATCGTCTTTCCCCTTAGAAGGTCATAAAGTACTTATGGTAATTTGAGTGTAATGATAAGAAGGGTATTCCTAGGGGTATATACCAATAACACTAAGTGTCTTGAGAAAGGGAGCTTTGGGCTATCATCAAATCGTAGCTCCTAGTACCGCTGCGAGCCCCTCACAG
Source organism: Dactylorhiza incarnata (assembly GCA_033032865.1). Lineage (NCBI taxonomy): Eukaryota > Viridiplantae > Streptophyta > Magnoliopsida > Asparagales > Orchidaceae > Dactylorhiza > Dactylorhiza incarnata. The sequence goes on along the minus strand of JAWHQI010000084.1, from coordinate 3,866,091 downwards.
GGTTGACCTCGAGAAGTCCAAGATTAACCATAAATTGTAGGAGTAAGATGTGGTACAAGATTAACGTAATAATACACACACCCACAGCCCGTGGTTATGTGAGGTTAGTTGGTTTGGTTTTACGGGCGGTAGGCTCGGTGGTTGTAGCAGCGGACTAGTTAGTCCGGTGAGCTTGTGACTCAGTAAGGCTTGTTGGTACGGACGGATTGGTCCGGCGAGACGGTGGCTCGGAAGGTTATGGTGATGGGCAGGTTAGCCCGGGGAGCTTATGGATCGGAGATAGATGGTAATATATTGTATGTGCATAAAGGTGGTGGGCCATTAGTATTCTTGGTCGTCACACCGACATTGATACTTTAGCTCGGTAAGTGTGGTAAACACTTTGCCAAAGAAAAGTCTGGTGGACGAGCCAGTAAGAGTACGTAGGAGCTCCGCTGTTGTGTTCTTAGCATTGATGCGTACGGTAGGTCTAGGTTAGGTAGTGCAGATACTAACCTAGGGTGGGCGAGTCCCAACCCATCATTTCCATTTTCCACTAAGGAAGTATCCTGGGTGTTTTGCTAGCTCCAAAAAGGGGGAACTAAATGTCTGTGCGCACAGAGTCGATGTGTGTTAGTTGCGCTTGTATGAACATAACATTAAATTGCATAACCTTGCATGACATAGCATAAACATTGCATTTCAACCCCTACCTCTGTCGTATAAATTGGTTATGTGACTTTTTATACGATAGGCCCTGCTAAATGACACCTTGGTCAATAGGTTTGTGTGGGCATTCCAATAAATTAAGGTTTCACTTCTTTAATATTGTTTCCTTATTACTATTATGCTTGGTACTGCTTTACTTATTACTACTGCTTACTTGTTACCGTTTTACCTCTTACTGCTTACTCATTGTACTATTTGTTGCATAGCGATAGACCCTCCCGTAGTTAGATTCACTGTCACCTGCTTTTGATTATACCCCTTGATGTCCTCCGCTTCATTCTTCCCACACGGTGCCTAGGAGTCACCGAGGGAGGGGTGGGGGATTGGCTTAGTCTTTTGACTAACGGTCGGTGGACCTTATCATTTTAGGGGACCGAGGAGACGATGCAGCACAAGAGGCCGGTGCAAGGCGGGACGGTCTAGCACGGGAGCACCGATGACAGGATTCATGAGTGTTCTATTAGTTTTACTAGATTATGCTTCCGCGAGTGACTTTTGTAGTGAGGCTATGATGTACTGGGCATGAACCCTTCTATTACTATCTTCTATTCAGTTACTGTATGTGGACATTTCTATTCTATGATTCCTATATGGCATGTGATTAGTTGACTTGTCTTCAGTTGTATATCTCTTTTCCGTGATCGATATGGCCAGCAGAATCAGCATTTTGTAGTGGCAACCTTCCCGAGTGATGGTGCCACCACAAAGCGGCGTTTCTGGGCATAAGACCCGGGTTTTCAAAGAAAAAAAATGGGATCTTAGTGCTCATATAATCATGGTATAAATCTCTGGTAAATTTTTTTGTAAATTTTTAATGGATTTATTGAGTACTTCATTCACAAGTCAACTATTTTGCCTTAAGATTACGTAAAATAAATAAAGACCAAATATTCTCTGGAAAATTGTGAAACTTGGTGATAGGACATTTGAGAGCATTAGAAAGATCTGTGAATTATTGTATAATTTTTGGAAGCTTTGATCAGTAGGTTACTTCACAAAGTGCCCTAGTTTGGATTTACTTGCAATATTCATTTATGTGACTTGATGGTTTTTATAAATTATGAAACATTGTCAGAAAACTTTTCTGATCCTTATAGAGGTCTGGTAATTTTGCCATAATTTTTGGACAAGTATTTTTGGTGGTTCCTTCTTTAATTTCTAATCTTAGATAATTATTCAGTAATATAATTAGAGGTTAATACCTTACTGTAAAGTTGTAACATTCTATATTTACTGTTATTTTGATATCATAGATTTCCCATAATTTTGTGGAAGCCAGATCATAAGAAGAACTTACACTTCATGTTCAATTTCATACTTGGCCAATATTGGAGAAATTATAATAAATGGCAAATTAATAAGGGGAATTATGATCTTCTGGATTTAGTCTATTAACATCACGATAGACTCCCAGTAATAACCTTTAGTCATTTGGATGAATATTTGGAACACCTCCTCTCATGTAACTCATATAGCTCATTTGGTATGCGTATAGTAGAAACTGTAGAGTTAACATAACTAGTAGCCCACGAGGTGGGAAAGGGAGGTAGTTGGTGTACCTGGTATGGTTGAAGAGATTGGAGGTCACCAAAAAGGAGTTTATTTGATGAGAGTGTGCTTGGCGACTTAAGGATAAAGTTGTGCCCGGGATTAACGATAGATCGTCTTCCCCTTCGAAGGTCATAAAGTACTTAGGGTAATTCGAGTGTAATGATAAGAAGGGTATTCCGAGGGGTAGATACCAATAACACTAAGTTTCTTGAGAAATGGAGCTTTGGGCTATCATCCCATCGTAGCTCCTAGTACCGTTACGAGCCCCTCACAGGGTTGACCTCGGAAGTCCAAGATTAACCATAAATTGTAGGAGTAAGATGTGGTACAAGATTAACGTAATAATACACACAACCACACCCCGTGGTTACGAGAGGCTAGTTGGTTTGGTTTTACGAGCGGTAGGCTCGGTGGTTATAGCAGCGGACTAGTTAGTCCGGTGAGGTTGTGACTCAGTAATGCTTGTTGGTACGGACGGGTTGGTCCGGCGAGCCGGTGGCTCGAAAGTTTATGGTGATGGGAAGGTTAGCCCGAGGAGATTATGGCTCAGAGATAGATGGTAACATATTGTATGTGCATAAAGGTGGTGGGCCATTAGTATTCACGGTCATCGCACCGACGTCGATACTTTAGCTCGGTAAGTGTGGTAAACACTTTGCCAAAGAAAAGTCTGGTGGATGAGCTAGTTATAGTACGTAGGAGCTCCGCTGTTGTGTTCTTAGCATTGAGGCATACGATAGGTCTAGGTTAGGTAGTGCAGATACCAACCTAGAGGTGGGTGAGGCCCAACCCACCGCTTCTGTTTTCCACTACGGAAGTGTCCTGGGTGTTTTGCTAGCTCCAAAAAGGGTGAACTAAAGGTTTGTGCGCACAGAGTCGAAGTGTGTGAGTTGCACTTGTATGAACATAGTATTAAACTGCATAACCTTGCATGACATAGCATAAACATTGTGTAACATCCCAGTTCGAACTAGACCTACGAGTGACACGAGTCACTTGGAGATGCTTGGGATAGGTGGGAGTCTTGAGGTCCTATGGTGCCATGAAGGTGCCCTGATCTACAGTAGTGGGTGTAACCATCACCCCCCCCCCCCCTTGAAGTGGGAAAGCCAATGGCATAGAATTGGGAAAAAGGGAGCTAACGTCGGCGTTAGCTTTGCTAATGCTGCTGGTAGCGGCCGAATCTGTACCCGTGACCTTTCCATGGTGGGTGGCCTAAAGTACCTAAATCTAAGTCAATGGTGCCATTAAATGGCTGGCACAAGTCTTGGAACTTGGAGACTTCATTAAATGCTTATTAATGTTCTCTCTCTCTCTCTCTCCATTTCTCTCTTAAGCCCAAAGGGGCTGATTTCTTAATCAGATGACTATTCATCTTCTTCTTCCTCATTTTTCTTCTTCTTCTTCATTTTCTTTCTCCTCTTCCTCACACCTTAAGGGGTTAATTTAGGATTCTTGAAAGTGCAAGGTTGGAGAAAGATTGGAGCTTGGCCGACCACCACCATGACGCCATGAAGATGAGCTCCAACCATGGACAAAAAATAAGGTGACTTCCGACCCCTCTCCCTTGGTGCTAGATCGTAGAGAAAATTAGGAGAGGTGTTGAGCTCAAAAGAGCTTGGCTTGTGAGCTAATGGAGATTCTTAGGAAAAGACCAAACCAGATCTTTCAACTTAGGGCACCGATTGCCGCGAAAGCTCCCTCAATCATTTCTTCTCTCCAACAGGAAGAGATAGGATTCGATTTTGTGAAAATCCATGGTCATATGAGGGAGTATTGGAGGAGAGAAGATGAAATGCCCTAATTACTAAATTGGGGAAGATGATGAATTGTGTAGGTTAAAAAGGGGCCTTTAATGATAACTCTAGACTTGAATAGTATTGGATATATATATATATATACATACGTTTGAATAGAGATGAAGTTCCAACAATTAGGGAAAGAGTGTTTGGGTATGTGTTTTGGAGCAGGGCTGCTAGGGAGGATTGTTTGGAGGTGAAGAGCAGATGACCTGCTCTCTGTTGGCTAGCGCTCGGCGGTAGCTCTACCGCCGACGCTTGCAACTCGACGGGATGATGGGAGAGGGTAACTTCCCGTCGACCCTTGAGAGCGACGAAAAGGAGGTTTGTTAGAAATAGCTAGCGCTCGGCGGTAGCCCTACTGTCGGCGCTAGCAAGTCGACGGGACGATGGGAGAGGGTAGCTTCCCGTCGACCCTTGAGATCGACAAAAAGGAGGTTTGTTAGAAATATCTAGCGCTCGGCGGTAGACCTACCGCCGGCGCTAGCAAGTCGTCGGGACGACGGGAGAGGGTAACTTCCCGTCAACCCTTGAGATCGAAGAAAAGGAGGTTTGTTAGAAATAGCTAGCGCCCGACGATAGCCCTATTGTTGGTGTTTCCATGGTGATCTGGAAGTGGTCAAATACCTTGTCTCACTGCCAACGCGATATGAGCCTATGGGGTCGCACAAAAGAGTGCTTAGAGAAATTGGAGGAAGAATCCTGTTGACAAGGGATCAGATTAAAGGGATCGGATTAAAGCAGGCGTTCTTCGAATGGCTAATGTAGCGCGTTTGTCGAACGGCGCTCGTCGAACAAGTTCGTCGAACGACTAGCGTAGGCGTTGGTCGAATGGCTCGTCGATCGGCTTAGTGTTGAATAATATCGTCTTGACTGTCAAGATGATGTTCTCGACGATATATGTATATCCTCTCGACGATATACATGTCTTCTCAATGACCAGTAAATCACGTTCGTCGAACGGCTATTGTAGCGCGTTCGTCGAACGACGTTCGTCGAATGGCTAATGTAGCGTGTTCGTCGAACGTTGTTCGTCGAACGGTTCGTCGAACAGTTCGTCGAACAATATTCGTCGAACGGTTCGTCGAACGGCTAGTGTAGCACGTACGTCGAATGGTTCGTGGAACGGTCAGCGCGCTCGACGAACGCTGGCCAGTTCGTCGAACGCAGTGTTCGACCCTTTTATCTTCGCCCGACGCTTCTTTTGATTGCTGGAGGTATAAAAGAATACGATTCTTTTAACCTAATAACCGACCTAATTTTGGCGATCTGTTATGCAAGAGAGAGCGACGGAAGTGTTCCGCAAGGGTTCTGACAGAAGTGTTCCGACCGGTCGATCCCGCCGCCACCGCCTCTCCCTGTCGTCGGACCTAGCAGTCCATGTGAGACGTAAATAGCAGTTCTTCTCCGACCTAGATTTTGTGCGACAAGAGGTTAGGGTTCTTCAACACTCGTGTGGATTTCCCGTAGAGGCGCAGATTTATTTCAGCGCTTGGAACTCAAGTTTTGTTCTCTGGATCGGCCAAAGGAGCATCTTGGTTGAGTTGAGACTCAACCCCCTTCAGGTATAATTTTTGCAATGTGTTGCTGGATTTCTAATTTCTTGAATCTATAAATCGCAAGTTCCACATAACTCTTTTGGGTTGTTCTTGTTATTTATTTCGCTGCGCATATATGATATGTTGTTTTATCATTTCTGAAATGGTATTAAGAAAACCCAACAGTGGTATCAGAGGAAGGTTGGCGATCTAATGCGTGTAAATCAGAAATTTAGAAGTGTTCTAAATGTCTGGATTTCTTCCTGGGTGTTTGATTTCGAAGAAATGTTCTGGACTGAAACACTCCCAGGAATGCATGTGATTGCGTTGTGATTTCATTGTTTCAGAAATTGTGTCTCCTTAGCAGTAACCGTCCCTCTAATTGGTTTGTGAAACCAAATGTCTTAGATTTTGAATCTGACAATGAGAGACGAGCTTGTCTACTGCATAAGTGGAGTTGTTTTTGCCTGTGTCGAATGCATGTAAATCTGGAGATTTTGAATTGTTCTAAATTCTCAGATTTAGGCCTTTTCTATCAAGCGTTGATAACTTTATTTTGTGCACTTCTGGGATGTATTTGGTTGTGAATGTTGTAATTTTGTGAAAGTGCACGTTGATTAATTGTTAATCAATTTTATAAATAAAATCACTTATCCAATATTAAGTATATGGATGCCTTCCGATGGATGACACTCTTCCTGCCTCGATCGATGAAGTGTGGGCTTGCTAAAGAAGGTGCATTAATCTATCTTGGTATGGGTGCGAGCAGATATTTGTGATATCCCACTGTCGACATCGGGTCCAACTTAACTGGGTGACCTCAAAAGTTGAGTGCCTAGAGGCATTGAGTTGGCATGCACCATATGATGGGTGCGAATAAAGAGTTATTCACCAACCATACATGATTTGCATAGTGATGCAATTGGCAAGTAATGCCTACCTAAATAACCGCATTATGAGAGGAATGCCAAAGCGGACTCAATGTGTTGGTGAAATACGGATCTTGTCCACTAAGAGAGTAGCTCTCATAAACTCTCCAAATTGATATTAAGGGTTATCAATTTGAATAAAATAGTGGGAGTATTTAATTAAAGACCTTATTAAAATAAAAATGTATTTTGATATATGGTACTAAAATACTTTGCATTATTTTGTAGAATTTTCATGGAAAATACTTCACACTCCACGTTGTCCCTGAGAGCCATCCTTGAGAAGGATAAGCTCAATGGGACAAAATTTCCTAGACTGGTTCAGGAACCTGAGAATTGTTCTCAGGCAAGAGCGTAGGCTCTATGTCCTTGAAGAAGATCCCCCTGAGGAGCCAACCTCTACTACACCTCGTGCAGATAAAGATGCTTATAAGAAGTATGGAGATGACTCCTTGGATGTTGAATGTCTCATGCTCGCGACCATGAACTCTGAGCTGTTGGATCGGTAGGCGCCCTAGAGGGGTGGGGGTGAATAAGGGTTTTCAAAAACTTATATTATATTTTGAAAAGCTTTGAAATAATGCGAGATTAAGACAATGAGAAGTCAAGTAAATCAATTGAAATAAAGTAGAGACATGTTTTATTAATATGAAATAAGGTTTTACAAAAGTTGATTTCTGTAACGCTAGAAATCGGTGGCGAAGAATAGTAGACTCCTTTTGTTTTCTATCCCGACTCGCATCCCCACGAACCGGTGGCCCTAGCCTATCCCTTCTAGATTCGGCCTCAAGCCGCTCTAGCCAACCCTTCCCCGGAAATGGCCTCGAGCACCACCTAGACCTAACCTAGATCTAGTCGCCAACACGAGGCAAATTTCCGCCCTAAGTCCTACCCAGACCTAGTCGCCAACACGAGGCGATTTCTCTAACCGTTTACAAGAAATATGAAATGAAAATAATTAAAACTCCCTCTTGATGAACTTCTGAAGTTGGAGACGAAGATCCGCTGTATAATAAGCGTTGTAGAAGCGGACTTCGTTTGGATCCAGCGTGAAGAGATTCTCCTTCAGAAGTTTGCAGAACTTTGGTAGGACATCAACTTTCGGCCAAGGCAGCCTCTGGAATTCTAGCACTCAATCTCTCTCTCTCTCTGATGTCTGTATGAAACGAGAGAAGAGGGGTCCTAATTATAGCCTCGGCGCTAGCGCCTGTGCTAGAGGTATCACCGGTGCTATCCCATTTTAGGACATATTCTGCGTAGCAGGATCTTCAATCCGAGGAAACATTTCTCTCTTGCCTTTTGTGCTCCCGCTATCGCTTGCGCTATCGTATACCGCCAGGCGCTATCTCCTTATATATGTTCTCCCAGAATTGCGCTTATCAACGCTAGCGCCAGGCGCTAGGTGATACCGCCGGCGCTAGTAGGAGTATTGGATTTGATGGCTCAAATTTGGGGGCAACCTTCTTATGTAATCCTTGAGTCATATGGATTTTGTTTTCCTGCACACTTAAACACACAAGATCAAATACACAAAGGATTTGTTATTCTCAAACATAGGAGATGCGGAAGACCATGTTCCAACAAACTCCCCCTTTTGATAATAACAAATCCATTAATGATAAATAAGAGCATTAATATATAAGCATGATGAAACTTACTTGTGTGTGTGTTAGAGTGATGACTTAGGATAATTATCGATTTTAGAATTTAGAATTGCTCCCCCTAAATACATGCCCCCCTAAGTGAATGCTCCCCTAATATGTAAGTTATCATCCTAATTAAGCATGTTAGTTTTCTATTTTGATAGCAGATTATATTTATCATGTTAGTTCTCCCCCTTTTGTTATTAGCAAAAGTGGGTAAGGAGACACCACTTACAAGTTGATAATAAGATAAAGGCATGATCGAGCTTGTAGAGAGAAGGAAATGATAAGGAGTTTTAGAATACTTTTCATTGAAATAGATCAGAGTTTGAGTATTACAACATTTTCATAAATCATATTTTGTAGCATATAATGAATACAAGGTAAATGTAAAGTTGCGGAAGACTTAGAAAAATACAATCAAACATCTTTTGTAAGACATGATGATTCATAAAAGATATATGAGTTATGTTTCATAAAGAAGATGTTTTTGTAAATCATTGTTCAAGTAAAATCTTTAAATTCAATAATAAAGTAACCAAGCATGAAATAATGTTACCAAAAAGAGAGTACTACAATGTTATGTTAATTCACAATTTCAAAACATACTAAACATTGTAGAAAGCATGCTAGGTTATCTAGTGCATTTCATAAATAAAGAGTAGTATAGAATTTGCATTAGGATCCAATACTCATGAGAAGAAGTGTTATGGGAGATAATGATGTGCACAAAAGTGTATTTTTGAGTAGAGTAAACAAATGTTTTAATCAAAAATATAAGAAATATGTAAAGTAAGAGCACAATAAAACACAAATAATTTCACTTCCACACACTTCAATGCACAAACAAAATGTACAACTACCAAGGTGCTTTGCACACACAATGCTCATTGAGACTTATCAGGGTGCAAAGTAGTGCTTGGGGGATCACATATTTTATTTTAATGTTGAGACTAGTGATCCGGTGTACTTAAGAGTAAGTGGTTTTTATTTTGAAAGAAAGATTTGATTTGCACAAGATACTGTACTATTCTTTCCAAGGTGCTCAACCTCACAACGCTTATTAAGACTTATCAGGAGGTTCAAGTAGTTCTTGGTGGAGTTATCTTTGTCACTTTATTTTATGTTTTTTGTTTTGTACAAAGTTCTCCGAATACACTTGTTTTGCAAACCAATATAATTTATGAAAAACATAACCACTTTTCTTAACTTTTAAAAGTGCAAATAAAAGAGTGTAGGTAAGATACTTGTGCAATTTTAATTCATTGTACTAATACACAACATACACAAGCATTCTTAGATAAAACACATATGTAGACAATGCCAAAATAAGTGAGTGAATAAAGATCATTATCAAACATAAAACATTTTCTCATACGTAGAGGCATGCTAAGCTTAGTTCTACACAACTTTTAAAAGATAATTGATGCACATACTAATAGATATATCAAAGCATGATGAAACAATATTCAAAGTAGTTTGAAAAGATAAATTGCAACATTATAGAAGTTCTAAATAATAGATTAAATCATGCTTGATTTTCACAGGAAAATCCATACAGTTTTTGATAGTTTTAATGTTTTATATTTTTGTATTTGATTCTTGCATAAAAAATAGACTTTAAACAAATGGCAAAAACAAAAAAGGCAAAACATATTTTTTGTAATTTGGCTTTTGTATTTTTGTATTTGATTTTTCAAAAATGAAATATAATCAAAAGTGCAAAAATAAATAGTGCATATAGATTAATATATTTTTAAGAATTTTTCAAAATTTTAAAAATACAAAAAAATGAATAAGTGCACTAGCGCCGACGTTAGCGCTAGCGCGGGCAATAGTACACTATTTTTTATGATTTTGAAATTTTTAATTATTGATCTTGATTAAGTGTCCCAATAGTAGTTTCATGCTGAAATTTCAGAATTTTAGGAGATATTTTAGATGGTTAAAAATTACAAAATTACGTTTGCGAATGTGTTTTAACTCGAAAGATCTAGGACACCTAACTCAAGTTGTAATAATCGAAATCTTCATCAGGAAGAGGTTTAGTAAATACGTCAGCGAGTTGAGAGTCCGTGCCAATGAAGCTTACTTTTACATGCTCTTTCTTAATGTGATCCCTAATGAAATGATGATGAACATCGATGTGTTTGGATCTAGAGTGGTGTACGGGATTATATGTGAGGTCTATTGCACTTTTGTTGTCACATTTAAGATCAATGTTTTTGAGATGAAATCCAAAATCCTCTAGAGTTTGGCTCATCCATAACGCTTGTGCACAACAACTACCAAGTGCGATATATTCAGCCTCCGTGGTGGAGAGTGCAACCGAAGATTGTTTCCTACTAGACCAAGCAACTAATGAGGGTCCTAAAAAGTGACAAGTACCGCTAGTGCTTTTTTGATCTAGTGAACAACCGACGTAGTCCAAATCGAAATAGTCGTGGAGTGTGAATGAATCATTGTGTGGGTACCATAATCCTAATTTAGATGACCCTAATAGATAACGAAAAATACGTTTTACCGCTTTTAAATGAGATTCTTTTGGATTGGCTTGAAAGCAAGCACATAAACCTACGCCAAACATTATATCTAGTCTAGATGCACTTAAGTAAAGAAGAGATCCTATCATTCCTCTATATAACGTTTGATCAATGGAAATTCCAGATTCATCTTTTCCTAGTTTTAACGAAGCACTCATAGGAGTAGAGGCTTGTTTAAGATTTTCAAATCCAAATCGTTTAAGCATATCGTGAACATATTTTGTTTGGCAAATAAAGATACCATCAGTTCGTTGTGAGATTTGAAAACCAAGAAAATATGATAATTCTCCTACAAGACTCATTTCAAATTCATTTTTCATTACTAAGACTACTTCATTACACAACTCTTCATTAGTGGTTCCAAAAATGATATCATCAACATATATTTGTAAAATAATTAGATCGTTATTATTATGCTTAATGAAGAGTGTGTTGTCGGCACTTCCCATAACATAACCGTGCTTTAACAAAATGATGTAAGTCTATCATACCATGCACGGGGAGCTTGTTTTAAACCATAAAGCGCCATTTCTAATTTGTAAACATGATTAGAAAATTTTTCATTTATAAAACCGGGGGGTTGTTCTACATAAACTTCTTCTTTTATAAACCCGTTTAAAAAGGCACTTTTAACATCCATTTGAAATAATTTTATTCTTGTAAAACTCGCAAATGCCAAAAATATTCGTATAGATTCTAAGCGAGCAACGGGTGCAAAAGTTTCTTAAAAATCTACCCCCTCGATTTGAGAATAACCTTGAGCAACTAAGCGTGCTTTATATCTTATAATCTTAGATTCACCATCTAAAGTATTTTTAACGATCCATTTTACGCCGATAATTGGATGATTAGATGGTCTATCTACTATATTCCAAACTTTATTTCTTTCAAATTGACCTAACTCTTCATTCATAGCCAAAAACCAAAATTCATCATTTAAAGCGGTGTAAACGTTTTTAGGTTCGATTTCGGAAACAAAGCAAATATTTGAAAACGTTTCATGAAGAGAAGATCGAGTTCTTACCCCAGTAGAAGGTTCCCCAATGACTAGCTCTTTTGGATGATTTTTTGAGAAGTTCAAAATGCTTGGAGGTACATATTCATCTTCCTTGGACTTCTCCTCCTCTTCTTTGGAAGGTTCCTCTTCGTCATACTCCAAAGATGGCAAAGGTTCATCATTTGTACCTGTAGGAAGCTTTTCTGCATACGGAATAAATTCATCAAATTTAACATTAATAGACTCTTCAACCTTACTCGATCTTTTGTTGAATATTCTATAGGCTTTACTGGTTGAAGAATATCCAAGAAATATTCTTTCATCACATTTTTCATCAAATTTTCCTATTGAATCTTTTGTATTAAGAATAAAACATTTACATCCAAATACTTTAAAATATGATACGTTAGGTTTCTTTTGATAATATAGTTCATACGGTGTGAGATTTAGTGATGGGCGAAGCATGACTCTATTCATTACCTAGCATGATGTGCTTACGGCTTCGGCCCAAAAAGACTTAGGCAATTTATATTCAGATAACATGGTGCGTGCTAGTTCTTGGATTGTCCTATTTTTCCTTTCTACAACACCGTTTTGTTGAGGTGTGCATGGAGCGGAGAACTCATGCTTAATACCGAAGATTTCACAAAAAGATTTAAAATTTTCATTTTCAAATTCACCTCCATGATTTGAGCGAATGCATTTTATTTTTAAATCTAGTTCATTTTGAATACGAGTACATAATTTTGAGAATTCCCAAAACGCATCAGATTTGGAAGAGAGAAATAAAGTCCAATAATATCTTGAGAAATCATCTATTAGAACGAAAGTGTATATTCTACCACCAAGACTTGCGGTATTAACGGGACCAAAGAGATTCATATGAATTAATTGCAATGGTTTTGATGTAGAAATTTTGTTTTTGCTTTTAAAAGATGATTTTGTAAATTTTCCTTTTTGGCATGGAGAACATAGTGAAGATAAATTTCCACTCAACTTAGGCAATCCTCTAATCAATTCCCTTTTTGCTAGTTTTAAAATGAGCTTTGTACTAGCGTGACCTAAACGTCTATGACGTAGTTCTAATTCATCATTTTTGGTTATACAACATTTTATAGATGATTTGGAAAGATCATGAAACGAAACTATGTAAACATTGTGAATTCTAGGTGCAGTTAGTAACACATCTTTTGTTTTAGGATTAACTATTTTGCAAAGATTAGTGGATGATTCAAATAATACGTCTAATCCTTTATCACACAGTTAACTTATAGATATTAAGTTATGTTTTAATATTTTTACATAAAGAACATTTGAGATAAGAAAGGATTCGTTACCCACTGTACCTACTCCCCTGATCCTTCCTTTACCGTTATCACCAAACGTTACAATCCCTCCTTTCTTCTTTTCTAGGCTAAGGAATTTTGCTTTGTGACCCGTCATGTGCTTGGAGCAGCCTGAGTCCAAGTACCACACGTCCTTCATTTCCTTAGACTTCCTGTAAATCTAGAGAGAAGATGAGAGTAAAGATCCAGATACCCAAGAGGTACCACCCATAGAGTAAGTGGATTTTTTAGTTACCCAGATTTGTTTTAACGATCGTTGTTTTATATTCCTGCAAGAGATAGACATGTGTCCAAACTTAAGACAATTTGCACACAAAATAAAGGGGGTTGAGACCCTTTTCTGAGTTTCTACATTGCTTTTGCTGGATAATGTTTGAACTTTAGAAAAAATAAGAGATTTTTTAACTGTTGAGCTACCGCCAGCGTTAGTGGCTAGAGCCGGGCGGTAGGGCTCACTTTGATATCCGACCCCAAATTTTCCAGAACCATAACATTGGTTTCCCAAAATCATATCCAGGGATTTTTGACCAATCCCGAATTTTTTATGGCTATATTGAGGTCATGATTTTGTTTTTTAAGAAATGTATTTTCTTGTACAATCATAACACATTTATTTTCAAATCCCTTTTTGTTATTTTCAATTTGTAAAAGAGAGGTTTTTAGTTTTCTCTCTAACTCCCCCTTTTCTTTTGCAATAGTTTTGTTTTGTGAGAGGGCCTTAGAAAGAGAAACTTCACGTTCTTTTGTCTTAAATAAAGAGTGCTCACACTCTTGACATGAAACCTTTCTCTTTTCAAGGTAAATCAATTTTTTTTGTGAGCTTATGATTTTCTTTGATAATAGATTCATTTTCATGATTTAACATAATATTATCTTTTATAATTTGATCATTGGATTTGCAAGTTAGAACAAATTCATCATAGAGTTCTTCGAAAGTAGGAGGAGTTACCTCAGTGTTTCTAAGAACACTGGTGTCGTCATCGTTGCTTTTTGCCATTAAGCATAAGTTTGCTTCCTCCTCGCTACTTGACTCAGACTCGTTTGACTCTTCAGAGGAAGAATCATCCCAAGTTGCGGCTTTCAGTACTTTATTTTTCTCTTTTGCTTTGTATTGTTCTTTTTGCTCCTTTTGATACTTTGGGCACTGGCTCCGAATGTGCCCAGTTTTTCTGCAGTGGTAGCACTCTGGTGGTGGTCTTTCTTCTTCATCTTCGCTTCCTTTTTCTTTCCTTGATGAAGAGGAAGATCCCTTTCGTCGAGCATCCTTTTGGAAGTATTTTCGGAATGTGTTCCTTCTTTCCGGATTCTTGATGAACTTCCTGAAGTTCTTCACCAGGAGACCCTCTTCATCTTCATCATCATCTTCGATGCTCTCCTTCTTTGATTTTAGTGCTAGCGCCTTTTTCTTTGGCTCCTTGTTGTATTCATCGTGTTGAATCTGGAGTTCTACCTCATGGGTTTTGAGATTCCCAATAAGGTTCTCGATCTGTAGCATTCTTAAGTTGTGCGACTCCGAAATGGCTGTCACCTTTGGATTAAACCTTGGAGGTAAGGAGCGAAGAATTTTCCTCACCAAGTCCCCGTCTGAGTAGATCTTTCCAAGTGCCTTTGAAGTGTTGACGATCTTGGTGAAGCGAGTGTACATCGAGTTGATGTCCTCTTCGGTATCCATCCTGAATTTTTCATATTCAGATTCCAGTTGGAATAGTTTTGCATCTTTCACCTGCGATGTACCTTCATGAGTAACTTCCAATTGATTCCAAATATCATAAGAAGTTATGCATGCAGAAATTCTATTAAACTCAGTCCTATTTAAGGCGCAATATAAAGCGTTCATTGCTTTAGCATTATTTTTACACCTTAGTTTATCATTATCATCCCATTTATCTTTAGGTTTTAGTAATGTCCCCTCTCCCACTACCGTTGTAGGAGGAGAGTACCGAACTTCTACCATGTTCCATACTTCTACATCCATGGTCATAAGAAAACATATCATTCGATTTTTCCAGTAGTTAAAATCTGACCCAGTAAAGAGAGGTGGTCGACTAACCACTTGACCCTCCAGAAAAGCGAGATCATGAGACACGATTATTCCCGGTTGTTAAGCCGATTGGAATAAAACCGCTCTGATATCAGTTGTTGGATCGGTAGGCGCCCTTAGAGGGGGGGGTGAATAAGGGTTTTCAAAAATTTATATTATATTTTGAAAAGCTTTGAAATAATGCGAGATTATGACAATGAGAAGTCAAGTAAATCAATTGAAATAAAGTAGAGACATGTTTTATTAATATGAAATAAGGTTTTACAAAAGTTGATTTCAATAACGCTAGAAATTGGTGGCGAAGAATAGTAGACTCTTTTTGTTTTCTATCCCGACTCGCATCCCCACGAACCGGTGGACCTAGCCTATCCCTCCCGGATTCAGCCTCAAGCCACTCTAGCCAACCCTTCCGCAGATATGGCCTCGAGCACCCCCTAGACCAAACCTAGATCTAGTCGCCAACACGAGGCGAATTTCTGCCCTAAGTCCTACCCAGACCTAGTCGCCAAGACGAGGCGATTTCTCTAACCGTTTACAAGAAATATGAAATGAAAATAATTAAAACTCCCTCTTGATGAACTTCTGAAGTTGGAGACGAAGATTTGTTGTAGAATAAGCATTGTAGAAGCGGACTTCATTTGGATCCGGCGTGAAGAGATTCTCCTTCAGAAGTTTGCAGAACTTTGGTAGGACATCAACTTTCAGCCAAGGCAGCCTCTAGAATTCTAGCACTCAATCTCTCTCTCTGATGTCTGTATGAAACGAGATAAGAGGGGTCCTATTTATAGCCTTAGCGCTAGCGCCTGCGCTAGAGGTATCGTCGGCGCTATCACATTTTAGGACATATCTGCGCGGCCGGATCTTCAATCCGAGGAAACATTTCTCTCTTGCCTTCTGTGCTCCGCGCTATCGCCTGCGCTATCGGATACCGCCAGGCGCTATCTCCTTATAATATGTGCTCCCAGAATTGCGCTTATCAATGCTATCGCCAGGCGCTAGGTGATACCGCCAGCGCTAGCAGGAGTATTGGATTTGATGGCTCAAATTTGGGGGCAAACTTCTTATGTAATCCTTGAGTCATATGGACTTTGTTTTCCTGCACACTTAAACACACAAGATCAAATACACATAGGATTTGTTATTTTCAAACCTAGGAGATGCGGAAGACCATGTTCCAACATGAGCTTCAGAAGCAACATGAGAACATGAGCTGTTACGAGATGGTGGAGCACCTAAAGAAAATGTTTCAAGGGCAAGCTCGCCAAGAGAGGTTTGACATATCCAGGGCGTTATTTCAGTGTAAGATGGGAGATCGGGACCCACTAGGAACTCACGTACTCAAGATGATTGGGTATATAGAGAACCTTGAAAGACTGGGGTTTCCGTTGGGCCAAGAGTTGGCCACTGACCTGATCGTGCAATCGTTGTCGGACAGTTATGAGCAGTTTGTCTTAAATTACAATATGAATGAAATTGACAAGACACTGCCCGAGCTACTAGGCATGTTAAGAACTGCCGAGATCAATATGAAGAAGGTCAAGCCTGCTAGCCCATATTGATGGTGCATAAAAGCAAGGGAAAGACCAAGGGACTCAAGAAGACTAAGGTGGGACCTAAGTCATATCTTGATCACAAGTCTTCAGCACTGAAGAATAAGGGCTTGGCCAAGGAAGGGAAGTGCCACCAATGTGGTAAGGCAGGGCTTTGGGGAGGAACTGTCCCCTCTATCTTGAAGATCTGCAAAAGAAGAAGGGAAGTGTGACTTCCACTTCAGGTATATTTGTTATAGAAATAAACATTTCTGCTCCTTCATCTTGGGTATTGGATACCAGATGTGGTTCTCACATTTGTACGAATGTGCAGGAACTGACAAGGAGAAGAATGCTGGGTAAAGGAGAGGTAGACCTGTGCGTTGGAAATGGAGCAAGAGTTGCTATCATTGCCGTTGGTGTTTATCGTCTTTCTTTGCCCACTGAGCTTATAATTGAATTAGATAATTGTTATTATGTTCCAGCCATAACTCGAAACATTAATTTTGTGTCTTGTTTAGACATGAAAGGTTTTACTTTCATTATTAAGAACAATAGTTGTTCTATATTTCTAAATGATTTTTGTTATGGTGTAGCCCAACTATTTAATGGTCTATATGTTTTGAACTTAGACCATCCGATCTATAACATAGAAAATACTAAAAGACTAAAAACAAATGACTCGAATCCTACATATCTCTGGCATTGTCATTTAGGCCATATAAATGAGAAACGTATATATAAGCTCCATAAAGATGGATTATTGGACTCATTTGATTATGAATCATTTGAGAGATGTGAGTCTTTCTTATTAGGTAAAATTACTAAAGCCCCTTTCACTAGTCATACTGAGAGGGCTGATGATCATTTGGGTATAATACATAGTGATGTATGCGGACCCATGAGTTCTATGGCTAGTGGTAGGTACTACTACTTCGTTACATTTACTGATGATTTCAGTAGATATGGATATGTGTTTCTTATGAAGAACAAATCTGAAACCTTTGAAAAGTTCAAAGAGTTTAAAAATGAAGTAGAGAACCAACTTGGAAAAAAGATAAAAGCCCTCTGATCTAATCGAGGTGGAGAATATCTGAGTTATGAGTTTCGTGATCATCTGATAGAGTGTGGTATTGTATCACAGCTCACTCCGCCCCGAACACCACAACATAATGGTGTGTCTGAGAGGAGGAATCATACTTTGTTAGACATGGTACGGTCGATGATGAGTCATGCAGATTTGCCCATTTCCTTTTGGGGATTTGCTTTAGAGACTGCTGCTTTCACATTAAATCATGCTCCAACGAAAATGGTTCTAAAGACACCATATGAGATATGGAATAGGAAGCGTCCTAGTATGTCTTTTATTAAGATTTGGGGCTGTGAGGCATACGTGCGACGTTAAATGCCTGACAAGCTGGAACCCAAATCAGATAAGTGTTATCTTGTGGGATATCCTAGTGAAACCAAAAGGTATTACTTCTACCTGCCGTCCGAGGGAAAAGTGTTTGTCGCAAGGACTGGCGTCTTTTTGGAGAAAGAGTTCTTATCCAGAAAGACTGCAAAGGTGGAACTTGAAGAAGTTCAAGAACCACAAACAGTAGCTGAACCGATTTTAGAACCTGAGCAAGGACTACAAGTTGTTGTAGCTAGAGAGTCTGCTCAAGAAACACAAGTCCTGCGTAGATCTAATAGACCAAGATTTGAGCCTGAGAGATATGGATTTCTCGTGTCTCAAATAGGTAACGTGTTGCTTATGGATCATAATGATGAGTCTGCAACCTATCAAGAGGCTATGTGTGGACCTGACTCTGAGAAGTGGCTTGAGGCCATGAAATATGAAATGGACTCCATGTATGCAAACCAAGTTTGGACCTTGGTGGAAGCACCTGAAGGGGTACGACCCATAGGGTGCAAGTGGGTCTTCAAGAAGAAGACCGGCATGGATGGGAATGTACAGACATTCAAAGGCCGGCTGGTGGCTAAAGGTTTCAGGCAAATTCATGGTGTTGACTATGATGAGACCTTTTCCCCTGTAGCCATGGTCAAGTCCATCAGAATTCTACTTGTTATTACTACGTATTATGACTACGAGATCTGGCAAATGGATGTCAAAACGGCTTTCCTTAATGGAAACCTCCTTGAGGAAGTGTACATGACACAACCTGAGGGTTTTGAATCTCCAAATGAAGCCACTAAAATATGCAAGTTGAATCGATCCATTTATGGATTGAAACAAGCTTCTTGAAGTTGGAATCTTTGTTTTGATGAGAAAATCAAAGAGTTTGGTTTTATCAAGAACGAGGACGAACCTTGCGTTTACAAGAGGATTAGTGGGAGCATTGTCGTTTTCCTGATTTTGTATGTGGATGACATACTGGTGATCGGAAATGACATTCCGACCCTGCAAGCTATTAAGAATAGGCTAGGGGACTGCTTTTCTATGAAGGACTTGGGTGAAGCGACTTATATACTTGGTATTAAGATCTATAGAGATAGATCGAAGAAGTTGCTGGGTTTGACCCAGAGTACATACATTGAGAAGGTGTTGAAATAGTTCAACATGCTTGAGTCCAAGAAAGGATTCTTACCCATGTCACATGGTGTGAGTCTCTCTAACGACTAGTGTCCAAAATCTTTGGAAGATAAGGACCGCATGAAGTTGATTCCATATACTTCGGCAATTGGATCAATCATGTACGCAATGTTATGTACTCGACCCGATGTCTCTTATGCTTTGAGCATGACTAGCAGATATCAGTCTGATCCTGGTGAGAGTCATTGGATTGCAGTCAAGAATATCTTAAAGTACTTGAGAAGGACTAAAGATGTATTCTTGGTGTATGGTGGAGAGGAAGAGCTCGTCGTAAAGGGTTACACAGATGCTAGCTTCCAGACTGATAGGGACGACTTAAAGTACCAATCAGGCTTTGTATTTTGCCTTAATGGAGAAGCTGTATGTTGGAAGAGTTCCAAGCAGGAGACAGTTGCTGATTCTACAACTGAGGCCGAGTATATCGCTGCTGCAAATGCGGCGAAGGAGGCTGTATGGATTAGGAAATTCATCTGCGAGTTAGATGTAGTTCCTAGCATTATTGATCTCGTAGTTCTCTACTGTGACAACAACGGTGCTATTGCACAAGCTAAGGAACCTAGATCTCATCAGCACTCCAAGCACATACTTCGGCGGTTACATCTTATTCGAGAGATTGTTGATCGAGGAGATGTGAGCATATGCAGAGTACCGACTGGAGAAAATATTGCGAATCCACTGACGAAGCCTTTTGCACAGAGAAAGCATGATGGTCATACTAGATCAATGGGTATTAGATACCTGAATGATCATCTCTAGTGGGAATCTTGTGGAATGTATTTCTCAGTTTTTGATTATTCATGTGATGAATAGAGTACTTTTAATTTCATTTTTCGTTTATGGCAAGTTCTTTTATTATGTTACATATTTCTACTGATAGATTAATTAGCATAATAAATGCCCTTAGAATGTTTGCTTTCATAGGAATTCAAGTATGTGACTTGAATGTGAGGGCCTATGTTTATAAGAAGCTTCATTCTTAAATGGTCCCTGGTCATTGTATCATCTTAGAAGTTCAGGGCGATGATGATACAAAAAGACTAGCATGTGCGTTGACTGATGACCGATTCTCACAGGTCATGATATTGTGATATCAAGTCATCACATGGGTACTTGTTAGTGAACAAGTTGTAATGGACAGACCAACCTTGAGACTACTTTGTAGATTGTTATATGAACATGTCACAAGTAGGTCTCAACTGACAATGGTGTTTATGGTTCTTTGACCTGAAGTCATAACATTCATCAAGTGAGGAAGAGCGTACTTTGATGCCATCTAAAGTCTTCCTTGAGAAAGGTTGATGATAAGGGTGGTTATTGGGTATGTTAAGATTCATTTGGGTGTTTGTGTGTGAGTAGATATGGGATTTGTCCTCCTATATGATAGGAGTTACATCCATGGTCCCCTTGATGGAATGAGACTGAGAAAGGCATGCCCATGCTTGGTTGAGTCAATATGTGATATTGAGCTCACCATTTTCAGACAGTCTATTCTAGATCAAGGAATTAGGATTGAACAATTACGAGGGTGACACGGTCCATGCCTCTAGTTCTATGCGAATGTAAGGGACAAAGGGACATGACAACACTGATACATTGGTCAAGACTGGCTTGTTGAGTTATGAACTCTTATTGCTTGGGTAGCAATGATGCATTGCTAGATGCCGCTCATTGTTTGTGAGACTTTTATTTGATACGTTCAAGATCAAGTGGGAGACTGTTGGTGTTTCCATGGTGATCTGGAAGTGGTCAAATATCTAGTCTCACTACCAACACGATATGAGCCTATGGGGTCGCACAAAAGAGTGCTTGGAGAAATTGGAGGAAGAATCATGTTGACAAGGGATCGGATTAAAAGGATCGGATTAAAACAGGCGTTTGTCAAACGACTAATGTAGCGCATTCGTCGAACAGTGCTCGTCGAACAAGTTACTCAAACGGCTAGCGTAGCGCGTTCGTCGAATGGCTCGTCGATCGACTTAGTGTTGAATAATATCGTCTTGACTGTCAAGAGGATGTTCTCGACGATATATGTATATCCTCTCGACGATATACATGTCTTCTCAATGGCCAGTAAATCACGTTCGTCGAATGGCTATTGTAGCGCGTTCGTCGAACGGCGTTCGTCGAACAGTTCGTCGAACGGCGTTCGTCGAACAGTTCGTCGAACAGTTCGTCGAACAGTTCGTCGAACAGTTCGTCGAACGGATAATGTAGCTCGATCGTCGAACGTCGTTTATTGAAAAGTTCGTCGAACATCATTTGTCGAACAGTTCGTCTAACAGCTAGTGTAGCACGTTCGTCGAACGGCCAGCGCGTTAGACGAATGGTGGCCAGTTCGTCGAACGCAGTGTTCGACCCTTTTATCTTCGGCCGACGCTTCTCTTGATT
Source organism: Dactylorhiza incarnata (assembly GCA_033032865.1). Lineage (NCBI taxonomy): Eukaryota > Viridiplantae > Streptophyta > Magnoliopsida > Asparagales > Orchidaceae > Dactylorhiza > Dactylorhiza incarnata. The sequence continues at coordinate 3,844,483 of JAWHQI010000084.1, read as the reverse complement.
CCTGGAGGTATAAAAGAATACGATTCTTTTAACCTAATAACCGACCTAATTTTGGCGATCTTTTTTGCAAGAGAGAGCGACGGAAGTGTTCCACAAGGGTTCTGACGGAAGTGTTCCGACCGGTCGATCCCGCCGCCGCTGCCTCTCCCCATCGTCGGACCTAGCAGTCCGTGTAAGACGTAGGGAGCAGTTCTTCTCCGACCTAGATCTTGTGCGATAAGAGGCTAGGGTTCTTCAACACTCGTGTGGATTTCCCGTAGAGGCCCAGATTTATTTTAGCGCTTGGAACTCAAGTTTTGTTCACTGGATCCGCCAAAAGAGCATCTCGGTTGAGTTGAGACTCAACCCCCTTCAGGTATAATTTCTGCAATGTGTTGCTGGATGTCTTATTTCTTGAATCTATGAAATCCCAAGTTCCATATAACTCTTTTGGGTTGTTCTAGTTATTTATTCCGCTGCGCATATATAATATGCTGTTTTATCATTTCTGAAATGGTATAAAGAACACCCAACACCTACCGCCGGCGTTAGCAAGTCATCGGGACGACGGGAATGGGTAACTTCCCATCGACCCTTGATATTGATGAAAAGGAGGTTTCTTAGAAATAGCTAGTGCTCGGCGGTAGCCCTACCGCCGGCGCTAGCAAGTCGTCGGGATGACGGGAAAGGGTAACTTCTCGTCGACCCTTGAGATCGACGAAAAGGAGGTTTGTTAGAAATAGCTAGCGCTCTGCGGTAGCCCTATCGCCGGCGTTAGCAAGTCGTCAGGACGACGGGAAAGGGTAACTTCATGTCGACCCTTGAGATCGACGAAAAGGAGGTTTGTTAGAAATAGCTAGCACTGGGCGGTAGCCCTACGGCCGGCGCTAGCAAGTCGACGAGACGATGGGAAAGGGTGATTTCTCGTCGACCCTTGAGATCGACGAAAAGGAGGTTTAATAGAAATAGCTAGCGCTCGGCGGTAGCCCTACCGCCGGCGCTAGTAAGTCGACGGGACGACGGGAAAGGGTAACTTCCCGTCGACCCTTGAGATCGATGGGAAATAGGTGCGATAGAAATAACAAGCGCTCGGCGGTAGCCCTACCGCCGGCGCTAGCAAGTCGATGAGTCGACCGGAAGGCAGGATTTCCCGTCGACATCCAATGTCGACGAAAAGGTGTGTCGATGATGAGTCCTGATCATATACACTTTTATGGACTCATCTAGGCCTTTATTTAGTATTTTCACCGCACTTTAGCATTGTTATAGTTTATATTTGATATTCCATGCTAGGTGCACTTCTAGGCCCATTTTGGTGTGATTTCATGCTTTTCTTCATTAGTAGTTTTCATGCTCCGTTAGGTGCCACTTTCAGTGGCTAGATTCGTGGTTGTGCTGGAATAGGAGTCGTGCAGGTGTTCCCGGTGCAATTCTGCACAGGAACACTGCGCACGATCACCGGTTCTATTGCGCACGACCACTGGTCGTGCGCCACTGATCGTGTGCACTTAACCCTTTTTCATGAGTTCTGTTTGGTGCAGTGCGCACGAGCATCTACGATAGTGCGCACGACCACCGGTCGTGCGCCACTGTTCGTGCGCACTTATCATTAATTTTATGAGTTCTATCTCGACCAGTGCGCACGACCACCGACGATAGTGCGCACGACCACCGGTCGTGCGCCACTGGTCGTGCGAACATTATATTTTATAAATTGCTTTTCTTGCAGGTTCTGTCCAGTCGGACGCACGATCACAGGATTCTAGTGCGCACGACCACTGGTCGTGCGCCAATGACCGTGCGCACTGTTTAATTCAGCGCCTATATAATGACCTGTTTGCGAATTAGGTCGAGAGTACGCCGGGGAACTCCGTTCAGTCCGCCATTTTCGTCATTTCCAGAGGTTTTTCACCCCCTAAGCCTCCTCCATCATCCAAGGGCCTAAAGGAAGGGATTCTACACTCATTTTGATCGCTAAGGAAGAAGTTCTTCGCATTAGACGTGGCCGGATGGTAAATCGCTGGAGAAGACGGGTCCATTGGGAGGGGTGACAGCCCTCCTCTACCCCGGATGCAGTTGGGACCGAGCTAGGACGCGGATTGACACCCCGGTGCTTCCTACCGTGAATCTACAACGAGACTCCGGATTCGGTCGTATCTCTTGCCCTTTTTCTTCTACTTGTGTGATTGTATTTGTTGTAATCTCTTTATCTACATGATGAACGCTATGAACCATGTTTAGTATTGTTTATTTCATGTTTATGGAATCAATTTGTTCATTTGTGTTAATGAGGTGCGCCCCCATTGATTTTCCGCCCCACCACCGTGTTCGGTGCCGCACTAGCAATTGCTAGTGGCGTGCTTGTCAAAGAGGTGCTTGCGACCCTCATTCCGCTTGCCTACTCGTTCATCCGCCCTTGCGACGCAGCGCGCTCAAGGCCTGCCTAGTCTCCATCCCGCCAAGCGAAGCATTGCATAGCGGCACTGCATAGGAGTAGTTATAATATTTTATTTTATTATTCGCAAACCAAACCAACTATCCATTGTAACACCGACCAAGGACTTCGATCTCAAGTCCTTCCTCGAAACCTAACTCCACCTTACTGTGTTCCTCAAGAGATCGACACTCGGGGATTTTCCCCATTATTATTACTTGCGCGACCGGTGCACTTGCCGAAATTATCGCAACAGTCGACTAGAGCGTTAGCGCTTGGTGGTAGCGCTACCACCGGTGCAAGCAAACAGAGAACTTTGGGTTCTCCCACTTGGGTGTGGTAGGAGTTCCTATTCCCCATGTCAATTGGATGAGGTGTAGATGAATTTTATGATCTTGATATGGGGTATTTCGATGCACAATTGAATGAAGAATTCAGGGGACTCGTTTACCTAAATGCTCCCACCGGATGATAGTCTATCGGATGATTAGGCTCGTGATGACAATATGTACACTCTTGTTGGATTTCATAGTCTTGGATAAGTAGTAAGGGAGAAATAATGCCGAATGTGAAGGCCGGTCGAGCAGAGATGTTGTGTGAATCGTGGACACACTAGTGTGGGCCGGAGATAATAATTCCAGATGTATTCTGTCGAGATGTCTCCCCAGATCCATCGTTAATTGTTAGTTTACGTGGAATCGTAAAAGCATAGATGTGAATTAATGTTCCTATCATGTGAGATCCACTGGATGGTTTGGATGAGTGATAACCCTGCAATAAGGTTGATACCTTTGATTATATTATAGCATGTTGTGATCCGTACCTGAGGATTGGATAATGGTGATACATGCGAACCTACTTGATTAGTAGAATATGAATATGACACCGTGACTACAAGTAGTCCTAGAGGAGCGGTTAGAGTAATTTCCATATTTTGGCGCACGCCACCGCACGAGAGTTACGTTAACTCAGTATGGGTAGAAGCGTTGGCTGGATGTGGATTATAAGATATGGTTATATCTTATGGTGATATGTTGGGAGGCCCAGTTGTTGGGGGCCCTAGATGCTAGTTAGCATCAGTTGACTTGTATGATGTGAAAAATGAGAAGACTCCTCCGGTGAGTCCTTGGGTGCTTGATAGCACAGGTTATGCATGGAAATTACAAGAAGGCGCTCGGTTTACATATGGTGGTGTAATGATCCTGGTTTGAGGATTACTTGTGACGGGTCTATGGGCTTGCTAGTCGTGATACCGACAGAAGCTGGCAGTTATACTCTAGACCGGTTGGGATGGACTCTTGGTGCCCACTTCCCAGAGACCCCTTCCATGTTATGAAGACTCAACATGATGCGAGAAGTACGCAGTGCTCCGCTGTGTGTTCTTAGCGTTGAGGCGTACATAGGCCTAGGTCTGGTAGTGTTGATACCCGCCTAGTTGTGCAGGAGCCCGTTCCATAGTCTCCGTCTGGCCACGAAGCGAGGTGCCTGAGTGGTTAGCTACCCTCGAAAAGCGGGAACTACAGGTCTATGTCGACATAGCAAAATGCATGGGTGAGTTCATCATATCATAATCATTGCATTGCATTCATCCTTCATGATCATAGCATTGCACCGCATCGGGTCCATCATATAAATTAGTATGGGCTCTTTTATATGATGGGTTCCAAATTGGAAACCTTAACTTATAAGTTTGTATGGGCATTCATATAAGTTAAGGTACGAAATGAACTGCTTACTTCTGTGTTGTTTCACTACTTGATTATACTCTGTCATTGTCAAATTATTTGTTAAATGTACTTCTTATACATTTGAGACACTGCTGTAATTACATCTTTCCTTGTCACCTGCTTTTGCTACTACTGACTATATTGCAGCTTTTCTTCATTCCCTTCCGCCCGGTGCCTTGGAGTCGTCGGGGGAGAGGATGTGAAGCCACTTTGTCATTATGACTAACGGTTGTTACACCACTACTTTTAGGAGCACCCTCAGGTGGAGCAGCAGAGTACTATACAGGAGGACAACCAGGCCAGGGTGACAGTGCTGGTGATTACGATACCTTGGCTACCATCAGTGGCAGATGTGAACGAGTGGTTGGAATGTGGCCTTAGGGAAAGTTTATACTCTGATGATTTACAGGAGCTTGTGTAGCTTCCTGTCTTTTTATGTAATGTTTGGACACTATCACTTAATTTGTGAATCAATGGCTTGTAATGTTTTCTATTATTGATGGGTTGGCATGATGATATCTGAGAATAGTCGGCAGGGTAGGCGTCTTGTGGAGGGGGCTAGCCCGTGTGCTGGCACTTCCGCAAGGCAGCTGTCCTGGGCATAGGACTCCCCTCGGCCGTGTCTTGTGTTCTGGGAGGGGGGTCTTACACATTGCATTTTAACCCCTACCCTAATCGTATAAATTGGTTATGGGACTTTTTATACGATAGGCCCTGCTAAACAACCCCTTGGTTTATTGGTTTGTATGGGCATTCCTATAAATTATGGTTACACTTCTTTAATACTGTTTCCTTATTACTATTATGCTTGGTACTGCTTTACTTATTACTACTGCTTACTTGTTACCGTTTTACCTCTTACTGCTTACTCATTGTACTATTTGTTGCATAGTGATAGACCCTCCCGTAGTTAGATTCATTGTCACCTGCTTTTGATTATACCCCTTGATGTCCTCCGCTTTAACCTTCCCATACAGTGCCTAGGAGTCACCTGGGGAGGGGTGGGGGATTGGCTTAGTCTTTTGACTAACGATCGGCGGACCTTATCATTTTAGGGGACCGAGGAGACGCTGCAGCACCAGAGGCCGGTGCAGATGGAGGCGGGACAGTGTAACACGGGAGAACCGATGATAGGATCCGTGAGTGTTCTATTAGTTTTACTAGATTATGCTTCCGCGAGTGACTTTTGTAGTGAGGCTATGATGAACTGGGCATGAACCCTTTTATTACTATCTTCTCTTTAGTTACTGTATGTGGACATTTCTATTCTATGATTCCTATATGGCATGTGATTTGTGGACTTGTCTTCAATTGTACTTCTCTTTTCTGTGATCGATATGGCCGGCAGAATCGGCGTTTTGTAGTGGTGGCCTTCCCGAGTGATGGTGCCACCGCAAAGCGGCGGTTCTGGGCATAAGACCTGGGTTTTTACAGAAAAAAGGGGTCTTACCGATACGAACTCGAATGATCGATACGAACTCGATGTCATTCGTTTCATTCAAATATGATGAGAATTGAGGAATTTGAACGAAATAGGTCGCATTGAGCTACACGATAACTCACACTACAATATTTTTGGCTTTTAACAACACTTAATTTTGCAACATTTATAAAATGTTGTCTAAACATAACATAAAGAACAATTTTTAATTGTTGCAATAGAGTATCAGTTTTAGGCAATATTTTCGACACAACATTCATTAAATGTTCTCTCTTATCCATTACTGGGAACATTTTCTAAATGTTGCATTTGCCGACTCACTTTAAACTACAATTGTAATATGTTTTCTATTACAATTATATTTTGCAACATGTTAAAAATATTCCTACTCTATCTAACCTTGGCAGAAAAGACTATTCACACAGCAAAATTAGTACTTCCTTTCTATCCTCCACAACCTTTCTCCGCTACAACAAAGTAGTATTATGGGGGCATTTTTTGCAGTACTTTTAGAAATGTCGATGTAGATTTTAGGTGGAATTCACGCCGCTTTTTCTAAAAAACGGCAACAAAAATGTTGAACTAATTTTAACCGTGAAAACCATAGGCTAATGACCTATTCACTGAATTTTGGCACATAACACTCTTCAATTAGCTCTTCTTAGAATATTGCACAATAACTTTAAAGTTTGGCACTTTGCCCCCTCCAAAATTATTCTTTAAGCAGGTTGCACCCTCGATATATGATATTAAAGATTTTGGTTAAAAATGTAATAAAATTACCTAGGGTAGTTTAGGTATTATAAAAAAATAACTCATTTTAACCTAAATTGAATTGATAATTGTTATGTGCAAACCTATTTTGAATAGGTGCAAACCAACTCGTTAAATAAAAAATAATAAACAAATATTAGGTATTAAATTCTATTTCTTGTTAGATGTAAACCATTCTCCCCACCGAAACTTTGGCGAAACCTCCATGGGAGAAACCCGCGACTGGAGAAACCCTAGCTATAGCGCCTTCAGGTTTCCTCCTCTCGCAAACAACGTTGTTTGCGATTTCGGCGAGCCTCACGGTGATCCTCTCCCAGCGAGCCTCGCGGTGATTAGTAATGCTAACAAAAATTGTTATCAGAACAATGAAGCATGATCTTCTTTGATACACCTGCCTGACCCTTCTGCGTTCCTGCTCAACAACCACATCCAGCGGCGCATCTTACTCGATGACGACATCCCCAGGCATCTCTGCTAGGCGGAGACATCCCAATGCTTCCTGCTCGCCTGTGACATTCGTCGTGTTTTTTTGCTCGACGACGACAGTGGTGGCCTCCCTGTTGCGGTATTTCCCATTTTTGTGATCTTCCTGCTTGCGTTCTTTACCCTAATAAACCTTGGATGCAATGGATCTACCCGCTTGATCATCCAGAAATTATCTCCCATGTTGGTCATGATGCCTCCCTTCTTCCCGCGAAAAATTTTTAGGTACGTCAAACGCACAGCAGGCATGGTGCGTTTGAAATTATAAAAAATGCATTTTTAGAGCAAGTTAATTATTTTTTTACAAAAATAATTATCAAATAGTAATTATATTTTGCTTACAAACATTTTAAGATCATTTTTTTTAAAAAAATGTTTTAAAAAATAAACTCCGTCCGGATCTCGGCATTCCGATCGGAGGTGTTTTTTTTTTTAAAATAAGCTCCGGCCGGATCTCGGCATTCCGGCCGGATCTAAAAGTTGAAAATTTTGACGTATAACAACATGGTACGTTTGAGGTACCTAAAAATCTCTCGTGAGGGCATCATGGCTTCCCCATTCTTCCCGCTTAGGGCATCATGGCGCACCTGTTACACCTACGGTGTACTTTAAAGACTACCATCCAACATCTCATATTAAAACAAATGTCAGCCATCAAAATAAACACGTCAAACGAGAAGAAGAAGAAAAGCTAGCATCAAATCAGCCCACCAGCTGTCGGCACCGGATGAGCTAGTCAAATCCAACGGTAAAGGATTAAAGAAGATCCAACGGCTACAACAACACATCGATAGAACAAAACACATCCAGGCTTTACAGATAGCATGACACGTGGAGATATCAGATCTTGCCAGCCTCACTCAACGACAATCTTGTTAACTATAATTTTATATAAATATTGATTAAGAGCTGTAATAATCTAAGTTTGGAATTAATAAAGTCCTTCTACCTTACCTGTTTCCTCTTCTTCTCTCTTATCTCCGGCCAGCCTCCCCGACCTTCACTCTTAGGCTCTGTTTGGTTGGGCTGTTGCTGATGGAAAGCTGCTGATGGAAAGCTGTTGATAGGAAAAGTGCTGATTCTAGAAAATGGAGTTTTGCTAAAAACTGTTTGGATGAAAAGTTGCTGATTCTAGAAAATGGAGTTTATAAAACGGAGTTTTGAAAAAGTTGTTTGGAAACAAAACAGAGTTTTGAGTGAATTTTTTTTTCTCACCAAATATATGAAAAATAAATATATTTTCCATCATATAATACCAAATACAAAAAAATAATATCCACATGAACCATATGTCATGATATCTCCTACGATCTTGATTCATACAACTGATCTGCTATACTATGACGTAGCGCGATCATCTCCTCTACACCACATGCAGTGTCAGGGCATGTATCTTGCCACTCTTGTGTTGCCACTCCATCATCTCTACCCCTCTGCTCGGACTCACTGTAATCAAAATCCACACGCGAAGGATGCCGACGAATGAAATTATGTAAAGTCATTGTGGCCATCACAATATCTGCCTATTGGTCAAAGCGAAAGCTTGGCATATCCCGCAGTATGGCGCACTTCTTCTTCCATACACCGAAAGATCGTTCTATCACACTTCTAAGCGATGAAAGCGCAAGATTGAACATCTCTCGATGTCCTTCTGCGCGACGTCCACCACGGGCAAAGTCTGGCAGATGATACCTTGTATCTCGATATGGTTTTAAATATCCTTTTTGCAGAGGATAGTCAGCATCAACCAAGTAATATTTTCCTGAAAAATATTATAAAATGTTTAAAATTTGATATATTTTTTAAAGTAATAATTATATGAACTGATTTTTTACTATTTACCTTGAGGTGGATGAGGGAACGTAAAATGAGGATCAGTAATTGCATAATTGAATATGCGACTATCGTGGGCAGATCCCTCCCAACCCGCCATAACGAAAGTGAAGCACATGTTGAAATCACAAGCTGCCATGACATTTTGTGTCGGTCTGTCCTTTCTCCCAATATATGGAACTTGAACTCCCACTGGTACGCATGCGTCGACATGTGTTCCATCTATTGCCCCAACGCAATCTTTAAAAAAAGGTATATAACTCCTGTCATACATAATCTCTGGCGGAGTGCAGCCGAAAGACCTATCTGATGGTTGTATCACTTCCTCGGCTAACTGCAACACCAACACACATATATACACACACACACACACACACGACACATACAGACACACACACACACACCAACACATATATATACACCAACACACACATCACACCAACACACACACAAACAATAACACATATACACATACAAACAACAACACATACACACACACACAACACATATACACACACAACAAACAACACACACGCACAACACATACAGACACACACACAACACACATTTCACAACAACACACACACACACCACATACACATACACACAGACATAAATTTATTCACAACAACACACACATTTCACAACACACACACACACAATTAAAAACACACACACACACACATTTCACAACACACACACACACACACACACACACATTTCACAACAACACACACACCACACATACACACACATACATTATTCACAACAACATACATACACACAACAACACATACACACACATCAATTATTCAGAACAACACACATCAATTTAAAAAAACACACATTACACATTCCTCATTTCACACACATACACACACAATTAAAACACACACACACACACACACACACACACACAATTAAAACACACACACACACACACACACATTTCTCACCAACACACACATCACACCAACACACACATCACACCAACACACACACAAACAATAACACATATACACATACAAACAACAACACATACACACACACAACACATATACACACACAACAAACAACACACACACAACACACACACACAACACATACAGACACACACACAACACACACATTTCACAACACATACACACACACAGACATAAATTTATTCACAACAACACACACATTTCACAACACACACACACACACACACACACAATTAAACACACACACATACACACACATACACACACACACACATTTCACAACACACACACACACATTTCACAACAACACACACACACCACACATACACATACACACACATTATTCACAACAACATACATACACACAACAACACATACACACACACACATCAATTATTCAGAACAACACACATCAATTTAAAAAAACACACATTACACATTCCTCATTTCACACACATACACACACACAATTAAAACACACACACACACACACACACACACACACACACACACACAATTAAAACACACACACACACACACACATTTCACAACAACACACACACACACCACACATACACACACACACATTTCACAACACACACACACACATTTCACAACAACACACACACACACCACACATACACACACACACATTTCACAACACACACACACATTTCACAACAACACACACACACCACACATACACATACACATACACATACACACACACATAAATTATTCACAACGACACACATACACACAACAACACATACACACACACATCAATTATTCAGAACAACACACATCAATTTAAAAAAAACACACATTACACATTCCTCATTTCACACACATACACACACAATTAAAACACACACACACACACACATTTCATAACAACACACACACACACACACACCACATACACATACACACATTTCACAACACACACACACATTTCACAACAACACACACACACACCACACATACACATACATACACATACACACACATAAATTATTCACAACAACACACATACACACAACAACACATACCCCCACACACACATCACTTATTCAGAACAACACACATCAATTTAAAAAAACACACATTACACATTCCTCATTTCACAAACATACACACACACAATTAAAACACACACACAAACACACATTTCACAACAACACACACACACACACACACGACACATACACATACACACACATAAATTTTTCACAACAACACATACACAGAACAACACATACACACACACACACCACACACACATACACCAAAAATACACATACATATTCCTCATTTCACACACAATCTTTTGTCTGCAAATCTACACACATCACACATACATACACACACATGTACTTGAAAAACAATCGGGTTAAACTATGGAAAAAATGATTTTTTTTGGAACAACTTGAATCATCAATCACAGTAGGATTTATGGAAATTTCAGATGCCGCAATCATGCACAAACTATAAAAACTGGAGAGAAGGAGAAGAGGGATACCTAACGGAAATAGATCTTTAGCGAGAGGGATGCGTTGAAAGCAAAGATGTCGATGGAGGTGAGAACGACGAGAGATCTCCTATCTGAAAATATAAAAAACGAGATCATTAATTACAGGAAATCAGAAACCTAGCAGGAAGAAGAACATCAGCTGACGGGGAGAAGAACCAAGCAGGAAGAAGAACTTCAGAAAAATTTATGCCAAGCAGGAAAACATACGCTGACGGGGAGAGATGTGCGCATGGAATAGAAACGCCGACGGAGGAGATCTGCGCAGGATTTTACGCCGTTGTCGAAGGGGGAGAATGTCGCCGCTCGCGATATCGGGGTAGGTTTCCGAAAGGAAGCAGCGCAGCTTTTGCAGTTCACCGCAATAAAAGATCGTGTCTCAGCCATATAAGAAAACATCGGTCCTAAATAAATGGAGTTTTGGAAAACAGCCGAACCAAACGCCGCTTATGCATAAAATAATGGTGTGTCCCAGCCGCACAACAACCTAACAGCCGAACCAAATGCTACCTTAGTACGTATATTGCAACATTTGGTGCTCTCCTTCTATCCATTCATCATGACTGGAGGAACTCAAAATCGCCTCAACACCATCAACAATTCGCTAAAGGAGGAACAATAAGAACGACAACAACAATTGGAAAACCTCCGACAAGAAATCCAACCAAAGGACAATCTGCTCACCCAGCAGATAATTGCGACCAGAGAACATGCCTCGACCCAAATCAAAGATCTGCGTCAAGAAATGCGGATGCTAATGAGGGGAATACAACAATATCTAGACGCTAATTCGGCGCGTCACCAAGGACAACCACAGGAATCAAATTCAGAACCTTCCATCGGAATACTGGGAGTACAACCATCTATGTCATCAACCTAGGTTATGTCTTATCAACCTCGCTTGATTAATTTTTTTCCCACATTTTTCCGAGGGCAACCCCACTGATTGGTTATACGATTTGAAGATTTTTTTTAAATATAATGCAATTCCGAAAAAAAAATTTCTTATTTATGCACCACTGCACCTAGACCAACTGGCGTACAAATGGTACCAGGCAACCTTGCGAGACCATCCAACACTGTCTTTTCAAATGTTCACAAATTCCATTATGAAAAGATTTGGCCCTTCGTGATACGCAAACCCCCAAGGAGCCTAAACTAAATTACAACAAATGACCACAATTATAGAATACAAGAAACAATTCGAAGAATTAACAACACGTGTTCCAGGATTATCCCCAACTTTTTTGACTAACATGTTCATATCTGGTTTAGCCCCACAAATTTAAGGTCAAGTGTTGTTTCACGAACCCACAGAATTACACGATGCATTTGCAATTGCCCGCATGTTTGAAGACCAACAACTCGCAGAAAATCGTAATCGTTATAATTATACTAAACAACAAACTTTCACCCAGTCAAAAGCCACAAATTGGCAACCAACAACATCGAGAAACACAACCACTACAATCACACCAAAACCAGCATTTATCAAGAAATTAACTCCCGCAAAACTACAACAAAGACGTGACAAAGATCTTTGTTATAACTGTGAGGAGAAGTTCTTTCCGGGCCATAAATGCAAAGGAAAAGGGGTCCTTTGTTATTTCGAAGGAACTGACGATGATGACACAAAAACACAGGCCACTCCCGTTGATGTCAAAACAAAGTACTGCAATCAGCGATACGCATACTAGCCTTAACGGACTCTCCACCAGAACACTTTATACGTTTGACAGCAAATGTAAACAATCAACCACTAGAGGTACTAATTGACAGTGGAAGCTCCCACAATTTTATCTCGACTAGAATGACAAAATACCTTCAACTACATATACATGTAATTCCCGAGTGTCCATTCTAAATGGGCAAAGGCTAATCAGTAGACAACCGAGGTCGCTGCATGGACATACCGCTACTCATACAGGCCAGAACCTATATAGTCCAACTATATGTTCTCGATATTCAAGGCTCAGATGTGGTTTTAGGACTACGTTGGTTACGTCCTCTTGGACTAGTGACAACGGACTACACACATCTTACATTGAGCTATTCGGGGCCGGATGGACAAATAACATTATTCAGACATCCTACCACCCCAGCAGACCAAATATCATCATCACAGTTGTTTCGTATGCTAGCATTAGAACCCGCAGCCACTTATTTTTTACTTGCCACTGCCAATCACAACAAAGTAGACAATGAAACCCCGGAATCACAAGACCAATACATCCTTCCAGCCACATTCAAAACATTACTACACCATTATTCCTTTTTGTTCACCGAACCCAGTTCATTACCACCACAATGACATACTAATCATCAGATTTTACTAGAACCCGGCACACAACCCCCAAGTCTCAAACCTTATCGTTACCCATATTTTCAAAAAAAATGAAATAGAAAGATTAATTCAGGAAATGCTGGCCAAACAACATATCCAACCCAACACGTCTAGTTTTTCATCCCCAGTCATTTTAGTGAAAAAGAAAGAAGGTACTTGGCATTTTTGCATATACTATCGCGCCCTGAATAAAATCACAACAAAAAATCGCTTTCCTATACCGACCGTAGATGAATTACTAGACGAATTATCTGAAGCACGTTGTTTCTCAAAGCTAGATTTACGTTCCAGCTACCATCAAATACAGATGGTAGCACAAGATATCCACAAAACAGCATTTATGACACACCAAGGGCATTACGAATTTAGAGATATGCCATTTAGGTTGTCCAATGCCCCTTCTACTTTTCAATCATTGATGAACTCCATTTTTCAACCACATTTAAGAAAATTCATTATTATTTTTTTAATGACATACTTGTGTATAGTGTTACGGAAGCAGACCATTTGAATCATTTGACAATTACATTTAAATTATTAGCAGAAAATACACTGTAAGTAAAACTATCAAAATGCTCCTTTTTAACTACTACTATAGAATTCCTGGGCCACCAAATAACTGAGGGAAATGTAGGACCAACTAAAACAAATCTAGAGGCCATACAAAAATTTCTGATTCCTGCAAGCCAAAAAGATATTCGCGCATTTTTAGGATTAATAGGCTATTACTGAAAATCCATTCAAAACTATGCAATGACAGCTACCCTCTAACTGAGTTATTAAAAAATATACCATTCCAATGGACTGCTGCCACCCAGACAACATTTGAGGTTTTAAAAAATAGTTTAATTAACCCACCAGTTTTAGCTTTACCAAATTTCCAAAACCTTTTGAAATAGAAACAGACGCATGAGGCATAGGCATAGGGGTCGTATTACTGCAAAAAAAAAAATCAATAGCCTATTTTAGCCAAAAATTAACTCCCTTAACGCAAAAGAAATCTACTTATGTTAGGGAGATGTATGCCATCACTACAACAATAGCTAAGTGGCGGCAGTATCTATTAGGACACCAATTTATAATATACACAGATCATCAAAGCCTTCATCACCTTTTGACACATGACCTCCATACACTAGAGCAGCAAATATTTTTTTAAAATTATTAGGATATGACTATGTTATAAAATATAAGACGGGAAAACAAAACATAGTGGCTGACACCCTCTCACGAGTCACCCTAATTCCAGAAAATCCATCCCTAGTAGGCATCAACACCCTGACAGTCCCCACCTCACCATTAATAAATACCTTACCAACAGATTATAAGAGTGATCCATATACACAACAACTCATTCACTTAATACACACAACACCAACGACTGTACCAGACTGGACCCTTAAGGGCCAATACATATACCACAAACAAAGAAATTACATTCCAGCAAACTCTATATTAAGAACAACATTAATATAGGAGGCCCACGATAGCTTTTGGGGAGGACATTCTGGAACTAAGGGAACCACATACCATATACAACAACAATTTTATTGGCCTAATATGCTTAATGATATCAAAGAATTTCTAAAATAATGCGATCTGTGTCAAAAGGCGAAACCCATCAATCATTTACCATACGGTTTACTACAACCCTTACCCACCCCAACAAAACTTTGGGCTGATTTAACAATGGACTTTATTACTAGTTTACCATAATTAAATTCCTTCACCAATATACTGGTGGTAGTGGATCGTTTTTCTAAAGCTGCACACTTTGTTGCCATAAAAAGCCCTCTTACGGGACCTAAGACAGCAGGACTATTCTGGAAAAACATAGGAAAAATCCATGGAATCCCATAATTCATTATCACAGATCGGGATTCAATTTTAAGTCATTTTTGGACAGATTTATTCAAAAATCAAGGAACGAAACTCAAATATAGCTCGACATATCATCCGCAAACAGACAGATTAACCAAGCGGGTAAATCATTCCTTAGAGCAATATCTCGGTCTGTTCACAAATAGAAACCCATGAAAATGGTCCTTATATTTGAGTCTAGCAGAATATCATTTCAACACAATAATTAATTCATCGACCGACATGACCCCGTATGATATCATGTTTGGTCGCCCCCCTCCTGGATTAATTTCTTACTGTGCAGGTGCTATATGTAATGAGGCCGTGGACACAACTCTCAAGAAAAGGGACAAACTCCTACAACAACTCAAACTCAACCTGGAAAAATCACAATAATGAATGAAATCAATGGCAGATAAAAGAGAATGGAGATCGAGTTCAAGGAAGGTGACTGGGTCCTTTTAAAACTACACCCATACCACCAAGCTTCACTGGGAAGAACCATCAATGGAAAGCTGAACTTAAAGTACTATGGACCATACAAAATACTGGAGCTCATCGGAAAAACGACATGCCGCCTTGACCTCCCTCCAGAAATGAAGATACACTCCGTTTTCCACGTCTCCTTGCTTAAACCCTACGTCGGAAATCCCAGCCATCCAGTGATTGCTCTTCTGGGTTTACACTGGAAGAATAACCCCCTTCATCGGCCCCTCGCATTTCTCAACAGACGCAAAATATTTCAGCAAGGTCAATAAATATCTCAGGTCCTAGTTCAGTGGGATGGTCTACCCACAGCAGATAGCACCTAAGAGGACTTTACAACCATGGCAAAGTTCCCTCATCTACAACCACTACCCATTACACCAGCATGGGAGACAAAACAAAAACGCGGTGTACGCACACGCCCCACAACAAATCCTTGGTCCAAACTAGGATCTAAATAACAGAAGTCTAGATCGGAAGAGTGGCAAGCGGGAAAAGCGGAAAATAAACAAACAACATCAAAAACTGAAAAATAAGGGAAAGAAGCTTCAGGAATTAGTCCAAATACTCAAAACGTTACAAGGATCCTGCAATTACCATTACATCAAGGCATCAGGTCTCCACCAATCCAAGAGAGAGTACAGGAATCAGTCATGTTCTGTACTTCCTTTCAGTATACAAGGCCTTCATCATGTTCCTGTCATCTGCAGCCCTGTAAAGTAGGAGATCGGCAGTATTCTTCTTCATCCATCTAGGGAACCCGTTGTTCTTTATTGGGTTGTCTACTTTATCACCTAGAGGGGGGGGGGGGGGGGGGGTGAATAAGTTTTTCAAATTACTTTTACCCTTTTTGTGGTTTCTTACTTTCTAGTGTGTTAGGTTAATAATTATTAAGCCCAATACAGAAAGCACTCAAGGATCTATAGAGGTTCCTCAAGACCGGGTGTCTTGAGTAGTCCTCTGCCCCTCTTCGCCTATCTTGCAATGAGCTAGACTCGGCAAACTCCGCCAATGTCTTAGGCCCGCAAGCCATACACCTCGGACCCGCAAGTCCCTGCAGCCTAGGCCCGCAAGCCCCTTCACTGCACCCGAGCCCACAAGCTCGACAATCAGTCCCTCAAGCCCTACACAACACAGACCCGCAAGTCCTATGCCTTGAACCCTCAAGTTCTAGTAGCCTAGGCCCACAAGCCTCTTCACTGCCCCCGAGACCGCAAGCTCGACAAGTACGGACCCGCAAGTCCCTCTGCCCTAGCCCTCAAGCCTCGCAGATCTCAAGCCCTCAAGCTTGACACAGCACAGACCAGCAAGTCTTGCCTCTGCCTTGGCCCGCAAGCCTTCACATGTCTCAAGCACTCAAGCTTGACAATATTGGACCCGCAAGTCCACTGCCCTGGCCCTCAAGCCTCACATCTCTCCAGCCCTCAAGCTAGACACTCAGATCTGAAAACAGATCTTACAGGTTTGGCCCTCAAGCCTTACAACAATGAAAGTTGAAATAAAAACTCTGCCTGATGAAGATCGGCAACTTAGCCTGATGGAGATTGGCTTCTTGGACTTGAAGAGGATGCTCCAAATGTGATCTTGATAGCACAACTCCTTCTTCAATCTCCTCTTTAGTCGGGTGATCGGCTTCTTCTTTAGTCGATGTTGATTGACTGATTCTTGTGAGAACGCTTGATTCTTGTTCTCTACTTGTTCTTCTTCTTCTCCGCAGAATGTACTGTTGTATTGAAGAATGATGTGCGGGATACTTTTTGCTTGTCTTCTTTTCTTCCTGCTATCTAGGGCAACTTCTGTTTCTTCTTATAGTTCTACGAAAATGCTCAACGGTCTTGAAAGGTGTCCTTTAATGTCAGACGCCATTCCGCAAGAAGCATGCGCTGATTGGACAATCAGGCGGCGGCATTAAATGCATGACAGCACGTCCGTAACATTTGAATTCCGTCTAGTTGGTGTTCCCAGCTTTATGACGATAAAGACATCATCTCGACGACAGACTTCGTCGTTGTCTTAGACCTTGGTAGATCTTCATGTCTTCTTGCTTCTGCCTCTGACGTTGTTATCTCGACGATACGAGATATCCTAGCATTTCTGCATATATAACAATATGCTATCTCTAATTGTGTCGTCGTGATCTTCTTTCTTGCAGACTATCATCGTAATCACTTTATTCTCTCGACGACATGTTCATTACGTCGATAGTCACTTCTTCAGGAAATGATATCTTCATAGCAGCTGCCCTAGTCTCTTTGACATCGGCTCTCCTTTACGCCGATATCAGACGAAACTTCTTGACATTTCCTTTTCAATAATAAGGCAACTTTGATGATGTCGACGATAATGCATCTTCTCGACGACATTCCTTCCTTTGATATCTTTGATGTTGCTTTTTCATCAGCTCATTTCTTCTCTCTGATATTCTGTCGGCATTGTGATGTCACAACGATATGTGCATTATAACGATAGTTTCCATTGTTCTTCAGTTTTGCTTTGCTCATTATCATGAAGACAAACATACTTTGTCGACGACATCTCCTATTCTTTTTGACAATATTGTACTTTATTTTCCTGAGATTATGAGCTAGAGAAATGATCAAATACAAAGTGAAGTTTTCTTGACTTTGTGACTTCTTCAAATCAGGAATCATGCAGGCAAGATTCCCAACAATCTCCCCCTATTTGAAGAAGTCAGAATCCCCATTCAAGACTACTTTCACTTGACAATAAATATTATGAACTTATAGAAGGCATGAGCATTTAAGAATTTACTTATCTTTTGCTGAACTTATGAGTACATCAAGCTTGTAGCTCTCCCTTGATTTGATGTCTCTTCTTTTGTAGCTCCCCCTACTCCTTTTGCTCCCCTATCTTTGAGGTCTTCTTGAGCATCTTGTCTTGATCATATTGATACCATTCTCCCCCTTTCTGACTTCTTTCCTGCAAATCATTCTGTCTTTCCTGCATCCTGTATAACCTGCATTTGATGTCTAGCATAAACGCATGTATGATTGTACGACATTTTGCTAGATAGGCTCACAAGGTGCAAGGCATGTTATCAGTTATCAGCAAGCAATAACTGGATATAGCAGTAATTGCACATTTATGAATACCATACACACCATGAATATGATTCAGCAATATAATCACAGGTATATGCCTTATAAGCATTCATATATAAATATTCATATACTTAGATTGTTTATATAAATAACTAGTCATATAAAAGGACCAAATGTTCTTGGAGTAAGATTAGCCTTAGAAATCTACGTCATTATATCGTCTTGAACGAGACGTCTCCTTAGGGCTTGCTGCAGCTGGCTCCCTTTGCTTCCTTCTTCTTCTGTCTCTTGTAGAAGTCAATTGGCTTCCGAATCTTCTTTGGAGGAGGGGGAGGACCGTAGGGAAAGGCCATCTTATGTAGTTTCCTTGCCTCCAGGTCTCTCAGGTGACGATTCCATTCTGTTGAGTACACTCTTTCGTAGTCTACCTGACTGTGTCCAAACGCTATCCACGACTCTGTGATGATTTTATTTGAATGACCCCTCCACCTGCTTGATTCTGGATCCTGCTCAACTTCATTTAGTCTATTCTTTTTGTACTCTGCATTGGAGGTTTTCCTCCTCTTCCTGAATGTTGCTGATTCGACCGAATCGACTTCATAGGCTTTAGAGTCGGTGCTGATGGAAGGTTCATGGGTACATATACGGATGGGGTTATTTGTAGTATTTGCTTTATTTGATTACTTACCCATATTGCTTGATGTGAACAAGCATCTATGCTTCCCTTGATCTCCTCCTGGATTTCTTCCTTAATCTCCTCTTCCCATTTTTGGATTTCTTCTGTCACGGAGTCCGTCAGTTCGAACAGCTGCTCCAGGGTTTCCTGATTTCCGACATCTATGAGGTTTCTCACTTCCAGAAGATGAGTGTCTAGGGTTTGCTCGTGAATGGTGATTCTGTTCAGAATATGACCGATGAACTCCGCTTGTTGAGTGCGGAGTTGAGAGACATCCTTCTTTATCGATTTTATTTCTTCCTTCATGTCGTCCCTGATTTTGTTCACAGCCTTTTCTATAAGAGTCTCCATATGCTCCCATTGAGCTGTGAGCAGGAGTGACATCGAACGATAGATCGGACCTGTCATAGAGGAGGGCATCTCACCGGATTCTTCTTGGAATGAGCTCTCCTAATGAGTTTCCCCCCTCAATATGTTCTTCCCCTTGTCTTGGGTTTTCTTTCAGGGGCTTCCCCTCAACACGACCAATCCCCAGATTGGGGTTGCTGCCTTCCTCTTTCATGGGGGTCATTGGGGATGAGAAGACGATACGTCGGAGACGAAGATGGGGTTTATGGAAGAATTAGTCGGGCAAATGATAGCGTATTTTTGTTCTAGCCCATCATTCTATTTATAGTGAAGGAAGGTGAAGGGGAGCGTACCCTTTTGATTTTATCGATGAGCTGACAGCTATCGCGTTAGGCGGCTCAGATTTATCGATTTACTAGCGCTTTATGTGATCGCGCCCAACCTTGACGGTACCTCTTTTGTCGTTGCGACAGGTATTATGTCGTCGAAATAGCTTACTGTGTCGACGATAAGATTTTTCTTTGCTCGTCTGTCTTTGTCAAACTTCGGTCCTTCCCGGGTGACTTCTTTAGCATCACGCCTGATACTTCTTAGGGATGTGTTGGTCATCCATGATTTGAAGTTCTGCAGATGTCCTTCTTCGTTTTTCAGTAGGAGAATCTGCACTAAGATTGTTAGTGACTGTGTCTGCTGTCCTAGCATATAGGCCAGAACAGCAACTTGTCCAAGGCCTCAGATTTGCTTCTGATAGGTCGTTGGATTCCCTGCAAAATTAGACCACAGACCCTTAGGAACCCAAGTTGCTTTGGGTCCTGGGCGATTGTTAACTTCAAGGAACACATTTGATCTTACTGCTCCTGAATGCGCAAGATGGTGGTGAGTAGGGAAGCATGAGAGTTTAGTATTTGTTACCCTTGGATTAGATAGGTTGAACAACCAATTATAGGTAAAGTGGTCAGTCTTGCCACAACACCAACAATCACACTTATTGTATCTTCTCCTCTTGTTGTTGGTAGGTGCATGATTCTTCTGTGGGCAGTTGGAAGGGTACCTGTAGGAAACAGAATTGTATTGGTTAGAGATATGATTCTTGTCGTTCACAATTCTACTTTTAAACTCAGTCCTTTGTAAGAGTTTCTCCATTCTCCTAGACCTACTGAGCTCCTGTTCCCTCATGATGATTCTTTCATGAGGCATCTTTGGCACATGCTTTGCTCCTCTTGTGGAGCTTTTATCCTTGAGGAATCCTTGCTCTCCTCTTTGGGTGGGACAACAATCTTTAATTGGGAGTGGTGAGATTCTTGGTTTGAAGGTGCTTGCTATAGACTTTCTGTTAGAAAGGGGATTCTCCCGCACACTTCTGACTAACTTATCTTTTGATCTCAGTTGATTGAGCTGGTCTCTATCCTTCTTTAGAAGAACAATTTCTTTGGTTAGAGAGTAGCATAGCTCTCTGCTGTCAACCAGAGCCTTCATGGTTTTCCCAAACTTGGTCATTAGATCCAGGTTGGAGCTAGCATTATAAACCCTTTTGATCTGGCAGAAATCTGCATTCTCAAGAGTCATCTTTTCAGCCTTTTCAGAGAGGTCAGAATTTCTGGCTTGAAGGATTGAGATTTCTTCAGCTTGCTTTTTGTAGGCCTCCTTGCTTTGTCTGAGTTCTTTTAGAAGGGCGTCATATTACATGGACAAGTCATCAATCTTTGATGTGCTTGTTTCTGAGTTCGAGTGTTTGAGATAGATGCGCCCTTATACATACCTATTCTGGAGGTATCTCATCCTGAATTCCTTCCTCTGATTCAGATTGGACAGTTAGTCCAAAATGAGCCTCCTCCTCTGTGTCTGAATTACTTGAGTCACTATCACTCAGGGTTTTGATCTTCCTCTCAGCTGTAGTGCTTCTAACTTCTGATGATCCTTCCATGAGGACTGTTAGAGAGTTCCACATCTCCTTGGCTGTAGTGCAGTGAGCAATTTGCTGGAATATAGGAGTATCAACTGCATTAGCTATAATGCTCTTGGCCTTCTTGTCTAAGTTGACTAGGATGATCTCATCTTCAGTCATTGTCTTGGGCATGGTCTTGGGGGCATATGCCCCTTCTTGAATAATTTGAAACATCCTGTGATCCATAGCCTCCATGAATATTCTAGCTCTTATTTTCCATAGTCTATAGTTTTCCCTAGAACAAATAGCTATCCTTGATTCCATAGCTATGATAAATGGACACCCACTAGCAAATCTGTTTAAGCTGTTAAGCTTTATTTGAACAACCTCGCTTTGATACCAATTGTTCTTTATTGGGTTGTCTACTTTATCACCTAGAGTGGGGTGAATAGGTTTTTCAAATTACTTTTACCCTTTTTGTGGTTTCTTACTTTCTAGTGTGTTAGGTTAATAATTATTAAGCACAATACAGAAGCACTCAAGGATCTATAGAGGTTCCTCAAGACCGGGTGTCTTGAGTAGTCCTCTGTCCCTCTTCGCCTATCTAACAATGAGCTAGACTCGACAAACTCCGCCAATGTCTTCGGCCCGCAAGCCTTACACCTCGGACATGCAAGTCCCTGCATCCTAGGCCCGCAAGCCCCTTCACTGCACCCGAGCCCGCAAGCGCGACACTCAGGCCCTCAAGCCCTACACAACACAGACCCGCAAGTCCTGTGCCTTGAACCCTCAAGTTCCAGCAGCCTAGGCCCGCAAGCCTCTTCACTGCCCCTGAGCCCGCAAGCTCGACAAGTACGGACCCGCAAGTCCCTCTGCCCTAGCCCTCAAGCCTCGCAGATCTCAAGCCATCAAGCTTGACATAGCACAGACCCGCAAGTCTTGCCTCTGCCATGGCCCGCAAGCCTTCACAGGTCTTAAGCCCTCAAGATTGACAATATTGGACCCGCAAGTCCACTGCCCTGGACCTCAAGCCTCACAGCTCCCCGTCCCTCAAGCTAGACATTCAGATCTGAAAACAGATCTTACAAGTTTGTCCCTCAAAACTTACAACAATGAAAGTTGAAATAAAAACTCTACCTGATGAAGATCGGCAACTAAGCCTGATGGAGATTGACTTCTTGGACTTGAAGAGGATGCTCCAAATGTGATCTTGACAGCACAGCTCCTTCTTCAATCTCCTCTTTAGCCGGGTGATCGGCTTCTTCTTCAATCGATGTTGATTGACTAATTCTTGTGAGAACGTTTGATTCTTGTTCTCTACTTGTTCTTCTTCTTCTCCGCAGAATGTACTGTTGTATTGAAGAATGACGTGCGAGATACTTTTTGCTTGTCTTCTTTTCTTCCTGCTATCTAGGGCAACTTCTGTTTCTTCTTATAGTTCTGAGTAAATGCTCAACGGTCATGAAAGGTGTCCTTTAATGTCAGACACCCATTCCGCAAGAAGCATGCGCTGATTGGACAATCAGGCGGCGGCATTAAATGCATGACAGCGCATCCGCAACATTTGAATTCCGTCTAGTTGGTGTTCCCAGCTTTATGAAGATAAAGACATCGTCTCGACGACAGACTTCGTTGTTGTCTTAGACCTTGGTAGATCTTCAAGTCTTCTTGCATCTGCCTCTGACGCTGATATCTCGACGATACGAGATATTCTAGCATTTCTGCATATATAACGATATGCTATCTCTGATTGTGTCGTCGTGATCTTCTTTCTTGCAGACTATCGTCGTAATCACTTTATTCTCTCGACGACATGTTCATTACGTCGATAGTCACTTCTTCAGGAAATAATGTCTTTATAGCAGCTTCCCTAGTCTTTTTGACATCGGCTCTCCTTTACGCTGATATCAGACGATACTTCTTGACATTGCCTTTTCAACGATAAGGCAACTTTGATGATGTCGACGATACTGCATCTTCTCGACGACATTCCTTCCTTTGATATCTTCGATGTTGCTTTTTCATTAACTCATTTCTTCTCTCCGATATTCTGTCGGCATTGTGATGTCATAACGATATGTGCATCACGACGATAGTTTCCATTGTCCTTCTGTTTTGCTTTGCTCATCATCATGACGACAAGCATACTTTGTCGACGACATCTCCTATTCTTTTCGACAATATTGTACTTTATTTTCCTGAGATTATGAGCTAGATAAATGATCAAATACAAAGTTAAGTTTTCTTGACTTGGTGACTTCTTCAAATCAGGAATCATGTAGGCAAGATTCCCAACACCCGTGCTCCTCCACTGGCGGCCAGAAATTGAAAACAAAATGGGAAGACACGCTGCAGACTGCGTTTTAAAAGGAGGAGAGTAATGTTACACCTGCGGTGTACTTTAAAGAATACCATCCAACAACTCATATTAAAACAAATGACAGCCATCAAAATAAACACGTCAAACGAGAAGAAAAGCTTGCATCAAATCAGCCCACCAGCTGTCAGCACCGGATGAGCTAGTCAAATTCAACGGTAATGGATTAAAGAAGATCCAACGGCTACAACAACACATCGATAGAACAAAACACATTCAGGCATTACAGATAGCATGACACGTGGAGATATCAGATCTTGCCAGCCTCACTCAACGACACTCTTGTTAACTGTAATTTTATATGAATATTGATTAAGAGCTGTAATAATCTAAGTTTGGAATTAATAGTCCTTCTACCTTACCTGTTTCCTCCTCTTCTCTGTTGTCTCCGGCCACCCTCCCCGGCCTTCACTCTTAGTATGTATATTGCAATAACACCTCCTTGCTCTGAATACCAACGTCGACGCTTAAGACAAATCTAATGCTGATGCCTCACTTTGGGACCTTCTCGTCCTCCAAAACCAACATCGTATGACCTACCCGCCATCCCTTCATGCCCCAAAGTAATAATCTACCATCTTCAACGGGCTTGACTTAGTCATCCTAACAGAGGCCGCGACTTAAAGATGCTCGCTTTTGCTCCTTCTCATTCTTCCCCGTCAAAACTTATTGTTCTCTTTGATCTCATTATTCCCCAGCAAGAACTCACGAAATGATGTGCATTATTTCTACAATGTATCATTAGTCATGGTTTTAATTTTTATGTTGGGCGTTTAAATTTACTTACAATTTAATATATGGCTTCCTTCTATTTGTTGGAAGCGTAATATAAGTGCCCGGATCACGTGACCTCTCTACTTCGCAACTCTTCACTTGCCGAGCACGCACAAGTCCGGCGCACTCCTACTTCCTCTTCTTCTCCGCACTTGCGAACACTGCCCCGCGAGTACACCAGCGAGCAACAACGCCGACGAGCTCCTCTTACTCCTCGGCGAGACACAACTCACGCGAGCACCTACACCTTTGAGAGCCCCGACATCACTCCGGCGAGCTCCCTCAACTCACGGCAAGCACCACCCTCAACTTCACGCGAGCTGGGCGCACACCGGCGACGAGAGCGGGCTGGCGGGCTGCTCCTCTACTTCAAACGCCCAGCACAGTTCCTCTCCTCCAAGTCCAGCGCGCGAGCCTTGCGAGTGGACAGACGACTCCTCCTGCGGGAGGTGGCAGGCGAGAGAGGGCGGGCGAGACCTATTTCGGCGAGTAGGAAAACTGCGGGAGGTAAGGCTGGCGAGAGCAGGCTTGGCGAGATGAGGGTGATAGGCGAGAATAATATTAATTCCTGCGGGAATGACTTTATCACTCTCTCTCCTTTCACTCTTTCTCTCCCTCTCTCTCTCTCAAATCTGCCGAAAAGTGGCTCTCCAAATTTCTTTATTCACATTTCTTCAAATCAAATACAGGGGCTATTTATAGCCAAATAAAAACTTCTCACAATCTCTCCATCATAAATGCTCTTCTCCAAATAATTAATACAAAACATATAAAATGCAAATAAAACTAAAATAAGAAAAGTTGACTCGGTCAACAAAAACCAAGTCCAACACTATTTAGGCCAATAAAATGCTAGAAATTCTGTGAATGTTGTTGAATTGTGTTATTGACTTTAGCTTATAGGTTGATAAATGTTTTATTACTAATTCAATATAGTCCCTAAATATACTAATCAATCATGCAAGAAACACAACATCTGTCTAAAAATTAACAGTCATTTGGGCTTCCCCCATGATATCTGTATATTAGTATCTTTCGACTGCAATACAGGATTTATTAATTGTTGACTCAATTTCATTTGTCCAACGCCCTCCCTCATTATTGTGATTCTTCCTATTCATTAATTGTTTTCTTTCTATTTCACGATCCCCAACCTTGGTCAGTTACTGATTCAACTTTTTGTTTCTCATTTTTTGGTCCATTCTCTTTGTATTCTGATCAAAGTAACCTAATGAGGATCTTTATAAATATATTGGAATTACCGGCTGAGGTTTAGAAGACCTTACTGGTGTACTATCAGTTTTCTGAGGCTTACTTGATCGTTGCCACAGTTTATCATCTTGTTGGCTTGTGCTTTATTAGGTCTCCTGTATACAGTATCCTTGTCTAGCAGATATATGTTTGTTTTGTGTAAACCCCTTCCAACGGACTTGACAAATTAATTTTAATTTTTTGTAAGGTATTGTTTTCTTTCACTTTCAAGACGCTTGATGTTTACTGAAGTTGCCATGTAAAACCTTATGAACCTTACCATAATTGTTTGTTATTGCTAATTTTTCAATGGGGTCTCATTGACAAACTTCAGATCACCATGGCCCATTCTTGTAGGGATTATTCTACCAATAGGCCTATAAATTGTTTGGTTTTCTGTTTTTTGCAGACTTGAAAGGGAAATGAATGTCTTTGTTTTTTACTCCCCAAATTGAAACTAAGCGGACTTAGTTTGGTTTTTAGACATACCATATTTTGAAGTGTAGGAGGCAAACATGCTCAGCAATTTTGAGGTCTAGTCCTGCATGCTCAACAATTTTGAGGTCTAGCCCCTGTATGCTTAGGAGATATTTACTTTAACCATCAAATTTAGTTAATTTGACTACAATAAATAGTTGATTAACTTAAAGTGCTTTGATCTTTACAATCATATAGGTGTTACTGAATATTAAAAGGCAAAATAGTCATTGTTCACTTAATTTTGGGTTTAGTTTCAAATGGGTTTTTTAATTGTTATTTGTTTCAAACAGGTCTTCAAATTTATCTCTTAATTTTAAGTCTAGTTTTAAATACAGTTTATTAGGCAATTAAATAACTTTTTATAATTATTCAATAAAAATAATTAATAGTTTTTTGGAATTTATAAGTTTTTGCCGCACATTATTTGACCATTCAAATAGACTCATGATTGAGTGACTAATTTGTGTATTTTGTCATAAAAATAGTATGCTAGTTTACAAAAAAAATAAGGTACTCTATCTTGTGTCATCAGGCCTTATGCTGTTTAAGCATTCGATGCCAGTATTTAACCATTCGATGACAATATTTTTGAAAACTAGGTTGGCTTTCTATTTTCTGTTGTACCCAACTTTGGAGATCCATATAATTCTTTGCAGTCTTTGTTTCAAGCTTCAAGACACCTGAAATCTTATGCAGACATTATTTTCTTCCTCTCATCTTTGTTGGGCAAACCTTTCCCTTTTTGGTTGTCAATGCTGCAAGCCTTTCCTTGGCACTTTTTGCATGCTTGTTTTTCTGAAAATCTGCATGGAAGTTTGTTCTCTTGATGGGCTATGCCTCTATTGGAGCTTTTTTATTTCATTGACGACTTTATTTTGTTTATCACTGTACTCATAGGTAGATGGTTTGAGGCGAGGAATCGATCAAAATAATACACAACAATATTAATAGCTCAATGATTTTGGTTTTAATAATGTTGCATGATTGGTTTTAATAATGTTGCACGTGTAAAATCTAACGATTTCTTAGATTTGAGATAATTTTTTTTCTTATATATACTCATATTTACAGCTTATTGTTCACATGATTGTCAGGTTCTTGAAGTTGAAGGTTTTAGAGCTAGCTACTTTTACTTATTGTTCATATGATTGCTAGGTTGTTGGAGTTGCAGGTTTCGCCTCCTCTCAAACATCACACAACTTCATTGATTCCTTATTTATTTTAGTTAAGATTTTGCTTAAAATTTTATTGTTTCCTTTTTCTTTTTTACTTAAGATCTTGCTAAATTATATTTTCTGATTATTTACACAACTTGCAAGTATTTTACCCTTGCAAAAGTTGATGGCCAGCTCTTCTCTAATCTTAAGTGGCCTGGAGATTTGGAGTTGGCCTGTTTTCCAAGCGCTGCCTTCACCATCGAAGTAACATTATTCCAAAAGATGTTCTGCTCCTTGTGCCAAACTCTACCAAAAGATGTGATTGCATAGGTTTTTTGTTCAGTCCCTTCTAACCTCGATTTGTGTGGCCTATGAATACTTTCACTAACTAAACTCCCTCATCACTTAGACTTTTAATTGTTACTCTTTTTGTCAAATTTCTTTCATTTACATTGTCTACATCGTGAAATTTTTAAGATCTTTCAAAAAAAATCAACTTAACAACAATAATTAGTTCTGAGGGAACAAGATTAGGTTTCATGGATACCATATAACAACTTTTGAACTTCCAGGAGTTTCTAACACAAATATTCCTGTATATAAAATAGTTCCACCATTTATTGGCATGCACTTTTATGAGTTCTGTAGGGTTTCAATAAATTTTTCTGCAAGTTTTTATCTATTTTTTAGATTAATGTTCAAAATTTTGTGTTTTAAATGAATTTTGTTCTGGGTTAATTCAATAATTGTCTACACTTTCTGCTTGTTTTGAAAAATATGTTTTCCTATTTTTTATGGCAAGAATTTCAGCAAGTATAGTTGCATTTTTATTTGTGTAATAAGAATGTCAGCTGCCTATTCAGAAGTTTGAACAATAAAATTATTTTTACTTTATAATTGCATTGTGAATACTCGCAATCGAAGAACAACATGCCAATTTGTCTAACTGTAGAATGATCGAATCGTCCGAGATCTGATAAATTAGTTATTTACCACAAAATAATCATTTAATCCTTTTTAAATGTATTTAATTATTTGCCACAAATTTAGATCCTGACAAATATTTTTGTAAATAAATCAAATAGGTAATTGCCACGGTTTTAACTGTGGTGAATACTTTTTTTAATAAACCTGCAAAGTATTTGCCACGGTTTCAAACCGTGGCAAATACCTTTTTTTTAATAAAATGGCTGAGTATTTGCCACGGTTTAATACCGTGACAAATAATGGATTTTAGCCACGACAGGTAAACTGTGGCAAATAAGTGCTGAAATTAGGACCTTTAACCACGATTTAAATCAGTGGCTAAAAGTCGTGGCAAAAACGTATTTGCCACGGAATGAGCGTGGCAAAAACATTTTTCCACGCTTGCATTGGCCATGCCCATTTACCGCGGGCAAACCGTGGCTAAATGTCTTTTGCCACGGTTTTGGACTTTAAACCGTGGCTAAATGTCTTTTGCCACGCTTGCTAAATGTCTTGCATTGGCCATGCTCTTTACCATGCTCTAATTAATGCTTCAAATATATATATATATACACTTGTGTAGTGGTAGTCATTTCCTGTAGACTAGATCCACCATCATCTGCTTTGTTTTATAACCCTTGCTGTCCTCTGCTTCATCCTTCCCGCTCGGTGCCTAGGAGCCATTGGGAGAGTGGTGGGGAACATAAGGCTTAGTCTTTTGACTAACGGTCGGTGGACCATATCATTTTAGGGGATCAAGGAGCAGCACTAGGAGACGCAGCACTAGTGGAGGCCGGTGCAGTTGGAGGTGGGCTAGTCTAGTACAGGAGCACCAGTCTCAGGATCAGTGAGCGATTAGTAGTTTGCTTCCATGAGTGATCTTGTAGTGAGGACATGATGTACAGAGCATGATCCATTTATTTTTGTTACATTTTTATTCAGTTATTATCTGTAGACATTTTCCCTTATGGTTTTATATTTCATGTGATGTGGACTTGAGCTTCTCTATATGTTCAAATATACTTTTCTTCTTTTGTGATCGATATGGATGGCAGGATCGGCGTTTTGTAGTGGCGACCTTATCGGGTGTTGGTGTCACCACAAAGCGGCGGTTCTGGGCATAAGACCCGGTTTTGTAGCAAAAAAAGGCATCTTACAATTCCAATGGTTTATCGTCTTTAGCCTCCAGCAATGGCTCAAATCTTCCCGACCTGTAGCAGCTTTGGAGGGAAATTCTCGTCCGCCCGAGCATCTTCCCGGCAAACCACCACCACCACCTTCGTCGAGGTGAGGGCTATTAGAGGGTGTGCCCATATGGGGAACCACATGAAAATGTCACTTTGAACTGAATCTTTGTAGACAAATCTCCTTACGAGTGACAAGTTTTCTTTTGTAGCCTGCGGCGAACCCTGCGCCCAGCAGGGAATACCTCCGGTTGCAAAGATCTCTTTAGATAAACCTCTAATCAATGAGCTAGACTCAACACCACTAGGACACACGACTCACCATTTATACCATGCCCTAATCTAAAATAGACTGTAGGTATAATTTGATTAAGGTACAAGGATACCCCAAAGAGGTTAGAGGAGGAGCTTAATGTGAGAACGACAACCTAAGCCATAAACTCGGATGTCCCTACATCATATACTAAGGATTATCCAAACAGATAGGACCTCCTTAAGGAGAATGACACATAAGCAGAATGGTAGGGGACTCGTAGGCTCAACCCTCGTATCGGTGACATGATTACATTGAGACAACCACCACGACAAACACCGAGGGTCGGAGAAGAATTCTAGTTCAGAAGAGACCCATTAGATAATGGGTCACAAGTTGACCCTGATGAGAGTGTCGTAGAAGGTAACTTGAAGAGTCTAAGGTATGGAGTGTACCATCTAGTACAAGAAGAAACCCCAAGTCTAAGGTTGTGTGCCCTAAGGAATGTTTGCATACTTGGGACGAATATAACATGGTGATATCAAAGATACTTAGCCCAAAATAGATAGAGGCTTATCTTTTGTTTATTGGGTCCTACATTTTGATTTTTGGCCAAATTAGTTACTGACTTGAGTTTCCTTTGGATCTACTTTAGAAGGTGTTGCATCGTGAACATGGTGATTTTGAAGTCGATCTTATTCGATGTTACCTGGGCGAAGATGGGATTCTGTACAAACACGTTTGGAATGGCGACTGGTAGTATTACAATGAAAATAGATAGATTTTGTTGATCGAACAACGACTTGACCTTAGTTGAAGCATTAAAAATGTAAAGTTGTCAGGTTTAGTCACTTAGGATGTAAATCCATATTCTGGAAGTTGGGGACGGAAATTAGGTCTTACAAGTTATAACTACGTTTGAAAGTTTGTGTGGTTTAGTGCTTTCAGAAGTGAATGACTTATGATTTGTTAAAAATCACGGCCTATCATGGTGGAAAATTTTAACCACAATAATAAGGATTGGTTAACAGATACTCATAAGAGTCCACGAGTATACCCCCCTTAAAATTTTGAGGTTAACTGAGACTCTAGACGATCTGACCAGTTCCATCAATGGTAAGAACTGGATAAGTTGTAGAGTTTAGTTGATTGATTACTCGGACGTACCTGAAGGAGTAAGAATCTGAACGTGTAAAGAAAACTTTATAGAGGCATTGTCTACCCATACAAACGAGATCTTTAGCAACTGAAAAATGGTGTATTCCGGAGTGTGTATTTCCCCAGAATAAAGAAAGACGACAAAGGTTTTGTGATGCATGGTGAGGTCTGTAGACTTGTGAAGGCCAAATGCAAGTGTCTTTGGGGACTAACAAAGTCACTGCCCGTGTTAGAGAGAAAGCTCGAGGAAATAATTATGGATTTCATAAACAGGTTACCACATCCCCACTCCGGGCACAAGTTTATTTGGAACATCTAGGATAGATTGACCAAGGTAGCTAGGGTCACCCCGAGCCGGAAGGATGCTCCTGTGGGTTTTTGATGGGATTTATTGAGCGGGTTATCCATTATCGTGGTGTGTCCAGGATGTTCGTGTCGGATCGGGATGGATGGTCTACGCCCAAGAAGTGAAAATCAGTCCAGGCTTATTTGGGCTCTTGGTTGACATTCAACATAACTTTCCACCCCCTAAGGGACAGAGGCGCAGGATTCCACTTTCTTGGACCCAGGATAAGGGTTTAAAGACACTCGGCTATGAATCTATGAAGGACACAGATGCCCAGGTGCGCCTGATTCGAGTTAGGATGTTGGAAACCCAGAACAGGCAGGCCAAGTATTACGATGCGTGACATCGTGCAGTAGAGTTCTAGGTTGGATACCGGGTGTTCCTAAAGATATGTCTGATGCATGGAGTCTCACGGGTACGCGGGTGGAAGAAGCTCAATCTAAGATAAATGGGGCTCGACACGATCCTAGAGTGGATCCGCCCGTTGGATTATAGACTTGAGCTACCTCCAGAGGTAGCAGTTTTGCATGACGTCTTCCACGTCTCCTCCCTTAGGAGAGCTCTACTATGCCCGGAGCAATAGATATCTATTACAGATGGTCCAGTAGCTTGTGACCGATCACTTCGCATGGAGCCGTCAGGATAGATGGCACGAAGATGCGGGTCTTGCGACACAAGAAGGTCCCATTGGTCAAGGTACTGTGGAGAAATCATGGATAGGAGAAGCTTATCATGGAGCCACTAGAGCTGATGTATCATAGATAGTCGGTGCTCTTCACGTCAGGAATAACATCAATTCTTAGGGGATATTAAGTTCGGTCACTCTCGGTGAAAATCCCGCAAGCCTAACCTGAATTTTGGGGACGAATTTTGTTTTTTGGAATTTGTAACATCCTCCAAACAACTAGACCCCTAGAGTGGTTTTGTCATGACTAGGTCATGACAAAACCCTAGGAA
This sequence comes from Dactylorhiza incarnata, assembly GCA_033032865.1. Classification (NCBI taxonomy): domain Eukaryota; kingdom Viridiplantae; phylum Streptophyta; class Magnoliopsida; order Asparagales; family Orchidaceae; genus Dactylorhiza; species Dactylorhiza incarnata. Next base: position 3,811,734 of record JAWHQI010000084.1, on the reverse strand, counting down.
GCTTGAAGAGACCACTTGGCCTTAGGCTTGAAGGGGAAGAACACCTTGGTCTACAGATAGCAATTTCTAGTTACCAAGCTTAGGGTTGGACTTTAGGGCCTCACCTTGACCCTTTGACCCCAACATAGCATGCCTAACTCTTTAAGGGATTCCTTAGAGCACCAAGGACCCATTATGGTCAACCAACGAGGTCAAATTGACCAAAGTCAACATTAACCATAAATTGGTCAAAGTAGCCTAATTAGGGTCAATTCAGCCTCCACCATGCCAAATTGATCATGCCCCTACCCTTATAAGTATATTAGTGACCCCAATGGAGCAAAAAGCCCCATCAAGGAGCCACCAATTTGGCCAATTTGACCTAAGTCAACTCTAGCCCTATTTTGGTTATAGTGATCTATGGAAGGTCAATTGGCCTCCACCTTGCCAAATTGACCCTACCTATACCTTTCTTACCCTTAAGAGAGACCAATGGGCCACTACCCACCCATTGGGGTCAAACCAAGTGGTCAATTTGACCAAAGTCAACTCAACCCCAATTTTAGGTCAAAATGCCCTATTTTGCCCAAATCAAGCCCAATCCAATTTGGCTAGGCCCAATTAGAGTAGCCCATTAGATTAGGAGGCTGATAATTACCAAGATTTGCCACTCAATTCGGTAAATGATGACTAGGAGAGAGAAATCTCATTTTCCCCAAAAATGGAGGAGAGAGAAAGAGATGGAGAAACGACATTCATGGTTTATGGAGACCAATAGACACCAATTACTCCTCTAATGCCTCCATTTAGTTTCCCCAATCAATTTGGATGAGTTTAATGGTCATTCCCGGCCACATAGAGGGGGGAATTTGAGGAGTTTTCAGTTGGCCGAAATTGGCCATTAATGGCCTTCATGGGCAATTGATTCCATGACACTCCCTCTCCCCCAATTGGACATTATAACTCCTTTAGAGGACTGAGAGGATCGACCTTGCTGGTATGGAGGATGTAGAGGAACCATACTTAGGATCGACCATAGCAAGGAAGGGATTTGTCAAGACTTCAAGGCTCCATACAACTCTGGTTCCTCCTCTCTACTCCAGTGGATAGATCCATATCAAAAATTGGCAAGGATTGGGGCCAATTGGTCCCCTATCGGGTTGGCCGAAAACCTCAATTTTGGAGCTTTATTTTCCTAGCCTAAAGCCAGATTCCAGCCACCTCCGGCCGGTAAACCCCCGCCTATCGCCGAACACCACCTCAATGGAGGTAGTGGTGGCACTGGTCGGCCGGGGCGGCGCTCAGGTGGCCGGGAAATTAAGGGAGAAGTTTGCCCAGGTCGGGCCAATCTCGTCCGTCGGCAGAGGCGGAAGACGAATGGATTGCAACCATTCGTGCTTCAAGATCTATGCAGGAAGATTAATTGAAAATTTATATTGTTATATGATTTCTGCTACATAACTTACAACAGTTAGAAGTAATTATTAAAAATACATAGAGTTGTCTGATGGAAACGAGTTCAACACTAAACTTGTAGCCCTTGGGGTCTACTTTATTTTAAATTTGTTTCACACCATTTGTGTCAGTGATTTGACCTCATCACTTAAAATGGTGCAACATGTACAAAGGGTTGCCTAGATCTTGATTTGAGTGCCCCCACTAAACCAGCCATCCAACTGTTTTGAAATTTGGAGCATAGTTTAATTATACCTACCCCGTAATCATATCGAAAAATGAGAATTTTTGGATAAACCTTTTCTAAAGTTTTTGTAAACATTTAATAATTCATATATAAATTAATTTCAGTGTCTATGACATCCAAACCCTTACAAATTTTGGTGGGTGGTCCTTAGGGTCATGACATGACTCTAGTAAAAATTTCATCCCATTTGGGATTGATTTGGGTGGGTAATTAATTAACCCAAGATTGGTCAAACTAGGGGTTATTAGGTCAACAGTGCACTTGATGGATTTGAGGGGCAACCCTCCTCCAACTGTTGTGAAACTTTGGCCAATGGTTTTAATTCACTTAAAACACCCCCACGAGAAATTTTAGGTGGTTTGGCATGGATGTGCATAGAACCCTAGTTCAAACCCTAGGGTTGCACTTTGGGCTTGATGAGGGGCATAGGGTCATATGTCCTTGGATGGACTTGGAAGTTGGTGGATAAGTTCTCAGGGTGGTGAATAGCCCTAGATAATTTTATGAGAATTTTTAGGCACTTTTCTTCCCTCTGAACTATTTAAGAATCAATTAGAGAATTTTCTTATAAGAGAAATCTACATGCTCATTTCACCATGATTGATGATGAAAGTTTGGTAGTGCTCATATGATCATGATATAAATATCTGATAATTTTTGTGCGAATTTTGGATTGATTGAATTAGTACTTCATTCACAAGTCAACTATTTTCCCCTAAGATTGTGATAAATAAATTAGGGCCTAATATTCTTTGGAAAATTGTGAAACTTGGTAATAAGACATTTTAGGGCATTAGAAAGCTCTGTGAATTTTTGTATGATTTTTGGAAGTATTTATCAGTAGGTTACTTCACAATGTGGCCTAGTGTGGATTTTCTTGAAATATTTATTTATGTGACAAAATTGTTTTGATAAATTATAAAACTCATTCAGTAAACTTTTCTGATCATTATAGAGGTCTGGTAATTTTACCATAAATTTTGGATAAGTATTTTTTGGTGGTTCCTTCATTAGTCTCCAATTTTGGATAATTATTCTATATTATAATTAGAGGCCAATACCTTACTATAAATTTGTGATATTCAGTAATTACTGTTATTTCAATATCATAGATTCACCATAAGTTTGTGTAGGCCATATCATAAGAAGATCTTACACTTCATGTTCAATTTCATACTTGGCCAATTTTGGAGAAATTATAGTAAATGCCAAATAAATTAGGAAAAATTATGATCTTCTGGATTTAATCTTATAATATCATGATAGACTCATAGTAATAATCTTGAGTTATTTGGATGATTATTTGGAGTACCTCCTTTCATGCAACTCATATAGCTCATTTGGTCTGCATATAGTAAAACTGTAAAACTTGAGTACCTTGTAGACCATTAGGTAGGAATGGGAGGTAGATGGTGTACCTGGTCTGGTTGAGGAGATTTGATGTCACAAACAGGAGTTTATATGTTGAGTGTGACCAATAAGCTAAGGGGCAAGTTGTGCTCAGGATCGACGAAAGATCGTCTTTCCCCTTAGAGGGTCATAAATTACTTAGAGTTAATCCAAGTGTAATGATAAGAATGCTATTCTTATGGGTAGTTACCAATAACATTAAATGTCTTGAGAAAGTGAGGTTTGGGCTATCATCCCATCGTACCTCCTAGTACCACTGCGAGCCCTTCATAGGGTAGACCTCGGGAAGTCCAAGATTAACCCTATCTTATAGGAATAAACTGTTATGTAAGATTGTGAAAGTGCACAGTTAGCCTCACTAGAATTCTCTAGAGGGGGGGTGAATAGAGATTTAAAAATATTTTGTGCAAAGTTAATAAATATATATATATATATGTGTAATATTCACAGATTTAAGCTTCCCACACACCAACAAGAATTAAGCAAATAAATAAAGAAATAGCAAAAGGAAAATCACAGCACAACACAAAGAAATATAGTGGTTCCCCAAACTTTGGGTAGTCCACTCTTCTACCCCCTTGGTAGGAATTCACTATCTTGCACTGAGTCTTTTGATAAGGAGACTCTTAGAACCAGCCTGAGTCTTTTGATAAGGAGACTCTTAGAACCACTACAACTGAATTTTTTGAAGAGAGATTCTAAAAACTCTTTTACACAATTTGAAAATGAAATAAGAATAAGAAGAAGAAGTAGAAGAAAAACAATTGAAGCAAGAAAGAATCTTCTTCCTAGCAAGAAGATTAGAAGCACAAGTATAGTGAATTTGAAATCTCTCTTCTATAGTGAGAAGGAGATTGTAGGTGTGTGTTACAGTAGGCCCTTTTCTCTTTTAGTGAGAGCTTTCAGAAATGGCAGCAGTATGGTTTTAGAAGGAGGAGAAGAAGAAGGCTTTTTCTTTGCTGCAACACTCTTTCACTTTTCTCAGCTTTCTCACTTTTCACTTGGGAGCTTTTCCTCTTTTTCCAATGGATGGAGTGGATCTCTTGTCATTTTTCTTTGCCGACCTCCTTGTGTATTTATAGCTCAGTTTATTCAAAATATTGCTATAAGAGAATAATCAATTAGCAGTCAGAGAAATAGTAAGAGTGAAAAGTTTCCATAATCATTTTATCTGTAGAAGGAAAAAGATCATTCTATTTTCAAATAATGTCCATAATAATCTTAATCAAATTAGCCAAGAATCATTTAGAAGGAAAGATTGATTCAGAACGGCTAGAAAAGAATAATATAATTCCATAAAATTCAGATCTACAGAAAGAAGGAAAGATATCTGGCGTGTTTTTGAATCTGTCACAAAAATCGACGTGCGTCGATTACTATTCGACGTAAGCGTCAATTTCAGCCTGGCTAGACGTCGAGAAGAAAATATGGAAAGAGCGTCGACAGAGGTGCGTCGACTTTACTGGGTGCTTCGACTAGAAATCAGAGTTACGTCGACTTTGGTTACGTCGAATTCTATTTAGAATTACTTCGACTCAGTGTGAGAGATACGTCAACTACACTTCGACGTTGCGTCGATTACTATTCGACGCATATTTACTTAAACTAATTTTTCACTCTGAAAATACATATTCTACTCATTTCTAGGGGTTAAGATAAATCATTTCCCCAACAATCTCCCCCTATTTGTCTTAACCCTATTCATAGAGAAATTTTATCTTTTGTCTAAGGAATACCTTGATATATTAAAGAAGTTTGTCAAACATTCATCAGAAAAGAAAGAAATCATATAAACAAGTTTTAAACTAAGAACTTCTTGTTATACATAAAATTAATAAAGGCAGAGTAGAGTTTCTTAGATAATTGTTCAACAACTTCAAAAATGTAGGGCCTGGCTTTGTCAGGATGCTCTTGAACATTTCTTATAATTGTGTGCAGTTTTGCCAAGCTCTTTTCAGCATCCAGGAGAGTGTCATTTATGGAATAACCCTTGCTGATGATAATTGCTGCCTTTTCATCAATCATCTCTATTGTAATGCCTTGAGGTTTCTCGCTCTTTTGTGTAGGTGTGGGCTCAGATGGTCCCTTGTTGTCAACCTTGGGCCTATATTTCCTTTTCTTTTTTGGTTCCTGTTTCTCAGGGATCTCAGACATCTTTTCTTTCCCTTTCCAGGGTGAATCATGCGATTTGTCTAGTCCTTCTGGCTTTTTAGGCTTCTTATAGGGAATGTAGATATCTTCTGAACACCCTACACCCCTTTTGTGCTTTTGTCCTTTATCTAGGATTAGCTCTGCTTAAGGATTTTTCTTTTGATATGCTTCAACATCAAACAATTTCTTTGGAATTTTGATGGACGGTTCAGCAAGAATCTGTTCTTTGGTCATTCCCTTCTTGATCTTCTCTATCCAAGAATTTCACTTATCTACTGTTTCTTTCATGGCTGCTTCAAATTCATACATGTCTCTTTCTCTTATTTCATTATTCCTCCTTTCCATTTCATGGTCATTGTACTCCTTTGCAGTACTGTCAGGAGAGATATTAGGAATCTTTTCAAACCTCTTTATCTCCTCACAAGCTTTTCTGTACTTCTTCTCCTTTGCATATTCTTTCCTTTCTTCTTTGGAATATTTTTGCCAGTGAGGGATGACATCTTTTCTTTCCATTTGTCTTCTTGGACTTTGCCTAGGTAAGATTTGAGTAGTAAGTTTTGTTGATGGTGGAGGTAGAGGTAGTAGAGGAGGTGGAGTTTTCTCTTTAGGAAGATAAGATGGAGAAGGAACTTTAGGAGGAGGAGTTTCTTCTGGAGGAACATCCTCAAGTAGAGGTGTCATGAGTTTGATGTGACTGGAAGAGAAGCCAGGAGAGTGATACTGATATTCTTCCACACACAGGGGTGCATCAATCCAAACTTGCCCTTTCAGGTCATCAGAAGTAGCTGCTTCTTCCTCCCCCTGGACTTCTGTATTTTGTACTACAACAATCTCTCCATGAACATATGGGGCATCTTCTTTGAATGCTGAATCCACAGCATGGTCACCTTCTGTATGATAGGATGAGGATATACCAAAGGGGTTTTTCTCCTTGAAGGTGTAGTCAGAGTGAGTGGAGAAGATTTGTGCCTATAAGATGAATTAGGGTTTAGAGATTGGAGAAGAATTAACCCTGAGCTGAAGAGTAATGGAGAAGAATATGAGGCTTAAGATTAATAGAGAACCTGATTGGAGGGATTTCTGGAGCAACTCTCCCCCTGGTTTATATCCTGCAGAAAGGGTATAAACCCTTTTGGCGACAGATTTTGTTCTTGAAGAAGAACATGAAGCTCAGGAAGAGATGTAGAGATGTCGGTCAGTTTAGCTTCACAAGAGGCTAGCATGGAGGCACATTCGTTGGAGAAATTTATTAGTCGTGACTGAAATTCATTCAGAAGTTGTTTTAGGGCATTATCTATTGCTTTGATCATGGCAGATTGAGTAGGAGTCGGCGCCATTGATGTAGAGAGAAAGGTAGAAGACGAAGTTTTTGGCGGTTTGGGAGAGTAGGAGTTATGAAATATGAGGTATTATTTACAGAAGGTGAGACGTCGAAAAGGAAACAGAAATTGAGGTATATTAGGTAATCCAATCGTCAAAAGAAGAAGGGAAGATTTGTTTCCAGTTTTATCATGAAGTCGACAGTCCGTCGAGAAAGGATCGACGTATCTTTGTCTGTAAGAAATCAATTCAAGCGTTGAGTTCTTCTCGACGGTGCGTCGATAGGTAATCGACGCATCTTCAAGTGCTTTCTTAGTTTTGTTGACCTCTTTTAGATTTGCCCAACAATGGTGTTTACAAGCTTCCATCAAGCATTCCTAAGGTGTTGATGAAGTAAGTATGCTTAGTTTCATCCAAGGGTTTGGTAAAAATGTCTGCTCTTTGACTGTCTGTAAGAATATATTCTAAGGTTATCTTGCCTTTTTCTACATTGTCTCTAAGAAAGTGATGTCTGGTCTCTATATGTTTGGTTCTACTATGAAGGACTGGATTGGATGCTATGGATATAGCACTAGAACTATCACAATAGATCTTAGAGTTATTTACTTCCAGTTTATAGTCAAGAAGCTGATTTTGCATCCATAGGATTTGTGAACAACTGCTTCCAGCAGCTATATATTCATCTTCAGCTGTTGAGGTTGAGACTGAAGTTTGTTTCTTACTGAACCATGATATTAGTCTGTCACCTAGGAATTGGCAAGTGCCAGATGTGCTCTTTCTATCAACCCTACATCCAGCATAGTCTGCATCTGAGAAACCTGTCAATTCAAAGTTGGTTTCTGCTGAGTACCATAGACCTAGTTCAGGTGTTCCCTTTAGGTATCTAAGAATCCTTTTTACAGAGGAGAGATGGGATTCTTTTGGATCAACCTGAAATCGAGCACATATGCAGGTGGCAAACATAATGTCAGGTCTACTAGCTGTTAGATAGAGATGGGATCCTATGATTGCCCTATATGTCTTTTGATCTACTGATTTTCCCTTTTCATCCTTTTCTATAATGGCATTAGTTGTCATAGGTGTTTTTCAGGGTAGAAGCTGATTCCATGCCAAACTTTTTGATTAATTCTTTAGTGTATTTAGATTGTGAGATAAAGACCCCCTCACTGTTTTGTTTTACTTGTAGCCCTAAGAAATAAGAGAGTTCTCCCATACTACTCATTTCAAATTTAGATTGCATTAGATTAGCAAATCTTTTACAGAGTTTGGGATGAGTTGAGCCAAAGATGATGTCATCTACATATATTTGAACAAGAATGAGTTGATTCTTGTGGGTTCTAGTGAAAAGTGTTTTATCTACTTTTCCTCTTTCAAAAGAGTTTTCTATAAGGAAGTTAGAGAGAGTGTCATACGATGCTCTAGGTGCTTGCTTAAGACCATAAAGTGCTTTATTAACTCTATAAACACAGTTAGGAGAGGAGGGATTGATAAAACCTGGTGGTTGCTCTACATACACCTCTTCTTGAAGGTCACCATTCAGAAAAGCACTCTTGACATCCATCTGGTAGACTTTCATCTTCATGAAAGCTGCATAGGCAAGAAAGAGTCTGATTGCTTCCAATCTGGCTACTGGAGCAAAGGTTTGGTTGTAGTCTATTCCTTCTTCTTGTCTATACCCTTGTACTACAAGTCTAGCCTTGTTCCTGATGATTACTCCAGTGGAATCTAGTTTGTTTATGTATACCCACTTTGTACCAATAACTGGGTAGTTCCTTGGTCTCTCAACTAAGTTCCATACTTTGTTTCTCTCAAATTGGCTTAGTTCTTCTTGCATAGCTATAATTCAGTGAGGATCACAATTTGCTTCTTCAAACTTCTTTGGTTCAACTTGTGATAAGAAGCATTGGAGCATCATTCCACTGGAGACTTGGTGTCTTGTTCTTACTCCAGTATTGGGGTCTCCAATTACTTGGGATTGTGGATGATTTTTCATATTAATTCCTGTCCTGCTTGGATTTGTCAGAGGCTCTTCTTCCTCATTAATGATAGGATCATTTCCCACCTGTTCTTCTTGAATCATGTTCTCTTGTAAAAGTTGGTTTTGATTGCTCTTTTCTGAATCTTCTTCATGTTCCTGTTCAGATTCCTCACTTGGTTCCTGCAGCTGGTTTTCTCTCCCATTGTCTGTGTTCTCTAGAGTCAGTTGTTCAAGCTGAGTCTCTATGCATATGTTTTCCTGTGGAAAAGGACTGGTGGAAGTTTTCTCCCCCTTAAAAAGCATGTTAGTTTCATCAAATATAATATGTATGGATTCTTCAATTTTGAGAGTTCTCCTGTTATAGCACTTATAAGCTTTACTAGATGATGAGTACCCCAGAAATATCCCATCATCAGACTTCTTGTCAAACTTGGCAAGATGATCTTTCCCATTGTTTAATATAAAACAAGTACATCCAAAAGTCTTAAAGTATCTAAGAGTGTGTGTTTTTCCCTTCAGAAGCTCATATGGAGTTTTTAGCTTAGTTTTGTGTATGAGGCTTCTATTCAGAACATAGTTTGCAGTGTTGACTGCTTCAGCCCAGAAGGTTTTTGGTAATCCTGATTTTGCAAGCAAGGTCCTTCCTGATTCAATTAAGGTTCTATTCTTTCTTTCAGCAACTCCATTTTGTTGAGGAGTTCTAGGTGCTGAGAAGCTTTGTTTGATACCTTCATCCTCACAGAAACTACAGATTAACTGATTTTCAAATTCTGTCCCATGATCACTTCTGATAATGGAAACATGAGTATTGAATTCAGATTGGATCTGTCTGATGAATCTTGAGAGAATCTTGTGGGTTTCAGACTTAGCCCTTAGAAAGAATACCCAGCTATATCTAGAATAGTCATCCACAATGACTAGGGTATAAGACTTTCCACCTAAGCTTTAAGTGGATATAGGTCCAAAGAGATCCATGTGCAGTAGGTAGAGAATCCTAGGGGAGTCATCTTTACCAATTGGTTTAAAGGATGATTTAGTCAGTTTTCCTAGTTGGCAAGGTCTACATGGAGAGTCCTTAGAGTACCTACCCTTTGGTAGGCCTCTGACTAGGTTATTCTTTGGTAATTCACTAATGGTTTTATAGTTTAAATGGCCCAGCCTCCTATGCCATAATTCACTTTTATCAATAATGTTGTTGAATAAACAAATCCTGTGTGTGTGGAGCTAAAGTCTACTATATATACTTTCCCTTTTCTTATTCCATTGAGTACAATGGCACTAGTCATGACATCAATAACATGACAAACTAGTTTGGTAAATTTTACCTCATACTTACCACTGTCACATATCTGACTTATACTTATCAAATTGTGTTTTAGTCCTTTGACTACTGCCACATTCTTAAAGGTTACTTTCCCTTCTTTGAAATCTCCAAAGCCCCTGGTTTGCCCACAGCTAGAGTCTCCAAAAGTCACTGGTGGTCCAAGTCTATCCTCAAAGTTAGTTAATAGATTTTTGTACCCTGTCATGTGCATGAAACATCCACTGTCCAAGTACCACACCAGCCTGAAGATGTGATATACCTGCACATAAGATTTAAACATTAGTTTGGACCCTGCTAAGCTGGGGTCCCTTTCTTCCAACATTGAAAGGTTCAATGAAAGAATAAGTGGGTCTTTCAGAGTACCCTTTCTTCTTTAGAAGTGTTGGCTTATCATACCTGCAGTCTTTGGTAATATTGCAGAAATAGTATTCATAATAAAAAAAATGGATTGAGAAGACTTTTTGGAAAAGGAGAAATTCCTGTCAGATTGGTTGCGTCGAGTAGAACTCGATGCACCCCGATAATAACTCGATGGAAATTTATTCCTTTTCTGAGGATATTTACCTAGAATTCCTTCATATATAGTGAAATTATTTTTATTAAAAATAGTAGTTGTTTTTGGATTTTCTTGTGAATTTTCCCCTATCAGATTATTCTTCCTAGTGAAGTGGATAGGATGTCTCCAAACATATTTGCTGGATGATTGAGGTCTGGGTTCTAAATCAGTATTAAACTCTAGTTGTCTAAATCTATCAGTGAGATTTTCAGAGATATTCTTGAGCTTTTGACTTATGCTATTTAGAGAATATTCAAAGGCTTTTGCCTTTGCTAGCTCATTTCTTAGTGTTTGATTTTCAGTATTGATTTTATCTAGTTGCTCCTCTGATCTAGAGAGTTCTTGACTGAGCTCATAGTTTTTATATTGTGTATCTATTTGTTTGAGATTGGTCAATTCATTTCTTAGCCTTTTTATTTCTTTCTCAGATTTGACTTGATCTAAACAAAATTCTTTGAAATTATTTTTGAAATCAGTAGAAGAAAAATCTATATCATCAGATATATTTACCAGAGATTTATCTTCATGCTTCTCAGTAGCCATCAAACAGGTTTCCTCTTGCTTAGCCTCTTCTTGATCATTTTCAGATGAGGTACTTCCTTCAGATTCTGAATCACTCCATGATTGAGCAATGAATCCTTTCTCTTTCTTCTTCTTCTTTAGATCTGTTCTTTTCAGATCTTTCTTATTACTGATCTCTTTAGGACATTCAAGAGCAATGTGTCTAGGTTTCCTGCAAGAGTAACATATAATTTCTTTAGTAAGAGTTTTGTCATACCTGGTTTTTGAGTTTCTCCTTCTAGATCCTTCTGTTTTGATCCACTTCTTGAATCTTCTGGCCAGTAGACTGATCAGCTCCTCATCACTTGTAGAGGATTCACCTGCAGTAGCCTTTTAGGCAATACTCTTTTCCTTTGAGATTGAAGGAGTCTTTTCTTTCTCTTCTTTCCCAGATCTTGTTTTCAACAATTGTTCATAAGATCTTAATTTTTCCAACAGGACATCTATTGAGATTTCTTTTTGGCTTCTGTAGTCTCTAATTGGCCAGATTCTTGAGTCCCAAGAGCTAGGGAAGCAAGTTAGCAATTTGTCATTTATCTCAGTGAGAGATATGTCCTTCTCAAGTGTTCTCAACTCATTTATTATGAGGCTGAATCGACATACATGTCAGCAACACTTTCACTATCTTTCTTCTGGAAGTTTTCATATTGAGAGATGAGTAATGCTTTTTAATCCTTTCTCTCATCAGCACTCCCTTATACCATTTTAGTGAGAGCTTCCCATATTTCCTTAGCTGACCCACATTCATCAATCTTTTGGAAGATTTCATCTGAGAGGGTTGAGACTAATATATTCATTGCCTTGGCATCACATGCTTGGGCTTTCTTTTCTTCATCTGTCCATTCGGCCCTTGGAGCAAGTGTTTGTGTGACCTCTCCACTTGAGTCCTTCTTGAATGGATTGGGAGGACCTGTCATAATAACATCAAATAGTTCTTCATCAATAGAATTTAAATAAATTCTAATTCTTGTTTTCCAAAGTGCAAACTTTTCAAGATTGCACATTGGTGGTCTGGTGGAAGCATAATCTTTGATTTGTGCCATAAATTTTCTTAGAAATATATATATGAGGTAGAATCTTTTTGATCAAGGAGTTACCCCTTTTTGATCAACCTCACTCTGATACCAATTGAAAGTGCACAGTTAGCCTCACTAGAATTCTCTAGAGGGGGGGGGGGGGGGGTGAATAGAGATTTAAAAATATTTTGTGCAAAGTTAATAAATATATATATGTATAATATTCACAGATTTAAGCTTCCCAAACACCAACAAGAATTAAGCAAATAAATAAAGAAATAGCAAAAAGAAAATCACAGCACAACACAAAGAAATATAGTGGTTCCCCAAACTTTGGGTAGTCCACTCTTCTACCTCCTTGGTAGGAATTCACTATCTTGCACTGAGTCTTTTGATAAGGAGACTCTTAGAACCAGCCTGAGTCTTTTGATAAGGAGACTCTTAGAACCACTACAACTGAATTTTTTGAAGAGAGATTCTAAAAACTCTTTTACACAATTTGAAAATGAAATAAGAATAAGAAGAAGAAGTAGAAGAAAAACAATTGAAGCAAGAAAGAATCTTTTTCCTAGCAAGAAGATTAGAAGCACAAGTATAGTGAATTTGAAATCTCTCTTCTATAGTGAGAAGGAGATTGTAGGCCCTTTTCTCTTTCAGTGAGAGCTTTCAGAAATGGCAGCAGTATGGTTTTAGAAGGAGGAGAAGAAGAAGGCTTTTTCTTTGCTGCAGCACTCTTTCACTTTTCTCAGCTTTCTCACTTTTCACTTGGGAGCTTTTCCTCTTTTTCAAATGGATGGAGTGGATCACTTGTCATTTTTCTTTGCCAACCTCCTTGTGTATTTATAGCTCAGTTTATTCAAAATATTGCTATAGGAGAATAATCAATTAGCAGTCAGAGAAATAGTAAGAGTGAAAAGTTTCCATAATCATTATATCTCTAGAAGGAAAAAGATCATTCTATTTTCAAATCATGTCCATAATAACCTTAATCAAATTAGCCAAGAATCATTTAGAAGGAAAGATTGATTCAGAAGGGTTAGAAAAGAATAATATAATTCCATAAAATTCAGATCTACAGAAAGAAGGAAAGAGATCCGGCGTGTTTTTGAATCTGTCACAGAAATCGACGTGCGTCGATTACTATTCGACGTAAGCGTTGATTTCAGCCTGGCTAGACGTCGAGAAGAAAATGTGGAAAGAGCCCCGACAGAGGTGCGTCGACTTTACTGGGTGCGTGGACTAGAAATCAGAGCTACATCGACTTTGGTTACGTCGAATTCTGTTTAGAATTACTTCGACTCAGTATGAGAGATACGTCAACTACACTTCGACGTTGCGTCGATTACTATTCGAAGCATATTCACTTAAACTAATTTTTCACTCTGAGAATACATATTCTACTCATTTCTAGGGGCTAAGATAAATCATTTCCCCAACAGATTGTATTAACAATACACACACCCACACCCCGTGGTTATAGGAGGTTAATTTGTTTGGTCTTACGAGTGGTAGGCTCGGTGTTTGTAGGTGCAGACGGTTTGGTCCGGCGAGCCGGTGGCTCGGAAGGTTATGGTGACGGGCGGGTTAGCACGGGGAGCTTATGGCTCAGAGATAGATGGTAATCATATTGCATGTGCATAAAGGTGGTGGGTCTTTGGTATTGACGGTCGTTCACACCGACACCGATATGCTAACTCGGCAAGTGTGGATTTGCACTTAGCCATGAAAAGTCTGGTGGTCCCGCCAGTAAGAGTACGCGGGCGCTCCGCGGTTTTGCGTTGAGGCGTACGATAGGTCTAGGTTAGGTAGTGTGAATACAAACCTAGAGGTGGGCGAGGCCCAACCCAACACTTCCGTTAGCCACTACGGGAGTTTCATGGGAGTCTTGCTAGCTCCAAAAAGGGGGAACTAAAAGTCTGTGCGCATAGAGTTGAAGTGTGTGAGTTGCACTTGTGTGAACATAGCATAAACTGCATAACTAATTAATGCTCTTTACCATGCTCTAATTAATGCTTCAAATATATATATATACACACTTGTGTAATGGTAGTCATTTCCGTTAGACTAGATCTACCATCATCTGCTTTGTTTTATAACCCTTATTTTCCTCCGCTTCATCCCAAGTGGTCAATTTGACCAAAGTCAACTCAACCCCAATTTTAGGTCAAAATGCCCTATTTTGCCCAAATCAAGCCCAATCCACTTTGGCTAGGCCCAATTAGAGTAGCCCATTAGATTAGGAGGCTGATAATTACCAAGAGTTGCCACTCAATTCGGTAAATGATGACTAGGAGAGAGAAATCTCATTTTCCCCAAAAATGGAGGAGAGAGAAAGAGAAGGAGAAATGACATTCATGGTTTATGGAGACCAATAGACACCAATTACTCCTCTAATGCCTCCATTTAGTTTCCCCAATCAATTTGGATGAGTTTAATGGTCATTCTCGGCCACATAGAGGGGGGAATTTGAGGAGTTTTCAGTTGGCCGAAATTGGCCATTAATGGCCTTCATGGGCAATTGATTCCATGACACTCCCTCTCCCCCAATTGGACATTATAACTCCTTTAGAGGACTGAGAGGATCGAGCTTGCTGGTGTGGAGGATGTAGAGGCACCAAACTTAGGATCGACCAGGAAAGGAAGGGATTTGTCAAGACTTCAAGGCTCCATACAACTCTGGTTCCTCATCTGTACTCCAGTGGATAGATCCATATCAAAAATTGGCAAGGATTGGGGCCAATTGGTCCCCTATCGGGTTGGCCGAAAACCTCAATTTTGGAGCTTTATTTTCCTAGCCTAAAGCCAGATTCCAGCCACCTCCGGCCGGTCAACCCCCGCCTATCGCCGACCACCGCCTCAACGGAGGTGGTGGTGGCACTGGTCGGCCGGGGCGGTGCTCAGGTGGCTGGGAAATTAAGGGAGAAGTTCGCCCAGGTCGGGCCAATCTCATCCGTCGGCCAGAGGTGGAAGACGAATGGATTGCAACCATTCGTGCTTCAAGATCTATGCAGGAAGATTAATTGAAAATTTGTATTGTTATATGATTTCTGCTACATAACTTACAACAGTTAGAAATAATTATTAAAAATACATAGAGTTGTCTGATGGAAACGAGTTCAACACTAAACTTGCAGCCCTTGGGGTCTACTTTATTTTAAATTTGTTTCGCACCATTTGTGTCAGTGATTTGACCTCATCACTTAAAATGGTGCAACATGTACAAAGGGTTGCCTAGAGCTTGATTTGAGTGCCCCCACTAAACCAGCCATCCAACTGTTCTGAAATTTGGAGCATAGTTTAATTATACCTACCCCCTAATCATATCGAAAAATGAGAATTATTGGATAAACCTTTTCTAAAGTTTTTGTAAACATTTAATAATTCATATATAAATTAATTTCAGTGTCTATGACATCCAAACCCTTACAAATTTTGGTGGGTGGTCCTTAGGGTCATGACATGACTCTAGTAAAAATTTCATCCCATTTGGGATTGATTTGGGTGGGTAATAAATTAACCCAAGATTGGTCAAACTAGGGGTTATTAGGTCAACAGTGCACTTGATGGATTTGAGCGGCAACCCTCCTCCAACTGTTGTGAAACTTTGGCCACTGGTTTTAATTCACTTAAAACACCCCCACGAGAGATTTTGGGTGGTTTGGGGTGGATGTGCACAAGAACCCTAGTTCAAACCCTAGGGTTGCACTTTGGGCTTGATGAAGGGCATAGGGTCATATGCCCTTGGATGGACTGGGAAGTTGGTGGATAAGTTCTCAGGGTGGTGAATAGCCCTAGATAATTTTATGAGAATTTTTAGGCACTTTTCTTCCCTCTAAACTATTTAAGAATCAATTAGAGAATTTTCTTATAAGAGAAATCTACATGCTCATTTCACCATGATTGATGATGAAAGTTTGGTAGTGCTCATATGATCATGATATAAATATCTGATAATTTTTGTGTGAATTTTGGATTGATTGAATTAGTACTTCATTCACAAGTCAACTATTTTTCCCTAAGATTGTGATAAATAAATTAGGGCCTAATATTCTTTGGAAAATTGTGAAACTTGGTAATAAGACATTTTAGGGCATTAGAAAGCTCTGTGAATTTTTGTATGATTTTTGGAAGTATTTATCAGTAGGTTACTTCACAATGTGCCCTAGTGTGGATTTTCTTGAAATATTTATTTATGTGACAAAATTGTTTTGAAAAATTATAAAACTCATTAAGTAAACTTTTCTGATCATTATAGAGGTCTGGTAATTTTACCATAAATTTTGGATAAGTATTTTTTGGTGGTTCCTTCATTAGTCTCTAATTTTAGATAATTATTCAATATTATAATTAGAGGCCAATACCTTACTATAAAATTGTGATATTCAGTAATTACTGTTATTTCAATATCATAGATTCACCATAAGTTTGTGTAGGCCATATCATAAGAAGATCTTACACTTCATGTTTAATTTCATACTTGGTTAATTTTGGAGAAATTATAGTAAATGCCAAATAAATTAGGAAAAATTATGATCTTCTGGATTTAATCTTATAATATCATGATAGACTCATAGTAATATTCTTGAGATATTTGGATGATTATTTGGAGTACCTCCTCTCATGCAACTCATATAGCTCACTTGGTCTGCGTATAGTAAAACTGTAAAACTTGAGTACCTTGTAGACCATTAGGTGGGAATGGGAGGTAGATGGTGTACTTGGTCTGGTTGAGGAGATTTGAGGTCACAAACAGGAGTTTATATGTTGAGTGTGCCCAATAAGCTAAGGGGCAAGGTTGTGCTCAGGATCGACGAAAGATCATCTTTCCCCTTAGAGGGTCATAAATTACTTAGAGTTAATCCAAGTGTAATGATAAGAATGGTATTCTTATGGGTAGTTACCAATAACATTAAGTGTCTTGAGAAAGTGAGGTTTGGGCTATCATCCCATCGTACCTCCTAGTACCACTGCGAGCCCTTCATAGGGTAGACCTCGGGAAGTCCAAGATTAACCCTATCTTGTAGGAATAAACTGTTATGTAATATTGTGAAAGTGCACAGTTAACCTCACTAGAATTCTCTAGAGGGGGGGGGGGGGTGAATAGAGATTTAAAAATATTTTGTGCAAAGTTAATAAATATATATATATATGTGTAATATTCACAGATTTAAGCTTCCCACACACCAACAAGAAGTAAGCAAATAAATAAAGAAATAGCAAAAAGATAATCACAGCACAACACAAAGAAATATAGTGGTTCCCCAAACTTTGGGTAGTCCACTCTTCTACCCCCTTGGTAGGAATTCACTATCTTGCACTGAGTCTTTTGATAAGGAGACTCTTAGAACCAACCTGAGTCTTTTGATAAGGAGACTCTTAGAACCACTACAACTGAATTTTTTGAAGAGAGATTCTAAAAACTCTTTTACACAATTTGAAAATGAAATAAGAATAAGAAGAAGAAGTAGAAGAAAAATAATTGAAGCAAGAAAGAATCTTCTTCCTAGCAAGAAGAATAGAAGCACAAGTATAGTGAATTTGAAATCTCTCTTCTATAGTGAGAAGGAGATTGTAGGTGTGTGTTATAGTAGGCCCTTTTCTCTTTCAGTGAGAGCTTTCAGAAATGGCAGCAGTATGGTTTTAGAAGGAGGAGAAGAAGAAGGCTTTTTCTTTGCTGCAACACTCTTTCACATTTCTCAGCTTTCTCACTTTTCACTTGGGAGCTTTTCCTCTTTTTCAAATGGATGGAGTGGATCACTTGTCAATTTTCTTTGCCGACCTCCTTGTGTATTTATAGCTCAGTTTATTCAAAATATTGCTATAGGAGAATAATCAATTAACAGTCAGAGAAATAGTAAGAGTGAAAAGTTTCCATAATCATTATATCTGTAGAAGGAAAAAGATCATTCTATTTTCAAATAATGTCCATAATAATCTTAATCAAATTAGCCAAGAATCATTTAGAAGGAAAGATTGATTCAGAACGGCTAGAAAAGAATAATATAATTCCATAAAATTTAGATCTACAGAAAGAAGGAAAGAAATCTAGCGTGTTTTTGAATCTGTCACAGAAATCGACGTGCGTCGATTACTATTCGACGTAAGCGTCGATTTCATCCTGGCTAGACATCGAGAAGAAAATATGGAAAGAGCGTCGACAGAGGTGCGTCGACTTTACTGGGTGCGTCGACTAGAAATCAGAGTTACGTCCTTGGTTACGTTGAATTCTATTTAGAATTACTTTGACTCAGTATGAGAGATACGTCAACTACACTTTGACGTTGCGTCGATTACTATTCGACGCATATTTACTTAAACAAAATTTTCACGCTGAGAATACATATTCTACTCATTTCTAGGGGTTAAGATAAATCATTTCCCCAACAGATTGTATTAACAATACACACACCCACACCTCGTGGTTACAGGAGGTTAATTTGTTTGGTCTTACGAGTGGTAGGCTCGGTGGTTGTAGGTGCAGACGGTTTGGTCCGGCGAGCCGGTGGCTCGGAAGGTTATGGTGACGGGCGGGTTAGCACGGGGAGCTTATGGCTCGGAGATAGATGGTAATCATATTGCATGTGCATAAAGGTGGTGGGTATTTGGTATTGACGGTCGTTCACACCGACACCGATATGCTGACTCGGCAAGTGTGGATTTGCACTTAGCCATGAAAAGTCTGGTGGTCCCACCAGTAAGAGTACGCAGGCGCTCCACGATTTTGCGTTGAGGCGTACGATAGGTCTAGGTTAGGTAGTGTGAATACCAACCTAGAGGTGGGCGAGGCCCAACCCAACACTTCCGTTAGCTACTACGGGAGTTTCATGGGAGTCTTGCTAGCTCCAAAAAGGGGAAACTAAAGGTCTGTGCGCATAGAGTTGAAGTGTGTGAGTTTCACTTGTGTGAACATAGCATAAACTACATACCTAATTAATGCTCTTTACCATGCTCTAATTAATGCTTCAAATATATATATATATACACACTTGTGTAGTGGTAGTCATTTCCTGTAGATTAGATCTACCATCATCTGCTTTGTTTTATACCCCTTATTGTCCTCCGCTTCATCCTTCCCGCTCGGTGCCTAGGAGCCATTAGAGGAGAGGTGGGGAACATAAGGCTTAGTCTTTTGATTAACAGTCGGTGAACCATATCATTTTAGGGGATCAAGGAGCAGCACCGGGAGACACAACACCAGTCTCAGGATCAGTGAGTGATTAGTTGTTTGCTTCCGCGAGTGATCTTGTAGTGAGGACATGATTTACATGGTATGAGCCCTTTATTTTTGTTACCTTTTTATTCAGTTATTATCTGTGGACATTTACCCTTGTGGTTTTATATTTCATGTGATGTGGACTTGAACTTCTCTATATGTTCAAATATACTTTTCTGCTTTTGTGATCGATATGGCCTGCAGGGTTGGCATTTTGTAGTGGCAACCTTCCCGAGTGTTGGTGTCACCGCAAACCGGCCGTTCTGGGCATAAGACCAGATTTTATAGCAAAAAAAGGGGTCTTACAAACTGGTATCAGAGTGGTGTGCCCATATGGGGAATCACATGAAAAAGTCAACTTTTAACTCAATCTTTTAGCCAAATCTCCTTACGAGTGAAATTTTTTCTTTTATAGCCTATGGCAAACCCTACCCCCAGCAGGGAATACCTCCGGCTCCAAAGATCTCTTTAGATAAACCTCTAATCAATGAGCTAGACTCAACCCCACTAGGACACACGAATCACCATTTATACCATGCCCTATTATGAAATTGACCATAAATATATTTTGATTAAGGTACGAGGATACCCCAAAGAGGTTAGAGGAGGAGCTTAATGCGGGAACGACCACCTAAGCTATAAACTCAGATGTCCCTACTTCACATACCAAGGATTATCCAAACTGATAGGACCGCCTTAAGGAGATTGACACATAAGCAGAATGGTAGGGGACTCATAGGCTCAACCATCATATCGGTGACATGATTACATTGAGACAACCACCATGACAAACACCGAGGGTTGGGTAAGAATTCAAGTTCAGAAGAGACCCATTTGGGAGTGGGTCACATGTTGATCCTGATGAGGTTGTCGTAGAAGGTAACTTGAAGAGTCTAAGGTATGGAGTGTTCCAACAAGTCTCAAGAAGGAACCCCAAGTCTAAGGTTGTGCGCCCTAAGGTCTTTTTGCATACTTGGGATGAATATAACATGGTGATATCGAAGATACTTAACTCAAAATAGATAGAGGTTTATCTTTTGTTTATTGGGGCCTACCTTTTGTTTATTTGGCAAATTAGTTACTGACTTGAGTTTCCTTTGGATCTAATTTAGAAGGTGTTGCGTCGTGAACATGGTGATTTTGAAGTCGATCTTATTCAATGTCACTTGGGCGAAGATGGGATTCTGTAAAAGCACGTTTGGAATGGTGACCGGTAGTATAACCCAGACAATAGATAGGATTCGTTGATCGAACAACGACTTTGTTGGGAATCTTGCCCACATGATTCCTGATTTGAAGAAGTCGCCAAGTCAAGAAAACTTCACTTTGTATTTGATCACTTCTCTAGCTCATAATCTCAGGAAGTTAAAGGAATGACGTTGGGAAGAATAGGAGATATCGTCGACAAAGTATGCTTGTAGTCATAATAATGAGCAAAGCAAACGCAAAGGCTTGGCGTGGTCGTCGAACGAATAATGGATTTTGTCGAACGAAGAATGCAGTTTGTCGAACGCAAAGATAAGCATGTTCGTCGAACGCAGAACGCCGTTCGTCGAACGAAGAATGAAGTTCGAAGAACGAAGAGAAGACATGAAGACATCAAAGGAAGGAATGTCGTCAAGAAGATGCAGTATCGTCGACATCAACAGAGTAGCCTTGTCGTCGAGAAGAATAGACATTTTCGTAAAGAAGGCGCGACGTCAAGAAGTCTGAAGAAGGACAGCTGAAGACAAGCAGTTGCTGAAGCATAGTCTGTCGACATGATATCGCTCATGTCAGCGAAAGAACAAAGTGATTACGACGACAGACTACAAGAAAGAAGATCACAATGACACAGTCAGAGACAGCATATCGTTGTATATACAGAAATGCAGAATGATGGTATCAGTATCAGCGTGAAGCTGAAAATGTTGTCGAGACGAAATTCAAATATTGCGACGCGATGTCAGCAATTAATACCGCCGCCTGATTGTCCAATCAGGGCGTGATCTTATGGAATGGGGGTCTGACACTTAAGGAACTTTTTTCGAAGACCGTTGGGGGCTTCGCAATCTCATAAAAGAGATAAGAGGCTGCCCTAACAAAAAAAGAAAAATGAATCGATCAAAAAGAACTTACGTATACAACAAATAGAACAGAAAAAGCGTCGTAAAGAAAGAAAGAGAAAAGAAAGAATTAGTCATCTACATCAACTGATAAGAAGCCATTCCTCATCAGGCTAAGAGAAGAGATTGAAGAAGAACTGCGCTTTCGAGATCTGAATCAGAAACATCTTCTTCAACCTTAAGAAGACAATCTCCATCAGGCTAAGTTGTTGATCTTCATCAGGCATAAGAAACAGTTTTTCATTACTGTAATTTATTGTAAGGCTTGCGGGCCTAACTGTCTAACTTGAGGGCTGGAGAGCTGTGAGGCTTGAGGGCCAGGGCAGTGGACTTGCGGGTCCGATCTTGTCGAGCTTGAGGGCTTGAGTGCAGTAAGGGCTTGCGGGCATAGGCTGTAGGCAAAGGACTTACGGGTCTGTGTTGTGTAGGGATTGAGGGCCTGAGTGTCGAGCTTGCGGGCTCGGGTGCAGTAGGGGCTTGCGGGCTCGGGTGCAGTAGGGGCTTGCGGGCTTAGGCTGTAGGACTTGCGGGTCCGAGTTGTAAGGCTTGAGGGCCTAAAGTTTTGGCGGAGTTTTCCGACCCTAGCACTCTGCTAGGTAGGTGCAGAGGGACAGAGGACTACTCAAGACACCCGGTCTTGAGGAACCTCTATAGATCTTGCACCGTCTGGTGTGATTCTCTTGTGCAATACTTGTG
This sequence comes from Dactylorhiza incarnata, assembly GCA_033032865.1. Classification (NCBI taxonomy): domain Eukaryota; kingdom Viridiplantae; phylum Streptophyta; class Magnoliopsida; order Asparagales; family Orchidaceae; genus Dactylorhiza; species Dactylorhiza incarnata. The sequence goes on along the minus strand of JAWHQI010000084.1, from coordinate 3,789,723 downwards.
TGCTTCGTTTGAATAATCATAAATCGCGCTAATATTAAGATAAGAAGAAAGATCACATAACACCCCCCCCCCCCCCCCTCTAGGTGAACGTTCCATTAACAACAGACTTGACCTTAGTTGAAGCAATAGAAACATAAAGTTGCTAGGTTTAGTCACTCAGGGATGTAGATGCCCATTCTGGAAGTTGGGGAAGGAAATTAGGTCTAACAAGTTATAACTACATTTGAAAGTTCGTGTGGTTTGGGGCTTTCAGAAGTGAATGGCTTATTATTTGTTAAAAATCACACCCTATCATGGTGGAAAATTTTACTTACAATAATAAGGATTGGTTAACAGATACTCATAAGAGTCCACGAGTACACCCCCCATAAAATTTTGAGGATAACTAAGACGCTCGATGATCTGACCGGTTACATCAATGGTAAGAACTGGATAAGTTGTAGAGTTGAGTTGATTGATTACTCGGACGTATGTGATGGAGTAAGAATCTGAACGTGTAGAAAAAACTTTATTGAGGCATTGTCTACCAATATAAACGAGAGCTTTAGCCACCGGAAAAAATGGTGTATTCTGGAGCGTGTATTTCCCCAGAATAAAGAAAGACGACAAAGGTTTTTTGATGGACGGTGAGGTTTGTCAACTTGTGAAGGCCAAGTGCAAGTGTCTTTGGGGACTACCACAGTAATTACCCGTGTTAGAGTGGAAGCTTGAAGATATAATTATGGATTTCATACACAGGTTACCATATCCCCACTCCGGGCACACGTTTATTTGGAACATCGAGGATATATTGACCAAGGTAGATAGGGTCACCCCAGGTCAGAAGGACGCTCCCATGGGTGTTTGATGGGATTTGTTGAGCAGTTTGTCCGATATCATGGTGTATCCATGACGATCGTGTCGGATCGGGATGGATGGTGTACGTCCAAGAAGTGAAAATAAGTCCAGGCTTATTTGGGCTCCTGGTTGACGTTCAACACAACTTTACACCACCCGCGGGATGGAGGCGCATGATTCCACTATCTTGGACCCAGGATGAGGATTTAAAGACACTCGACTCTGAATTTGTGAAGGACACAGATGCCCAGGTGCGACTGATTAGAGTTAGGATGCTGGAAACCCAGAACAGGCAGACCAAGTATTACGATGTGCAACCTCGTGCAGTAGAGTTCCAGGTTGGAAACCGGGTGTTACTGAAGATATGTCTGATGCATGGAGTCTCGCGGGTATGTGGGCAGAAGAAGCTCAGTCTAAGATAAAAGGGGCTCTACAGGATCCTAGAGTGCATCGACCCATTGGCTTATAGACTGGAGCTACCGCCAGAGGTAGTGGGTTTGCATGACGACTTCCACGTTCCTCCCTTAGGAGAGCTATACTATGGCCGGAGCAGCAAAAATCTATTACATATGGGCCAGTAGCTTCTGACCGATCACTGCGCGTGGAGCCGCTCAGGATAGATGGCATGAAGATTCAGGTCTTGCGACACAAGAAGGTCTCGCTGGTCAAGGTCCTGTGGAAAAATCATGGACATGAGAAGCTTATTAGGCAGCCACTAGAGCTGATACACCAAAGATAGTCGGTGATCTTCACGTCAGGAATAACTTCAATTCTTAGGGGATGTTACGTTCGGTCACTCTCGGTGAAAATCTCGCAAGCAGAAGCAGAATTTCGGGGACGAAATTATTTTTTTTGTTAATTGAGATTTGTAACATCACCCAAACAACTACAACCCTAGAGTGGTTTTGTCATGACTAGGTCATGATAAAACCATAGGAAGCTTGAAGAGACCACTTGGCCTTTGGCTTGAAGGGGAAGAGCACCTTGGTCTGCAGGTAGTAATTTCTAGTTACCAAGATTAGGGTTGGACTTTAGGGCCTCACCTTGACCCTTTGACCCCACCATATCATGCCTAACCCTTTAAAGGATCCCTTAGAGCACCAAGGACCCATTAGAGTCAACCAAAGAGGTCAAGTTGACCAAAGTCAACACTAACTTTAAATTGGTCAAAGTTGCATAATTAGGGTTAATTCAGCCTCCACCATACCAAATTGACCTTTCCCCTACCATTATAAGTATATTAGGGACCCCAGGGACAAAAAAGCCCCATCATGGGGACACCAATTTGGCCAATTTGACCTAAGTCAATTCTAGCCATGTTTTGGTCAAAGTGATCTGTGGAAGGTCATTTGGCCTCCACCTTGACAAATTTACCCTATCTATACCTTTCTAACCATTAAGAGAAACCAATGGGTCACTACCCACCCAATGGGGTCAACCCAAGTGGTCAATTTGACCAAAGTCAACTCAACCCCAATTTTAGGTCAAAATGCCCTATTTTGCCCAAATCAAGCCCAATCCACTTGGGCTAGGCCCAATTGGAGTAGACCATTACAATAGGAGGCTGATTATTACCAAGAGTTGCCACTCAATTTCTATAAATGATGACTAGGAGAGAGAAATCTCATTTTCCCCAAAAATGGAGGAGAGAGAAAGAGAAGGAGAAATGGCCTTCATGGTTTAGGGAGACCAATAGCCACCAATTCCTCCTCTAATGCCTCCATTAACTTATCCCAATCAATTTGGAGGAGTTTAATTGTAACATCCCCCAAACAACTAGACCCCTAGAGTGGTTTTGTCATGACTAGGTCATGACAAAACCCTAAGAAGCTTGAAGAGACCACTTGGCCTTAGCCAGGAAGAAGGAAACCACAGTGGTCTACAAATAGCAATTTCCAGTTAATAAGCATAGTGTTGGACTTAAGGGCCTCACCTTGACCCTTTGACCCAACCATAGCATAACTAACCCTTTAGGGGTCCCCTTAGAGCACCAAGGACCCATTGGGGTCAACCGAAGAGGCCAAATTGACCAAAGTCAACTCCATACTAAATTTGGGTCAAAATGACCTATTTGACTTAATCAAGCCTAATCCACTTGGGCTAGGCCTAATTGGAGTAGCCCATTTGTTGAAACCAGCAACTGGTCTCTTGAGTTCGGACCCACTGGGGGTGTAGCCGATGCTTATTTCTCCCTCACTAGACTCTCTTGACGGTGGATGCTGGAAACGGAATAGACCCAAGGCTGAAGCGAGGAGGTCCCGCCACACACCCGGAAGATCTTAGAGAGCTTCCCCTCCCAAACCAAAGCTCAACTGGGCACCTTGGAGGGCACTGGCTGCCAACCAAAACTAGCCTAGAGGAGAGGATTCTCTAAAATCGGATCTCCTCCAAGGTGCCCTTAAGGGTCTATTTATAGTTTTTCTTAGGCTGGTTTGCAAATAGCATGAATCCGCCTTTTAATTTTACTAAAGGCACCCCAAATTGGTCTACGAATAGCCTAACTCCGCTGTTCTGAAGGGCTATATGCAGACCACAAGGGGTATTATGGTCATTTCCTCCTCACTGCCTTCTGGGCGAGTGGTCCGTGAGGGAACCACTCGCCGAGTTCCCGCCCGACTGGGCGAATGATCAAGCCTCTGAGCGAATGGTCCGTGGAGGCATCACTCGTCAGGCTCCCACTCGCCTGCAGCCTACCCCCACTAATCTGGGGATCCTTTTTCCTATCTTGGTACGGGCGAATGGTCTGGCTGACCCCTGTCCCATCAACTGACTCGAGGGACCCACTCGCCAAATACGGGTTGTACACAATCCCCGCTCTTTGCGAGTGGCTCGTCCACTCGGAAAGAACAGTCCAACCCCTTATTTGGTGAGTGCTTGTTGAGTGGGCCCCGCAAGATTCTGTGGGTCCCACCGTTATCCTATATATATACACATCCCGTGTCAGGTTTTTCTGGACCACTTCCCCATTTCGGCTCAGGATTTCTTCTCTCTCTTGACCTTTTGCCACTTCCAATGTCTTCTCATAAGCCTTCCGCGAAACCCCTTTCGCAAGAGATGATCGAGCGCCTGGCCGCGGCCCAGGTTGCAACCGCCCCGAAAACTGCCAGATTCGCTCCCTGGCTGACATCCAAGCGAGACCCAAGCGTCCCGTACGTCTCGCGGCGAGCCAAGACGATTCGGTTGAGTCGTCAGAAAGGCGAGGCCGTGTCCGAATCTCCGGCGCGTACTCCTGTTGACCTCGGGACCCAGGTATGGGAATTCCCCCCACCTTACCTTTTAGTTCGGACCCTTACTCCAAAGTTGTTTTGACCACTCGCAGGGGACCTCGGTGCCAGAGGACGGCCACGCGGTCGTCTTGAATAGTGTCGCGGCGCCACCCCCCGAGTCTGAGGGACCTCCTCCAGATCTGGCCCTGGCTCCTCCCCCTCCTCCGGGCGAGACCGTACTTCAGTCCAGTAAGTTTTGGGAATCCTTCCGATTTACCTTTGAGACGGATTGTTTCTGACCCTCAACTTTTTGCAGTCCTCAACCCAGACGTCTCGCTACGGGACACTATTCCTCCGCCTTCCCCAACCCAGCAGAACCTTTCTGTTACAGCGAATGAGCAGAGGGTCCACCCCGAGCGGGAGCCGGGTCAGCACCTTCGTGCTGAAGATAACGCGAATCCTCCGGCGGATGATCAGGCTCCTCCTCCCCCGCCTTTCCGCCCCGGAAAAGGGAAGGTTTTCCCCCCTTTCGCCGGTTTGCCCGAAGTACACCCCCATACTTCTCGCCCCTCAGGCCACAGGGTACCTGCCCCAGGTGAGGCCTCTATCTTGTCCTCGCCGCATTCACTAACTTCATCGTATTGATCCTTTTATAATCTCGTAGGGTATCGGGAGGTCTCCCCCCCTGAGTCCTACTATGAGGGGGAAGACGGGGTGCTCTCGCCCCTTCCCTCCCCAGGTGATCTCGCTGACTTCTTGGGTGACTCATCTGACCACGTGACCCTGAAGGAGCGAATCACGGAGATCTTTGGGAAGCTTATACACCTCCAGCGAAATGCTGCCGGCCAGGTGGATGAGGAGAAGCTGGAGATCAAGCGCGAGCTGAAGGAACTCCGGAGGGACTACTCGCGGCTTCTCGCGATAGTGGAGCGACTGGGGGGCGAAGGTGGGGAGCTGTCGCCTGAAAGGCACGCGGCGAGAGCCCGGGACCAGCTCCAACTGGCTTCCCACGAGATCACCAACATGATGACATACTACCGTCAGCGAATGCCCCCAGAAGCAGGGTCGCGAAAGCGAGGTCGATGGGTTTGGGTGGAGTACTGACCCAGACGCCATAATCTCTTTCTTTTCCTACCCGCCTCGCCGCGAGTGTCGAACATTAATATTTGTCTGTAATAACTTTGTATATTATGATTCTGAGAATGCTCTATTTATCGCTATTTACTTTCCTCAGCCTATCTGATTGTCGCCGAATGATATGCTTTGCGAATGCTTACCTGATCATTTTTGCTTCTCTCATAACCTGCCTTGGTACTGCCGAATGATATGCCTTGCGAATGCTTACCTGATCATTTTTGCTTCTCTCATAACCTGCCTTGGTACTGCCGAATGATATGCCTTGCGAATGCTTACCTGATCATTTTTGCTTCTCTCATAACCTGCCTTGGTACTGCCGAATGATATGCCTTGCGAATGCTTACCTGACCCTTTTCGCAAAGCCGATGAGCGAATAGTTATAGGTCACTCGCCATTAATGGGCGAGAGAGACTTGGACCGGGTTTCGAGGCGCCGGACTGCCGCAGATTGCTATCCGCACCCCCCGTTGCCTCGAAAGCCCAAACGCCATTTAATGCCTCTATAAATAGGCCCTTCAACTACCGTAATAAATACATCACCATTCGCTCCATCTCTTTCTTTGCTCCTAGCATTCGCACCTCTCCCTCCTTTGCTGCTCCTTTCCTTTCCCTCATTCGCGAGATGGGTGCCGATGCCGAAGGAAGGGGCAAGTGCGCCAGCGCATTCGTCAATCACGTGTTCGATTCCTGCGACCTCTCCGAAGAGGCCTACTTGACGGCGGTCGCTGACTACGTCCCCGGGGGGTTCGAGGGGCGAAAGCCCAGGCCTGAGGAGCGCCTGAACTCTATCTCGCCTTGTGCTCTCGCAATCCCGCTAGAGCACTTCGAGGTAGGCTTTCGCCTCCCCATCTGGCCGGAGTTGCGCCAGACTTTCAGGTACTATGGGGTCGTGCCCGCCCAGCTCAACCCCAACTCCATAGCCATGCTGGTCGGGTACGCGAGCTACTTGCGAGAAGAAGGGATCGAGTTCTCGTTGCCTGTCTTCCGCAAACTCTACACCTTCCACTGCACCGGCGGCATCTCCTTCTTCTCGGGTTTAAGCCCTCTCAAACACTACGGGCTCCCGAACAAGAACCACGAATGGGTTCGCCGCTTCATCTTCGTCAGCGGGAGCCTAGGTAACACCCTTCTCGCCCCGGTGCAGGAGGAGGAGTCGACCTTCCGCCCCCCGACCCTAGGGGGGCATGAGGCGAAACTCCATCAATACATTCTTCAGTACGGGATGGACCTTGTCTATCTCCGGCGAAACGTCAACACGCTCCCGTTCATTCCGCAGGGCGAGGGTAAGATTCCAAGACTTTTGAATTCATTTTGGTTGTGATTCTTACTCCATTCGCCTAAACCACTCGCAATATCATGCAGGTGTGCGTAATCTTCCCGTTCATCCGCCTCGCCCTCCTGGATTTTGCCTACCTCTCGCGCAAGCCGCCGCGGATGCTTGCCGGGAGGAGCCGTCCTCTTCCAAACCTAGTAGCCGGAAGCGAAAGTCGGCGAAGGCTTCTTCCCCTCCTCCCTCGAAGTCGCCTTGTCCTCCCGCGGCGAAGGGCAAGGGGGTTCTGGACGAATCCTCTGGGGCGGGTGCTCCACCCTCAACCCTGGGGACCGACGCGCCTGGCGCGAATGCTCCTCCAGACAAATTGGCGCTGCCGCCGCCTCCGTTGCCCCGGGACCATCGTAACTTTGCGAACGGCGAGAAGTACGTGGACCCTTCCGGGGCTCCTTTGCTGAAGTGGGACAGGAACGCGAACCGGGTTTCGCTATCCACTCTCCATCCCTCTTGGGTGGAGACCAACATTGCCAGCGGCGAGGCCTATGCCCTGGCGTATGCTCTTTATGGCCGGGAGGACGCCGAGGTCTTCGATTTGGAGAAGACTCAGGTTCTCGCCCACGAAGCCGCCCGGGCTATGCTGCGCGCTCTCGAGCTCTCGCATATGTCCTCTCGCCGAAGCCTTGAGGTCTCGCGGAACCTGGCCAAGGTCGAGGAGACCAGGGCTCTTCTATCCCAGGAGGCGAGCGATCTCAGGGAAAAACTAAAGACCGCGGAAGCTCTTCTCGCCAGCCGCCCGGTTGTAGAGGTACATTTACTTTCACTCCCGTGAATGGTTATCACTGACCGTCCCATACTCCTCTCATCATGATCACTTTATTTTTTCAGGATGCTACAAGTGCTGGGATGCTCCGCGCGCGGGTGGCCGACCTCGAGGAGAAAGTCCGTCTCGCCCAGGCCGAGACCCAGCTACTGCGAGAAGCTGGAATGACAGCACTCGCCCCGGGTGATGGGGGGCACTTTTACCCCCATCACGAGCTGGAGCAACTGCTTCAGGAGAATGCGCAACGCGCCGTCAAGCACTCGTTGCAGGTGCTGCGGCGGGCTGGGTATTTGAAGCCGGAGGCCGAATGCCTCACCACTCGCCAAGTAGTCCCGGAGCTTTACATTCCGATTCCTTTCCCGGAGGACGACGGCGTCGCGCCGCGAGAAGACGCTCCCGACCAGGATGAGAGCGAAGATTCTTCGGAGGAGTCTGGTGACCCTTGAGGGGGGCCCTCTGTATTCCCCCCCCTTTTTTCTGTTTTTACCTTTTCTTTTTTCTGATGTAACCATGAATTGGGCGAATGCCCCTAAAAGATATATCTATGGTTTACAATTTTTATGCTATCTCAATTTCTGCATAATCTCAATTTTTATGTTATCTCAAACTTTATTATCATTCGCTGCAACGTCTCGCTAGGCTTACCAGGACGTTAGGTCGTAGAGTAACCGCCCCGGCCACCCAGCGAGTGTTCGAAGATGACTTAGGTGTGTTGCCCCTCTTCGACTTCCCGCTACCCGAAACACTCGCGTACCCTCACCATTCGCTCGGACGGGGATTTCGCCCGGGCAGTCAGGAAGAGAGGTAGGATTATCATTCGCTTGGGTGGTCCCTGCGAATGCTCCTGGATCCACCTTAGAGAATTTGGATCCTGCTACCAAGTGGACCCTCCAACCTGCCAGCTGGATGAGAGCCCGGACAGCGGGTCTGCTCGGGGCCAACCTCTGGAACTTGGAACCTGCCACCGAGTGAGCCTTCGGACCTGCCAGCTAGATGAGAGCCTGGACAGCGGGTCTGCTCGGGGCCAACCTCTGGAACATAGAACCTGCCACCGAGTGAGCCTTCGGACCTGCCAGCTAGATGAGAGCCTGGACAGCGGGTCTGCTCGGGGCCAACCTCTGGAACATAGAACCTGCCACCGAGTGAGCCTTCGGACCTGCCAGCTAGATGAGAGCCTGGACAGCGGGTCTGCTCGGGGCCAACCTCTGGAACATAGAACCTGCCACCGAGTGAGCCTTCGGACCTGCCAGCTAGATGAGAGCCTGGACAGCGGGTCTGCTCGGGGCCAACCTCTGGAACATAGAACCTGCCACCGAGTGAGCCTTCGGACCTGCCAGCTAGATGAGAGCCTGGACAGCGGGTCTGCTCGGGGCCAACCTCTGGAACATAGAACCTGCCACCGAGTGAGCCTTCGGACCTGCCAGCTAGATGAGAGCCTGGACAGCGGGTCTGCTCGGGGCCAACCTCTGGAACATAGAACCTGCCACCGAGTGAGCCTTCGGACCTGCCAGCTAGATGAGAGCCTGGACAGCGGGTCTGCTCCGGGCCAACCTCTGGAACATAGAACCTGCCACCGAGTGAGCCTTCGGACCTGCCAGCTAGATGAGAGCCTGGACAGCGGGTCTGCTCGGGGCCAACCTCTGGAACATAGAACCTGCCACCGAGTGAGCCTTCGGACCTGCCAGCTAGATGAGAGCCTGGACAGCGGGTCTGCTCGGGGCCAACCTCTGGAACATAGAACCTGCCACCGAGTGAGCCTTCGGACCTGCCAGCTAGATGAGAGCCTGGACAGCGGGTCTGCTCGGGGCCAACCTCTGGAACATAGAACCTGCCACCGAGTGAGCCTTCGGACCTGCCAGCTAGATGAGAGCCTGGACAGCAGGTCTGCTCGGGGCCAACCTCTGGAACATAGAACCTGCCACCGAGTGAGCCTTCGGACCTGCCAGCTAGATGAGAGCCTGGACAGCGTGTCTGCTCGGGGCCAACCTCTGGAACATAGAACCTGCCACCGAGTGAGCCTTCGGACCTGCCAGCTAGATGAGAGCCTGGACAGCGGGTCTGCTCGGGGCCAACCTCTGGAACATAGAACCTGCCACCGAGTGAGCCTTCGGACCTGCCAGCTAGATGAGAGCCTGGACAGCGGGTCTGCTCGGGGCCAACCTCTGGAACATAGAACCTGCCACCGAGTGAGCCTTCGGACCTGCCAGCTAGATGAGAGCCTGGACAGCGGGTCTGCTCGGGGCCAACCTCTGGAACATAGAACCTGCCACCGAGTGAGCCTTCGGACCTGCCAGCTAGATGAGAGCCTGGACAGCGGGTCTGCTCGGGGCCAACCTCTGGAACATAGAACCTGCCACCGAGTGAGCCTTCGGACCTGCCAGCTAGATGAGAGCCTGGACAGCGGGTCTGCTCGGGGCCAACCTCTGGAACATAGAACCTGCCACCGAGTGAGCCTTCGGACCTGCCGGCTAGATGAGAGCCTGGACAGCGGGTCTGCTCGGGGCCAACCTCTTGAGCATCCAGGATCTCCCCTGCGAGCTGCAGCATCATCTTCATTCACATAGTTTAGACAAAATGCTTTTATTCAAAAAACATCATTATTACATGGTACTAAGGATAAAAGCGTTTAAGGTCGTCGCCACTCCATGTGTGGCTGAGGGGCTGGCCCTCCGCATTCTGAAGGCGATACCCCCCAGACTTTAGTGCTTCTTCCACGACATAGGGGCCTTCCCAGTTGGGGTTAAGCTTTCCCACCGCGGCGGATCTCCCAGCCGCGTCGACCTTCTTGAGTACTAGATCCCCCTTCTCGAACTGTTTGATCCTGACGTGCCTGTCAAAATACTTGGCCATCCGCCGCTTGACCTCCTCTTGATGGATGGCTGCTCGATCCCGAGCCTCTTCGATGAGGTCGAGGGAGAGCCGCAACTCCTCCTCGTTCTCGGCTCTCCAATCTTCCTCTCCATTTGTGGCGATCGTGACCCGTGGTGTTGTAATCTCGAACTCTATGGGGATGACCGCCTCGCAGCCGTGAGAGAGCCTGAAAGGGGTCTCTCCCGTGGCGGTGTTGGGGGTGGTTCTTAAAGCCCATAAGACTGAGGGGAGCTGTTCCACCCAATTGCCTTTGAGATTTTCCACCTTTTTCTTGAGTAAGTTCACGATGACTTTGTTTGCTGCCTCTACCTGCCCGTTGCTCCTGGGATGGTGGACGGACGCAAACCTAAGGTCTATTCCCAGCTGGCCACAGAAGCTGATGAATTCCTCGCTTGCGAACTGTGGTCCATTATCCGTGACTTTGGCTTGCGGAAGCCCATGTCGACAAATGATTTCCCCCCATACGAAGTTGCGGATTACCTGGGAGGTGACCTTAGCCAACGCCTTGACCTCCAGCCACTTTGTGAAGTAGTCAATCATGACTAGGAGAAACCTCCGCTGCCCGCTGGCCTGGGGGAAGGGTCCTACCAGATCCATTCCCCATATGGCGAATGGCCAGGGTGTCGTGATACTCTTCAGCCTCTGGGCTGGCACGAGCTGAAGCGGGGCGAACATTTGACACTTCTGGCATCTCTTTGCGAAGGCTGCCGCGTCTTTGCTTAGGGTTGGCCAGAAGTACCCCTGCCTCACGACTCTTGCCTCCAACATCCTGCTCCCCGAGTGGCTGCCGCACTCGCCGGAGTGGACTTCCTCCAAGATCCTTGGGACCTCTTCCTCCGAGATGCATCGGGCCAGGAGGCCCGAGAGGGTCTTCCGATACAAGTCACCCTCATGGAGCACATAGTAAGCAGACTTATACCGGAAGCGCCTCTGGTCCGGAACTTCTTTCGGAAATTTTCCCGTTGCAAGGAAGGTGACGAAGGGATCCTTCCAGGAGGGCCGTTGTTCTACTTCCATGAGCTCTCCTTCTTCAATCGAAGGACGGAATAGGTCCGTCAGGGTCCCTCCGGCTCGAGGACCAGATTTTGCCAACCGATCTGCCGGAGTGCTCTCTTCTCGTGGGACATGCTGGATGGAGAAAGTTTTGAACGTCCCCACGAGACCTTTGACTTTTGCCAAATACTTCATGAGCACAGATTCCCTTGTTTCGAACTCTCCCCTTATCTGAGAAGCTATTATCATGGAATCCGTGAGTACCTCCACGTCATGGACCCCGAGCTCCCGGGCCAACCGCAGGCCGGCGATCACAGCCTCATACTCCGCCTGGTTGTTGGTGATTGGGAAGTGTATCACTAGCGTCTGCTCTATCTTCACTCCGTGGGGACTCTCCAGCACTGCCCCTCCTCCAAGAGAGTTCTTGCCCGAAGCTCCGTCCACTAGCAGCTTCCACGGAATGTGACGAGGGGCTCCGTCTCCCTTCATCTCGGCCACGAAATCTGTCATGAAATCAGCTACCACCTGCGCCTTCATAGATAATCGGGGGACAAAGGTAATGTCGAATTCACTTAGCTCGATTGACCATTTTGCAAGTCTTCCCGAGTGCTCCACTCCTTCGAAGATCTGGCGGAGTGGATGGTCCGTCACTACTTGGATCGAATGGGCCTGGAAGTATGGCCTGAGCTTCCTGGCTGCGATGACCAGGGCAAAGGCCAACTTTTCTAAAATTGGGTACCTGAGCTCCGCTTCCCTCAGGACCCTGCTTACGTAGTAGACTGGTAGCTGCTTCTTTCCTTCCTCTCGAACCAGGACGGAGCTTACGGCCTCCGCCCCGACCCCGAGATATAAATGTAGAACCTCCCCTTCTTTGGGACTTTGCAGTAGCGGAGCCTTGGTGAGTTGGCTCTTCAAGGCCTGAAAGGCTTCCTCGCATTCTCTCGTCCATTCAAACTTCTGATTGCCTCTTAGCGCCTTAAAGAAGGGAGAGCATTTTTCCCCTGCCCGGGATAGAAACCTGTTCAGCCCGGCGAGTCTTCCGGTCAAGCGCTGAACCTCTTTGGCGCTCCGAGGCGACCCCAACTCCATTATAGCCCTAACCTTGTCCGGGTTAGGTTCTACCCCCCAGGGGGTGAGAAGGTGCCCGAGGAACTTCCCTTTGCTGGCCCCGAACACACACTTCAGGGGGTTCAGGCGCATCTTGTACTTGCGTAGGGTGGCGAAGGTCTCCTCGAGGTCCTGGATGTGAGAGCTCACGCACTTGCTTTTTATCATAAGGTCATCCACGTAGACCTCCAGGTTCCTTCCCCTTTGCTTCTTGAATACCCGATCCATCATCTTCTGGTAGGTTGCTCCTGCATTTTTCAGCCCGAAGGGCATCATCTTATAGCAGTAGCATCCCTCCCTGGTGATGAACGAGACATCTTTGACGTCTGGTGGGTGCATTCTTATTTGGTGATAACCTGAAAAAGCATCCAAAAAACTCATCACAGAAAAACCGACGGCTGAGTCAACCAGCGCGTCGATCCGAGGCAAGGGATAACAATCCTTAGGACAGGCCTTATTTAACAATGAAAAGTCCACACACATACGCCAGCGGCCATCGGCCTTTTTTACCATTACGACATTAGAGACCCAGCCTGGATACTGGATCTCCGTTACAAAACCTGCCTCGAGGAGTTTCGTCACCTCCTCGCGGATTGGTCCTTCGAGCTTGTCAGCTATAGCCCTTCTCTTTTGCCGGATGGGGCGGGCTTCTGGATCGAGGTTGAGACGATGGCAAGCCACGTCCGCCTCGATGCCCGGCATGTCCGCTGCGCTCCACGCGAAGATGTCCATGTTCTTTTGGATGCACTCCAGCATCCTTTTCTGGTCTCCCGGGCCGAGGCCCCCGCTGATCCGCACCTTCTCCACCCTTCCTGCCTGGGTGGTAACCTCCATCTCTATCACCTCTTCTGCTGGCTCGAGCCGGGCTGGCTCGTCCCACTGGCCCTTCGCTTCTCGCCCCTCCTCCCGGGCCTTCTCCCCTGCAGCTCTTTCCGCCTTCATCGGCTCGACCTCCTGCTCCTCGCGAGCGACCTCCAACACCTCAACCTCCTGCTCCTCACGAGCGACCTCCAACACTTCCTTTCGGGCAGCGCCCTCTCCCCCTTCTTCTTCCTTCTGGCTGCCTTGCCTCGGGCTCGCTCATCTTTGCCAACCTTTTATGGAATTCGGGGTTGGCCGCCTCCCCTTCGATCTCCTCCGCGGCTCTCTCCATCAACTCCTCGAAGGATACGGGAGGTCTTCTCTTCAGGTCCATCTTGAAGAACCCTTCTCGCAGCCCTACGATGAATGCCATCTGGAGGGCGAATCCCGGCACCTCCTGCACTAGGTGTATCTCCTCCTAGAACCTGTCCACGTACTTAGCCAGGGATTCTCCCTCCCTCTGCCGGATCTTGAAGAGAGCCTCCGCATCCTTCTTCCTCTTCTTTGACGTCGAGAAACGTAGTCGGAAGCTTCGGCGCAGATCATCGAACGCATAGATGGAACCCGTGGGAAGTTGGTGGAACCAGTCCCTTGCTTTTTCCTTCAGGGTGGTTGCGAAGAGTCGGCATTGGAAAGAATCTGACATGGGAAGGATTGAAGTCATGTCCTCGAACCACTGCAGGTGCACAACTGGGTCCTCCTTGCCGGTGTAGTAGGACATCTCTGGCCCACGAAACCCTTCTGGCACTGGGGCTGAGAGGATCATCTCGCAAAAGGGGCTCCCTTCCCCTGCTCGGCGAGTGGTCCTCTCGCGCGGGACCAACTCACACACCTCAGCACTCGCCGGACTGCTGAACAACTGCCGTCCGGGGAGGTCTCGCGCACTGCCTTCTGCTGGCACCTCTTTTCCCGGTCGCTGCCCCGGGGCGTTCTCGCCAATCCGCAAAGGCGGGACCACTGGAACCACCGGGGTCTCGCACTCGGTCCTCGCCGCGAGAACCGTCTGCAGGACCTCTCGCTTGAACTTCTCAAACATCTCCAGCCACTCTCCCGCCGCGGGTGGCTGCGAGTGACCTGAGTCAGAACCATTCCCTCCATCTCCTGTCATCGAAACCAGCTTGGGATTTTCTTTCACCGGCTACGGTCCACGCTCACCGCACCAAAAATGTTGAAACCAGCAACTGGTCTCTTGAGTTCGGACCCACTGGGGGTGTAGCCGATGCTTATTTCTCCCTCACTAGACTCTCTTGACGGTGGATGCTGGAAACGGAATAGACCCAAGGCTGAAGCGAGGAGGTCCCGCCACACACCCGGAAGATCTTAGAGAGCTTCCCCTCCCAAACCAAAGCTCAACCGGGCACCTTGGAGGGCACTGGCTGCCAACCAAAACTAGCCTAGAGGAGAGGATTCTCTAAAATCGGATCTCCTCCAAGGTGCCCTTAAGGGTCTATTTATAGTTTTTCTTAGGCTGGTTTGCAAATAGCATGAATCCGCCTTTTAATTTTACTAAAGGCACCCCAAATTGGTCTACGAATAGCCTAACTCCGCTGTTCTGAAGGGCTATATGCAGACCACAAGGGGTATTATGGTCATTTCCTCCTCACTGCCTTCTGGGCGAGTGGTCCGTGAGGGAACCACTCGCCGAGTTCCCGCCCGACTGGGCGAATGATCAAGCCTCTGAGCGAATGGTCCGTGGAGGCATCACTCGTCAAGCTCCCACTCGCCTGCAGCCTACCCCCACTAATCTGGGGATCCTTTTTCCTATCTTGGTACGGGCGAATTGTCTGGCTGACCCCTGTCCCATCAACTGACTCGAGGGACCCACTCGCCAAATACGGGTTGTACACCATTAGCTTAGGAGACTGATGAATACCAGGAGTTATTACTCAATTTCTGTAAATGGGGATTAGGAGAGAGAAATCAAATTTTCTCCAAGAATGGAGGAGAGAGAAAGAGAGGGATTAATGGCTTCATGGATTAGGGAGATAAATAGACACCATTTCCTCCTCTAATGTCTCCATTCAGTTTCCCCAATCAATTTGGAGGAGTTTAATGGCCATTCCCGGCCACATAGAGGGGGGAATTTGAGGAGTTTTCACTTGTCCGAAAATGGCCATTAATGGCCATTCATGGCAATTAGGAGTTACACTCTTCCCCCTCCCCAATTAACCCATATAACTCCTTCAGTGGATGGAGAGGAGGAGTTTCCCCACCTTACCTGAAGAATTCGAGCCCCCAAGATAGGAGTTGACATGGCACCCAAAAGCTTGAGGCCGGCCATGGAGGACCACCCAATCGGCAAGCTTCAAGGCTCCACACAGGTCTGGTTCTTCTCCTCTCTCTTTATGGATAGATCCCATCAGGTTGCATGCAAGGATTTGGGCCAATTGGTCCCCAATCGGGTAGGCCAAGAGCTCCATTTTTGGAGTTTTAATCCCGCCTCCATAGCCCTGTTCCGGCCACCTACGGCTGGCCAACCACCACAAATCGCCGGCCACCACCTCAATGAAGGTGGTGGTGGTATTGGCCGGCCGGGGCGGTGCTTAGGTGGCCAGGAAAACAAGGATGAAGGAGCTCTAGCTGCGGTTAATCCTGGTCGTCGGGCAGAGGAAGAAGACAAACGGATGTCGTCCGTTCTGCTTCAAGATCTGTGCAAGATCTTCATATTAAATGTTATGATATATGTATTTTGTCACATATTTTGCTGTACATCGATTAGTTTGTTAAAAATACTTAAGCCGTCGGATCCGTCGATCTGAGTAGAAGAAGTTCGTCGAACTGATAGTTGAGTTCGTCGAATCCGTCTGATCCGTCGGATCCGTCGAACTGAAGCACGTCGTTCGTCGAACGTAGAACAGATTTTGTCGAACGCACGTAGATCGGATTTCGTCGAACTGAAGCACATCATTTGCCGAACGCAGAATAGATTTTGTCGAACGCAGATTGGATGTTTGTCGAATGCAGACTGGAAGTTCGTCGAACACAGAGATTTATTCCAACACATTTTGTCATACTTCCTGCAGTATTTCATAATATTTATTAAAAATACTAGGACCCCTCAAATGAAAAAGTGCCCAACATGAATGTTGTAGCCCTTTGTGTCTAGATTAAGTGAAAATTTGTTTCAGGTCAATAGGGGCACTATAGCTCCCTGTAGGTCCATTTTGGTGGGACTGGTCCCTAGTGTAGGACAGCCACCATTTCTTGAATAACTTTTGATTGGTTTATGGGGTTGACTTGAAAATTGAAACCTAGGCTATTTACACCTACCCACACATCATACCCAAAGATTGGAATTTTAGGAGAAACATTTTCTAAGGTTTTTGTAATAATTTCATAAATAAAATATTAATTAATTAGTGGGTCAAATGACCTCCAATGCCCTCCAAATTTTGGTGGGTACTTCTTAGGGTTATCACCTGACCCTGGTAAAAATCTCAGCCCAATTGGGACTGATTTGGTTGGGTAATTTGTCAACCCAAGTTAGGTTAAATTGGGTCAAAGTTCGGGCATGGTGTTTATCTTGGGGTATGGTGGTCAGAACTCATCACCATGAGTTGAAACCTTGGACACTGGTTTAGGATCACCTAAAACACCTTCATAAGTAAGATGGGGTGGGGTAGAGGTGGATATGCCCTAGGACCCTAGTTTTACTCCTTGGGGTGCATATAGAACCTTGTGAAGGCTATGTGGTCAAAAGCTATTGAATGGCCATGAAACCTAGGAGATATGTTCCTGGGATGTATTTATGCCCTAGGGAAGTTTGAGAGAATTTTAGGAGTACTTATTTCCCCTAAATTAGGCCATAACCTCTTTAGGGAACTTTCTTATAAGAGATATTTACATGTTTAAATGGCCTTGGATGGTGATGAAACCTTCGTAGTGCCTTTATAATCATATGATGGATCTCTGGTAATTTTTGTGTAATTAAGTAGGTGATTTAACCAGCACTTCATTCACAAGGCACATATTTTACCTTAATCTCAAGAAAAATAATTGAGGCTCCAATACTCTCTGGAAAAATGTGCAACTTGGTGATAGGACATTTCAGGGCACTAGGAAGCTCTGTGAATATTTATAGAATTTTTGGAGATTATTATCAGTAGGCTACTTCACAACCTGTACAAATTAGGATTTACTTGGATTAATTATTTGAGTAAGAAAATGTTTTCCATAAATTGTGAAACTCTGTCAGTAAGCTTTTCTGGACACTATAGAGATCTAGTAATATTTCCATAATTTTTGGGTATGTAATTTTGATGGTTCCTTCATTAACCTCCAAATTTGGATAGATGCAAAACTTAATAATTAGAGGACAATTCCTGATTGAAAAATTGTGACACTCTGTATTTACTGTTATTTTGGAATGATAGATTTATCTTGATTAGGTCAAAAGTGCACTTGATGGATTTGAGAGGCAACCCTCCTCCAACTGTTGTGAAACTTTGGCCGCTATTTTTAATTCACTTAAAACACCCCCACAAGAGATTTTGGTTGGTTTGGAGTGGATGTGCCCTAGAACCCTAGTTCAAACCCTAGGGTTGCACTTTGGGCTTGATGAAGGACATAGGGTCATATGTCCTTGGATGGACTTGGAACTTGGTGGATAAGTTCTCAGGGTGGTGAATAGACTTAGACAATTTTATGAGAATTTTTAGGCACTTTTCTTCCTTCTAAACTAGTTAAGAATCAATTAGGGAGCATTCTTATTAAAGGAATCTACATGCTCATTTTATCTTGATTGATGATGAAAGTTCAGTAGTGCTCACATGATCATGATATAAATCTCTGATAAATTTTGTGTGAATTTTGGATTGAGTGAATTAGTACTTCATTCACAAGTCAATTATTTTGCCCTAAGATTGCGATAAATAAATAAGGGCCTAATATTCTCTGGAAAATTGTGAAACTTGGTAATAGGACATTTTAGGGCATTAGAAAGCTCTGTGAATTCTTGTATGATTTTTGGAAGTATTTATCAGTAGGTTACTTCACAATGTGCCCTAGTTTAAATTTTCTTGAAATATTTATTTATGTGACTAAATGGTTTTGAAAATTTTTAAAACTCAGTCAGTAAACTTTTCTGATCATTATAGAGGTCTGGTAACTTTACCATAATTTTTGGATAAGTATTTTTTGGTGGTTCCTTCATTAGCCTCCAATTATGGATAATTATTCAATATTATAATTAGAGGCCAATACCTTACTGTAAAATTGTGATATTCTGTAATTGCTATTATTTTGATATCATAGATTCTCCATAAGTTTGTGTTGGCCATATCATTAGAAGATCTTACACTTCATGTTCAATTTCATACTTGGCCAATTTTGGAGAAATTATAGTAAACGCCAAATAAATAAGGAAAATTATGATCTTCTGGATTTAGTCTTATAATATCATGATACTCCCAGTAATAATCTTGAGTAAATTGGATGATTATTTGGAGTACCTCCTCTCATGCAACCCATATAGCTCATTTGGTCTGCGTATAGTAAAAATATAAAACTTGAGTACCTTGTAGACCATTAGGTGGGAATGGGAGATGGATGGTGTACTTGGTCTGGTTGAGGAGATTTGAGGTCACAAACAGGAGTTTATATGTTGAGTGTGCCCGATAAGCTAAGGGGCAAGGTTGTGCTCGGGGTCGACGAAAGATCGTCTTTCCCCTTAGAGGGCCATAAAATACTTAGGGTTAATACAAATGTAATGATAAGAAGGGTATTCTTATGGGTAGTAACTGTTAAATTATTGAAGTTGAAGTGGATCTGTCCGGGTGGTCTATTTTTGGAGACCGTAGTGACCACACGGCCTGTACTGCGTTTTACCTCAGGAATCCGCGAGCTCGGTGTGGCGACCTGGCTGTTGTGGTCGCGGGTCTCTAGTGTCGGTGTCCTGTGTTTGGTCTGCCTGTTCTTCCCAAGTATCCTTGTTCCGGTTTAGACCGGGCGGTCTGTACTGAGGTCGCTACTGTGGTCTCGTACTGCCGGGTTGTCTTGGCGAGCTGTCTTTCCTGGACAGTTGTGCCTTTGATGTAATAAGGTCTTGAAGAGACCGCATGGTTTGATTCTGGAGACCGCGTGCTTCAATAATGAAGGTGACTGTATCCCTTGGGGCGTTGACGACATCTGTTCGTTTGCCTATAAATAGGGACGCCGGGGTAGCCATCCATACGCAAGAACTGTAAGAACCAATGTTGGCTTGATTGTGTCGGTCTCTTTTTGAGGTCGCACGGTTTGAGGTTTTGCCTGACCGGTTTGTTTGTTCGCAGGATAGTGGCTAGATGTCACCGTCAGCATTCTCCTTTCTTCAAGCTTTGAATAAACCAGTTCGGCAGTGGTCTGTCTGCGCGGACTGTATTTAGGTATTCTTGGACTAGGCAGCAGACTAAGTTGATTAGGCGGTCTTAAGTGATCGGGCGATCTTGAGTTGCGGTCTGCAGCAGGAAGCAGTTCTTTGTCAAGTGTTCGCGGGTTCTTCTGTGATCTTGAGACCGTACGGTCTGGGCGATCAAGAAGCGCGGACAGGTGTTTTCAGCAGTTGAATAATGTAGCAAATGTGCGGTCTGTGGTTGCGGTCTGATAGGTGCGGCTTGTGCTCTGTTCGCGCGGTCTCAGGGTTAATCATGCGGCTTGCATGTTCGAGCGGTCTGGCAAGCTATGCTTTGGCAGTTCGCTGGCGGCTTGCTTGTTTTTTGTGTCTTGTGCTTATCTCCTTCGTGATTCTTATGAATCATGTCTCGCCATGTATGTCTCGAGCTGCAAAGAGATAGTAAATAACAAGAGCACTATTCTGTTTTTCCATTGTCATTGATTGTCACGCTTGTGGTTTGTGTGAAGTGTTCCGCATTTTTTACTTCACTCCGGACCTCTAAATATTTTAACATGGTATCAGAGGGAGGTTCCTGAGCATTAATCAGCATTGTCTTCTGCTTGGATTTCTTCAAGTAGGTTGTCAATCAGTGGGATAATAATGGAAGGAGGATATGCAAGAGGTCTTGGTATTGAGCTCTTTAGGCAGACTAACTTTAAGAAGTGGAAGTCGTGCATGGAGAGATATCTGCTTGGTGAGGACTTATGGGAGGTAGTTGGAGGAGAAGCAAGACAAGATGTTGTTCCTGCTGAAGGAAATGCTGAGCTCGTGAAGGCTTGGAAGAGAACAAATGCGAAGGCTGAGTTCACTCTCAAGAGAGCTATCATTCCAGAGTTGTTTGACCACATCATCGGGTGTAGGTCAGCTGCTGAAATCTGGACAGCCTTGGATGGCTTGTTCAATAAGAAGAATGTAGCTTGGCTACAGTTCTTGGAAAATGAGTTGGCGAAAGCAACTCAGGGAGACTTGTCCATTTCAATGTTCTTCTTGAAAATGAAGAACCTATGTGCAGAGATATCGACATTGGACCCGGATGAGCCTATCTCAGAAGCAAAGCTGAAGAGGCACATAATCCGCGGCTTTTCGAGGGAGAATGTGGCCTTTGTTACTTCTGTGCAAGGCTGGTCCAATCAGCCATCGTTGCTGGAGCTGGAGAACTTGCCTGCGTCGCAAGAAAGTTTAGCTAAGCAAATGGTGGGGATGTCTGTCTCTGGGGGAGAAGATGAGGTTCACTTTTCTGGAAAGAAGAAGCGTTGGGACAGGAAGAAGAAGTCATCTGATAACGTTGGTCCTTCTACTTCATATCAGCAAGAGAGGAGTTATGCTCCTAAGTCTGAAGGGAAGAAGAAGGAAGGACTGAGATGTTTCAGATGCAACAAGGTGGGTCATTTCAAAAGGGACTGCAAGGTCAATCTTTAACTGGGGCATGCTGCTGGAAAGGAGGAGGCTTGTTCCAATGCAGATGATAGATGGGGTGATGGAGCTTTCATGTTAGGCACGTGTGTTCGGGCTATGGCTTCTATCAACTATCAGGATGATTGGATAGTGGACTCAGGTTGTGGTCATCACCTAACCGCAGACGAGTCTAAGTTTTCTTCCTTGCGGACATATATAGGTAATGATGCTATCATTACAGCTGATGATACTATACATGCAGTAGAGAAGGAGGGTGTAGTTTCGTTGAACGATGATAGAGGTACTCTTATGTTGAAGAGTGTCTATCATGTTCCGGGGATGAAGAAAAACCTCTTCTGGGTGACCAATGTTGTGGATGCTAGCTTTCACAATCTGTTTGGTCCAACAGAAGTGATGTTTCTTAGAAACGTGTCAGCGGTGGAGGCTGAAGTCACTCATGTCGGTAGAAGGGTGAAGGACTTGTATGTGTTATCAACAAGTTCCTATGTTGATAAGATGAGGACTACTGACAGCGCTGCTATCTGACATGAAAGACTCAGACATGTTGGAATGGACAACTTGATAGCTATGGCAGGGAGAGGCCTTGTAAGAGGTTTGCCTAGTTTGTCATCCTTTGGCGAAGGTCATGTTTGTGCAGGATGTCAATATGGTAAGGCTCAACATCTTCCATTTGACAAATCACAAAGAAGATGTAAAGCACCATTGGAATGTGTTCATGGTGATCTGTTTGGAGCTACCGCAACTGTCAGTCTTGGAGGCAGCAAGTATATGCTAGTTCTGATTGATGACTTCACTAGATATACTTGGGTATATTTTTTCTGAAGGAGAAGTCGAAATCGTTCATGAGATTTGTGGAGTTCAAGGATCTAGTGGAAGGTCGGCTCAACCTGCGGGTCAAGTGGTTCAGAACTGACAATGGAGGGGAGTTTACCTCCAAAGCGTTCTTTAACTTCTGCAGGAAGCATGACATACAGAGAGAGCATTCTTGTGCTCACACTCCACAACAGAATGACATTACAGAGTGGAAGATCCGTCATCTGATGGAGACCTGCAAGTGTTGGCTTTATGCCAAGAATATCCCAAAGTCCTTTTGGGCAGAGGGAATGTCTTGTGCAACCTATGTCATCAATCAGATGCCTCTCAGTCCCATCAACATAATGACCCCTCATAAGTCATTGTTCAAGATAAAGCCTTCAGTGGAACATCTTTGAGTGTTCAGTTCTACCTACTATGTGCATGCTCCTGATGCCCTCAGAACAAAGCTAGATGCGAAAGCAAGGAAGCTAGTCTTCGTCGGTTATGATGACCGAAAAAAGGGTTTAGATGCATGGATCCAGAGACACGGAGAGCTGTGGTCTCAAGGGATGTGGTATTCGACGATCTGATGGCATACCAGGGTAGCTCTTCTGTTGAGCTACAAGGAATCAGGATAGATAGTGGACCAGGTGAAGCTACTAAGGAGGTTCTGGTGGAGTTGCCTGTTTCTCCAAGTGCTCCAGGTGCTTCTAACTCTGGGTCAAGTGCTTCAGGTTCTGGAAGCAGGGGAAGCGATGATCCAAGTCTACCTGAGAAGAGAGCTAGTTCATAACAAGTATCTAGAGAGGTGGATAAGAGTAAAGTTCTGAGAAGGTCTAAGAGGACCATTATTCCACCAGATCGGTATACGAGGGGAAACTTGGTGAGCTTCGTCTCATGTTTCTTCGCAGGTCCCCTGGACGAGAGAGAGCCATCTTGTTATGAAAACGCCGTTGGAGTCAAGGAGTGGGAAGGAGCCATGGATGAAGAAATGGCTTCCCTCAGGAAGAATGCGACTTGGGACTTGGTACCTAAGGTTGAGGGAGTTACTCCGGTGACTTGCAAGTGGGTTTTCAAGCCGAAGAAGAAGGCTGATGGAAGTATTGAGCGATACAAGGCTCGCCATGTAGCTCGAGGTTTATCTCAGAAGTATGGGGAGGATTATGAAGAAATATTTAGCCCCGTTGCCAAGATGACTTCAGTCCATGTGGTGATCGCGTTGGCAGCTTGCCAAGGGTGGAAGATTTGGCAAATCGGCATGAAGAATGCTTTTTTATACGGCTATATTGACAAGGATATCTTCACGGATCAGCCACTTGGTTATGTTTCCAAAGAACACCCAAGACATGTTTACAAGCTCAAGAAGGCTCTTTACGGCTTGAAGCAGGCTCCTCTGGCGTGGTATGAGAAGATCGCAGAATACCTCCAGTTCTGCGGATATTTTGCTTCTGATTTTGATTCGAGCATATTCATACAAAAGACAGGGGAGCTTCAGGTCTTGGTGCTGTTATACATTGATGATATGATCGTCATGGGGAACTCTGAAGTGGAGGTAGCTAGGCTTCGTCCTGAGTTAGCTATCAGGTTTGAGATGAAGGATTTGGGTGAGCTCCACCATTTCCCTTGGACTCGAAGTGGAGAGGAAAGAGGGTGGAATGCTTGTTTCCCAAAAGGGGTATGCATAATGAATTGTAAAGCGATTCGGCATGGAAGGGGGGAAGAGTAGCTCTACTCCACTGGAGGTTGGTATTCATCTTCGATGTGATGTGGGGATGGTTCCTTCTGATCCTTTAGTGTTCTGGGCTTTGGTCGGAAGTCTGATATATTTGACGATCACAAGGCCAGCTATTGCTTATGCGGTTGGCCGGGTGAATCGGTATATGACAGAGCCACAAAAGCCTCATCTGATGGCGGCGAGGAGCATTTTGAAGTATGTCAAGACCACCTCGGATTTGGGTCTCTTCTAAGGGAGAGATTCAGGCTTTTGCTTGCACAAATATATGGATGTTGATTATGGAGGGGATTCAGATGATCGGAGATCGACTTATGGATACGTCTTTATGACATACTCTACAAGCTCTATAGCAAGAAGTAGGATTCCGTGTCTGTCTCTACAACAGAAGCAGAATATAAAGCTTCGGCTTTAGCAGCACAGGAAGCCATCTGGCATAGGAGGCTTGTGGAGGACATTCATAGGGAGGTGCATGGTCCTACTCTGCTTCGAGGTGACAATGAGAGTGCGCTCAAACTGGTGAACAATCCAGTTTGTTATGCGCGAACCAAGCATATATAGATTCAACACCATTTCATTTGGGAGAAGGTGTTGGAGGGACCTCTTATGGTTGAGCATGTGTAGAGCAAGGAAAATGTCGCAGACATATTTACAAAGTCGTTGTCGAAGGAACCGTTCACACGGTTGAGGAGGTTACTTGAGCTGACTTCCACTTCCCACTTCAAGGGGGAGTGTTAAATTTTTTAAGTTGAAGTGGATCTGTCCGGGCGGTCAATTTTTGGAGACCGCAGTGACCGCGTGGCCTGTACTGCGGTTTACCTCTGGAATCTGCGAGCTCAGTGTGGCGACCTTGCTATTGTGGTCGCGTGTCTCTTGTGTTAGCGGCCTGATTTTGGTCTGCCTGTTCTGCTCAAGTATCCTTGTTTCGGTTTAGACCGGGCGGTCTGTACTGAGGTCGCTACTGTGGTCTCATACTGCCGGGTTGTCTTGGCGAGTTATCTTTCCTGGACAGTTGTGCCTTAGATGTAATAAGGTCTTGTAGAGACTACACAGTTTGATTCTGGAGACCACATGCTTCAATAAGGAAGGTGACTGTATCCCTTGGGGCGGTGATGACATCTGTTCATTTGCCTATAAATAGGGACGCCAGGGTAGCCATCCAGACGCAAGAACTATAAGAACCAAAGTTGGCTTGATTGTGTTGGTCTCTTTCTGAGGTCGCGCAGTTTGAGGTTTTGCCTGACCGGTTTGTTTATTCGCAGGATAGCGGCTAGCAGTCACCGTAAGCATTCTCCTTTCTTCCATCTTTGAATAAACCAGTTCGGCAGCGGTCTGTCTGCGCAGACTATGTTTAGGTGTTCTTGGACTGTGTAGCGGACTCAGTTGATCAGGCGGTCTTAAGTGATCGGGCGGTCTTAAGTGATCGGTCGGTCTTGAGTTGCGGTCTACAGCAAGAAGCAGTTCTTCGTTAAGTGTTCGCGGGTTCTTCTGTGATCTTGAGACCGTGCGGTCTGGGAGATCAAGAAATGCGGACAAGTGTTTTCAACAATTGAATAAAGCAGCAAGTGTGCGGTCTGTGGTTGCGGCCTGACATGTATAACTTGTGCTCTGTTTGCGCGGTCTTATGGTTAACCTTGCGGCTTGCCTATTTGAGCGGTGTGGCGGTCTGTGCTTTTGCAGTTCGCTGGCGGCTTGCTTGTTTTTTGTGTCTTGTGCTTCTCTCCTTCATGATTCTTATGAATCATGTCTCGCCATATATGTCTCGAGCTATAAAGAGATAGTAAATAACAAGAGCACTATTCTATTTTGTCATTGTCATTGATTGTCACGCTTATGGATTATGTGAAGTGTTCCACATTTTTTACTTCACTCCGGGCCTCTAAATATTTTAACAGTTACCAATAACATTAAGTGTCTTGAGAAAGGGAGGTTTGGGCTATCATCCCATTGTACCTCCTAGTACCGCTGCGAGCCCTTCACAGGGTAAACCTCTGGAAGTCCAAGATTAACCCTAATCTGCAGGAATTAACTGTTATGCAAGATTGTCATAACAATACACATACCCACACCCCGTGGTTACGGGAGGTTAGTTGGTTTGGTCTTACGAGCGGTAGGCTCGGTGGTTGTAGGTGCGGATGGGTTGGTCCGGCGAGCCGGTGGCTCAGAAGGTTATGGTGATGGGCGGGTTAGCCCGGGGAGCTTATGGCTCGGAGATAGATGGTAATCATATTGCATATGCATAAAGGTTGTGGATCTTCGGTATTGACGGTCGTTCACACCGACGCCGATACGCTGACTCGGCAAGTGTGGATTTGCACTTAGCCATGAAAAGTATGGTGATCCATCCAGTAAGAGTACACAGGCGCTACACGGTTTTGCGTTGAGGCGTACTATAGGTCTATGTTAGGTAGTGTGAATACAAACCTAGAGGTGGGCGAGACCCAACCCACTGCTTCCGTTTGCCACTATGGTAGTATCCTGGGAGTTTTACTAGCTCCAAGAAAGGGGAACTAAAGGTCTGTGTGCATAGAGTCGAAGTGTGTGAGTTGCACTTATGTGAACATAGCATAAACTGCATAACTCTGCACGTCATGGCATAAGCATTGCACTTCAACCCCTACCCCTATCGTATAAATTGGTTATGAGACTCTGTATACGATAGGCCCTGCTAAACAACTGTTAGTTATTGGATGTCGACTTATCACCTAGAGGGGGGGGGGGGGGTGAATAGGTTTTTCAAATAGTTTTATTCCCCTTTTGGTGTTCTTGTTTTCTGGTTAATATATTTTGAGATTGAAAAGCACAACACAGAAAACACACAAAGACTTATAGAGGTTCCTCAAGACAGGGTGTCTTGAATAGTCCTCTTTCCCTCTGCACCTACCTAGCAGTGTGCTAGGCTCGGCAAACTCCGCCAATGTCTCCGGCCCGCAAGCCTTCCAACTCGGACCCGCAAGTCCCTGCAGCCTAAGCCCGCAAGCCCCTTCACTGCACCCGAGCCTGTAAGCTCCACACTCAGGCCCTCAAGCCCTACAACTCGGACCCGCATGTCCCTGCAGCCTAGGCCTGCAAGCCCCTTCACTGCACCCAAGCCCGCAAGCTCGACACGTTTGGACCAGCAAGTCCCTCTGCCCTAGCCCTCAAGCCTTGCAGATCTCAAGCCCTCAAGCTTGACACACAGATCTGAAACCAGATCCACAGTTTTGGCCCGCAAACCTTACAAGAAAGATTTACAATATGTTCTACTGCCTGGTGGAGATCGGCTTCTTTTCTTGCTTTGCCTGATGTTAACTGGCTTCTTTTCTTGAACGATTCTTAGCAGTCGATAAGACTAGACTGCAACTTGAAGAACACAAGATGATCGTTTTGTTCTCCCCTTTTTTCGTTCTTCTTCACCGCAGCTTGTACTATTGTATTCAAAATGCTCAGCGGGATTCTTTTTCGTTCCTCTGTTCAAGAGAGAGATTTAGGGCATCCACGGTTCCCTTTTATAGGACGGAGAGGCCGCTTAACGGTCTCATATGTTGTCCTTCTCTGACAGGCGCACATACTTTAAGAGCACGCGCTGATTGGACAATCAGGCGGCGACAATAAATGATGACAGCGTGTCTGGCAACATTTGAATCTGTCACGACAATATTTCCATTGTTATGACAACAAGGACAATATCTTGACGACACTAGACATCCCTTCTGCACTCATGCTTAAGACGACATGAAGTCATCTAACTGATGTCGGTGTAGTCTTCTTGATTGCTTGATATCATTGTGATCACCTTATCTTCTCGACGATATGGTCGATATCATGTCGACAGATCGTTCTTCAGCAACTTCCCGTCTTCACAACTGCATCTTTAGTTTTCTCGATGTCACGTCTTCTTTACAACGATATTTTCAACATTAACTTTACTTAGCCTTTTCAACGACACGACTTCTTTTTGACGATATGGTCGACACCTAACTTATACTTACCTCAGTCTTGTTCCTTCTTCTCGGCATTCTGATATCGTTGAGAGGTGTTGTAGTGTTGATGTTACAACGATATCATCATGTGTATGTTATCTCGACGATAACCAACATGATCATGTTGCTTTGCTCTGCATATCATTTCAATGATATGCCTACTTTTTTTGACGATACTGTTAGAACTGCGGTTCAGAATCACCCCGGTACTGCGGTGCTATTTGAATAAGAAGGGTGTGTCCCCCGTGGGCCTAACTGGCTGCCCCGTCGATTCGCCGGAGGACCAAGTTGATATAAAGAACAGTTGCGCCTTCACCAAAAGACCGGTCTTTTGGTCGAGTTGGTGGCGCTGGGTCCTCTCAATTGGTAACGAGGGGGTCGCGGGTTCGAAACCCCGGGTCATTTCTGGGGGGCGGGGGGGGGGGGGGGGGGGGGGGGGCGGGGATTGTTGGAACTGCGGTTCAGAATCGCCCCGGTACTGCGGTGCTATTCGAAACGGAAGGGTGTGTCCCGCGTGGGCCTAACTGGCTGCCCCGTGGATCCGCCCAAGGACCAAGTTGATATAAAGAACAGTTGCGCCTTCACCAACAGACTGGTCTTTTGGTCGAGTTGGTGGCGCTGGGTCCTCTCAGATACATTTGGTCCTTTTCAATGACAGCATACATGATCATTCATCTTTGCTTTGCCTATCATTTCAACGACGTGCCTATACTTGTCGACGATATGTCCAGTCTTTTTCGACGATATTTTACTTAGGCAATTATTGAAGTACTGGGCATATCATCTGATCTCTGCAAGCATGAACTAGATATAATATTAGATACACCTTGTACTTATCATTGATCTGAGCACTTCTTCAAATCAGGAACACTGCCGGGCACTGTTCCCAACAACGACCCCTTGGTCAATAGGTTTGTATGAGCATTCCTATAAATCAATGGTTACGTTTGTTGGATCTGTAGGGGCCCTTAGGGGTGGGGGGTGGGGTGGGGGTGGGGGTGGGGTGAATAAGGGTTTTAAAAATCTTAAGCCTTAATAGAAAACTTTTGATATTTTATTTGAATAAGAGTGAATATAAAACAAAGAGTAGCAAATCAATTTTATTAAATAGAAAATACATGATTATCATTAATAAACTTGAATACAAAATTTGATCTCTTTGTCGTTAGAGATCGAGGCGACAAATATGAAAACTCCTTTTTGTTTTCTATACCGACTCGTATCTGATGAGTCCCTATTATATATATTTTCGGACTCATTTAGGCTAGTTTTCTTGCTTTTATGCTTCAGTTTTTTTCCATATTTCCCTTATTCATGATTTTTATTGTAGTACATAGTATGCCTATTTTTGTGTGCAATTGCCCACTTTGTTGTTGGGGGTAAGCACTGCGTGCTCCCCATTGTATCCTCTTTATCTCTGTGCTGCTGGTAGTACTTTCCCAGCTTGTGTCTCTTGTATGCAGGTGATCTGATCGTCTGGTTCTCCCTAAAGTAATTTCTGTGCATATCGCACGGTCGTGCATTTCCTTGACGCACGGTCGGTGGCAGTCGTGCGTTTGTGTCTGGGCAGAAAACGGAGCGTCAGAGTTTACTCGTGCGTTTTGACGCACGGGCAGATTCGCCCGTGCGAGAGTAAAACGCACGGTCGACCTGTGTCTTGATGATTTCAGAGCGTCAGAATTTACCCGTGCGTTTGAACACACGGGCGGTGTGGGTCGTGCGTGAGCAAAACGCACGGGCGCTGGCCTTCTTCCCCTGCACGCCTGCTGAGCTTAAGTATCGCACGGTCTACGCACGGTCGTGCGTTCGACCGTGCGTGACCAAATTTCTAACATTTTCCTATAAAAGCTGCATATTCGACCTAAAACGGGAGAGTTCCGTACGCATTGTACATCTGCGCCGATTTCACCATCTCCACTAGGGTTTCGTCCTTTTGGCCTCCTCCTTCATCCTAGAGCTTCAAGGGAGATCTAGCCACCATTTCCTTCAAGCAAGAGGAAGTTTGCAACCTCCACCGGATCGTGAGACGAAGAAGACGGGTCCATTGGAGAGTAGTGACAGCTCTCTCTACCCCGGACGCAGTTGCTGACCGAGCTTGGACGCGGACTGACAACCCAGCGATTCCAACCATGAATCTCCAACGAGCCTTCGGATTCGGTCGATTTCTTGCCTTGTTCTTCTCTTATTGAAGTGTATATGTGTAGATCTTTGTATTTTGATGAAGTAAAGCACTTAAACTAGTTTGTATTTATATATATTTCATGTCTATGCGAAATGCTTTGTGGTTTATATTGCTTGAGGTGCGCCCCATTCCATCCTCCATCCCGCCATCACGTTCGTCGCCGCACTAGCATTTGCTAGTGGCGTGCTTGTCGAAGAGGTGCTTACGACCCTCACTCCGTTTGCCTACTCGTCCATCCGCCTAGCGAAGCGTGGCATAACGGCCCGTGTAATCCACTCGCCCTACGAAGCAGCGCGCTCAAGGCCTGCATAGTTCGATTCCGCTTGCCTACTCGTCCATCCGCCCTTGCGACGCAGTGCGCTCAAGGCCAGCCTAGTCTCCATCCCGCCAAGCGAAGCATTGCATAGCGGCATTGCATAGGAGTAGTGTAATATTTTCTCTTTATTTTCCACAAACCAAATCCCCCATTCCGCATCCATCCAACGTAAAGGACTTCAATCTCAAGTCCATCCTCGAACGTTAACTCCACCTTACTGTGTTCCTTGAGAGATTCGATACTCGGGGATTACTCCTCTTTTTATATTACTTGAACGATCGGTACACTGCCGTTTTGTGCCGCAGTCTTACTACCTCCTTTAGCAGTGTGCTAAGATTTGCGCATCAAGTTTTTGGCGTCGTTGCCGGGGAACACAGTCGTGTGAGTTTTCTGGAGAGGGAGAATCTGAGATTTAAGCCCTTTTCATTTGTAAATTGCATCTTTTATTTTATTTCAGTTCTTCTTATTTTATTTTCCTGTTTTTATTAGATTGCTTAGTAATTTACTGTTAGGTGTAGTATTTTGCACAATAGTGTTTTCTGTTTGAATCATTATATCTTCACACCATGTGGTCATCATTTAATATTCGTTGCCGTTTTTGTGGAGATATCTCTCATGCTAGTGATAGATGTCCCAAGGGAGATAGTAGCCCTAGCACTCCCAGCCCAGCATATGGAGCACCGACTTCGTCTGGTACTCTATATGGTGCGCGGAAGTCTTATGGCTATTTCTGCCACGCCTTTACCGTCAATCTTCTTTTCGGCTTCAGCACCTGCTGTGCCAAAGAAGCCTGTAAGGCAGTGCTTGTTTTGTCAGAGCACAGATCATGCTTTGAAGGATTGTGCTGATTATCTTCGCCAACTGGACGAGGATGACGAGCCGGATATCCGGATCGTCCCGACTCCTACTTCTGGCAGCACACCTTCAACATCTGGTTATGTGGCCATATTACCTTCATCTTATGAAGGGTATGATGTGGACACGGTCACCAGATGTGCGGCTGATCTGGGCACTGACATGACCGAGCCCATCCCCCTTGTACATCCATTGCCTAGCGTAGATTTGATTCTTTATGAGGAACCAGTGCTTGACTTTTATCCAAGCACTACACCTCCCCCTATTGTGCATACTACTATACTCGTCTCTGACGACATCGTTGAGGATGTGTCGCAGGATGAGGCTGGCGATCTAAGTGTGCCTGCTCCTATGGAGGAGGACAACCTTCTAGCTGAAGAGGAGCTTTCCTCAGCACTGGTGGAGGAAGTCCAAATCCTTAGCTTGGCCACTGTCGATCCCGCCGAATCTTGTGGCATTGATGACAATGCCAACATTATTTTACTTTCCCAACCTGATGGGAGTAAGTCTGGGACCACTCCCCCGCCTGATTTTTATTTATGTTCTTCTTCTCTTTTATTTCTTGACCCCCCTTCTGCTATATCTGAGCTTGTGCAGGTTGAGTCTCCACAGTTACATCAGGAGGACTTGGAGCTTCCAGCTCAGGTCAATGATGATAGCATCCTCATGTGCGAGGAGGTTGATCCCTCCTCCAATGAGGAAGCTCCACCATTGATCTCTTTCTCCTGTTACCTTCCTGGAGATGACACCTTGCTAGGCAAGGATTTATTTTGTGGTGAGATGAGTGAGGACCAGGCCTCCTCCTCTTCTTACTTCCTATTCCCGCTAACTGTGTTCAGCAGGTATCGTTATTTAGGTAGGGGAATAACTGTTTTATCGCCGTATCGGTACCCGCTACCGACACGCATATTAGAACAGCTGCCTGTTCACTTTTCTTTTCATAGGCCCATTAGCTAGAACTGTACAAAAGCCAAATAAGTCATGCTGGGAGGACAATAACCCCAGTAGTTATCTTAATTTTTCTTGTCTTTTAATTTATCCCCTGCAAAAACTAGCTTATTTTGTGCTATTTTAGTTTTCGTGTGTGGAGACCACCATTTGCAGGTATTTTCTATTTGTGAAGGCGGTGGTCGTGATTCTTTGTAGAGCTTCACAACAGGCTTCCGGAATGCTTACTTGCTGAGCATTGGGTACCCTCGTCCCCTAAAACTTTGTTTTAGAATATCTTAATACATAGTTTAAGTTTGGGGGAGACCTGTTTGTGTACCCACTCACGTGCACAGTTATTTAGCATGCTAGAAGCTTCTTTATCTAAGAATCATTTTTGTCCATTTTGTCTGCACACTTAGCACCCACTTGAGCGTGTACTTTACCTTTAGCGCGTCACGAGTATAACTCATCCCTTTGTGCATATGAGAAAATGTTTGTGCTAGCTTTTAAATTATGTAGTGGAATAAAATGTTGGCTCCGGTGTTTCTAGTCAAGTACTCATGCAAGTATAGTAATTCATGTAGATTAGATTTCTCCTTATACTATTAGCTTTATGCATTTTTATTAGTATAAATATTGTTTACTATACTCAAATGATGAATCCGGTGTGAATCAAATGGTAGCGTAGGGATGTGTGTAGACGTTTGCTAGATTCGTATTGCTCGAGTCGGGAGAAAGGAGAATCTTTCTCGGTGGCTAGAACTTGCCCCAAGCGTTTCTCGAAGCATTGACATAAGATAGTTTGAGTGCGTGAGAATGACGTAGGCCATCATTTTGGCCAGGTTGAGCTTTGTGTACCATTCCTATCATTTATTCCTTGCTAGCCCTGTACAACCCGTATTCGGCGAGTAGAGTCGAAGGCACCTGGCGAGTAGGCCGATGCCTCTCTCGGCGAGTAGAGACGAAGGCACCTGGCGAGTAGGCCGATGCCTCTCTTGGCGAGTAGAGCCGAAGGAACCTGGCGAGTAGGCCGATGCCTCTCTCGGCGAGTAGAGCCGAAGGCACCTGGCGAATAGGTCGATGCCTCTCTCGGCGAGTAGAGCCGAAGGTATCTGGCGAGTAGGCTGATGCCTCTCTCGGCGAGGAGAGTCGAAGGTATCTGGCGAGTAGAGTCAGATTCTGGGGAATAGAATCGTCCCGGCACCCCTGGTGGTATGCCTGATGGACAAAACTATGCTAGCAAACGATAACGACAAGTGTACCGTATCGAATGTAGTATAAGTTATTAAAACATGGTCGTATTAGACTCGGGGCGGTTGAATACTCTTACTTCGGAAAATCTCTATTATTTTATCGAATAGAATTTGTGGTTGGTTGGTTGCGAAAAAAGAGAAATAGCTTATTTAAATTAATGAATTAAAGGTTAGTACTCAACCTTGAATCACCTTGAAAAAAATAAATAAATAAAGAAATAAAACTTCTAATCCTCTTTAAAAGAAATGCTTGACCGTGGAGGTTCCTGATTTATGAACGTACCTCTCTCGAGGATACGCCAGCCTGAGTTTAGGTTGATCAATCGAACTCTCGTTCTAGAATCGAAACCCCTAAAGCTCGCTTTATCGAAGTGAACCCCTCTATTGGATATAACTCCAATCCGGGAGATTTATGCCGTCCTCTCTCGAGGAGTGCATTCAAATCTCTTTATCCTTGAAGTGATCGATTCGAACTCAAAACCTCTCGATTATTTGACTACGAAAACAAGAATGAGATTATATATCGATAATATAATCTCAATCAATATAAATTCAAGGATAAATCTTAAGCAATCTAAATAAGAGAAAAAGAAGTTCTAAACTGAATTATGAATTATATTTTCCTTGGATCATCTCGGCCGAGTACTAATGAAATTTAGCTACTCATGGAGATGGAGGAATTGATGAAATACAAGAGGTGCATAATGAAGATTGAGAGTAGAATAAGAGCAAAAGTGCTATTTTATTAATTGAAAGGGAAATTACAACTAGGAAACAAGAAATTACAAACCTGAAATGAAAGTGCAAGCTAAGAAAGAAGATTACAAGCTTAAGAATGAAAGCAATGCAAGAAAATAAACTTAGAACTCCCCAAAATTCGTCCCCAAACATCTGGAAAAGCTCCCTTTAAATAGCTGGATTTTTGGTGTTACACGCCCTTGGTCACGCCCGTGACCAAGGGCGTCTAAGGGGCGTGATCGAAGCGGCAGCGGAGAGGGCGCCTTCTGGAGTAATTGCGAGCGTTTCGGCCGTGTCACGCCCTAGGTCACGCCCGTGACCTAGGGCGTGTAATCCTGAAATCTGGCTGCTGGCGGGAAACTCTGGCGGGAAGAAGCGCGCACCGAGTCACACCCGTGACCTGATGTCACGCCCTTGGTCATGCCCGTGACCGAGGGCGTGTAATTTTAATTGATGTGGCAGCGTGCTCCGGATGCTTGTGGCGGGTCGTGGCCGTGAAATTGGGTCACGCCCTTGGTCACGCCCGTGACCTGGGGCGTGTACTTGGCGAAATCTTCACGGAGCGTCCCCGGAGTGGCAGAAGCAGGTCTGGAGTATTTCGTAGGTTACACGCCCATGGTCACGCCCGTGACCTGGGGCGTGTAATTTTAACTTTTTGCTCGAAATAGCCCAGAAAACCTGAAAACACAAAATAAACTTAAGTTAGCTTATGAAATAACAATGGAAGGATTTATATGATACAATTCCTAAAAATAACATAATTTTATATAAAAAACATAATAAACCTAAACTAAAAGACGAGTAAATAAATTACTCATCAAATACCCCCATACTTGCTCATTGCTCGTCCCGAGCAATCCATTTTTCACAAGGGTCAGAAAAATTAATGCAAGATAGAATTATGAAGACTAGAGAGTAAAATGCGAAGTAATATGCTGGCATGTGTAGATATTTTAGTAAAAAAATGTTCTTGGCATAAATGCTAATTTATGAAATACTTCAAAAATGCGTTATAATTATTCATCATTACTTTAAAAATGAGTCGACGGTCATTCAAAAAGTTATGTGAAGGGAGAAAATAGCGTGATTGCTGAGATTTAAATTACTAGATGTAGACGTTCGGGGTGGTCTCCAAAGAAATCCATCAATGTCGACGGCCATAGGCTTGCCCGTTTGCACTTTCTCCACTACAC
Source organism: Dactylorhiza incarnata (assembly GCA_033032865.1). Taxonomy (NCBI): domain Eukaryota; kingdom Viridiplantae; phylum Streptophyta; class Magnoliopsida; order Asparagales; family Orchidaceae; genus Dactylorhiza; species Dactylorhiza incarnata. Next base: position 3,754,880 of record JAWHQI010000084.1, on the reverse strand, counting down.
TTTGAACTAAATCGACTCTATGGATCTTTAGGACTTAAATAGGGTACATTTTAAGGCTTGGGTTTAAGGGTGAGGTAACCATGATAAACATGAAGGCGCATTCCACTTAAGCAAAATTTTTGAGCTAAAAGAAAATGATTGCCACCACAAAATAATGAAGCTTTACCCCCATACTCGCATTTTTTTTCAAAGGGGAAACACTCTCATACTCTTTTATTTAAATCATGAATATTCATAATTGGGATCATTCCAAGTATGCATGTACATACCTAGGCCGCATATCATTATGAGATTATTGCTTTTTGAGATTTAAACACATTTTTTTTTGAATTGATACCCATAATTTTTTCATAGAATCGTACCCAAATATTTTTTTTCAATTTAGCTCAAAATTTCAAAGTGTTCATTTGGGTTTTGGGCTTTTTAGCTTTGGTGCCGAAATGATGAGGGTGGATCAAATAAAGGTGTAAGGCTCAAATTTGTGTGAACAATGGTGGTAAATCTAGGTTGGGTGCAAAGGCTCAAACTATCCAAAGAAAGACCTAAATCATTTCCGTAAAGTTAATTTGTCTAAAGCGCACATGTTTCGAAAATAGCTTGGGGCAAGTTCTAGACATCGAGAAAGGATACCCTTTTTGTTAATTCGAGTAATAGCTTTCTAACAATCTTCTACACACTCACCTAAACTACTTTTGGATAAGACCGGATTCGAATTTAAAAGTAAAATAAATTATTACTACGCAAATTAATAAAACATAATTTTAGATCTATGCCAAGAATTTAATTTTACACCAAAACTACTCAAAGACAAGCATATGACTAGGAGCACTACATGAGTTAACAATTTTACTCTAAAATTTCAAAAACTATTATAGCACAAAATTATTTTTAGTCCATATGAAAAACAGTCTACTTAGAACTTACAATTTAGCAAGTGGGAGTTTTGATGAATAAAAAGAACATTTTCTAATAGATTTTTTTTTGTTCTTGGACTTCCCAAGATCTGCCCGGTGAAGGGTTTGCAAGGTACTAGAGGCTATGATGGGAATTCAAGCCCAAAGCGTCCTTTCCAAGAAATTTAATTGCATTTATTATTATTATTATTATTTTTTTGTTTTTATTTTTCAAGTAAAACTACAAAGAAAGCTATGCTACACCCCCATACTTAAAATTAAACATTGTCCCCAATGTTTAAAACTAAGTATGAGAGATAAAACAAAAAAATGTCAATAAAGAAAAATCAAGAGAAATTACTAAAGTGTAAAGAGGGCTTCCCTGAATGGTAGTCGGGGTTGCCGGTCGAACACCTGCAGAGTTAAATTAGAAAAAAACAAACAAGAAAAGAAAGACAAAAATAAAGAGGTTAACATTGGGTTGCCTCCCAAGAGCGCTTTGTTTACCGTCGCGTGCTTGACTAAGTGGTAATTTTAAAGATTTTGGAAGTGAATGGTTTCAATGTTTCCGGGCGCTGGGTCGCCCAGGTGATATAATTTTAAGCGTTGTCCGTTGACTTTGAAAGAGCCTTTTTCCGGGTGCTCTATTAGCACCGTTCCTTATGGCCAAACTTCTTTAACTATGAAGGGACCGGACCATCGTGATTTTAATTTACCCGGAAAAAGCCTAAGTCTTGAATTAAATAATAGGACTAAGTCTCCCGGTGAAAAAGTTTTTGGATTTTTGATTTTTTTATCATGATAAAATTTTGTGCGCTCCTTATAAATCTTATTATTTTCGTAAGCGTTTGCGCGCCACTCGTCGAATTCATTTAATTGTAGTTTTCTGTGCTCGGAGGCTAAGTTTAAATCCAAATTTAAAAATTTTAGCGCCCAAAAGGCGCGATGTTCTAATTCCACCGGTAGATGACAAGCTTTTCCGTAGACTAATCGGTACGGTGTACATCCGATGGCAGTTTTGTACGCTGTCCGATATGCCCATAGAGCGTCGTCTAATTTTAGCGACCAATCCTTCCTATTAACGGACACAGTTTTTTCTAAAATTCTTTTAAGTTCACGGTTCACCACCTCCACTTGGTCATTTGCTTGAGGGTGGTAGGCGGTAGATAGCTTGTGGGTGACTCCATACTTTGCTAAAATTTTAGCAAGTTGGTTGTTACAAAAATGTGTGCCCCGATCACTAATTAGTGCTCGGGGTGTGCCAAATCGTGAAAATAATTTTTTTAAAAAATTTACGACGACTCTCGCGTCGTTGGTGGGAAAAGCTTGTGCTTCCGCCCACCTTGACACGTAATCGACCGCAACAAGGATATATTTATTATTAAAAGAGGAGGGTAAAGGACCTACGAAATCTATTCCCCAAAGGTCAAAAATTTCGCATTCTAAAAAAATATTTTGGGGCATTTCGTCCCGGTTAGAAATGTTACCTGACCGTTGGCACCGATCACAATTACTCACGAAATTGTGAGCATCTTTGAATAAGGTGGGCCAATAGAAGCCCGACTCTAGCGCCTTTCTTGCGGTCCGGTTCACTAGATAATGGCCACCGGTTGGCCCTTCGTGGCAGTGTCGCAAAATTTGGGCGCCTTCCTCGCCCGAAATACACCTTCTTACCACTTGGTCTGCGCAGATACGAAATAAAAAGGGGTCCTCCCAAAAATAATTTTTCAAATCTGAAAAGAATTTCTTCTTTTGTTGACTTGAAAAATCTTTTGGTCGGACTCGGGCCACTAAATAGTTGGCCAAATCCGCGTACCAAGGGGTGGAAGAAGTCGTTACCTTTTCGATGGCAAGGAGGCGCTCTTCAGGGAATTTGTCGTTAATTTCGGCTTCCACTAGTGTTCCTGTAGCCGGATTCTCCAACCGTGAGAGGTGGTCGGCCGCAACATTCTCCGCTCCCCTTTTGTCTTGGATCTCCAAATCGAATTCTTGTAGTAGGAGGATCCACCTTAGTAGTCGAGGCTTTGCATCTCCTTTTTGTAGTAAATACCGGAGAGCGGAGTGATCTGTAAAAACAATAACTTTTAAAAGCGTTAAATATGATCGAAATTTATCAAACGCAAAAATTATAGCCAAAAATTCTTTCTCCGTTGTTGTATAATTTGCTTGTGCGGATATTAGCGTTTTGCTTGCGTAATAGATTGGGTGAAAATGTTTATTCACCCGTTGGCCTAAAACTGCACCTACAGTAAAATCGCTAGCGTCGCACATGATTTCAAACGAAAGAGACCATATTGGCGCGATTAAAATCGGAGATTTGATTAGTTCATTTTTGATTTTATCAAACACTTTTAAACATTCCTCATCAAAATTAAACGCGGATTCTTTTTCAAGGAGATGAGTTAGTGGTTTCGTAATTTTTGAGAAATCTTTTATAAACCGCCTATAAAAATCCGCATGTCCTAGAAAACTTCTAATAGATTTTATATTGGTAGGAGGGGGAAGTTTTTCTATGACCTCGATCTTGGCCCTATCGACCTCGATCCCCTTACTAGAAACTTTATGTCCGAGGACTAACCCCTCTCAGACCATAAAGTGGCACTTCTCCCAGTTGAGTGCCAAATTCGTGTCTTCGCAGCGTTGAAGAACACGATCAAGATTATTTAGACAATTAGTGAAAGAATCGCCAAAGACAGAAAAATCATCCATGAATACTTCCATGACGTCTTCGATAAGTTCATTAAAAATTGCCAACATACATCTTTGGAATGTAGCTGGCGCGTTGCAAAGTCCAAACGGCATTCTTCAATATGCGAAGGTGCCGAACGGACAAGTGAAGGTGGTTTTCTCTTGATCTTCGGGGGCAATTGGGATTTGAAAATATCCCGAAAGACAATCGAGAAAACAATAGTGCGAATGACCGGATAAGCGTTCTAAAATTTGGTCAATAAATGGTAACGGAAAGTGATCCTTGCGCGTAGCATCATTTAATTTTCCGTAATCGATGCATACACGCCAACCCGTAACAGTACGGGTCGGAATCAACTCATTATTTTCGTTGGTGATTACCGTTATTCCTCCCTTTTTAGGCACGACTTGCACTGGGCTAACCCAAGTGCTATCAGAAATCGGATAAATAATTCCTGCGTCTAATATTTTTATAATTTTGGCCTTAACGACGTCCTTCATATTTGGGTTGAGGCGTCGTTGGGGCAGAATAGCGCCGCGAGAATTATTTTCTACATTTATTTTATGAGTGCAAAAGGATGGGCTAATTCCCTTTATATCCGAAATTTGCCATGCAATTGCATGGCGGTGATTATTTAAAATTTTAATTAATTCGGAAGTTTCCGAATCGTTAAGTGCGGAAGATATTATTACGAGCAGTTTTGAATTTTTTTCTAAAAATATGTATTTTAAATGTTCCGGCAATTGTTTTAGTTCTAAACTCGGTGGCTCCTCGTAAGATGTTTTTATTTTAGAAATATTTAAGTTTACTTCTTCAAATTTGGTTGGCCGAGTTTTTTCTTCTAAACAAAATAAATTTGCAATTTCCGGGTTTTCAAATAAAGGTGAAATTATTTCAGAAAACGACGTTATTTCCTCTTCAAAATTTGTTTCTAGAGTAAAACAAGAGTCGTCGTTTGGAAACGCATTTCTCATTGATTGATTTATATTAAAAATAACTTCTTCCTCCCCAACTCGTAGGAGAAGGTTTCCGTTACTTACGTCAATTATAGCTCGAGCGGTGGCTAGGAAGGGCCGGCCGAGTATGAGTGGAACTTCGGCGTCCTCTTCGATATCGAGAATGACAAAGTCTACCGGAAAGATAAACTTGTCAACCTTCACTAGCACATCCTCAACGATCCCGATTGGATACTTTACGGACCGATTCGCTAGTTGGATGCTTATATTGGTTGGGCATGGGGTGCCCAAACCAAACTTCTTAAATAAGGAGAACGACATAAGATTTATGCTCGCCCCTAGATCGGCCAAGGCGTTTTTAATTAGTAAATTTCCGAACAAACACGGGATGGAAAACCATCCCGGATCATTTAATTTTTCTGGTAATTTATTAAGAACTATCGCCGAACATTCTGCATTAAGAGAAATACGCGAAATATCTTCAAGTTTCTTTTTATTTGATAATAAATCCTTGAGATATTTCGCGTATTTGGGCATTTGAGAGAGTGCCTCGCAAAATGGTACATTAATTTGTATTTGTTTTAAAATATTTATAAATTTTTTATACTGCTCCTCGTTGCGCTCATTTTGTAATTTAGAAAGATACGGAATAGAAGGCGTTTGAATAATGCGCGGAGCTAAATCAGAAGAGTTTAAATGCGGAGTTGGAGTTGAAACGTTTACCTTAGGCTCGGCCAAATTTGAACTTTTTACCTCCTTTCCGCTGCGGAGGGTTATAGCGTTGGCGCTCTCCCGTGGATTGGGCTCAGTATGGCCCGGTAGAGCTCCCTGCTGGCGTTCGGAGAACATCTTGGCGAGTTGTCCAATCTGATTTTCTAGGCTTTTAATAGATCCGGAAAGGTTCTGGATATTGGCATCAGTAGAAGCGACGTATTTGGTGAAGACCTCTTCAAGTGAAGGGGCCCTTGGTGGTTGTGGTGGAGCAAATCCAGGAGGATTCACTTGTGGGGGGCGTTGAGCATTATTGGGGTTGCTCCATGAAAAATTCGGGTGGTTCCTTAAACCCGGATTATAACTATTAGGAAGATTATTATTATTTGGGTTATAAGGAGGACGATAGGAGTTCCCCATATAATCAACTTGTTCTTGATTATAATTATAATAATTATTATTATTATAATTAATATTATTATGATTATTAGCCCCGTTAATGGCGGAGGAAGCAGACATCTCCGCCATTTGCTTAGTAAGCCATTCTACTTGATATGCTAAATTCGGGGTGGCCTCGACTTCAAAGAGTCTGGTCGGTTTGTTAGGACGCGACCGTGGCACATTCCACTGATAAGTATTCATGGCCATCTCCTCAAAAAGCTCTTGAGCGGCATCTGGGGTTTTGTTATTTAGAGTTCCCCCAGCTGCTGCGTCAATCATCTGCCTCGTTTGGAGATTCAAACCATTGTAGAATGTTTGAACTTGTTGCCATAAAGGAAGGGCGTGGTGAGGACATCTCCGCAATAATTCCTTGAAGCGCTCCCATGTGTCATAGAGAGACTCCGAGTCTATTTGCGTAAACGAGAGAATGTCCGTACGTAATTTAGCGGACTTCGCCGGAGGAAAATATTTAGTTAAAAATTTCTCCATCATTTCGGCCCATGTAGTGATGGAACCTCTAGGAAGAGATCCCAACCATTGCTTGGCCTTAGTCCGCAAAGAAAATGGAAATAAACGCAAACGAATGACGTCATCAGTGACGCCATTAATTTTAAACGTGTCACAAATTTCCAAAAAATTCAATAAATGTAAATTTGGATCTTCATCTGGTAACCCGTCAAAGATGACGGTTTGTTGTACCAGTTGAATGATACTCGTTTTGATTTCAAAATTATTATTTGCCACTGCCCGGCGAATAATACTTGATTGTGTTCCCTCCCAATTTGGCCTCGCATAATAGGACATAGTCCGTAGCGGAGCCTCATTATGGTCGGGGTCACCCATTATATCTTCGTTAGTCTCTCCGACTGACTCTTCGCGAATTATTGGTAGATCACTAAATCGGAGACGTCGCCGCAAGGTGCGCTCGATTTCCGGATCAAAACCAAATTCAAAATCAATTGAAGAGTTTCCTCGGGTCATAAACCAAAAGAAAAGAAAAGAAGCCGAAAAAGAAAAAGGGAAAAATAAGATTTTAGATAAATAAATTTATTTTTATTTTATTATATTTTTTTAGATTTTTATTTTTTTATTATTATTAGGTGAATTAAAATTAGTCCTGGACTTCCCAAGATCTACCCGGTGAAGGGTTTGCAAGGTACTAGAGGCTATGATGTGAATTCAAACCCAAAGCGTCCTTTCCAGGAATTTAGTTGCACCTTAAAATTAAGAAAAGAAAAAAATAAAATAAAATTAATAGATATTTCGGTTTTCGAAATATCAACCGAGTCCCCGGCAACGGTGCCAAAAACTTGATGGACAAAACTATGCTTGCAAACGATAACGGCAAGTGTACCGTATCGAATGTAGTATAGGTTATTAAAACAAGGTCGTATTAGACTCGGGGCGGTTGAATACTCTTACTTCGAAAAATCTCTATTATTTTATCGAATAGAATTTGTGGTTGGTTGGTTGCGAAAAAAGAGAAATAGCTTATTTAAATTAATGAATTAAAGGTTAGTACTCAACCTTGAATCACCTTGAAAAAAATAAATAAATAAAGAAATAAAACTTCTAATCCTCTTTAAAAGAAATGCTTGACCGTGGAGGTTCCTGATTTATGAACGTACCTCTCTCGAGGATACGCCTAACTGAGTTTAGGTTGATCAATCGAACTCTCGTTCTAGAATCGAAACCCCTAAAGCTCGCTTTATCGAAGTGAACCCCTCTATTGGATATAACTCCAATCCGGGAGATTTATGCCGTCCTCTCTCGAGGAGTGCATTCAAATCTCTTTATCCTTGAAGTGATCGATTCGAACTCAAAACCTCTCGATTATTTGACTACGAAAACAAGAATGAGATTATATATCGATAATATAATCTCAATCAATATAAATTCAAGGATAAATCTTAAGCAATCTAAATAAGAGAAAAAGAAGTTCTAAACTGAATTATGAATTATATTTTCCTTGGATCATCTCGGCCGAGTACTAATGAAATTTAGCTACTCATGGAGATGGAGGAATTGATGAAATACAAGAGGTGCATAATGAAGATTGAGAGTAGAATAAGAGTAAAAGTGCTATTTTATTAATTGAAAGGGAAATTACAACTAGGAAATAAGAAATTACAAACCTGAAATGAAAGTGCAAGCTAAGAAAGAAGATTACAAGCTTAAGAATGAAAGTAATGCAAGAAAATAAACTTAGAACTCCCCAAAATTCGTCCCCAAACATCTGGAAAAGCTCCCTTTAAATAGCTGAATTTTTGGTGTTACACGCCCTTGGTCACGCCCGTGACCAAGGGCGTGTAAGGGGCGTGATCGAAGCGGCAGCGGAGAGGGCGCCTTCTGGAGTAATTGCGAGCGTTTCGGCCGTGTCACGTCCTAGGTCACGCCCGTGACCTGGGGCGTGTAATCCTGAAATCTGGCTGCTGGCGGGAAACTCTGGCGGGAAGAAGAGCGGGCCGAGTCACGCCCGTGACCTGATGTCACGCCCTCGGTCACGCCCGTGACCGAGGGCGTGTAATTTTAATTGACGTGGCAACGTGCTCCGGATGCTTGTGGCGGGTCGTGGCCGTGACATTGGGTCACGCCCTTGGTCACGCCCGTGACCTGGGGCGTGTACTTGGCGAAATCTTCACGGAGCGTCCCCGGAGTGGCAGAAGCAGGTCTGGAGTATTTCGTAGGTTACATGCCCATGGTCACGCCCGTGACCTGGGGCGTGTAATTTTAACTTTTTGCTCGAAACAGCCCAGAAAACCTGAAAACACAAAATAAACTTAAGTTAGCTTATGAAATAACAATGGAAGGATTTATATGATACAATTCCTAAAAATAACATAATTTTATATAAAAAAACATAATAAACCTAAACTAAAAGATGAGTAAATAAATTACTCATCACTGCCTATAGCCCTTCGGGACAGCAGAGTCTGGCTACTTGCAGACCAATTTGGGGGGCGTTTAGAAAAACAGTAAGGCGGAGTTACGCTATCCGCAGGTCATCCAGACCATTCTACCCCTGAGAAGTCTTTCCCTATAAATAGGACCCATTATGTCTCAGAACAGCACATATCCACCCCCCCCCCCCTTGTGAGAGCCTGTGCTTTCTTCTTTGTGCTGTCTGAGACAGGCTCAGCTTCTGGTTTTTGGGAGGGGAAATCAAGTAAGATTTCTGGGTTAGTGGCGGGACCTCCTCGCTGCAGCCAGTGGGTCATTCTTAGGGAGCTACCTACCAACCGGTGAGGGTCAGTTCTTAGTTCGGAATACTTAGTCCTAGGGATCCGACGAAGAGAGAAGTAACTCAAGCTACTCCCCAAGTCTCGAACAAGTTGGACCGGTATCTGGGTTCCAACATTTTTGGTGCGGTGAGCGTGGACTGTAGCGAGAGAAGAAAATCTCATCTGACGATCCCATGACTGAACGTGACGAGCTGGGAACCGTCCAGGGGAACTCGCCGCCTTCGGGCGAGTTCGTGACCAAGAGTGTCTTCGAGCAGGGGATGCAGGCGATGGAGGATACCATCCGGAGGTTACTCACGCCTCGCGCCGAGGTGGGAGTATCCCCCCTATCGCAGTCGCCTCGCCCACGGAGGCAGGTCCTAGTCAACGCCTCGGCAAGGAAGCGCTCCTAGGGAGGAAGAACAGCCGCTCCGCGCGCGAGTGCTCTTTGCCAGCCCGACGGAGACTCGCCAGTCAGAGGGCGAGTACGACCAAGTTCGTCCCATCCGCCAGCTCGCCCCGCGCAGTCCGTTCTGCGAGTTGGTGCTGTCGCTCCCATTCATGTAGGATTCACGGAGCCCGCCATAAGTTTCTACTCCGGGAAAGAAGATCCCGTCAAGCATCTGCAATGGTTTAAAGATATGGTCTCCATCAAGCCGATGACGGATCCCTTCAAATGTAGGTTGTTCGCCATAACCTTCCAGGAAAAAGCCAGAGATTGGTTCCACCAGTTACCGGCGGGAAGTGTCTACGGGTTCGATGACCTGCGCAGAAGTTATTTGCTCCGCTTCTCCACGTCCAAGAAGAGGAGGAAGGGTTCAGAATATCTTTTCCTTGTCAAGCAAAGACCCCAGGAGATGCTCGGGTCGTATTTGGATCGCTTTCAGGAGGAGATCCTCCTGGTCCAAGAGGTCCCTGGACATACCCTGATCTTGGCATTCAAGCTGGGGTTGCATCCAGGGTTTTTCAAGATGGAGATCACTCGCAATCCCCCCTATCATTCGAGGAGTTAGCCGATCGGGCCGGAAGGCAGATCGCAGGGGAGGCAACCAACATAGAGTTCGTGGCCAAGTTAGCCAGATTGGAGGGAGGGGAGAAAGAAGGAGAGGGGAGCGGCCGGCGCGAGTCTAAGAAGAGGAGTGAGCCAAGGAGGCGAGAAGATGTAGGGTCCCGGGAGAACCGGGATCAGCGAGATCAGGAGAGGAGGTTCCAGGCTCCACCCTGCCGCCCGGCCTGGAGACCTGCTGGAGGAGGCTACCAAGGGAGGCCAGGAGGGAGGTACTCTCCGGAACGGCGAGACCGCTGTCGCTCGCCCGAGCGGAGGCAAGGGCAGTGGAGGCAGAACCAAGCGCCGCCCAGAGAGGCTAATGTGATCAGGAGGGGACGAGGACGAGGAAGAGGGGGAAGGCCGCGACAGCCCCGGGATGAAGAAGAGCGTCGGGCGATGCCCTACTGTGATTTCCATCAGGTAGAGGGCCACGCGACGGCCACATGCCCTGAGTTCTTGGAGTTGAGGAGGGGAGCTGGAGGAGCCCAAGAAGGGCATGAGAGGCGAGAAGGAGACATGTTGAGAATCGAAGGGGGAGGAGCCCTTGCCCCAAGGAGGTGTGAGGATAGGGGAGATCTGGGAGCCCATGGGGGGATAGGGGTCATCCACGGAGGGGCAGGGTTGGAGGCGACCCGGAAGGGGAGCCTCAACGCCGTGTATCGGAAGAGCGTGACCTCTACCTCCCAGATTCTGCTACCGTCAGGAGAGATCACTTTCTCGGAGGAAGATATGTTGGGGAACGAAAACCCTTTCTATGACGCTGTGGTGATCAAGGCCGCGGTAGAGAACTATACGGTCTCTCGCATCCTGGTGGATAACGGGAGCTCCGTCAATGTCGTGTTCAAGAAAGAGTTTGATGCCATGAAGGTGGAAGAAAAGAGGGTTACCTCGACGGAAGGACCGCTCTTTGGGTTCACGGGAGAAAGAAAATAAGTAGAGGGAGGTGTGCAGTTGGTGGTGACATTGGGAGGGACCACCAAGTGTTGCAGGTTTGTCATTGTAGACGCCCCCAGCAGTTACAATGCCATCTTTGGCAGACCACTCATCAGTGCCTACAAGTGTGTGCCCTCCTCCTACCATCAATGCCTGAAGTACAACCAGGGAGGCGTGCAGATCCGGATCCGGAGCGACCCCAAGGTGGCAAGGCAGTGTTACCTTAATGCTGTCAACGTGATCAGCTGGAAGGAGAAGAAATAGGCGGTAGACCTGGTGATGGAAGAAGTGGCAAGGCAGGAGACGGCCGAAGAAGCGGAGGAGACGGAAAGGCTGGAGGCAGCTGAGGAAGTGGAGGAGAAGGAGATCCTAGCAGAAGGCGGAAGGCCGGGAAGGGTGAAGGTCAGCAGGTAGCTGGAAGAGGAAGACAAGGAGAAGATCATGTCCTGCATCCAGAAGAACGCGGACATCTTTGCGTGGAGCGCAACCGATATGCCAGGCGTCGAAGCAGACGTCGCCTGCCATCAACTCAGTAAGCTGCTGGAGGCGGGGTTTGTGTCGGAGATCCAGTACCCAGGCCGGGTCTCCAATGTTGTAATGGTGAAAAAGGGGGAGGGGAAGTGGCGCATGTGTATTGACTTTTATATCCTTAATAAAGCTTGCCCCAAGGATTGCTATCCCTTTCCTAGAATCGATGAGCTAGTAGACTCGGCCGTCGGTTTCCCTGTCATGAGTTTTTTGGTCGCTTTTTTTGGTTACCATCAAATCCGCATGCATCCGCCCGACGTAAAGCACGCATCCTTCATTACCAACGACGGGTCTATTGTTATAAAATGATGCCATTCGAACTTAAGAATGCAAGAGCGACCTACCAGTGCATGATGGATAGGGTGTTCAAAGAGCAGAGGGGGCGAAACTTGGAGGTCTACGTCGACGATCTTATGATAAAGAGAAAGAGCGCCGAAGAGCATCTTCGCGACTTGGAGGAGACGTTCGCCACACTGCGGAAGTACAAGATGAGACAGAATCCAGCCAAGTGCGTGTTCGGGGCTGGAAAGGGGAAGTTCTTGGGACACCTCTTGACTCCGGCCGGGGTAGAACCGAATCCAGACAAGGTGAAGGCAATTATGGAGATGGAAGCGCCCAGGAACGTCAAGGAGGTTCAGCGCCTGACAGGTCGCCTAGCAGGGCTGAGTAGGTTCCTCTCTAGAGCAGGAGAGAAGTGCTCACCTTTCTTCAAAACTCTCCGAGACAATAAGAAGTTCGAATGGTCGGCGGAGTGTCAGGGAGCCTTCGAAAGTCTAAAACTCCAGTTGGCCCAGGTGCCTCTGTTGCAAGGGCCTAGGGAAGGAGAAGCCCTCTTCCTATACGTAGGGGTGGGGTCGGAAGCGGTGAGCTCGGTCTTGGTCCGCGAGGAGGGGAAACTTCAACTCCCCATTTACTACGTAAGTCGGGTCCTGCGGAAGGCAGAACTGCGGTACCGCATCCTGGAAAAATTGGTGTTTGCCTTGATTGTATCTGCACGGAGACTCCAACCTTACTTTCAGACCCACCCGATCAAGGTAGTGACCGATCACCCTCTCCGCAGTGTCCTGGAGGGATTAGAGCATTCCGGCAGGATGGCGAAATGGTCAGTAGAACTTAGCGAGTTCGACGTCACCTATCTGCCCCGGCTAGCTATGAAGGCCCAAGCGGTGGCAGACTTCCTAGCCGACTATACCGCAGAAGTAGGCGAGGAGGAGACACCCCGACAAGTAGCTTGGGAAGTGTTCGTGGATGGAGCGTCAGGAAAGAATTCATGCGGAGGAGGCATCATTTTGATCAGCCCCCAGGGCACTAGAATTGAGCAGGCCGTCAGCATTCACTTCCCCATCACCAACAATCAGGCAGAGTATGAGGCCATAATCGCGGGGCTACGTCTGGCCCGGAAGTTGGGGATCCACGCCATCATAGTCCACTCCGACTCACTGGTGGTCACCTCCCAGATCCGAGGGGAGTTTGAAGCAAGAGAGCCGGTACTGCAGCGCTATCTGGTAAAAGTCAAAGACCTGGTGGGCGCCTTCAAGTCCTTCTCCATACAGCACGTGCCGAGGGAGGAGAACGCCCAAGCCGATCGACTGGCCAAACATGGCCCCTTGGTCGGAGGAACAATCACCGAGTTGTTTCGGCCTTCGATCGAGGAGGGAGAGGTGATGGACATCGACCAACCCACTTCGTGGATGGACCCCCTGGTCACCTTCCTAACCACATGATGCTTGCCTGCGGAGGTTCAGGACAAGAGGTGGTTCAGGTACAAGTCTTCTTATTATTTACTAACTGACGGGGTACTCTACAGGAAGACTCTATCCGGTCCCTTGGCCAGGTGCCTGTCCGAGGAGGAGGCCTCCCGGGTCTTGGAGGAGATTCACACAGGCGAATGCGGCAGCCATTCAGGAAGCCGAACCGTGGAGAAGAGAGTACTCCGAGCGGGATACTTTTGGCCCACCATCAGGAAGGACGCGGAAGAGTTCGCGAAGAGATGCTCAAAGTGCCAACTCTACGCTCCGCTCCAGTTACAGCCAGCCCAGTGTCTCTGGTCAATCACCACCCCCTGGCCCTTCGCCATGTGGGGGATGGATCTAGTGGGACCGTTCCCCCCGGCGAGTGGGCAAAGGAGATATCTCCTGGTGATGATCGATTATTTCTCCAAGTGGATGGAGGTGAAGGCCCTGACAAAAACGACCTCCCTGGTGGTGAAGAACTTCATTTGGGGGGAGTGTTGGAGTTGCCATTGTGATCTAGAAGTGGTCAAACATGTAATCTCACTGCCAACGCGATATGAGCCTGCAGGGTCGCACATAAGAGCATGTGGAGAAGTTGGAAGATTGACTGTGTTGGTAAATGTTACCAATCACCATATATAGAATGGGGAAATCCAGCAGGTTGTTGCTGTCTGAATTCGTCGGGTTTACACGGATAGAATTCGTCGGATTCGTCGGGATTCGTCGGATTGTCCCGTGAACACTCGACGAATTATTACAGAAACCCTTCATTCGACAAAATGTTGTCGTCTATCTGGATTCGTCGGGATTCGTCGGGATTCGTCGAGATTCGTCGGGTTGTCCCGTGAACACTCGACGAATTGTTACAGAGATCATTCTTGGCAAATGTTGCCGTTTGATCTGATTCGTCGGATTCGTCGGATTGTCCCGTGAAGACTCGACGAATTGTTACAGAGATCATTTTCTTGGCAAATGTTGCCGTTTGATCTGATTCGTCGGATTCGTCGGATTGTCCCGTGAAATCTCGACGAATGATCTTCCGTGGAATTCCGACGAATTGTAACAGAAGCCCTTATTCTGATGTGTGGTCTGCGGATAGCGATTCTTCTAGAAGCTGTTTATCCTTTGGGTATAAATAGGACTTCGTTTTTAGGGTTCTGAGAACTTACGAGAAGAAAGGCCGACGGAAGTGTTCCGCTCTCGCCCGAACCCTAGACGGAAGGAGTTCCGTCGCTCGATCGCGTCCGCCGACCTCCTCTCCGGTGATCGTCGCCGTGTGTGTTCTTCCTAGAGCGAACCTAGCAGTTCGTGGAAGTCCAAGGTGCAGTCGTTCGTCTCCCGGCTCGTGTGGATCACTGTAGAGACGTAGACATTATTCTACGTGAGTACTCGCATAGCCGACGACAGGAATCAACTCGTGGAGCATATAGGTTGGATTTGATCCAATCCCGCAAAGGTAATTTCATACCTAGCATTTTGTTAACTTCTTGATTCAACATTCATGGCCGATCCAAACCTTTTTGGGTTGTTTCTGTTTATTTCCGCTGCGCCTACATTTGATGTATGGTTCTAGAAAAACCCAACAGTGGTATCAGAGCCAGGTTCTGGTCATGAATTTTGTTTCAGAAGTTTGGTTATTCCAGTACGTGCAAATCTAGGTATTTGGAAGCGTTCTAAATGTCAAGATTTCTTCTTGGAATATCACATTTGATGTGATTTTGTGTGGTTTGCCCCTTGGAACCCCGCCAGGAACGTCTGGAATTTCGTGGTAATTTCTAATTGTTAGAAATTGTTGTCTCCTTAGCAGTAACCGTCCCTCAAGTGGTTAATGAACCCTTGTATTGTTTTGGATTTTGAATCCAACAATGAGAGACGAGCTTGTCTACTGCTTTAAGTCGAGTTGTCTTTGCCTTTGTCCAATGCATGTAAATCTGAAGATTTGGAAGAGTTCTAAATGTCCAGATTTAGCCCTTTCGTCTATCAAAGGTTGATAGTCTTATGTAGTGCACATAAGGGATGCATGAGGATTTTAGAAAGCTTGTTTTTCTGTGGATGTGCACATTGATCAAATGTTGATCATGGTTAAGTGTTAACCTATTATTAAAATTAAAATCCCTTCATCAAATATTAAGTGTTCGGATGCCTTCCGATGGATGACACTCTTCCTGCCTCGATCGATGAAATGTGGGCTTGCCAAAGCAAGGTGCATTAATCTATCTTGGTAAGGGTGCGAGCGGATAATTGTGATATCCCACTGTCGACATCGGGTCTAACTTAACTAGGTGACCTCAAAGGTTGAGTGCCTAGAGGCATAAGGTTGGCATGCTCTATATGATGGATGCGAATAAGGAGTTATTCACCAGCCATACAAGAATTGCATGAGGATGCAATTGGCAAGCGTTGCCTACCTAAATAACCGCATTATGAGAGGAACGCCAAAGCGGACTCGTGGTGTTGGTGAAATACGGATCTTGTCCACTAAGAGAGTAGCTCGCATGGACTCTCCGAATTGATAGTGAGGGCCATCAATTTGAATAAAATAGTGGGAGTATTTAATTGAAGTCCAAATTAAAATAAATTGTATTTTGGAATTTTGGTACTAATTAGATTCTGCATGAATTCTTATAGAACTCCATGGCAAGTGGTTCACATTCCACCTTGTCCCTAAGAGCTATCCTTGAGAAGGACAAGCTTAGTGGGACGAACTATATGGACTGGTATAGGAACCTGAGAATTGTTCTCAGGCAAGAGCGAAAGCTCTACGTCTTGGAAGAAGAAGCCCCCGAGGTGCCGACCGGGAACTCGTCCCGTGTTGAAAAGGATGCTTATAAGAAGTATACCGATGACGCCTTAGACGTCGAGTTCCTTATGCTTGCCACCATGAACTCTGAGCTTCAGAAGCAACATGAGAACATGGGGTGCAAGGAGATTGACGAGCACCTAAAGAAAATGTTTCAAGGGCAAGCTCGTCAAGAGAGGTTCGATGTCACGAAGGCCTTATTTCAGTGCAAAATGGGAGCTCGAGACTCGGTTGGTACTCACGTACTCAAGATGATTGGGTATATAGAGAACCTGGAGAGACTGGGTTTTCCTCTGGGTCAAGAGTTGGCCACAGATCTTATCCTGCAATCGTTGCCGGATAGTTATGAGCAGTTCGTCTTGAACTATAACATGAATGAAATAGACAAGACACTGCCCGAGCTCCTAGGCATGTTGCGAACTGCCGAAATAAACATGAAGAAGGCCAAGCCTGCTAGTCCCATATTGATGGTACATAAAGGCAAGGGTAAGGCCAAGGGCTTCAAGAAGACGAAGGTGGGACCTAAGTCACATCTTGAGCCCAAATCTTCTGCGCTGAAAAAGAAGAGCACCGTGAAGGAAGGGAAATGCCACCACTGTGGCAAGGCTGGTCATTGGAGGAGGAATTGTCCTTCGTACATTGAGGGTCTGCAGAAAATGAAGGGAGGTATGACTTCCGCTTCGGATATTTATGTTATAGAGATAAACCTTTCTGCTCCTTCATCTTGGGTATTGGATACCAGATGTGGTTCTCACATTTGTACAAATGTGCAGGAACTAGGAAGGAGGAGATTGCTGAGTAAAGGAGAGGTGGACCTACGTGTCGGCAATGGAGCAAGAGTTGCTGCTGTAGCCGTAGGGGTTTACCGTCTTTCTTTGCCCAGTGGGCTTGTAATAGAACTTAATAATTGTTATTTTGTTCCGGCCATAACTAGAAACATTATATCCATTTCATGCTTAGACATGATTGGATTTTCTTTTATAATTAAGAACAATTGTTGTTCTATATTTAAGAATGATGTTTGTTATGCTGTAGCTCAATTGTTTAATGGTCTTTATGTTTTGAACCTGGACCATCCGATCTATAATGTAGATAATAATAAAAGACTAAGAACAAATGACTCAAATCCTACATATCTCTGGCATTGTCGTTTGGGCCATATAAATGAGAAGCGCATATCCAAGCTCCATAAAGATGGACTATTGGACTCATTTGATTATGAATCATTTGAGCGATGTGAGTCTTGTTTATTAGGCAAGATGACTAAAGCCCCTTTCACTGGTTATACTGAGAGGGCTGAGGATTTCTTGGGTGTTGTACATAGTGATGTATGCGGACCCATGAGTTCTATGGCTAGAGGTGGGTATTTCTACTTCGTTACATTTACTGATGATTTCAGTAGATACGGATACGTGTATCTTATGAAGTGCAAATCCGAAACCTTTGAAAAGTTCAAAGAGTTTAAGAATGAAGTGGAGAACCAATTGGGTAAAAAGGTTAAAGCACTCCGATCTGATCGAGGTGGCGAATACCTGAGTCATGAGTTCCGTGATCATCTGAAAGAGTGTGGTATTGTATCACAGCTCACTCCACCTAGGACACCGCAGCATAATGGTGTGTCTGAGAGGAGAAATCGTACTCTGTTAGACATGGTACGGTCGATGATGAGTCATGCAGACTTGCCTGTTTCCTTTTGGGGTTTTGCTTTAGAGACTGCTGCAATGACACTGAATCGCGCTCCGACGAAAACGGTTCTAAAGACACCATATGAGATATGGACTGGGAAGCGTCCTAGTATGTCGTTCATTAAAATTTGGGGCTGTGAGGCATACGTACGACGTCAAATGCCTGACAAGCTGGAACCCAAATCAGATAAGTGTTATCTGGTGGGATATCCTAAGGAAACGAAGGGATATTACTTTTACCTACCGTCTGAGGGCAAAGTGTTTGTCGCAAGGACGGGTGTCTTCTTGGAGAAAGAGTTCTTATCAAGAAAGACGCAAAAGGTAGAACTTGAAGAAGTTCAAGAACCACAAATAGTGAATGAACCAGAGTTGGATTCTGAGCCAGGACTACAAGATGTTGTAGCTAGAGAACCTGCTCACGAAACACAAGTCCTACGTAGATCTGGTAGACCAAGATTTGAGCCTGAGAGATATGGAGTTCTCGTGTCTCAAATAGGTAATGTGTTGCTTATGGATCATGATGATGAACCAGCAACCTACCAAGAGGCTATGAATGGACCGGACTCCGACAAATGGCTTGAGGCTATGAAATCCGAAATGGACTCCATGTATACAAACCAAGTTTGGAACTTGGTGGAACCACCTGAAGGGGTACGACCCATAGGGTGCAAGTGGGTCTTCAAGAAGAAGACCGACATGGATGGGAATGTACAGACATTCAAAGGGCGACTGGTGGCTAAGGGTTTCAAGCAAATTCATGGTGTTGACTATGATGAGACCTTTTCCCCTGTTGCCATGGTAAAGTCCATTAGGATATTGCTTGCTATTGCTGCGTATTATGACTACGAGATCTGGCAGATGGATGTCAAAACGGCTTTCCTAAATGGAAACCTCCTTGAGGAAGTGTACATGACACAACCCGAGGGTTTTGTATCCCCAAATGAAGCCACTAAAATATGCAAGCTGAATAAATCCATCTATGGATTGAAACAAGCCTCTAGAAGTTGGAATCTTCGTTTTGATGAGAAGATCAAAGAGTTTGGTTTTGTCAAGAATGAAGATGAACCGTGTGTTTACAAGCGAATCAGTGGGAGCATTGTTGTCTTCCTGATATTGTATGTAGATGACATACTGCTGATCCGGAATGACATACCTACCCTGAAAGTTGTTAAGAACAACCTAGGGAACTGCTTTTCTATGAAGGACTTGGGTGAAGCGACTTACATACTCGGTATTAAGATCTATAGAGATAGATCGAAGAAGTTGCTGGGTTTGACCCAGAGTACGTACATTGACAAGGTGTTGAAGCGGTTCAACATGCTTGAGTCCAAGAAAGGATTTTTGCCCATGTCTCATGGTGTGAATCTCTCTAAGGACCAGTGTCCAAAATCTTGTGAAGACAAGGACCGCATGAAGTTGATTCCATATGCTTCGGCAATTGGGTCAATCATGTATGCAATGTTATGTACTCGACCCGATGTCTCTTTTGCTTTGAGCATGACTAGCAGGTATCAGTCTGATCCCGGTGAATGTCACTGGATAGCCGTAAAGAATATCCTGAAGTACTTGAGAAGGACTAAGGATGTATTCTTGGTGTATGGTGGAAAGGAAGAGCTCGTTGTAAGTGGTTACACGGATGCCAGCTTCCAAACTGATAGGGATGATTCAAAGTCTCAGTCAGGGTTTGTGTTTTGCCTGAATGGAGGAGCTGTGAGCTGGAAGAGTTCCAAGCAAGAGACAGTTGCTGATTCTACAACTGAGGCCGAGTATATCGCTGCAGCTAATGCAGCGAAGGAGGCTGTATGGATTAGGAAATTCATCGGCGAGCTAGATGTAGTTCCTAGCATTGTTGGTCCCGTAGTTCTCTACTGTGATAACAATGGTGCAATTGCACAATCTAAGGAACCTAGATCCCATCAGCGCTCCAAGCACATACTTCGGCGGTTCCATCTTATTCGTGAGATTGTCGAACGAGGAGATGTGAACATTTGCAGAGTGCCGACTGAGGAGAATATTGCAGATCCACTGACAAAGCCTCTCGCGCAGAGAAAGCATGATGGTCATACTAGATCAATGGGTATACGATACCTGAATGATCAACTCTAGTGGGAGTCTTGTGGGTTGCATGTAAAATAAATATTCTGTTGGCTGTTTAAAATTTATTCATATGATGAATTGTGTACCAATTATTTCTTTTTACGATTAATGGCAAGTTCTTTTATTACGATATACTGTTTCTATATGATAGAATAAAATTCGTGATAAATACCCTTAGAATGTTCGCTTCCATAGGACATCAAGTACGAGACTTGAATGTGAGAGCCTATGATTTCGAAGCTTCATTCTTAAAAGGTCCCTGGTCGAGGTATCATCGTAGAAGCTAAGGGTGATGATGATACATTAAGACTAGCATGTGTGTTGACTGATGACCGGTTCTCACAGGTCATGATATTGTGATATCAAGTCATCACGTGGGTACTTGTTAGTGAACAAGTTGTACTGGACAGACCCAACCTGAGACTACTTTGTGGATTGTTACTTAAAAGTGTCACAAGTAGGTCTCATTTGACAATGGTGTTGTGGTCCTTTGACCTGAAGTCACAACATTCACCGAGTGAGGAAGAGCGTGCTTTGATGTCATCTAAAGTCTTCCTTGAAGAAGGTTGATGATAAGGGTGGTCGTTGGGTACGTTACGAATCATTTGGGTGTTTGGGTGTGAGCAGATATGGGATTTGTCCTCCTATATAACAGGAGTTGCATCCATGGGCCCCTTGATGGAATTGGACTGAGAAATGCATGGCCATGCTTGGTTGAGCCAATATATGATATTGGGCTCACCATTCTCTGGAAGTCCGTTCTAGATCAAGAAACTTGGATTGAGCTATTATGAGGGTGACACGGTCCATGCCTCTAGTGCTTTCCGGATGTAAGGGACAAAGGGACAAAGACAACGCTGGAACATTGGTCATAAAGGCTTATGAGTTATGAACTCTTATTGCTTGGGGAGCAATGATGCATTGCTAGATGCCGCTCATTGTTTGTGAGGTTTTTGGTTTGATACTTTCAAGATCAAGTGGGAGACTGTTGGAGTTGCCATTGTGATCTAGAAGTGGTCAAACATGTAATCTCACTGCCAACGCGATATGAGCCTGCAGGGTCGCACATAAGAGCATGTGGAGAAGTTGGAAGATTGACTGTGTTGGTAAATGTTACCAATCACCATATATAGAATGGGGAAATCCAGCAGGTTGTTGCTGTCTGAATTCGTTGGGTTTACACGGATAGAATTCGTCGGATTCGTCGGGATTCTTCGGATTGTCCCGTGAACACTCGACGAATTATTACAGAAACCCTTCATTCGACAAAATGTTGTCGTCTATCTGGATTCGTCGGGATTCGTCGGGATTCGTCGGGATTCGTCGGGTTGTCCCGTGAACACTCGACGAATTGTTACAGAGATCATTCTTGGCAAATGTTGCCGTTTGATCTGATTCGTCGGATTCGTCGGATTGTCCCGTGAAGACTCGACGAATTGTTACAGAGATCATTTTCTTGGCAAATGTTGCCGTTTGATCTGATTCGTCGGATTCGTCGGATTGTCCCGTGAAATCTCGACGAATGATCTTCTGTGGAATTCCGACGAATTGTAACAGAAGCCCTTATTCTGATGTGTGGTCTGCGGATAGCGATTCTTCTAGAAGCTGTTTATCCTTTGGGTATAAATAGGACTTCGTTTTTAGGGTTCTGAGAACTTACGAGAAGAAAGGCCGACGGAAGTGTTCCGCTCTCGCCCGAACCCTAGACGGAAGGAGTTCCGTCGCTCGATCGCGTCCGCCGACCTCCTCTCCGGCGATCGTCGCCGTGTGTGTTCTTCCTGGAGCGAACCTAGCAGTTCGTGGAAGTCCAAGGTGCAGTCATTCTTCTCCCGGCTCGTGTGGATCACTGTAGAGACGTAGACATTATTCTACGTGAGTACTCGCATAGCCGACGACAGGAATCAACTCGTGGAGCATCTAGGTTGTATTTGATCCAATCCCGCAAAGGTAATTTCATACCTAGCATTTTGTTAACTTCTTGATTCAACATTCATGGCCGATCCAAACCTTTTTGGGTTGTTTCTGTTTATTTCCGTTGCGCCTACATTTGATGTATGGTTCTAGAAAAATCCAACAGGGAGATCGTGTGCAGACATGGCTTACCCCTCTCCATCGTCACCGACAATGGTCCACAATTCGCAAGCATTGAGCTCACCGATTTCTGTAGTCAACTTGGCATCAATCTCCGCTTCGCCTCAGTTCATCACCCACGAAGCAACGGTCAGGTTGAAGCAGCCAACAAAGTCATCCTCAACCTGCTCAAGAAGAAAGTAGAGAATCTGAAGGGAAATTGGGTGGAACAGCTCCCCTTGGTCTTCTGGGCCTTGAGGACTACCCGCAACACGGCAACCGGCGAAACACCATTCAAGCTGTCACACGGCTCGGAGGCCCTCATCCCGATAGAGTTCGAAGTCCGGAGTCCTAGGGTGGTGGCCGCAGAAGAAGGAGACGAGGGGTGGAGACTCGAGAACGAAGACGCACAGTGACTCGCCTTGGATTTGGTGGAAGAACTCCGCGATCAGGACACGATCCGCCAGGAAGAGATCAAACAGAGGATGGCAAGACACTTCGACAAGCATGTCCGTGTCAAACAATTCGACAAAGGAGACCTGGTCCTCAAAAAAGTAGACGCCGCAGGGAGATCCGCCGCAGTAGGAAAACTCCACCCCAATTGGGAAGGCCCCTACATTGTCTCCGAAGTACTAAAAACAGGCGGGTATCGTCTACAAAATGTCGAGGGAGAAATCCTGGGAAATACCTGGAGTGGAGACGACTTGAAGCGTTTCTATTCCTAACATTAATGTAATACTTAGTTTGTTGTTGTTCTACTTAAGATAATAACGCTTTCCATGGCAAACTCGTAACGCTTCACCACCTAAGCAGCAGACCCCAGGTAGTGAGTTGAAGTCCTCGAGATGTGTTGTTGCCGTAGACCAGGTCACTGCATGAGCTCCTCTCCTGCATACCGGCTACTTGCCCCCTCGAGTGAGTTCTAAGTCCTCGAGATGTGTTGTTGTAATAAACCAGGTCACTGCACGAGCTCCTCTCCTGCATACCGGCTACTTGCCACCTCGAGTGAGTTCTAAGTCCTCGAGATGTGTTATTGCCGTAGACCAGGTCACTGCACGAGCTCCTCTCCTGCATACCGGCTACTTGCCCCATCGAGTGAGTTCTAAGTCCTCGAGATGTGTTGTTGCCGTAGACCAGGTCACTGCACGAGCTCCTCTCCTGCATACCGGCTACTTGCCCCCTCGAGTGAGTTCTAAGTCCTCGAGATGTGTTGTTGCCGTAGACCAGGCCACTGCACGAGCTCCTCTCCTGCATACCGGCTACTTGCCCCCTCGAGTGAGTTCTAAGTCCTCGAGATGTGTTGTTGCCGTAGACCAGGTCACTGCACGAGCTCCTCTCCTGCATACCGGCTACTTGCCCCCTCGAGTGAGTTCTAAGTCCTCGAGATGTGTTGTTGTCGTAGACCAGGTCACTGCACGAGCTCCTCTCCTGCATACCGGCTACTTGCCCCCTCGAGTGAGTTCTAAGTCCTCGAGATGTGTTTTTGCCGTAGACCAGGTCACTGCACGAGCTCCTCTCCTGCATACCGGCTACTTGCCCCCTCGAGTAAGTTCTAAGTCCTCGACATGTGTTGTTGCCGTAGACCGGGTTACTGCACGAGCTCCTCTCCTGCATACCGGCTACTTGCCCCCTCGAGTGAGTTCTAAGTCCTTGAGATGTGTTGTTGCCGTAGACCAAGCCATAGCACTGGGCTCCTCCCCTGCAGGCTGGCTACTTGCCCCCTCGAGTGAGTTCTATGTCCTCGAGATGTGTTGTTGTCGTAGACCAGGCCATAAGACTGGGCTCCTCCCCTGCAGGCCGGCTAATTGCCCCCTCGGGTGAGCCCCAGACCCTAATGAGTGCCAACTCTAAAAAAGCGATCTCATAAGGGAAGGGGAGGCGAGACGAATATCATAAAAACCTCCCAGACTCACAGATAGCAAAATTACTCATCCATTCGTCAATCATCTCGCGAAAAGCCCTAACAGGGGGGAAGTGCGCCCCAGCCGCCTCACACTCCGAAAAGGCATAAGTAAACGGGCGCCCGACCAAGGCGAGGAGAGCTCGCGTGAGCCCTCGCCACGAGCGAGTATCCCCCAGGCGCGAGTACGCCACATAGGCAAACGCGTCGCGAAAAATATATACAAGCAATAAACGATAATAACGAGCACGTCAGACGAGATTTGCGGCAAAGGAAGAGAAAAGGTTGAGCGGATTAAAATACGGCAAACACGCCCATCCTGTCATACGAAAAGGCGGGTACACCGAGAATATTCCTAAGAGTATTATTACAGGGATTACAAAATATAAAAATGAGCTATTCGCCCTTGTCACCCTCTTCCGATTCGCCAGATGAGCCGTCGCTTAGAGTTCTCGCCAGGATGGGGCTTACCGCCTCGCGATACAGTTCCGGGAGAAGGTCCGCGAGATCAACTGTGGCCCCCTCCGCGGTAAGAAGAAATCGTCGCCGGAGTCGCTCCCGTGTAAACACCGCCGTCTTGATGGCCAGCTGCCTGCGCATCTCAGCGACTTGGGCCGGGGTGAAGTGAAGGAGCTGCGGAACTGTGGACGACTCCCCTCTGCTCGGATGTCGGAGCTCAGCTATCTCTGATTCCGCCTCGGCAAGGCTTGTCCCTAGGTAGTTGGCTTCCCGCTGCGAGGCGACCTGCTAGCTCAGAGACCCGCATCACCAGCGCAACGGTGGACTCCTGCATTAGCGAAAGTCAAACAATAGCGTCGGCCAGTGAGTAAGAAGTAAACGAACAAGGACGCTCACCTCAGGGAGAACGACCTCCTTAGCCTTGGACCCGGCAAGCTCCTCCGCCGTTGCTGCCAGCTTCTCCTTCAGCTCTTTATAGGTGGCGCCCAGTTCGCGGAGTCACCTATTCGATTGAAGCCCCCGCCGCGCCGTCTAGTGAGCCAGCTCGGCGGTGCGGAGAGCAGAGCGGCTGGTGAGGTTGGCTAGCTCGCGAATGGGAGCCTCCGCGAGAACTTCGGCGTCTTCTTGACCATATAACCCATAGAGCAGGTTATACGCCTTCTCGCCTACCTCCTCAAAATCCTCCCAGGAGGGGAGGAGCGAGCTCACCAGGACCCTGTTCGCATCGTGGTCCCATTCAGCAACGGATTACCCTTGGAGTCCTCGCTCCTCATCCCCAACCCAAAATTTGTGTGGGACGATGGTTCAGGAGGCGGGCTCGACGGAGGACGAGAAGATCTCCCAGTCTTCTGCTTCTTTCGCCTTGGCTCACTAGCCGAGGCGGCCTCAGGATCAACCAGACCTTTTCCCTTGTCCGTTGGCGGGGGCGTCCCGCTGTCCACCGTAACCTCCGCCGCTCCAAGGGCCTCCTCGAGATGAGGCTCACTAGACTGACGTCGCGAGGCATCACAAGGAGGACGGGTGGGGATGGCGCGCTCACCTGCAAGAAGGTGAAAATTAATTCAGATCCCTACCAAGAGCAGAGGATCAGGGGAGAAGGGGGGAGCGCGGCGAGTATTCCCCAAGGCTTACCCGCTCCAGGATTCACAAAGGAGAGCTGATCCACGCCTCGCCGCAGGAAAACCACGTCCATAACCTTATTCTTCATGTAAGTATAGAGGTTCAGAGCGTCCCCTTTCAAGCGAGGCGGTCTGTACTCCGTCTCTGCCTTTTGAATAGGGGCGAAGGGAATGTTCCCGAAGTCGCCTCGCACCATGACAAATTTATCGGTCCAATGATGGACCTTGTTGAGCGTCTCGGCTACCTTAATGCATACGCTGGTAAAGAACAGGGTGCCGTCGCCAGTCGCCTTCAGGGTCAGGACCTTGCAGAAGACGGAAAGGTCGAATTCGATCTTCTCCTCGCGCAGGTAGCAGGCATATGCGACCAAAACGCTGATCGCGTTAGGGTTGACCTGCGCGGGGATCATCCCAAAGTATCGAAGGACCTGGCGCACCTCAGGCCATAGGGGCAGCCTCAACCCCACCTGGAAATGGGCTAGGGGGATGGCGAGTTCCCCGTTGTATAAGGAGTCAAGGAACTCACCAGGAGTTGGCCGCCTCGCCGTGTAGCCCGGTGGCAGGTAACGTTTCTCGACGTCCGTCAGCTCCTCGCCCAGGGTCTGCGAGCTGGGGAAGTTGTGCGCTCGAAAATTGCGGACACAGAAGGCACGCCCATCTTCGGATGGCTCTTTCCCCATGACGGGTGGCGAGTGGAGGGAAAGGTCTAACAGGC
The DNA here is from genome assembly GCA_033032865.1 of Dactylorhiza incarnata. Taxonomy (NCBI): domain Eukaryota; kingdom Viridiplantae; phylum Streptophyta; class Magnoliopsida; order Asparagales; family Orchidaceae; genus Dactylorhiza; species Dactylorhiza incarnata. The sequence continues at coordinate 3,728,883 of JAWHQI010000084.1, read as the reverse complement.
GAGGTTCATAGAAAAGTGCTTGGAGGAGAGGGAGGTGTGGGAGCATACCCATCCGCTCTAGAGGGTCTTCTATTTATAGGCTCCACCCCATCCGTCCTGATCGCACGCGAACTGGATAACCACATATGCGAGTATGCCTAAACGAGTAGCTAGTTCAACAACGCGCGGGTAAGAGGCAGCAACCCTAACACAAATAAAATACAGCGCGGGTACAAGAAATCTTTAACAAAAATTCTCTAAGCGCATAGCGCGAGTACACAAAAGACAGAAAAACATCGTCTGCACATTACAGGTACCCGAGAGGTCGCGAGTGCCTTTACATATCAAACATCAAAAAAAAGTGAAACACATCAAAAGGGAGAATACAGCCTAAAGAGCTCCGCCGCGGCGTCGCAGACCGCGACCCAGGCGACGCGTGCGCTGGGGGTGGCGAGCTCTCCAAGTAATGCCGCGAGCTGCTCGCAGGTCTTTGCGAGCCTGCCCTAGACTCTCCTCACTCTGTCAGATGTGATCTTCGCCTCGGCGGATGTGCTCTTCCAGTAAGGAGGCCTCGCCCACGGTGCTAGCCACCTGCGAGAAGCGGTGAAGATCATCTTCGGTAGCTTGCTAGCGAGTCTCCACCTCCTACAACCTCATCTCCAGGTCAGTCATCCTGTCAAAGAGGCCGTCCTCGCCCTGCACATGCTGTTGAAACCCCTTCACTTCAGAGAGGTGGTCCCCGAGGTCAACCAATCGCGCGTTCACCTCGGTGGGCGGCGTAGACATCAGAAAAGAATCATGAGCTCGAAGGACAACAATCAAACGAGCCCATGACCCTTCGTTAAAGCCCGTCGGGTCCGCGAGTAGCTCCCTCAAGGGAGTAGACGCGACAGGCGGTGGCGATCCCGACAGTGAGTTCGTCGATGGTGGACGACTGGAAGGAGGAGACCCCCGACTATCTGAAAGGAGGTAAATGATAAGAGTAAGCGACAAAAAAGGAGGTGACAAGGTAAGCAAGGCGAGTACCCCCGTAAGCGTTGTTCCCTTCCTGGTGGTGAGGTGGATCTGCCCGCAACCTCCCAGTAGAGGCAGACAAGCGGAGAACCACACCGGTCCCCCGGATAAAGGCCCCATCATCAAGGATTTCCCCCTGGTAGTTGGGCGGGTCGGCTGGACTACCCCATACTGCTGAGGAGGCGACTGAAAGGGAGGAGGAAGGAGGGTCAAAACCTGCCCAGGGGCCGAGGAGGACGCGGTCCCAAGACCCATCGATAGCGTCGCGCCGAATTGGCCTGGTTGAATCGGGGGGCTAGGAAACACTGCAGGTAACAAAAGGTTAGTACCAATTCAGCCTAGTGGGAAGAGAAGATGGGGCCCTTACCCGGTGTCGTGGTTGGACAAACTGGAGGAAATAGCGGGGCGCCCTGATCCGCTGGAGGCAATCTCGAATCCTCGAGCCCACCTGTTGTGATGCCGACCTCGCCCTCTCTTTGCTGGCGAGATGAGTCAGCAGCGAGCTCTTCACGAATAGGCGAGGTCGTCACCTTCCCAAGCAAGGGTCCGCACCTCGCCGTGGATTCCGGATCTGTGGAAGATCTCTCGCGTAGCTCCAGGTCGACTCTCTTCCGCTTGGACTTCTTCTTCCTCGCGGAGCCAGGAGGCTGAGGCGTCAAGAACTCTCCGATGATGTCCATGATGGCTGCAGCCTCAGGCTCGTCATCAACGAGCCCCCGGTCGGCGGCTGCAGAAGACCCCCCTTGAAAGACATTTCGGCACATGGGTAAAAGGAATACCCCACTCTATTTATAGAGGAAGAGCTCGAGGGATCACAGTTCCGCCGAATAAGGGGTTGGACTCTTCTTTCCGACCTCTAGAGAGCTCGCAAAGAGCGGGAATTGTGTACAACCCGTATTCGGCGAGTAGAGCCGAAGGCACCTGGCGAGTAGGTCGATGCCTCTCTCGGCGAGTAGAGCCGAAGGCACCTGGCGAGTAGGCCGATGCCTCTCTTGGCGAGTAGAGCCGAAGGCACCTGGCGAGTAGGCCGATGCCTCTCTCGGCGAGTAGAGCCGAAGGCACCTGGCGAATAAGCCGATGCCTCTCTCGGCGAGTAGAGCCGAAGGTATCTGGCGAGTAGTCCGATGCCTCTCTCGGCGAGGAGAGCCGAAGGTATCTGGCGAGTAGAGTCAGATTCTGGGGAATAGAATCGTCCAGGCACCCCTGGTGGTCTGCCAATAGACCTTCGGGACAGCGGAGTCTGGCTACTTGCAGACCAATTTGGGGTGCGTTTAGCAAAATAGAAAAGCGGAGTTACGCTATCCGCAGGTCATCCAGACCATTCTACCCCTGAGAAGTCTTTCCTTATAAATAGGACCCATTATGTCTCAGAACAGCACAGATCCACCCCCCTTGTGAGAGCCTGTGCTTTCTTCCTTGTGCTGTCTTAGACAGGCTCAACTTCTGGTTTTTGGGAGGGGAAATTGTAACACCCTGCCAGTACGAATAGTATAACAGTAGGTCCGGCCGGGACCCCACGCCATACAAACCACACTAGCTAGGAGTTAAAAGGTGATAAACAGAAAGAACTACAACAGAGTATACTAAACACTAGCGGAAGCATAAAGATTTAACATTTCATTTAGAACTGTCCACTATCATAGGAATGAAACCATAAAATAGAGTTACGGCTTTAAGGCCTTACATTCACCAATGTACAAAACTCAGAACATACTTTATCACGCAGGCCAGCAATACATGAGAAAGCAGAAAAGGGAGGCTGGCCTTCAAGGGCCAACTCTGCAAAAGGGCCACCGCCCGCTATTTCCCACTAGGCTCACCTGCACCTGCATAAGAACATTCCACCAAGCGGTGGCAAACAAGGTAACGGTCAGCACAGCTGACCAAATTATAACGACCCCACCCCTTTCCCGGGGTGGCGGAGCTTCTACCCAGCAAGCAAGCCATACTAGCACAAGTACTAATATAAAGAAAGTGCAACTACACAAGGTGAGGTTTCAAGCACAATCAATCTTCTAGGTTGAGCATCAAAAAGGAGGGAACCTAGGTATGCACATGATGTTGGTTGGGTTCACCCGAAGGTTCCCCACAACCGCCTAAACAACCGCATGAGGCTAACAACATCAATTCCACAAAACACTCCACCGTAAGGGCCATCGCCTTAGGGGGGAAAAAGAGCTTTTGGTCGGTCTAGGTAAATCACCTTCCACGACCTCTCCCATGATCACACGGCTTCCATGAGGTAGGGACCTCTTACCGATCTGCATGGAAACGGGTTCGGTTTAGCTTTGCCTGTGCTCTAATCGTCGCGATCTAACGCACGACGCGGGTATGGCTTCACCTCGGCCCGTAAGGGTTTAGCACTTTCAAGTGCTACACAATTTATAAGCTACGCACCTAACCCCTTCGCAAGGATCTAGGCTTCACAAATACTCAACAAGGGAGGTACAATACGCTCCGCATCAATTTCGTGGTGAAGGTTTGCCTTCATCCAATCTCAAAGCATGGGGCTTTCGTTAGGATCTTCACAAGACGCCTACACTTAATTCCCGCAATACTATAGATTATTTCACAGAGTCATTCTCCAGCACGCATTCTAGGTCTAACCTAAATGCAACGTCGCAAATCAAGCATCACCGATTCAGGCTCACGGCCACGAATAGGCTTCACACACAATGCCTAAATCCGCACGACTACCAGATTTTCTACATGCAAAATGCCGGGGACGGACACAATCAACCCGGAGTTCCGAAGAACTTGAGGAGATCCTACACTTCACCCATTTGGTGGAAGGGATTCCTCATGCAAACATAGAAAGAGGAATGAAAGGACAAATAACAAGTCCAAAGTTCGGGAGGAAGAATCGTTACCCTAGGAGCGTTCTTCTTCGCCATGGATCCGAGATTCTAGACGGAGGGAAACGACTGCACCGGGCTGCACTCTCCAGATCTGGAAACGGCTTGCGAAACGGAGCTCCGGAGCTCCGTCAATGGCGGGATCTCTCCTTCTTCTTCCTTGCCTCCTTCTTCTTTTTCTAACCTTGGAGAGAGAAAGGCCTTGGATTAATGAGGGATTAACCCCTCTCCAAAGACCTAAGTCCCTCCAGCAACTAATCCTAGCCGTCGGATCGGATTCCAAAAGATTTGGACGGACCGATCTCCTTCTCCGCTCAAAATCGCGGAGCAGAATAAACAGGGCGCACGATCACTGGCGTACGATCACTGGTCATGCGCGAAGAGGAGAAATGGTCGTGCGCACTACCCGAGACAGAACTCCGAATCCTTGCGAATTAACGCACGATCGCTGGCGCACGATCACTGGTCGTGCGCGAAGAGGGACAGTGGTCGTGCGCGAAGAGCTGCTATGAAATTTCCAGCCTAATCCGAGCGCAGCACCACCTCTCCGCCTAATTTGCTGAACTACGATTTTTGGGGTGTTACAACTCCACCCCCCTTAAAAGAATTTCGTCCCAAAATTTCGAAAACACTAATAGCAGGAAATACAGTTATAAATTACCAGAGAGAAATAGCTCGGGGTACTCCGCAAGCATCGCTTGCTCTCTCTCCCAAGAGAGCTCCTCTCGGCCACAATTGTCCCACCAGGCTTTCACCATCCGAATGGACTTGTTCCGCAACTGCTTTACTTCGGTATCTTCGATGCGTAAAGGCTTGACTTTCGTCGACAACCCACTATCAACCGGCACCTTGCCGACCGCGACGATATGAGTAGGCTCTTGCACTGCCTTCCTCAAAACTGAAATGTGAAACGCGTCGTGCAGACCGCTCAGCTCTGCAGATAGTGTAAGCCGATAAGCCGCATCACCAACACGCTCCACGATCTCAAACGGTCCTAAGTACCTTGGACTAAGCTTTTTCAAGCGTCGGATCCTTGATACCCCTTTGAACGGTTTGATCTTCAAGTAAACCCGGTCACCGACGGCGAACTCTAGGTTCCTATGCTTGGCGTTGAAATATTTTGCTTGCCTATCCTGGGCAATCAATAGCCTTTCACGTACAGTTCGGATCGTCGAAGTTGCTTCCTCAACATCCTTTCGCTTTAACAGCTTAGTATCGCCCGTTTCCGCCCAAGACAACGGCGTGCGACACTTCTTACCATAGAGGGCCTCGAAAGGAGCCATCTGTATACTGGCTTGGTAGCTATTATTGTAGGCGAACTCGATCATATAGAGATGATCTTCCCACTTCTTTCCAAAATCTAGAGCGCACATTCGGAGCATATCCTCCATAGTCCTGTTGGTTCTCTCGGTTTGTCCATCCGTTTGCGGGTGGAAGGCCGTGCTGAACTTCAATTTCGTGCCCAACAGTTCATGGATAAGCCTCCAATCTTTCGATGTGAAACGCCCGTCATGATCACTGACGATGCTACGAGGGACACCGTGCAGTCTCACAATACTATCAACATAGAGCTTCGCTAGCTTTTCTACAGAATCATCCTTCCGGTTCGGAATAAAATGCGATACCTTCGTCAATCGGTCCACGATCACCCAAATGGCGTCGTTTCCCTGTTGTGATCTCGGCAATCCGTGCACGAAATCCATCGAGATATCATCAAACTTCCACTCCGGAATCGGCAAGGACTTCAAAAATCCACCGGGACGTTGACATTCCGCCTTCACCAACGCGCAAGTATTACACTTGGCCACGTAGAGGGCAATGTCTTTCTTCATACCCGGCCACCAGAAAAGTTTCTTCATGTCCATGTACATTTTCGTGCTCCCCGGGTGGATCGAGTACTTGGTATGATGAGCCTTGTACATCAACTCCGCCCGTAGAGTGCCAATGTTTGGGACGCATAATCTGCCCTCTTTCCACATAAGGCCATCTTCGAAGGAGAAATCAACGTTTAACCCATCAACGGTTTCCGCTTTATAGCGTTTCATGCTCTCATCCAGGTCCAATGCCTATCGAACTCGGTCGGCAAGGTCGTATTGAACCTCCGTCCAGTTCAAGCATGCTGAAGTAGATGCTCTCCTATCAACGCAAATGATCTCCATTTCTTCCAGTTCGCGGATTAGACGCTCATCGTGCATCAAAATCCAATTTGCTTGAGCGGGAGCCCGACGACTCAACGCGTCCGCAACTACATTTCCCTTTCCAGGAGTATATTTGATGTCGAAGGTGTAGTCCCCCAGGAACTCCATCCACCTCCTCTGACGCATATTCAACTCCCTTTGATCCAGCAGGTACTTGAGGCTCTTGTGGTCGGTAAAGATGTCGATCTTCACGCCATACAAATAATGCCTCCAAAGCTTAAGAGCAAATACCACGGCCGCTAGCTCCAAATCATGGACCGGGTAATTCCTCTCATGAACCTTCAGTTGCCGGGAGCCGTAGGCAATTACCCTTCCAAACTGCACTAGGACACAACCCAAACCACTCCCCGAGTCGTCGCTATAAATTTCGTAGCCTTCCGTACCACATGGCGAGCATAGAATGGGCGTCGTGGTCAGACGGCTCTTCAGCTCTTCAAAAGCTCGTGCGCACTCGGGCGACCAAATGAACTTATGATCTTTCCTAGTCAGTTTAGTGAGAGGAAGTGCAATCCTCGAGAAGTTTTCCACAAAGCGCCTATAATAGCCGGCAAGTCCTAAGAAACTTTGGACTTCCGCTACGTTTTTCAACAAAGGCCAGGCTCGGATCGCTTCTATCTTCGACGGATACCCCGCAATTCCATCTCCACTAACGACGTGACCAAGGAATGCTACTGACGTTAGCCAAAACTCGCACTTGGAGAACTTGGCATATAGTTGACTCCTCCTCAAGGTGCTCAGAACTGCGTGCAGATGCCCTACATGCTCCTCTTTCGACTGAGAGTATACCAAAATGTCGTCGATGAAGACGATCACAAATTGATTCAAATACTCCCCGAACGTTCTGTTCATTAAGTCCATGAATACCGACGGCGCATTAGACAGACCGAACGGCATCACCGTGAACTCATAGTGCCCAAAGCGGGTACTGAACGCTGTCTTTGGAATGTCACATTCCCTTATCCGCAGTTGGTAATAGCCGGACCTTAGGTCCAGTTTGGAGTATACCGTCGACCCAACTAGTTGGTCGAATAAATCATCGATTCTTGGAATCGGATATCGGTTCTTCTCGGTCAACTTGTTTAGCTCTCGATAATCAATACATAGACGCAAGCTCCCGTCCTTCTTTTTCACAAAGAGGACCGGTGCACTCCAAGGCGATGAACTTGGACGTACGTAGCCTTGCTCTAGCAGCTCTTGCAATTGAACCTTAAGCTCTGCCAATTCCTTTGGCGCTATCCGGTACGGTGAGCGGGCCACAGGTTTGGCACCTGGCACCAACTCGATACAGAAATCAATCTCCCGATGAGGCGGAGCCCCAGGGAGTTCGTTAGGAAACACGTCGGCGTACTCCGCTACAACTGGGACATCACCCAACCTGGGCTTTGGCTCCGAAGCCTCCAATAAGGTGAAGAACAACTCGGCGCCTTTTCTCACCGCCTTAACCACTTGGAGAGCAGACATCAGCGTCTTGCTCGCTCCTCGCATACCATCAAACGTGGTTTCTCCATCGGTGTTCCTTCCCAGAGTGATCTCCTTTGAATTGCAATCTATGCATGCTCGCTGCTCCGAGAGCCAGTCCATGCCGAAGATCACATCGAATTCAGCTAACGGTAATAACGACGCTTCCAAGTCGAAATCCTGACTTCCGATCCGCACCTTCACACGGCTCTTCCTATCCGCACTCATGCGAGATCCATTGGGTAGAACTACTTCCAATCTATCCTCTACGAAGGTAGACGTCACTCCGATTCGCACCACGAAGTCCTCAGACAGAAAAGAGTGCGATGCACCCGTATCAAATAGATCTCTCGCCGGATAGTTGAAAATTAGGACAAAGCCTAATTGCACACGAAAAAAACATACAGTTGCACAACAGTATAATCACAAATAGCTATGTAAAAGCTAACTTTTAATTCATACCTGTGACGACATCAGTTTGTCGTATAGCTTCTTGCTGGCCAAGCGAATAGACTCTCGGCTGAGTCAGAATAATGTGCTGGGAAGCCGAGGATTCCGCAGCTTTACCCTTTTCCACAGCACGAGCATAGTCCAACGCTCGGTTCTCTGCCTTCGGGGGACCACTTCGACACACCGCGGCCTTGTGTCCCACCTTCCCGCAGGTGAAACATGTGATAGGACCCCGCACAGTCATTGCTCCCGAAACATTTGAGCGAGTTTGCTCCGCCGATTTGAACTTCCTTTTGTTCTTTCTGAACTCTGACTTGGACTGAGAGGCCGGCACATGAAACTCAGGTTTCTTTGCCACGGATTTTGCTTGTACCCTCTTCATGTCCAACTCTAGGGATCTGGCAGTTTGGACCATACATGGAAACCTAACGTCATTGGGCCTGCAAGGAGCAGCCTCAACTCGTCCCGAAGACCTTCATAGAACTTGTTCATCTTTGTCTCTTCATCTTCCATCATAGGCCCCGCATATCGACCCAGTTTAGTGAACTCGTGCAAGTACTCATCCACCGAGCTGTCGCCTTGAGTTAACTTCAGAAACTGGTTCTGCAATGCGATGCGTTGGGCAGAAGGAATATGCCTTTGAAGAAATGACTTTGAGAACTCCGCTATCGTGATCTCGGTAATCTCCTTGCCTCCAAACTTGTGCACTTCCTGTTCGGCCCACCAACGCTCTGCCTCTCCGTTAAGGAGGAAGGTGGCTAAAGTGACCATCATAGCTTCTTCTATTGCTGTCGCCTTTAGAGTTTTTCTAACCGTTGACAGCCAGTCCTCCGCCTCTGTTGGGGATCCGGTCCCCGAGAAAGTTGGAGGGTGGAAGCTTAGAAAGTGTTGCAGTTGTTGATCACGCGCTCGCGCAATGGCTACACACTCTACAGGATGCTCCACCCTTTGCACCACCGCAGGTTCCACTGCAGCCACTGGCACAGGGGTCTCAACCCTCGGTTCCACCGCAGGTTCCACTGCTGGTTTGATCACCGGGGCCGCATCTGTATTAGGCGTAGCAGGTTGTGCAAGCCTTTGCGGTTGAGCATTAATAATCACGAAGACAGCTTCTGCGATTAACCTGATCATCTCAGCAGGAGGAGTGGTCGCTGGCACTTCAGCCGACCCACTACTTTCAGCAGTGTTACGGGGTTGAGACGGCCCCACACCACTCCTAGTCACCTATAATCGTGTAAGACACAATTTAGTGACTGAAAACATAGCAAACAACAATCATGGAAAGCTCAGGTTCCGCAAATAAGTATGTTTTTTTTCCATTCCTAAGTGGACATTCTTATTAGTTTTTGTCGTTTTAGGTGAATGCACATCCCGTGCACACCACCCCTTAAAAGGAATTCGTCCCGAATTCGCTAAACTACGGATCGACGCCTTAAGTCCGATACCAAATTGTAACACCCTGCCAGTACGAATAGTATAACAGTAGGTCCGGCCGGGACCCCACGCCATACAAACCACACTAGCTAGGAGTTAAAAGGTGATAAACAGAAAGAACTACAACAGAGTATACTAAACACTAGCGGAAGCATAAAGATTTAACATTTCATTTAGAACTGTCCACTATCATAGGAATGAAACCATAAAATAGAGTTACGACCTTAAGGTCTTACATTCACCAATGTACAAAACTCAGAACATACTTCGGCACGCAGGCCAGCAATACATGAGAAAGCAGAAAAGGGAGGCTGGCCTCCAAGGGCCAACTCAGCAAAAGGGCCACCGCCCGCTATTTCCCACTAGGCTCACCTGCACCTGCATAAGAACATTCCACCAAGCGGTGGCAAACAAGGTAACGGTCAGCACAGCTGACCAAATTATAACGACCCCACCCCTTTCCCGGGGTGGCGGAGCTTCTACCCTGCAAGCAAGCCATACTAGCACAAGTACTAATATAAAGAAAGTGCAACTACACAAGGTGAGGTTTCAAGCACAATCAATCTTCTAGGTTGAGCATAAAAAAGGAGGGAACCTAGGTATGCACATGATGTTGGTTGGGTTCACCCGAAGGTTCCCCACAATCGCCTAAACAACCGCATGAGGCTAACAACATCAATTCCACAAAACACTCCACCATAAGGGCCATCGCCTTAGGTGGGAAAAAGAGCTTTTGGTCGGTCTAGGTAAATCACCTTCCACGACCTCTCCCATGATCACACGGCTTCCATGAGGTAGGGACCTCTTACCGATCTGCATGGAAACGGGTTCGGTTTAGCTTTGCCCGTGCTCTAATCGTCGCGATCTAACGCACGACGCGGGTACGGCTTCACCTCGGCCCGTAAGGGTTTAGCACTTTCAAGTGCTACACAATTTATAAGCTACGCACCTAACCCCTTCGCAAGGATCTAGGATTCAAAAATACTCAACAAGGGAGGTACAATACGCTCCGCATCAATTTCGTGGTGAAGGTTTGCCTTCATCCAATCTCAAAGCATGGGGCTTTCGTTAGGATCTTCACAAGACGCCTACACTTAATTCCCTCAATACTATTGATGATTTCACGGAGTCATTCTCCGGCACGCATTCTAGGTCTAACCTAAATGCAACGTCGCAGATCAAGCATCACCGATTCGGGCTCACGGTCACGAATAGGCTTCACACACAATGCCTAAATCCGCACGACTACCGGATTTTCTACATGCAAAATGCCGGGGACGGACACAATCAACCCGGAGTTCCGAAGAACTTGAGGAGATCCTACACTTCACCCATTTGGTGGAAGGGATTCCTCATGCAAACATAGAAAGAGGAATGAAAGGACAAATAACAAGTCCAAAGCTCGGGAGGAAGAATCGTTACCCTAGGAGCGTTCTTCTTCGCCATGGATCCGAGATTCTAGACGGAGGGAAACGACCGCACCGGGCTGCACTCTCCAGATCTGGAAACGGCTCGCGAAACGGAGCTCCGGAGCTCCGTCAATGGCGGGATCTCTCCTTCTTCTTCCTTGCCTCCTTCTTCTTTCTCTAACCTTGGAGAGAGAAAGGCCTTGGATTAATGAGGGATTAACCCCTCTCCAAAGACCTAAGACCCTCCAGCAACTAATCCTAGCCGTCGGATCGGATTCCAAAAGATTTGGACGGACCGATCTCCTTCTCCGCTCAAAATCGCGGAGCAGAATAAACAGGGCGCACGATCACAGGCACACGATCACTGGTCGTGCGCGAAGAGGAGAAATGGTCGTGCGCACTACCCGAGACAGAACTCCGAATCCTTGCGAATTAACGCATGATCGCTGGCGCACGATCACTGGTCGTGCGCGAAGAGGGACAGTGGTCGTGCGCGAAGAGCTGCTATGAAATTTCCAGCCTAATCCGAGCGCAGCACCACCTCTCTGCCTAATTCGCTGAACTACGATTTTTGGGGTGTTACAGAAATCATGTAAGATTTCCGGGTTAGTGGCGGGACCTCCTCGCTGCAGCCAGTGGGTCATTCTTAGGGAGCTACCTACCAACCGGTGAGGGTCAGTTCTTAGCTCGGAATACTTAGTCCTAGGGATCCGACGAAGAGAGAAGTAACTCAAGCTACTCCCCAAGTATCAAACAAGTTGGACCGGTATCCGGGTTCCAACAAGCACATTTTGTGCCTACCCCTTCATTTGATTCAGCTCCACATATTTTTAACCAAAGCCTAAAAGCCCAACCTAGTTGCACAACCAAAACCGAGCTTAAATTTGATTATTATTTTCATGTTGGGGGTGTGACTGTGTTGCTTATTATGTGAAGTTGTGGTTATGTTAATTAGAAAATATGCTGAAAAAAGAAAGAAAATAAAAGAAGAATGAAGAAGAAAAAGAAAAGAAAAAGAAAAAAAAAGAGAAAAATGATTTTAATGAAAAATCTTTGTATAAATTTATGATTGGGAGTAGGGAGTGCACACACCTATGTTGCAAAAGTCCAAGTCTGGGGGTGTGATGCACTTGTATGCTTATAGCTGTGCCAGTATCTTTACTTAAAGCTCATGTTGGGTTAGGTGTGCTTAGCCTCTAGGCTTACCTTTGTTTACCTCACCGTAACCCAAGCCCCATTCAAAACCTGAAAGTCCTATTGACTCACGCCTTGAGCCAATCTAGCGTCGTGGAGAGAATGTGACCAGGCAAGCCTATGGTCACCGACACTGATGGATTTCGGTGGAGTTTTTCCGGCACCCCGATCTTTGGCAATGCTCACCTCAGCGTTCAGTTTACTTTCTCCATATGCGTGACCGGATGATTCACCGTAATTCTCATTTTGAGTAAAAGTAACAATTATTTATATTTTTAAAATTCATAAACTCTGTGTATACTTAGAAATCTTCTCTAGTTTTCTTATACGAACATGAGCATGCGACTTCGCATGGTATTCCATTTTGTAATTTTTAGTTAGCTATTTCATATTCCCGCTTGCGTAGGAATTGTTTGCTCGGGACGCGCAAACAGGTAAGTCTGGGGGTGTGATGAGTCCCTATTATATATATATTTTCGGACTCATTTAGGCTAGTTATCTTGCTTTTATGCTTCAGTTTTGTTCATATTTCCCTTATTCATGTTTTTATTGTAGTACATAGTATGCCTATTTTTGTGTGCAATTGCGCACTTTGTTGTTGGGGGTAAGCACTGCGTGCTCCCCATTGTATCCTCTTTATCTCTGTGCTGCTGGTAGTACTTTCCCAGCTTGTGTCTCTTGTATGCAGGTGACCTGATCGTCCCGTTCTCCCCAAAGTAATTTTTGTGCATATCGCACGGTCATGTGTTTCCTTGACGCACGGTCGGTGGCGGTCGTGAGTTTGTGTCTGGGCATAAAATGGAGCGTCGGATTTTACTCGTGCGTTTTGACGCACGGGCAGATTCGCCCGTGCAAGAGTAAAACGCACGGTCGACCTGTGTCTTGATGATTTCAGAGCGTTGGAATTTACTCGTGCATTTGAACGCACGGGCGGTGTGGGTCGTGTGTGAGCAAAACGCACGGGCGCTGGCCTTCTTCCCCTGCACGCCTGCTGAGCTTAAGTATCGCATGGTCCACACACTGTCGTGCATTCGACCGTGCGTGACCAAATTTCTAACATTTTCCTATAAAAGCTGCAGATTCGACCTAAAACGGGAGAGTTCCGTATGCATTGTACAGCTGCGCCGATTTCTCCATCTCCACCAGGGTTTCGTCCCTTTGGCCTCCTCCTTCATCCTAGAGATTCAAGGGAGATCTAGCCACCAATTCCTTCAAGCAAGAGGAAGTTTGCAACCTCCACCGGATCGTGAGACGAAGAAGACGGGTCCATTGGAGAGTAGTGACATCTCTCTCTACCCCGGACGCAGTTGCTGACCGAGCTTGGACGCGGACTGACAACCCAGCGATTCCAACCGTGAATCTCCAACGAGCCTTCGGATTCGGTCGATTTCTTGCCTTGTTCTTCTCTTATTGAAGTGTATATGTGTAGATCTTTGTATTTTGATGAAGTAGAGCACTTAAACTAGTTTGTATTTATATATATTTCATGTCTATGTGAAATGCTTTGTGGTTTATGTTGCTTGAGGTGCGCCCCATTCCATCCTCCATCCCGCCATCATGTTCGTCGCCGCACTAGCATTTGCTAGTGGCGTGCTTGTCGAAGAGGTGCTTACGACCATCACTCTGTTTGTCTACTCGTCCATCCGCCTAGCGAAGCGTGGCATAGCAGCCCATGTAATCCACTCGCCCTACGAAGCAGCGCGCTCAAGGCCTGCATAGTTCGATTCCTCTTTCCTACTCGTCCATCCGCCCTTGCGACGCAGTGCGCTCAAGGCCTTCCTAGTCTCCATCCCGCCAAGCGAAGCATTGCATAGCGGCATTGCATAGGAGTAGTGTAATATTTTCTCTTTATTTTCCACAAACCAAATCCCCCGTTCCGCATCCATCCGACATAAAGGACTTCAATCTCAAGTCCTTCCTCGAACGTTAACTCCACCTTACTGTGTTCCTTGAGAGATTCGATAATCGGGGATTACTCCTCGTTTTATATTACTTGAACGATCGGTACACTGCCGTTTTGTGCCGCAGTCTTACTACCGCCTTTAGCGGTGTGCTAAGATTTGCGCATCAGTATCCCCACGAACCGGTTGGCTTTAGCCTATCTCTCCTAGATACAACCTCAAGCCGCTCTAGCCAATCTATCACCAGAAAGGCCTCGAGCACCCCCTAGATCTACTCCCTAGACCCAGTCGCCAACACGAGGCGAATTCACGAAGTGATTACACAGATAAAATTAAAAGACAAATATTAAATTCAAATAAAAACTCCCTAGAAGAACTCTGGAGATGGTGAAGGCACGCTGAATATCCTTGAAGTCGAAGCATGCGTTCTTCGCATTGTGTAAGCGTTGATCCGGTCCTCCTTGAATTCATTGCTCAAATATGTGTGGGAGATGATGGTCTAGAAAATATGGCCTTGACAAGGTTTCTGATGTGCTGGAATAGGGTTCCTGACAATCAGTAGTCGGAGAAGACAAAATCCTTCGATTTATAGAATTTGAGCTAACGTCGGCGTTAAGTCCTAACGCCTGGCGTTGACCATGTATAGCAATATATTAATAGCTCGGATCTCCAGAAGAGGAAGGATATTCTGCACTTTAGGAATGTTTTATGTTAGGCAATATCAACGCTGGCGTTAAGGCTAACGCGACGCGTTGGGCAAATCATTCCTAATGTTCCTCCTGCAATCACGGCTGCTTTCTCCTTGCCAAATTCATCGATCACATAACGCTCAGCGTTGACAGGAACGCCTGGCGTTGACTTTCTTTCTTCACCCTATTTCGTCGGACGGTAACTTCGTCGAACGGTCTTCACATTTCGTCGAACTCCTTTTCGTCGAACGGAAATCTTATTTCGTCGAACGCTTATTTCGTCAAACGCCGTTTTCGTCTAGCTCTAACGCCCAACGTTAAGCTTAACACCCGACGTTAAATAGCTTTCAATCCATCAGCTTGTGGTTAGTGCCAGAGCATTGTTTTTGCAACCTGGTGTCATAACTGTCTAAACCTGCATGCTAAAAACACAATGGCAACAAGATCAAATACAAGTAGGATTTGTTATTCTCAAATCTAAGGGATGCGGAAAACCATGTTCCAACAATCTCCCCCTTTTAATAATAACAAATCCAATAGAGATAAATCAGATTCATATATAAAGAATTTGTGTTTTTATAAAGTTATATGACACCCAGTAATTATAAGATAATGATAGGAATTATAGTTCATTGAACATTGTGCTCCCCCTTCAAAAATGCTCCCCCTTAGTGTATACTCTCATAAACTAGATACATGCTCCCCCTTAATCTAGTGAATCCTACTCCGTTAATCAATATGATTTAGCATTTTATTCCCCCCCTTTGTTATTAGCAAAAGAGGGTGGAGTGAAACAAAACTAGAATAAAGAAGACAAACGTTGAGACATAACTAAGAGAGGATTAAGAGTTTTGTGAAAACATAAAGTAAGTCATGATCGAGCTAAGGGAGAGAGTAGCACAGCGGAAAAAATATATGATAAGCGTGAAAGAACATTAATGAAAATAATCACTTGCCCTTTTTTTAAGAGTGATTCTACTTGTTAAGATAGATGCAAGATTGTTTGAACAAGAACAAGTGAAAGACAAATCCTTAGAAATAAGCATGAGAACACGAAGTACATGATCAAAAGAGAAATGCGCAAAAACAAAAACACAACAAATAAGAGTATTATTTTTGTTATAGTTTGACCATTCCAACAATATGTCTAGACTCTTCATATTGGAGCATTTTAACTTTGAAAATTTTCATAACTAATAGGCAAGCATGATTTAACATATTCAAAAAGATAATAACTACAATGTAACCAATTCGTATTTCAAGTAAAGAAAACATTGTAGAAATCATGCATTGCAATCTAGTGCTTTTACTTGAGTTCTTAGAGAATTATGTAATGTTTGCATTAGGATCCAATACTCATGAGTGGAAGCTTTATGAAAATCAATGATGTGTGCATTAGGTGTTTTGATAAAAGTATACAAGTGAAATAATCAGAACACATGACATATGTAGTGAAATAATAACAACAATAAGATTGTAATCATATAATTACTTTCACACATCACATCTAGAATAAAATTTCAAAGCACATAACATACATACAACTATCAAGGTGCTTCGCCCACACAATGCTCATTAAGACTTATCAGGGAGCGAAGTATTGCTTGGGGGATCACAAAAGCAATTTTATTGATTTTTATTTTTAGTGATCCGGTGTACAAATAGAAGTGATAGAAAGAAATATGTTTGCACAAGTCACTTTACAATTCTTTCCAAGGTGCTCAACCTCACAATGTTATTTAAGACTTATCAGGAGGGTGAGTAGTGCTTGGTGGAGTTATCTTTGGCATTTTATTTCAGATTTTTATTTTGGGCCAAAGGTCTCCGAATTCACTTGTTGTTGCAAACATCTATATTATTAAAACAACACTTCTATATTGTGTATGAAATTTATTTTTTAAAAGATGGTGTAGGTAATTTAGACATACAACTTAATATGTTAGAACTATTACACTACACAATCATGCAAGACTAAGATTATGAGCACATGTAGATTACCAAAATAGTGAGTGTATAATTCATTGATTAACATAAAGTATTACTCATACTTAGAGGCATGCTAGGTAATCATACACAATTGTCTATAGACTATTTCATTGCACAAAATCAGATTAAGGTCAAGGCATGACAAAAATAGTGTTCAGAAAATTTGAAATTAAAATTGGACATTGAAGAGAATCTTATTATGTATGCCTAATCAATTTTGACCATTTGAAACAAAAATAACTAAGATGATTGCTCTTGTGAAATTTTATAGTCAAACTATAATTTTGTAAAGAGTTAAAGCAAAACAAATGACAAAAACATATTTTTGGGCATTTTGAATTATTTGATTTTTTTGTATTATTTATTTTTTTACAAAAAAACAACAAATTTAATAGACAAAATAATTTGAAATCAGACACAATAAACTTGGAAAAATATTGGAAAAATACCAGAAAGAGACTGGTGAACACAGAATTTTCATCTGGAGAAAAAGGCGAACGCATGGCGTTAAGTAGTTAACGCTGAAACAGTACTCGATTTTTGATGTTTTGAAAAAAAAAAATCTTTGACATAGATAGTATGTACATAGACCTTCTTAGGGTAGAAATTTCAGAGATAGTTGATATGTTTTGAAGGCTAAATTAAGCATATTTTGATGGTTTTAAATTTTTTTTATATTTTACATAAAAGATATATAAATATATAATTTTTTTATAGATTATGAAGGAGACATAGCATGTTGTGATTATCAATTTGTTATATCTAAGACTCCTAATTCTAGTCTAAGTAGGGCAAAGCGGGAATCCGATAAAGGTTTGGAAAATATGTCCGCAAGTTGTGAATCAGTTCCAATAAAGTTTAAATGAACATGTTCCATTTTTATATGATCCCTAATGAAATGATGTCTAACGTCTATGTGTTTGGATCTTGAGTGATGAATGGGGTTGTTGGTTAGATCAATGGCACTCTTGTTGTCACACTTTAGTTCAATATTAGTTAGATGAACTCCAAAGTCTTCTTATGTTTGAGTCATCCATAATGCTTGGGCACAACAACTTCCTAGTGCAATATATTCTGCCTCGGTTGTGGAGAGTGCAACAGAGTTTTGTTTCCTACTTGACCATGCAACTAGAGAAGGACCTAAGAAATGACATGTACCACTAGTACTTTTCCTATCTAAAGAACAACCCGCATAATCATAATCAGAATATCCATGTAATATAAAAGAGTCATTATGTGGATACCAAAGACCTAATTTAGATGTGCCAATTAGATATCGAAAAATTCATTTTACCGCTTTTAAATGACATTCTTTTGGGTTTGCTTGGAATCTAGTGCATAGGCATACGACAAACATAATGTCAGGTCTAGATGCACTAAGGTACAATAAGGATCCAATCATTCCTCTGTACAACGTTTGATCAATGGAAATTCCGGTTTCATCGTTTCCTAACTTTAGTGACGCGCTCATTGAAGTACTAGCTTGTTTTACGTTTTCAAATCCAAATCATTTTAGCATGCCATGTACGTATTTAGATTGACATATGAATATTCCATCATTTCTTTGAGTGATTTGAAAGCCTAAAAAATAAGTTAATTCACCAACTAGACTCATCTGAAATTCATTTTGCATTACTAGTACTACTTCATTACACAACTCTTCATTAGTGGCTCCAAAAATAATATCATCAACATATATTTGTAAAATAATTATTTCATTATCAATATGCTTAATGAAGAGTGTATTGTCGACACTACCCATTTTATAACCGTGCATTAATAAAAAAGATGTTAAGCGTTCATACCAAGCACGGGGCGCTTGTTTTAGACCATAAAGCACTTTTTCTAATCGATATACATGATTTGGAAATTTTTCATCAATAAATCTGGGGGGTTGTTCGACATATACTTCTTCTTTAATTATCCCGTTTAAGAAAGCACTTTTGACATCTATTTGAAATAATTTGAACTTCTTATAACTCGCATAGGATAAAAAAATTCTAATCGATTCAAGGCGAGCAACAGGTGCAAATGTTTCATCAAAATCTACCCCCTCGATTTGAGAATAACCTTGTGCTACTAAGCTAGCTTTGTTCCTAGTGATTCTAGAATCTCCATCTAATTTATTTTTAAATATCCATTTTACACCTATAACTGGGTGATTAGATGGTCTTTCAACAAGCTTCCAAACCCTATTCCGTTCAAATTGATTTAATTCTTCATTCATAGCAATAAACCAAAACTCATCATTTAAAGCGGTAGAATCATTTTTTGGTTCAATTTCAGAAATGAAGCATATATTAGAAAAAGATTCATTAAGGGAAGAACATGTCGTTACCCCTCTTGATGGTTCTCAAATGACAAGCTCCCTTGGATGATCTCTTGTGAATCTAAGTGCGCTTGGAGGCACAACTTCTTCTTGCACCGAATCTCCAACTTTGTCCTCTCCAAGTGGTTCATCGTCATCAAGCACCAAAGGTGAGATGGGTTCATCTTCCTTTCGTGCATTTTTAGCATCTACACAAGGCACAAGTTCATCACACTTCACATGAATAGATTCTTTAACCTTTTTAGTCTTTTTATTATATATCATATATGCCTTGCTAGTAGAAGAGTAGCCAAGAAAGATTCCTTCGTCGCATTTTCATCAAATTTAGGTAATGCATCTTTAGTATTTTAGATAAAACATTTACATTGAAATACATGAAAGTGAGATACATTAGGTTTCTTTTGGTAATATAATTCACATGGAGTTAATTTTAAAATAGGGCGAAGCATGATACGATTTATAACATAGCACGATGTTTTTACCGCTTCAGCCCAAAAGATCTAGGTAACCCATACTCGGATAACATAGTGCGTGCGAGTTCCTGAAGGGTTCTATTTTTCCTTTCCACCACACCATTTTGTTGGGGGTGCGTGGAGCGGAAAATTTGTGTTTAATGTCTAGATTATTGCAGAAAGTGGTGAAACTATCATTTTTAAATTCCCCTCCATGATCCGCCCTTATGCATTTAATTTTTAAGTCTAATTCATTTTGAATGCGAATACAAAGTTTTGAAAATTCAGAAAATGCATCGGATTTGGAGGTAAGAAATAAAGTCCACGTGAATCTTGAAAAATCATGAATTAATACAAAAGTATACTTTTTACCACCAAGACTACAAGTGCTAATTGGCCCAAAAAGGTCCATGTGAATTAGTTGCAATGGTCTTGAGGTGGATACTTCAATTTTACTTTTAAACGATGTTTTTGAAAAATTTTGTTTTTGGCATGGTGAGCATAAGGAAGAGAGGTTTCCATTTAGGATTGGCAATCCTCTAAAATTTTTATTTTTTGATAATTTTTAAATCAACTTGGTGCTAGAGTGACCAAGACGCCTATGCCATAATTCAAGTTCTTCATTTATTGATATAAGACATTTAAGAGATGCACGTGATAGATCATGAAACGCAATTAAATAAACGTTATGAACTCTTGGTGCAGTGAGTACAATATTATTAGACTTAGGATCAATGATTTTGCACAGATTAGTAGAAGACTCAAATAACACATTAAGGCCTTTATAACATAATTTGTAACACCCTGCCAGTACAAATAATATAACAGTAGGTCCGGCCGGGACCCCACGCCATACTATACACACTAGCTAGGCATTATAAGGTGATAAACAGAAAAGAACAACAACTACACGAGAGTATAAACAACGTAAGCGGAAGCATTTGGATTAAACATCTTTTAGAATTGTCCATTATCCCAGGAATGAAACAAATAGAGTTACGGCCTTAAGGCCTTACATTTAACAAATGTATAGAAACTCAAAACATACATCGGCACGCAGGTCAGCAATACATGTAAAGCAGAAAAGAGGCTGGCCTTCAAGGGCCAACACAGCAAAAGGGCCACCGCCCGCTATTTTCGGCTGGGCTCACCTGCACCTGCAACAACATCCAATAAGAGGTAAACGAGGGTCAGCTATGAGCTGACCACAAACTGCGTAACGATCCCACCCACGGGCCATCTAGCCGGCTCAGGGGTGTGTCACCGCTAACCTGCAAGCAAGCCATACATGCAACATGTAATAATATACAGAATGTGCAAACTACACTACACAAGGTGAGGTTTCAAGCACAATCAATATTCTAGGTTGAGCATTAAGAAAAGGGGAAACCTAGGTATGCACATGATGTTGGTTGGGTTCACCCGAAGGTTCCCCACAATCTCCTAAGCAACCGCATGAGGCTAACATAACATCATTTCATCACAAACACTCCACCCTAAGGACATAGTCTTAGGTGGGGAAAAAGAGCTTTTGGTCGGTCTAGGTAAGACACCTTCCACGACCTCTCCCATGATCACACGACTTACATGAGGTAGGGATCTCTCACCGATCTGCATGGAAACGAGTTCGGTTCAGCTTTGCCCGTGCTCTAACCATCGCGATCTATCGCACGACGTGGGTACGGCTTCACCTCGGCCAATAAGGGTTTAGCACATCAAGTGCCCACATAATTAAACTACGCATCTAATCCTTTCACGCAGACTTAGACTTCGCAAATAACAACCAAGAAGGAGGTACAAGACCACTCCTCTTCAAATTTAGTGGCGAAGGTTTGCATTCAACCACCCAAGCAAGGGGCTTTCGTTGGGCACTCAAAAGGCACCTAAAACTCAAGTCCCGCAACACAATAGAAGATCTCACGGAGACATTCTCCGACACGCATTCTAGGCTTAACCTAAATGCAACGTCGCAATCCAAGCATCACCGATCTGAGCTCACGGCCACGAATAGGCTTCACACAAAATGCCTAAATCCGCACGACTAACGGATTTCTAAATGCAATATGCCGGGGACGGACACAATCGACCCGGAGTTCCGAAGAACTGGAGGAAATCCTACACTTCACCCATTTGGTGAAAGGGATTCCTCATGCAAGCATAGAAAAAGGAATGAGAGGACAAAACACTTCCTAAGACCGGGAGGAAGGATCGTTACCCTTGGAGCTTTCTTCTTAGCCATAGATCTGAGATTTCACTCGGATAGAAAGTTTTGCAACGACCTACACTTTCCATATCTGAAAACAGCTCGCGAATCGGAGCTCCGAAGCTCCGGCAATGGCAGAAGACGACTCCTTCTTCTTCCTCTCTATCGTTGTTTTTCTCCCGGCTTCCGTCTTTTCATGCTTGAAGAAGATAAGGGTTATGAGTTAAAGGGAGCTATATATATCCCTATGGACAAACCCTAAAATAACCCAGAAATAAATGCCCACCTTTGGATTTAAAGATCTGGATCTGACGGCCGCAAAAACAGAGTCACAGGTCTGCTATATCACAAATCGCGGATTCTGTCTGCGTTCGACGAATGGCGAACTGCGTTCGACGAATGGCTGCTAAGCCTGCATTCGACGAACGGTTGGCTGCGTTCAATGAACGGCGGGCTGCGTTCGACGAACGGCTACTAAGCCTGCATTCGACGAACGACTTCCTGCGTTCGATGAACGGCTGCCTGCGTTCGACGAACGGCTGCCTACGTTCGACGAACGGTGGGCTGCGTTCGACGAACGGTGGGCTGCGTTCGACGAACTGCCGAGAAATGCCATTTCTTCTTCCCGAGAACTGCACTGCCTGCTCTTATGATTTCTCGAGAAGTATGAGTTCTTCTTATTAATTTCTCGAGAGCTTAACTTCTGCCCATGATTTCTCGAGAAGTATCTTTCTGCCATATATACTTCTCGAGAAGTAAATTCCTGCCAATATATTTCTCGACAAGTATATGCTCTGCTTAAATTGAGAAGTATAATTCAGCCCATTTAATTTCTCGAGAAATCAATTCCTGACTAGTTGATTTCTCGAGAAATCAATCCTCCTGCCATTAAATTTCGGGAAGTTAATTTTGGGGTGTTACAAATCTCCCCTCCTTTAAGGAATTTCGTCCCGAAATTACGAAAACAGCAGCAACAGAATTAAACTATACCTGAGAGAAAAAGCTCGGGGTACTCCGCAAGTATTGTTTGCTCTCTTTCCCAAGAGAGTTCCTCTCTTCCGCAATTATTCCAACGGACCTTGACCATCCGAATGGATTTGTTCCGTAACTGCTTTACTTCCGTGTCTTCGATGCGAATGGGCTTGACTTCCGTCGTTAGCCCACCATCTACCGACAGTTCATTGACCGCATCAACAAAACTAGGCTCTTTGACAGCCTTCCGCAACACAGAGATATGAAATACATCATGCAGCCCTCCCAGCTCCGAAGATAGAGCAAGCCGGTAGGCAGCTTCACCAATGCGCTCCAAAATCTTGAACGGTCTTAAGTACCTCGAACTTAGCTTTTTCAAGCGTCGGATCCTCGATACTCCTTTGAACGGTTTGATCTTCAGGTAAACCCAATCACCAATGACGAACTCGATGTTCCGGTGATTTGCATTGTAGTACTTTGCCTGCCTATCCTGGGCAATGAGCAACCGCTCTCGTATTTCCCGGATTGATGTATTTGCTTCATCCACATCCTTGCGTTTCAACAACTTCGTGTCGCCCGTTTTAGCCCAAGCCAACGGTGTACGACATTTTCTACCATAAAGAGCCTCGAAAGGTGCCATCTTTATACTAGCTTGGTAGCTGTTGTTGTAGGCAAACTCAATCATATAGAGATGATCTTCCCATTTCTTTCCGAAGTCCAGGGCGCACATCCTTAGCATGTCTTCCATCGTCCTATTGGTCCTTTCGGTCTGTCCATCTGTTTGCGGGTGGAAGGCCGTGCTAGATTTTAGCCTGGTACCCAATAATTGATGAATCAGCCTCCAATCGTTTGATGTGAACCGCCCATCACGATCACTCACGATGCTACGGGGGACCCCATGCAACCGTACGATATTATTAATGTATAACTTTGCTAGCTTCTCCACGGAGTCATCTTTCCGGTTCGGAATAAAGTGCGAAACTTTCGTCAATCGATCTACGATCACCCAGATGGCGTCATTTCCATGTTGCGATTTCGGCAATCCATGCACGAAATCCATCGAAATATCGTCGAACTTCCATTCCGGGATCAGTAAAGACTTTAGAAACCCACCAGGTCTTTGACATTCAACCTTCACCAATGCGCAAGTGTGGCACTTGGCCACGTAGTGTGCAATGTCTTTCTTCATTCCTGGACACCAAAAGAGCTTCTTTATATCCATGTACATCTTTGTACTCCCAGGGTGGATCGAGTACTTGGTATAGTGAGCCTCGTACATCAATTCCGCCCGCAATGTACCAACATTTGGGACGCACAATCTGCCATTTTTTCACATAAGATCATCTTCGAAGGAGAAATCATCGTTTGACCCATCCATGGTCTCCGCTTTATAACGCTTCATGCTCGAATCCAGCTCCAAAGCTTGTCGAACTCGGTCGGCCAGGTCGTATTGAACCTCCGTCCAGTTCAGACATGCTGAAGGAGACGCTCTTCTATCGACACAAATGATCTCCGAGGCTTCTAGCTCCCGGATTAGACGCTCATCATGCATCAAAATCCACTTTGCCTGTGCAGGAGCCCGACGACTCAACGCATCCGCAACCACATTTCCTTTCACAGGAGTGTATCGAATGTCGAAGGTGTAGTCCCCAAGTAACTCCATCCACCTCCTTTGTCGCATATTCAACTCCTTTTGATCAAGCAGGTACTTGAGGCTTTTGTGGTCCGTAAAGATGTCGATCTTCACGCCATACAAGTAGTGCCTCCAAAGTTTAAGAGCAAATACCACGACCGATAGCTCCAAATCATGGACCGGGTAGTTCCTCTCATGTACCTTTAACTGACGGGAGCCATAAGCAATTACATTCCCGAACTGCACTAGAACGCAACCCAAGCCACTCCCCGAGGCGTCGCTATATATTTCGTAACCTTCTGTTCCACATGGCGAGCATAGAATGGACGTCGTGGTCAGACGGATCTTAAGCTCCTCAAAAGCTCGTGCGCACTCGGGCGACCAAACGAACTTATGATCTTTCCTAGTCAGTTTAGTGAGAGGAAGTGCAATCCTCGAGAAGTTTTCCACAAAGCGCCTATAATAGCCGACAAGTCCTAAGAATCTTCGGACTTCCGCTACATTTATCAACACAGGCCATGCTTGGATTGCTTCTATCTTCGAAGGATCGACTGCGATTCCTTCTCCACTAACAACATGACCAAGGAATGCTACTGAGGATAGCCAAAACTCACACTTGGAGAACTTGGCATATAGCTGATTCCTCCTCAGGGTGCTCAAAACTGCGCGCAGATGCTCTGCATGCTCCTCTTCCGACTGAGAGTATACCAAAATGTCGTCAATGAAGACGATCACAAATTGATTCAAACACTCTCGGATCGTTCTCTTCATTAAGTCCATTAATACCGACGGTGCATTAGACAGACCGAACGACATAACCTTGAACTCATAGTGCCCAAAGCGGGTACTGATGTAGGGATGAACGAGACACGTGGACGTTACGCTAACGAAAGAACATTCATCACAGAAATTAGAATAATATAGGAGGGCTCCGACCAAGAGAGAACAAAAAGGGGTCGGTTGGCTCCCAAATACGATGGATAAAATTATGCGGGACTCGATACAACGTCCTTAGGACCTACCTCTCCAACAAGCACACAACTCACCGTAAGCCGGACTCAATACAACGTCCTTAAGACCTACCTCTCCAACAAGCACACAACTCACCGCACCTACACAAGCATCTATTCTTCAACTTGAGCCATTTCAAATGCAGCAAATAATTTATTTCGGAGCGGCGGCAAACGATTAGTAGCGGTCAAAATTCTAGTTGAGATTAATTCCCTTGTTAGCACAAATTGTGCCAATCTTGGAGAGCAAGTCAAGGCTAGGCCGAGCATTGTTCCCGCACCGGATCTTCCCAATCCGGATCACAAGAGATTCAATAACAATGAGTCGAAATCAGAACTTGCAAGCGATGCATTTTAAAATCACGGAAAAGACGGTTCGAAAACACCTCCACAAATCTCACAGCAAGAAATCACAACTGAGGAAGAAATTACCCAACCAAGAAGATGAACACACAAGATAAGGTGGGAGATTCACTCTCTCCACGGATCCACCGGCGTCACACCGAATGGGGTTGCAACCTTCTTCCTTGGAGTCGCACCGGAGGAAGCCACGCCGGAGCCACACCGAACGGGATGGAGATCGCAAGGGGAGGCTTCACACCAAGGGGGGGGGGGGGGGGGGGGGGGGGGGGGGGGGCAAGGGGAGAACTCCTTGTGGCCGAAATTTCCAAGAGGGAAATAGGGTTTTTTTTCTCTTCAATGCTTCATCTCTTCATAATGGCCTCCTTATATAGGAGTTACAACAAAACCTTAACCATCCATGATGGAGATGTAATCTCATCCATCCGTATGGTTAAATACACACCATAATAAAATAAAATGTCCAAAAATAAAAATAACAAACTTTTATGAATATAAAATTATCATCAAACATGACATAATTTTATATTCATAAATATAAAATAAAAGTGCATAAATAAAAGTGCATAAATAAAACTTTAATTTTTCACGGCGGCTTTGGCACGCCGCGGGCGGAGATTGTAATGCGGACTTCCTTCAGCAACATCATGGCACCTCAAATCATAGTGTCGCAGCGCCTCGGCAACCGGGTCATCATCAAGGAGTGTCGGAGGGGCCGCGCCATCAATCCTCCCCCACTCAAAATCACGTATCTCCGATGCGTGGTCCGAGAGATAGCGACGGAGAAGCTCGGCGTCCAAACGTTGAAGCTCAGTCGCGAGTACCCAAGAGTCGTCTGAGGGAGGGCGGTCACGCCAACGGATGAGGAAGCGATAGGTAGCACCATCAGGTGTAGCAAGTGGCTCAGCAGCAAGGATCACATATGGATTGAGAATCGTCTTGGGAAACATGGGAAACATGTCAGCTGTAGGAATAAAAGAAGACAACGTACCATCCGATGTCATACCTGCGGGGACCGAAGGAGAGAGATCATCCGAACTACCACTCGCCAACCCATTAGAATTTTTGGTGGAGGGAGAAGACGACAAAGAATCCAACTCATGCGGAGGCGAAACAAACGACGTCAAATCCGAGACATTAAAAATAGGGGATATACCCCAATCAGCAAGCAAATCTAACACGAAAGCGTTGTCATCTAGCTTCTTTATAATCCGAAAAGGGCAGGCACGCTTTGGTGCTAACTTTTTAAAGGTGCCAGTTGGCATTCGTTCGGGAACTAACCGTACTAAAACCAGATCGCCGACTTGAAAGTGTGACACCCTCCTATGTAAATTAGCATGCGTTCGATAAGACTCGTATTGATCGGTCAAGGTAGCTCGTATACGTGCATGTAAGTCATGAATATGTTGGGCGAAGGATTGTGCGAACTGACTTGTCTTGTACGTTGGGGGCAACGGAACCAAGTCAAGAGGCACAGGGGCCTTGTACCCGTGACCAATCTCGTTTGGAGACAGACCGGTGGACCGATTTTTGGAATTATTATATGCCAGCTGGGCGTGGGGGAGAAGAAGATCCCACGTGCCTTTATGATCGATCACTAGACATCTAAGAAGGTTCCCAAAGGGAGTGGTATCGGGAGCACGAAGCCTAGGATGATCCCAAAATTTATGGTCAACTAGCATAGGAAGGACAACCCAACGAAACCACTCATCTCGTCCCGCGGTTTTGACGGGTTCCATACCATACTTCAAGGTCGGGACCAAAGTAGGGGGGCCCAAGCAACCATAATGGGTGACGGTTCAACGGGGGAGCTAACACTAGCATATGGTCCACTAGTGCAGAGAAGGTGCCCACACAACTACTACCAACAGATAACGGATTGGACCACTTGTCCTCCCCACTAGAAGACACAGGAAACTCACTAGCCCTAATCCTGCAATCAAGAGTGTGAGGAGCTAATAAGGGTCGCCCCATCTCCCCGGCTTTCTCACCAGCATCATCCGAATCACTTGGCTCTATTTCAGAATTTTCAACAACCTCCGGAATGATATCGGGATGACCAACAGGAGGCTCCCTAAAGCGAATGGGATCATGTAAGGGTTGACTATTCAGGGCAACCTCAGTTTCAGACACTAAGCCAATCGTGGGAGTATCAACATGAACAATATGGCCTATGGGCAGGCTAGGACTAACCGGACCAGCCTCGGGTTTAACGGTCAGGCATAAATTGTTCGTTTCTGAGTGGCTAATACAGTCTATGGGCTGATTTTGACTAGAGGTGTCAACATCCCTTTTCGTTGCTAAGCATAGGGGTGTCGACTCAGCAGGGCTACAAATGTCCCCAGATGGGACCGATGGCTTCGTAGGCGCAGTGGACCTAAGAGATATAAGCCGACCTTGATACATGAAGTCTAAGGTGTCATCGCGATCATCGTATATAATATCATGGCTAGCAAGCCAAGGGTGTCCTAACAACACATGGAAGTTCTTCATTGGAAGGACATCACACCAAACACACTCAGAATAGGCTTTGACTGTGAGGGGCACCAAACATCGTAGGGACACAAGAATAACACTCTCATCAGGACACACAAGGTGGTATGGGCAAGGATGTGGCTCGGTTGGCACCAACATCCTAGACACCACATTCTCCGTTATAGCGTTGGTATGACAGACGCTATCAACGACCAACCTGCACCACTTCTCATCGTGCTTAAAGTTTAAACGAAATTGATGTTTCGGGTCGCGGCGGAGCCTAATCACCTTCACAGCGTCATTTCGACCCTTACCTAACTCCTTTAAATTAGCCGGTGGTGCAGTAATTCGTGAGAGTGCCGGGGGATACCCCGGGTTCAGCCTAGTAGTCATTACTAGTGAGAGTTCATGTGTTGACACGGACAAAGTTATAATGTCTCCAATTTTCAGGCCAACCTAACGTGGTCGAATCGAAAAATTTTCTATTTTAATGTTGTTGGAAATAAGAGTAGGAAACAACAACAACAACAACAACAACAACAGAACCCATATAGTCCCCAATCATTGGGGGTATGGGCGGGGGAAGATTGGAAACAGACCTAACCCTTGGCACTATGCACAAAGTGGCTTCTCTCAGAGGAAATAAGAGTAGGAAGCTACAGAAAAATTTTCAGATTTATTTGACAAGCTTTAAAATTCCAAGGCTTTTACTAAATGCAGACCAATCCGAAAATTTCAGAAATTTGAATTTTGAATTTCAAAAATTTGATTTTTGAATTTCAAAATTTTAAATTTTGAATTTCAGATATTTAAATTTTGAATTTGAATTGTGAATTTCAAAAATTTGAATTTTGAATTTGAATTTTGAATTTCAAAATTTTGAATTTTGAATTTGAATTTTGAATTTCAAAAATTTGAATTTTGAATTCCAAAATTTCAAATTTTGAATTTGAATTGTTTTTGGAAAGGAATCGTGCAAGATTAATTAAGATTTGCTTGTTTTGGAAAGGATTCGTGCAAGATTAATTAAGATTTGGTTGTTTTGGAAAGGAATCGTGCAAGATTAATTATAGGTCGGCGTCCTATGGTAAGAAATAAATTATGATGGTATCAATTAAGATTTTTTTTTTTTTGCTGGGAAATAACAGATTTAGGACGCTAAACGTAGATCAGAACTTCAAAACATGCTAAAATTTTATGAAAGATAATTTCATTCTCGCTTAAAAACTAAGGTAAGTAAAATATTTTTTTGATTTTCTTGTAGAAAATAAATAGTAGAATATCCAGAAATAATTTTTTTGAATTTCGCAAAAAAATGAGAATTTTAGACCGCTATTCACAGACCGACGAAATTTAATTTTTAATTTTGAATGCCAAATCGTGTGACGATTGTGAGTGCCGGCGTTCTACGACAACCTAAGGATTGCGTCAATTAAGAAATTGACACGAACCTGGCTCTGATACCAAATTGATGTAGGGATGAACGAGACACGTGGACGTTATGCTAACGGAAGAACATTCATCACAGAAATTAGAATAACATAGGAGGGCTCCGACCAAGAGCGAACAAAAAGGGGTCGGTTGGCTCCCAAATACAATGGATAAAATTATGCGGGACTCGATACAACGTCCTTAGGACCTACCTCTCCAACAAGCACACAACTCATCGTAAGCCGGATTCGATACAACGTCCTTAAAACCTACCTCTCCAACAAGCACACAACTCACCGCACCTACACAAGCATCTATTCTTCAACTTGAGCTGTTTCAAATGCAGCAAATAATTTATTTCGGAGCGGCGGCAAACGATTAGTAGCGGTCGAAATTCTAGTTGAGATTAATTCCCTTGTTAGCACAAATTGTGCCAATCTTGGAGAGCAAGTCAAGGCTAGGCCGAGCTTTGTTCCCGCACCGGATCTTCCCAATCCGGATCACAAGAGATTCAATAACAACGAGTCGAAATCAGAACTTGCAAGCGATGCGTTTTAAAATCACGGAAAAGACGGTTCGAAAACACCTCCACAAATCTCACAACAAGAAATCACAACTGAGGAAGAAGTTACCCAACCAAGAAGATGAACACACAAGATAAGGTTGGAGATTCACTCTCTCCACGGATCCACCAGCGTCACACCGAATGGGGTTGCAACCTTCTTCCTTGGAGTCGCACCGGAGGAAGCCACGCCGGAGTCGCACCGAACGGGATGGAGATCGCAAGGGGAGGCTTCACACCAAGGGGGGCGGCAAGGGGAGAACTCCTTGTGGCCGAAATTTCCAAGAGGGAAATAGGGTTTGGTTTTTTTTTCTCTTCAATGCTTCCTCTCTTCATAATGGCCTCCTTATATAGGAGTTACAACAAAACCTTAACCATCCATGATGGAGATGTAATCTCATCCATCCGTATGGTTAAATACACACCATAATAAAATAAAATGTCCAAAAATAAAAATGACAAACTTTTATGAATATAAAATTATCATCAAACATGACATAATTTTATATTCATAAATATAAAATAAAAGTGCATAAATAAAAGTGCATAAATAAAACTTTAATTTTTCACGGCGGCTTTGGCACGCCGCGGGCGGAGATTGTAATGCGGACTTCCTTCAGCATCATCATGGCACCTCAAATCATTATGTCGCAGTGCCTCGACAACCGGGTCATCATCAAGGAGTGTCGGAGGGGCCGCGCCATCAGGTACTGAAAGCTGTCTTTGGGATATCACACTCCCGAATTTGAAGCTGATAATTGCCGGACCTTATGTCTAGCTTAGTATACCATCGACCCAACCAGTTGGTCGAATAAGTCGTCGATTCTCGGAATCGGGTAACGGTTCTTCTCGGTCAGCTTATTCAGCTCTCGATAGTCAATACATAGACTCAAGCTCCCGTCCTTCTTTTTCACAAAGAGGACCGGTGCACACCAAGGTGAAGAACTTGGACGTACATAGCCTTGCTCTAGTAGCTCTTGCAACTGAACCTTCAGCTCTGCCAATTCCTTTGGCGCTATTCGGTACGGTGAGCGTGCTACAGGCTTGGCACCTGGCACCAGCTCAATACAGAAATCAATCTCTCGCTGAGGCAGAGCCCCAGGGAGTTCGTTAGGAAACACATCGGCATACTTCGCTACAACTGGGACATCACTTAAACTGTGCTTTGGTTCCGAAGCCTTCAACAAGCTGAAGAACAACTCCGCGCCCTATCTCACCGCCTTAACCACCTGGAGAGCAGACATCAGCATCTTGCTCGCTCCTCGCATACCTGCGAACGTGGTTTCGTCTCCGGTGTTCTTTCTCAGAGTGATTTCCTTTGAATTGCAATCAATGCATGCTCGCTGCTCCGAGAGCTAGTCCATGCTGAAGATCACGTCAAATTCAGCTAGCGGTAATAACGACGCTTCCAAGTCGAAGTCTTGATTTCCAATCTGCACCTTCACACGACTCTTCCTATCCGCACCCATGCGAAATTCATTGGGTAGCACTACTTCCAATCTATCCTATACTAAGGTAGGCGACACTCTGATTCACACCACAAAGTCCTCAGACAGAAAGAGTGCGATGCACCCGTATCAAATAGAGCTCTCGCTGAATAATTGAAAATTTGGACGAAACCTAATTGCACATAAATCAAACATAAAGTCGCACAACAGTATCAATCATAAATAGCTGTAAAAGCTAACTTCTATTCCATACCTGTGACGACATCAGTTTGTCGTATGGCTTCTTGCTGGCCAAGTGAGTAAACTCTTGGCTGGGTCGGAATGTGCTGGGAAGCATAAGACTCCGCAGCTTTACCCTTTTCCGCATGACCCGCAGCACTAGCATAGTCCATCGCTCGGTTCTCTGGCCTCGGGGGACCACTGCGACACACGCGTGCTTTGTGTCCCACCTTTCCACAAGTGAAACATGTAATTGGACCACGTGCAGTCGTAGCTCCCGACACATTTGAGCGAGTTGGTTCTGCAGACTTGAACTTCCTTTTGTTCCTCCTTAACTCAGATTTGGATTGAGAGGTCGGCGCATGAAATTCAGGTTTCTTTGCCACGCCCTTTGCTTGCACTCTCGTCATGTCCAACTCCAGAGATCTGGCGCTTTGCACCATCACATGGAATCCAAACGTCATTGGGCCTGCAAGGAGCAGCCTCAACTCATCCCGAAGACCTTCATAAAACTTGATCGTCTTCATTTCCTCATCTTCCACCAAAAACCCTGCATAGCGGCCCAATCTAGTGAACTCGTGCAAGTACTCATCCATCGAGCTATCGCCTTGAGTTAACTTCAAGAACTGGTTCTGCAATGCAATGCGTTGGCCAGAGGGAATATATCTCTAAAGAAACGACTTTGAGAACTCCGCCAATGTGATCTCGGTAATATCCTTACCTTCAAACTTACGCGCTTCCTGTTCGGCCCACCAAAGCTCTGCTTCTCCGTTAAGGAGAAACGTGCTAGGGTGACCATCATAGCTTCTTCCGTTGTTGTCGCCTTTAGAGTTTTTCTAACTGTTGACAGCCAGTCCTCCGCCTCCGTTGGGGATCCATTTCCCGAAAAGGTTGGAGGATGGAAACTTAGAAAGTGCTGAAGTTGTTGATCACGCGCTCGCGCAATAACTACTCACTCTACTCGACATTCCACCCTTGGCTCCACCGCAGGTTCCACTGCAGCCATTGGTACAGGGATCTCCACCCTCGGTTCCACTGCAGGTTCAACTACGGGAGCTGCCACCGGGGCAACTTCCGGAGTAGGCATAGCAGGTTGTGCAAGCCTTTGAGGTTGAGTGTTGATCATCGCTAAGACCGCTTCAGCGATTAACCTAATCATCTCAGCAGGAGGAGTGGTCGCTGGCACCTCAGCCGTCGCACTACTTTCAGCGGTGTTACCAGGTTGAGATTGCCCCGCAGCACTCCTAGTCACCTATAATCGTGCAATACACAATTTAGTGACCGAAAACATTGCAAACAACAATCATGGAACACTCAGGTTCCGCAAACAAGTGTGTTATTCCATTCCCAAGTGGACACTGTTATTAGTTTTTTGTCATTTTAGGTGAATGCACATCCCGTGCACACCACCCCTTAAAATGAATTCATCCCGAATTCGCTAAACTACGGATCGACGCCCTAAGTGCGATACCAAATTGTAACACCCTGCCAGTACAAATAATATAACAGTAGGTCCGGCCGGGACCCCACGCCATACTATACACACTTGCTAGGCATTATAAGGTGATAAACAGAAAAGAACAACTACACGAGAGTATAAACAGCGTAAGCGGAAGCATTTGGATTAAACATCTTTTAGAATTGTCCACTATCCCATGAATGAAACAAATAGAGTTACGGCCTTAATGCCTTACATTTAACAAATGTATAGAAACTCAAAACATACATCGGCACGCAGGCCGGCAATACATGTAAAGAAGAAAAGAGGCTGGCCTTCAAGGGCCAACACAGCAAAAGGGCCACCACACGATATTTCCCGCTGGGCTCACCTACACCTGCAACAACATCCAATAAGAGGTAAATGAGGGTCAGCTATGAGCTGACCACAAACTGCGTAACGATCCCACCCCACGGCCATCTAGCCGGCTCAGGGGCGTGTCACCGCTAACCTGCAAGCAAGCTGTACATGCAACATGTAATAATATAAAGAATGTGCAAACTACACTACACAAGGTGAGGTTTCAAGCACAATCAATCTTCTAGGTTGAGCATTCAGAAAAGGGGAAACTTAGGTATGCACATGATGTTGGTTGGGTTCACCCGAAGGTTCCCCACAACCGCCTAAGCAACCGCATGAGGCTAACATAACATCATTTCATCATAAACACTCAACCCTAAGGACATAGTCTTAGGTGGGGAAAAAGAGCTTTTGGTCGGTCTAGGTAAGACACCTTCCATGACCTCTCCCATGATCACACGGCTTACATGAGGTAGGGACCTCTCACCAATCTGCATGGAAACGGGTTCGGTTCAGCTTTGCCCGTGCTCTAACCGTCGCGATATATCGCACGTCGCGGGTACGACTTCACCTCGGCCCGTAAGGGTTTAGAACATCAAGTGCCCACATAATTAAACTACGCATCTAATCCTTTCACGCGGACTTAGACTTCGCAAATAACAACCAAGAAGGAGTTACAAGACCACTCCTCTTCAAATCTAGTGGCGAAGGTTTGCATTCAACCACCCAAGCAAGGGGCTTTCGTTAGGCACTCAAAAGGCACCTAAAACTCAAGTCCCGCAACACAATAGAAGATCTCATGGAGACATTCTCTGGCACGCATTCTAGGCTTAACCTAAATGCAACGTCGCAATCCAAGCATCACCGATCCGGGATCACGGCCACGAATAGGTTTCACACAAAATGCCTAAATCCGCACAACTACCGGATTTCTAAATGCAATATGTCGGGGACGGATACAATCGACCCGGAGTTCCGAAGAACTGGATGAAATCCTACACTTCACCCATTTGGTGAAAGGGATTCCTCATGCAAGCATAGAAAAAGGAATGAGAGGACAAAACATGTCCTAAGACCGGGATGAAGGATCGTTACCCTTGGAGCTTTCTTCTTTGCCATAGGTCTGATATTTCACTCAGATAGAAAGTTTCGCAACTGTTGGGTTTTTCTAGAACCATACATCAAATGTAGGCGCAGCGGAAATGAAGAGAAACAACCCAAAAAGACTTTGGATCGGCCATGAATGTTGAATCAAGAAGTTAACAAAATGCTAGGTATGAAATTACCTTTGCGGGATTGGATCAAATCCAACCTAGATGCTCCACGAGTTGATTCCTGTCGTCGGCTATGCCAGTCCTCATGTAGAATAATATCTACGTCTCTACAGTGATCCACACGAGCCGGGAGAAGAATGACTGCACCTTGAACTTCCACGAACTGCTAGGTTCGCTCCAGGAAGAACACACACGATGACGATCGCCGGAGAGGAGGTCAGCGGACGCGATTCAGAGACGGCGGAACACTTCCGTCGGCTAGGGTTCGTGAGGC
This sequence comes from Dactylorhiza incarnata, assembly GCA_033032865.1. NCBI lineage: Eukaryota > Viridiplantae > Streptophyta > Magnoliopsida > Asparagales > Orchidaceae > Dactylorhiza > Dactylorhiza incarnata. The sequence continues at coordinate 3,693,876 of JAWHQI010000084.1, read as the reverse complement.
GAGAACGGAACTCCTTCCGTCGGCTTCTTCTTTTCGTTCGTTATGAGAACCCTAAAACGAAGTCCTATTTATACCCAAAGGATAAACAGCTTCTAGAAGAATCGCTATCCGCAGACCACACATCAGAATAAGGGCTTCTGTTACAATTCGTCGGAATTCCACGGAAGATCATTCGTCGAGATTTCACGGGACAATCCGACGAATCCGACGAATCAGATCAGACGGCAACATTTGCCGAGAAAATGATCTCTGTAACAATTCGTCGAGTCTTCACGGGACAACCCGACGAATCCCGACGAATCCCGACAGACGACAACATTTTGTCGAATGAAGGGTTTCTGTAATAATTCGTCGAGTGTTCACGGGACAATCCGACGAATCCCGACGAATCCGACGAATTCTATCCGTGTAAACCCGACGAATTCAGACAGCAACAACCTGCTGGATTTCCCCATTCTATATATGGTGATTGGTAACATTTACCAACACAGTCAATCTACCAACTTCTCCACATGCTCTTATGTGCGACCCTGCAGGCTCATATCGCGTTGGCAGTGAGATTACATGTTTGACCACTTCTAGATCACAATGGCAACTCCAACAGTCTCCCACTTGATCTTGAAAGTATCAAACCAAAAACCTCACAAACAATGAGCGGCATCTAGCAATGCATCATTGCTCCCCAAGCAATAAGAGTTCATAACTCATAAGCCTTTATGACCAATGTTCCAGCGTTGTCTTTGTCCCTTTGTCCCTTACATCCGGAAAGAACTAGAGGCATGGACCGTGTCACCCTCATAATAGCTCAATCCAAGTTTCTTGATCTAGAACGGACTTCCAGAGAATGGTGAGCTCAATATCACATATTGACTCTACCAAGCATGGCCATGCATTTCTCAGTCCAATTCCATCAAGGGGCCCATGGATGCAACTCCTGTTATATAGGAGGACAAATCCCATATCTGCTCACACCCAAACACCCAAATGATTCGTAACGTACCCAACGACCACCCTTATCATCAACCTTCTTCAAGGAAGACTTTAGATGACATCAAAGCACGCTCTTCCTCACTCGGTGAATGTTGTGACTTCAGGTCAAAGGACCACAACACCATTGTCAAATGAGACCTACTTGTGACACTTTTAAGTAACAATCCACAAAGTAGTCTCAGGTTGGGTCTGTCCAGTACAACTTGTTCACTAACAAGTACCCACGTGATGACTTGATATCACAATATCATGACCTGTGAGAACCAGTCATCAGTCAACACACATGCTAGTCTTAATGTATCATCATCACCCTTAGCTTCTACGATGATACCTCGACCAGGGACCTTTTAAGAATGAAGCTTCGAAATCATAGGCTCTCACATTCAAGTCTCGTACTTGATGTCCTATGGAAGCGAACATTCTAAGGGTATTTATCACGAATTTTATTCTATCATATAGAAACAGTATATCGTAATAAAAGAACTTGCCATTAATCGTAAAAAGAAATAATTGGTACACAATTCATCATATGAATAAATTTTAAACAGCCAACAGAATATTTATTTTACATGCAACCCACAAGACTCCCACTAGAGTTGATCATTCAGGTATCGTATACCCATTGATCTAGTATGACCATCATGCTTTCTCTGCGCGAGAGGCTTTGTCAGTGGATCTGCAATATTCTCCTCAGTCGGCACTCTGCAAATGTTCACATCTCCTCGTTCGACAATCTCACGAATAAGATGGAACCGCCGAAGTATGTGCTTGGAGCGCTGATGGGATCTAGGTTCCTTAGATTGTGCAATTGCACCATTGTTATCACAGTAGAGAACTACGGGACCAACAATGCTAGGAACTACATCTAGCTCGCCGATGAATTTCCTAATCCATACAGCCTCCTTCGCTGCATTAGCTGCAGCGATATACTCGGCCTCAGTTGTAGAATCAGCAACTGTCTCTTGCTTGGAACTCTTCCAGCTCACAGCTCCTCCATTCAGGCAAAACACAAACCCTGACTGAGACTTTGAATCATCCCTATCAGTTTGGAAGCTGGCATCCGTGTAACCACTTACAACGAGCTCTTCCTTTCCACCATACACCAAGAATACATCCTTAGTCCTTCTCAAGTACTTCAGGATATTCTTTACGGCTATCCAGTGACATTCACCGGGATCAGACTGATACCTGCTAGTCATGCTCAAAGCAAAAGAGACATCGGGTCGAGTACATAACATTGCATACATGATTGACCCAATTGCCGAAGCATATGGAATCGACTTCATGCGGTCCTTATCTTCGCAAGATTTTGGACACTGGTCCTTAGAGAGATTCACACCATGAGACATGGGCAAAAATCCTTTCTTGGACTCAAGCATGTTGAACCGCTTCAACACCTTGTCAATGTACGTACTCTGGGTCAAACCCAGCAACTTCTTCGATCTATCTCTATAGATCTTAATACCGAGTATGTAAGTCGCTTCACCCAAGTCCTTCATAGAAAAGCAGTTCCCTAGGTTGTTCTTAACAACTTTCAGGGTAGGTATGTCATTCCCGATCAGCAGTATGTCATCTACATACAATATCAGGAAGACAACAATGCTCCCACTGATTCGCTTGTAAACACACGGTTCATCTTCATTCTTGACAAAACCAAACTCTTTGATCTTCTCATCAAAACGAAGATTCCAACTTCTAGAGGCTTGTTTCAATCCATAGATGGACTTATTCAGCTTGCATATTTTAGTGGCTTCATTTGGGGATACAAAACCCTCGGGTTGTGTCATGTACACTTCCTCAAGGAGGTTTCCATTTAGGAAAGCCGTTTTGACATCCATCTGCCAGATCTCGTAGTCATAATACGCAGCAATAGCAAGCAATATCCTAATGGACTTTACCATGGCAACAGGGGAAAAGGTCTCATCATAGTCAACACCATGAATTTGCTTGAAACCCTTAGCCACCAGTCGCCCTTTGAATGTCTGTATATTCCCATCCATGTCGGTCTTTTTCTTGAAGACCCATTTGCACCCTATGGGTTGTACCCCTTCAGGTGGTTCCACCAAGTTCCAAACTTGGTTTATATACATGGAGTCCATTTCGGATTTCATAGCCTCAAGCCATTTGTCGGAGTCCGGTCCATTCATAGCCTCTTGGTAGGTTGCTGGTTCATCATCATGATCCATAAGCAACACATTACCTATTTGAGACACGAGAAATCCATATCTCTCAGGCTCAAATCTTGGTCTACCAGATCTACGTAGGACTTGTGTTTCGTGAGCAGGTTCTCTAGCTACAACATCTTGTAGTCCTGGCTCAGAATCCAACTCTGGTTCATTCACTATTTGTGGTTCTTGAACTTCTTCAAGTTCTACCTTTTGCGTCTTTCTTGATAAGAACTCTTTCTCCAAGAAGACACCCGTCCTTGCGACAAACACTTTGCCCTCAGACGGTAGGTAAAAGTAATATCCTTTCGTTTCCTTAGGATATCCCACCAGATAACACTTATCTAATTTGGGTTCTAGCTTGTCAGGCATTTGACGTCGTACGTATGCCTCACAGCCCCAAATTTTAATGAATGACATACTAGGACGCTTCCCAGTCCATATCTCATATGGTGTCTTTAGAACCGTTTTCGTCGGAGCGCGATTCAGTGTCATTGCAGCAGTCTCTAAAGCAAAACCCCAAAAGGAAACAGGCAAGTCTGCATGACTCATCATCGACCGTACCATGTCTAACAGAGTACGATTTCTCCTCTCAGACACACCATTATGCTGCGGTGTCCTAGGTGGAGTGAGCTGTGATACAATACCACACTCTTTCAGATGATCACGGAACTCATGACTCAGGTATTCGCCACCTCGATCAGATCAGAGTGCTTTAACCTTTTTACCCAATTGGTTCTCCACTTCATTCTTAAACTCTTTGAACTTTTCAAAGGTTTCGGATTTGCACTTCATAAGATACACGTATCCGTATCTACTGAAATCATCAGTAAATGTAACGAAGTAGAAATACCCACCTCTAGCCATAGAACTCATGGGTCCGCATACATCACTATGTACAACACCCAAGAGATCCTCAGCCCTCTCAGTATAACCAGTGAAAGGGGCTTTAGTCATCTTGCCTAATAAACAAGACTCACATCGCTCAAATGATTCATAATCAAATGAGTCCAATAGTCCATCTTTATGGAGCTTGGATATGCGCTTCTCATTTATATGGCCCAAACGACAATGCCAGAGATATGTAGGATTTGAGTCATTTGTTCTTAGTCTTTTATTATTATCTACATTATAGATCGGATGGTCCAGGTTCAAAACATAAAGACCATTAAACAATTGAGCTACAGCATAACAAACATCATTCTTAAATATAGAACAACAATTGTTCTTAATTATAAAAGAAAATCCAATCATGTCTAAGCATGAAATGGATATAATGTTTCTAGTTATGGCCGGAACATAATAACAATTATCAAGTTCTATTACAAGCCCACTGGGCAAAGAAAGACGGTAAACCCCTACGGCTACAGCAGCAACTCTTGCTCCATTGCCGACACGTAGGTCCACCTCTCCTTTACTCAGCAATCTCCTCCTTCCTAGTTCCTGCACATTTGTACAAATGTGAGAACCACATCCGGTATCCAATACCCAAGATGAAGGAGCAGAAAGGTTTATCTCTATAACATAAATATCCGAAGCGGAAGTCATACCTCCCTTCATTTTCTGCAGACCCTCAATGTACGAAGGACAATTCCTCCTCCAATGACCAGCCTTGCCACAGTGGTGGCATTTCCTTCCTTCACGGTGCTCTTCTTTTTCAGCGCAGAAGATTTGGGCTCAAGATGTGACTTAGGTCCCACCTTCGTCTTCTTGAAGCCCTTGGCCTTACCCTTGCCTTTATGTACCATCAATATGGGACTAGCAGGCTTGGCCTTCTTCATGTTTATCTCGGCAGTTCGCAACATGCCTAGGAGCTCGGGCAGTGTCTTGTCTATTTCATTCATGTTGTAGTTCAAGACAAACTGCTCATAACTATCTGGCAACGATTGCAGGATAAGATCTGTGGCCAACTCTTGACCCAGAGGAAAACCCAGTCTCTCCATGTTCTCTATATACCCAATCATCTTGAGTACGTGAGTACCAACTGAGTCTCGAGCTCCCATTTTGCACTGAAATAATGCCTTCGTGACATCGAACCTCTCTTGACGAGCTTGCCCTTGAAACATTTTCCTTAGGTGCTCGTCAATCTCCTTGCACCCCATGTTCTCGTGTTGCTTCTGAAGCTCAGAGTTCATGGTGGCAAGCATAAGGCACTCGACGTCTAAGGCGTCATCGGTATACTTCTTATAAGCATCCTTATCAACACGGGACGAGTTCCCGGTCGGCACCTCGGGGGCTTCTTCTTCCAAGACGTAGAGCTTTCGCTCTTGCCTGAGAACAATTCTCAAGTTCCTATACCAGTCCATGTAATTCGTCCCACTAAGCTTGTCCTTCTCAAGGATAGCTCTTAGGGACAAGGTGGAATGTGAACCACTTGCCATGGAGTTCTACAAGAATTCATGCAGAATCTAATTAGTACCAAAATTCCAAAATACAATTTATTTTAATTTGGACTTCAATTAAATACTCCCACTATTTTATTCAAATTGATGGCCCTCACTATCAATTTAGAGAGTCCATTGCGAGCTACTCTCTTAGTGGACAAGATCCGTATTTCACCAACACCACGAGTCCGCTTTGGCGTTCCTCTCATAATGCGGTTATTTAGGTAGGCAACGCTTGCCAATTGCATCCTCATGCAACTCTTGTATGGCTGGTGAATAACTCCTTATTCGCATCCATCATATGGTGCATGCCAACCCTATGCCTCTAGGCACTCAACCTTTGAGGTCACCTAGTTAAGTTAGACCCGATGTCGACAGTGGGATATCACAATTATCCGCTCGCACCCTTACCAAGATAGATTAATGCACCTTGCTTTGGCAAGCCCACACTTCATCGATCGAGGCAGGAAGAGTGTCATCCATCGGAAGGCATCCGAACACTTAATATTTGATGAAGGGATTTTAATTTTAATAATAGGTTAACACTTAACCATGATCAACATTTGATCAAAGTGCACATCCACAGAAAAACAAGTTTTCTTAAATCCACATGCATCCCTTATGTGCACAACATAAGACTATCAACCTTTGATAGACGAAAAGGCTAAATCTGGACATTTAGAACTCTTCCAAATCTTCAGATTTACGTGCATTGGACAAAGGCAAAGACAACTCAACTTAAAGCAGTAGACAAGCTCGTCTCTCATTGTTGGATTCAAAATCCAAAACAATACAAGGGTTCATTAACCACTTGAGGGACGGTTACTGCTAAGGAGACAACAATTTCTAACAATTAGAAATGACCACGAAATCCCAGACGTTCCTGGCGGGGTTCCAAGGGGCCGCGCCCCTGGCGGGGTCTTAGGGGCAGAGCCCCTAACGGGGTCCAAGGGGCAGCGCCCCTGGCGGTGGTGCGGGGCAGAGCCCCGACCAAATTTTCGAAATCCCACCACCAGAAACCACACAAAATCACATCAAATGTGATATTCCAAGAAGAAATCTTGACATTTAGAACGCTTCCAAATACCTAGATTTGCACGTACTGGAATAACCAAACTTCTGAAACAAAATTCATGACCAGAACCTCCCTCTGATACCACTGTTGGGTTTTTCTAGAACCATACATCAAATGTAGGCGCAGCGGAAATGAAGAGAAACAACCCAAAAAGACTTTGGATCGGCCATGAATGTTGAATCAAGAAGTTAATCAAAATGCTAGGTATGAAATTACCTTTGCGGGATTGGATCAAATCCAACCTAGATGCTCCACGAGTTGATTCCTGTCGTCGGCTATGCGAGTCCTCACGTAGAATAATATCTACGTCTCTACAGTGATCCACACGAGCCGGGAGAAGAATGACTGCACCTTTGCACTTCCACGAACTGCTAGGTTCGCTCCAGGAAGAACACACACGACGACGATCGCCGGAGAGGAGGTCAGCGGACGCGATTCAGAGACGGCGGAACACTTCCGTCGGCTAGGGTTCGTGAGGCGAGAACGGAACTCCTTCCGTCGGCTTCTTCTTTTTTATTGGTTATATGAACCCTAAAAACGAAGTCCTATTTATACCCAAAGGATAAACAGCTTCTAGAAGAATCACTATCCGCAGACCACACATCAGAATAAGGGCTTCTGTTACAATTCGTCGGAATTCCACGGAAGATCATTCGTCGAGATTTCACGGGACAATCCGACGAATCCGACGAATCAGATCAGACGACAACATTTGCCGAGAAAATGATCTCTGTAACAATTCGTCGAGTCTTCACGGGACAACCCGACGAATCCCGACGAATCCCGACAGACGACAACATTTTGTCGAATGAAGGGTTTCTGTAATAATTCGTCGAGTGTTCACGGGACAATCCGACGAATCCCGACGAATCCGACGAATTCTATCCGTGTAAACCCGACGAATTCAGACAGCAACAACCTGCTGGATTTCCCCATTCTATATATGGTGATTGGTAACATTTACCAACACAGTCAATCTACCAACTTCTCCACATGCTCTTATGTGCGACCCTGCAGGCTCATATCACGTTGGCAGTGAGATTACATGTTTGACCACTTCTAGATCACAATGGCAACTCCAACAGCAACGGCCTACACTTTCCAGATCTAAAAAAGTCTCGCGAATCGGAGCTCCGAAGCTCCGGCAATGGCAGAGGACGACTCCTTCTTCTTCCTCTCTGTTGCTGTTTTTCTCTCGGCTTCCATCTTTTCACGCTTGAAGAAGATAAGGGTTATGAGTTAAAGGGAGCCTATATATAGCCCTCTGGACAAACCCTAAAATAACCCAGAAATAAATCCCAACCTTTGGATTTAAAGATCTGGATCTGATGGCCACAAAAATAGAGTCACGGGTCTGCTATATCGCAAATCGCGGATTCTGTCTACGTTCGACGAATAGCAAACTGCGTTCAACGAATGGCTGCTTAGCCTGCATTCGACGAACGGCTGCCTGCATTCGATGAACGGTGAGCTGCGTTCGACCAACGGCTGCTAAGCCTGCGTTCGACGAACGGCTGCCTGTGTTCGACAAACGGCGGGCTGCATTCGACGAACTGCTGAGAAATGCCATTTCTTCTTCCCGAGAACTGCACTGCCTGCTCTTATGATTTCTCGAGAAGTATGAGTTCTGCTTATTAATTTCTCGAGAGCTTAACTTCTGCCTATGATTTCTTGAGAAGTATCTTCCTGCCATATATACTTCTCGAGAAGTAAATTCCTGCCAATATATTTCTCGAGAAGTATATGCTCTGCTTAAATTGAGAAGTATAATTCTGCCCATTTAATTTCTCGAGAAATCAATTCCTGGCTAGTTGATTTCTTGAGAAATCAATCCTCCTGCCATTAAATTTCGAGAAGTTACTTTTGGGGTGTTACATAATTGACTAATAGATATTAAGTTATGTTTTAAGTCTTCAACAAACAAGACATTAGTAAGAGATAAAGAGTCATTACCCACAATACCGGTGCCTAGTATTCTCCCTTTTCCATTATCACCAAAAGTCACGGTTCCTCCTTTCTTCTTAGTGAGGCTAAGGAACTTTTCTTTATCGCCCATCATGTGCTTGGAGCAACCTGAGTCCAAGTACCACATGTCTTCTTTGTCCTTAGCCTGCCAACATACCTAAGAGGAAAATGTCAGTGAAGATCCGGATACCCATGAGGTTCCTCCCATAACATAAGTGGAGACCTTAGGTACCCAGATTTGCTTTACAGTACGCTTTACCATCTTCCTGCAAGAATCAGTGGTGTGGCCAAAAAATAAACAATTGGTGTTGAAAGTTTGAAGTGGAGTGGAGGAGACCGGACAGTCTGGTTTGGGAGACCGCAGAGACCGCGCGGCTTGTGTAGGTTATCTGCCGGTCTGGCTCTGCCGGTTTGTTCTGGCAGTCTGCTGGTTGTTCCGGTTTGTTCATTGTAGCTGCGGTCCGTTTCCGAGCTGGTGAGCTGGTTGACTTGTCTTCCTTGTTGGAAGACCGGGCGGTCTGTTCCTTTGTGTGACCACCTGTCCGGGCGGTTTGTGCTTGGTGATCTGGCGACTTGTTCTAAGTCGGCTAGATGGTTCCTGGTCTGCTTTTGGCGGTCTAAGGAAGAAGTACCTTTGTGACCGCGTGACTTGTGCGCGGTCTCATGTTCGCGCGACCTGTACGCGATCTTGTCTGCTGATCTGCGTCTTGGTCGGATGATCGTCCAAGAGGTCTGATCGCGCGGTCTGTCTTATGTGACCGCTGGCGATCTGACGGGTGGTGATTGTATCTCTCCTGTGCGGTGACGACATCCGTGTACCCGCCTATAAATAGAGGTGCAGGGCCCGTCATTCCTAACGAGAATTGTAAGAACTGAGCATGGGTTAATTCGTGCGGTCTCACTTTGAGGTATGGCGGTCTCAGAAGCGAGCTGACTGTTTGTTGTGTTCGCAGGTTTGTGATCAGCAGGTTGCGGTCTTCTTCCTTGGTGATTCCCAGCGGCTTGAATAAACAGTTCGGCAGCGGTCTGTCTGCGAACTGGTTTATGTTTGTTCTTGTGCTGTTCGCAGTGAGCTCAGCGATCAGGCGACCTTCAGAGGTTAGGCGATCTGAGTTGCGGTCTGGCGACAGCTTCAGTTCTTCGTTCCAATAAAGCTTCAGTTCGTGCGGTCTGAGGTGCGGTCTTGCAGCGCTGGAAATCTGTCCGGTTTCTGTTCGTGCGATCTCAGGTCAAGCCGGGCGACTTCTGAAGTCGAGCGGTCTGTGCGGTCTCAGCTTGTCTAGCCGCCAAATTTGTTTTTGGTGTGTTTTTTGTTTTTCTCGTCTCCGTGATTCTGATGAATCATGTCTCGCCATGTATGCCTCACAATGTAAATAAAGATTGTGGTTCAATAAAGTTCTTGTGTTGTTGTGTGTCATTGTGGTTGTTTGGCTTTAACTCAGTTGATGCAACTCCTGCTTACTCCTAAACGATCCAATTTCAAAAATTTTAACATGGTATCAGAGCGAGGTTATTGTAGTGGATAAGCAGTGATCAAATTGAGTTGTCATCGTCTTTGTGAAGAAGAGACCACATAGATTGCCATGGAAGGCGGATTTGCAAGAGGGCTTGGTATTGAACTCCTTACATCGACAAACTATAAGAAATGGAGGTCGTGTATGGAGAGCCATTTACTTGGCGAGGATCTATGGGAGATAGTTGGAGGAGAAGACACACAAGAGGTGTTTCTAGCAGGAGATAATATGGCAGAGGTGAGACTTTGGAGGAGGAAGAATGCTAAGGCAGAGTTCACTCTTAAGAGGGCTATTTCACCGGAGCTGTTTGATCACATCATTGGATGTAAATCTGCTGCTGAGATTTGGACGTCCTTGGATGGACTGTTTAATAAGAAGAATGTAGCTCGGCTACAGTTTCTTGAAAATGAGTTGGCGAAGGCCTCTCAAGGCGATCTTTCAATTTCTACCTTCTTTCTCAAAATGAAGAACCTCACAGCAGAGATTTCTGCATTGGACCCTGATGAGCCCATCTCGGAGGCAAAGCTGAAGAGGCATACCATCCGCGGGTTGCGGAAGGAGTATCTTGCCTTTGTGACTTCAGTTCAAGGTTGGGTAAATCAACCATCTTTGTTGGAGCTGGAGAACTTACTTGCTTCGCAAGAAAGTTTGGCAAGACAGATGGAGGGGTCTTCTATCTCTGGGGGAGATAGTGATGTGTTGTTCTCTGGGAAGAAGAAGAAGAAGTGGGAGAAAAAGAAGCCGGGTTATGATGGACCCTCTACTTCAGGTCAGCAGGATAGGGGTTATGCTCCTAAGTCTAATGGGAAGAAGAAGGGAGATGGACCAAGGTGCTTCAGGTGCAATAAGACCGGCCACTTCAAGAAGGATTGCCGGGTTAATCTTCAGTCGGGACATGTAGCAGAGAAGGAGAAGCCAAAGCATGATGAACCTGAATGGGGAGAAGCCTTTGCGGCTAATATGACGGCGATGCCCGTTAAAGCCTTGGCTGCCATCAACTTCGAAGAGGATTGGATTGTTGATTCAGGGTGTGGACATCATCTCACCGGGGATGAATCAAAGTTCTATTCTTTGGCGCCTTACTCAGGTAACGATGCTATTATTACGGCTGATAATTCTGTTCATGCTGTCGAACAAGAAGGTGTTGTCTCTCTGAGAAGTGATAAGGGTCCACTCACCTTGAGGAGTGTTTATCACGTGCCTGGTATGAAGAAGAATCTCTTCTCTATGACCAATGCGGTCGATGCCGGTTATCACGTTCTGTTTGGCCCAACAGAAGTGAAGTTTCTTAAAACTCAACCGGAGATAAAGGGAGATGTTATCCATGTTGGAAAGAGGGTGAAGGACTTGTTCGTGTTATCGACAAGTACTTATGTTGATAAGATGAAGACCAACGATAGCGCGACTATCTGGCATGAAAGGTTGGGGCATGTTGGCATGGACAAATTGAAGGCTATGGCAGTAAGGGGCCTTGTCAAGGGCTTGCCTAGCTTGTCCTCTTTTGGAGATTGTCATGTTTGTGCTGGATGTCAGTTTGGTAAGTATCATCAACTTCCATTTGATAAATCGCAAACTAGATGCAAAGCGCCGTTGGAATGCATCCACGGTGATTTGATGGGACCGACAACCACCCCAAGCCTTGGAGGCAATAGATATATGTTGGTATTGATTGACGATTACACCAGATATGTCTGGGTGTATTTCCTAAAAGAGAAGTCAGAAGCCTTTGCGAAATTTGTGAAGTTCAAGGAGCTGGTGGAAGGTCGGTTAGGTCTGCGGGTGAAAAAATTGAGAACTGACAATGGTGGGGAGTTCACCTCTGGTGAGTTCTCTAGTTATTGCAGGAAACACGGCGTTCGGAGAGAGCTCACTTATGCCCATACTCCACAGCAGAATGCCATTGCGGAGAGGAAGATCCGTCATCTGACGGAAACCTGCAAATGCTGGCTTCATGCCAAGAGTATCCCAAAATCCTTTTGGGCGGAGGGAATGTCTTGTGCGACTTATGTCATCAACAGAATGCCTCTAAGTCCTATCAACATGAAGACACTTCAGGAACTGATGTTCAAGGAGAAACCGAGTGTTGCTCACCTTCGGGTGTTCAGGTCAACCTGCTATGTGCATATTCCTGATGCTCTTCGGACAAAGCTAGATGCGAAAGCTAGGAAGCTAGTCTTTGTTGGGTATGATGAGCGGAAGAAAGGATGGAGGTGCATGGATCCTGAGACACGGAGATCAGTGGTTTCTCGGGATGTGGTGTTCGATGAAGTGACTTCCTACAAGGGAAGTTCAGCAGTTGAACTACCAGAGAGCAGGGTTGATGAAGCAGAGAAAGCTGCAGGAAGTCTTCAAGTGGAGTTACCTGTTTCACCAGGAGCCCCAGCCGTGTCAAGTTCTGAGATGGAGGCTTCAGGTTCTGGAAGCAGGGGGAGCGATGCTCCAATTTCGTCTGGAAGAGGAGCTTGCACAGAAGAAGCAGCTGAGGAGGTGGTTAGTCAGGTGCAACCTCTTAGGAGGTCAAAGAGGACTATCAAGCCAACAGATCGATACACGGGAGGAAACATGGTGAGCTTCGTCTCATGTTTTTTCGCTGGTCCCTTGGATGAGAGGGAACCGTCGAGCTTTGAGAAAGCCAAAGGGGTGAAGCAGTGGGATATTGCTATGCAAGAGGAGATGAATGCTCTCAAGAAGAATGAGACTTGGTCTCTAGTGCCCAGGCACAAGGGCATTACCCCTGTGACATGCAAATGGGTTTATAAACTCAAGAAGAAAGCTGACGGTACAATCGAGCGATACAAGGCTCGTCTTGTAGCTCGCGGGTTCTCACAGCAGTATGGTGAAGATTATGATGAAACGTTTAGTCCAGTGGCAAAGATGACATCGGTCAGATTTGTTATTGCTTTGGCGGCATCTTGTGGATGGGATATTTGGCAGCTTGATGTTAAGAATGATTTCTTATACAGAGAGATTGACAAGGATATCTTCATGATCCAGCCGCCGGGTTTCATTTCGGAGGATCGTCCGGACTACGTCTGCAAACTGAAGAAGGCCTTATATGGGTTGAAGCAAGCGCCTCGGGCGTGGTATGGAAAAATCGCGGAGTATCTCTTATTCTGCGGGTTCTTGCTTTGTTCCATCAATAACACGAAACATTATATCCATTTCATGCCTTGACATAAAAGGTTTTTCATTTATAATTAGGAACAATTGTTGTTCAATTTTTATGATTGATATTTGTTATGGTGTAGCCCATTTGTTTAATGGTGTATATGTTTTGAACTTAGACCAACCAATCTATACTGTAGAAAATACCAAAAGACTAAGAACAAATGACTCGAATCCTACGTACCTTTGGCATTGTCGTTTAGGCCATATAAACGAGAAACGCATATCCAAGCTCCATAGAGATGAACTTCTGGACTCATTTGAATATAAATCATTTGAGAGATGCGAGCATTACTTATTAAGCAAAATGACTAAAGCCCCTTTCACTGGTTATACTGAGAGGGTTGATGATCTTTTGGGTATCAAACATAGTGATATATGCGAACCCATGAGTTCTATGGCTAGAGGTGGGTTTCACTACTTCATTATGTTTACTGATGATTTTAGTAGATACAGATACGTGTTTCTTATGAAGAACAAATCTGAATCCTTTGAAAAGTGTAAGGAATTGCAGAATGAAGTACAATCAACTAGGAAAAACAATTAAAGCACTTCAATCTGATTGAGGTGGAAAATATTTGAGTCAGGAGTTTCGTGATCATCTGAAAGAGTGTGGTATTGTATCATAGCTCACTCCACCTAGAACATCACAAAATAATTGTGTATTTGAGTGGAGGAATCGTAGTTTGCTAGACATGGTATGGTTGATGATGAGTCATGTAGATTTGCCCGTTTCCTTTTGGGGTTTTGCTCAAGAGACAGCTGCTTTTACACTAAATCGATTTCCGACAAAAATGGTTTGAAAGACACCATATGAGATATGAACTGGGAAGCGTCCCAGTATGTCTTTCATTAAGATTTTGGGTTGTGAGGTATACGTGTGACGTCAAATGCCTTACAAGATGGAACCCAAGTTAGATAAGTGTTACTTCTACCTAGGGAAACAAAAAGGTATTACTTCTACGTATGATCCGAGGGCAAAGTGTTTCTCACGAGGAGTGTTGTTTTTCTAGAGAAAGAGTTTCTGTCTAGAGAAAACACCAAGGTAGAACTTGAAGAGGTTCAAGAACCACAAACAATGAATGAACCCGATTTTGAACCTGAGCAAGGACTATAAACAATTGTAGCCGGAGAACCCGCTCAAGAAACACAAATCCTACGTAGATCAAGTAGACCTAAAGTTGAGCCTAAGAGATATGGATTCCTCATGTCTCAAATAGGAAATGAGTTGCTTATGGATCATGATGATGAGCCTGCAACCTACCTAGAGGCTATGAATGAACCAGACTCTGAGAAGTGGCTTTAGGCCATGAAATCTGAAATGGACTCCATGTATGCAAACCAAGTTTGGATCTTTATAGAACAACCTGAAGGGGCACGACCCATAGGGTGCAAGTGGGTCTTCAAGAAGAAGGATGACATGGATGGGAATGTACAGACATTTAAAGGGCGACTGATGGCTAAAGATTTCAAGCAAATTCATGGTGTTAATTATGATGAAACTTTTCCCCTGTTTCTATGGTTAAGTCCATCAGAATTCTACTAGCTATTGCTGCGTATTATGACTACGAGATCTGGCAAATGAATGTCAAAATGGCTTTCCTTAATGGAAACTTCCTTGAGGAAGTGTATATGGCACAACCCGAGGGTTTTGTATCTCCAAATGAAGCCACTAAATTTTGCAACTTGAATCGATCCATTTATGGATTGAAATAAGCTTCTCAAAGTTGGAATCCTCATTTTGATGAGAAAATCAAAGAGTTTGGTTTCACCAAGAACAAGGATGAGCCTTATGTTTATAACAGGATTAGTGGGAGCATTGTTGTATTACTGATATTGTATGTGGATGGCATACTGTTGATTGGGAATGACATTCCAACCCTACAAGCTATTAAGAACAGGTTAGGGGACTGCTTTTCTATGAAAGACTTGGGTGAAGCAACTTATATACTTGGTATTAAGATCAATTGAGATAAATCGAAAAAGTTGTTGGGTTTGACCCAAAGTACATACATTGAGAAGATGTTGGAATGGTTCAACATGCTTGAGTCCAAGAAGTGATTATTACCCATGTCACATGGTGTGAGTCTCTCTAAGAATGAGTGTCCTAAATCTTTAGAAGATAAGTACTTCATGAAATTTATTCCATATGCTTTGGCAATTGAATCAATCATGTACGCAATATTGTGTACTCGACCTGATGTCTCATATGCTTTAAGTATGATCAGCAGATATCATTCTGATCCTAGTGATGGTCACTGGACAGCAGTCAAGAATATCCTAAAGTACTTGAGAAGAACTATGGATATGTTCTTGGTGTTTGGTGGAGAGGAAGAGCTCGTTGTAAATGGTTACACGGATGCTAGCTTCCAAACTGACAGGGAAGACTCAAAATCGCAACCAGGTTTTGTATTTTGCCTTAATGGAGGGGTTGTAAGCTGGAAGAGTTCCAAGCAAGAGACAGTTGCCAATTCAACAATAGAGGCCGAGTATATTACTGCTGCAAATGCGACAAAGGAGGCTGTATGGATTAGGAAATTCATCAGCAAGTTAGATGTGATTCCTAGCAATGTTGATCTCATACTTCTCTACTATGACAACAATAGTGCTATTGCACAAGCTAATGAACCTAGATCTCATCAGCGCTACAAGCACATACTTCGACAGTTCCATCTTATTTGAGAGATTATCGATCGAGGAGATGTGAATATATGCAGAGTACCAACTGAAGAAAATATAGCCGATCCACTAACAAAGCCTCTTGCGCAAAGGAAGCATGATGGTCATGCTCCATCAATTGATATTAGATACCTGAATGATCATCTTTAGTGGGAGCCTTGTGGATTGTATGTTTGTTGGTTGTTTATTCATATGATGAATTGTGATTTATACTATGTATTTCATTTTACATGTATGTCATGTTCTTTTATTATGTCAGCTGTTTCTTTATGATAGATTAATTAGCATAATAAATACCCTTAGAATGTTTGCTTCCATAGGAATTCAATTGTGTGACTTGAATGTGAGGGCCTGCGTTTAAAGGAAGCTTCATTCTTAAATGGTCCCTAGTCGAGATATCATCTTAGAAATTAGGACGAGGATGATACATCAAGACTGGTATGTGGGTTGACTGATGCCAGTTCTCACATGCCATGATATGGGATATCAAGTCATCACATAGGTACTTGTTAGGAACAAGTTGTGCTGGATAGACCCACCGTGAGAATACTTTGTGTATTGTTATATGAACGTGTCACGAGTAGGTCGCAAGGGACAATGGTGTTTGTGGTTCATTGAGCCGAAGTCACAGCATTCATCAAGTGCATAAGAGCGTACTTTGATGCCATCTAAAGTCTTCCTTGAGAAAGGTTGATGATAAGGGTGGTAATTGGGTATGTTACGAATCATTTAGGTGTTTATGTGTGGCTAGAAATGGAATTTGTCCCCATATACGACAGGAGTTACATCCATGGGCCCCTTGATGGATTGAGACTGAGAAATGCATTGCCATGATGGGTTGAGCCAATTTGTGATATTGAGCTTACCACTCTCAAAAGGTAAGCTCCCACTCCATTACATCCGGATTAAACTAGAGGCACGGACCGTGTCACTCTCATAATTGTTCAACCATTGCTTTCTTGATTAAGTGGGAGACTGTTGGAGTTTCTAAGGTGATCCGGAAGTAATCAAGTAGTTAGTCTCACTGCCAATATGATATGAGCCTATAGGATCAAACATAAGAGCATTTGGTGAAATTGGAGAAAGGATTGTGTTGGCCGTGCTCATATTAGATATAAGTGAAAGGGCAAATCCATTGACCATTTGGAATCGAGTTGGTTCAGGAAGACTGCTTCTTAGATATTATGAATATTGTATGGAGCATGTCGAAAAGGCTTCAAGACGATATTGTGAATATCGTGCGAGAAAACTTCAAGATGACATTGTGAATGTCGTCATGATAGATTGCATGATGTTAAGATCACAAGACGATATTGTGAATATCGACTCGTGATCAATATCGTCAAGAACGTCTCGACGACATAGACTCATGGATATTTCATCGAGAATGTCTCAACAAGTTCGTCGAGACTGTCTCGTTGGCATAGACTATCACTAGTCATTTCATCAAGACTATCTCGATGAATGAAAGAATTTGTCGAGTTGTCTCGATAATTTCGTCGAGACTGTCTCGACGATTTCGTCTTGTTGTCTCGACAAATGAATTGTTCCCGATGAAAACTTTGATATTATACTATGGCTTGGTCTGCGGATATAGGATCCTTTCGTCTGCCTTGTACTCGTGGGTATATAAGGACATACTTTATGTTTCAGTAGGGACACCGAGACAGTAAGTGGGCGACACGTAACGAGGAGGGCGTTCCCGATCAACATCCCATTCTCGTGTGAGAAATCTATCGCCGCTCTTGGAGATCGTGAAGGAAAGGTTCTTGAATGATCTTGTCGCTTCTGGAGGTCAACATGAAGGGTTCCTGTGAGATCTTACCACGACCAGTCTGTCCATTCCCATCACAGCCTCTCCTTAGACGGATCTAGTAATCTTTGGAGACGTAGAGGGCATTCCATCTCCGACCTAGTTCTTGTTTGACAAGAACTTAGGGTTCTCCGAATGCTCATGTGGACTTATGTAGAGGTATGGATTTACTTTTGTGCTAACTCCCTCAGACGAGCTTGCCAATCTCGACAGAGTCGCGGGAATAAGGAAGAAGAATCGAATTAGGATTCCGATTCCTATAAGAATTTTCTTGGAGCATCATATTGAGTAATGACTCAATTCCGCATAGGTAATTTATTTATTGCATAGATTTCTTAATTCATGGTTAAAGCAAGATCATGTTATCTCTCTTTTGGGTTGTTCTTGAATATTCCACTGTGCACATCTAATGTGTCTACCTCTAAGAAAAACATACAATAACGGTGGTCGCAAACGAAAATAATGAATTAATCACAACCCGTACTGTTACGGGTTGGCGAATGTGCATAGACTATCGAAAATTATATGATTCAACCCAAAAAGATGACTTCATGTTACCCTTTATCGATCAAATCTTAGAACGCCTTTCGGGTCACTCCTACTATTGTTTCCTCTATGGTTTATCGGTATACTTCCAAATCCCTATTTCACCCGACGACAAGGAGAAAGCAACATTCACTTGTCCCTTCAGCACCTTCTCTTATCGAAGGATGTTATTTGGCCTTTGTAATGCGCCAGCTACATTCCAAAGATGTTTGCTGGCAATCTTCGATGAGTTAGTAGAGGAGGTGATGGAAGTCATCATGGACGACTTCTCCGTCTTTATAAATTCTTTCTAAAGTTGATTAAGAAATCTTGAGTGTGTGCTTCAGCGTTGTGAGGAAACAAATCTAGCTCATAATTGGGAGAAATGTCATTTTATGGTTAGAGAGGGATTAGTCCTCGGCCATAAAATATTGTGAAAAGGGAATGAGGTCGATATGGCCAAAATCAAAGTTATCGAGAAACTCCCCCCTCCAATTACTGTTAAAGCGATTAGAAATTTCCCAAGCCACGTAGGGTTTTATCGACGCTTTATACAAAAATTTTCTAAAATCACGAAGTCGTTATCTTCTGGAAAAATAGTCTTTCTTCCTTTTTAACGACGAATGTCTTTCAGATCTTAAACTCATAAAAGAAAAACTTATAAATTCCTCGATTTAAGTCGCACCGGATTGGTAACTACCCTTTGAAATTATGTGCGATGTGAGTGATATTGCGATAGGCGACGTATTAGGCCAACGGGTAAACAAGTATTTCCCCCAAATTTATTATGCGAACAAGACACTCACGTCGGCAAAAGCAAACTACACCACTACCGAGAAGGAGCTTCTAGCCATCATTTTTTTCTTTTGATAAGTTTAGGTCGTACATCTCTCTCTCCAAAGTAATTGTCTTCATAGATCACTTTGCTCTTAGGTAGCTATTAAGTAAGACGGACTCCAAACCCCATTTATTGTGATGGATCCTCCTCTTGCTGGAGTTCCATTTAGAGATCCGGGACAAGAAGTGAGCTGAAAACTTGGCGGCCGATCATCTTTCCTATTTTGAGAATCTCGATAAGGAAGCGTTAGCCGAGGCCGATATAAACGATAAATTCCTTAAATAGCGCCTCCTTGATCTTAAAAATGTAATGACATCTTCCACCCACTAGTTCACAGATCTGGAAAACTATCTAGTAGCTCAGGTACTGCCAAAAGAATTCTCTAGTCAGCAAAAGAAGAAATTCTTTTCTGATTTAAAGAATTATTTTTGGGAAGACTCCTTTATATTTCGTGTCTGCATGGACCAGGTACTGAGAAGATGTGTCTCGAGTGAGAAAGGTTTAAAAAAATTTCTACACTGCCACGAAGGACCAACCCGTGGTCATTATCAAGCGACCTAACCACGAGGAAGGAGCTGTAGGAGGGCTTTTATTGTCCCATGCTCTTTAAAGATGCTCACACCTTATGAGTACTTGCGACAACGGTCAGGCAATATCTCCCGCCGGGATGAGATGCCCTAAAATTTTTTTAGTATGTGAAATTTTTTACCTATGGGATATCGATTTTGTTTGTCCTCTTCCTCCCTCTTTTTTGAACAAATACATTCTCTTTGTGGTTGACTACGTATCGAGGTGGACAGAAGCACAAGCTCTCCCACCAACGATGCAAGAGCCGTCGTTAATGTTCTGAAAAAATTATTCTCTTTTTGGCACGACACGCTCTATAGTTGGTGATAGGGCACCCATTTCTGCAAAAGCTAATTCGCTAAAATTTTGGCAAAAAATGGTGTCACGCAGAAGCTCTCCACTGCTTATCACCCATAAATGAGTGACCAAGCTAAAGTTAAGAACCGTGAGTTGAAGCAGATATTAGAAAAAATAGTTTCTCTTAATAGGAAGGATTAGGCACTTAAACTTGACGACGCGTTATGGGCCAATCGAACGCCGTACAAGACCGCCATCAGTTGTACACCGTATTGATTGGTTTATTGCAAGGCTTGCCACCTTCCAGTCAAGTTAGAGCACCGCGCATTTTGGGCGCTTAAATTTTTAGCAACCGAGTAAAGAAGGTTTCAAAATAATAAAGTCGATGAGTGGCGCGCGAACACGTGCGAGAGTAATAAATTTTATAAGGAGTGAACAAAGTTCTACCACGATAGAAATATAAAATTTCTAAAAACTTTTTTGCCAGGTGATCTCGTCCTCCTTTATAACTCTCGTCTTCACCTTTTTTGAGGAAAGTTAAAATCTCGATGGTTCGGTCCCTTTATCATTAAAGTAGTTTTGTCATATAAGACAGTTCTCATCTCCCACCCAGAAAAAGGTTCCTTCAAAGTAAACGGGCACTATCTTAAGTTGTATCTTCCAGGAGAAATATTGAATGAGAAGAGTGAATCTATTATCCTTCTGCCTATAACTTGAGCGTCAAATCGGTCAAGCTACGTGACCTTAAACAAAGCGCTTTTGGGAGGCACCCCAAAGTTATCATTTGGTTATTTTTGATTTTGTTTTAACATATTTTGCAGGTCCCTACTGGTCCCCTCCCAAAAAAAAAAATATTCATAATCAAGGAAGTCCTTTTTCCCCACTTCTATTTTCTCTTTTATCTTCTATTCTTCTTCCTTAGCTTGCACTTTATTTTCTTATTTTCTTTTTCAAATTGCTTCATACTTAGTTTGAAATATTAGGGAAAATGTTAACTTTAAGTATGGGGGCGTAATGTAGTTTCTAAGTTAGAAAATCTTCAAAAATATTTTCATTTACTTTCTCTATTTCAAGCACTTACAAAACCCAAAAATTCAAAAAAAAAATAGATAATTAAAAATCTAACATCTTGGAAAGGGACGTTTGGGCTAACATCCCAGAACACCTCTTAGTACCGGTGAGAACCCTTCATGGGGTATACCTCAGGAAGTCCATGATTTAAAAAAGAAATAGGATTACAACTAGTTTATTTTATTATTACTATTAAAAATTCAAAAAACAAATAATATCAAAAATTCCAAAAAATATGAAAAACTTCGAATAAAAAACCAAAAAAATTTATAAAACCCCTACTTGTTGTTTTTGTTATCTCTTAGAACTCTATTTGAGAATGCTAATAAACTTTTTTTATGTTATAATTGGCTAAAATTTTGTTTTATCATAGTTTGTTAAATTTAAATTTTAGGTAATCTTGTTTTAAGAATCATTTTATGATTTTTATTTGATTAGAGAATCTATTTAGCGTGATTTCCCTTTTTAGTTTAAATGGCTTCGTTTTGTAGTAAATTTTTCTAAACATCCTTAGATTTCTATTATATTTTCTTCTAGTTTTTTAGATCTTAGGAAATTTCAATTTACTTGAATTTGCTTTCAAAATAATTTAATTTATAATCTAAAAAAATTTCTCTACCCAACCCCTTTGTTGGCATATAAAAAAGAGTACTAAAAGATCAAATGTCATGGGAATAAGAGGATACAATTCATTATTCCCTAAACATATGAACCCAAAATCATTGAAAAGATTATATGGCATGAAGTAAGAGGATAAAATTCATTACTCCTCACCATATACATTTTGGGTTCTTATTGGAAGAGAATTTTAAGAGATTATATGGCATGGAAAATGAGAGGATAAAGTTCATCATTTTCCTAAGCATATACAATTTAGAAAAAAAATTGAGTGAGGCGAGAGGATAAAATCCATCACCTCCATTCTAAGATCTCTTCTTTTGCCAAATTTTGTGAACCGCCTTAACCAATATCATTGATCTAGATGTAATTTAAGTTATGGAGAGAGCAATATTTAGTAGGTTACCTTTTCCTTAAGTCTCTTTTGAGTTAGAGTTCTTATAATTTTAATCTAATTTAGTTTGATAATTTATACAATTTGGTTAGCTAATTAGTTATCTTGAGAAGTCCTTAGCTAAGAATTTTTCCTCATTTCAAATCATCATCATTATTGAGAACTTAATTCCTCCTAGAATTTATTCTTAACTTACTTTTGGTCTAAATGAAATTTTAGTTTAAATTACAAATTAAATTAATGTCTTAAAAAATATGTCTCATACTTTTGCTCTCGAATAGCAAAAGCTCAAGTATGGGGGTATTTGATAAGTAGTTTTTATATGAATTTTTAATATCGATTTTAGTATTTCTTCAATATGAATTTCACTTATTTATGTCAATTATAGTTTATAAATAGTTCTTTTGTACATTTTAAATCTGATTTGGCATATTTCTAATTTTGCAGATTTTTGGACAAATTGAGTCTAAATGCATGTCACGCCCTCGGTCACGCCTGTGACTAAGGGCGTGTACTTTTAATTCATGACCAGTATTGTTGTCGAGCGATTTGATCTCATCTCAAGAAAGGCAAGCCCGTGTTCAATTACACGCCCTCGGTCATGCCTGTGACCAAGGGCATGTCAACTTAAAGATCACTCCCAGCTGCTGTCGGGTCCAAGTGGAAATTCCGTGCAGATTTGTCCAAGTCATGCATGTATTCCCGCAAGTCATGCTCGTGACTTACCCATGTGATCTTTGACTTCCATCGTGCCGCCACTGAAGCCCACGCTGCATTTAATGAAGCCGCTCATGTATACGGTTGTGACCTTCTTATCACGGGCGTGTAACCTCTGAATTTCACAGCGCCATCACGCATGTCCTACGCAGTTGTCCCAACTGAGCACAATCGTAGTTACACGCCATTGGTCCCGGGCGTGACTGAGGGCGTGTAACT
Organism: Dactylorhiza incarnata; assembly: GCA_033032865.1. NCBI lineage: Eukaryota > Viridiplantae > Streptophyta > Magnoliopsida > Asparagales > Orchidaceae > Dactylorhiza > Dactylorhiza incarnata. The sequence goes on along the minus strand of JAWHQI010000084.1, from coordinate 3,670,880 downwards.
TGAAATTTTTTCCAATAAATTCCAGAGGCTTCCTTGAGTCCAGAGTTCAGAAATTTGGAGTGGGGAGGTGATGTAGTTGTTGTAGTTGCTATTTTTTCATGTTCTTATGCTTTATTCTCTCTCTCTCTCTCTCCATCTCTTCTTTTCAAGTAACATTCATCTAGCTTTTCATGCAATATTTTCTAGTGATCTTGTAATCGCTTTTGCTAGTGTTGTAGTCTTCCTTAGAACTTGTAATCACTTTTGTTATTAATAATGCTTTACTTTTCCTTTCATAATTTCTCTTTCCTTTAGTTAATTTTTAATGCAATCTTATTTCATGTTTTTCTTTTTCCCCTCCACCATGATTAACTAAACTCTCATTAGTCGATTGAGATGATCCGAGGATGATATAATCAAGTTAAGATCTTTTTGCTCTCTTTTTTCCATTTAATTAAACAATTTTGATTTACCCTTGATTTTTAAAGTAGTGAGACCATGTTTTCGATATATGTGTTTCACTTAGGTTTTCATACTTATAGTTAGCCAAAGGGCTCAAAGTATGAATCGATCACTCAAGGGTAAAGTGAATTGCACGCACCCCTCAAGAGTGGATGACTTAAATATCTCAAATTGGAGTAAAATCCAATAGTGGGGTTCACAGTGTAAAGCAAGTTTTAGGCATTCGTTTATACGAAGAGAGTTCGGCCGATTTTTCCTAAACTTAGTTGGGAATTTCCACAGTCAAAGTAGTCTACATAAAGAGAATTAAATTTATTTATATCTACTTTTTGATTATTCTCTTGCCGAGGTGATTCAAGATTGAGCACTAATCCTTTTAATCATTATTTAAACCTTACTTTAACTTGCAATTTGTCTTTCTTTTAGTTAAGTAAAACTAATCCAAAAATTAATTGATAAGATAATAGTTTCCTCCTGGAAGTAGAAGTAATCAACGCGCCAGGGGAATACGACCTTGGTATATTTGTAAAATATCTTATACTATAGACGATAAGGTACACTTGCCTTCATCGAATATAGGTTTAGAGAATATCATCACATAACCCCTCGCTTTTGCTGGAGGGTCTTAGGTCTTTGGAGAGGGGTTAATCCCTCATTAATCCAAGGCCTTTCTCTCTCCAAGGTTAGAGAAAGAAGAAGGAGGCAAGGAAGAAGAAGGAGAGATCCCGCCATTGACGGAGCTCCGGAGCTCCGTTTCGCGAGCCGTTTCCAGATCGGGAGAGTGCAGCCCGGTGCGGTCGTTTCCCTCCGTCTAGAATTTCGGATCCATGGCGAAGAAGAACGCTCCTAGGGTAACGATTCTTCCTCCCGAACTTTGGACTTGTTATTTGTCCTTTCATTCCTCTTTCTATGTTTGCATGAGGAATCCCTTCCACCAAATGGGTGAAGTGTAGGATCTTTTCAAGTTCTTTGGAACTCCGGGTTGATTGTGTCCGTCCCCGGCATTTTGCATGTAGAAAATTCAGTAGTCGTGCGGATTTAGGCATTGTGTGTGAAGCCTATTCGTGGCCGTGAGCCCGAATCGGTGATGCTTGATTTGCGATGTTCCATTTAGGTTAGACCTAGAATGTGTGCCGGAGAATGACTCCGTGAAATCATCTATAGTATTGCGGGAATTAAGTGTAGGCGTCTTGTGAAGATCCTAATGAAAGCCCCATGCTTTGAGATTGGATGAAGGCAAACCTTCACCACGAAATTGATGCGGAGCGTATTGTACCTCCCTTATTGAGTATTTGTGAAGCCTAGATCCTTGCGAAGGGGTTAGGTGCGTAGCTTATAAATTGTGTAGCACTTGAAAGTGCTAAACCCTTACGGGCCGAGGTGAAGCCGTACCTGCGTCGTGCGTTAGATCGCGATGATTAGAGCACGGGCAAAGCTAAACCAAACCCGTTTCCATGCAGATCGGTAAGAGGTCCCTACCTCATGGAAGCCGTGTGATCATGGGAGAGGTCGTGGAAGGTGATTAACCTAGACCGACCAAAAGCTCTTTTTCCCACCTAAGGCGATGGCCCTTACGGTGGAGTGTTTTGTGGAATTGATGTTGTTAGCCTCATGCAGTTGTTTAGGCGGTTGTGGGGAACCTTCGGGTGAACCCAACCAACATCATGTGCATACCTAGGTTCTCTCCTTTTTGATGCTCAACCTAGAAGATTGATTGTGCTTGAAACCTCACCTTGTGTAGTTGCACTTTCTTTATATTAGTACTTGTGCTAGTATGGCTTGCTTGCAGGGTAGAAGCTCCGCCACCCCGGGAAAGGGGTGGTGTCGTTATAATTTGGTCAGCTGTGCTGACCGTTACCTTGTTTGCCACTGCTTGGTGGAATGTTCTTATGCAGGTGCAGGTGAGCCTAGTGGGAAATAGCGGGCGGTGGCCCTTTTGCTGAGTTGGCCCTTGAAGGCCAGCCTCCCTTTTCTGCTTTCTCATGTATTGCCGGCCTGCGTGCCGAAGTATGTTCTGAGTTTTGTACATTGGTGAATGTAAGGCCTTAAGGCCGTAACTCTATTTTATGGTTTCATTCCTATGATAGTGGACAGTTCTAAATGAAATGTTAAATCTTTATGCTTCCGCTAGTATTTAGTATACTCTGTTGTAGTTCTTTCTGTTTATCACCTTTTAACTCCTAGCTAGTGTGGTTTGTATGGCGTGGGGTCTCGGCCGGACCTACTGTTATACTATTCGTACTGGCAGGGTGTTACAATTTGGTATCGGACTTAAGGCGTCGATCCGTAGTTTAGCGAATTCGGGACGAATTCCTTTTAAGGGGTGGTGTGCACGGGATGTGCATTAACCTAAAACGACAAAAACTAATAAGAATGTCCACTTAGGAATGAAAAAAAACATACTTGTTTGCGGAACCTGAGCGTTCCATGATTGTTGTTTGCTATGTTTTCAGTCACTAAAATGTGTCTTACACGATTATAGGTGACTAGGAGTGGTGCGGGGCCGTCTCAACCCCATAACACTGCTGAAAGTAGTGGGACGGCTGAAGTGCCAGCGACCACTCCTCCTGCTGAGATGATCAGGTTAATCGCAGAAGCTGTCTTCGCGATGATCAATGCTCAACCGCAAAGGCTTGCACAACCTGCTACGCCTAATACAGATGCGGCCCCGGTGATCGAACCAGCAGTGGAACCTGCGGTGGAACCGAGGGTTGAGACCCCTGTGCCAGTGGCTGCAGTGGAACCTGCGGTGGTGCAAAGGGTGGAGCATCCTGTAGAGCGTGTAGCCATTGCGCGAGCGCGTGATCAACAACTGCAACACTTTCTAAGCTTCCACCCTCCAACTTTCTCGGGGACCGGATCCCCAACGGAGGCGGAGGACTGGCTGTCAACGGTTAGAAAAACTCTAAAGGCGACAGCAACAGAAGAAGCTATGATGGTCACTTTAGCCACCTTCCTCCTTAACCGAGAGGCAGAGCGTTGGTGGGCCGAACAGGAAGTGCTCAAGTTTGGAGGCAAGGAGATTACCGAGATCACGATAGCGGAGTTCTCAAAGTCATTTCTTCAAAGGTATATTCCTTCTGCCCAACGCATCGCATTGCAGAACCAGTTTCTGAAGTTAACTCAAGGCGACAGCTCGGTGGATGAGTACTTGCACGAGTTCACTAAACTGGGTCGATATGCAGGGCCTATGATGGAAGATGAAGAGACAAAGACGAACAAGTTCTATGAAGGTCTTCGGGACGAGTTGAGGCTGCTCCTTGCAGGCCCAATGACGTTAGGTTTCCATGTGATGGTCCAAACTGCCAGATCCCTAGAGTTGGACATGAAGAGGGTACAAGCAAAAGCCGTGGCAAAGAAACCTGAGTTTCATGTGCCGGCCTCTCAGTCCAAGTCAGAGTTCAGAAAGAACAAAAGGAAGTTCAAATCGGCGGAGCAAACTCGCTCAAATGTTTCGGGAGCAACGACTGTGCGGGGTCCTATCACATGTTTCACCTGCGGGAAGGTGGGACACAAGGCCGCGGTGTGTCGAAGTGGTCCCCCGAAGGCAGAGAACCGAGCGTTGGACTATGCTCGTGCTGCGGAAAAGGGTAAAGCTGCGGAATCCTCGGCTTCCCAGCACATTATTCCGACTCAGCCGAGAGTCTATTCGCTTGGCCAGCAAGAAGCTATACGACAAACTGATGTCGTCACAGGTATGAATTAAAAGTTAGCTTTTACATAGCTATTTGTGATTATACTGTTGTGCAACTGTATGTTTTATTCGCGTGCAATTAGGCTTTGTCCTAATTTTCAACTATCCGGCGAGAGCTCTATTTGATACGGGTGCATCGCACTCTTTTCTGTCTGAGGACTTCGTGGTGCGAATCGGAGTGCCGTATACCTTCGTAGAGGATAGATTGGAAGTAGTTCTACCCAATGGATCTCGCATGAGTACGGATAGGAAGAGTCGTGTGAAGGTGCGCATCGAAAGTAAGGATTTCGACTTTGAAGCGTCGTTATTACCGTTAGCTGAATTCGATGTGATCTTCGGCATTGACTGGCTCTCGGAGCAGCGAGCATGCAGAGATTGCAATTCAAAGGAGATCACTCTGGGAAGGAACACCGATGGAGAAACCACGTTTGCCGGTATGCGAGGAGCGAGCAAGTCGCTGATGTCTGCTCTCCAAGTGGTTAAGGCGGTGAGAAAAAGCGCCGAGTTGTTCTTCACCTTGTTGGAGGCTTCAGAGCCAAAGACCACGTTGTGTGATGTCCCAGTTGTAGCGGAGTACGCCGACGTGTTTCCTAACGAACTCCCTGGGGCTCCGCCTCATCGGGAGATTGATTTCTGTATCGAGTTGGTGCCAGGTGCCAAACCTGTGGCCCGCTCACCGTACCGGATAGCGCCAAAGGAATTGGCAGAGCTGAAGGTTCAATTACAAGAGCTGCTAGAGCAAGGCTACGTACGTCCAAGTTCATCGCCTTGGAGTGCACCGGTCCTCTTTGTGAAAAAGAAGGACGGGAGCTTGCGTCTATGTATTGATTATCGAGAGCTAAACAAGTTGACCGAGAAGAACCGATATCCGATTCCAAGAATCGATGATTTATTCGACCAACTAGTTGGGTCGACGGTATACTCCAAACTGGACCTAAGGTCCGACTATTACCAACTGCGGATAAAGGAATGTGACATTCCAAAGACAACGTTCAGTACCCGCTTTGGGCACTATGAGTTCACGGTGATGCCGTTCGGTCTGTCTAATGCACCGTCGGTATTCATGTACTTAATGAACAGAACGTTCCGGGAGTATTTGGATCAATTTGTGATCGTCTTCATCGACGACATTTTGGTATACTCTCAGTCGAAAGAGGAGCATGTAGGGCATCTGCACGCAGCTCTGAGCACCTTGAGGAGGAGTCAACTATATGCCAAGTTCTCCAAGTGCGAGTTTTGGCTACCGTCAGTAGCATTCCTTGGTCACGTCGTTAGTGGAGATGGAATTGCGGTTGATCCGTCGAAGATAGAAGCGATCCGAGCCTGGCCTTTGTTGAAAAACGTAGCGGAAGTCCGAAGTTTCTTAGGACTTGCCGGCTATTATAGGCGCTTTGTGGAAAACTTCTCGAGGATTGCACTTCCTCTCACTAAACTGACTAGGAAAGATCATAAGTTCGTTTGGTCGCCCGAGTGCGCACGAGCTTTTGAAGAGCTGAAGAGCCGTCTGACCACGGTGCCCATTCTATGCTCGCCATGTGGTACGGAAGGCTACGAAATTTGTAGCGACGCCTCAGGGAGTGGTTTGGGTTGTGTCCTAGTGCAGATCGGAAGGGTAATTGCCTACGACTCCCGGCAACTGAAGGTTCATGAGAGGAATTACCCGGTCCATGATTTGGAGCAAGCGGCCGTGGTATTTGCTCTTAAGCTTTGGAGGCATTATTTGTATGGCGTGATGATCGACATCTTTACCAACCACAAGAGCCTCAAGTACCTGCTGGATCAAAGGGAGTTGAATATGCGTCAGAGGAGGTGGATGGAGTTCCTGGGGGGCTACACCTTCGACATCAAATATACTCCTGGAAAGGGAAATGTAGTTGCGGACGCGTTGAGTCGTCGGCCTCCCGCTCAAGAAAATTGGATTTTGATGCACGATGAGCATCTAATCTGCGAACTGGAAGAAATGGAGATCATTTGCGTTGATAGGAGAGCGTCTACTTCATCATGCTTGAACTGGACGGAGGTTCAATACGACCTTGCCGACCGAGTTCGACAGGCATTGGAGCTGGATGAGAGCATGAAACGCTATAAAGCGGAAACCGTTGATGGGTTAAACGCTGATTTCTCCTTCGAAGATGGCCTTATGTGGAAAGAGGGCAGATTATGCGTCCCAAACATTGGCACTCTACGGGCGGAGTTGATGTACGAGGCTCATCATACCAAGTACTCGATCCACCCGGGGAGCACGAAAATGTACATGGACATGAAGAAACTTTTCTGGTGGCCGGGTATGAAGAAAGACATTGCCCTCTACGTGGCCAAGTGTAATACTTGCGCGTTGGTGAAGGCGGAATGTCAACGTCCCGGTGGATTTTTGAAGTCCTTGCCGATTCCGGAGTGGAAGTTTGATGATATCTCGATGGATTTCGTGCACGGATTGCCGAGATCACAACAGGGAAACGACGCCATTTGGGTGATCGTGGACCGATTGACGAAGGTATCGCATTTTATTCCGAACCGGAAGGATGATTCTGTAGAAAAGCTAGCGAAGCTCTATGTTGATAGTATTGTGAGACTGCACGGTGTCCCTCGTAGCATCGTCAGCGATCGTGACGGGCGTTTCACATCGAAAGATTGGAGGCTTATCCATGAACTGTTGGGCACGAAATTGAAGTTCAGCACGGCCTTCCACCCGCAAACGGATGGACAAACCGAGAGAACCAACAGGACTATGGAGGATATGCTCCGAATGTGCGCTCTTTTTGGAAAAAAGTGGGAAGATCATCTCTATATGATCGAGTTCGCCTACAATAATAGCTACCAAGCCAGTATACAGATGGCTCCTTTCGAGGCCCTCTATGGTAAGAAGTGTCGCACGCCGTTGTCTTGGGCGGAAACGGGCGATACTAAGCTATTAAAGCGAAAGGATGTTGAGGAAGCAACTTAGACGATCCGAACTGTACGTGAAAGGCTATTGATTGCCCAGGATAGGCAAGCAAAATATTTCAACGCCAAGCATAGGAACCAAGAGTTCTCCGTCGGTGACCGGGTTTACTTGAAGATCAAACCGTTCAAAGGGGTATCAAGGATTCGACGCTTGAAAAAGCTCAGTCCAAGGTACTTAGGACCGTTTGAGATTGTGGAGCGTGTTGGTGATGCGGCTTATCAGCTTGCACTATCTGCAGAGCTGAGTGGTCTGCACGACGTGTTTCACATTTCAGTTTTGAGGAAGGCAGTGCAAGAGCCTACTCATATCGTCGCAGTCGGCAAGGTGTCGGTTGATAGTGGGTTGTCGACGAAAGTCAAGCCTTTACGCATCGAAGATACCGAAGTAAAGCAATTGCGGAACAAGTCCATTCGGATGGTGAAAGTCCGGTGGGACAATTGCGGCCGAGAGGAGCTCTCTTGGGAGAGAGAGCAAGCGATGCTTGCGGAGTACCCCGAGCTATTTCTCTCAGGTAATTTATAACTGTATTTCCTGCTATTACTGTTTTCGAAATTTCGGGACGAAATTCTTTTAAGGGGGGGTGGAGTTGTAACACCCCAAAAATCGTAGTTCAGCGAATTAGGCGGAGATGTGGTGCTGCGCTCGGTTTAGGCTGGAAATTTCATAGCAGCTCTTCACGCACGACCACTGTCCCTCTTTGCGCACGACCAGTGATCATGCGCCAGCGATCGTGCGTTAATTCGCAAGGATTCGTAGTTCTGTCTCGGGTAGTGCGCACGACCATTTCTCCTCTTCGCGCACGACCAGTGATCGTGCGCCTGTGATCGTGCGCCCTGTATATTCTGCTCCGCGATTTTGAGCGGAGAAGGAGATCGGTCCGTCCAAACCTTTTGGAATCCGATCCGACGGCTAGGATTACTTGCTGGAGGGTCTTAGGTCTTTGGAGAGGGGTTAATCCCTCATTAATCCAAGGCCTTTCTCTCTCCAAGGTTAGCGAAAGAAGAAGGAGGCAAGGAAGAAGAAGGAGAGATCCCGCCATTGACGGAGCTCCGTTTCGCGAGCCGTTTCCAGATCGGGAGAGTGCAGCCCGGTGCGGTCGTTTCCCTCCGTCTAGAATCTCGGATCCATGGCGAAGAAGAACGCTCCTAGGGTAACGATTCTTCCTCCCGAACTTTGGACTTGTTATTTGTCCTTTCATTCCTCTTTCAATGTTTCCATGAGGAATCCCTTCCACCAAATGGGTGAAGTGTAGGATCTCCTCAAGTTCTTCAGAACTCCGGGTTGATTGTGTCCGTCCCCTGCATTTTGCATGTAGAAAATCCAGTAGTCGTGCGGATTTAGGCATTGTGTGTGAAGCCTATTCGTGGCCGTGAGCCCGAATCGGTGATGCTTGATTTGCGACATTGCATTTAGGTTAGACCTAGAATGCGTGCCGGAGAATGACTCCGTGAAATCATCAATAGTATTGCGGGAATTAAGTGTAGGCGTCTTGTGAAGATCCTAACGAAAGCCCCATGCTTTGAGATTGGATGAAGGCAAACCTTCACCACGAAATTGATGCGGAGCGTATTGTACCTCCCATGTTGAGTATTTGTGAAGCCTAGATCCTTGCGAAGGGGTTAGGTGCGTAGCTTATAAATTGTGTAGCACTTGAAAGTGGTAAACCCTTACGGGCCGAGGTGAAGCCCTACCCGCGTCGTGCGTTAGATCGCGACGATTAGAGCACGAGCAAAGCTAAACCGAACTCGTTTCTATGCAGATCGGTAAGAGGCCCCAACCTCATGAAAGCCGTGTGATCATGGGAGAGGTCGTGGAAGGTGATTTACCTAGACTGACCAAAAGCTCTTTTTCCCACCTAAGGCGATGGCCCTTACGGTGGAGTGTTTTGTGGAATTGATGTTGTTAGCCTCATGCGATTGTTTAGGCGGTTGTGGGGAACCTTCGGGTGAACCCAACCAACATCATGTGCATACCTAGGTTCCCTCCTTTTTGATGCTCAACCTAGAAGATTGATTGTGCTTGAAACCTCACCTTGTGTAGTTGCACTTTCTTTATATTAGTACTTGTGCTAGTATGGCTTGCTTGCAGGGTAGAAGCTCTGCCACCCCGGGAAAGGGGTGGGGTCGTTATAATTTGGTCAGCTGTGCTGACCGTTACCTTGTTTGCCACCGCTTGGTGGAATGTTCTTATGCAGGTGCAGGTGAGCCTAGTGGGAAATAGCGGGCGGTGGCCCTTTTGCTGAGTTGGCCCTTGAAGGCCAGCCTTCTTTTTCTGCTTTCTCATGTATTGTCGGCCTGCGTGCCGAAGTATGTTCTGAGTTTTGTACATTGGTGAATGTAAGGCCTTAAGGCCGTAACTCTATTTTATGGTTTCATTCCTATGATAGTGGACAGTTCTAAATGAAATGTTAAATCTTTATGCTTCCGCTAGTGTTTAGTAAACTCTGTTGTAGTTCTTTCTGTTTATCACCTTTTAACTCCTAGCTAGTGTGGTTTGTATGGCGTGGGGTCCCGGCCGGACCTACTATTATACTATTCGTATTGGCAGGGTGTTACACGGCCTTTGTCAAACCGCCCAGCTTGGGGGCGGTCTTCCACAAACCGCCCGTAGGGGCGGCCTTCGCCAAACCGCGTGGCTAGACATCTGGCCACCGGCTCACCGGCAGTGACGACACCGACCCAGAGCCTATAAATAGGACCCTCGAGTGCAAGCAAGGGTGGAGACCAAACCGGCGGCTAGAAACAGCCAAACCGCACCTAGCAGCGGCCTGTCCGGCGATGCTTTGAGTTCTCTTTTGAAGAGATTGGCAGGTGCTCGCGAGTTCTCTTCAGGTACTCGGGCAATATTTTGTACCTGCTTTGAGTTCTCTTTTGCAGAGATTGGCAGGTGCTCGCGAGTTCTCTTCAGGTACTCGCGATATATTTTGTACCAGCTTTAAGTTCTCTTTTCCAGAGATTCGCAGGTGTTCGCGAGTTCTCTTCAGGTACTCGCATTATATTTTATACCTGCTTTAGTTCTCTTTTCCAGAGATTAGCAGGTGTTCGCGAGTTCTCTTCAGGTACTCGCTTTATATTTTATTCCTGCTTTCAGTTTTCTTTTCCAGAGATTAGCAGGTGTTCGCGAGTTCTCATCAGGTACTCGCGTTATATTTTATACCTGCTTTCAGTTCTCTTTTACAGAGATTAGCAGGTGTTCGCGAGTTATCTTCAGGTAGTCGCATTATATTTTCTTCCTCCTTTAAGTTCTCTTTTCCAGAGATTAGCAGGTGTTTGCGAGTTCTCTTCAGGTACCCGCATTATATTTTATTCCTGCTTTATGTTCTCTTTTGCAGTGATTAGCAGGTGTTCGCGAGTTCTCTTCAGGTACTCGCGTTATATTTTATACTTGCTTTCAGTTCTCTTTGGCAGAGATTAGCAGGTGTTCGCGAGTTCTCTTCGGGTACTCGCGTTATATTTTATACCTGCTTTCAGTTCTCTTTTGCAGAGATTAGTAGGTGTTCGCGAGTTCGCTTCAGGTACTTGCGTTATATTTTATTCCTGCTATAAGTTCTCTTTTGCAAAGATTGGCAGGTGCTCGCGAGTTCACTTCAGCTACTCGCGTTATATTTTATACCTGCTTGAAGTTCTCTTTTGGAGAAATGGGCAGGTGTTCGCTATTTCTCTTCAGGTAGTCGCGTTATATTTTATTCCTTCTTTAAGTTCTCTTTTCCAGAGATTAGCAGGTGTTCGCGAGTTCACTTCAGGTACCCGCAATATATTTTATTCCTGCTTTATGTTCTCTTTTGTAGTGATTAGCAGGTGTTCGCGAGTTCTATTCAGGTACTCGCGTTATATTTTATACCTGGTTTCAGTTCTCTTTTACAGAGATTAGCAGGTGTTCGCGAGTTCTCTTCAGGTACTCGCGTTATATTTTATACCTGCTTTCAATTCTCTTTTTTCAGAGATTAGCATGTGTTCGTGAGTTCTCTTCAGGTACTCGCATTATATATTATTCCTGCTTTAAGTTCTCTTTTGCAGAGATTGGCAGGTGCTCGCGAGTTCACTTCAGGTACTCGCATTATATTTTATACCTGCTTGAAGTTCTCTTTCGGAGAGATTAGCAGGTGTTCGCGAGTTCTCTTTAGGTAGTGGCGTTATATTTTATTCCTGCTTTATGTTCTCTTTTGCAGAGATTGCCAGTTGCTCGCGAGTAATCTTCAGGTACTCGCGTTATATTTTATACCTGCTTTGAGTTCTCTTTTGCAGAGATTGGCTGGTGCTCGCAAGTTCTCTTCAGGTACTCGCGTTATATTTTGTACCAGCTTTAAGTTCTCTTTTCTAGAGATTCGCAGTAGTTCGCGAGTTCTTTTCAGGTACTCGCGTTATATTTTATACCTGCTTTTAGTTCTCTTTTCCAGAGATTAGCAGGTGTTCGCGAGTTCTCTTCTGGTACTCACGTTATATTTTATACCTGCTTTAAGTTCTCTTTTCCAAAGCTTAGCAGGTGTTCGCGAGTTCTCTTCAGGTACTCGCGTTATGTTTTATACCTGCTTTTTGTTCTCTTTTCCAGAGATTAGCAGGTGTTCGCGAGTTCTCTTCAGGTACTCGCGTTATATTTTATACCTGCTTTCAGTTCTCTTTTGCAGAGATTAGCAGGTGTTCACGAGTTCTCTACAGGTAGTCGCGTTATATTTTATTGCTGCTTTAAGTTCTCTTTTGCAGGGATTGGCAGGTGCTCGCGAGTTTACTTTACATACTCGCGTTATATTTTATACCTTCTTGAAGTTTTCTTTTATAGAGATTATCTGGTGTTCACGAGTTCTCTTCAGGTACTCGCGTTATATTTTATACCTGCTTTAAGTTCTCTTTTGCAGAGATTAGCAGGTGTTCGCGATTTCTCTTCAGGTACCCGCGTTATATTTTATTCCCGCTTTAAGTTCTCTTTTGCAGAAATTAGCAGGTGTTTGCGAGTTCCTTTAAGTTACTCGCATTATATTGTATACCTTCTTTGAGTTCTCTTTTGTAGAGATTGGCAGTGCTAGCGAGTTCTCTTCATGTACTCGCGTTATATTTTATACCTGCTTTGAGTTCTCTTTTGCAGAGATTGGCAGGTGCTCGCGAGTTCTCTTCAGGTACTCGCGTTATATTTTATTCCTGCTTTAAGTTCTCCTTTCCAGAGATTAGCAGGTGTTCGCGAGTTCTCTTCAGGTACTCGCGTTATATTATATACCTGGTTTCAGTTCTCTTTTGCAGAGATTAGCAGGTGTTCGCTAGTTCTCTTCAGGGACTCGCGTTATATTTTATACCTTCTTGAAGTTCTCTTTTGCAGAGATTAGCAGGTGTTCGCGAGTTCTCTTCAGGTACTCGCGTTATATTTTATTCCTGCTTTACGTTCAGTTACTCGCATTATATTGTATACCTGCTTTGAGTTCTCTTTGCAGAGATTTTCAGGTACTCACGTTATATTTTATACCTGCTTTGAGTTCTCTTTTGCAGAGATTGGCAGGTGCTTGCGAGTTCTCTTCAGGTACTCGCGTTATATTTTATACCTGCTTTAAGTTCTCTTTTCCAGAGATTCGCAGGTGTTCGCGAGTTCTCTTCACGTACTCGCATTATATTTTATACCTACTTTAAGTTCTCTTTTCCAGAGATTAGCAGGTGTTCGCGAGTTCTCTTCAGGTACTCGCGTTATATTTTATTTCTGCTTCCAGTTCTCTTTTGCAGAGATTAGCAGGTGTTCGCGAGTTCTCTTCAGGTACTCGCGTTATATTTAATACCGTCTTTCATTTCTCTTTTGCAGAGATTAGCCGGTGTTTGCGAGTTCTCTTCAGGTACTCGCGTTATATTTTATTCCTGCTTTAAGTTCTCTTTTGCGGAGATTAGCAGGTGTTCGCGAGTTCTCTTCAGGTACTAGAGTTTTTTTTATTCCTGCTTTAAGTTCTCTTTTCCAGAGATTAGCAGGTGTTCGCGTGTTCTCTTCAGGAACTCGTTTTATATTTTACCTGCTTTCAGTTCTCTTTTGCAGAGATTGGCAGGTGTTCGCGAGTTATCTTCAGGTACTCGCGTTATATTTTATTCCTGCTTTAAGTTCTCTTTTGCAGAGATTAACAGGTGTTCGCGAGTTCTCTTCAGGTACTCGCGTTATATTTTATTCCTGCTTTAAGTTCTCTTTTGCAGAGATTGGCAGGTGCTCGCGAGTTCACTTCAGGCACTCGCGTTATATTTTATAGCTGCTTGAAGTTCTCTTTTGGAGAAATTAGCAGGTGTTCGCAAGTTCTCTTCAGGTAGTCTCGTTATATTTTATTCCTTCTTTAAGTTCACTTTTGCAGAGATTGGCAGGTGCGTGAGTTCTCTTTAGGTACTCACGTTATATTTTATACCTTCTTGAAGTTCTCTTTTGCAGAGATTAGCAGGTGTTCGCGAGTTCTCTTCAGGTACTCGCGTTATATTTTATACCTGCTTTAAGTTCTCTTTTGCAGAGATTAGCAGGTGTTCGCTAGTTCTCTTTAGGTACTCACGTTATATTTTATTCCTACTCTAAGTTCTCTTTTGCAGAAATTAGTAGGTGTTCGCGAGTTTTTTTAGTTACTTGCATTATATTGTATAACTGCTTTGAGTTCTCTTTTGCAGAGATTGGCAGTGCTAGCGAGTTCTCTTCATGTACTCGCGTTATATTTTATACCTGCTTTGAGTTCTCTTTTGAAGAGATTGGCAGGTGCTCGCGAGTTCTCTTCAGGTACTCGGGCAATATTCTGTACCTGCTTTGAGTTCTCTTTTGCAGAGATTGGCAGGTGCTCGCGAGTTCTCTTCAAGTACTCGCATTATATTTTGTACCAGCTTTAAGTTCTCTTTTCCAGAGATTCGCAGGTGTTCTCGAGTTCTCTTCAGGTACTCGCATTATATTTTATACCTGCTTTAGTTCTCTTTTCCAGAGATTAGCAGGTGTTCGCGAGTAATCTTCAGGTACTCGCGTTATATTTTATACCAGCTTTCATTTCTCTTTTACAGAGATTAGCAGGTGTTCGCGAGTTAGCTTCAGGTAGTCGCATTATATTTTATTCCTGCTTTAAGTTCTCTTTTCCAGAGATGAGCAGGTGTTCGCGAGTTCTCTTCAGGTACCCGCATTATATTTTATTCCTGCTTTATGTTCTCTTTTGCAGTGATTAGCAGGTGTTCGCGAGTTCTCTTCAGGTACTCGCGTTATATTTTATTCCTGCTTTCAGTTCTCTTTTGCAGAGATTAGCAGGTGTTCGCGAGTTCTCTTTTGCAGAGATTAGCAGGTGTTCGCGAGTTCTCTTCAGGTACTCGCGTTATATTTTATACCTGCTTTCAGTTCTCTTTTGCAGAGATTAGCATGTGTTCGCGAGTTCTCTTCAGGTACTCACATTATATTTTTTTCCTGCTTTAAGTTCTCTTTTGCAGAGATTGGCAGGTGCTCGCGAGTTCACTTCAGGTACTCGCGTTATATTTTATACCCGCTTGAAGTTCTCTTTCGGAGAGATTAGCAGGTGTTCGCGAGTTCTCTTTAGGTAGTCGCGTTATATTTTATTCCCGCTTTAAGTTCTCATTTGTATAGATTGGCAGGTGCTCGTGAGTCCTCTTTAGGTACTCGCATTATATTTTATACCTTCTTGAAGTTCTCTTTTGCAGAGATTGGCAGGTGTTCGCGAGTTCTCTTCAGGTACTCGTGTTATATTTTATACCTGCTTTAAATTCTCTTTTGCAGAGATTAGCAGGTGTTCGTGAGTTCTCTTCAAGTACTCGCGTTATATTTTATTCCTGCTTTAAGATCTCTTTTGCAGAATTAGCAGGTGTTCGCGAGTTCCTTTCAGTTACTCGCATTATATTGTATACCTGCTTTGAGTTCTCTTTTGCAGAGATTAGCAGTGCTAGCGAGTTCTCTTCATGTACTCGCGTTATATTTTACACCTGCTTTGAGTTATCTTTTACAGAGATTTTCAGGTGCTCGCGAGTTCTATTCAGGTACTTGCGTGATATTTTATACCTGCTTTGAGTTCTCTTTTGCAGAGATTTGCAGTTGCTCGCGAGTTCTCTTCAGGTACTCGCGTTATATTTTGTACCTGCTTTAAGTTCTCTTTTCCAGAGATTAGCAGGTGTTCGCGAGTTCTCTTCAGGTACTCGCTTTATATTTTATTCCTGCTTTCAGTTCTCTTTTCCAGAGATTAGCAGGTGTTCGCGAGTTCTCTTCAGGTACTAGCGTTATATTTTATTCCTGCTTTCAGTTCTCTTTTCCAGAGATTAGCATGTGTTCTCGAGTTCTCTTCAGGTACTCGCGTTATATTTTATACCTGCTTTCAGTTCTCTTTTACAAAGATTATCAGGTGTTCGTGAGTTCTCTTCAGGTAGTCGCTTTATATTTATTCCTGCTTTAAGTTCTTTTTTCCAGAGAATAGAAGGTGTTCGCGAGTTCTCTTAAGGTACCCGCATTATATTTTATTCCTACTTTATGTTCTCTTTTGCAGTGATTAGCAGGTGTTCGCGAGTTCTCTTCTGGTACTCGCGTTATATTTTATACCTGCTTTCAGTTCTCTTTTACAGAGATTAGGAGGTGTTCACGAGTTCTCTTCAGGTACTCACGTTATATTTTATACCTGCTTTAAGTTCTCTTTTGCAGAGATTAGCAGGTGTTCGCGATTTCTCTTCAGGTACCCGCGTTATATTTTATTCCCGCTTTAAGTTCTCTTTTGCAGAAATTAGCAGGTGTTTGCGAGTTCCTTTAAGTTACTCGCATTATATTGTATACCTTCTTTGAGTTCTCTTTTGTAGAGATTGGCAGTGCTAGCGAGTTCTCTTCATGTACTCGCGTTATATTTTATACCTGCTTTGAGTTCTCTTTTGCAGAGATTGGCAGGTGCTCGCGAGTTCTCTTCAGGTACTCGCGTTATATTTTATTCCTGCTTTAAGTTCTCCTTTCCAGAGATTAGCAGGTGTTCGCGAGTTCTCTTCAGGTACTCGCGTTATATTATATACCTGGTTTCAGTTCTCTTTTGCAGAGATTAGCAGGTGTTCGCTAGTTCTCTTCAGGGACTCGCGTTATATTTTATACCTTCTTGAAGTTCTCTTTTGCAGAGATTAGCAGGTGTTCGCGAGTTCTCTTCAGGTACTCGCGTTATATTTTATTCCTGCTTTACGTTCAGTTACTCGCATTATATTGTATACCTGCTTTGAGTTCTCTTTGCAGAGATTTTCAGGTACTCACGTTATATTTTATACCTGCTTTGAGTTCTCTTTTGCAGAGATTGGCAGGTGCTTGCGAGTTCTCTTCAGGTACTCGCGTTATATTTTATACCTGCTTTAAGTTCTCTTTTCCAGAGATTCGCAGGTGTTCGCGAGTTCTCTTCACGTACTCGCATTATATTTTATACCTACTTTAAGTTCTCTTTTCCAGAGATTAGCAGGTGTTCGCGAGTTCTCTTCAGGTACTCGCGTTATATTTTATTTCTGCTTCCAGTTCTCTTTTGCAGAGATTAGCAGGTGTTCACGAGTTCTCTTCAGGTACTCGCGTTATATTTAATACCGTCTTTCATTTCTCTTTTGCAGAGATTAGCCGGTGTTTGCGAGTTCTCTTCAGGTACTCGCGTTATATTTTATTCCTGCTTTAAGTTCTCTTTTGCGGAGATTAGCAGGTGTTCGCGAGTTCTCTTCAGGTACTAGAGTTTTTTTTATTCTTGCTTTAAGTTCTCTTTTCCAGAGATTAGCAGGTGTTCGCGTGTTCTCTTCAGGAACTCGTTTTATATTTTACCTGCTTTCAGTTCTCTTTTGCAGAGATTGGCAGGTGTTCGCGAGTTATCTTCAGGTACTCGCGTTATATTTTATTCCTGCTTTAAGTTCTCTTTTGCAGAGATTAACAGGTGTTCGCGAGTTCTCTTCAGGTACTCGCGTTATATTTTATTCCTGCTTTAAGTTCTCTTTTGCAGAGATTGGCAGGTGCTCGCGAGTTCACTTCAGGCACTCGCGTTATATTTTATAGCTGCTTGAAGTTCTCTTTTGGAGAAATTAGCAGGTGTTCGCAAGTTCTCTTCAGGTAGTCTCGTTATATTTTATTCCTTCTTTAAGTTCACTTTTGCAGAGATTGGCAGGTGCGTGAGTTCTCTTTAGGTACTCACGTTATATTTTATACCTTCTTGAAGTTCTCTTTTGCAGAGATTAGCAGGTGTTCGCGAGTTCTCTTCAGGTACTCGCGTTATATTTTATACCTGCTTTAAGTTCTCTTTTGCAGAGATTAGCAGGTGTTCGCTAGTTCTCTTTAGGTACTCACGTTATATTTTATTCCTACTCTAAGTTCTCTTTTGCAGAAATTAGTAGGTGTTCGCGAGTTTTTTTAGTTACTTGCATTATATTGTATAACTGCTTTGAGTTCTCTTTTGCAGAGATTGGCAGTGCTAGCGAGTTCTCTTCATGTACTCGCGTTATATTTTATACCTGCTTTGAGTTCTCTTTTGAAGAGATTGGCAGGTGCTCGCGAGTTCTCTTCAGGTACTCGGGCAATATTCTGTACCTGCTTTGAGTTCTCTTTTGCAGAGATTGGCAAGTGCTCGCGAGTTCTCTTCAAGTACTCGCATTATATTTTGTACCAGCTTTAAGTTCTCTTTTCCAGAGATTCGCAGGTGTTCTCGAGTTCTCTTCAGGTACTCGCATTATATTTTATACCTGCTTTAGTTCTCTTCTCCAGAGATTAGCAGGTGTTCGCGAGTAATCTTCAGGTACTCGCGTTATATTTTATACCAGCTTTCATTTCTCTTTTACAGAGATTAGCAGGTGTTCGCGAGTTAGCTTCAGGTAGTCGCATTATATTTTATTCCTGCTTTAAGTTCTCTTTTCCAGAGATGAGCAGGTGTTCGCGAGTTCTCTTCAGGTACCCACATTATATTTTATTCCTGCTTTATGTTCTCTTTTGCAGTGATTAGCAGGTGTTCGCGAGTTCTCTTCAGGTACTCGCGTTATATTTTATTCCTGCTTTCAGTTCTCTTTTGCAGAGATTAGCAGGTGTTCGCGAGTTCTCTTTTGCAGAGATTAGCAGGTGTTCGCGAGTTCTCTTCAGGTACTCGCGTTATATTTTATACCTGCTTTCAGTTCTCTTTTGCAGAGATTAGCATGTGTTCGCGAGTTCTCTTCAGGTACTCACATTATATTTTTTTCCTGCTTTAAGTTCTCTTTTGCAGAGATTGGCAGGTGCTCGCGAGTTCACTTCAGGTACTCGCGTTATATTTTATACCCGCTTGAAGTTCTCTTTTGGAGAGATTAGCAGGTGTTCGCGAGTTCTCTTTAGGTAGTCGCGTTATATTTTATTCCCGCTTTAAGTTCTCATTTGTATAGATTGGCAGGTGCTCGTGAGTCCTCTTTAGGTACTCGCATTATATTTTATACCTTCTTGAAGTTCTCTTTTGCAGAGATTGGCAGGTGTTCGCGAGTTCTCTTCAGGTACTCGTGTTATATTTTATACCTGCTTTAAGTTCTCTTTTGCAGAGATTAGCAGGTGTTCGTGAGTTCTCTTCAAGTACTCGCGTTATATTTTATTCCTGCTTTAAGATCTCTTTTGCAGAATTAGCAGGTGTTCGCGAGTTCCTTTCAGTTACTCGCATTATATTGTATACCTGCTTTGAGTTCTCTTTTGCAGAGATTAGCAGTGCTAGCGAGTTCTCTTCATGTACTCGCGTTATATTTTACACCTGCTTTGAGTTATCTTTTACAGAGATTTTCAGGTGCTCGCGAGTTCTATTCAGGTACTCGCGTGATATTTTATACCTGCTTTGAGTTCTCTTTTGCAGAGATTTGCAGTTGCTCGCGAGTTCTCTTCAGGTACTCGCGTTATATTTTGTACCTGCTTTAAGTTCTCTTTTCCAGAGATTAGCAGGTGTTCGCGAGTTCTCTTCAGGTACTCGCTTTATATTTTATTCCTGCTTTCAGTTCTCTTTTCCAGAGATTAGCAGGTGTTCGCGAGTTCTCTTCAGGTACTTGCGTTATATTTTGTACCTACTTTAAGTTCTCTTTTCTAGAGATTAGCAGGTGTTCGCGAGTTCTCCTCAGGTACTCTCTTTATATTTTATTCCTTCTTTCAGTTCTCTTTTCCAGAGATTAGCAGGTGTTCGCGAGTTCTCTTGAGGTACTCGCGTTATATTTTATACCTGCTTTCAGTTCTCTTTTGCAGAGATTAGCAGGTGTTCATGAGTTCTCATCAGGTACTCGCGTTATATTTTATTCCTGCTATAAGTTCTCTTTTGCAAAGATTGGCAGGTGCTCGCGAGTTCTCTTCAGGTACTTGCGTTATATTTTATTCCTTCTTTAAGATTTCTTTTGCAGAGATTAGCTGGTGCTCGCGAGTTCTCTTCAGGTACTCGCGTTAAATTTTATTCCCGCTTTAAGTTCTCTTTTGCAGAAATTAGCAGGTGTTCGCGAGTTCCTTTCAGTTACTCGCATTATATTGTAAACCTGCTTTGAGTTCACTTTTGTAGAGATTGGCAGGTGCTCGCGAGTTCTCTTCAGGTACTCGTGTTATATTTTATACCTGCTTTGAGTTCTCTTTTGCAGAGATTGGCAGGTGCTCGCGAGTTCTCTTTAGGTACTCGCGTTATATTTTATACCTTCTTTGAGTTCTCTTTTGCAGAGATTGGCATGTGCTCGCGAGTTCTCTTCAGGTACTCGCGTTATATTGTATACCTACTTTGAGGTCTTTTTTGTAGAGATCGGCAGGTGCTCGCGAGTTCTCTTCAGGTACTCGCGTTATATTTTGTGCCTGCTTTAAGTTCTCTTTTCCAGAGATTAACAGGTGTTCGCGAGTTCTCTTCAGGTACTTGCGTTATATTTTATTCCTTCTTTAAGATTTCTTTTGCAGAAATTAGCAGGTGTTCGCGAGTTCCTTTCAGTTACTTGCATTATATTGTATACCTTCTTTGAGTTCTCTTTTGCAGAGATTGGCAGTGCTAGCGAGTTCTCTTCATGTACTTGTGTTATATTTTATACCTGCTTTGAGTTCTCTTTTGCAGAGATTGGCAGGTGTTCGCGAGTGCTCTTCAGGTACTCACGTTATATTTTATTCATGCTTTAAGTTCTCTTTTCCAGAGATTAGCAGGTGTTCGCGAGTTCTCTTCAGGTACTCGCGTTATATTTTATACCTGCTTTCAGTTCTCTTTTGCAGAGATTAGCAGGTGTTCGCGAGTTCTCTTCAGGTACTCGCGTTATACTTTATACCTTCTTGAATTTTTCTTTTGCAGAGATTAGCAGGTGTTCGCGAGTTCTCTTCAGGTACTCGCGTTATATTTTATACCTACTTTAAGTTATCTTTTGCAGAGATTAGCAGGTGTTCGTGAGTTCTCTTCAAGTACTCGCATTATATTTTATTCCTGCTTTAAGTTCTCTTTTGCAAAATTAGTAGGTGTTCGCGAGTTCCTTTCAGTTACTCGCATTATATTATATACCTGCTTTGAGTTCTCTTTAGCAGAGATTAGCAGTGCTAGCGAGTTCTCTTCATGTACTCACGTTATATTTTACACCTGCTTTGAGTTCTCTTTTACAAAGATTTTCAGGGGCTCGCGAGTTCTCTTCAGGTACTCTCGTTATATTTTATACCTGCTTTGAGTTCTCTTTGGCAGAGATTAGCTGGTGCTCGCGAGTTCTCTTTAGGTACTCTCGTTATATTTTGTACCAGCTTTAAGTTCTCTTTTCCAGAGATTCGCAGCTGTTCGCGAGTTCTCTTCAGGTACTCGCGTTATATTTTATACCTGCTTTAAGTTATCTTTTGCAGAGATTAGCAGGTGTTCGTGAGTTCTCTTCAAGTACTCGCGTTATATTTTATTCCTGCTTTAAGTTCTCTTTTGCAGAATTAGTAGGTGTTCGCGAGTTCCTTTCAGTTACTCGCATTACATTGTATACCTGCTTTGAGTTCTCTTTAGCAGAGATTAGCAGTGCTAGAGAGTTCTCCTCATGTACTCGCGTTATATTATACACCTGCTTTGAGTTCTCTTTTACAGAGATTTTCAGGTGCTTGCGAGTTCTCTTCTGGTACTCTCGTAATATTTTATACCTGCTTTGAGTTCTCTTTTGCATAGATTGGCAGGTGCTTACGAGTTCTCTTCAGGTGCTCGCGTTATATTTTGTACCTGCTTTAAGTTCTCTTTTCCAGAGATTCGCAGGTGTTCGCGAGTTCTCTTCAGGTACTCGCATTATATTTTATACCTACTTTAAGTTCTCTTTTCCAGAGATTACCATGTGTTTGCGAGTTCTCTTCAGGTACTCGCTTTATATTTTATTCCTGCTTTCAATTCTCTTTTCCAGTGATTAGTAGGTGTTCGCGAGTTCTCTTCTAGTACTCGCGTTATATTTTATACCTGTTTTCAGTTCACTTTTCAAGAGATTAGCAGGTGTTCGCAAGTTCTCTTCAGGTACTCGCGTTATATTTTATTCCTGCTTTAAGTTCTCTTTTGCAGAGATTTGCAGGTGTTCGTGAGTTCTCTTCAGGTACTCGAGTTTTATTTTGTTCCTGCTTTAAGTTCTCTTTTCTAGAGATTAGCAGGTGTTCGCGAGTTCTCTTCAGCTACTCGTGTTATATTTTACCTGCTTTCAGTTCTCTTTTGCAAAGAATAGCAGGTGTTCGCGAGTTATCTTCAGGTACTCGCGTTATATTTTATTCCTGCTTTAAGTTTTCTTTTGCAGACATTAGCAGGTGTTTGCGAGTTCTCTTCAGGTACCGGCGTTATATTTTATTCCTGCTTTAAGTTCTCTTTTGCAGAGATTGGCAGGTGCTCGCGAGTTCACTTCTGGTACTCACGTTATATTTTATACCTGCTTGAAGTTCTCTTTTGGAGAAATTAGCAGGTGTTCGCTAGTTCTCTTCAGGTAGTCGCGTTATATTTTATTCCTTCTTTAAGTTCTCTTTTGCAGAGATTGGTAGGTGCTCGCGAGTTCTCTTTAGGTACTCGCATTATATTTTATACCTTCTTGAAGTTCTTTTTTTTGCAGAGATTAGCAGGTGTTCGCGAGTTCTCTTCAGGTACTCGCGTTATATTTTATACCTGCTTTAAGTTCTCTTTTGCAGAGATTAGCAGGTGTCGGCGAGTTCTCTTCAGGTAGTCGCGTTATATTTTATTCCTGCTTTAAGTTCACTTTTGCAGAAATTAGCAGATGTTCGCGAGTTCCTTTCAGTTACTCCCATTATATTGTATAACTGCTTTGAGTTCCCTTTTGTAGAGATTGACAGTGCTAGCGAGTTCTCTTCATGTACTCGCGTTATATTTTATATCTGCTTTGAGTTCTCTTTTGCAGGGATTGGCAGGTGCTCGCGAGTTCTCTTCAGGTACTCGCGTTATATTTTATACCTGCTTTGAGTTCTCTTTTGCAGAGATTGGCAGGTGCTCGCGAGTTCTCTTCAGGTACTCGTGTTATATTTTGTACCATCTTTAAGTTCTCTTTTCCAGAGATTCGCAGTAGTTCGCGACTTCTTTTCAGGTACTCGCGTTATATTTTATACCTGCTTTTAGTTCTCTTTTCCAGAGATTAGCAGGTGTTTGCGAGTTCTCTTCAGGTACTCGCGTTATATTTTATTCCTGCTTTCTGTTCTCTTTTCCAGAGATTAGCAGGTGTTCGCGAGTTCTCTTTAGGTACTCGCGTTATATTTTATACCTGCTTTAAGTTCTCTTTTACAGAGATTAGCATGTGTTCGCGAGTTCTCTTCAGGTACTCGCGTTATATTTTATTCCTGCTTTAAGTTCTCTTTTGCAGAGATTAGCAGGTGTTCGTGAGTTCTCTTCAGGTACTCGAGTTTTATTTTATTCCTGCTTTAAGTTCTCTTTTCCAGAGATTAGCAAGTGTTCGCGAGTTCTCTTCAGGTACTCGCGTTATATTTTATATCTGCTTTAAGTTCTCTTTTGCAGAGATTAGCAGGTGTTCGCGAGTTCTCTTCAGGTACTCGCGTTATATTTTATACCCGCTTTCTGTTCTCTTTTGCAGAGATTAGCAGGTGTTCGCGAGTTCTCTTCAGGTACTCGCCTTATATTTTATTCCTACTTTAAGTTCTCTTTCCAGAGATTTGCAGGTGTTCGCGAGTTCTCTTCAGGTACTCGCATTATATTTTATACCTGCTTTCAGTTCTCTTTTGCAGAGATTAACAGGTGTTCGCGAGTTCTCTTTAGGTACTCGCGTTATATTTATTCTTACTTTAAGTTTCTTTTGTAGAGATTAGCAGGTGCTCGCGAGTTCTCTTTAGGTACTCACGTTATATTTTATTCCTGCTTTAAGTTGTCTTTTGCAGAAATTAGCAGGTGTTCGCGAGTTCCTTTCAGTTATTCGCATTATATTGTATACCTGCTTTGAGTTCTATTTTGCAGAGATTGGCAGGTGCTCGCGAGTTCTCTTCAGGTACTCGTGTTATATTTTATACCTGCTTTGAGTTCTCTTTTGCAGAGATTGGCAGGTGCTCGCGAGTTCTCTTTAGGTACTCGCATTATATTTTATACCAGCTCTGAGTTCTCTTTTGCAGAGATTGGCATGTGCTCGCTAGTTCTCTTCAGGTACTCGCCTTATATTTTATACCTAATTTGAGTTCTCTTTTGCATAGATCGGCATGTGCTCGCGAGTTCTCTTCAGGTACTCGCATTATATTTTGTGCCTGCTTTAAGTTCTCTTTTCCAGAGATTAGCAGGTGTTCGCGATTTCTCTTCAGGTACTCGCGTTATATTTTATTCCTGCTTTAAGTTCTCTTTTGCAGAAATTAGCAGGTGTTCGCGAGTTCCTTTCAGTTACTCGCATTATATTGTATACCTTCTTTGAGTTCTCTTTTGCAGAGATTAGCAGTGCTAGCGAGTTCTCTTCATGTACTTGTGTTATATTTTATACCTGCTTTGAGTTCTCTTTTGCAGAGATTGGCAGGTGCTCGCGAGTTCTCTTCAGGTACTCGCGTTATATTTTATTCCTGCTTTCAGTTCTCTTTTGCAGAGATTAGCAGGTGTTCGCGAGTTCTCTTCAGGTACTCGCATTATATTTTATACCTTCTTGAAGTACTCTTTTTCAGAGATTAGCAGGTGTTCTCGAGTTCTCTTCAGGTACTCGCGTTATATTTTATACCTGCTTTAAGTTATCTTTTGCAGAGATTAGCAGGTGTTCGTGAGTTCTCTTCAAGTACTCGCGTTATATTTTATTCCTGCTTTAAGTTATCTTTTGCAGAATTAGTAGGAGTTCACGAGTTCCTTTCATTTACTCGCATTATATTATATACCTGCTTTGAGTTCTCTTCTGTAGAGATTAGCAGTGCTAGCGAGTTCTCTTCGTGTACTTGCGTTATATTTTACACATGCTTTGAGTTCTCTTTTACAGAGATTTTTAGGTGCTCGCGAGTTTTCTTCAGGTACTCTCGTTATATTTTATACCTGCTTTGAGTTCTCTTTTGCATAGATTGGAAGTGCTAGCGAGTTCTCTTCATGTACTCGCGTTATATTTTATACCTGCTTTGAGTTCTCTTTTGCTGAGATTGGCAGGTGCATGCGAGTTCTCTTCAGGTACTCGCGTTATATTTTATACCTGCTTTGAGTTCTCTTTTCAGAGATTGGCAGGTGCTCGCGAGTTCTCTTCAGGTACTCGCGTTATATTTTATACCTGCTTTCAGTTCTCTTTTGTAGAGATTAGCACGTGTTCGCGAGTTCTCTTCGCGTATTCGCATTATATTTTATACCTTCTTGAAGTTCTCTTTTGCAGAGATTAGTAGGTGTTCGCGAGTTCTCTTCAGGTACTCGCGTTATATTTTATACCTGCTTTAAGTTATCTTTTGCAGAGATTAGCAGGTGTTCATGAGTTCTCTTCAAGTACTCGCGTTATATTTTATTCCTGCTTTAAGTTCTCTTTTGCATAGATTAGCAGGTGTTCGCGAGTTATCTTCAGGTACTCGTGTTATATTTTATTCCTGCGTTAAGTTCTCTTTTGCAGATATTAGCAGGTGTTTGCGAGTTCTCTTCCGGAACTCGTGTTATATTTTATTCCTGCTTTAAGTTCTCTTTTGCAGAGATTAGCAGGTGCTCGCGAGTTCTCTTCAGGTACTCTCATTATATTTTATACCTGCTTTGAGTTCTCTTTTGCATAGATTGGCAGGTGCTCGCGAGTTCTCTTCAGGTACTCGCGTTATATTTTGTACCAGCTTTAAGTTATCTTTTCCAGAGATTCACAGTAGTTCGCTAGTTCTTTTCAGGTACTCGCGTTATATTTTATACCTGCTTTTAGTTCTCTTTTCCAGAGATTAGCAGGTGTTCGCGAGTTCTATTCAGGTACTCGCGTTATATTTTATTCCTGCTTTAAGTTCTCTTTTGCAGAGATTAGCAGGTGTTCGCGAGTTCTCTTCAGGTACTCGAGTTTTATTTTATTCCTGCTTTAAGTTCACTTTTCCAGAGATTAGCAAGTGTTCGCGAGTTCTCTTCAGGTACTCGCGTTATATTTTATGCCTGCTTTAAGTTCTCTTTTGCAGAGATTAGCAGGTGTTCGCGAGTTCTCTTCAGGTACTCGCGTTATATTTTATACGTGCTTTCAGTTCTCTTTTGCAGAGATTAGCAGGTGTTCGCGAGTTCTCTTCAGGTACTCGCGTTATATTTTATTCCTGCTTTAAGCTCTCTTTTGCAGAGATTAGCAGGTGTTCGCGAGTTCTCTTCAGGTACTCGAGTTTTATTTTGTTCCTGCTTTAAGTTCTATTTTCCAGAGACTAGTAGGTGTTCGCGAGTTCTCTTCAGGTACTCGTGTTATATTTTACCTGCTTTCAGTTCTCTTTTGTAGAGATTTGCAGGTGTTCGCGAGTTATCTTCTGGTACTCGCATTATATTTTATTCCTACTATAAGTTCTCTTTTGCAGAGATTAGCAGGTGTTTGCGAGTTCTCTTCAGGTACTCGCGTTATATTTTATTCCTGGTTTAAGTTCTCTTTTGCAGAGATTGGCAGGTGCTCGCGAGTTCACTTCTGGTACTCGCGTTATATTTTATACCTGCTTGAAGTTCTCTTTTGGAGAAATTAGCAGGCGTACGCTAGTTCTCTTCAGGTAGTCGCGTTATATTTTATTCCTTCTTTAAGTTCTCTTTTGTAGAGATTGGCAGGTGCTCGCGAGTTCTCTTTAGGTACTCGCGTTATATTTTATACCTTCTTGAAGTTCTCTATTGCAGAGATTAGTAGGTGTTCACGAGTTCTCTTCAGGTACTCGCGTTATATTATATACCTGCTTTAAGTTCTCTTTTGCAGAGATTAGCAGGTGTTGGCGAGTTCTCTACAGGTACTCGCCTTATATTTTATTCCTGCTTTAATTTCACTTTTGCAGAAATTAGCAGGTGTTCGCGAGTTCCTTTCAGTTACTCGCATTATATTGTATAACTGCATTGAGTTCTCTTTTGCAGAGATTGGCAGTGCTAGTGAGTTCTCTTCATGTACTCGCGTTATATTTTATACCTCCTTTGAGTTCTCTTTTGCAGAGATTGGCAAGTGCTCGCGAGTTCTCTTCAGGTTCTCGCATTATATTTTATACCTGCTTTGAGTTCTCTTTTGCAGAGATTGGCAGGTGCTCGCGAGTTCTCTTCAGGTACTCGCGTTATATTTTGTACCAGCTTTAAGTTCTCTTTTCCATAGATTCGCAGTAGTTCGCTAGTTCTTTTCAGGTACTCGCGTTATATTTTATACCTGCTTTTAGTTCTCTTTTCCAGAGATTAGCAGGTGTTCGCGAGTTCTCGTCAGGTACTCGCGTTATATTTTATTCCTGCTTTCAATTTTCTTTTCCAGAGATTAGCAGGTGTTCTCGTGTTCTCTTTAGGAACTCGCGTTATATTTTATACCTGCTTTAAGTTCTCTTTTACAGAGATTAGCAAGTGTTCACGAGTTCTCTTCAGGTACTCGCGTTATATTTTATACCTGCTTTAAGTTCTCTTTTGCAGAGATTAGCAGGTGTTCGCGAGTTCTCTTCGGGTACTCGCGTTATATTTTATACCTGCCTTCAGTTCTCTTTTGCAGAGATTAGCAGGTGTTTACGAGTTCTCTTCAGGTACTCGCGTTATATTTTATTCCTTCTTTAAGTTCTCTTTTCCAGAGATTAGCAGGTGTTCGCGAGTTCTCTTCAGGTACTCGCGTTATATTTTATACCTGCTTTCAGTTCTCTTTTGCAGAGATTAGCAGGTGTTCGCGAGTTCTCGAAAGGTACTCGCCTTATATTTTATTCCTACTTTAAGTTTCTTTTGCAGAGATTAGCAGGTGCTCGCGAGTTCTCTTCAGGTAATCGCGTTAAATTTTATTCTTGCTTTAAGTTCTTTTTTGCAGAAATTAGCAGGTGTTCGCGAGTTCCTTTCAGTTACTCCTATTAAATTGTATACCTGCTTTGAGTTATCTTTTGCAGAGATTGGTAGGTGCTCGCGAGTTCTCTTCAGGTACTCGTTTTATATTTTATACCTGCTTTGAGTTCTCTTTTGCAGAGATTGGCAGGTGCTCGCGAGTTCTCTTTAGGTACTCGCGTTATATTTTATACCTGCTTTGAGTTATCTTTTGCAGAGATTGGCATGTGCTCGCTAGTTCTCTTCAGGTACTCTCATTATATTTTATACCTACTTTGAGTTCTCTTTTGCAGAGATCGGCAGGTGCTCGCGAGTTCTCTTCATGTACTCGCGTTATATTTTGAGCCTGCTTAAAGTTCTCTTTTCCAGAGATTAGCAGGTGTTCGCGAGTTCTCGAAAGGTACTCGCGTTATATTTTATTCCTACTTTAAGTTTCTTTTGCAGAGATTAGCAGGTGCTCGCAAGTTCTATTCAGGTACTCGCGTTATATTTTATACCTGCTTTAAGTTCTCTTTTGCAGAGATTAGCAGGTGTTCGCGAGTTCCTTTCAGTTACTCACATTATATTGTATACCTGCTTTGAGTTCTCTTTTGCAGAGATTGGCAGGTGCTCGCGAGTTCTCTTCAGGTACTCGTGTTATATTTTATACCTGCTTTGAGTTCTCTTTTGCAGAGATTGACAGGTGCTCGCGAGTTCTCTTTAGGTACTCGCGTTATATTTTATACCTGCTTTGAGTTATCTTTTGCAGAGATTAGCAAGTGCTCGCGAGTTCTCTTCAGGTACTCGCGTTATATTTTATACCTACTTTGAGTTCTCTTTTGCAGAGATCGGCAGGTTCTCGCGAGTTCTCTTCAGGTACTCGCGTTATATTTTGTGTCAGCTTTAAGTTCTCTTTTCC
This sequence comes from Dactylorhiza incarnata, assembly GCA_033032865.1. Lineage (NCBI taxonomy): Eukaryota > Viridiplantae > Streptophyta > Magnoliopsida > Asparagales > Orchidaceae > Dactylorhiza > Dactylorhiza incarnata. The sequence continues at coordinate 3,642,631 of JAWHQI010000084.1, read as the reverse complement.
AGAGATTAGCAGGTGTTCGCGAGTTCTCTTTAGGTACTCGCGTTATATTTTATCCCTGCTTTAAGTTCTCTTTTCCAGAGATTAGCAATTGTTCGCGAGTTCTCTTCAGGTACTCGCGTTATATTGTATACCTTCTTTGAGTTCTCTTTTGCATAAATTGGCAGGTGCTCGTGAGTTCTCGTCAGGTACTCGCGTTATATTTCATACCTGCTTTGAGTTCTCTTTTGTATAGATTGGCAGGTGCTCGCGAGTTCTCTTCAGGTACTCGCGTTATATTTTATACCTGCTTTAAGTTCTGTTTTGCAGAGATTAGCAGTTGTTCGCGAGTTCTCTTCAGGTACTCGCGTTTTATCTTATTCCTGCTTTACGTTCTCTTTTGCAGAAATTAGCAGGTGTTCGCGAGTTCCTTTCAGTTACTCGCAGTATATTGTATAACTGCTTTTAGTTCTCTTTTGCAGAGATTGGCAAGTGCTCGCGAGTTCTCTTCAGGTACTCGTGTTATATTTTATACCTTCTTTGATTTCTCTTTTGCAGAGATTGGCAGGTGCTCGCGAGTTCTCTTCATGTACTCGCGTTATATTTTATACCAGCTTTAAGTTCTATTTTCCAGAGATTCGCAAGTGTTCGCGAATTCTCTTCAGGTACTCGCGTTATATTTTATACCTGCTTTTAGTTCTCTTTTCCAGAGATTAGCAGGTGTTCGCGAGTTCTCTTCAGGTACTAGCGTTATATTTTATTCCTGCTTTCAGTTCTCTTTTCCAGAGATTAGCATGTGTTCTCGAGTTCTCTTCAGGTACTCGCGTTATATTTTATACCTGCTTTCAGTTCTCTTTTACAAAGATTATCAGGTGTTCGTGAGTTCTCTTCAGGTAGTCGCTTTATATTTATTCCTGCTTTAAGTTCTTTTTTCCAGAGAATAGAAGGTGTTCGCGAGTTCTCTTAAGGTACCCGCATTATATTTTATTCCTACTTTATGTTCTCTTTTGCAGTGATTAGCAGGTGTTCGCGAGTTCTCTTCTGGTACTCGCGTTATATTTTATACCTGCTTTCAGTTCTCTTTTACAGAGATTAGGAGGTGTTCGCGAGTTCTCTTCAGGTGCTCGCGTTATATTTTATACCTGCTTTCATTTCTCTTTTGCAGAGATTAGCATGTGTTCGCGAGTTCTCTTCAAGTACTCGCATTATATTTTATTCCTGCTTTAAGTTCTCTTTTGCAGGGATTGGAAGGTGCTCGCGAGTTCACTTCAGGTACTCGCGGTATATTTTATACCTGCTTGAAGTTCTCTTTCGGAGAGATTATTAGGTGTTCGCGAGTTCTCTTTAGGTAGTCGCGTTATCTTTTATTCCTGCTTTAAGTTCTCTTTTGCAGAGATTGGCAGGTGCTCGTGAGTTCTCTTTAGGTACTCGCATTATATTTTATACCTTCTTGATCTTCTCTTTTGCAGAGATTACCAGGTGTTCGCGAGTTCTCTTCAGGTACTCGTGTTATATTTTATACCTGCTTTAAGTTCTCTTTTGCATAGATTAGCAGGTGTTCGTGAGTTCTGTTGACCCAGAAATCGGCGATCCTACCCTGGGAGGCCTCTTTTGCTACATTTTTGCAGATTATACGCCCGGGAAGGATTATACCTCACGCGAAGGCACTTTTTACACCCGAAGTGGTAGGAAGGGGCAGCCTCATCCTTCAAACCGCCCAAGTGGGGCGGCCTCTCCATTCAAACCGCCCAAGTGGGGCGGCCTCTCCATTCAAACTGCCCAGGTGGGGCGGCTTCTCCCTTCAAGTCGCCAAGGTGGGGCGGTCTCTCCCTTCAGACCGCGCGGGTAGGCGGCCTCCTCCTTCAGTCCGCGCGGGCAGGCGGCCTCCTCCTTCAGTCCGCGCGGGTAGGCGGCCTCCTCCTTCAGTCCGCGCGGGTAGGCGGCCTCCTCCTTCAGTCCGCGCGGGTAGGCGGCCCCCTCCTTCAGTCCGCGCGGGTAGGCGGCCTCCTCCTTCAGTCCGCGCGGGTAGGCGGCCTCCTCCTTCAGTCCGCGCGGGTAGGCGGCCTCCTCCTTCAGTCCGCGCGGGTAGGCGGCCTCCTCCTTCAGTCCGCGCGGGTAGGCGGCCTCCTCCTTCAGTCCGCGCGGGTAGGCGGCCTCCTCCTTCAGTCCGCACGGGTAGGCGGCCTCCTCCTTTAGTCCGCGCGGGTAGGCGGCCTCCTCCTTCAGTCCACGCGGGTAGAACTCCTGTCACCGGCTCACCGGAGGTGACGACATCGACCCAGAGCCTATAAATAGGACCCTCGACCATGAAGAAGGGACAGGCAAGTGGGGGGTCAAAACCGGCGGCTAGAAACAGTCAGACCGCACCAAGCTGCGACCTGTCCGGGCGACTTGTCCGGGCGACCTGTCCGGGCGACCTATCTGGGCGACCTGTCCGGGCGACCTGTCCGGGCGACCTCTGCGAACAGGCCGGGCGGCCTCGGCGACTAGTCCGGGCGACCTCGGCAAACAGCCTGCGCGGCTTATTCATTTCTTACCCGCAACTCTCTTGTATTTTCTCTTGTTTCCATGTACTAAGCATAACATGTTGTAATACAGATTATTAAATAAAGGGAAAGCCCGTCGCAGGAGTGGCATTTGCCGCGGCGGGCGAAGTCTGGCCTCGCCGCAAGCTAGCGGCCCCCTCTTCTCTTCTCTCGTTCAGCTATTCATTTGCGACTCAAGTAACCAGCTACTCGACCACTACCCCCTCTTTTTCCTCTGGGATTGAGCATCGAGGGCGTGGGGACAATTTTGGATTCAACAAGTTCTCTTCAAGTACTCGCGTTATATTTTATTCCTGCTTTAAGTTCTCTTTTGCAGAATTAGCAGGTGTTCACGAGTTCCTTTCAGTTACTCGCATTATATTGTATACCTACTTTGAGTTCTTTTTAGCAGAGATTGGCAGTGCTAGCGAGTTCTCTTCATGTACTCGCGTTAGATTTTATACCTGCTTTGAGATCTCTTTTCAGAGATTGGCAGGTGCTCGCGAGTTCTCTTCAAGTACTCGCGTTATATTTTATACCTGCTTTGAGTTCTCTTTTGCAGAGATTGGCAGGTGCTTGCGAGTTCTCTTCAGGTACTCGCGTTATATTTTGTACCTGCTTTAAGTTCTCTTTTCCAGAGATTTGCAGGTGCTCGCGAGTTCTCTTCAGGTTGTCGCATTATATTTTATATCTACTTTAAGTTCTCTTTTCCAGAGATTAGCAGGTGTTCGCGAGTTCTCTTCAAGTACTCGCGTTATATTTTATTCCTGCTTTCAGTTCTCTTTTCCAGAGATTAGCAGGTGTTCGTGAGTTCTCTTCGGGTACTCGCATTATATTTTATAACTGCTTTCAGATCACTTTTGCAGAGATTAGCAGGTGTTCGCGAGTTCTCTTCAGGTACTCGCGTTATATTTTATTCCTGCTTTAAGTTCTCTTTTGCAGAGATTAGCAGGTGTTCGCGAGTTCTCTTCAGGTACTCGTGTTTTATTTTGTTCCTTCTTTAAGTTCTCTTTTCTAAAGATTAGCAGGTGTTCGCGAGTTCTCTTCAGAGACTCGTATTATATTTTACCTGCTTTCAGTTCTCTTTTGCAGAGATTAGCAGGTGTTCGCGAGTTATCTTCAGGCACTCGCGTTATATTTTATTCCTCCTTTAAGTTCTCTTTTGCAGAGATTAGCAGGTGTTTGCGAGTTCTCTTCAGGTACACGCGTTATATTTTATTCCTGCTTTAAGTTCTCTTTTGCAGAGATTGGCAGGTGCTCGCGAGTTCACTTCAGGTACTCGCGTTATATTTTATACCTGCTTGAAGTTCTCTTTTGGAGAAATTAGCAGGTGTTCGCTAGTTCTCTTCAGGTGGTCGCGTTTTATTTTTTTCCTTCTTTCAGTTCTCTTTTGCAGAGATTGGCAGGTGCTCGTGAGTTCTCTTTAGGTACTCGCGTTATTTTTTATACCTTCTTGTAGTTCTCTTTTGCAGAGATTAGCAGGTGTTCACGAGTTCTCTTCAGGTACTCGCGTTATAATTTATACCTGCTTTAAGATCACTTTTGCAGAGATTTGCAGGTGTTCGCGAGTTCTCCTCAGGTACTCGCGTTATATTTTATTCCTGGTTTAAGTTCTCTTTTGCAGAAATTAGCAGGTGTTCGCGAGTTCCTTTCAGTTACTCGCATTATATTGTATAACTGCTTTGAGTTCTCTTTTGTAGAGATTGGCAGTGCTAGCGAGTTCTCTTCATGTACTCGCGTTAGATTTTATACCTGCTTTGAGTTCTCTTTTGCAGAGATTGGCAGGTGCTCGCGAGTTCTCTTCAAGTACTCGCGTTATATTTTATACCTGCTTTGAGTTCTCTTTTGCAGAGATTGGTAGGTGCTCGCGAATTCTCTTCAGGTACTCGCGTTATATTTTGTACCAGCTTTAAGTTCTCTTTTCCAGAGATTCATAGTAGTTCGCGAGTTCTTTTCAGGTACTCGCGTTATATTTTATACCTGCTTTTAGTTCTCTTTTCTAGAGATTAGCAGGTGTTCGCGAGTTCTCTTCATGTACTCCCGTTATATTTTATTCCTGCTTTCAGTTCTCTTTTCCAGAGATTAGCAGGCGTTCGCGAGTTCACTTCAGGTACTCGCGTTATAATTTATAACTGCTTTCAGTTCTCTTTTATAGAGATTAGCAGGTGTTCGCGAGTTCTCTTCAGGTACTCGCGTTATATTTTATTCCTGCTTTAAGTTCTCTTTTGCAGAGATTAGAAGGTGTTCGCGGGTTCTCTTCAGGTACTCGAGTTTTATTTTATTCCTGCTTAAGTTCTCTTTTGTAGAGATTAGCAGGTGTTCGCGAGTTCTCTTCAGGTACTCGCGTTATATTTTATACCTGCTTTCAGTTCTCTTTTGCATAGATTAGCAGGTGTTCGCGAGTTCTCTTCAGGTACTCGCGTAAATTCTTTAATACCTGCTTTGAGTTCTCTTTTTGCAGAGATTAGCAGGTGATCGCGATTTCTCTTCAGGTACTCGCGTTAAATTCTTTAATACCTGCTTTCAGTTCTCTTTTTGAAGAGATTAGCAGGTGATCGCGAGTTCTTCTCAGGTACTCGCGTTAAACTCTTTAATACCTGCTTTGAGTTCTCTTTTGCAGAGATTAGCAGATGATCGCGATTTCTCTTCATGAACTCGAGTTAAATTCTGTAATACCTTCTTTAAGTTCTCTTTTGCTGAGATTAGCAGGTGTTCGCGAGTTCCTTTCAGTTACTCACATTATATTGTATACCTTCTTTGAGTTCTCCTTTGTAGAGATTGGCAGGTGCTCGTGAGTTCTCTTAAGGTACTCGTGTTATATTTTATACCTGCTTTGAGTTTTCTTTTGTAGAGATTGGCAGGTGCTCGCGAGTTCTCTTCAGGTATTCGCGAGTTCTCTTCAGGTACTCGCGTTTTATTTTATTCCTGCTTTAAGTTCTCTTTTCCAGAGATTAGAAGGTGTTCGCGAGTTCTCTTCAGGTACCCGCGTTATATTTCATTCCTGCTTGATGTTCTCTTTTGCAGTGATTAGCAGGTGTTCGCGAGTTCTCTTCAGGTACTCGCGTTATATTTTATACCTGCTTTCAGTTCTATTTTGCAGAGATTAGCAGGTGTTCGTGCGTTCTCTTCAGGTACTCGTGTTATGTTTTATGCCTGCTTTCAGTTCTGTTTTGTAGAGATTAGCATGTGATCGCGAGTTCTCTTCAGGTACTCGCATTATATTTTATTCCTGCTTTAAGTTCTCTTTTGCAGAGATTGGCAGGTGCTCGTGAGTTCTCTTTAGGTACTCGCATTATATTTTATACCTTCTTGAAGTTCTCTTTTGCAAATATTAGCTGGTGTTCGAGCGTTCTCTTCAGGTACTCGAGTTATATTTTATACCTGCTTTAAGTTCTCCATTGCAGAGATTAGCAGGTGTTCGTTAGTTCTCTTCATGTACTCGCATTATATTTTATTCCTGCTTTAAGTTCTCTTTTGCAGAATTAGCAGGTGTTTGCGAGTTCCTTTCAGTTACTCGCATTATATTGTATACCTTCTTTGAGTTCTCTTTTGCAGAGATTAGCAGTGCTAGCGAGTTCTCTTCATGTACTCGCGTTATATTTTACACCTGCTTTGAGTTCTCTTTTACAGAGATTTTGAGGTGCTCGCGAGTTCTCTTCAGGTACTCACGTTATATTTTATACCTGCTTTGAGTTCTCTTTTGCAGAGATTGGCAGGTGCTCGCGTGTTCTCTTCAGGTACTCGGGTTATATTTTGTACCTGCTTTAAGTTCTCTTTTCCAGAGATTAGCAGGTGTTCGCGAGTTATCTTCAGGTAGTCGCGTTATATTTTATTCCTGCTTTCAGTTCTCTTTTCCAGAGATTTGCAGGTGTTAGAGAGTTCTCTTCAGGTACTCGAATTATATTTTATACCTGCTTTCAGTTCTCTTTTGCAGAGATTAGCAGGTGTTCGCGAGTTCTCTTCAGGTACTCGCGTTATATTTTATTCCTGCTTTAAGTTCTCTTTTGCAGAGATTAGCAGGTGTTCGCGAGTTCTCTTCAAGTACTCGAGTTTTATTTTATTCCTGCTTTAAGTTCTCTTTTCCAGAGATTAGCAGGTGTTCGCGAGTTCTCTTCAGGTACTCGTGTTATATTTTACCTGCTTTCATTTCTCTTTTGCAGAGATTAGCAGGTGTTCGCGAGTTATCTTCAGGTACTCGTGTTTTATTTTATTCCTGCTTTAAGTTCTCTTTTGCAAAGATTAGCAGGTGTTTGGGAGTTCTCTTCAGGTACTCGTGTTATATTTTATTCCTGCTTTAAGTTCTCTTTTGCAGAGATTGGCAGGTGCTCGTGAGTTCTCTTCAGGTACTCATGTTATATTTTATACCTGCTTTCAGTTCTCTTTTACAGAGATTAGCAGGTGTTCGCGAGTTATCTTCAGGTACTCGCATTATATTTTATTCCTTCTTTAAGTTCTCTTTTGCAGAGATTAGAAGGTGTTCACGAGTTCTCTTCAGGTACTCGAGTTTTATTATTCCTGCTTTAAGTTCTATTTTGCAGAGATTAGCAGGTGTTCGCGAGTTCTCTTCAGGTACTCGTGTTATATTTTATACCTGCTTTCAGTTCTCTTTTGCAGAGATTAGCAGGTGTTCGCGTGTTCTCTTCAGGTACTCGCGTAAATTCTTTAATACCTGCTTTGAGTTCTCTTTTTGCAGAGATTAGCAGGTGATCGCGAGTTTTCCTCAGGTATTCGCGTTAAATTCTTTAATACCTGCTTTGAGTTCTCTTTTTGAAGAGATTAGCAGGTGATCGCGAGTTTTCTCAGGAACTCGCGTTAAACTCTTTAATACCTGCTTTGAGTTCTCTTTTGCAGAGATTAGCAGGTGATCGCGATTTCTCTTCATGTACTCGCGTTAAATTTTTTAATACCTGCTTTAAGTTCTCTTTTGCAGAGATTAGCAGGTGTTCGCGAGTTCCTTTCAGTTGCTCAAATTATATTGTATACCTTCTTTGAGTTCTCTTTTGCAGAGATTGGCAGGTGCTCGTGAGTTCTCTTCAGGTACTCGCGTTATATTTTATACCTGCTTTGAGTTCTCTTTTGTAGAGATTGGCAGGTGCTCGCGAGTTCTCTTCATTTACTCGCGTTATATTTTGTACCTGCTTTAAGTTCTCTTTTCCAGATATTTGCAGGTGTTCGCGAGTTCTCTTCAGGTACTCGCATTATATTTTATACCTACTTTAAGTTCTCTTTCCAGAGATTAGCAGGTGTTCACGAGTTCTCTTCAGGTACTCGCGTTATATTTTATTCCTTCTTTCAGTTCTCTTTTCCAGAGATTAGCAGGTGTTAGCGAGTTCTCTTCGGGTACTCGAATTATATTTTATACCTGCTTTGAGTTCTCTTTTGCAGAGATTAGCAGTGCTAGCGAGTTCTCTTCAGGTGTTCGCGATTTCTCTTCCGGAACTCACGTTATATTTTATTCCTGCTTTAAGTTCTCTTTTGCAGAGATTAACAGGTGTTCGCGAGTTCTCTTCTGGTACTCGAGTTTAATTTTGTTCCTGCTTTAAGTTCTCTTTTCCAGAGATTAGCAGGTGTTCGCGAGTTCTCTTCAGGTACTCATGTTATATTTTACCTATTTTCAGTTGTCTTTTGCAGAGATTAGCGGGTGTTCGCGAGTTATCTTCAGGTACTCGCGTTATATTTTATTCCTGCTTTAAGTTCTCTTTTGCATAGATTAGCAGGTGTTTGCGAGTTCTCTTCAGGTACTCACGTTATATTTTATTCGTGCTTTAAGTTCTCTTTTGCAGAGATTGGCAGGTGCTAGCGAGTTCACTTCAAGTACTCGAGTTATATTTTATACCTGCTTGAAGTTCTCTTTTGGAGAAATTAGCAGGTGTTCGCTAGTTCTCTTCAGGTTGTCGCGTTTTATTTTATTCCTTCTTTAAGTTCTCTTTTGCAGAGATTTGCAGGTGCTCGTGAGTTCTCTTTAGGTACTCGCGTTATATTTTATACCTTCTTGAAGTTCTCTTTTGTAGAGATTAGCAGGTGTTCGCGAGTTCTCTTCAGGTACTCGCGTTATATTTTATACCTGCTTTAAGTTCTCTTTTGTAGAGATTAACAGGTGTTCGCGAGTTCTCTTCAGGTACTCGCGTTATATATTATTCCTGCTTTAAGTTCTCTTTTGCAGAAATTAGCAGGTGTTCGCGAGTTCCTTTCAGTTACTCGCATTATATTGTATAACTTCTTTGAGTTCTCTTTTGCAGAGATTGGCAGTGCTAGCGAGTTCTCTTCATGTACTCGCGTTATATTTTATACCTTCTTTGAGTTCTCTTTTGCAGAGATTGGCAGGTGATCGCGAGTCCTCTTCAGGTACTCTCGTTATATTTTATACCTGCTTTGAGTTCTCTTTTGCAGAGATTGGCAGGTGATCGCGAGTTCTCTTCAGGTACTCGCGTTATATTTTGTACCAGCTTTAAGTTCACTTTTCCAGAGATTCGCAGTAGTTCGCGAGTTCTTTTCACGTACTCGCGTTATATTTATACCTGCTTTGAGTTCTCTTTTCCAGAGATTAGCAGGTGTTCGCGAGTTCTCTTCAGGTACTCGCGTTATATTTTATTCCTGCTTTCAGTTCTCTTTTCCAGAGATTAGCAGGTGTTCGCGAGTTCTCTTCAGGTACTAGCGTTATATTTTATACCTGCTTTCAGTTCTCTTTTACAGAGATTAGCAAATGTTCGCGAGTTCTCTTCAGGTACTCGCGTTATATTTTATTCCTGCTTTAAGTTCTCTTTTGCAGAGATTAGAAGGTGTTCCTGAGTTTTCTTTAGGTACTCGAGTTTTAGTTTATTCCTGCGTTATGTTCTCTTTTGCAGAGATTAGCAGGTGTTCCTGAGTTCTCTTCCGGTACTCGCGTTATATATTATACCTGCTTTAAGTTCTCTTTTGCAGAGATTGGCAGGTGCTCGCGAGTTCACTTCAGGTACTCGCGTTATATTTTATACCTGCTTGAAGTTCTCTTTTGGAGAAATTAGAAGGTGTTTGCTAGTTCTCTTCAGGTAGTCGCGTTTTATTTTATTCCTTCTTTAAGTTCTCTTTTGCAGAGATTGGCAGGTGCTCATGAGTTCTCTTTAGGTACTCGCGTTATATTTTATACCTTCTTGAAGTTCTCTTTTGCAGAGATTAACAGGTGTTCGCGAGTTCTCTTCAGGTACTCGCGTTATATTTTATACCTGCTTTAAGTTCTCTTTTGCAGAGATTAGCAGGTGTTCGCGAATTCTCTTCAGGTACTCGGATTATATTTTATTCCTGCTTTAAGTTCTCTTTTGCAGAAATTAGCAGGTGTTCGCGAGTTCCTTTCATTTACTCGCATTATATTGTATAACTGCATTGAGTTCTCTTTTGCAGAGATTGGCAGTGCTGGCGAGTTCTCTTCATGTACTCGCGTTATATTTTATACCTGCTTTGAGTTCTCTTTTGCAGAGATTGGCAGGTGCTCGCGAGTTCTCTTCAGGTACTCGCGTTATATTTTATACCTACTTTGAGTTCTCTTTTGCAGAGATTGGCAGGTACTCGCGAGTTCTCTTCAGGTACTCGCGTTATATTTTGTACCAGCTTTAAGTTCTCTTTTCCAGAGATTCACATTAGTTCGCTAGTTTTTTTCAGGTACTCGCGTTATATTTTATACTTGCTTTTAGTTCTTTTTTCCAGAGATTAGCAGGTGTTCGCTAGTTCTCTTCAGGTACTCACGTTATATTTTATTCCTGCTTTTAGTTCTCTTTTCCAGAGATTAGGAGGTGTTCGCGAGTTCTCTTCAGGTACTCGAGTTATATTTTATACCTGCTTTCATTTCTCTTTTACAGAAATTAGCAGGTGTTCGCGAGTTCTCTTCAGGTACTCTCGTTATATTTTATTCCTGCTTTAAGTTCTCTTTTGTAGAGATTAGCAGGTGTTCGCGAGTTCTCTTCAGGTACTCGAGTTTTATTTTATTCCTGCTTTAAGTTCTCTTTTGCAGAGATTAGCAGGTGTTCAGGAGTTCTCTACAGGTACTCGTGTTATATTTTATACATGATTTCAGTTCTCTTTTGCAGAGACTAGCAGGTGTTCGCGAGTTCTCTTTAGGTACTCGCGTAAATTCTTTAATACCTGCTTTGAGTTCTCTTTTTGCAGAGATTAGCAGGTGATCGCGAGTTCTCTTCAGGTACTCTCGTTAAATTCTTTAATACCTTCTTTGAGTTCTCTTTTTGAAGAGATTAGCAGGTGATCGCGAGTTCTTCTCAGGTACTCGCGTTAAACTCTTTAATACCTGCTTTGAGTTCTCTTTTGCAGAGATTAGCAGGTGATCGCGATTTCTCTTCATGTACTCGCGTTAAATTCTTTAAAACCTGCTTTAAGTTCTCTTTTGCAGAGATTAGCAGGTGTTCGCGAGTTCCTTTCAGTTACTCACATTATATTGTATACCTTCTTTGAGTTCTCTTTTGCATAAATTGGCAGGTGCTCATGAGTTCTCGTCAGGTACTCGCGTTATATTTCATACCTGCTTTGAGTTCTCTTTTGTAGAGATTGGCAGGTGCTCGCGAGTTCTCTTCAGGTACTCGCGTTATATTTTATACCTGCTTTAAGTTCTATTTTGCAGAGATTAGCAGTTGTTCGCGAGTTCTCTTCAGGTACTCGCGTTTTATCTTATTCCTGCTTTAAGTTCTCTTTTGCAGAGATTAGTAGGTGTTCGTGAGTTCTCTTCAGGTACCCACATTATATTTTATTCCTGCTTTAAGTTCTCTTTTGCAGAGATTAGCAGGTGTTCGCGAGTTCTCTTCAGGTACTCGCGTTATATTTTATACCTGCTTTCAGTTCTCTTTTACAGAGATTAGCAGGCTTCGTGAGTTCTCTTCAGGTACTCGCGTTATATTTTATACCTGCTTTCAGTTCTCTTTTGCAGAGATTAGCAGGTGTCACGAGCTCTCTTCAAGTACTCGCATTATATTTTATTCCTGCTTTAAGTTCTCTTTTGCAGAGATTGGCAGGTGCTCGCGAGTTCACTTCAGGTACTCGCGTTATATTTTATACCTGCTAGAAATTCTCTTTTGGAGAGACTAGCAGGTGTTCACGAGTTCTCTCAGGTACTCACGTTATATTTTATACCTGCTTTAAGTTCTCTTTTGCAGAGATTAGCAAGTGTTCGCGAGTTCTCTTTAGGTGCTCGCGTTATATTTTATTCTTGCTTTAAGTTCTCTTTTGTAGAGATTAGCAGGTGTTCACGAGTTCTCTTCAGGTACTCGCGTTATATTTTATACCTGCTTTCAGTTCTCTTTTGCAGAGATTAGCAGGTGATTGCGAGTTCTCTTCAGGTACTCGCATAAATTCTTTAATACCTGCTTTGAGTTCTATTTTTGCAGAGATTAGCAAGTGATTGCGAGTTCTCTTCAGGTACTCGCGTTAAATTATTTAATACCTGCTTTGAGTTCTCTTTTTGAAGAGATTAGCAGGTGATCGCGAGTTCTTCTCAGGTACTCGCATTAAACTCCTTAATACCTGCTTTGAGTTCTCTTTTGCAGAGATTAGCATGTGATCGTGAGTTCTCTTCAGGTACTCGCGTTAAACTATTTAATACCTGCTTCGAATTCTCTTTTGCAGAGATTATCAGGTGATCGCTAGTTCTCTTCAGCTGCTCGCATTAAACTCTTTAATACCTGCTTTGAGTTCTCTTTTGCAGAGATTAGCAGGTGATCACGAGTTCTCTTCAGGTACTAGCATTGAACTCATTAATACCTGCTTTGAGATCTCTTTTGCAGAGATTAGCAGGTGATCGCGATTTCTCTTCAGGTACTCGCGTTAAATTCTTTAATACCTGCTTTAAGTTCTCTTTTGTAGAGATTAGCAGGTGCTCGCGAGTTCTCTTCAGGTACTCGCGTTATATTTTATACCTGCTTTATGTTCGCTTTTCCAGAGATTAGCAGGTGTTCGCGAGTTCTCTTCAGGTACTCGCGTTATATTTTATACTTGCTTTAAGTTCTCTTTTCAAGAGATTAGTAGGTGTTCGCGAGTTCTCTTCAGGTACTCGCGTTATATTATATACCTGCTTTAAGTTCTGTTTTGCAGAGATTAGCAGGTGTTCGCGATTTCTCTTCATGTACTCGCGTTTTAATTTATTCCTGCTTTAAGTTCTCTTTTCCAGAGATTAGCAAGTGTTCGCGAGTTCTCTTCAGGTACCAGCGTTATATTTTATTCCTGCTTTAAGTTCTCTTTTGTAGAGATTAGCAGGTGTTCACCAGTTCTCTTCAGGTACTCGCGTTATATTTTATACCTGCTTTGAGTTCTCTTCAGGTACTCGCGTAAATTCTTTAATACCTGCTTTGAGTTCTCTTTTTGCAGAGATTAGCAGGTGATCGCGAGTTCTCTTCAGGTACTCACGTTAAATTCTTTAATACCTTCTTTGAGTTCTCTTTTTGAAGAGATTAGCAGGTGAGTTTCAGACATCCCGCAAAAGAAAAAAGAGTATAAAAAAAAACAATCGCGAGTTCTTCTTAGGTACTCGCGTTAAACTCTTTAATTCCTGTTTTGAGTTCTCTTTTGCAGAGATTTGCAGGTGATCGCGATTTCTCTTCATGTACTCGCGTTAAATTCTTTAATATCTGCTTTAAGTTCTCTTTTGCAGAGATTAGCAGGTGTTCGCGAGTTCCTTTCAGTTACTCACATTATATTGTATACCTTCTTTGAGTTCTCTTTTGCATAGATTGGCAGGTGCTCGTGAGTTCTCTTCAGGTACTCGCGTTATATTTCATACCTGCTTTGAGTTCTCTTTTGTAGAGATTGGCAGGTGCTCGCGAGTTCTCTTCAGGTACTCGCGTTATATTTTATACCTGCTTTAAGTTCTGTTTTGCAGAGATTAGCAGTTGTTCGCGAGTTTTCTTCAGGTACTCGCGTTTTATTTTATTCCTGCTTTAAGTTCTCTTTTACAGAGATTAGTAGGTGTTCGCGAGTTCTCTTCAGGTACGCACGTTATATTTTATTCCTGCTTTAAGTTCTTCTCTTTTGCAGAGATTAGGAGGTGTTCGCGAGTTCTCTTCAGGTACTCGCGTTATATTTTATACCTGCTTTCAGTTCTCTTTTGCAGAGATTAGCAGATGTTCGTGAGTTCTCTTCGAGTACTCGCGTTATATTTTATACCTGCTTTCAGTTCTCTTTTGCAGAGATTAGCAGATGTTCACGAGCTCTCTTCAGGTACTCGCATTATATTTTATTCCTACTTTAAGTTCTCTTTTGCATTGATTGGCAGGTGCTCGCGAGTTCACTTCAGGTACTCGCGTTATATTTTATACCTGCTTGAAATTCTCTTTTGGAGAGATTAGCAGGTGTTCGCGAGTTCTCTCAGGTACTCGCGTTATATTTTATACCTGCTTTAAGTTCTCTTTTGCAGAGATTAGCAAGTGTTCGCGAGTTCTCTTTAAGTACTCGCGTTATATTTTATTCTTGCTTTAAGTTCTCTTTTGCAGAGATTAGTGGGTGTTCGCAAGTTCTCTTCAGGTACTCGCGTTATATTTTATACCTGCTTTTAGTTCTCTTTTGCAGAGATTAGCAGGTGATTGCGAGTTCTCTTCAGGTACTCGCATAAATTCTTTAATACCTGCTTTGAGTTCTCTTTTTGCAGAGATTAGCAGGTGATTGCGAGTTCTCTTTAGGTACTCGCGTTATATTTTATTCTTGCTTTAAGTTCTCTTTTGTAGAGATTAACAGGTGTTCGCGAGTTCTCTTCAGGTACTCGCATTATATTTTATACCTGCTTTCAGTTCTCTTTTGCAGAGATTAGCAGGTGATTGCGAGTTCTCTTCAGGTACTCGCATAAATTCTTTAATACCTGCTTTGAGTTTTATTTTTGCAGAGATTAGCAGGTGATTGCGAGTTCTTCTCAGGTACTCGCGTTAAACTCCTTAATACCAGCTTTGAGTTCTCTTTTGCAGAGATTAGCATGTGATCCTGAGTTCTCTTCAGGTACTCGCGTTAAACTATTTAATACCTGCTTCGAATTCTCTTTTGCAGAGATTATCAGGTGATCGCTAGTTCTCTTCAGCTACTCCCATTAAACTCTTTAATACCTGCTTTGAGTTCTCTTTTGCAGAGATTAGCAGGTGATCACGAGTTCTCTTCAGGTACTAGCATTGAACTCATTAATACCTGCTTTGAGATCTCTTTTGCAGAGATTAGCAGGTGATCGCGATTTCTCTTCAGGTACTCGCGTTAAATTCTTTAATACCTACTTTAAGTTCTCTTTTGTAGAGATTAGCAGGTGCTCGCGAGTTCTCTTCAGGTACTCGCGTTATATTTTATACCTGCTTTATGTTCTCTTTTCCAGAGATTAGCAGGTGTTCGCGAGTTCTCTTCAGGTACTCGCGTTATATTTTATACCTGCTTTAAGTTCTCTTTTCCAGAGATTAGTAGGTGTTCGCGAGTTCTCTTCAGGTACTCGCGTTATATTATATACCTACTTTAAGTTCTCTTTTGCAGAGATTAGCAGGTGTTCGCGATTTCTCTTCAAGTACTCGCATTTTAATTTATTCCTGCTTTAAGTTCTCTTTTCCAGAGATTAGCAAGTGTTCGCGAGTTCGCTTCAGGTACCAGCGTTATATTTTATTCCTGCTTTAAGTTTTCTTTTGTAGAGATTAGCAGGTGTTCACCAGTTCTCTTCAGGTACTCGCGTTATATTTTATACCTGCTTTGAGTTCTCTTCAGGTACTCGCGGAAATTCTTTAATACCTGCTTTGAGTTCTCTTTTTGCAGAGATTAGCAGGTGATCGCGAGTTCTCTTCAGGTACTCTCGTTAAATTCTTTAATACCTTCTTTGAGTTCTCCTTTTGAAGAGATTAGCCGGTGATCGCGAGTTCTTCTCAGGTACTCGCGTTAAACTCTTTAATACATGCTTTGAGTTCTCTTTTGCAGAGATTTGCAGGTGATCGCGATTTCTCTTCATATACTCGCGTTAAATTCTTTAATACCTGCTTTAAGTTCTCTTTTGCAGAGATTAGCAGGTGTTCGCGAGTTCCTTTCAGTTACTCACATTATATTGTATACCTTCTTTGAGTTCTCTTTTGCATAGATTGGCAGGTGCTCGTGAGTTCTCTTCAGGTACTCGCGTTATATTTCATACCTGCTTTGAGTTCTCTTTGTAGAGATTGGCAGGTGCTCGCGAGTTCTCTTCAGGCACTCGCGTTATATTTTATACCTGCTTTAAGTTCTGTTTTGCAGAGATTAGCAGTTGTTCGCGAGTTTTCTTCAGGTACTCGCGTTTTATTTTATTCCTGCTTTAAGTTCTCTTTTCCAGAGATTTGTAGGTGTTCGCGAGTTCTCTTCAGGTACGCACGTTATATTTTATTCCTGCTTTAAGTTCTCTTTTGCATAGATTAGCAGGTGTTCGCGAGTTCTCTTCAGGTACTCGCGTTATATTTTATACCTGCTTTCAGTTCTCTTTTGCAGAGATTAGCAGGTGTTCGTGAGTTCTCTTCAGGTACTCGCGTTATATTTTATACCTGCTTTCAGTTCTCTTTTGCAGAGATTAGCAGGTGTTCACGAGCTCTCTTCAGGTACTCGCATTATATTTTATTCCTGCTTTAAGTTCTCTTTTGCAGAGATTGGCAGGTGCTCGCGAGTTCACTTCAGGTACTCGCGTTATATTTTTTACCTGCTTGAAATTCTCTTTTGGAGAGATTAGCAGGTGTTCGAGAGTTCTCTCAGGTACTCGCATTATATTTTATACCTGCTTTAAGTTCTCTTTTGCAGAGATTAGCAAGTGTTCGCGAGTTCACTTTAGGTACTCGCGTTATATTTTATTCTTGCTTTAAGTTCTCTTTTGCAGAGATTAGTAGGTGTTCGCGAGTTCTCTTCAGGTACTCGCGTTATATTTTATACCCGCTTTCAGTTCCCTTTTGCAGAGATTAGCAGGTGATTGCGAGTTCTCTTCAGG
Organism: Dactylorhiza incarnata; assembly: GCA_033032865.1. Lineage (NCBI taxonomy): Eukaryota > Viridiplantae > Streptophyta > Magnoliopsida > Asparagales > Orchidaceae > Dactylorhiza > Dactylorhiza incarnata. The sequence continues at coordinate 3,626,206 of JAWHQI010000084.1, read as the reverse complement.
TACTCGCATAAATTCTTTAATACCTGCTTTGAGTTCTCTTTTTGCAGAGATTAGCAGGTGATTGCGAGTTCTCTTCAGGTACTCGTGTTAAATTCTTTAATACCTGCTTTGAGTTCTCTTTTTGAAGAGATTAGCAGGTGATCGCGAGTTCATCTCAGGTACTCGCATTAAACTCTTTAATACCTGCTTTGAGTTCTCTTTTGCAGAGATTAGCATGTGATCGTGAGTTCTCTTCAGGTACTCGCATTAAACTATTTAATACCTGCTTCGAATTCTCTTTTGCAGAGATTATCAGGTGATCGCTAGTTCTCTTCAGCTACTCGCATTAAACTCTTTAATACCTTCTTTGAGTTCTCTTTTGCAGAAATTAGCAGGTGATCACGAGTTCTCTTCAGGTACTAGCATTGAACTCATTAATACCTGCTTTGAGATCTCATTTGCAGAGATTAGCAGGTGATCGCGATTTCTCTTCAGGTACTCGCGTTAAATTCTTTAATACTTGCTTTAAGTTCTCTTTTGTAGGGATTAACAGGTGCTCGCGAGTTCTCTTCAGGTACTCGAGTTATATTTTATACCTGCTTTATGTTCTCTTTTCCAGAGATTAGCAGGTGTTCGCGAGTTCTCTTCAGGTACTCGCGTTATATTTTATACCTACTTTAAGTTCTCTTTTCCAGAGATTAGTAGGTGTTCGCGAGTTCTCTTCAGGTACTCGCGTTATATTATATGCCTGCTTTAAGTTCTCTTTTGCAGAGATTAGCAGGTGTTCACGATTTCTCTTCAGGTACTCGCGTTTTAATTTATTCCTGCTTTAAGTTCTCTTTTCCAGAGATTAGCAAGTGTTCGCGAGTTCTCTTCAGGTACCAACGTTATATTTTATTCCTGCTTTAAGTTCTCTTTTGTAGAGATTAGCAGGTGTTCACCAGTTCTCTTCAGGTACTCGCGTTGTATTTTATACCTGCTTTCAGTTCTCTTTTGCAGAGACTAACAGGTGTTCGCAAGTTCTCTTCAGGTACTCGCGTTATATTTTATACCTGCTTTCAGTTCTCTTTTGCAGATATTAGCAGGTGTTCGCGAGTTCTCTTTAGGTACTCTCGTTTTATTTTATTCCTGCTTTAAGTTCTCTTTTCCAGAGATTAGCAGGTGTTTGCGAGTTCTCTATAGGTACCCGCGTTATATTTTATTCCTGCTTAAGATCTCTTTTGCAGAAATTAGCAGGTGTTCGCGAGTTCTCTTCAGGTACTCGAGTTATATTTTATACCTGCTTTCAGTTCTCTTTTGCAGAGATTAACAGGTGTTCGCGAGTTCTCTTCAGGTACTCGTGTTATATTTTATACCTGCTTTCAGTTCTCTTTTGCAGAGATTAACAGGTGTTCGCGAGTTCTCTTCAGGTACTCGTGTTATATTTTATACCTGCTTTCAGTTCTCTTTTGCAGAGATTTGCAGGTGTTTGCGAGTTCTCTTCAGCTACTCGCGTTATATTTTATACTTGCTTTGAGTTCTCTTTTGCAGAGATTGACAGGTACTCGCGAGTTCTCTTCAGGTACTCGCGTTATATTTTGTAACTGCTTTAAGTTCTCTTTTCAGAGATTAGCAGGTGTTCGCGAGTTCTCTTCAGGTACTCGTGTTATATTTTATACCTACTTTAAGTTCTCTTTTTCAGAGATTAGCAGGTGTTCGCGAGATCTCTTCAGGTATTCGCATTATATTTTAAACATGCTTTAAGTTCTCTTTTGCAGAGATTAGCAGGTGTTTGCGAGTTCTCTTCAAGTATTTGCGTTATATTTTATTCCTGCATTAAGTTCTCTTTTTGAAGAAATTAGCAGGTGATCGCGAGTTCTCCTCAGGTACTCGCGTTAAACTCTTTAATACATGCTTTGAATTCTCTTTTGCAGAGATTAGCAGGTGATCGCGAGTTCTCTTCAGGTACTCGCGTTAAACTCTTTAATACCTTCTTTGAGTTCTCTTTTGCAGAGATTAGCAGGTGATCGCGAGTTCTCTTCAGATACTCGTGTTAAACTCTTTAATACCTACTTTGAGTTCTCTTTTGCAGAGATTAGCAGGTGATCGCGAGTTCTCTTCAGGTACTCGCGTTAAACTCATTAATACCTACTTTGAGTTCTATTTTGCAGAGATTAGTAGGTGATCGCGAGTTCTCTTCAGGTACTCGCGTTAAACTCCTTAATACCTGCTTTGAGTTCTCTTTTGCAGAGATTAGCAGGTGATTGCGAGTTCTCTTCAGGTACTCGCGTTAAACTCTTTAATACCTGCTTTGAGTTCTCTTTTGCAGAGATTAGCAGGTGATCGCGAGTTCTCTTCAGGTACTCGCGTTAAATTGTTTAATACCTATTTTCAGTTCTCTTTTTGCAGAGATTAGCAAGTGATTGCGACTTCTTCTCAGGTACTCGCGTTAAACTCTTTAATACCTGCTTTGAGTTCTCTTTTGCATAGATTAGCAGGTGATCGCGAGTTCTCTTCAGGTACTCGCGTTAAACTCTTTAATACCTGCTTTGAGTTCTCTTTTGCAGAGATTAGCAGGTGATTGCGAGTTCTCTTCAGGCACTCCCGTTAAACTCTTTAATACCTGCCTTGAGTTCTCTTTTTGCAGAGATTAGCAGGTGATCGCGAGTTCTCTTCAGGTACTCGCGTTAAATTCTTTAATACCTGCTTTGAGTTCTCTTTTTGCAGAGATTAGCAGGTGATCGCGAGTTCTCCTCAGGTACTCGCGTTAAACTCTTTAATACCTGCATTGAGTTCTCTTTTGCAGAGATTAGCAGGTGATCGCGAGTTCTCTTCAGGTATTCGCGTTAAATTCTTTTATACCTTCTTTGAGTTCTATTTTGCAGAGATTAGCAGATGATCGCGAGTTCTCTTTAGGTACTCATGTTAAACTCTTTAATACCTGCTTTGAGTTCTCTTTTGCAGAGATTAGCAGGTGATCGAGAGTTCTCTTCAGGTACTCGCGTTAAATTGTTTAATACCTGCTTTGAGTTCTCTTTTTGTAGAGATTAGCAAGTGATTGCGAGTTCTCCTCAGGTACTCGCGTTAAACTCTTTTATACCTTCTTTGAGTTCTATTTTGCAGAGATTAGCAGATGATCGCGAGTTCTCTTTAGGTACTCATGTTAAACTCTTTAATACCTGCTTTGAGTTCTCTTTTGCAGAGATTAGCAGGTGATCGAGAGTTCTCTTCAGGTACTCGCGTTAAATTGTTTAATACCTGCTTTGAGTTCTCTTTTTGCAGAGATTAGCAAGTGATTGCGAGTTCTCCTCAGGTACTCGCGTTAAACTCTTTAATACCTGCTTTGAGTTCTCTTTTGCATAGATTAGCAGGTGATCGCGAGTTCTCTTCAGGTACTCGCGTTAAACTCTTTAATACCTGCTTTGAGTTCTCTTTTCCAGAGATTAGCAGGTGATTGCGAGTTCTCTTCAGGTACTCCTGTTAAACTCTTTAATACCTGCTTTGAGTTCTCCTTTGTAGAGATTAGCAGGTGATCGAGAGTTCTCTTCAGGTACTCGCGTTAAATTCTATAATACCTACTTTGAGTTCTCTTTAGCAGAGATTAGCAGGTGATCGCGAGTTCTCTTCAGGTATTCGCGTTAAATTCTTTTATACCTGCTTTGAGTTCTCTTTTCCAGAGATTAGCAGGTGTTTGCGAGTTCTCTTCAGGTACCCACGTTATATTTTATTCCTGCATTAAGTTCTCTTTTGTAGAAATTAGCAGGTATTCGCGAGTTCTCTTCAGGTACTCGCTTTATATTTTATACCTGCTTTCAGTTCTCTTTTGCAGAGATTAGCAGGTGTTCGCGAGTTCTCTTCAGGTACTCGCGTTATATTTTATACCTGTTTTCAATGCTCTTTTGCAGAGATTAGCAGGTGTTCGCGAGTTCTCTTCAGGTACTCGCGTAATATTTTATACTTGCTTTGAGTTATCTTTTGCAGAGATTGGCAGGTGCTCGCTGGTTCTCTTCTGGTACTCGCGTTATATTTTGTACCTGCTTTAAGTTCTCTTTTCAGAGATTAACAGGTGTTCGCGAGTTCTCTTCAGGTACTCGTGTTATATTTTATACCTGCTTTAAGTTCTCTTTTTCAGAGATTAGCAGGTGTTCGCGAGATCTTTTCATACACTCACATTATATTTTAAACCTGTTTTAAGTTCTCTTTTGCAGAGATTAGCAGGTGTTTGTCAGTTCTCTTCAGGTACTCGCGTTATATTTTATTCCTACTTTAAGTTCTCTTTTTGCAGAGATTAGCAGGTGATCGCGAGTTCTCCTCAGGTACTCAAGTTAAACTCTTTAATACCTGCTTTGTATTCTCTTTTGCAGAGATTAGCAGGTGATCACGATTTCTCTTCAGGTACTCACGTTAAACTCTTTAATACTTGCTTTGAGTTCTCTTTTGCAGAGATTAGCAGATGATCGCGAGTTCTCTTCAGATACTTGCGTTAAACTCTTTAATACCTACATTGAGTTCTCTTTTGCAGAGATTAGCAGGTGATCGCGAGTTCTCTTCAGGTACTCGCGTTAAACTCATTAATACCTGCTTTGAGTTCTCTTTTGCAGAGATTAGCAGGTGATGGCGAGTTCTCTTTAGGTACTCGCATTAAACTCTTTAATACCTGCTTTGAGTTCTCTTTTGTAGAGATTAGCAGGTGATCGCGAGTTCTCTTCGGATACTCGCGTTAAACTCTTTAATACCTACATTGAGTTCTCTTTTGCAGAGATTAGCAGGTGATCGCGAGTTCTCTTCAGGTACTCGCGTTAAACTCATTAATACCTGCTTTGAGTTCTCTTTTGCAGAGATTAGCAGGTGATCGCGAGTTCTCTTTAGGTACCCGCGTTAAACTATTTAATACCTGCTTTGAGTTCTCTTTTGCAGAGATTAGCAGGTGATCGCGAGTTCTCTTCAGGTACTCGCGTTAAATTGTTTAATACCCTCTTTGAGTTCTCTTTTTGCAGAGATTAGCAAGTGATTGCGAGTTCTCATCAGGTACTCGCGTTAAACTCTTTAATACCTGCTTTGAGTTCTCTTTTGCATAGATTAGCAGGTGATCGCGAGTTCTCTTTAGGTACTCGCGTTAAACTCTTTAATACCTGCTTTGAGTTCTCTTTTGCAGAGATTAGCAGGTGATCGCGAGTTCTCTTCAGGTATTCACGTTAAATTCTTTTATATCTGCTTTGAGTTCTCTTTTGCAGAGATTAGCAGGTGATTGCGAGTTCTCTTCAGGTACTCGCGTTAAAATATTTAATACCTGCTTTGAGTTCTCTTTTGCAGAGATTAGCAGGTGTTTGCGAGTTCTCTTCAAGTATTTGCGTTATATTTTATTCCTGCATTAAGTTCTCTTTTTGAAGAAATTAGCAGGTGATCGCGAGTTCTCCTCAGGTACTCGCGTTAAACTCTTTAATACATGCTTTGAATTCTCTTTTGCAGAGATTAGCAGGTGATCGCGAGTTCTCTTCAGGTACTCGCGTTAAACTCTTTAATACCTGCTTTGAGTTCTCTTTTGCAGAGATTAGCAAGTGTTCGCGAGTTCTCTTCAGATACTCGTGTTAAACTCTTTAATACCTACTTTGAGTTCTCTTTTGCAGAGATTAGCAGGTGATCGCGAGTTCTCTTCAGGTACTCGCGTTAAACTCATTAATACCTACTTTGAGTTCTCTTTTGCAGAGATTAGTAGGTGATCGCGAGTTCTCTTCAGGTACTCGCGTTAAACTCTTTAATACCTGCTTTGAGTTCTCTTTTGCAGAGATTAGCAGGTGATTGCGAGTTCTCTTCAGGTACTCGCGTTAAACTCTTTAATACCTGCTTTGAGTTCTCTTTTGCAGAGATTAGCAGGTGATCGCGAGTTCTCTTCAGGTACTCGCGTTAAATTGTTTAATACCTATTTTGAGTTCTCTTTTTGCAGAGATTAGCAAGTGATTGCGAGTTCTTCTCAGGTACTCGCGTTAAACTCTTTAATACCTGCTTTGAGTTCTCTTTTGCATAGATTAGCAGGTGATCGCGAGTTCTCTTCAGGTACTCGCGTTAAACTCTTTAATACCCGCTTTGAGTTCTCTTTTGCAGAGATTAGCAGGTGATTGCGAGTTCTCTTCAGGTACTCCCGTTAAACTCTTTAATACCTGCTTTGAGTTCTCTTTTTGCAGAGATTAGCAGGTGATCGCGAGTTCTCTTCAGTTACTCGCGTTAAATTCTTTAATACCTGCTTTGAGTTCTCTTTTTGCAGAGATTAGCAGGTGATCGCGAGTTCTCCTCAGGTACTCGCGTTAAACTCTTTAATACCTGCATTGAGTTCTCTTTTGCAGAGATTAGCAGGTGATCGAGAGTTCTCTTCAGGTATTCGCGTTAAATTTATACCTGCTTTGAGTTCTCTTTTCCAGAGATTAGCAGGTGTTCGCGAGTTCTCTTCAGGTACTCGCGTTATATTTTATTCCTGCTTTCAGTTCTCTTTTCCAGAGATTAGCAGGTGTTCGCGAGTTCTCTTCAGGTACTAGCGTTATATTTTATACCTGCTTTCAGTTCTCTTTTACAGAGATTAGCAAATGTTCGCGAGTTCTCTTCAGGTACTCGCGTTATATTTTATTCCTGCTTTAAGTTCTCTTTTGCAGAGATTAGAAGGTGTTCCTGAGTTTTCTTTAGGTACTCGAGTTTTAGTTTATTCCTGCGTTATGTTCTCTTTTGCAGAGATTAGCAGGTGTTCCTGAGTTCTCTTCCGGTACTCGCGTTATATATTATACCTGCTTTAAGTTCTCTTTTGCAGAGATTGGCAGGTGCTCGCGAGTTCACTTCAGGTACTCGCGTTATATTTTATACCTGCTTGAAGTTCTCTTTTGGAGAAATTAGAAGGTGTTCGCTAGTTCTCTTCAGGTAGTCGCGTTTTATTTTATTCCTTCTTTAAGTTCTCTTTTGCAGAGATTGGCAGGTGCTCATGAGTTCTCTTTAGGTACTCGCGTTATATTTTATACCTTCTTGAAGTTCTCTTTTGCAGAGATTAACAGGTGTTCGCGAGTTCTCTTCAGGTACTCGCGTTATATTTTATACCTGCTTTAAGTTCTCTTTTGCAGAGATTAGCAGGTGTTCGCGAATTCTCTTCAGGTACTCGGATTATATTTTATTCCTGCTTTAAGTTCTCTTTTGCAGAAATTAGCAGGTGTTCGCGAGTTCCTTTCATTTACTCGCATTATATTGTATAACTGCATTGAGTTCTCTTTTGCAGAGATTGGCAGTGCTAGCGAGTTCTCTTCATGTACTCGCGTTATATTTTATACCTGCTTTGAGTTCTCTTTTGCAGAGATTGGCAGGTGCTCGCGAGTTCTCTTCAGGTACTCGCGTTATATTTTATACCTACTTTGAGTTCTCTTTTGCAGAGATTGGCAGGTACTCGCGAGTTCTCTTCAGGTACTCGCGTTATATTTTGTACCAGCTTTAAGTTCTCTTTTCCAGAGATTCACAGTAGTTCGCTAGTTTTTTTCAGGTACTCGCGTTATATTTTATACTTGCTTTTAGTTCTTTTTTCCAGAGATTAGCAGGTGTTCGCGAGTTCTCTTCAGGTACTCACGTTATATTTTATTCCTGCTTTTAGTTCTCTTTTCCAGAGATTAGGAGGTGTTCGCGAGTTCTCTTCAGGTACTCGAGTTATATTTTATACCTGCTTTCATTTCTCTTTTACAGAAATTAGCAGGTGTTCGCGAGTTCTCTTCAGGTACTCTCGTTATATTTTATTCCTGCTTTAAGTTCTCTTTTGTAGAGATTAGCAGGTGTTCGCGAGTTCTCTTCAGGTACTCGAGTTTTATTTTATTCCTGCTTTAAGTTCTCTTTTGCAGAGATTAGCAGGTGTTCAGGAGTTCTCTACAGGTACTCGTGTTATATTTTATACATGATTTCAGTTCTCTTTTGCAGAGACTAGCAGGTGTTCGCGAGTTCTCTTTAGGTACTCGCGTAAATTCTTTAATACCTGCTTTGAGTTCTCTTTTTGCAGAGATTAGCAGGTGATCGCGAGTTCTCTTCAGGTACTCTCGTTAAATTCTTTAATACCTTCTTTGAGTTCTCTTTTTGAAGAGATTAGCAGGTGATCGCGAGTTCTTCTCAGGTACTCGCGTTAAACTCTTTAATACCTGCTTTGAGTTCTCTTTTGCAGAGATTAGCAGGTGATCGCGATTTCTCTTCATGTACTCGCGTTAAATTCTTTAAAACCTGCTTTAAGTTCTCTTTTGCAGAGATTAGCAGGTGTTCGCGAGTTCCTTTCAGTTACTCACATTATATTGTATACCTTCTTTGAGTTCTCTTTTGCATAAATTGGCAGGTGCTCGTGAGTTCTCGTCAGGAACTCGCGTTATATTTCATACCTGCTTTGAGTTCTCTTTTGTAGAGATTGGCAGGTGCTCGCGAGTTCTCTTCAGGTACTCGCGTTATATTTTATACCTGCTTTAAGTTCTATTTTGCAGAGATTGGCAGTTGTTCGCGAGTTCTCTTCAGGTACTCGCGTTTTATCTTATTCCTGCTTTAAGTTCTCTTTTGCAGAGATTAGTAGGTGTTCGTGAGTTCTCTTCAGGTACCCACATTATATTTTATTCCTGCTTTAAGTTCTCTTTTGCAGAGATTAGCAGGTGTTCGCGAGTTCTCTTCAGGTACTCGCGTTATATTTTATACCTGCTTTCAGTTCTCTTTTACAGAGATTAGCAGGCTTCGTGAGTTCTCTTCAGGTACTCGCGTTATATTTTATACCTGCTTTCAGTTCTCTTTTGCAGAGATTAGCAGGTGTTCACGAGCTCTCTTCAAGTACTCGCATTATATTTTATTCCTGCTTTAAGTTCTCTTTTGCAGAGATTGGCAGGTGCTCGCGAGTTCACTTCAGGTACTCGCGTTATATTTTATACCTGCTAGAAATTCTCTTTTGGAGAGACTAGCAGGTGTTCACGAGTTCTCTCAGGTACTCACGTTATATTTTATACCTGCTTTAAGTTCTCTTTTGCAGAGATTAGCAAGTGTTCGCGAGTTCTCTTTAGGTGCTCGCGTTATATTTTATTCTTGCTTTAAGTTCTCTTTTGTAGAGATTAGCAGGTGTTCACGAGTTCTCTTCAGGTACTCGCGTTATATTTTATACCTGCTTTCAGTTCTCTTTTGCAGAGATTAGCAGGTGATTGCGAGTTCTCTTCAGGTACTCGCATAAATTCTTTAATACCTGCTTTGAGTTCTATTTTTGCAGAGATTAGCAAGTGATTGCGAGTTCTCTTCAGGTACTCGCGTTAAATTATTTAATACCTGCTTTGAGTTCTCTTTTTGAAGAGATTAGCAGGTGATCGCGAGTTCTTCTAAGGTACTCGCGTTAAACTCCTTAATACCTGCTTTGAGTTCTCTTTTGCAGAGATTAGCATGTGATCGTGAGTTCTCTTCAGGTACTCGCGTTAAACTATTTAATACCTGCTTCGAATTCTCTTTTGCAGAGATTATCAGGTGATCGCTAGTTCTCTTCAGCTACTCGCATTAAACTCTTTAATACCTGCTTTGAGTTCTCTTTTGCAGAGATTAGCAGGTGATCACGAGTTCTCTTCAGGTACTAGCATTGAACTCATTAATACCTGCTTTGAGATCTCTTTTGCAGAGATTAGCAGGTGATCGCGATTTCTCTTCAGGTACTCGCGTTAAATTCTTTAATACCTGCTTTAAGTTCTCTTTTGTAGAGATTAGCAGGTGCTCGCGAGTTCTCTTCAGGTACTCGCGTTATATTTTATACCTGCTTTATGTTCGCTTTTCCAGAGATTAGCAGGTGTTCGCGAGTTCTCTTCAGGTACTCGCGTTATATTTTATACTTGCTTTAAGTTCTCTTTTCAAGAGATTAGTAGGTGTTCGCGAGTTCTCTTCAGGTACTCGCGTTATATTATATACCTGCTTTAAGTTCTGTTTTGCAGAGATTAGCAGGTGTTCGCGATTTCTCTTCATGTACTCGCGTTTTAATTTATTCCTGCTTTAAGTTCTCTTTTCCAGAGATTAGCAAGTGTTCGCGAGTTCTCTTCAGGTACCAGCGTTATATTTTATTCCTGCTTTAAGTTCTCTTTTGTAGAGATTAGCAGGTGTTCACCAGTTCTCTTCAGGTACTCGCGTTATATTTTATACCTGCTTTGAGTTCTCTTCAGGTACTCGCGTAAATTCTTTAATACCTGCTTTGAGTTCTCTTTTTGCAGAGATTAGCAGGTGATCGCGAGTTCTCTTCAGGTACTCACGTTAAATTCTTTAATACCTTCTTTGAGTTCTCTTTTTGAAGAGATTAGCAGGTGAGTTTCAGACATCCCGCAAAAGAAAAAAGAGTATAAAAAAAACAATCGCGAGTTCTTCTTAGGTACTCGCGTTAAACTCTTTAATTCCTGTTTTGAGTTCTCTTTTGCAGAGATTTGCAGGTGATCGCGATTTCTCTTCATGTACTCGCGTTAAATTCTTTAATATCTGCTTTAAGTTCTCTTTTGCAGAGATTAGCAGGTGTTCGCGAGTTCCTTTCAGTTACTCACATTATATTGTATACCTTCTTTGAGTTCTCTTTTGCATAGATTGGCAGGTGCTCGTGAGTTCTCTTCAGGTACTCGCGTTATATTTCATACCTGCTTTGAGTTCTCTTTTGTAGAGATTGGCAGGTGCTCGCGAGTTCTCTTCAGGTACTCGCGTTATATTTTATACCTGCTTTAAGTTCTGTTTTGCAGAGATTAGCAGTTGTTCGCGAGTTTTCTTCAGGTACTCGCGTTTTATTTTATTCCTGCTTTAAGTTCTCTTTTACAGAGATTAGTAGGTGTTCGCGAGTTCTCTTCAGGTACGCACGTTATATTTTATTCCTGCTTTAAGTTCTTCTCTTTTGCAGAGATTAGGAGGTGTTCGCGAGTTCTCTTCAGGTACTCGCGTTATATTTTATACCTGCTTTCAGTTCTCTTTTGCAGAGATTAGCAGATGTTCGTGAGTTCTCTTCGAGTACTCGCGTTATATTTTATACCTGCTTTCAGTTCTCTTTTGCAGAGATTAGCAGATGTTCACGAGCTCTCTTCAGGTACTCGCATTATATTTTATTCCTACTTTAAGTTCTCTTTTGCATTGATTGGCAGGTGCTCGCGAGTTCACTTCAGGTACTCGCGTTATATTTTATACCTGCTTGAAATTCTCTTTTGGAGAGATTAGCAGGTGTTCGCGAGTTCTCTCAGGTACTCGCGTTATATTTTATACCTGCTTTAAGTTCTCTTTTGCAGAGATTAGCAAGTGTTCGCGAGTTCTCTTTAAGTAGTCGCGTTATATTTTATTCTTGCTTTAAGTTCTCTTTTGCAGAGATTAGTAGGTGTTCGCAAGTTCTCTTCAGGTACTCGCGTTATATTTTATACCTGCTTTTAGTTCTCTTTTGCAGAGATTAGCAGGTGATTGCGAGTTCTCTTCAGGTACTCGCATAAATTCTTTAATACCTGCTTTGAGTTCTCTTTTTGCAGAGATTAGCAGGTGATTGCGAGTTCTCTTTAGGTACTCGCGTTATATTTTATTCTTGCTTTAAGTTCTCTTTTGTAGAGATTAACAGGTGTTCGCGAGTTCTCTTCAGGTACTCGCATTATATTTTATACCTGCTTTCAGTTCTCTTTTGCAGAGATTAGCAGGTGATTGCGAGTTCTCTTCAGGTACTCGCATAAATTCTTTAATACCTGCTTTGAGTTCTATTTTTGCAGAGATTAGCAGGTGATCGCGAGTTCTTCTCAGGTACTCGCGTTAAACTCCTTAATACCAGCTTTGAGTTCTCTTTTGCAGAGATTAGCATGTGATCCTGAGTTCTCTTCAGGTACTCGCGTTAAACTATTTAATACCTGCTTCGAATTCTCTTTTGCAGAGATTATCAGGTGATCGCTAGTTCTCTTCAGCTACTCCCATTAAACTCTTTAATACCTGCTTTGAGTTCTCTTTTGCAGAGATTAGCAGGTGATCACGAGTTCTCTTCAGGTACTAGCATTGAACTCATTAATACCTGCTTTGAGATCTCTTTTGCAGAGATTAGCAGGTGATCGCGATTTCTCTTCAGGTACTCGCGTTAAATTCTTTAATACCTACTTTAAGTTCTCTTTTGTAGAGATTAGCAGGTGCTCGCGAGTTCTCTTCAGGTACTCGCGTTATATTTTATACCTGCTTTATGTTCTCTTTTCCAGAGATTAGCAGGTGTTCGCGAGTTCTCTTCAGGTACTCGCGTTATATTTTATACCTGCTTTAAGTTCTCTTTTCCAGAGATTAGTAGGTGTTCGCGAGTTCTCTTCAGGTACTCGCATTATATTATATACCTACTTTAAGTTCTCTTTTGCAGAGATTAGCAGGTGTTCGCGATTTCTCTTCAAGTACTCGCGTTTTAATTTATTCCTGCTTTAAGTTCTCTTTTCCAGAGATTAGCAAGTGTTCGCGAGTTCGCTTCAGGTACCAGCGTTATATTTTATTCCTGCTTTAAGTTTTCTTTTGTAGAGATTAGCAGGTGTTCACCAGTTCTCTTCAGGTACTCGCGTTATATTTTATACCTGCTTTGAGTTCTCTTCAGGTACTCGCGGAAATTCTTTAATACCTGCTTTGAGTTCTCTTTTTGCAGAGATTAGCAGGTGATCGCGAGTTCTCTTCAGGTACTCTCGTTAAATTCTTTAATACCTTCTTTGAGTTCTCCTTTTGAAGAGATTAGCCGGTGATCGCGAGTTCTTCTCAGGTACTCGCGTTAAACTCTTTAATACATGCTTTGAGTTCTCTTTTGCAGAGATTTGCAGGTGATCGCGATTTCTCTTCATATACTCGCGTTAAATTCTTTAATACCTGCTTTAAGTTCTCTTTTGCAGAGATTAGCAGGTGTTCGCGAGTTCCTTTCAGTTACTCACATTATATTGTATACCTTCTTTGAGTTCTCTTTTGCATAGATTGGCAGGTGCTCGTGAGTTCTCTTCAGGTACTCGCGTTATATTTCATACCTGCTTTGAGTTCTCTTTGTAGAGATTGGCAGGTGCTCGCGAGTTCTCTTCAGGCACTCGCGTTATATTTTATACCTGCTTTAAGTTCTGTTTTGCAGAGATTAGCAGTTGTTCGCGAGTTTTCTTCAGGTACTCGCTTTTTATTTTATTCCTGCTTTAAGTTCTCTTTTCCAGAGATTTGTAGGTGTTCGCGAGTTCTCTTCAGGTACGCACGTTATATTTTATTCCTGCTTTAAGTTCTCTTTTGCATAGATTAGCAGGTGTTCGCGAGTTCTCTTCAGGTACTCGCGTTATATTTTATACCTGCTTTCAGTTCTCTTTTGCAGAGATTAGCAGGTGTTCGTGAGTTCTCTTCAGGTACTCGCGTTATATTTTATACCTGCTTTCAGTTCTCTTTTGCAGAGATTAGCAGGTGTTCACGAGCTCTCTTCAGGTACTCGCATTATATTTTATTCCTGCTTTAAGTTCTCTTTTGCAGAGATTGGCAGGTGCTTGCGAGTTCACTTCAGGTACTCGCGTTATATTTTTTACCTGCTTGAAATTCTCTTTTGGAGAGATTAGCAGGTGTTCGAGAGTTCTCTCAGGTACTCGCATTATATTTTATACCTGCTTTAAGTTCTCTTTTGCAGAGATTAGCAAGTGTTCGCGAGTTCACTTTAGGTACTCGCGTTATATTTTATTCTTGCTTTAAGTTCTCTTTTGCAGAGATTAGTAGGTGTTCGCGAGTTCTCTTCAGGTACTCGCGTTATATTTTATACCTGCTTTCAGTTCCCTTTTGCAGAGATTAGCAGGTGATTGCGAGTTCTCTTCAGGTACTCGCATAAATTCTTTAATACCTGCTTTGAGTTCTCTTTTTGCAGAGATTAGCAGGTGATTGCGAGTTCTCTTCAGGTACTCGTGTTAAATTCTTTAATACCTGCTTTGAGTTCTCTTTTGCAGAGATTAGCATGTGATCGTGAGTTCTCTTCAGGTACTCGCGTTAAACTATTTAATACCTGCTTCGAATTCTCTTTTGCAGAGATTATCAGGTGATCGCTAGTTCTCTTCAGCTACTCGCATTAAACTCTTTAATACCTTCTTTGAGTTCTCTTTTGCAGAAATTAGCAGGTGATCACGAGTTCTCTTCAGGTACTAGCATTGAACTCATTAATACCTGCTTTGAGATCTCATTTGCAGAGATTAGCAGGTGATCGCGATTTCTCTTCAGGTACTCGCGTTAAATTCTTTAATACTTGCTTTAAGTTCTCTTTTGTAGGGATTAACAGGTGCTCGCGAGTTCTCTTCAGGTACTCGAGTTATATTTTATACCTGCTTTATGTTCTCTTTTCCAGAGATTAGCAGGTGTTCGCGAGTTCTCTTCAGGTACTCGCGTTATATTTTATACCTACTTTAAGTTCTCTTTTCCAGAGATTAGTAGGTGTTCGCGAGTTCTCTTCAGGTACTCGCGTTATATTATATGCCTGCTTTAAGTTCTCTTTTGCAGAGATTAGCAGGTGTTCACGATTTCTCTTAAGGTACTCGCGTTTTAATTTATTCCTGCTTTAAGTTCTCTTTTCCAGAGATTAGCAAGTGTTCGCGAGTTCTCTTCAGGTACCAACGTTATATTTTATTCCTGCTTTAAGTTCTCTTTTGTAGAGATTAGCAGGTGTTCACCAGTTCTCTTCAGGTACTCGCGTTGTATTTTATACCTGCTTTCAGTTCTCTTTTGCAGAGACTAACAGGTGTTCGCAAGTTCTCTTCAGGTACTCACGTTATATTTTATACCTGCTTTCAGTTCTCTTTTGCAGATATTAGCAGGTGTTCGCGAGTTCTCTTTAGGTACTCTCGTTTTATTTTATTCCTGCTTTAAGTTCTCTTTTCCAGAGATTAGCAGGTGTTTGCGAGTTCTCTATAGGTACCCGCGTTATATTTTATTCCTGCTTAAGATCTCTTTTGCAGAAATTAGCAGGTGTTCGCGAGTTCTCTTCAGGTACTCGAGTTATATTTTATACCTGCTTTCAGTTCTCTTTTGCAGAGATTAACAGGTGTTCGCGAGTTCTCTTCAGGTACTCGTGTTATATTTTATACCTGCTTTCAGTTCTCTTTTGCAGAGATTAACAGGTGTTCGCGAGTTCTCTTCAGGTACTCGTGTTATATTTTATACCTGCTTTCAGTTCTCTTTTGCAGAGATTTGCAGGTGTTTGCGAGTTCTCTTCAGCTACTCGCGTTATATTTTATACTTGCTTTGAGTTCTCTTTTGCAGAGATTGACAGGTACTCGCGAGTTCTCTTCAGGTACTCGCGTTATATTTTGTAACTGCTTTAAGTTCTCTTTTCAGAGATTAGCAAGTGTTCGTGAGTTCTCTTCAGGTACTCGTGTTATATTTTATACCTACTTTAAGTTCTCTTTTTCAGAGATTAGCAGGTGTTCGCGAGATCTCTTCAGGTATTCGCATTATATTTTAAACATGCTTTAAGTTCTCTTTTGCAGAGATTAGCAGGTGTTTGCGAGTTCTCTTCAAGTATTTGCGTTATATTTTATTCCTGCATTAAGTTCTCTTTTTGAAGAAATTAGCAGGTGATCGCGAGTTCTCCTCAGGTACTCGCGTTAAACTCTTTAATACATGCTTTGAATTCTCTTTTGCAGAGATTAGCAGGTGATCGCGAGTTCTCTTCAGGTACTCGCGTTAAACTCTTTAATACCTTCTTTGAGTTCTCTTTTGCAGAGATTAGCAGGTGATCGCGAGTTCTCTTCAGATACTCGTGTTAAACTCTTTAATACCTACTTTGAGTTCTCTTTTGCAGAGATTAGCAGGTGATCGCGAGTTCTCTTCAGGTACTCGCGTTAAACTCATTAATACCTACTTTGAGTTCTATTTTGCAGAGATTAGTAGGTGATCGCGAGTTCTCTTCAGGTACTCGCGTTAAACTCCTTAATACCTGCTTTGAGTTCTCTTTTGCAGAGATTAGCAGGTGATTGCGAGTTCTCTTCAGGTACTCGCGTTAAACTCTTTAATACCTGCTTTGAGTTCTCTTTTGCAGAGATTAGCAGGTGATCGCGAGTTCTCTTCAGGTACTCGCGTTAAATTGTTTAATACCTATTTTCAGTTCTCTTTTTGCAGAGATTAGCAAGTGATTGCGAGTTCTTCTCAGGTACTCGCGTTAAACTCTTTAATACCTGCTTTGAGTTCTCTTTTGCATAGATTAGCAGGTGATCGCGAGTTCTCTTCAGGTACTCGCGTTAAACTCTTTAATACCTGCTTTGAGTTCTCTTTTGCAGATATTAGCAGGTGATTGCGAGTTCTCTTCAGGCACTCCCGTTAAACTCTTTAATACCTGCCTTGAGTTCTCTTTTTGCAGAGATTAGCAGGTGATCGCGAGTTCTCTTCAGGTACTCGCGTTAAATTCTTTAATACCTGCTTTGAGTTCTCTTTTTGCAGAGATTAGCAGGTGATCGCGAGTTCTCCTCAGGTACTCGCGTTAAACTCTTTAATATCTGCATTGAGTTCTCTTTTGCAGAGATTAGCAGGTGATCGCGAGTTCTCTTCAGGTATTCGCGTTAAATTCTTTTATACCTTCTTTGAGTTCTATTTTGCAGAGATTAGCAGATGATCGCGAGTTCTCTTTAGGTACTCATGTTAAACTCTTTAATACCTGCTTTGAGTTCTCTTTTGCAGAGATTAGCAGGTGATCGAGAGTTCTCTTCAGGTACTCGCGTTAAATTGTTTAATACCTGCTTTGAGTTCTCTTTTTGTAGAGATTAGCAAGTGATTGCGAGTTCTCCTCAGGTACTCGCGTTAAACTCTTTTATACCTTCTTTGAGTTCTATTTTGCAGAGATTAGCAGATGATCGCGAGTTCTCTTTAGGTACTCATGTTAAACTCTTTAATACCTGCTTTGAGTTCTCTTTTGCAGAGATTAGCAGGTGATCGAGAGTTCTCTTCAGGTACTCGCGTTAAATTGTTTAATACCTGCTTTGAGTTCTCTTTTTGCAGAGATTAGCAAGTGATTGCGAGTTCTCCTCAGGTACTCGCGTTAAGCTCTTTAATACCTGCTTTGAGTTCTCTTTTGCATAGATTAGCAGGTGATCGCGAGTTCTCTTCAGGTACTCGCGTTAAACTGTTTAATACCTATTTTGAGTTCTCTTTTTGCAGAGATTAGCAAGTGATTGCGAGTTCTTCTCAGGTACTCGCGTTAAACTCTTTAATACCTGCTTTGAGTTCTCTTTTGCATAGATTAGCAGGTGATCGCGAGTTCTCTTCAGGTACTCGCGTTAAACTCTTTAATACCCGCTTTGAGTTCTCTTTTGCAGAGATTAGCAGGTGATTGCGAGTTCTCTTCAGGTACTCCCGTTAAACTCTTTAATACCTGCTTTGAGTTCTCTTTTTGCAGAGATTAGCAGGTGATCGCGAGTTCTCTTCAGTTACTCGCGTTAAATTCTTTAATACCTGCTTTGAGTTCTCTTTTTGCAGAGATTAGCAGGTGATCGCGAGTTCTCCTCAGGTACTCGCGTTAAACTCTTTAATACCTGCATTGAGTTCTCTTTTGCAGAGATTAGCAGGTGATCGAGAGTTCTCTTCAGGTATTCGCGTTAAATTTATACCTGCTTTGAGTTCTCTTTTCCAGAGATTAGCAGGTGTTCGCGAGTTCTCTTCAGGTACTCGCGTTATATTTTATTCCTGCTTTCAGTTCTCTTTTCCAGAGATTAGCAGGTGTTCGCGAGTTCTCTTCAGGTACTAGCGTTATATTTTATACCTGCTTTCAGTTCTCTTTTACAGAGATTAGCAAATGTTCGCGAGTTCTCTTCAGGTACTCGCGTTATATTTTATTCCTGCTTTAAGTTCTCTTTTGCAGAGATTAGAAGGTGTTCCTGAGTTTTCTTTAGGTACTCGAGTTTTAGTTTATTCCTGCGTTATGTTCTCTTTTGCAGAGATTAGCAGGTGTTCCTGAGTTCTCTTCCGGTACTCGCGTTATATATTATACCTGCTTTAAGTTCTCTTTTGCAGAGATTGGCAGGTGCTCGCGAGTTCACTTCAGGTACTCGCGTTATATTTTATACCTGCTTGAAGTTCTCTTTTGGAGAAATTAGAAGGTGTTCGCTAGTTCTCTTCAGGTAGTCGCGTTTTATTTTATTCCTTCTTTAAGTTCTCTTTTGCAGAGATTGGCAGGTGCTCATGAGTTCTCTTTAGGTACTCGCGTTATATTTTATACCTTCTTGAAGTTCTCTTTTGCAGAGATTAACAGGTGTTCGCGAGTTCTCTTCAGGTACTCGCGTTATATTTTATACCTGCTTTAAGTTCTCTTTTGCAGAGATTAGCAGGTGTTCGCGAATTCTCTTCAGGTACTCGGATTATATTTTATTCCTGCTTTAAGTTCTCTTTTGCAGAAATTAGCAGGTGTTCGCGAGTTCCTTTCATTTACTCGCATTATATTGTATAACTGCATTGAGTTCTCTTTTGCAGAGATTGGCAGTGCTAGCGAGTTCTCTTCATGTACTCGCGTTATATTTTATACCTGCTTTGAGTTCTCTTTTGCAGAGATTGGCAGGTGCTCGCGAGTTCTCTTCAGGTACTCGCGTTATATTTTATACCTACTTTGAGTTCTCTTTTGCAGAGATTGGCAGGTACTCGCGAGTTCTCTTCAGGTACTCGCGTTATATTTTGTACCAGCTTTAAGTTCTCTTTTCCAGAGATTCACAGTAGTTCGCTAGTTTTTTTCAGGTACTCGCGTTATATTTTATACTTGCTTTTAGTTCTTTTTTCCAGAGATTAGCAGGTGTTCGCGAGTTCTCTTCAGGTACTCACGTTATATTTTATTCCTGCTTTTAGTTCTCTTTTCCAGAGATTAGGAGGTGTTCGCGAGTTCTCTTCAGGTACTCGAGTTATATTTTATACCTGCTTTCATTTCTCTTTTACAGAAATTAGCAGGTGTTCGCGAGTTCTCTTCAGGTACTCTCGTTATATTTTATTCCTGCTTTAAGTTCTCTTTTGTAGAGATTAGCAGGTGTTCGCGAGTTCTCTTCAGGTACTCGAGTTTTATTTTATTCCTGCTTTAAGTTCTCTTTTGCAGAGATTAGCAGGTGTTCAGGAGTTCTCTACAGGTACTCGTGTTATATTTTATACATGATTTCAGTTCTCTTTTGCAGAGACTAGCAGGTGTTCGCGAGTTCTCTTTAGGTACTCGCGTAAATTCTTTAATACCTGCTTTGAGTTCTCTTTTTGCAGAGATTAGCAGGTGATCGCGAGTTCTCTTCAGGTACTCTCGTTAAATTCTTTAATACCTTCTTTGAGTTCTCTTTTTGAAGAGATTAGCAGGTGATCGCGAGTTCTTCTCAGGTACTCGCGTTAAACTCTTTAATACCTGCTTTGAGTTCTCTTTTGCAGAGATTAGCAGGTGATCGCGATTTCTCTTCATGTACTCGCGTTAAATTCTTTAAAACCTGCTTTAAGTTCTCTTTTGCAGAGATTAGCAGGTGTTCGCGAGTTCCTTTCAGTTACTCACATTATATTGTATACCTTCTTTGAGTTCTCTTTTGCATAAATTGGCAGGTGCTCGTGAGTTCTCGTCAGGAACTCGCGTTATATTTCATACCTGCTTTGAGTTCTCTTTTGTAGAGATTGGCAGGTGCTCGCGAGTTCTCTTCAGGTACTCGCGTTATATTTTATACCTGCTTTAAGTTCTATTTTGCAGAGATTGGCAGTTGTTCGCGAGTTCTCTTCAGGTACTCGCGTTTTATCTTATTCCTGCTTTAAGTTCTCTTTTGCAGAGATTAGTAGGTGTTCGTGAGTTCTCTTCAGGTACCCACATTATATTTTATTCCTGCTTTAAGTTCTCTTTTGCAGAGATTAGCAGGTGTTCGCGAGTTCTCTTCAGGTACTCGCGTTATATTTTATACCTGCTTTCAGTTCTCTTTTACAGAGATTAGCAGGCTTCGTGAGTTCTCTTCAGGTACTCGCGTTATATTTTATACCTGCTTTCAGTTCTCTTTTGCAGAGATTAGCAGGTGTTCACGAGCTCTCTTCAAGTACTCGCATTATATTTTATTCCTGCTTTAAGTTCTCTTTTGCAGAGATTGGCAGGTGCTCGCGAGTTCACTTCAGGTACTCGCGTTATATTTTATACCTGCTAGAAATTCTCTTTTGGAGAGACTAGCAGGTGTTCACGAGTTCTCTCAGGTACTCACGTTATATTTTATACCTGCTTTAAGTTCTCTTTTGCAGAGATTAGCAAGTGTTCGCGAGTTCTCTTTAGGTGCTCGCGTTATATTTTATTCTTGCTTTAAGTTCTCTTTTGTAGAGATTAGCAGGTGTTCACGAGTTCTCTTCAGGTACTCGCGTTATATTTTATACCTGCTTTCAGTTCTCTTTTGCAGAGATTAGCAGGTGATTGCGAGTTCTCTTCAGGTACTCGCATAAATTCTTTAATACCTGCTTTGAGTTCTATTTTTGCAGAGATTAGCAAGTGATTGCGAGTTCTCTTCAGGTACTCGCGTTAAATTATTTAATACCTGCTTTGAGTTCTCTTTTTGAAGAGATTAGCAGGTGATCGCGAGTTCTTCTAAGGTACTCGCGTTAAACTCCTTAATACCTGCTTTGAGTTCTCTTTTGCAGAGATTAGCATGTGATCGTGAGTTCTCTTCAGGTACTCGCGTTAAACTATTTAATACCTGCTTCGAATTCTCTTTTGCAGAGATTATCAGGTGATCGCTAGTTCTCTTCAGCTACTCGCATTAAACTCTTTAATACCTGCTTTGAGTTCTCTTTTGCAGAGATTAGCAGGTGATCACGAGTTCTCTTCAGGTACTAGCATTGAACTCATTAATACCTGCTTTGAGATCTCTTTTGCAGAGATTAGCAGGTGATCGCGATTTCTCTTCAGGTACTCGCGTTAAATTCTTTAATACCTGCTTTAAGTTCTCTTTTGTAGAGATTAGCAGGTGCTCGCGAGTTCTCTTCAGGTACTCGCGTTATATTTTATACCTGCTTTATGTTCGCTTTTCCAGAGATTAGCAGGTGTTCGCGAGTTCTCTTCAGGTACTCGCGTTATATTTTATACTTGCTTTAAGTTCTCTTTTCAAGAGATTAGTAGGTGTTCGCGAGTTCTCTTCAGGTACTCGCGTTATATTATATACCTGCTTTAAGTTCTGTTTTGCAGAGATTAGCAGGTGTTCGCGATTTCTCTTCATGTACTCGCGTTTTAATTTATTCCTGCTTTAAGTTCTCTTTTCCAGAGATTAGCAAGTGTTCGCGAGTTCTCTTCAGGTACCAGCGTTATATTTTATTCCTGCTTTAAGTTCTCTTTTGTAGAGATTAGCAGGTGTTCACCAGTTCTCTTCAGGTACTCGCGTTATATTTTATACCTGCTTTGAGTTCTCTTCAGGTACTCGCGTAAATTCTTTAATACCTGCTTTGAGTTCTCTTTTTGCAGAGATTAGCAGGTGATCGCGAGTTCTCTTCAGGTACTCACGTTAAATTCTTTAATACCTTCTTTGAGTTCTCTTTTTGAAGAGATTAGCAGGTGAGTTTCAGACATCCCGCAAAAGAAAAAAGAGTATAAAAAAAACAATCGCGAGTTCTTCTTAGGTACTCGCGTTAAACTCTTTAATTCCTGTTTTGAGTTCTCTTTTGCAGAGATTTGCAGGTGATCGCGATTTCTCTTCATGTACTCGCGTTAAATTCTTTAATATCTGCTTTAAGTTCTCTTTTGCAGAGATTAGCAGGTGTTCGCGAGTTCCTTTCAGTTACTCACATTATATTGTATACCTTCTTTGAGTTCTCTTTTGCATAGATTGGCAGGTGCTCGTGAGTTCTCTTCAGGTACTCGCGTTATATTTCATACCTGCTTTGAGTTCTCTTTTGTAGAGATTGGCAGGTGCTCGCGAGTTCTCTTCAGGTACTCGCGTTATATTTTATACCTGCTTTAAGTTCTGTTTTGCAGAGATTAGCAGTTGTTCGCGAGTTTTCTTCAGGTACTCGCGTTTTATTTTATTCCTGCTTTAAGTTCTCTTTTACAGAGATTAGTAGGTGTTCGCGAGTTCTCTTCAGGTACGCACGTTATATTTTATTCCTGCTTTAAGTTCTTCTCTTTTGCAGAGATTAGGAGGTGTTCGCGAGTTCTCTTCAGGTACTCGCGTTATATTTTATACCTGCTTTCAGTTCTCTTTTGCAGAGATTAGCAGATGTTCGTGAGTTCTCTTCGAGTACTCGCGTTATATTTTATACCTGCTTTCAGTTCTCTTTTGCAGAGATTAGCAGATGTTCACGAGCTCTCTTCAGGTACTCGCATTATATTTTATTCCTACTTTAAGTTCTCTTTTGCATTGATTGGCAGGTGCTCGCGAGTTCACTTCAGGTACTCGCGTTATATTTTATACCTGCTTGAAATTCTCTTTTGGAGAGATTAGCA
The DNA here is from genome assembly GCA_033032865.1 of Dactylorhiza incarnata. NCBI lineage: Eukaryota > Viridiplantae > Streptophyta > Magnoliopsida > Asparagales > Orchidaceae > Dactylorhiza > Dactylorhiza incarnata. The sequence continues at coordinate 3,603,879 of JAWHQI010000084.1, read as the reverse complement.
GGTGTTCGCGAGTTCTCTCAGGTACTCGCGTTATATTTTATACCTGCTTTAAGTTCTCTTTTGCAGAGATTAGCAAGTGTTCGCGAGTTCTCTTTAAGTAGTCGCGTTATATTTTATTCTTGCTTTAAGTTCTCTTTTGCAGAGATTAGTAGGTGTTCGCAAGTTCTCTTCAGGTACTCGCGTTATATTTTATACCTGCTTTTAGTTCTCTTTTGCAGAGATTAGCAGGTGATTGCGAGTTCTCTTCAGGTACTCGCATAAATTCTTTAATACCTGCTTTGAGTTCTCTTTTTGCAGAGATTAGCAGGTGATTGCGAGTTCTCTTTAGGTACTCGCGTTATATTTTATTCTTGCTTTAAGTTCTCTTTTGTAGAGATTAACAGGTGTTCGCGAGTTCTCTTCAGGTACTCGCATTATATTTTATACCTGCTTTCAGTTCTCTTTTGCAGAGATTAGCAGGTGATTGCGAGTTCTCTTCAGGTACTCGCATAAATTCTTTAATACCTGCTTTGAGTTCTATTTTTGCAGAGATTAGCAGGTGATCGCGAGTTCTTCTCAGGTACTCGCGTTAAACTCCTTAATACCAGCTTTGAGTTCTCTTTTGCAGAGATTAGCATGTGATCCTGAGTTCTCTTCAGGTACTCGCGTTAAACTATTTAATACCTGCTTCGAATTCTCTTTTGCAGAGATTATCAGGTGATCGCTAGTTCTCTTCAGCTACTCCCATTAAACTCTTTAATACCTGCTTTGAGTTCTCTTTTGCAGAGATTAGCAGGTGATCACGAGTTCTCTTCAGGTACTAGCATTGAACTCATTAATACCTGCTTTGAGATCTCTTTTGCAGAGATTAGCAGGTGATCGCGATTTCTCTTCAGGTACTCGCGTTAAATTCTTTAATACCTACTTTAAGTTCTCTTTTGTAGAGATTAGCAGGTGCTCGCGAGTTCTCTTCAGGTACTCGCGTTATATTTTATACCTGCTTTATGTTCTCTTTTCCAGAGATTAGCAGGTGTTCGCGAGTTCTCTTCAGGTACTCGCGTTATATTTTATACCTGCTTTAAGTTCTCTTTTCCAGAGATTAGTAGGTGTTCGCGAGTTCTCTTCAGGTACTCGCATTATATTATATACCTACTTTAAGTTCTCTTTTGCAGAGATTAGCAGGTGTTCGCGATTTCTCTTCAAGTACTCGCGTTTTAATTTATTCCTGCTTTAAGTTCTCTTTTCCAGAGATTAGCAAGTGTTCGCGAGTTCGCTTCAGGTACCAGCGTTATATTTTATTCCTGCTTTAAGTTTTCTTTTGTAGAGATTAGCAGGTGTTCACCAGTTCTCTTCAGGTACTCGCGTTATATTTTATACCTGCTTTGAGTTCTCTTCAGGTACTCGCGGAAATTCTTTAATACCTGCTTTGAGTTCTCTTTTTGCAGAGATTAGCAGGTGATCGCGAGTTCTCTTCAGGTACTCTCGTTAAATTCTTTAATACCTTCTTTGAGTTCTCCTTTTGAAGAGATTAGCCGGTGATCGCGAGTTCTTCTCAGGTACTCGCGTTAAACTCTTTAATACATGCTTTGAGTTCTCTTTTGCAGAGATTTGCAGGTGATCGCGATTTCTCTTCATATACTCGCGTTAAATTCTTTAATACCTGCTTTAAGTTCTCTTTTGCAGAGATTAGCAGGTGTTCGCGAGTTCCTTTCAGTTACTCACATTATATTGTATACCTTCTTTGAGTTCTCTTTTGCATAGATTGGCAGGTGCTCGTGAGTTCTCTTCAGGTACTCGCGTTATATTTCATACCTGCTTTGAGTTCTCTTTGTAGAGATTGGCAGGTGCTCGCGAGTTCTCTTCAGGCACTCGCGTTATATTTTATACCTGCTTTAAGTTCTGTTTTGCAGAGATTAGCAGTTGTTCGCGAGTTTTCTTCAGGTACTCGCTTTTTATTTTATTCCTGCTTTAAGTTCTCTTTTCCAGAGATTTGTAGGTGTTCGCGAGTTCTCTTCAGGTACGCACGTTATATTTTATTCCTGCTTTAAGTTCTCTTTTGCATAGATTAGCAGGTGTTCGCGAGTTCTCTTCAGGTACTCGCGTTATATTTTATACCTGCTTTCAGTTCTCTTTTGCAGAGATTAGCAGGTGTTCGTGAGTTCTCTTCAGGTACTCGCGTTATATTTTATACCTGCTTTCAGTTCTCTTTTGCAGAGATTAGCAGGTGTTCACGAGCTCTCTTCAGGTACTCGCATTATATTTTATTCCTGCTTTAAGTTCTCTTTTGCAGAGATTGGCAGGTGCTTGCGAGTTCACTTCAGGTACTCGCGTTATATTTTTTACCTGCTTGAAATTCTCTTTTGGAGAGATTAGCAGGTGTTCGAGAGTTCTCTCAGGTACTCGCATTATATTTTATACCTGCTTTAAGTTCTCTTTTGCAGAGATTAGCAAGTGTTCGCGAGTTCACTTTAGGTACTCGCGTTATATTTTATTCTTGCTTTAAGTTCTCTTTTGCAGAGATTAGTAGGTGTTCGCGAGTTCTCTTCAGGTACTCGCGTTATATTTTATACCTGCTTTCAGTTCCCTTTTGCAGAGATTAGCAGGTGATTGCGAGTTCTCTTCAGGTACTCGCATAAATTCTTTAATACCTGCTTTGAGTTCTCTTTTTGCAGAGATTAGCAGGTGATTGCGAGTTCTCTTCAGGTACTCGTGTTAAATTCTTTAATACCTGCTTTGAGTTCTCTTTTGCAGAGATTAGCATGTGATCGTGAGTTCTCTTCAGGTACTCGCGTTAAACTATTTAATACCTGCTTCGAATTCTCTTTTGCAGAGATTATCAGGTGATCGCTAGTTCTCTTCAGCTACTCGCATTAAACTCTTTAATACCTTCTTTGAGTTCTCTTTTGCAGAAATTAGCAGGTGATCACGAGTTCTCTTCAGGTACTAGCATTGAACTCATTAATACCTGCTTTGAGATCTCATTTGCAGAGATTAGCAGGTGATCGCGATTTCTCTTCAGGTACTCGCGTTAAATTCTTTAATACTTGCTTTAAGTTCTCTTTTGTAGGGATTAACAGGTGCTCGCGAGTTCTCTTCAGGTACTCGAGTTATATTTTATACCTGCTTTATGTTCTCTTTTCCAGAGATTAGCAGGTGTTCGCGAGTTCTCTTCAGGTACTCGCGTTATATTTTATACCTACTTTAAGTTCTCTTTTCCAGAGATTAGTAGGTGTTCGCGAGTTCTCTTCAGGTACTCGCGTTATATTATATGCCTGCTTTAAGTTCTCTTTTGCAGAGATTAGCAGGTGTTCACGATTTCTCTTAAGGTACTCGCGTTTTAATTTATTCCTGCTTTAAGTTCTCTTTTCCAGAGATTAGCAAGTGTTCGCGAGTTCTCTTCAGGTACCAACGTTATATTTTATTCCTGCTTTAAGTTCTCTTTTGTAGAGATTAGCAGGTGTTCACCAGTTCTCTTCAGGTACTCGCGTTGTATTTTATACCTGCTTTCAGTTCTCTTTTGCAGAGACTAACAGGTGTTCGCAAGTTCTCTTCAGGTACTCACGTTATATTTTATACCTGCTTTCAGTTCTCTTTTGCAGATATTAGCAGGTGTTCGCGAGTTCTCTTTAGGTACTCTCGTTTTATTTTATTCCTGCTTTAAGTTCTCTTTTCCAGAGATTAGCAGGTGTTTGCGAGTTCTCTATAGGTACCCGCGTTATATTTTATTCCTGCTTAAGATCTCTTTTGCAGAAATTAGCAGGTGTTCGCGAGTTCTCTTCAGGTACTCGAGTTATATTTTATACCTGCTTTCAGTTCTCTTTTGCAGAGATTAACAGGTGTTCGCGAGTTCTCTTCAGGTACTCGTGTTATATTTTATACCTGCTTTCAGTTCTCTTTTGCAGAGATTAACAGGTGTTCGCGAGTTCTCTTCAGGTACTCGTGTTATATTTTATACCTGCTTTCAGTTCTCTTTTGCAGAGATTTGCAGGTGTTTGCGAGTTCTCTTCAGCTACTCGCGTTATATTTTATACTTGCTTTGAGTTCTCTTTTGCAGAGATTGACAGGTACTCGCGAGTTCTCTTCAGGTACTCGCGTTATATTTTGTAACTGCTTTAAGTTCTCTTTTCAGAGATTAGCAAGTGTTCGTGAGTTCTCTTCAGGTACTCGTGTTATATTTTATACCTACTTTAAGTTCTCTTTTTCAGAGATTAGCAGGTGTTCGCGAGATCTCTTCAGGTATTCGCATTATATTTTAAACATGCTTTAAGTTCTCTTTTGCAGAGATTAGCAGGTGTTTGCGAGTTCTCTTCAAGTATTTGCGTTATATTTTATTCCTGCATTAAGTTCTCTTTTTGAAGAAATTAGCAGGTGATCGCGAGTTCTCCTCAGGTACTCGCGTTAAACTCTTTAATACATGCTTTGAATTCTCTTTTGCAGAGATTAGCAGGTGATCGCGAGTTCTCTTCAGGTACTCGCGTTAAACTCTTTAATACCTTCTTTGAGTTCTCTTTTGCAGAGATTAGCAGGTGATCGCGAGTTCTCTTCAGATACTCGTGTTAAACTCTTTAATACCTACTTTGAGTTCTCTTTTGCAGAGATTAGCAGGTGATCGCGAGTTCTCTTCAGGTACTCGCGTTAAACTCATTAATACCTACTTTGAGTTCTATTTTGCAGAGATTAGTAGGTGATCGCGAGTTCTCTTCAGGTACTCGCGTTAAACTCCTTAATACCTGCTTTGAGTTCTCTTTTGCAGAGATTAGCAGGTGATTGCGAGTTCTCTTCAGGTACTCGCGTTAAACTCTTTAATACCTGCTTTGAGTTCTCTTTTGCAGAGATTAGCAGGTGATCGCGAGTTCTCTTCAGGTACTCGCGTTAAATTGTTTAATACCTATTTTCAGTTCTCTTTTTGCAGAGATTAGCAAGTGATTGCGAGTTCTTCTCAGGTACTCGCGTTAAACTCTTTAATACCTGCTTTGAGTTCTCTTTTGCATAGATTAGCAGGTGATCGCGAGTTCTCTTCAGGTACTCGCGTTAAACTCTTTAATACCTGCTTTGAGTTCTCTTTTGCAGATATTAGCAGGTGATTGCGAGTTCTCTTCAGGCACTCCCGTTAAACTCTTTAATACCTGCCTTGAGTTCTCTTTTTGCAGAGATTAGCAGGTGATCGCGAGTTCTCTTCAGGTACTCGCGTTAAATTCTTTAATACCTGCTTTGAGTTCTCTTTTTGCAGAGATTAGCAGGTGATCGCGAGTTCTCCTCAGGTACTCGCGTTAAACTCTTTAATATCTGCATTGAGTTCTCTTTTGCAGAGATTAGCAGGTGATCGCGAGTTCTCTTCAGGTATTCGCGTTAAATTCTTTTATACCTTCTTTGAGTTCTATTTTGCAGAGATTAGCAGATGATCGCGAGTTCTCTTTAGGTACTCATGTTAAACTCTTTAATACCTGCTTTGAGTTCTCTTTTGCAGAGATTAGCAGGTGATCGAGAGTTCTCTTCAGGTACTCGCGTTAAATTGTTTAATACCTGCTTTGAGTTCTCTTTTTGTAGAGATTAGCAAGTGATTGCGTGTTCTCCTCAGGTACTCGCGTTAAACTCTTTTATACCTTCTTTGAGTTCTATTTTGCAGAGATTAGCAGATGATCGCGAGTTCTCTTTAGGTACTCATGTTAAACTCTTTAATACCTGCTTTGAGTTCTCTTTTGCAGAGATTAGCAGGTGATCGAGAGTTCTCTTCAGGTACTCGCGTTAAATTGTTTAATACCTGCTTTGAGTTCTCTTTTTGCAGAGATTAGCAAGTGATTGCGAGTTCTCCTCAGGTACTCGCGTTAAGCTCTTTAATACCTGCTTTGAGTTCTCTTTTGCATAGATTAGCAGGTGATCGCGAGTTCTCTTCAGGTACTCGCGTTTAAACTCTTTAATACCTGCTTTGAGTTCTCTTTTCCAGAGATTAGCAGGTGATTGCGAGTTCTCTTCAGGTACTCCTGTTAAACTCTTTAATACCTGCTTTGAGTTCTCCTTTGTAGAGATTAGCAGGTGATCGAGAGTTCTCTTCAGGTACTCGCGTTAAATTCTATAATACCTACTTTGAGTTCTCTTTAGCAGAGATTAGCAGGTGATCGCGAGTTCTCTTCAGGTATTCGCGTTAAATTCTTTTATACCTGCTTTGAGTTCTCTTTTCCAGAGATTAGCAGGTGTTTGCGAGTTCTCTTCAGGTACCCACGTTATATTTTATTCCTGCTTTAAGTTCTCTTTTGTAGAAATTAGCAGGTGTTCGGGAGTTCTCTTCAGGTACTCGCTTTATATTTTATACCTGCTTTCAGTTCTCTTTTGCAGAGATTAGCAGGTGTTCGCGAGTTCTCTTCATGTACTCGCGTTATATTTTATACCTGCTTTCAATGCTCTTTTGCAGAGATTAGCAGGTGTTCGCGAGTTCTCTTCAGGTACTCGCGTTATATTTTATACTTGCTTTGAGTTCTCTTTTGCAGAGATTGGCAGGTGCTCGCTGGTTCTCTTCTGGTACTCGCGTTATATTTTGTACCTGCTTTAAGTTCTCTTTTCAGAGATTAACAGGTGTTCGCGAGTTCTCTTCAGGTACTCGTGTTATATTTTATACCTGCTTTAAGTTCTCTTTTTCAGAGATTAGCAGGTGTTCGCGAGATCTTTTCATATACTCGCATTATATTTTAAACCTGTTTTAAGTTCTCTTTTGCAGAGATTAGCAGGTGTTTGTCAGTTCTCTTCAGGTACTCGCGTTATATTTTATTCCTACTTTAAGTTCTCTTTTTGCAGAGATTAGCAGGTGATCGCGAGTTCTCCTCAGGTACTCAAGTTAAACTCTTTAATACCTGCTTTGTATTCTCTTTTGCAGAGATTAGCAGGTGATCGCGATTTCTCTTCAGGTACTCACGTTAAACTCTTTAATACTTGCTTTGAGTTCTCTTTTGCAGAGATTAGCAGATGATCGCGAGTTCTCTTCAGATACTTGCGTTAAACTCTTTAATACCTACATTGAGTTCTCTTTTGCAGAGATTAGCAGGTGATCGCGAGTTCTCTTCAGGTACTCGCGTTAAACTCATTAATACCTGCTTTGAGTTCTCTTTTGCAGAGATTAGCAGGTGATGGCGAGTTCTCTTTAGGGACTCGCATTAAACTCTTTAATACCTGCTTTGAGTTCTCTTTTGTAGAGATTAGCAGGTGATCGCGAGTTCTCTTCGGATACTCGCGTTAAACTCTTTAATACCAACATTGAGTTCTCTTTTGCAGAGATTAGCAGGTGATCGCGAGTTCTCTTCAGGTACTCGCGTTAAACTCATTAATACCTGCTTTGAGTTCTCTTTTGCAGAGATTAGCAGGTGATCGCGAGTTCTCTTTAGGTACTCGCGTTAAACTATTTAATACCTGCTTTGAGTTCTCTTTTGCAGAGATTAGCAGGTGATCGCGAGTTCTCTTCAGTTACTCGCGTTAAATTGTTTAATACCCTCTTTGAGTTCTCTTTTTGCAGAGATTAGCAAGTGATTGCGAGTTCTCATCAGGTACTCGCGTTAAACTCTTTAATACCTGCTTTGAGTTCTCTTTTGCATAGATTAGCAGGTGATCGCGAGTTCTCTTTAGGTACTCGCGTTAAACTCTTTAATACCTGCTTTGAGTTCTCTTTTGCAGAGATTAGCAGGTGATCGCGAGTTCTCTTCAGGTATTCACGTTAAATTCTTTTATATCTGCTTTGAGTTCTCTTTTGCAGAGATTAGCAGGTGATTGCGAGTTCTCTTCAGGTACTCGCGTTAAACTATTTAATACCTGCTTTGAGTTCTCTTTTGCAGAGATTAGCAGGTGTTTGCGAGTTCTCTTCAAGTATTTGCGTTATATTTTATTCCTGCATTAAGTTCTCTTTTTGCAGAGATTAGCAGGTGATCGCGAGTTCTCCTCAGGTACTCAGGTTAAACTCTTTAATACTTGCTTTGTATTCTCTTTTGCAGAGATTAGCAGGTGATCGCGATTTCTCTTCAGGTACTCACGTTAAACTCTTTAATACCTGCTTTGAGTTCTCTTTTGCAGAGATTAGCAGGTGATCGCGAGTTCTCTTCAGATACTTGCGTTAAACTCTTTAATACCTACATTGAGTTCTCTTTTGCAGAGATTAGCAGGTGATCGCGAGTTCTCTTCAGGTACTCGCGTTAAACTCATTAATACCTGCTTTGAGTTCTCTTTTGCAGAGATTAGCAGGTGATCGCGAGTTTACTTTAGGTACTCGCATTAAACTCTTTAATACCTGCTTTGAGTTCTCTTTTGCAGAGATTAGCAGGTGATCGCGAGTTCTCTTCGGAAACTCGCGTTAAACTCTTTAATACCTACATTGAGTTCTCTTTTGCAGAGATTAGCAGGTGATCGCGAGTTCTCTTCAGGTACTCGCGTTAAACTCATTAATACCTGCTTTGAGTTCTCTTTTGCAGAGATTAGCAGGTGATCGCGAGTTCTCTTTAGGTACTCGCGTTAAACTATTTAATACCTGCTTTGAGTTCTCTTTTGCAGAGATTAGCAGGTGATCGCGAGTTCTCTTCAGGTACTCGCGTTAAGTTGTTTAATACCCGCTTTGAGTTCTCTTTTTGCAGAGATTAGCAAGTGATTGCGAGTTCTCATCAGGTACTCGCGTTAAACTCTTTAATACCTGCTTTGAGTTCTCTTTCGCATAGATTAGCAGGTGATCGCGAGTTCTCTTCAGGTACTCGCGTTAAACTCTTTAATACCTGCTTTGAGTTCTCTTTTGCAGAGATTAGCAGGTGATCGCGAGTTCTCTTCAGGTATTCACGTTATATTCTTTTATATCTGCTTTGAGTTCTCTTTTGCAGAGATTAGCAGGTGATCGCGAGTTCTCTTCAAGTACTCGCATTAAATTCTTTAATACCTGCTTTGAGTTCTCTTTTTGTAGAAGTTAGCAGGTGATCGCGAGTTTTCTTCAGGTACTCGCGTTAAATTCTTTAATACCTGCTTTGAGTTCTCTTTTGCAGAGATTGACAGGTGATTGTGAGTTATCTTCAGGTACTCGCGTTAAATTCTTTAATACCTACTTTGACTTCTCTTTTGCAAAAATTGGCAGGTGATCACGAGTTCTTTTCATGTGCTCGCGTTATGGAATTTCTTTTATACCTGCTCTGTGTTCTCTTTTGCAGAGATCAGCAGAGATCAGCAAGTGTTCACAAGTTCCCTCTAGGAGAAAGAATGAGCATTCACCAATTTCTTTGTGGAGAGACATCAGGCACTCATTCCCTATCTCTTTCTCAGTTTTTTAAAAGTTTACCAGAGACGGATCATGATTTTTGTGGGTCATTACCTACTTTTTTGAAGTTTCTTAGAAACTTGAAAAAGTACGGGGATTATGTTGACCCAGAAATCGGCGATCCTTTCCTAGGAGATTTTTCATGCCTTTCTCTTACATGTTAAGCGGTTAAGAAGATTCAAACCGCCCAGCATGGGGGCGGTCTTCCTCAAACCGATCGTAGGGACGGCCTTCATCAAACTGCCCATCTTGGGAGCGGTCTTCCTCAAACTGCTCGTAGGGCCATCCTTCGTCAAACCGCACAGCTTGGGGGCGGTCTTCCTCAAACCGGCCGTAGGGGTGGCCTTCGTCAAACCCCCAGCTTGGTGGCGGTCATCCTCGAACCGCCCGTAGGGGAGGCCTTCGTCAAACTGCCCAGCTTGGGGGAGGTCTTCCTCAAACCGCCCGTTGGGGCGGCCCTCGTCAAACCGCCTAGCTTGGGGGTGGTCTTCCTCAAACCGCCCGTAGATGCGGCCTTCGTCAAACCGCCCAGCTTGGGGGCGGTCTTCCTCAAATCGCCCGTAGGGGCGGCCTTCGTCAAACCGCCTAGCTTGGGGCGGTCTTCCTCAAACCGTCCATAGGGGCGGCCTTCGTCAAACCGTACAGGTAGACATCTGGACACCGGCTCACCGGCGGTGACGACACCGACCCAGAGACTATAAATAGGACCCTCGAGCGTAAGCAAGGGTGGAGACCAAACCGGTCGCTAGAAATAGCCAAACCGCACCTAGCAGTGGCCTATCCGGCGATCTCTAGATGACTAGCCCGGGCGGCCTCAGCGAACAGCCCGGACGGTTAGACTTGGGCGACTAGTCCGGGCGGCCTGGCAGTGGCCCTGAGCGGGCTGGCATTCCAACTAACCCGGGCGGCTTTATTTTCTTATCTACCATTCTCTGGTAATTGTTCAGTTTATATGTACCTAAAACGGCAAGCTGTAATACAAGTTCATAAATAAAGGGAAAGCCCATCGCAGGAGTGGCTTTTGCCGCGACCGGCGAAGTCTGGCCTCGCCGCAAGTTAGCACCCCTCTCTTGTTCTCTCTCTCTCCCTCATCTCTTCATTTGCGACTCAAGTAACCAGCTACTCAACAGTTAACCCTTCGAGGACTTAGGGACAATTTTGGATTCAACATGTAACATGACTAGTCTTACATCACAAATAGTAAAATATCCTCACAATAAGTAGCAATTATAACAACACCTTGAAAATATTTGTAACAACTAGAATTTTCTTACAATTAGTATTTTTTTGTAACCAAAGTTTTGTTACAATAAATATATTAAAATTTAAAATGAACGAAAACATGACATTATTTTTTAATATAAATTCATAATAAAAATAAATATCACATATAATAACTTTAAATTTGTTAATGATTTCTAACCTATTTAGGCATAAAATATAATAGCAAAATCACCTATTGTTCTCAAATTAACCCTGTGTATTGTATGTCACTCGTGTGTGTGTGTGTGTGTGTGTGTGTGTGTGTGTGTATACGCACACACGCACACACACACACACACACACACACACACACACACACACACGAGTGACATGGAGTACATAGGGGGCGCCTGTGCCCCGCGCGATAGTACACTTTCTCCGTGATCGGGCGGGCGGAGACCCCCGTATACTAAAGCAAAAATATTAAATAAAACAATATGTAATCTTAACGTACATGTCATATCGATTGCTACAAGACACGTGGTTTAATGAAAATTGATATAAAGAAAGTCATAAATACATGTCGTATCGATAAATAAAGCACGTGGTTCAAAAATTAAGCTAGCATTAATTACTTTTTAAATAAGATTTACTTTAAAGTGTAGACATAGACATGTGGTACTATTGCGGCATGAGTATTTTCACGTGCGGGGGTTTACGAGTTGTAGGAGCGTCGTCATATTGGGACAATAGTACTATCGAGGCAGGGGTAATATCGCGTTGGGCACGACGCGCTTCCTATATGCACTATCAGTTTAATGAGCATCCGAGAGCAGGAGAGTTTGGGCAGAGGTAGAGACGTCGACGTTGCTGGGGTACTGTCGTAGCGGAGAGCGCGCATCGAGCATGGGCATAGCTCGTACGAAGATACTCATATGTCTATATATATAATTTAGTAAATATAAATATTATTTTCAAAATAAAATATAAAACTTTATTATAAAACTTTAATATAAAATTTTATTATAAACTTCAATATAAAACTTTGTAATAAAATTATTATTTACATTATGATATATAAAAATTAATTGAATATTAATGTTAATTTAATTAATTGTAATAATAATTAATATTAAATTTCATTCGGTTATATATATATATATTATAAATTATAATTATAAATTTAGTTATATATAAACTTATATAAGATTTACTATTAATGTTATCTCATTACATCGTTATTTTTTCATCGATGAATTAAAATTGTGATCTGATCATCTAGTCATTTCCCCCTCTTCTTGTATCTCATTATTATACACACAGACACAAACACACACACACAAACACACAGACACAGACACAGACACAGACACACATAGACACATACACACATATATAGCTAGAGATCACTCAGACACAGACACACAAACACACACACACATAGGCACAAACGACACAGACTGACACAGACACACAGACACCGACACACACACACACACAAATACAGCCATAGATACATGACATAGACAGACACAGACACACAAACAAAGACACACAGACACAAACACAAACATACATGCACAAACACACATAGACACACAGATACAGAAACACACAAGCACAGTCACACACAGCTAGCTAGAGATCAAACAGACACATACACACACAGGCAAAGACACCGACACACACATACACACAGACATAGACACACAGACACCGACACACACTCACAGACACAAACGCAAACACACAGACACAGACATACACAAACACCGACACACACACAGACAGATTTTTTGCTATTTGGGTTGTCAAAGAGTTCATTTTATTTCAACATAAGCCTGTAGAACAATTTTTACTCATTTTCTGCATGTAAATCAGTTGAATTTCATTAGGAAAGGGCTGAAATAATTGGAGCTGATTGCGCCACATGTTAAAGCTATCGCAGAATAGCAGCATATCGATTATCATTTCCGCGTACTTGAAGATGATCACAGATTTTGATGTTGATGGCGGCTCTTTTTGTTCCGACAGCAGCAATGATGGAGATCTGAGTTTTGATTATGGACTCAATGAACATAATAATCATATTACAAATTCAATGGAGGTGAATTTCTTAGTTTTTTAAGTTTAATCTTTGTTCATTGTATCAATTTGTTTGTTTGTTTCTCCAAAACACATATTTCAGAGTTATTCAACAATCCATTAACTTTGAGAAAAGGTTTCCCATCTGAAATAAGAGGCTTTGTATGACAGATTTATGCAGTTTTAATTCATGATTTCTAATTAGGTTGATATCTCACGTACACTTCTATAGCATTTAAATTTATTTCTGGATGCAGGTAGATAAGGTTGACATTGTGTCCACAAGTGCATTATCATCGGAAGTTGTGCAGGTGAGCTCTCTTCGAGTTCCAAACAATGCTTTTATGTGAGTTCATGCTTGTTTCACTTCGAATTCGTGTCTCTAAAAACCATAAATTATTTTACTTCAAGATTTATTCGTTAAAAATCTTGAGCCATCCTTGAAAATATGAGTTTTTGTTTAGAATAATGTTGAATTTGTGAAATCTTCTTAAATAAACTTCCAGGGATGAGAATAAGCTTAATTGATGGAACCTCTATTATAAATCCCAAACATTATTGTATCAGCTAGCTATTATAAATTATTTTACTCCAGGGATGAGTATAAATCCTTTTTATATTTTTTATAAGATACATAATTCTATCTCTAAGCTGAAGCCAATAGGAAGTGATGCAAAAGAGAAACCAGCCAATCCAAAATACAAGCTGTGCCGATTATAGTGATCCAGTAGCTGTGTTTCATTTAATATTAAGAAAGCTCGAAGAACTATTCATAAGGGCCCCAATTCCAACTGAGTCTATCAGTCGAAAGTTTCTACTCCAGGTTTTTCTCCATATCTTCAGCCATGTTTTATGCATTTCATGCCAGCTGCAATTACGTGGAAATTAATGATTTTCCAGCTCTCATGTTATTTAAACATTAACAATTGCTCTCTTTTTTATATGGTATTGGAGCCTTGGTCGGAAAGTGATGGAAGATTCATTAGTCAGAAAGTGACGGAAGATTTATTAGTCCAAAAGTGATGGAAGATTCATTAGTCGGAAAGTGTCGAAGTTGATGTCATTTAAAACATGTCGATCTTATTGTTGTTATGTAATATTGTGTTGTTATAGATGAGATGTCACTAGCTTGTACTATATGTAATACTTTTTTGTACATAAATACATGTTCAAATTTAATAATTGTAATATATATGTGTTTTCAGGATTTTATCTTGTCTTTAGCTAAGGCTTTAAGAAATTTGATGTCATAATTAATATTTATAATAAAATCACACGTATACATAAAAAATAGGAATTGATAATTTTGATATATAAATGAATTTGTTTTTAGTGAGGAAAATATAAAATAATTGTAACGAATAATTCTTTACTATCTTATAATTTATTGTAACGAAATAATGTTTGTTACAAGTTCTTTAATTATAGTGAGGAAAAAATGAAATATTTGTAACGAAATAGTCTTTATCGTAACTCATTTTTTGTGAGAAAGTAATGTTTGTTACAATTAATTTATTTGTAACGACACACATATATTCGTTACGAGAACTATTAGAGTCGAGCTTTAGTTAACGATTGTCACTTAAAGTAAATGTCGTTACTAAAACTATGTGTAACGGTATTAGTTACCTTTTGTAACGCTTTAAGTCCTTACTAAAAGTATAATTGTTGTAGTGGTTAAAGGAACAGTATGTTCAACTCTTGCCTCTTTTGAAACCAATGTAAGTAATACTTCACTCCTGTCTACATCATCTGCATCTAAATTACGTGTGCTAGAATCAGCTAAACGTAGAATTAAGAAATCAATTCATATTAATTCAAATCTACGTTTAGAGAACAAAAAGTTAAAAGCAGTACTTAGTATAGAATGTAAATCGGATGTGTCTTGTTCTCCTACGAGCTCTTTAGTGGAAAATGCCAACCCCTGTAATAAATTAAATGAAAAATACAAGGTACATGAGAAAAAGCTTGTTATATCAAAAGAAAATAAAGAAAAGCCCTGTCTAGTAATTTCATCATTAAAAACTGATTGTGGTAAGTGTGAAAATTATAAAACTGAAATTACAGAAATGGATGAGACTCTTGAAGAATTCAGAAGTGAATATAAAGCTCGTATCGACTAAATAGTCTTCACACTTAAAAATAGCACAATCGCCTTTAAAAAAGCTAAATAAAATTTAAAGATTAAAAATCAAGAATTGGAAACTAAAATCATCTTACTCAAGGAAGTTATAAAGAAAAATTCACAAAAATAAATTTACAAAAACAATCTAAGTCTAAGAGAGAGATGAATAAAAATTTCCAATACATAAATAATCTGAACCAATGGAGTAGGAAAATCCAAACGCAAGTAAATGAAATCCCTAATAAGAATAATCCTTTTCATTTACAAAATAGAACAACTCCATTGGAAAAAGTAACTGAAATCAAATTTCCTAAGAATCAATTCCAAAATAATCAGCATGGAAATTTGAACCAGAAAACTAGTATTCAACCAAGGTATGAATGGAGACCTATCCTAAATCAAGACACACTGTCTCTTCCTAAAAAGGTCCATTCATCCTTGTCTCCCCGAAAGCTAACACGTCATGTTTGGGTACCCAAGGGAACCACCATTCTTGGTCCCCTTTGGCGACCTAAAACGGTTATTCGTTAGTATTCTTAATTTGCGTGAAGTAGAGCAAGAAGAATGATTATACTTGTCTACTTCACGATATGCATACAGTTCCCACTTTCTATTTCCTTATTTCTTCTTTGTTTATCCTTTATTTTGAGCAAACACGATTTTGGTCACCTAACTTATATTGCAAGATGATTTATAAATACCAAAACAAATTTCTTGAATTAAATTCATGTACCCAGAACTAGATAAAAATCATCTCTTCACAAATGACTAAAAATTTTCATTAACTTTAAAATAAATTTTAATGGCTAGTTGTCAAGAATGCTAATTAAAATTAAAATTAACTAGCCACAGATATTTGAAAACTATAACATAAACATAAGCAGGTTGTCGTCACAAAACCATTCATAATTGATAAAATGAAAACTTATAATATACATAAACAAACACAAGTGTCCAACCTGTCTTATTACAATACAAAAGCAAATAAATGTCTAGTCCTAACTGCCATCTGAGATAGTCGGTGAAATGTTTAACTTTCTCATTATTCATCATCATCTTCATTAGTCCTCCAACAGCCTTCTTCGTCTTGTTTATCTCTCGTCCCTATTCCTCGATCATCTCATACATATCTCAACAAAGCTCCCAGAGTGAACCTCCGCGGAAAAGAGAAGGATGTGAAGTAGATGGACGTGCATTAGGTGATGATGAGATCTCATCTACTATATATGTCTGAGGATGACTATCGTTTGGAAATGCTGTCCAATTGATGGTCGGATACCTGTGCACCAACACTTTCTGAATCATACCACCCAAAGGCAGTGTGTTCATGTTGGGTTTTCTATACCCCTAACGGGATGATATATAGAATATGCGCAGCGGAAATAATAACAAGAACAACCCAACGAGTAAGGATCTTGTGGTTTTCATGATTCAAGAGAATAATCAAATTGAAATACAAAGTACCTTTGCGGGATTGAGTCAATACTCAACCAAGGTGCTCCAAGATGAAATCGGGTAGACAAGATCTGAGTTCCAAGAACCAAAATGTGTCGGCTCCTCTACAGCGATCCACACAAACGATGGAGAACCCCAAAGCCTTGTCGAACAAGGAATGGGTCGCAGAAAGAACATCCTCTGCGTCCCCACGAACTGCTAGATCCGTTGAAGGAGAGGCGGCGACTGTCGGCGGCGATTAGGTCGGCGGACGGAACGAGAGCGATCAGAACACTTCCGTCTTCGGCTCTCCAAAAATCGCGAAAAGGCTCGATCTAAAACTGTATCTCTTCGAAGCCCTAATCACGTTCCTTTTATACGCAAGGCATAAAATAGGCTATCCACAGACCAGAGGAAAAATAGAACATTTTTGTCCAGATTTACATTCGCCGAATTCGACTAAACAATATAACCGAATTCGACTCAGATTCGGCGAAACCATTTCGACGAATTCGTCTATATAAATTCGGCTATATCAATTCGTCGAAACCATTTCGTCGAACTGACATGATTTGGCTAAACCCTTTAGTCGAATCTGTTACAATTTCGGTTAATCACATTAGCCGAATCTCTTTAGTCGAATCAAGCTAATTCGGTTAAACCCTTTAGCCGAATTTGACGCAGTTTGGTTAAACCCTTTAGCCGAATTTGTCAAGTAAATACCCATTCGTTTAAACCCTTTAAACGATTTCCCGTTGAGACATTCTCAACTTAATTCCAAGCAGTCACAGGATTGGTCCTCCACTCATATCCAATATGAGTAAGGCCAACACAATCCTTTGTCCAATTTCTCCAAAACGCTTTTATGTGCGACCCTATAGGCTCATATTGTGTTGGTAGTAAGACTAACTATTGATTGCTTTGAGATCACCTCAAAAACTCCAACAGTCTCCCACTTGATCACAAAGTATCATCAAAAGTCTCACAAACAATGAGCGGCATCTAGCAATACATCATTGCTACCCAAGCAATAAGAGTTCATAACTCAACAAGCCTATCATGACCAATGTATCAGTGTTGTCATGTCCCTTTGTCCTTTACATCCGGATAGAACTAGAGGCATGGACCGTGTCACCCTCATAATTGCTCAATCCCAATTTCCTGATCTAGAATAGACTGTCTGAAATTGGTGAGCTCAATATCATATATTGACTCAACCAAGCATGGCCATGCATTTCTCAGTCTCATTCCATCAAGGGGCCCATGGATGTATCTCCTGTCCTACAGGAGGACAAATCCCATTTCTGCTCACACACAAACATCCAAATGATTCGTAACATACCCAACAACCACCCTTATCATCAACCTTTCTCAAGAGAAGACTTTAGATGGCATCAAAGTACGCTCTTCCTCACCTGATGAATGTTATGACTTCAGGTCAAAGGACCACAAACACCATTGTCACTTGAGACCTACTTGTGACACGTTCATATAACAATCCACAAAGTAATATCAAGGTGGGTCTGTCCAGTACAACTTGTTCACTAACAAGTACCCATGTGATGACTTGATATCACAATATCATGACCTATGAGAACCGGTCATCAGTCAACGCACATGCCAGTCTCAATGTATCATCATCGCTCTTAGCTTCTAAGATGATACTTCGATCAGGGACCATTTAAGAAAGAAGCTTCTTATAAACATAGGCTCTCACATTCAAGACACGTACTTGAATTCCTATGGCAACAAACACTCTAAGTGAATTTATTATGCTAATTAATCTTATCAGACAGATATAAATGACATAATAAAAGAACTTGCCATAAATATAAAATGAAATACATAGTACATATTACAATTCATCCAATGAACAAATAACCAACAAATATGCAATCCACAAGGCTCCCACTAAAGATAATCATTCATGTATCTAATACCCATTGATCTAACATGACCATCATGCTTCTTTTGCGCAAGATGCTTTGTCAGTGGATCCGCTATATTTTCTTCAGTCGGTACTCTGCATATGCTCACATCTCCTCGATCGACAATCTCTCGAATAAGATGGAAGCGCCGAAGTATGTGCTTGGAGCGCTGATGAGATATAGGTTCCTTAGCTTGTGTAATTGCACCATTGTTGTCACAGTAGAGAACTATGGGATCAACAATGCTAGGAACTACATCAAGCTTGTTGATGAATTTCCTAATCCACACAGCCTCCTTCGCCGCATTCGATGCAGCGATATACTCTGCCTCAGTCGTAGAATCAGCAACTGTCTCTTGCTTGGAACTCTTCCAGCTTACAGCTCCTCCATTAAGGCAAAACACAAAACCTGACTGTGACTTTGAGTCATCTCTGTCAGTCTGGAAGCTTGCATCCGTGTAACCCTTTACAACGAGCTCTTCCTCTCCACCAAACACCAAGAATGTCTCCTTAGTCCTTCTCAAGTACTTTAGGATATTCTTGACAGCTATCCAGTGACCATCACCAGGATCAGACTGATACCTACTCGTCATGCTCAAAGCATAAGAGACATCGGGTCGAGTGCATAACATTGCGTACATGATTGATCCAATTGTCGAAGCATATGGAATCATCTTCATGCTGTCCTTATCTTCCAAAGATTTAGGATACTGGTCCTTAGAGAGACTCACATCATGTCACATGGGTAAGAATCCTTTCTTAGACTCAAGCATGTTGAACCATTTCAACACCTTGTCAATGTATGTACTCTGGGTCAAACCCAGCAACTTGTTCGATCTATCTCTATAGATCTTAATACCAAGTATGTAAGTCGCTTCACCCAAGTCTTTCATAGAAAAACAGTTCCCTAGGTTGTTCTTAACAACTTGCAGGGTCGGAATGTCATTCCCGATCAGCAGTATGTCATCTACATACAATATCAGGAAGACAACAATGCTCCCACTAATCTTCTTGTAAACACAAGGCTCATCTTCGTTCTTGATGAAACCAAACTATTTGATCTTCTCATCAAAATGTAGATTCCAACTTCGAGAAGCTTGTTTCAATCCATAAATGGATCGATTCAACTTGCATATTTTAGTGGCTTCACTTGGAGATACAAAACCCTCGGGTTGTGTTATATACACTTCCTCAAGGAGGTTTCCATTAAGGAAAGCCGTTTTGACATCTATTTGCCAGATCTTGTAGTCATAATACACAGCAATAGCAAGTAGAATTCTGATGGGCTTGACCATAGCTACAGGGGAAAAGGTTTCATCATAGTCAACACCATGAATTTGCCTGAAACCTTTAGCCACCAGCCGGCCTTTGAATGTCTGTACATTCCCATCCATGTCGGTCTTCTTCTTGAAGACCCACTTGCACCCTATGGGTCATACCCCTTCAGGTGGTTCCACCAAGGTCCAAAATTGGTTTGTGTACATGGAGTCCATTTCAGATTTCATGGCCTCAAGCCACTTCTCAGAGTTTGGTCCATTCACAGCCTCTTGGTACGTTGCAGGCTCATCATCATGATCCATAAGCAAAACATTACCTATTTGAGTCATGAGAAATCCATATCTCTCAGGCTCAAATCTTGGTCTACCAGATTTACGTAGGACTCGTGTTTCTTGAGCAGGCTCTCCAGCTACAACTTCTTGTAGTCCTTGCTCAGGTTCCAATTCCGGTTCGTTCATTGTTTGTGGCTCTTGAACTTA
The DNA here is from genome assembly GCA_033032865.1 of Dactylorhiza incarnata. NCBI lineage: Eukaryota > Viridiplantae > Streptophyta > Magnoliopsida > Asparagales > Orchidaceae > Dactylorhiza > Dactylorhiza incarnata. Next base: position 3,584,098 of record JAWHQI010000084.1, on the reverse strand, counting down.
TTCAAGTTCTACCTTTGCAGTCTTTCTGGATAAGAACTCTTTCTCCAAAAAGACACCAGTCCTTGCGACAAACACTTTGCCCTCAGATCGTAAGTAGAAGCAGTATCCTTTGGTTTCCCTAGGATACCCCACTAGATAACATTTATCCGATTTGGGTTCCAACTTGTCAGGCATTTGACGTCGCACGTATGCCTCACAGCCCCAAATCTTGATGAACGACATACTGGGACGCTTCCCAGTCCATATCTCATATGGTGTCTTTAGAACTGTTTTCGTTGGAACTCGATTTAGTGTGAAAGCAGCAGTCTCTAAAGCAAAACCCCAAAAGGAAATGGGCAAATCTGCATGACTCATCTTCGATCGCACCATGTCTAACAAGGTACGATTCCTCCTCTCAGAAACAACATTATGTTGAGGTGTTTCGGGTGGAGTGAGCTGTGATACAATACCACACTCTTTCAAATGATCACGAAACTCATGACTCAGATATTCGCCACCTCGATCAGATCGGAGTGCTTTTATCCTTTTTCCCAGTTGGTTTTCTACTTCATTCTTAAACACTTTGAACTTTTCAAAGGTCTCGGATTTGTTCTTCATAAGAAACACGTATCTGAATCTACTGAAATCATCAGTAAATGTAACAAATAGTAGAACCCACCTCTAGCCATAGAACTTATGGGTCCGCATACATCACTATGTATTATACCCAAGAGATCATTAGCCCTCTCATTACAACTAGTGAAAGGAGCTTTCGTCATCTTTCCCAACAAACATGACTCACAATTCTCAAATGATTCATAATCAAATGAGTCCAGTAGTCCATCATTATAGAGCTTGGATATGCGTTTCTCATTTATATGGCCTAAACGACAATGCCAAAGGTACGTAGGATTCGAATCATTTGTTTTTAGTCTTTTAGTATTTTATATGTTATAGATCGGATGGTCTAAGTTCAAAACATATAAACCATTAAACATTTGGGCAACACCATAACAAACATCATTCTTATAAATAGAACAACAATTGTTCTTAATTACGATAGAAAAACCAATCATGTCCAAACATGAAATAGAAATAATGTTTCTAGTTATGGCCGGAACATAATAACAACTATCTAGTTCTATTACAAGCCCTGTGGGCAAAGAAAGACGATACAATCCTACGGCAATGGCAGCAACTCTTGCTCCATTTCCAACGTGCAGGTCTACCTCTCCTTTACCCAGCATTCTTCTCCTTGTCAGTTCCTGCACATTTATACAAATGTGAGAACCACATCCGGTATCCAATACCCAGGATGAAGGAGCATAAAGGTTTATTTCTATAACGAAAATACCTGAAGCGGAAGTCATACTTCCCTTCTTCTTCTACAGATCTTCTAGATACTGAGGACAGTTCCTCCTCCAGTGCCCTGCCTTACCACAATGGTGGCACATCCCTTCCTTAGCCAAACCTTTCCTTTTCAGTGCAGAAGACTTGGGATCATGAGGAGACTTAGATCCAATTTTCGTCTTCTTAGATCCCTTGGCCCTGCCCTTGCTCTTATGCACCATCAATATGGGGCTGGCAGGCTTTACCTTCTTCATGTTATTCTCGGCAGTTCTCAACATGCCAAGGAGCTCGGGCAGTGTCTTTTCTATTTCATTCATGTTATAGTTCAAGACGAACTGCTCATAACTGTCCGGCAATGATTGCAGGATCAGATCCGTGGCCAATTTTTGGCCCATGGGAAATCCCAGTTTTTCAAGGTTCTCTATATACCCAATCATCTTGAGTACGTGAGTCCCTACTGAGTCTCGAGCTCCCATTTTGCACTGGAATAATGCCTTGGATATGTCAAACCTCTCTTGTCGGGCTTGCCCCTCGAACATTTTCTTGAGGTGCCCGATTATCTCATAACCACACATGCTCACGTGTTACTTCTAAAGCTCAGAGGACATGGTAGCAAGCATGAGGCATTCCACATCCAAGGTATCATCCTGATACTTCTTGTAAGCATCTCTATCTTCTCTCGAAGAATTTCCGGTCGGCTTTTTGGGGGCTTCACCTTCCAAGACATAGAGCTTGCTCTCTTGCCTGAGAACAATTCTCAGGTTTCTGTACCAGTCAAGAAAGTTCATCCCGTTGAGCTTGTCCTTCTCAAGAATAGCTCTCAGGGACAGGGTGGAGTGAGATCCACTTGCCATGGATATTCTACAAGGAATTTTGCAAAGTGAAATTTTAGTACTATATTTCAAAATACATTTTATATATATTTTAATAAGAACTTTTATTAAAGAGCTCCCACTATTTTAATCAAATCAACAACCCTTGATATCGATTCGGAGAGTTTATGCGACCTACTCTCTTAGTAGATAAGATCCGTATTTCACCAACAAAATGAGTCCGCTTTGGCGTTCCTCTCATAATGCGGTTATTTAGGTAGACAACACTTGTCAATTGCATCATTATGCAACTCTTGTATGGTTGGTGAATAACTCTTTATTCGCATCCATCATATGGAGCATGTCAACCCTATGCCTCTAGGCACTCAACCTTTGAGGTCACCTAGTTAAATTTGACCCGATGTCGACAGTGGGATATCACAATTATCTGCTCGCACCCTTACCAAGATAGATTAATGCACCTTGCTTTGGCAAGCCCACACTTCATCGATCGAGGCAGGAAGAGTGTCATCCATTGGAAGGCATCTGAATACTTAATATTAGATAAGGGATTTTTATTTCAAGTGATTAACATTTTAATAATGATTAACATTTAATCACAGTGCACCATCAGAAAATATAAATACAACATTCACATTCCAGATACATCCCAGATGTGCACAAAAACAGTCTATCAACACTTTGACAAAACAGGGCTAAATCTGAGCATTTAGAACACTTCTAAATCTCCAGATTTACATGCATTGGAAATATGAACAACAAATCCACTTGTGCAGTAGACAAGCTCGTCTCTCATGTCAGATTCAATAATCTAAACATTTGGTTTCACAAACCATTTTGAGGGACGGTTACTGCAGAGGAGAAACAACCTCTGAAACATGAAAATCGCAACGCAATCACATGCATTCCTGGCGGGGTTCCAAGGGGCCGCGCCCCTGGCGGGGTCTTAGGGGCAGAGCCCCTAACGGGGTCCAAGGGGCAGCGCCCCTGGCGGTGGTCAAGAATGATTTATAAATACCAAAACAAAATTCTTAAATTAAATTCATGTACCCAGAACTAGATAAAAATCATCTCTTCACAAATGACTAAAATTTTTCATTAACTTTAAAATAAATTTTAATGGCTAGTTGTCAAGAATGCTAATTAAAATTAAAATTAACTAGCCACAAATATTTGAAAACTATAACAAAAACATAAGCAGGTTGTCGTCACAAAACCATTCATAATTGATAAAATGAAAACTTGTAATATACATAAACAAACACAAGTGTCCAACTTATCTTATTACAATACAAAAGCAAATAAATGTCTAGTCCTAACTGCCATCTGAGGTAGTCGGTGAAATGTTTAACTTTCTCATTATCTTCATCATCATCTTCATTAGTCCTCCAACAGCCTTCTTCGTCTCATTTATCTCCCGTCCCTGTTCCTCGATCATCTCATACATATCTCAATAGAGCTCCCAGAGTGAACCTCTGCGGAAAAGAGGAGGATGTGAAGTAGAAGGACGTGCATTAGGTGCTGATGAGATCTCATCTACTATATATGTCTGAGGATGACTATCATTTGGAAATGCTGTCCAATCGATGGTCGGATACCTGTGCGCCAACACTTTCTGAATCATACCACCCAAAGGCAGTGTGTTCATGTTGGGTTTTCTATACCCCTAACGGGATGACATATCGAATATGCGCAGCGGAAATAATAAAACCCAAAGAGTAAGGATCTTATGGTTTTCATGATTCAAGAGAATAATCAAATCAAAATAAAAAGTACCTTTGCGGGATTGAGTCAATACTCAACCAAGGTGCTCCAAGATGAAATCGGGTAGACAAGATCTGAGTTCCAAGAACCGAAATGTGTCGGCTCCTCTACAGCGATCCACACGAATGATGGAGAACCCCAAAGCCTTGTCGAACAAGGATTGGGTCAGAGAAAGAACATCCTCTGCGTCCCCATGAACTGCTAGATCCGTTGAAGGGGAGGCGGCGACTGTCGGCGGCGATTAGGTCGGCGGACGGAACGAGTGCGATCGGAACACTTCCGTCTTTGGCTCTCCAGAAATCGCGAAAAGTCTCAATCTAAAACCGTATCTCTTCGAAGCCCTAATCACGTTCCTTTTATACGCAAGGCATAAAATAGGCTATCCACAGACCAAAGGAAAAATAGAACATTTCTGTCCAGATTTATATTCGCCGAATTCGACTAAACAATATAACCGAATTCGACTCAGATTCGGCGAAGCCATTTCGACGAATTCGTCTATATAAATTCGGCTATATCAATTCGTCGAAACCATTTTGTCGAACTGACATGATTCGTCTAAACCCTTTAGTCGAATCTGTTACAATATCAGTTAATCACATTAGCCGAATCTCATTAGTCGAATCAAGCTAATTCGGTTAAACCCTTTAGCCGAATTTGACGCAGTTCGGTTAAACCCTTTAGCCGAATTTGTCAAGTAAATACCCATTCGTTTAAACCCTTTAAACGATTTCCCGTTGAGACATTCTCAACTTAATTCCAAGCAGTCACAGGATTGGTCCTCCACTCATATCCAATATGAGTAAGGCCAACATAATCCTTTCTCCAATTTCTCCAAACGCTTTTATGTGCGAACCTATAGGCTCATATTGCGTTGGCAGTAAGACTAACTGTTGATTGCTTTGAGATCACCTCAGAAACTCCAACAGTTCAGTCATTGGTGCTTGGGATCTCTCGGTAAGATTGTATGTCTCATAATAGGCAATATCAAATCAGACACATTAAATGAAATACCAGACAAGAAATAATCAGTCACTATCGAGTGCTGGGCGGCAATCTTCTCTGTGTCCCCTGATTTGTACATAAGAGAATGGAGCAAGATTTCCTGGATGACATGAGCATCTGGAGTAATATAATTCATGGTCGTGATATGGTCCTGGTGATTCTCCTCACCGTGGAGGACCTGATTTATCATGGTCATATCCCGAAAAGTCTGGAAGGACTCGACGGTGTCGAGTCAGTAGTGGGTTGGAGTCAAGCTATACATCCTCTCAAATCCTCATGCTATATGGTCATGATATGTGAACCAATGCTGGACTACACCCCTCTATTAGGTGATGTGAGAGCTAGATCCTGGATGTTATTGTTGAACTCACAGACTAGCACCGATGAAAATGCGTCTCCAGACATAATAACTGGGAGGATTTATGCATCGTCCAGATATGTGTAGATATGGGGATATCGATCCACATCGATCTCCAAGGCCATAGCCACACTCACGATGGTACACTCCACCGCATGGTTAGAGTGGGTAGCAGAATTTTGTCTCTTTGCAAAACTGCGTCGAGGGTGTGAGCTGGAAGATGTCATGACCTGGTAAAGAAGAAGAGTAAAAATTATTAGTAAAATGTGGTCTGGAAGTTACCGACGTGCGGTAGTCAAATGATCATGAACCTGTCATCTTCCTCCGGATTCCTATCAAAAACTCCGGATCCAACCATGAAATATGAGAAATCCATGAGGTAGGGTCATTCCATAACCTATATCTAAGCAAAGGTGGAAATCTACCATGAATCCATGAAGAATATTGAAAACCCCTAACGCCAATGTCAGAGAAACCTCAAATCCACAACCTATTTGCATAGATCTAAATGTAATTCGAAAATCCTCCATGAAATCAACTAAAACTTCAAACATAAAACCAAAAAGGGGAAGAAAAGGGGGATTTTACCTTGGAAGAGAGGTAGCACCAGACGGAAACTGCTTAAGCTAAAGAAAATGGTGAGAGGAGATGTGTGGGGATCAGATTGAGTCAAAAGCATATTAAGAATGCTACTACGAAGCAGAACAATTACCGCCGGTGGTAGTTTATCTATATGAAATATTTTCACTATTACTGAGTACTCTAAAAAATGCCAGAAAATATTTTCCGTGTTCTGATTCACATATTTGTTTGTTCTTCAATCCTTCAGTAGTTTTACATTTGTTCCTGACAATAGAACCTTTAGTTTTGTCTCACTGTAGTGGGGGCATAGGGGTGTGTGTATTAGAGACACTAATCTGTAATCCACGTCTTGTCCTGAACCGGGGAGGGTTCTAGTGGGGCCTTGCGAGGCACTGAGGGGAAAGAGTGTTAGGTTAGATGGGCTTTAGTGCATGCATATGGGACTAACACCCCAACCTATGGCATGTTTGCAGTTCCTCATTCCCATTCGTCACTTTGTACGAGGCTAAAGTGTAGTCAAATCTTTGGTGTCTTAAACTTGAACAACATTTAGTAGCTATAACCGTCAAAATCTGGATTGTTTTTCTAGAGAACTCGTGGCTTTGTTAGTTACCGTTGTGCGTTAGACATACCGCTGGCAGTAGATGCTTTTCATGTCTTGTCTGATTTCTCCTCTTATTTTACTTTATTTATTTCTCTCGTACTTCTGTCTGTTTTTAGTTTCTTTTCAGTTTTTTTAAATAACAAAAATCACATAAAATTTTGAAAACCTAAAAATCACAAAAACACATTTTTCTTTTGTTTTCTCTGCTTGTGTTTGTTGTTGAGTGTTTATTATTGAATTTTTTTTTTAAAAATTGAAGATTTTTGTGCTAAAAAAGGGGCATACATGTCGTGAAATTGAAGCTCCATGATTATATACATTGTTTGATTTATGATTTCTAATCCTTGTGTACATTTTATGTCTTCATCATGATATGTCCTACTCTAAAGGTAGCTACTACTGAGTGCTAGTAAGTTAGAAATGTATGATTCATATACCTCTAGGTATGTGTGAGGATTTAGGCTAGACAATGATATTACACATTGACACATCCTTATTGAATGCACTCAAGTTGAAATCCAAATGCGTACATTCCATAACTCGTGATATTGTGACTAACACTGTAGGCATAACTTGATAAATCAATATCATGATACTCGTCTTTGCTATATAGGGCATAGAACTTTGGGCAAAAATTGTTTTGGTAAATGGGTTATGTATGCAAGTTAAAGTGTATTTATCTATATGGGTAGATTTGGTTTGATTCAAGAACCTTGTCTAAAAGAAAGATAAATAAAATGATAAACTTGATAATGCTTCAATGAATGAAAAACGGTATATTATCAATCTTGTTAACAAGGATTTCCATGACTATTGTGAGGATGAAAACCTTAGTCAAAAGAATCATTGCGATCTTGTGCAAACAAAGAAAATAAATTAGTGCCCTAGCTCTATACTGGGTAAGACTTACAAAAATGGCTTGATTTAACACTGCATGACTCTTATATAAAATTACTGAGATATATCCTGCATTAATTATGATTTAATTTGATGTTATTTCTATTGATATTACACAAACACTTGTCTTTGTTTTGACTAACACTTCCATGCTTAAAAATTGGACTCGAACTGTGTTATCCATCTCTTTCACGTATATACTAATACATGATTGTCATTCATGACACATACGATGTTCCTTTGAATTATTTTTCTAAAATCCTTTGACATTGTGTGCAAACTCTTGTGTATTCAATCTCGTGTCATGTGTCTGATTATTATAAGATATACCAAGTTTTTTAAATGCAAAACTGTTTAATCTTAAAGTGGTATTTTGATTTCCCCGTGCGTTTTGACCCATGTCTTATTCAATTCTCTGATTACCTTTCAGTCAACCCTTATTTCCATCATGATTTACTTTTTCTGTGTGCATTTTTGTGCAGATCCGCTGCATCTCTCATATCTTTATGTTAGTTCAATCTAGACCACCCCTTTTGCTAACATCAAAGAGGGAGAATAGAGAATGATTCATGAACTAGTAATATGCTAGTCATCTATGGAAGATCACTTATAGGGAGAGATACTCTTATAGAGTGCACATCGATAGGGGGAGCACGTATGTAGGGGATACATACTACTTTAGCGCAAGTTCACACTTTATGCTTTCTCTTAATATATAAACTTGTTCATGTTTCATGATTATTGTCGATTACACTATACCAAGCTCTTAATGATTTATATCTCATGAATGGGATTTGACATTATCAAAAGGGGAAGTTTGTTGGAACACACATTCAGCATCTCTTTAGTTTGACAATATCAAATCCCATATTGTATTTGATCATACAAGTCTTGGGCATAGTGCGCAGGTTTACAGGTGTGAAGACATTGAGAATTCAACTCTTTGTGACCTACCGCCGGGAGCTAGTACTACCTCTGGCAATAGCTATATCGATGGACTTACAATCGACGCAAAGTAAAATATCGACGTGAAGACTTATGTTGTCGAGATGATGTTGTCGAGAAGACTACCACTGCGCGCTAACTTACCGCGGGCGCTAACTATGTCGATGAGTCTGCTAGCGTTGACTTGAAGGAGGCATCGACTTGAGACCATGTCGTCGAGATGAAGGCGTCGAGATGATATTGATGTGACTGCTACCACAGGAGCTAGCCTACAGCCATACGCTAGTGTCATCGACGAGAAGACAACGTCAACTTGATGCTCTCCTATCATCGAGAGAAAAATCGATGTGACTACTACCGCGATGCACTAGCCTCCCACGCCGCGCTATCCAAAGATAGCAAGAGAATGTTCTCCCGCACCTTCCTAATTTGGTGCTGGACAGCTGGCAAAAATGCGTAAAGGCGCAACCGCCGCGCGGTAACTCTACCGCCGATGGTAACTTAAAAGAATCAGCTATAAAAGGTTTTGATTCTTTTCTTGAAATGGAGAGAAACACACTTACGAGAATGGGGTTCCTCGGCCGCCTCTAGTGTAGAGAACCAATGTCTCCAAGCAAGGAAAAGAGAACTATCTCCCTCCCGCTCGAGTTTGAAGATCTCCGAAGAGCAAAGTCTACAACGACCATCTATTTTTGATCGAGTGCAAGAGGAACAATGTTCAGAAGCACCGATCGGTCATCACTCTACAGAGGATACTATTTTTGTGGGAGTAATAGTTTCTATCTCTTTCTTATCTACTATCTTTCATTTTTCTCTTTGTTTTGTGTAAAGGAAAAATCGACCGGGGAGGTCATCAGAATCCGAGAAGGATTTAGTGAAAAATCATCTTGGCAGGACATCTAGATCTGGGAGATCTAGTGGGGCTCTAAGACCCTTCCTGGGAGGAAGGGAAGGAGCGGCTCGAAGACTTTTGCGGGGAGGAAAGGGAGAGATCCAATCGATTCTTTGATTAGGATCGGTATAGAAAACCCAAGGTTGTTATATTCATCGCCTCCAATCTCTGGTGTCATGGAGATCTAAGTCTTTTTGTATAATCAATGGTTTACTATTCAATGATATCAAATATCTATACTTTATAATATAAAGTGCTGTGTTTTTTTGTAAGTGGATTGGTTAGTGTAGTGCAATTCCCGAAACGTTATCCTGCAATAAGTGCATTGTGTTCGTAACTAAGGCCGCGCGGTAAGGTTATCGCCTAGTGCTAGTGACAGTGTGCGCATTCCTGCTGTATTTTATTTAAATCTCTAGTAGTTGACTAAAAACCTTATTCACCCCCCCCCCTAAGGTTGGCCACCCGATCCAACAACTTGCTTCTTCTGTAATAAGAAGGGACCAATGAAGATGGAGTGCCTAAAGTTTAAAGCTTGGTTTGAGCGGTGTGGTTTCACTCTTAAAAGTTAGCCCTTTGCCATTAGTTCTTTGTGAATCCAATTTAATTGAAGCCTCATCCAGTTCCTGGTGGCTTGATAATGGAGCAACGAATCACATTGCATGTATTCATTAGAAGGAGGAGGTCAAATAAGTGTGAGCGTAGACTCACAGTAGGCAACAATGCTAAAGTAGAGGTGGAGTTTATTTTAGACGTGTGTTTAGTTCTAGCTTCTGATTATGAACTATATTTAAGAGACATTTTCAATATTCCTTCATTTAGAAGGAACTTGATTTCTTTCTCCACATTAGATAAACTTAATTATGGATTTAACATTCTGGGAGATTCAATTAATATTTCTTTTGAATCCCAAGTTATAGGCCAATGCTCTTTATCTGTCTGATTATATAGTCTATGTCTAGCTCCTACAAACATTTATGTAACCACCTTTAATGTAGAGCATGTTGCCAGTAAAAGGTCACTACTCAAGGAAAAATCATTCATGTTATGGCATAAACATTTGGGACACATTTCTAGAGAGAGAGTAAAAAGATTAATTATGGAGAATATTCTCCCTACTCTTGACTTCAGCGACCTAGAGATATGTGTTAATTCTCATAGAGGCAAAATGTTCAAGAATAAGAAGAAGGGATCCACACTGAGTTTTGATTTATTATAGGTTATTCATACAGATATTAGTGGTCCGTATTCAACTACACTCTGCAAGAATACCTACTCCATTACCTTCATTGATGACTATCACTTAGGATATTTGTACTTCATTAAAGAGAAGTCTAAATCTCTTGACAAGTTCAAGATTTTCAAGACTGAAGTTGAGAAACAAATAGGGAAAGTCATCAGGAGTGCTAGGCCTGACATATTTGGTGAGTATTTTGGCAGACATGATGCCTCTAGGCAACATAAAGGTCTATTTGCCAGATACTTAGAGAGATGTGACATTGTTGCCCAATACTCTATTCCAAGTAGTCCTGAGCAAAATGGTGTGGCCGAAAAGCATAATTGCATCCTTAAAGAAATGATGAGGAGAATGATGAGAAGGACTAATATTCCTTAGATTTTTGGGGGTGAGGCACTTAATACTACGACTTACATCATTAATAGAGTACCTTCAATGTCAGTACCCAAGACACCTTTTGAGTTGTGGACTGGTAGATGACCCAACCTTAATCATTTACGCATTTGGGGTTGTCCTACGGAAGTCCATTTATATAACCCATCAGAGATTAAAATTTCCCCTAGATCTTGTTGTTGCTTTTTCATAGTCTATCCAGATCATTCTAAGGGATTTAGGTTCTATTCCACTTTAGGAGGACCCAGAATAGTGGAATCACAAACAACCAAGTTCTTAGAATTAGATGTTGCTAATGAACCATATTTTTCTTGCCCTATTAGTGAAGTCGAGGAGGTTATGCCTATTAATTTGACCGTGCCCTTATTGGAGAACTCTGTGGTACATGAAACTATGATAGAACCTATAAAGGAAGTGGAACCGGCTTTCATGACAATACCAATTGAGATTCCTCCACGGATTCAAGAGGATCGTCTACCCGCTAGGAGATCCCTTAGGAAGAGGAGGCCATCAATTTCCTCAGACAATGAAGTTTACCTAGGCGAGAGTGATTTTGACATTGGTAAAGTGGTTGACCCAGTGACATTTGAGGAAGCTGTTTATGGACGTCAAACTGATCTATGGTGGGAGGCAATGAAAGACGAGATGGAGTCTATGAAGCTAAATAGGAGTTAGTTGACTTACCTAAGGATTGCAAACTCATTGGTTCCAAATGGGTGTTTAAAACCAAAAAGGACTCCAAAGGGAAGGTTGAGCGGTTTAAAGCGAGACTGGTAGCCAAAGGATATACGCAGAGAGAAGGTACTGATTATAACGAGACTTTTTATCCTGTCTCCTCTAAATATTCTTTCAGAGCAATAATGGCGCGTGTAGCTCATTATGACTTATTGTTACCCCAGATGTATGTTAAGACCGCATTCTTGAATGGCGATCTTGCCGAAGAAATCTATTTGGTACAGCCTGAGGGATTCAAGTGCGGTCATACTGACCAACTTGTATATAAGCTCAACAAATCTCTATGTGGTTTGAAGCAAGGTTCTAGATAGTGGTATTTAAAATTTGATGAGATATTCATTTGGTTTCAAAGAAAATAAGGTAGATCATTGCATATATCTCAAGATCAGTGAGATCAAATTCAACTTCTAAATTTTATATGCATATGACAATCTACTTTATGCAATTTTTATCAAAGCACTTTAATATGAAAGATCTTGGAGAAGCATTTTTTGTTCTAGGGATTGAGATAATTAGGGATCGATCTCATCATACATTAGCACTTTCTCAGAAAGCCTACATAGAGCTTGTACTTGAGAGATTTAGCATGATCAGATGTAAGCCTGGAGATGTACTTGTGATTAAGGGTGATAAGTTGAGCTTATCACAATGTCGTAAGAACGATACAAAGAGAGAGCGCATGAAGGATATACCTTATACTAGTGCGGTAGGCATCTTGATGTATGGCCAAGTCTATACCAGACAAGATATTGCCTTCGTAGTAGGACTTCTAGGCAAATAACAGTCGAACCCAGGGCCAGCTCATTGGGTGGCTGCCAAAAAGTTCTTAAAGTACTTGAAAGGAACAAAAGATTTTAAGTTGGTCTACCATAATGTTCAAAATCTTGAATTGGTAGTGTATATAGACTCTGACTTTGTCGGATGTGAGGACAATAGAAAGTCTACTTCGGGTTATATATTTAAGTTGTATGGTGGAGCCGTTTCGTGGAAGAGTGTCAAACAGACACTCTTTACTTCATCCATTATGCATGCAGAGTTTTAGCTCTCTTTGGAGCTTCTACTCTTGCCCAAGTCTATAACAGACAAGACATTGCCTTTCTAGTAGGACTTCTAGGCAAATACCAGTCGAAACCAGGGCCAGCTCATTGGGTTGCCAAAAAGTTCTTAAGGTACTTGAAAGGAACAAAAGATTTTAAGTTGGTCTACCATAATGTTCAATATCTCGAATTGGTAGTGTATATATACTCTGACTTTGTCGGATGTGAGGATAATAGGAAGTCTACTTCGGGTTATATATTTAAGTTTTCTGGTGGAGCCGCTTCGTGGAAGAGTGTCAAACAGACACTCTTTAATTCATCCATTATGCACGCAGAGTTTTTAGCTCTCTTTAGAGCTTCTACTCACGCAGTGTGGCTTAAGAACTTAATTACATAGTTGATAGTCGTCGATTCTATAGCTGGACCCATTCAGTTGTACTGTGATAATATTTATGCGGTTATGTTCTCGATGAACAATAAAAGTATCACATGGTCTAAAACACATAGAGATTAAGTTCTTAACCGTTAAAGAGTTGGTTAAGAAAGGTGACATTATAGTGGAGCATATAGGAACAGGTGATATGGCAGTCAATCCTCACACTAAAGGACTTCGCCCCAAAATATTTCTAATGCATGCTTACAGTATGGGGCTTATGGAGTCGGTTGATATACTAGATTAGTGGGAGGCTGCATAAGGTTATAATTCATTCATCTGTTATTTATTTTTGCACTTTGATTAAATTCATGAATAATAGTTTGAGACCAAACATTAAGTGAATATTCATGTTGAATGTCATTAAATTTCAATATTCATAAAGTATGTGATATATCACACTTCATTTACAAGACTCAAACGAGTGTCAGTATTAGTATACGGCTTAGGGCACTTCATTTTATTATGTAAAGCCTTGAGTATGACTATTTGACACATTTACTAAAATTCTTAAGATAATGATATACATGTTCTATTGAATATGTACGAATTTCTCATAGTATGGTTTAGTGCATTCATTAGAGAAATCGGTTGACCAGCAAGTTAGGACAACAACTATATGTGTATACACTTTTTCATTTTGTTGGTCTAAAAGGCCAATTTCTTTTTGTCCATGTCAATTGAATTTGTAAGCTACTGTGACCATGGAAGGTCACGTGTCGCACAAAGATGCAGTTGCCGACATGATTCAGAGTGAATGATTTGATTGTACCGTATTGACGTGGGAGTAATCTCTTAATATTGCGTTTGCTAATGGCACACTTAAGTTTAGTGAAGATTTTATTGGATTGTCATAAATCATGATGAATACAAGTCCAAGTGGGAGAATGTTGGAAATTTTCCATTTAGTGGACTCGATTCATCGAGACATCCTGATAGAGTCGTACATGAATATTTGAATCTATTCAGACTCATGAACGTGAGTTAATTCATTCACGCGAACAATTGAAACCTGTGATAGGTGGGTTAGACCGTCTCATAATTTCATGTCACAAACTCGGTCTCATCCTAGGTACAAATTTTGATGGTAATGAAATTTAATTAATTTGGGGGTTACATTTTTCATTTGAGAAATTAATTTTTTTTAATTTCTCAATTGGTAACTCCATGAATTGGCTTCTCCTATTAATAGCCGAATCTGAATTTCATTTCCATTCTAAGGGGTGAACTAGGCTTGAAATCCCGATTCCCATCTTCCTGTGAAAACTGTCGGCCAGAGATTTCTGTTCTTCTTCCTCGTTAGTGCGATCTAGGAAGAAATCTGGCACCCTTCATTTCTATCAACAAATAAACCAAACTAGATAAGCTTGAGTCGAAATCAAGTGGATGTACGTAAATAATAAAGTATTAGAGTAAAACAAACATCTGCCTCCCGCTAAAATAGATGTTAATATCTAGTACTTCTCTATACATGTGATGTATATCTCTGAGATGTAAAACCCCTATATAAGACTGAATGAAACAAATAAAAATAAGAGAATATAAGAACTTTTAAGAATAACTTTGGCTGCTTTTATTCTGGTGTGTTCCCATCATTTACCAACATTGTGGTATCAATAAACCAAATATGATCTTAGGTTTCAGCTTGGTGTTGATTAGTATAAAACATATCTTCCTTTGTATGTATTTTCTTGTTGGAACATGCTTTCCATATCTCTTGGTTTGAGAATAACAAATCTCATTGTATTTGATCATACTTGTCATGTGTTTATAGTGTGCACGAACTTCTACTTTCAATCCTTTATAAGTTCAAAAAAGAAAAAACAACGATTTCCTATAAGTTCAATACAATGCTGCTAGCGCAATGCGCTAACGCTGCTACTGGCGGTAGCTTCTATAGATTTATAAATATCTTCGAGTTGGAAGCATTCGTCGAAAAAGGAATGTCGTCGGGACTAAATATAGCAGCTCTTGCCGCGTCGCGTCAAGGCTAATGCCCGATGGTAACTTATGGAAGTCCCGTGATCACGATGCTGATTGAGGAGCCGAAAAAGGAGATCTGACGGATAGGAAAGAGGTAAAGCTAACGCGGAGCGCTATCCTTCCCGCGGCGCAGTAGGAGGGGATGCCAAATATGGAGCCAGAATGATGCCAAAAAAGACTCAATCTTTGTGCCAGCTTTTTGGCTAAAGAGGCTACCGCACGGCGGTCGCACTACCGATGGCGCTAGGATCTGAGTCTATTTAAAGAGCGGTCCGCCTCCATTTTGATTTGCTAATTTGAAGAGATATTGAAACTACAACACATGTATTCGTGAGAGACTCCTATTTGTAGCTAAGAGAACTCCGTCAATGTTCGTGAACACTAAGGACTTGAAGAAAGATCAATCACGCGGACTTCATCTTCAAGTTCATCCATTGAGGGAGTTTCTTTGATGTTTTAGTTTTTATTATTTGTAATTCTTTTTATCGTCAATAGAGAATTCACCGCGTGGTTGGCGACTAGGGCCTTGCAAGGAATATGGAGAATTCACCGCGTGGGTGTGGCAACTTGGTCTAGTGTTAGATCTAGGCGCGGCTCGAGGCCTCATATGGGGAGAGATAGGCTAGAGCCAACCGATCCTTGGGAGATGGGTTGTTATACAAAACCAAAAAGGGTTTTTATACATTCGCCTCAATCCCAAGAGTCATTGGGATAAATTTTTTTAATCATTTCTAAAGCAATAGTATTATCTATTTTTCTCTATTATTGTCCTGCTAACTTTGATCCTTGAAATCTAAACGAAAAGGCATTCTCTGTCACTAATGTTGAGCGGTAACGCTACCGCTGGCGGTAGCAATAGATTTCATATCTCTCGTGCCTAGTATAACCCAGTTTTATAAAAAGACAATTGCAGTGTGTTAACTGAAATATTTTCATAAATACAGACGACATATTTGAATAAACTAAATTTAGTTTAAGAGTTTTAAAACCCTTATTCACCCCCCTCCCTAAGGGCACCTATAGATCTAATAAGTGGTATCAGAGGTAGGTTATTCCAAAACAGTCTAATAACTGGGAATAATGACGCTCTATGATCTCGCTTTTCATGAGGGGAAGGAATATCTGGACCTCCACTTTTCACAAGAACTGACAATCACTACTGGAGAACGTGAACGCGTTGTTTTCTAATTAATTTAGATCTAGACATCTAGGCTAATGTTGAACAATATTATACTAGTCTTACATATGTTGTTGGAGAAGTAACCATGGAAAAGCCTAGAGATAGGTGGGATGATGGAGATAAAAAAATGCAAAAATAATGCTAAAGAAATGAACACGTTATTTTGTGCTTTGGATAGCACTGAATTTAATCGAGTTAGTGCTTGAGAAACCACCTATGATATTTGGAATCTATTGGAAATAACGCATGAGGGTACTTCGCAGGTTAAAGACTCAAAGCTATCCAAACTGGAATCAGAGTTTGAAAGGTTCAGAATGGATACAAACGAGGACATAGACTCAATGTACACTCGCTTCACTAAGATCGTCAACGCCACAAAGATACTTGGAAAAACTTTCTCAAACGATGACTTGGTGAGCAAAATCCTTCGGTCTCTCCCTCTGAAGTTCAATCCAAAGGTGACCACAATTTCTGAATCACATGACCTAAGACGGCTCTAAATTGAGAGCCTCATTGGGAATCTCAAAACTCAAAATACATGAAGAAGAATACAACAAAGAGACAAAAAAAATCCTTGGCACTGAAGTCAAGGAATGATGACGACAACGACGAGGAGGACGAGGAGAGCCATTTTGTGAAAAAATTCACAAAGTTCATGAAGAAACCGAAAAGGAGGAACAGTTTCCATAAGTTTTTTCCGAAAAGGCTCATCATCCAAAAGAGAGAAAATGGGAAAACAAGCGACGATAAAGACAAGCGGCCTCCACCCGAGTGCCTCCACTGCAGGAAGACCAGGCATATATGAAGCCAGTGCCCAAAATACCTAAAAGAGAAAAAATAAAAGTGGCACAATGGTAAAGAGAAGATGATGGTTCTAAAGGCTGCAACATGGGATGACTCTTCATCCGAAATCTCAAGTGGGTCTACTTCAAGCGACGGTAATGAGGCAAATTTGTGCCTCATGGGTAGAAGCCATGAATCGGATGACAATTGCAGTGTCTAAAATGACACTGAGGTACTTCCTACTACTTATGATGATCTTAATATTGAATATATGAAACCATGCAAATATTTTAATAAGAGTCTAAGAGATCTTGATCTTCTAAAAACTAAAAATAAAATTATTTTAAAACTAAATCAAAGGTTAAATAAGGAAGTGAAAGCATTGGGAAAAGAGATAGGGTCTTGCCAAGTAAATGATCATTACTTGGCAAGGGTAAAAGAACTAGAAAACGATCTTTCTAAGGCTCTCTCAAATAATGAATCTCTTATAAGACAAAAGGGAGACTTAGAAAGAAGTTTAATAACCTCTCTTTCTCATATTGAAGATGGAAAGAAATTTTTTGCAAATAGGTGCGGAAACCTAATAAATGAAAAGTCCTTAAAAGCCCGGATCCATGATTCAAACATAGCCATAGAAAAATTTGGGGTTGGCCAAAAGACTCTTGAAATTATTTTGGCAAACCAAAGGCATGGAAGTGCTAAATATAGGCTTGGGTATAGATCTGGATGCTACTACCAGGCGGTACCTCTTACCGCTGGTGGTAGTGATAGAGTTAATAAATTGTATAGTAACAAACCCATATTGTTTTCTTCTGGTTTCCCATCCTCCAGCAAGAGTCCACAAAAAAAATTGAAAAAGGTCTCAACCCCTTTTGTGTCTTGTGTTAAGAGCTTTCACTTTGGACTCACCATTGACTCTTGTAGGATGAAGGGATGATGTGCGTTCAAGCAAATCTGGGTGCCTAAGGTTTCCACCTACTCTATGGGAGGAACTGCTTGTGTATCTGGATCATTACTCTCATCTTCTTTTTAGGTTTGTTGGCAGGCTAAGGAAAAGCAGGACATGTGGTACTTGGACTCGGTATGCTCCAAACACATGATGGGCGATAAAGCAAAGTTCCTTAGCCTCACCAAGAGGAAAGGTGGAATGGTGACATTTTGTGACAATGGAAAGAGAAGAATCTTAGGCATCGGTACAGTGGGTAACGACTCTTTCTCTATTACACATGTCTTATATGTTGAAGGTTAAAAACATAACTTAATCTCTATTAGTCAACTGTGTGATAAAGGTCTTAAAGTAATAATTGTGTCTTCCACAAACTTGTGTAAAATTATAGATCCTAAAACTAATGATATTGTACACACTGCACCAAGAACTCACAGTGTCTATTTGATTTCTTTTCATGATCTTTCTCGTGCATCATTAAAATGTCTAATCTCAAAAAATGAAGAACATGAATTATGGCATAGGTGACTTGGTCACTCTAACACCATGTTGATTTTAAAGATGTCAAAAAATAAAATAATAAGAGGTTTACCAATGCTTAATGGAAACTTATCCTCATTATGCCCGCCATGCCAAAAAGGAAAATTTTCTAAAACTTCATTCAAAAATAAAAATGAAATGTCTACCACTAGACCTCTTCAACCAATTCACATGGACCTATTTGGACCAATTAGCATGTGTTGTCTATGAGGTAGAAAGTATACTTTTGTGTTGATTGATGAGTATTCTAGATTTACATGGACATTATTTCTTATCTCAAATCCGATGCGTTTTCTGAATTTAAAAAATTATGTAAGCGCATTCAAAATGAGTTAGATTTAAAAATAAAAAGCATTCGCTCGGGTCATGGAGGAGAATTTGAAAATAAAAACTTCACTACTTTTTGTAATAATCTAAGCATCAAACACAAATTTTTCGCTACACGCACCCCCCAACAAAATGGTGTGGTGGAGAGGAAAAATTGAACCCTTCAAGAACTTGCATGCACTATGCTATCCGAGTATGAGTTGCCTAGATCTTTTTCGGCATAAGCGGTAAATACTTCTTGTTATGTAATAAATTGAGTCATGCTTCGCCTAATTCTAAAATTAACACCATATGAACTATACTATCAAAAAAACCCTAATGTATCTTACTTTCATATTTTTGGGTGTAAATGTTTTATTTTAAACACCAAAGATGCATTCGCAAATTTTGATGAAAAATGTGATGAAGGAATTTTTCTTGGATACTCTTCTACTAGTAAAGCATATATGATATATAATAAGAAGTCTAAAAAAGGTGGAAGAGTCTATTCATGTTAGATTTGATGAACTTGTTCCGTGTGTAGATTCTACTATTGCAAGAAAAAAAGAGGAACCTCTTTCACCCTTGGAGGATGAGGAAAATTATCCACTGGGAGTTAATATTGAAATAGAGATGGTGCAAGAAAATTTTGTACCTCCAAGCGTTCTTAGATTTACAAAAGATCATGCAAGGGAGCTTATCATTGGAGAACTGTCAAGAGGGGTAACAACACGTTCTTCCATTAATGAATTCTTTTCAAATTTATGCTTTGTTTCTGAATTTGAACCCAAAAACATTTATACCGCTTTGAATGATGAGTTTTGGTTTATTGCTATGAATGAAGAATTAAATCAATTTGAAAGAAATAGGGTTTGGAAGTTAGTAGAAAGACCATCTAATCACCCAATTATTGGTGTAAAATGGATATTTAAAAATAAATTAGATGGCGATTCTAGAATCACTAGGAACAAGGCTAGACTAGTAGCACAAGGATACTCACAAATCGAGGGGGTAGATTTTGATGAAATGTTTGCACATGTTGCTCGCGTAGAATCTCTTAGAATCTTTGTTGCTTTTGCGAGTTATAAGAAGTTTAAATTATTTCAAATGGATGTAAAAAGTGCCTTCTTAAACGGGATAATTAAAGAAGAAGTCTATGTTGAACAACCCCACAATTTTGTAGATGAAAAATTTCCTAATCATTTCTATAGGTTAGAAAAAGCGCTTTATGGCTTAAAGCAAGCGCCTCGTGCTTGATATGAATGCTTAACATCTTTTTTGTTAAATCACGATTATAAAATGGGTAGTGTCGATAACACACTCTTCATTAAGCATATAAATAATGATTTAATCATTTTAAAAATTTATGTTGATGACATTATCTTTGGATCCACTAACAAAGAGTTGTGAAATGAAGTAGTACATGTAATGCCAAAAAAAATTGAGATGAGCTTAGTTGGAGAACTCACATATTTCTTAGGTTTTCAAATCACACAAAGAAATGATGGAATCTTTATTTGTCAAACCAAGTATATACATGATATGCTAAAACATTTTGGATTTGAAAACTTAAAAATAGCTAGTACACCAATGAGCGCATCACTAAGATTAGGAAAAGATGAAGCCGAAATATTAATTGATCAAACATTGTATAGAGGAATGACTGGATCTGTATTGTACTTAAGTGCTTCTAGACCCAACATTACTTTTGTCGTATATCTATGCGCTAGATTTCAAGCTAATCCAAAAGAATCACATTTAAAAGCGGTGAAATGAATTTTTAGATATTTAATCGGAACATCAAGATTAGGTCTATGGTATCCAAACAGTGATTCTTTTATTTTACATGGCTTTTCTGATTCTGATTATGTGGGATGTTCTTTAGATAGGAAAAGCACTAGTGGCACATGTCATTTCTTAGGCCCTTCACTAGTTGCATGGTCAAGTAGAAAACAAAATTCGGTTGCTCTCTCCACCACTAAGGTCGAATATATTGCACTAGGAAGTTGTTGTGAAATATCATTATGGATGACTCAAACCTTAGAAGACTTTGGAGTTCATCTAACCAATATCTAATTAAAATGTGACAACAAGAGTGTTATTAACCTAACAAACAACCCCGTGCATCACTTAAGATCCAAACATATAGACGTAAGACATCATTTCATTAGAGATCACATAAAAAAGGAACATGTTCATGTAAACTTTATAGGAACTGAATCTCAACTTGTGCACATTTTTACCAAGCCTCTACCTGATACACGATTTGCTCTACTTAGACTAGAATTAGGGGTTTTGGCCATCCTAACTTTAAAATGATAAACCAACATGTTGTGTGTATGTTAGTATACTTTCATGGCTCCACTACATAGCCCTTACACTAAACAAACACAATCAAGCGAAAAATTTCAAAAACACACATTTTTTTTTTGAGAAATACTACTTCTATTACTATTGCACGGCGTTAAGTTGTTACGGTTGGCGGTAGTATAAAATCCTGTGTTTATTAATTATTAATAAAATTATGCATTTCTGTTTAATTCATGTTACTCTTTAAATAATTAAAACAAAAAAATGTGTAAAACTAATCAAAGTCAATCAAAAATAAGTTTTTTAAAAAAAATCTTTCGATTTGACTATTTAAAAATTAATCAAATACAAAACTACAAAATTTTAAAAGAACAAAAATATGGTTTTCTTATTGTTTCTTTATGAGTGTTTACTATTTTGTATTTTTTATTAAAAATAAAAAATTATAAAAACTGATTATTATTCACTAAAATGTTTCAAGGATGAATAGGTTTATCTTTTCAAGATCAAAATACAATGGTTAATTCTCTATTTCAAATATCTTACAACATTGTGTTTGTGTCATGCCTTGAACATTATCTTGTAATGTGCAATGAAATTGATTATAGGATTCATGTGTAGAATTGTTTAACATGCCTCTAAGTATCAGTAATGGATTATTCTTGATAATGATTTATTCACTAACCTCTTTGATATTCTACATATAATGTTAATATTACTCCTTCACGCTTGTGTAGTGTAACAACTTAACCTTATTAGATGTGTGCTTAGTTTACCGACACCTCATAAAAATCTTTTTCTTTTCATGCACTCATATTTGAAGAAGTGTGTTTTTAAAATAAAAACTCTTATGTTTTCAAAAACAAGTGAATTAAAAAATTTGTCCCAAACCAAAATTCAAATGAATATATGACAAAGATAACTCCACCAAGCACTACTCACCCTCCTGATAAGTGTTAATGAGCATTGTGAAGTTAAGCACCTTGGAGAAAATTGTAAACTGTCTTGTGCAAACTATTTTTATACACCACTTCTTCTTGTACACCGGATCACAAATAAATAAAAGAAAAGATAAAATATATGTGATCCATCAAGCACTACTTCGCACCCTAATAAGTCTTAATGAGCATTGTGTTTGTAGAGCACCTTGGGAGTTGTACTACTTCTATGTGCATTGAAATAAAATATAGCTATATTGGTGGAAGTAATTCTAAAAACGCATTTCAATAATGTTGTTTTTATTTCATTATACATGTCGTGTGTTTTGATTGAATCATTTATATACTCTTATCTAAAACACTACTTGTACACATCATTATCTCTTATAAACCTTCTACTCATGAGTATTGGAATTTAATGCATATTTACATGACTTTTCTATAATTTTTAGTAAATGAACTAGATAACTTTGCATGATCTCTACAATGTATAGGTATACTTGAATTGCGAATTAAGAACATTGTAGTTTCCAATCTTGTCTTGATAAATTAAAATCATGCTTGAATTATTTTTGGCTTCCAAAGCATATCTTCTATTTCAAAATCACAAACATCTTATTTCAAAAACTATCACTCTTATTTGTTTCTTATGATTACAAATTTCAAGAAGGATGTTTTCTAAGAATGCTTATTATATTTGAATTTATTTTCCGCTACGCATTGAATACTCACTCTTGCTTACTTTCTAAACAAGTGTTATTATATTAACAAATGATATTGTGCTCGTGGCCTTTCATTACTAAAACATCTATTTTCTACTAAAACAAAACTCTTCCTCATTTACTATGCTTCAAACTTCAATAATGATGTTTATTTATCTCGAATCTTGGTTTCCACTAACATTTTCTACTTATATGTTCGATCATGAATATTTTCTTACCCAACAAGTGGTGTTGATTACTTATCTATTGAAACTTCATGCTTTCTCCTCACTTCCTACAAAGGGGGGATAACTAAGTAATTAAAACTTTATCCTTTACTCACTCGTCATGTAGTATCACTGAGTCATAAATCCTTGTCATGCTCTTTCCCTTCTGTCCACCCTCTTTTGATAATACCAAAAGGGGGAGAATAACTTTGAAAGAAACTCACACTTAAGGGGAGTAAAATACATTGGATACTTTGAGATATGGGGAGCACTCATATGGGGGGAGCATCTCTATAGGGAAGGTATATTCATACTATCACGCCTATCCTTGACTATAAAAATAAGTCTTATAATTCCTATATTTGAATGATTTCATTCTAAGAGGATTTCTTATTATCAAAAGGAGGAGTTTATTGGAACATGCTTTCCACATCTCTTAGTTTGAGAATAACAAATCTCATTGTATTTGATCATACTTGCCATGTGTTTATAGTGTGCAAGAACTTCTACTTTCAAGCCTTTATAAGTTCAAAAAAGGAAAAAAGATGATATCCTATCAGTTTAGTACTTTGATGCTAGCGAGGCGCGCTAACGCTACCACTGGCGGTAGCTTCTGCAGATTTAGAAATATCGTCGAGTTGGAAGCATTCGTCGAAAAAGGATTGTGGGCAGGACAAAATATAGTAAGTCTAACCTGACGTGTTAAGGCTAACACCCGACGGTAACTTATGGAAGTCCCGCAATCACAATGTTGATTGAGGAGCAGAAAAGGAAGGAGATGTGAGATAAATCTAACGCGGAGATTTGAGCCAGAATGTTGCCAAAAATGACTCAATCTGTGTGCTAGCTTGTTGCCTAAAGAGGATACCACATGATGGTAGCACTACCGTTGGCACTAGGATCCGAGTCTATTTAAAGAGCGGTCCGCCTCCATTTTGATTTGCTGATTTGAAAAGATATCGAAACCATAAATCTTGTATTCGTGAGAGACTCCTCTTTGCAACCAAGAGAACTCTGTCAACATTCGTGAACGCTAAGGACTTGAAGAAAGATCAATCGCGCTGACTTGATATTCAAGTTCATCCTTTGAGGGAGTTTCTTTGATGTTTTAATATATATTATTTGTAATACTTTTTATCGTCAATAGAGAATTCGCCGCATGGTTGGCGACTAGGGCCTTGCGAGGACTAGGGATAATTCGCTGCGTGGGTGTGGCGACTAGGTCGAGCGTTAGATCTAGGGGCGGCTCGAGGCCTCATCTAGGAAGAGATATGCTAGAGCCAACCGGTCCTTGGGAGAAGGGTTGCTATAGAAAACCAAAAAAAGGTTTTTATACATTCGCCTTAATCCCAAGCATCATTGGGATAAGATTTTGTAATAATTTCTAAAGCAATAATACTATCTATTTTTCTCTAATATTTTCCTGCTATCTTTGTTCATTGAAATCTAAATGATGAGTCTCATTTATATAGCATTTTATAGCTCATCCAGGTATGTTTTCATTGTTAAACACTTCACTTTCATCATGCAATCACTCATATTTCTCTAAATCACATTTCTTCATGAAGTGCATCTTTAGGCCCGTTGTGGTGTGCAATTATGCGCTTTATTGTTGGGGGCAAGCACATTGTGCTCCCCATTCTTTCTCTGTTATTATGCTTGTGCTGGAGGTGTGTTCTCAGCGTGTGGATTCGTTGTGCAGGTGGGCAGATCATCCATACTGCTCAGAATTTACCATGTATGAATCGCACGGTCGTGCGTTCACTTGACGCACGATCGTGTGAAATGATCGGCTGGCCAATATGGTGGTCAGCCCCGCTCGTGCGTTTTCTTCACGCACGGTTGGACTCAACCGTGCGCAAACAAAACACACGACCTCCTGTTGTTTGCCGGAATTTGAGGTTTCTGAATTTGCTCGTGCGTTTTTACGCACGGTCGGCTTCGACCGTGCGTGAGTAAAATGCACGGGCGCAGCTGCTTTGTCTTCCTGGCCTTTATTCTCAATTAATATCATACGGTTCACGCACGGTCATGCGTTCGACCGTGCGTGACCAAATTTCTGATTGTTTTCTATAAAAGCGCAGATTTCCGCCCTAATGAGATCGATCTACTTTCCCACGCCCAGTCTGCCGTTTTCTCCCTTTCTGAAGGTTCTCCGCCCCCTTAGGCCTCCTCCATTATCCTCGAGCTCCAAGGAGATGGATCTTGCCCTACATCCACCATTATCCAAGGAGAAGGAAGCTTGGTTGTGCGGTCGAATCGTGTGTAACACCCTCCCTGTTACATAGAATATAGCAGTAGGTCAGGCCGGGACCCCACGCCATATTAAATGAACAAAAGAGCGCGTTACTTAATTAGCGTTAAACAGTTAATACCAACCATCTCATCACACAGAGTCACACAACGGAAGCAGTTTGTTAACTTGGGGTTTTACATCGTGACACGAAGAAGACGGGCCATTGGAAGGTAGTGACAGCCTTCTCTACCCCGGACGCAGTTGGGGACCGAGCTTGGACGCGGATTGACAATCCAGCGATTCCAACAGTGAATCTTCAACAAGGCTTCGGATTGGGTCGATTGCTTGCTTTCCCTTTCTTTGTGTTTGTAGTTGTAAATGCTAGATTTCTCTATCTTTTGATGATGTGCACTATGAACTATGCTTTATAATGTTTATTTCATTTATACGAGAATATTTTGTTCATATGTGTGTATGAGGTGCACCCCCATTCCATCTTCCACATCCTTCATCATCCTCCACTCCATTACGCTAGCCTACTCTTCCATTCCGTGAGACTACTCTTCCATCCGCCTAGCGAAGCGTGGCATAGCGGCCTGTGTAATCCATTCGCCTAACGAAGCAGTGCGCTCAAGTCCTACACAGTTCGATTCCGCACTTGCCACTCCATCCGCTTGCCTACTCGTCCATCCGCCCTTGCGAATCGGTGCATAGCGGCCCATGTAGTTTTCCATCTCGCCTGGCGAATCATTGCTTAGCGGCATTGCATAGAAGTAGTTGTAGTTGTTTTCTTTTATTTTCCACAATCCAAATCACCCCTTTTCCGCAATCAATTTGACCTAAAGGACTTCAATCTCAAGTCCTTCCTCAAAAGTAAACTCCACCTTACTGTGTTCCTTAGAGATTCGATACTTGGGGATTCACTCCCACATTTTATATTACTTGAACGATTGGTACACTACCATTTTGTGCCGCAGTCTCGCTACCGCCTATAGCAGTGTGCTAGATTTGCGCATCAAGTTTTTGGCGCCGTTGTCGGGGAACACAGACGTGTGAGTTTTCTAGAGAGGGAGAACTGAGAGAGAGAAGTTCTTCCATTTGTAAATTGCATCTTTTATTTTATTTCAGTTCTTGTTATTCCTTTTTCTTGTTTTATATTAGGTTGCTTTAGCAATTATTGTTAGGTGTAGTATTTTGCACAATAGTGTTTTTCTTTTGAATCTAGTTATCTTCACACAATGTGGGCTTCATTTAATATTCGATGCCATTTGTGTGGAGATATTTCTCATGCTAGTGATAGATGTCCATCGGGAGACAGTAGCCTGATGCGTATCGGCAAGTGCACCGGTCGCTATCAAGTAATAATTGTGGAGAATAAATTCCCCGGATGTCGGTCTCTTGAGGAATGCAGGATGGGTGAACGAATCGCGCAGTGATTATTGTTACACAAGCGCTCAACAAACACAAAGATAGGGCTTTTGGTTGGTTTTCCTAATCTTATCAACAACAAAAAGAGATGCGGGTCGAAAACACCGCTTCGCAAAGTGAGGTGGATGCAACGACCGCGATGCCGTGCTTCGTGAGGCGGAAGAAGTGAACTCAAGTGCGAGAGGGTGAGGGTCGCAAACACCTCTTCACAACCGCCGTTAGCTCTTGCTAATGCGGATCAAACACCTTGCGTGCGTGCGCGAGTGAGTGAGAGAAAGCGGACTGAATCACCACCAAACCATGAAGAACAACAAAGAAATATTCATTTCCATCAAAATAAACATCACAATATTCGAGTATTGCACGGTTCAAACAGTACAATGGAGGAAAGAGGAAAGAAATAACCAATGGTGAAGACTAGCGGCCGTTCACGGCCGGAATGGTAGGTTGTCGGGCTACCTCCGGACTCGGGCGGACTATGCTTCCGGCGTAGAGAGCTGTCACGATCTCCCTACATAGCTCCGTCGTCTTCGACTTCAGGTTCCTTCTTCTTCTCACCGGGCGGAATGAGAGAATGGTTGGTTGGAGGCTTGCGGACGATGGAGAACACTCACGGACAATGGAGGAAGTCTTGGAATGGGTGGAGGAGGCTTCCCCTTGCGTAGGAGATGAGGTGGAGGCGTCCCACGGTGGAAATCGGCGGCGTATGGAACAGGAATCCCGCTCCCGGAAGTGAACGATTGCCCTAAAATCGCAACAGGCGTTTAAATAGGCGCTGGATTGAATACTGCGCACGGTCATTGGCGCACGACCAGTGGTCGTGCGCACAGGAATTCTGCGATCGTGCGCACTGCCTGGGTGGAACCTGCAAGATATGAAATTATAAAATAAAATGTTCACACGACCAGTGGCGCACGACCGGTGGTCGTGCGCACTATCGTCTATGGTCGTGCGCACTGGAGCAAACAGAACTCGGAAATTAAATGGTAAGTGCGCACGAGCAGGGGCGCACGACCGGTGGTCGTGCGCACTGTCGTTGATGGTCGTGCGCACTGCACCAAACAGAACTCGTGAAAAAGGGTTAAGTGCACACGATCAGTGGCGCACGACCAGTGGTCGTGCGCAATAGAACCGGTGATCGTGCGCAGTGTTCCTGTGCAGAATTGCACCGGGAACACTTGCACGACTCCTATTCCAGCATAACCACAGATCTAGCCACTGAAAGTGGCACCTAACAGCACAAGAATACTACTAAAGACAAAAAGCACGAAAATCACACCAAAGTGGGCCAAGATGTGCACCTAGCATGGATTATCAAATATAAACTATAACAAGGCTAAAGTGCGGAGAAATGACTAAATAACAGCCCGGATGAGTCCATAAATGTGTATATGATCAGGACTCATCACACCCCCAGACTTAACTGTTTGCGCGTCCCGAGCAAACGAATCTGGCGGAGCGTGAAAACGATAATTAACATAGAGAATTACACAAAGGAGTACGGTGCGAAGTAACATACGCATGCAAGTAGAGAATTTAGTAGAAGGAGATTCTAAATATGCTAAATAATTTACAAGAGTATTAAAGCGTAATTAAAGATTTAGATGTACTCAATTGGTGAATTATGAAGAATTTGACGATCAAGCCCGGTATGAAAGTGACGAGACACTGAGGCGGGTGTTGCAAAAGATCGGGGCTTAGGAATAACTCCGCTGAAATCCATCACCGTCGTGAACCATACGCTTGCCCGGTCACACTCTCTCCACGACGCTAGCAAACTCGCAAATCAAATCAGTAGGACTTATAGGATTAGAATGGGGCTTAGGTTACGGTATGATATTCAAAGTTAAACGCGGTGGCTACGCAACCCAAGTGAGCTAACGGAACGCTGCACCACACAAGACCAACAAACTATGCTCGTGTGACACACCCCCAGACTTATCCTGAAAACCAGGTGTGCACACGGCCTACTTCACAAATACCAACAGATTTTCTGTTTTTAGCTCGGGAGGATTTTTTTTCAAAATACTCTTTTTTTTTTCTTTTACATATTTTACTTCTTTTATTGAACCCCCGGTTGGTTCAAAATCAGCAGATGGACTTTATTTTCTCTTCATAACACAAAGATTCCACACACCACACAAGTTGAGACTTATGAGCGCAGTTAAAAACATTTTGGTTGCGGGAGTAGGATAGGCTTCAGGCTTTGGTGGATGAAGAGGGGCTGTACAAAGGAATGGTAGGCACAAAATGGGCTTGCAACGGTGAATGAAATGGACATGGAATAACAAAGCTCAAACTAGCCAAAGGGTGGCCTACATCATGCTTGACTCAACGAGTAGCTCTCACCCATGCTTCGAGAGTCGCTTGGGGCAAGTTCTTAGCCCACGAGAAAGATAAACCTTCCTCCCAACTCGAGCAACACACGACTAGCAATCGCACACACACAACACCGGGTTATCGTCAATTCCATACAAATTCACCACTTGAGTATATTAGATCTAAATTTACGCAGAAATACTAAACATAAATTAGATGCATAAAGAAAATCTAGTTCTACATAAATTCTACCATAGCATGCGAAGTGACTAGAACACTACATGAGTCAACATCGCACTCCAAATAATAATTCCTACGTTAACAATCTATTTCACATTCCGACCAAAATAGTTTAAACGGAACAACGACAAAAAGATAAATACGCACTCAAGTGGGTGAAGTGGTGTGTGAAGCATGAAAAACAAAAATAATGACTAGGATAAATAAAGATACAACCTTCTAGTATGCGGTGCAACTCGTGCACAGTGGATAACAACAACCGCTCCCCCAGACTTAAGCTAAACGATATATCTAGAAATTTGAAGCTAAAAGAAGGGAGGAAGCGTTACCCCATGCTCAGAAATGAGCATACCAGACGATTGGCGTTTATGATCACGAATAGTCTGCAGCATCCGCACCATCGAACACAAAACCTGCAAGCACAAACTCAAAGCAACAAAAGCAAATACAAAAGCTGAACTAAAAGAAGTTAGAAAAAAAGGAAGTATGAAAACAGGAAATCTGGGTTGTCTCCCAGGAGCGCTTTCATTTAACGTCCTTAAGCTGGACCAAATACCTGTATTAGCATTGTTTATAAAGTGTGCAGGAATTAAAAAGAAAGAGTTCTCAAGAGTAGGGTTTCACAAAAATAAGAGACAAGAAGGGGAAATCAGCTGCCGGTGTTTGTATGATGTCCATCTCCCAATGTCAACAACTGACACTCCTTGTTTATAGTGGCGCCATCGTATAACTTCAGCCGATGTCCATTGACCTTAAACTTGTCCCCCTTATCCCCAGATATTTCTATGGCACCGAAGGGGGAGACATCGGTCACGGAGAAAGGACCACTCCACCGCGATTTTAGCTTCCCTGGGAAGAGGCGGAGACGGGAGTTGTAGAGCAACACTTGGTCCCCAATTTTGAACTCCTTAGGAATGATATGCCGATCGTGCCATTTCTTTGTTTTCTCCTTGTAGATACGAGCGTTTTCATAAGCGAAATGACGGAGCTCCTCTAACTCGTTGAGTTGGGAACGACGCACCTCGGCCGCGGCTCCAATGTCCATGTTCAGAAGTTTGGTTGCCCATAATGCTTTATGCTCCAGCTCTACAGGGAGGTGGCATGCCTTGCCGTAGACTAATTGAAACGGAGTCATGCCGATGGGTATTTTGAACGCAGTCCGGTAAGCCCATAATGCGTCGTCGACCTTTTTAGCCCACTCCTTCCTATTTGAATGTATTGATTTCTCAATTATTCGCTTGAGCTCGCGGTTGGAGACTTCGACTTACCCGCATGTTTGGGGATGGTATGCCAAAGAAATCTTATGATGGACCCCGAACTTTTTCATGAGCTGCACAAACTGCTTATTGCAAAAATGACTACCGCCGTCACTGATGATAGTTCTCGGCGTCCCAAACCTGGAGAAGATATTCTTGTGGATAAAGTGTAGCACTGTGTTTGCATCATTCGTGGCGACCGCCTCAGCTTCCACCCATTTTGAAACATAATCAACTGCCACAATAATGTAATGCTTACCGTGAGACATTGGGAAGGGACCCATGAAGTCTATTCCCCAGACATCAAAGGGTTCACAGACCAGCATGTTATTAAGGGGCATCTCATCACGCCGGGAAATATTTCCGGTCCTTTGGCACTCGTCGCACTTGGTGACATAGGCATGGGCGTCCCGGAAGAGGGTCGGCCAAAACAATCCACATTGCAGGATTTTTCGTGTTGTTCGAACGGCCCCGAAGTGCCCGCCAGCTTCTCTGTCATGGCAGTGCTACAATATAGACTGAAACTCAGCTTCCGGAATACAACGCCTAATAATCCCGTCGCTGCACGTGTGGAATAAGAGCGGATCTTCCCAAAAATAGTATTTTGAGTCAGAGGCAAGCTTCCGTCTTTGCTGAGGGGACAGATTCGGGGAGAAGGTTTTACAAGCCAAGTAATTAGCGATATCTGCGTACCAAGGTGCGGTTGGGGAGGACGTAGTAATTGTGAATAACTTTTCATCCAGGAAATAGTCGTCCGTTTCCTCCTCAACGCTGTTGGGAGTGTCGTACTCCAATCGCGAGAGATGATCCGCAATCATGTTCTCCACCCCTTTCTTATCTTTGATTTCCAGATTGTATTCCTGCAAAAGTAAAATCCAACGAATCAGGCGCGATTTGGATTCTTTCTTACTGAAAAGATACCTGAGAGCGGCGTGGTCCGTATACACGATCACTTCGGAAAGTACCAAGTACGAGTGAAATTTTTCAAAAGCGAAGACCACGGCTAGCATTTCTTTTTCTGTGGTGGTATAATTTGCTTGAGCACTGTTGAGAGTTCGACTGGCATACGCAATAGTGTGAAAAGTCTTGTCTTTCTTTTGACCGAGTACAGCACCTACGGCCACATCACTTGCGTCGCACATGATAACAAAAGGCAAAGTCCAGTCGGGCGCCACCAAAATTGGGGCTGAGATGAGTTGTCCCCGTAAAGTTTCGAAGGCTTGCATGCATGCTTCGTCGAAGTGGAAGGGGACGTCCTTAACCAGCAGGCGAGATAAAGGCTTTGAAATGGAGGAAAAATCCTTGATTAACCTTCGATAGAAGCCCACATGACCAAGAAAACTTCGGATGCCTTTCACTGACATGGGTGGAGGGAGGTTTCTGATAACACTTACCTTCGCTTGATCCACTTCAAGCCCTTTGCAGGAAACTTTATGTCCCAACACAATTCCTTCGCGCACCATAAAGTGGCATTTCTCCCAGTTCAAGACAAGATTGGTGTCTTCACACCGCTTCAAGGTCTTGGCCAAATTCGCGAGGCAAATGTCAAAGCTACTGCCAAATAGAGTAAAATCATCCATGAAAACTTCGAGGAAGTCCCCCACCATGTCAGCAAAAATGGCGAGCATACAACGTTGGAAGGTTGCGGGGGCATTACACAGTCCGAATGGCATTCTTTTGAACGCGAAGGTACCGGAGGGACATGTGAATGTTGTCTTGTCTTGATCAGATGGGTCAATTAGAATCTGATTGTACCCTGAGTACCCATCCAAGAAATAGTAGTAATCCTGCCCCGCTAACTTTTCTAGCATCTGATCAATGAAAGGGAGCGGAAAATGGTCCTTGCGCGTCGCATCATTCAGCTTGCGGTAGTCGATGCAGACTCTCCACCCGGTGATCACTCGGGTTGGTAGCAGTTCATTTTTTTCATTGGCAACGACAGTAATCCCTCCCTTCTTCGGTACCACCTGGACTGGACTGACCCATTTGCTATCGCTGATTGGGTAAATGATGCCAGCGTCTAAAAGCTTTATCACTTCAGCCTTCACTACCTCTTGCATTTTTGGGTTCAGCCGCCTCTGGGGCTGTGTTGTCGGTTTGTACTGATCTTCAAGGAGGATCTTATGCATGCAGACCGTGGGGCTGATTCCCTTAATGTCAGCAAGAGACCGTCCGAATACCATGTGGTACCTTCTCAGCACGCCCACTAATGCAGTTTCGTTAGCGGCGGACAGGGCTGCGGAAATAATCACCGGATGCGTGTTATTTTCTCCAAGAAAGACGTACTTTAGAGAATCCGGGAGTTGTTTGAGTGCCGGACAAGGGTTTGGATTGGCAGAATCGTTGGAGGGTTCTCCGATTGAGTGTGAAAAATCGGGCTGGTTTGAGTGTGCACCCCCTTCTTCCTTGTCTTCGTGCTGCCAACACACCTCACTGTCATCCAACTCCACAACGTTCTGACCATCGAATTCTTCAAGCGCCTCTGCTGGTTCGCACTCCGAGATTTCAAAGAGTTGCGACGGGCTGTGGACGTTGAAAGATATAGCATCCTCCCCCAGTCTTAGTGTGAGCTCCCCCTGCTCCACATTAATAATAGCCCGAGCAGTAGCGAGAAAGGGCCGCCCCAAGATAATGGGTACATTTGAATCGACCTTCATGTCGAGGATGATAAAATCAGCTGGAAAAGCGAGACCGTTTACAACTATTGTGAGGTCCTCGACGATTCCTGACGGCTTCTTGATCGACCGATCAGCTAGCTGCAGCATTACCTGCGTTGGCTTCAAGATCCCAGCACCAAGTTCACGAAAGATAGAGAGAGGCATCAAGTTGATTGATGCCCCCAAATCACAGAGTGCCTGGCTGAAACGGTGATGGCCAATCCTGCAGGGAATCGTAAAGCTGCCCGGATCCCTGCACTTTGTGGGCAAATTGGAAATGATGGCGGAGCACTCCTCGGTGAGGTCGATAGTTTTGAGACCCTCCAACTGCTTCCGCTTCGAGATCAAATCTTTCAAAAACTTGGAGTAACCTGGCATTTGAGAAATAGCTTCAATCAGTGGTATGCTCACTTGCACTCCCTTCATTATTTCCAAGAATCTGCGGAATTGCTTCTCGGATTTCTCATTTCGCAGCCTGTGGGGGAATGGGGGTGAACAGCGCTTTTCGAGGTTTGTGCCTCGCTCACGGGATGCGGCTCAATATGGCTCTGAGTTAGCTTCTCGGAAGTGTCTTCATTATGCTTGTCAGTGGGACACGCAAGTGGTTCCTGTCGAGGAGGATTATCTACACTTCTCCCACTTCTCAATTTCATGGTGTTCACTGACTCAGGAGGCTGACTTGCAAGCCCAGAAACGACATCGGATAGCGTCCCTATAGTAGATCGAAGCTGTTGGATTGCGGCAGATTTGTCATTCATTTTGTTTAATACCCCGACCACCAAAGTTGCTAACTGTTCTGGTTGCTCTGGCGGCATAAAGTCCGCTGCTCCTTTGGATGTCACGGCATTAACTGCAGCAGTGCTTGGGGAGCGAATAACATGACTCCAGTGCTGACTGGTGTGAACAATATTCACGACCACTTCCCACGCGTCCTTCCCTGATTTATTAAATAGGGCCCCTCCAGCTGCCATATCAAAAAGTAGACGGAATTTATCCAACACTCCGAAATAAAAAATCTGAATTAAGAAAGCTTTTGAAAGATCTTCACGGTAGCATCCCCTATGCAAGGATTGGAAACGCTCCCAAGCATCAACTAACGTCTCCTCCTTCCCTTGTCCAAAGGTTACGAGTTCCCTGTACTTGTCCAAGGCTTGGGTACGATGTTGAAACTCTTGCAAAAATCTCCCCTCGAGTTGTTTCCATGTGGTCACCTCTCTTTTCCGAATATCCCAATACCAGCTTTTGGCTTTTTTATGCAAGGAGAATGAAAATGCCAAAATCTTTTGTAGGTCATCTTCAATTCCATTGAATACACATGTGTAATAGATTTCTAAAAAGTCCTGCATGTGTTGCACCGCGTCTTCATGCTCATCCCCGCTGAACTTGCAGTTCCCTGACATGTACTCAATGACGTCGGAGGAGATCCCGAAGTCATGATTGTTCCTTTCTGCTTGATCACTTAAATCATCCAAGCTTCCCTGATAGATGCATTCCTGAATGGAGGTCATGCTACGAATACTAGCAAACAAAATGATTAGCGAATGATGGAAAAGGCAAAAGTAATCAAAAGTGCGTATCGAAAAGAAACGGAGATACCAGAGGTGAACAAAAGAAGTGAAAGAAAAGAAAATTCTCGTGCAACAAATCTTCACGCAGACGAATTCATCACGTCTGCAGTTCCCCGGCAACGGCGCCAAAAACTTGATGCGTATCGGCAAGTGCACCGGTCGCTGTCAAGTAATAATTGTGGAGAATAAATTCCCCGGATGTCGGTCTCTTGAGGAATGCAGGATGGGTGAACGAATCGCGCAGTGATTATTGTTACACAAGCGTTCAACAAACACAAAGATGGGGCTTTTGGTTGGTTTTCCTAATCTTATCAACAACAAAAAGAGATGCGGGTCGAAAACACCGCTTCACAAAGTGAGGTGGATGCAACGACCGCGATGCCGTGCTTCGTGAGGCGGAAGAAGTGAACTCAAGTGCGAGAGGGTGAGGGTCGCAAACACCTCTTCACAACCGCCGTTAGCTCTTGCTAACGCGGATCAAACACCTTGCGTGCGTGCGCGAGTGAGTGAGAGAAAGCGGACTGAATCACCACCAAACCATGAAGAACAACAAAGAAATATTCATTTCCATCAAAATAAACATCACAATATTCGAGTATTGCACGGTTCAAAGAGTACAATGGAGGAAAGAGGAAAGAAATAACCAATGGTGAAGACTAGCGGCCGTTCACGGCCGGAATGGTAGGTTGTCGGGCTACCTCCGGACTCGGGCGGACTATGCTTCCGGCGTAGAGAGCTGTCACGATCTCCCTACGTAGCTCCGTCGTCTTCGACTTCAGGTTCCTTCTTCTTCTCACCGGGCGGAATGAGAGAATGGTTGCTTGGAGGCTTTCGGACGATGGAGAACACTCCCGGACAATGGAGGAAGTCTTGGAATGGGTGGAGGAGGCTTCCCCTTGCGTAGGAGATGAGGTGGAGGCGTCCCACGGTGGAAATCGGCGGCATACGGAACAGGAATCCCGCTCCCGGAAGTGAACGATTGCCCTAAAATCGCAACAGGCTTTTAAATAGGCGCTGGATTGAATACTGCGCACGGTCATTGGCGCACGACCAATGGTCGTGCGCACAGGAATTCTGCGATCGTGCGCACTGCCTGGGTGGAACCTGCAAGATACGAAATTATAAAATAAAATGTTCGCACGACCAGTGGCGCACGAACGGTGGTCGTGCGCACTATCGTTGATGGTCGTGCGCACTGGAGCAAACAGAACTCAGAAATTAAATGGTAAGTGCGCACGAGCAGGGGCGCACGACCGGTGGTCGTGCGCACTGTCGTTGATGGTCGTGCGCACTGCACCAAACAGAACTCGTGAAAAAGGGTTAAGTGCACACGATCAGTGGCGCACGACCAGTGGTCGTGCGCAATAGAACCGGTGATCGTGCGCAGTGTTCCTGTGCAGAATTGCACCGAGAACACTTGCACGACTCCTATTCCAGCATAACCACAGATCTAGCCACTGAAAGTGGCACCTAACAGCACAAGAATACTACTAAAGACAAAAAGCACGAAAATCACACCAAAGTGGGCCAAGATGTGCACCTAGCATGGATTATCAAATATAAACTATAACAAGGCTAAAGTGCGGAGAAATGACTAAATAACGGCCCGGATGAGTCCATAAATGTGTATATGATCAGGACTCATCATAGCCCTACCACTCAAGGCCCACTATATGGAGCACCGACTTCGTCTGGTACTCCATATGGTGCACGTAAGTCCTATGGCTACTCTTACACTCCACACATGCCCTTTTTGCATTCATCTCTGGTCCAATTTGAGCTGAAGAAAAATGCAAAACAGTGTTTGTTTTGTCAGAGCATGGATCATACCTTGAAGGATTGTGTTGCATTTCTTCGCCAATTGGATGAGGATGACGAGCCGGATATCCGGATCGTCCCAACTCCTAACTCTGACAGCACACCTTCCATCTATGATTACGTCGATGTATCACCTTCAAGTTTTGAAGGGAATGATGTAGACACGCTTATCAGAGTTGTGGCTGATCTAGGCTCTGAGATGGCTGAGCCCATCTCCCCTATCCCTATATCACCATGCATGGACTTGATTCTTCGTGAGGAATCGGTGCTCGACTTTTATCCGAGCACTATTCCTCCCCTTGTTGTGCATACTACATTCATCTCTGATGACATTGTTGAGGATGTGTTGCAGGATGAGGCTGGCAATCTGAGTATTATGCATGTTCCTATGGAAGAGGACAACCTTCTAGGTGAAGAGGAGTTTTCCTCAGCACCGGTGGAGGAAGTCCAAATCTTAGGATTGGCCGATGTTGATCCCACCGAATCCTGCAGCATTGATGACAATGCCAGTATTATTTTACTTTCCCAACCTAATGGGAGTGAGACCGGGATCACTCCCCCGATTGATTTTTATTCATGTTCTTCTTCTTGTTTATTTCTTGATCCCCTTTCTCTATCTGAGCCTGTGCAGGTTGAGTCTTCACAGGTACCCCAGGAGGACTTGAAGCATGATGCTCAAGTCAATGACGTGAGAATCCTCTTATGTGAGGAGGTTGAACCGCCCTCTGTAGAGGAAGCTCCACTCATTGCTTTCTCCTCCTGCTGGCTCTCTGGAGATGACACCTTACTGGGAAAGGATTTATTTTGTTGTGAGATGAGTGAGAACCAGCCTTCCTCCTCTTCTTACTTCATATTTCCTCTACCTGTGTTCAGCAGGTATTATTATTTAGGTAGAGGGGTAACTGTTCTGTCGCCATATCGGTACCCGCTACCGACACGCATATTAGAATAGTTACCTGTTCATTTCCTTTTTCATACGCCCATTAGCTAGAACTGTTAGGTTCTTAAATAATTCGTGCTGGGATGACAATAACCCCAGTAGTTATCTTTCTTTTCTGCAATTTCTTTTCATCTCGTCCATTCAGTTAGCTGTATTTTATTTTGTTTTTGTATATTTTCTTTTGTTTTTGCGGAGCTCACCCTTGCAGGTCCTTCTTCTGGATGGCGGATGCTGCAGTTTTTTCTTGGTTTACACGCCAATCTTCTGGTATGCTCATTACTGAGCATTGGGTACTCTCTTCCCCTAGCTCTTTTCTGCATTTCATAGATATATATTGTGTGTATTGTCTAGTTTAAGTCTGGGGAGAGTTGTTTTGTGTGCCCATGCACGTGCACATGACACTGCATACTAGAAGTACATTTTAGTTCAGTTTTATAAGTGGTGTTTCATATGTACCACACACCACTACACCCACTTGAGCGCGCACTTAACCATAGGCGCGTAACGAGTCTAACTCGTTTCTTTTGTGTGATGGGAAAATCATTGTGCTGGCTTAAGATTGTGAGTCAGAGTAAAATGTCGACTTCTATAATGCTCCCAGTCAAGCGCTCATGTCTCACATAGAAATTCGTGTAGATTCAATTTCTTTTTATGCTTTTAGATTATATTTTTCTATTAGCGTAGATATTGTTTACTTTACTCAGAAATTGGTGAATCCGGTCTGAATCAAACGGTAGCATAGGAATGTGTGTAGACGTTCGTTAGCTTCGTATTTCCCTGGTCGGGAGAAAGGATTATCTTTCTCGGTGGCTAAGAGCTTGCCCCAAGCGACTCTTGAAGCATGGGTATATGGTTAGTCAAACGCGTGAATGTGATATATCCCATCATTTTGTCCCGATTGAGCCTTTGTGCCCATTCCTATCGCCCTATCCTCGTTAGCCCAGTTGTGCATATCTGTTCTTTGATTCAGCCCCACTTTTATCTCACCAAAGCCTAAAAGCCAATCCTAGTCGCACACTCAAATTTGAGCTTTAGTTGTTTATTATTTTCATGATTGGGGTGTTGATGTTGTGTTATTTTTGTGAAAATGTGGATTCTCTTCATTGCTAATCTTGCTGAAACTGTTTTGAAAAGAAAAGAAAAGAAAAAAATGAGAAAAAGAAAAATTAAAAAAAAAAAGAGAAGAAAAAAAAGAAGAAGTGCTTAATTGAAAATTTTTATAGATTTATGATTGGGAGTAGGCGGTGCACACACCCATGTAGTCAAGTTCAAGTATGGGGGTGTGGTGTACCCGTGTGTCTTTTTGTGGTGCTTGAGGATAGTTTTTCTGTGCTAGCTCATTTGGGTTTAGTGTTTGAGCCGTCGTTTTTATCATTGTATACCTCACCTAAACCCAAGCCTCATCTAAAACCTAAAGTCCTATTGATTCACGCATTTGAGTCAAACCTGTGTCGTGGAGAGAGTGCAAACGGGCAAGCTTATGGTCACCGACATTGATGGATTTCAATGGAGGTTGTCTCGAGCCCCGATCTTTGGCAATGCTCGCCTCAGCGTTCAGTTTACTTTCTTCCTATGTACGACCTTATGATTCACCGTGATTCACTTTTTGAGTAAATGTAATATATAAATACGCTCTTAGAAAAGTATAAACTAATATGTATAATTAGAATTTATCTACTGTATTTTTAAGCGCATGAGCATGCGACTTCGCATGGTACTCCGCTTTAAAATCTCTATGTCAGCTTATGTTTTTCTTGTCCGCGTAAGAGTTGGTTTGCTCAGGACGCGCAAACAGGTAAGTCTGGGGGTGTGATGAGTCTCATTTATATAGCATTTTATAGACTCATCCAGGTATGTTTTCATTGTTAAACACTTCACTTTCATCATGCATTCACTCATATTTCTCTAAATCACATTTCTTCATGAAGTGCATGTTTAGGCCCGTTGTGGTGTGCAATTGCGCGCTTTATTGTTGGGGGCAAGCACATTGTGCTCCCCATTCTTTTTCTGTTATTAAGGTGTGTTCCCAGCGTGTGGATTCGTTGTGCAGGTGGGCAGATCATCCATACTACCCAGAATTTACACTGTATGAATCGCACGGTCGTGCGTTCACTTGACGCACGGTCGTGCAAAATGATCAGCTGGCCAATATGGTGATCTACCCCACTCGTGCATTTTCTTCACGCACGGTTGGCCTCAACCGTGCGCGAACAAAACGCATGACCTCATGTTGTTTGCCGGAATTCGAGGTTTCTGAATTTGCTCGTGCGTGTTTACGCGCGGTCGGCTTCGATGTGCGTGAGTAAAATGCACGGGCGCAACTGCTTTGTCTTCCTGGCCTTTATTCTCAATTAATATCGCACGATTCACGCACGGTCGTGCGTTCGACCGTGCATGGCCAAATTTTTGATTGTTTTCTATATAAGCGCAGATTTCCGCCCTAATGAGATCGATCTTCTTTCCCGCACCCAGTCCATCATTTTCGCCCATTCCGCAGGTTATCCGCCCCCTTAGGCCTCCTCCATCATCCTCGACCTCCAAGGAGAGGGATCTAGCCCTACATCCACCATTATCCAAGGAGATGGAAGCTTGGTTGTGCGGTCGGATCGTGACACTAAGAAGATGGGCCATTGGAAGGTAGTGGCAGCCTTCTCTACCCCGGACGCAGTTGAGGACCGAGCTTGGACGCGGATTGACAACCCAGTGATTCCAACCGTGAATCTTCAACAAGGCTTCAGATTAGGTTGATTCCTTGCTTTCCCTTTCTTTGTGTTGGTAGTTGTAAATGCTAGATTTCTCTATCTTTTGATGATGTGCACTATGAACAATGCTTTATAATGTTTATTTCATTTATATGAGAATATTTTGTTCATATGTTTGTATGAGGTGCGCCCCCATTCCATCTTCCACATCCGTCATCATCCTCCACTCCATTACGCTAGCCTACTCTTCCATTTTGTAAGACTACTCTTCCATCTGCCTAGCGAAGGGCGGCATAGCGGCCCGTGTAATCCATTCGCCTAACGAAGCAGTGCGCTCAAGGCTGTCACGGTTTGATTCCGCACTTGCCACTCCATCCGCTTGCTTACTCATCCATCCGCCCTTGCGAATCGGTGCATAGAGGCCTGTGTAGTTTTCCATCCTGCCTGGCGAAGCATTGCATAGCGGCATTGCATAGGAGTAGTTGTAGTTGTTTTCTTTTATTTTCCACAATCCAAATCACCCCTTTTCCGCAATCCATTCGACCTAAAGGACTTCAATCTCAAGTCCTTCCTCAAAAGTAAACTCCACCTTACTGTGTTCCTTAGAGATTCGATACTTGGGGATTCACTCCCACATTTTATATTGCTTGAACGATCGGTACACTTCCGTTTCGTGCTGCAGTCTCGCTACCGCCTATAGCGGTGTGCTAGATTTGCGCATCACTAAATGAAAAGGCATTCTTTGTCACTAATGCTGAGCGGTAACGCTACCGTTGGTGGTAGCAACAGAGTTCACATCTCTCGTGCCTAGTACAACCTAGTTTCATAAAAAGCCTACTGCGGTGTCTTAACATAAATATTTTCATAAATACAGTCGACATATATGAATAAGCAATCAATAGAGATGATCCTCACTCTCCTTATATCCAGCCTGCAAATCTTCCCATCCTTAGACCTGTTACCTTCGTCTCCTTCATTTGACTCTAGGAGAGCCCCGGTCTTTATTCGTCACCCCCCTTTGACCACATCGGGAGTTCGCTGGGCTTTATAATCTCCTTCGACATTAGAAGAAATATGAGTTATCGCTCATCATCAATTCTTCCAGGGACCTGCAATTCCCTTCTTCATTTGTCCTTGGATCTAGATCGCCGACAATCAGTTCTCTTGAAATCTACGCAGGCGTTCTCTCCCTTCATCTATTAAAGAAACCTTGCAGGAGATCTTCTATTTTGTTATTCATATATGGATATATCTGATCCAAGGTAGGCTTCATCATATCTTATATTATTAAAATGAAATATGCATTTGATCTGAATGATGACTAGAGTTTCACATTCACATGCATTAGATCTACCGATCATATATGATTAATCAGAGAAATTTATGTCTCAGCTCGCATTGACTCTAGAGTTTCATTTTTGTCTCATATTGGAAATTCCAAACCTTCCCTGGAGCATCTGTAGTGAATATGAATATATTGCTTGTGCTAACACTTGTTTGTTGTAAATATCCATCTTGTAATCACTATTGTGTGTTATCAGAATCCACCGACGGCGTGGACTTCATAGGAAAGAACATGTCTCAATTCTTGAGAATTTCTGCCATTATGAAGCACGAGCATGAAACTAAGAACAGTATACAATAAGGCTTACACACTTCAGTATTATTTCCATTCTTTTCAATCTTATAATTTTTTTTGTTCTCTATATGCATGTTTGATTAGAAATTTTAATATTGCATTTAGACAAAAATAATGATTGATAGATTTTGAATAAGATGATCCTGCATTTAATCAATGTTGCATTCAGTGCATTATGTTGTCTTAAATTTTCGATAACACAATTAGGCGTAGCGACACCATATATATTCTAACACAATACTCCATTCAACTACATTCAACTTGTAGCATCCTAGTGTCATACCTGTTAATTCCTACACACTATAAACACAAGACAAACTTGATCAACCACAATATGGGATTTGTTATTCTCAAACAAAAGAGATGCGAAAAACCATGTTCCAAAAATATCTTCCAATAGTAGATGACTACAACCGCTTTATGTGGATCTTCTACTTGTAGAAAAAGTCAGAAACCAAAATGAAGAGGTGGTATTTTACTTGATATTTCAAACAAAAATTACTTAATCAAATTGATACAACACTACATTGATTTGTAGGCTAGGAATAGAAAGTGATGGATTAGTCCTTAATGATGGTGGTTGATAGATAATAGCTAGAGGGTACATTAAGCATACATATTAATTGCTAATTGTCTTCATTTACTAGGTGCAGGTTTCCATCAATAAGTTGAAGGTAGGTACAAAGAGAAACGGGTTGGTTAGAGGATAGAAATAGATAGAAAGAAATTTTGTGATGAGGAAGTTACACAAGGTGGTAAGTGAGGTGAAGCACATACAAACTGAAGCAAAGAGAGCTTTGGAAGTTGGAGTTTGAAGGGAGCAAAAGAAACTAGAAGAACTAGCCAAAGCTTGTTAAAGAACTTGCCATAATAGTTGGGAATGTTGGTGAGAAAATCGCGCCAAGAAGAGCCATGTTTAGCGAGTTATGTTATATAGTAGGGAAGTGAATCCTAGCCGCAACTAGATGAAGTGACGTTGTGATGTGAAACGACTAGCCAAAACTAGTTGCGTGTGTCACGAAATGTATGTGCAGTTGAGTAGCTTTGTTGTAACACACTTTTAGTGTGGTGTTGAAAAATATTGTGTTTGTGTGTCGAGTTATTGTAAACTTGATTTTATAAAGGAAACAAATTTTATTTTTCTCGATCCTTTTAAGCCCATTGTAAGCTCCCAACATTTATTGCCTCAATAGCATATACTTTGCAAAATCATTGTGCGGCAATACAGCCATTTATGTTGGTCTTTATTTATAATTGTGCAATGCACGGGCGTGAGGAATTTACTATGACCATGCACCTTATTTTGTATATAAAAAAATTCGTTGGTTTTAGGATGCAATGGCAAGGTAGAAT
This sequence comes from Dactylorhiza incarnata, assembly GCA_033032865.1. NCBI lineage: Eukaryota > Viridiplantae > Streptophyta > Magnoliopsida > Asparagales > Orchidaceae > Dactylorhiza > Dactylorhiza incarnata. Next base: position 3,540,987 of record JAWHQI010000084.1, on the reverse strand, counting down.
TTCCGCATCATCCTTTTCTGCAATTGAAGATGAAGTTACAGTTCTCTTGAATAATGTTGTGCACACCCATGTGAATTTTTCGCATGGCCACCCATCCAATTTCTAGAACACATGTTTGGAGGTCATCACTAATCCAGTAAGCAGTTTTCTCATATGAGAATTTGGATATTTCACATGGCCATGTGCACTGTATTTTGGATGGGCACTGCACCCAACTTTAAGAAAGCTGATTCTCTGGGTTTCCATCCAGTATTTTTACGACTAGGTTTTGTGTCTAGCATAGCTTTACGCACGGACGTCCATGTGGTCCATGCACATGGAAGGAAGTGCACTAAATACAGATCGATAAAGGGTTTATTATGTTTAATTGCAAGAAAATTTTTGTGGCTGAAGATAGGAGCACATTTTAGAAGTAGATTTTAGATATTGTAGGAGTTAGAAGTGGATTGATGACAAAGATAGAAGGCTAAGGAAGGGGTTGGAGCTTGAAGGAGACTCTCTCAATGCCGAGATTTTGGTATCCCCAGATTTATCTTTTCTTATCTTGATATTGTAATTTCTAATCTAAAATTCTATATATTCATTGAATATTAAATGTGTTTGCTTAGAATCCTGCGATCGCAAACATGTATGTGACAAGATTCGTTTATTGCGCTCTAGGTGGACAATCACATTCAATCTGCCATGTTCTTCTATAGAAGAGGATCAACCCATCATCCTCTGACCGCCAGACTGCGCGGTCATCTTTAGTTTTCTCTAAGTGCTATTTGAACATCATGTAACCTCTCATCCTTGCCCAGTTCTCCTGTATCCTGGGAATTTTGCAATTAAAAGCTTGTCCATACAGGAAAACCTTCCCCCACTAGTATAAATATGGGTGCACAGTCCCCAAAAAAGGGCATATGTTGACTCGATTCCAAAGTGCAATTGCTCGCTACTGCGGACTCGAGTGCATGTCTTTTGGTGGTCTCTGCGGCCTATCATTAGGTGATCTCTGTAATCTCTCTTGAAGTGATTAATAATATTGTCCGCAAAAAGTGGTATTCATCGTTGCGGGCAAATCTGGCCTCACCGTTCTGCGACTCCTGTTCTTTTCTATTTTTCCTCATATTGTTTATCGTAGCTGGAAAGTAACCGTCAACTCTTAGTCTCTTACCCCCTCAAAGAGCGTGAGTTTGTGGAGGTGCATTTTTAGCACCAACAAAATGAATGTCTTTCAATGATTTCCATATTTCAATGAGTAGCTAACTATTTCTGTTGTTTGGGAATTTGTTTGATGTATTTGTAGATGTTTGTGGTTGATTAGGTTGTGCTATCTTCTTTGATGAAAGTTATGGTTGAGACTCTTGCATCTATCTCTTGACATTTGTGTTTGATGTATGGTAGAGTCTAATTTAGTTATGCATCTTGTCTAAACTTTATATCACTATAAATCTACTTAAGTGTGCCTCTTTTGACTGAAACAAGAGCTTTTGAGCTTATATTTCAGGTAATTAGAACTTGACTATTGAAATGAGTTGGTCCATGATTCTATAGCAGTTTGGGATCTCTAGTGACATTTTTTATCGATGGTTTTGAAATTTCTGTGATATCCTATGAGTCTTTAAGATATCATCGGACTAAGGAGTCTCTCGTAGATAATTAGTTGTTTTATTTATTCGGAGCAAATATTTGTGACCATATTGGGGAAATTTCTTCGTCTCCATAACCTAATTGAGATCGAGAAACACTCTAAATCAACAATTTAATTTATTTTTGCAGATAAACCAACTACTCATGCAATTTACCTCTCTATTGGATTGCTCAGTCATTGGTTAGTTCTATTGCATTCTTATTTTATGTTTGTTATTTTTAGTAACGTTGCCCGAGTGTTTGAGTCTATTCTTGGTGATATTAAAAATCTCGGTTGAGTTTTACTCTAGACTTTTCATTTTTATTTGTACTAACCATATTAATTACTTTTCTTAGTAATTTTATTTTCAATTTATCCCTTTTTAAAAAAATATTAGAAAAATATGTGATGATTGTGCATTAATTCTAAGTGGTCTACATGAATGTTATCTTCTGTCATTGACACACTATTTGTGTGCTCTCTTGTTTCATCTAAAATTTTAATTATACAGGAGAATACAAACATGAGCACTATAATGAGTACTCCAATTGTGGATGGAGGCAAGAGAACAATCATACAATGATGCCATGACAACATTATCCATCACCACAAGAAGAGTGAAATTTACAGGAGCTTCTAGCCAAATTCATAGCCTCCACGGATAGTAGCATTCATGATTTGGAAACATCTAGGAGAAACTTGGTAGCTCAATTTGAATTTTAATCGAGCCCTCTACCACCTCCAGATGCTGAGTTCAAGCTAGAAGAGCTTATGATCAAGTTCATGACTACAATTTATGAATGTTTCAGAATTTAAGAAGATTCCATCATGAACGTAACAACCCAAATTGGTCAAGTAGCATTAATAATAATTGAAGGCATTAATGAATCCTTACAAGTAATGTAATTGGGAGTTTTGATTAACACTTGAGTGTAGTGCTTTTTGAAAGTGAAGATGAAGTCGGTGCATCGCCAAAGCTAAAATATGAGCATGCTCCCACATATTTGAACGTGCAATCTGAAGCTGGACAATTATGCCCCCACCCATAATTATCTAATGATTAATTGCTTCATATATTCAATCTTTGATGATTCTCATATAATAATTGATGAAGTTATTGTCGATGAACATTTGCACGAACACACAATTGACGATCTATTTGTAGCTCATATGGTGGAGGAAGCAAGTAAAAAAGAATGCAAAGCAATAGTGGAAATAATAAGCTATGTATTGCTTCACCACATCAATAAGAACAACAACCAATAGATTTGAAGCAAGATGAACGTAGGTGTTTAATGATTGATGGGAGCTCTTAAACCATATTAAGCAAAGAGCAAATGTGATACCACCACCGGTGTCAGACATATCATCTACGTATGTACTAAGGGAGTTCCAGTACACTTTTATTACGACTATGTATTAGCAACTGACTTTTGAGTTAATTACTAAGTAAACATAAACACATAAAATTTAGCACTTTTGGGGAGATAACTATTGGGAAAAACACCTTCTGAATTTGTCTTACAAATTATATAAAAGTAATTTCATCATCTAGTATTCATTACCCATATTGTATAGTGAGGGTAATATGGTCATTAGTTGTTCTAAGATGTCTCACTCACATTAGAGTGTCAAAGACCAGTCAAAAGGAGTGCAAAATACAGTTGAGTTAATTCTTCGCAGAATGGAATTTGACGCAGCTTCGACTTCAAGTCGAAGTAACTTGGAATAGAAATAAGAGCAACTCAAAATGGAATTCGATGTATTATTTGAAGTCGACGCAATGTCGAAAGGTATTCAACGCAGAAGACAGAGTCAGTCAAAGAAACATGTGAAGTCGACGCAAATTCAAATTATATTCAATGCAAAAGGTAGAACTCGAAGTCTAGGTATTCATCTTGACGGATACGTCGATAAGTAATCAATGCAACGTCGATATCAAAGTTCTTTTCAGAGTTGAGAAAGTGTTCGAAGCAGCTCCTATTTGAACTCAGAGGCGCATCGATAAGAAGGCAAATATATTTGACGCAACTTCGAATACAGTCACAGATTTAGAATTCTTCCAAGATTCTATTCTAAAGTTCATTCAGACCATATATAAGGAAAGTATTTGAATTCTGAAGGATCGTTCATAGTCAAGAATAAAAAGAAGAATTCTAGAGATACATAGAAGATACATTTGGAAGTTATTCAAATAGGAAAGAGCATAAAACTATCTCCTGGATATTCCTATTAGGGAAATAACAGAACAGGAAAGTAATGTATCTTTATTCGACAGAAGAAATGTATATGGCAAGAGATAGAGAATACAGACATAAGAAGATATACACGGATATTTTAACCATCTCTCTTGACGGCTCTCTGTCTCTTTTCTTACAGCACACGGATAATAGATCTCTGCACAGGCAACAAGGCTTCATATTTTGCTCTATCTAACAGCAAGAAGCAATCAAATACATAGAGATCATATTGAGTATTGTATCCATAAAAATTTTGATTTGAAGAAGTCCCCCTTGAACTAAGATGAATTGAATTTGTTTTTGATGTTGTATTTTAGTTATGTTGTTGCAGGACTTTAATTGTTAAGTACAAACCAATATCAGATTACAATGGGTCATAAAACACAGGACTATGCAATATAATTCTTCATTGTGTAGGACATAGTGTTGAATCATGTGTAATCTCTCTATTGGTGTGTACTTCATTTTCAAGTGCAAAGGGAGAATCATGTAAAAGCTGGTTGCTGGATTCTAGATTGACAAGATTTTTCTTCAAGTAAAATTCATCGAGTACTCACGTGAAGACTCATTTCATTCATCGAGATCTCACATGAGCACTCGATCAATTCGTCGAATCTACTCAAGAGATTTATGAAAATATTAGATCTTGTTTCTTATTTTGGACAAGTAATATTCGTTGATTGATCTATTGATTTCTTGTGAATACTCGACGAATTTGTCGAGTACTCTCGAGAGGTCTCGTGATCACTGAACTGAAGATTTATTCTGTTTCAAATCTCATCCAAGTGTAATTCGTCAAGTAGTTAATGTTGATTTGTCGAGTAATCTAGGGATATCACGTGAACACTCGACGAATGGACTTAATAGGTTATTATTTTGAATTTGGTGATGACTTTCCTTTAGGGCACCGGCCATTTACAGTACATGTGAAGCTCCGTCCTTAGTTTTGTTCTAGCCAATAGGAGAGGAATTCCTATAAATATTTTTGGGTTAAATTTAGAAAACCCTAATCATGAACAGATCAAGAACTCGCACAATTCTTTCGGTCGGCATTTTTCATATTCACAATAGGAAGAACTCATCACAGACAACTCGATTCGCGATTCCTCTCAAAGAAAAGTTTTGATCGAATCTCTGTTTTCAGATACTTCAAAGTTGCATTAAGATCTAGTAGATTCTCAAGATTCAGATCAAGATTTCAAAAGCTCATGTTATTCATCTCCTTCAACCTTCAAGTTCAAGTTTCTCTCTTAAGCAGGGAATAAGAATCATTTTCTCAGATCTGAAGTTGAATCTCTTTGAGATTTATAAGAAGATTGTTTACAATCAATTGTGTTTGTAAAGAAACCTTTTTACAACTCTTGTAGGAAGTTGTACTTCCAAGTTTTGTAGATCCTAGATTAGAGGATCGAGTGTAGGAGATGTTGTTCTCCGAGTTTTTGTAGGGGGCGTTGTCTCCAAGCTTGTAGGAGTTGAAGACTCTGAGGTGTAAGATTTATTGAAATCTGAGTTTGGTGAAGTAGTCGAGTCTAGCCTGAAGTGCTAGATAGGGGAGGAGGGAAAGTGGACTACCCATCCAGGGGAACCACTATAAATCAGTGTGTCTGTGTTGTGTGTTCTCTCTTATTCTGTGTGCTTAATTTTTAAAGTATTTTAATTCAGCTTAATGCCATAGAACTCACCTATTCACCTCCCTTTAGGTGATTTAAGTAGACAACTAGATACTTTTAATTGGTATCAAAGCTAGGTTGTTCATTAAAGGCTAACACCTTGAAAAAGATCTCTATCTAGTTGTTACGATAACAACATGTCTGGAACGGATAGAAGCAAAGACGTGTCCTCTCTGAAATTGCTTGTGTGCACCAAACAAAATTTCCCCATGTGGAAGGAAAGAGTAAGGTTCTACATGGAAGCCGCTGACCCAAGAATATTTCAAATTGTTGAAGAAGGTCCTTATATTCCTACGACTTCATCAACCATAAATGCAAATGAGCTGATTCCTAAGAAAATGTTGGATCTAACCAAAGATGAAATCGCTCTCGTCGCCTTAGATAATAAGGCAAAGAACATAATTGTCAGTGCGGTAGACGACTCGATGTTGAAAAATCTATTTCACTACAAGTCTGCCAAGGAGATACGGGATTCTCTGGTTGTTCTCATGGAAGGAACTGAGGAAGTGAGAGATGATCGAAGATCTCTGCTCAATCAGGTGTACGAGGCCTTCAAGCAAGACACAAGGGATACTATTATTGATAGATATGAGAAATTTTTCAAGATCGTCAATGGACTAAGGAATTATGGTCGTAAATTCACCAATGGCGAACTAAATGACAAGTTCTTGAGATCCCTAATGAAAGAATGGGACACAGGCAATTGTGTTGGAACTGCGGTTCAGAATCGCCCCGGTGCTGCGGTGCTATTCGAAGCGGAAGGGCGTGTCCCCCGTGGGCCTAACTGGCTGCCTCGTGGATCCACCCAAGGACCAAGTTGATATAAAGAACAGTTGCGCCTTCACCAAAAGTCTGGGCTTTTGGTCCAGTTGGTGGCGCTGGGTCCTCTCAATTGGTATCAGAGGGGGTCGCAGGTTCGAAACCCCGGGTCATTTTTTTTTTGGAGGGGGGGGGGGGGGGGGGGGGGGGGTTTGTTGGAACTACGGTTCAGAATCGCCCCGGTGCTGCGGTGCTATTCGAAGAGGAAGGGTGTATCCCCTGTGGGCCTAACTGGCTGCCCCGTGGATCCGCCCGAGGACCAAGTTGATATAAGGAACAGTTGCGCCTTCACCAAAAGTCCGGTCTTTTGGTCGAGTTGGTGGCGCTGGGTCCTCTCAAATTGTCATTAGAAAATTTGGTAAGCTAGCTACCATGAAGCAACAGATTCTATTTGGGAAGCTTCTTGTAACACGCTAGTTTTCATAATGCTGCGAAAACAGGCACCCTGTTGTTAATTTCGGGCAGTAGGTGCAACTGCTGGCAGTAGCAGTGTGTTTAGAGAAGGTTCGTCGAGGTGGTGCGTCGAGTAGATGTCGTCGAGAGCTAGCGTTACCACTGGAGGAATGTGTATTGTCGAGAAGGGTGTTGTATCATCGAGACAACGTGCTGATCACGACGACCCAAGATAAATTGGTTTTCTCTAGTACTACCGTGGCACGGTAGTGCTATTGTCGGGCGGTAGATTGCAAAACTAGATCTGTAAGTAGCATTTTTTGGGCGTCTGATCTCCTTAGATCTTGATCCAAGGGCTCAGATCAGTGCGTCCAAAAACTCTACGTAGGGCTCAGATCAGTACCACCAAATTTTCATCACCATCTAAGATTATTTGAGCATATAAATTCCTCTCATAAGGAGGTTCCCAAAAATGGTTATAACCCAAATCAGAGGGAATAATAGGTCATAAAATTCTCTTAAAATTTTCTAAGGAGTATTTACACCCCATGAACTTATCTACCAAGTTTCATGACCATCCAAGGACATATGCCTCTATGTCCTTCACAAGGCTTAAAGTGCAACCCTAAGGTAAAAACTAGGGTCCTAGGTCATATCCACTCCACCTCACCCCAAATTAATCATGGGGGTGTCTTAGGTGATCCTAAACCAGTGGCCAAAGTTTCACACCCCTTGGATGAGAATTGGCCACCTAATTCCATCATGTGCACTTTTAACCTAGTTTGACCAAACTTGGTTAACAAATTACTCAACCAAAACAGTTAAAATTGGGCTGAAATTTTAACCGGGGTTATATAATAACCCTAAAGAGCACCCACCGAAATTTGAAGTGGATTGGAGGTGATTAGACCCTATAATTAAATATTATATGAATTATTAAATTATTACAAAAACCTTAGAAAAATATTCTCCTAAAATTCTCATCCTTGTATATGTTAAGGGGGTTAGTACAAATAGACTAGGTTTCAATTTTCATGCCAATAGCATTTCCCTATCAAAAGTTATTCAAGAAAAGGTGACTACCCTACCCTATGGACCAGTCCCACCAAAATGGCTCTACAGGGAGCTATAGTGCCCCTATTGGGCTGAAACAAATTTTAAAATAAAGGTCACATCAAGGGCTACAACTTTGATGTTGGCCACTTTTTCATGAGAGGGGCCTAAGTAGTTTTAATAATTAAAATAATATTATGCATAATGTGTGACACAAATGAACTAATCATTTCATTCATCTTAATGTTTCTAGCACGAATCTTGAAGCAAGATGAGGGGCTCCTGCTCATCTTCTTCCTCCAGCCAATGGCTTGGATGGCCCCGTCCTGGGATGCCTTGCACCCCATTTTCCCAGGCACCTGAGCTCCGCCCCGGCCGGCCAATGCCACCGCCTCCGTTGAGGTGGTGGCCAGTGATTAGCGGTGGTTGGCCGGCCAGAGGTGTCCGAAACAAGGTGCTCTAGCGGGGTAAAGATGGCTCGAAACGAGCCCTTTCGGGAGCACATTCGAGCCTGATTTGGCTCGAATTAAGCCCCAATCCAGATGAAAATCTAGCACTCGAGGAGAGGAAGCGGATCGGACCTATGTGGTGGCCTGAGGTCACGTATTTCAGCGAGTTGTCAATGCCAAAGGTGGTGCTTTCGGTGCCATGTCGATTTTCACTTGGAGAGCTCGATTTCTTCAAGGAAAAGGGGGGTTTCATTCCTTTCCGACCTTTGAAAATGTTAAAGAGTTCAATTCGGGGAGGGGAGGAGCCATGGCATCAATTGCCATTAACACCATTAATGGTGATCTTTGGTTTCATATGGGGGGGAATGAATTGGGCATCAATGTGGCCGGGAGATGGCTGGAAACTTCTCCTCTCCCCAAGAGGAGATGAATTGTGACATTAATGGAGAAGATGGGAGGTTTCTTCTTCCTCCTTATTAACTCCATCCATTCTCTCTCTCTCTTTCAATTAGGGTTTTCTCTCTCCTAGCCAATTTTTCCTAAAATTGAATGGCCTATTCAGTCATTTCCAAGCCCCCTAGATGGTGGACCACCATAATTGAGTCTAGCCCAAATGGATTGGGTTTAATTTGGGCAAATTAGGTCATTTTGACCTAAATTTAGGACAAGGTTGTCTTTGGTCAAATTGAGCATTTGGGTTGACCACAATGGGTGGGTAGTGACCCCTTGGACTCCCTTAAGGGTTAGGAAGGTCTAGGTGGAGTCAATTTGGAAAGGTGAGGGTCAATTGACCCTTAATAGGTCACTTTGACCAAAATAGGGCAATGGTTGGCTTAGGTAAAATTGGCCAAATTGGAGGCCCCATGATGGGGATTTTTGGTCCATTGGGTCCCTAGTATCCTTATAAGGGTAGGGGCAAGGTCAATTTGGTATAGTGAAGGCCAATTGGCCCTAATTAAGCTACTTTGACCAATTTAGGGTTAGGGTTGACTTTGCTCAATTTGGCCTCTTTGGTTGGCCCCAATGGGTCCCTGGTGCTCTAAGGGGTCCCCTAATGGGTTAGGGATGTTTTGTTGGGGTCAAAGGATCAAGGTGAGGCCCTACAGTCAAACCCTAGGCTTGGTATTTGAAAATTACTATTTGCAGACCACTTGGTTTTCTCCTTCTTTCCTAAGTTCACATGATCTTAAGCTCTTCCTATGGTTTTGTCATGACCTAGTCATGACAAAACCAACTTAGGGGTCTAGTTGTTTGGGGGATGTAACACACACAAGAGTGTTTGGAGAAGTTGGAGGAAGAATTGTGTTGTCCTTACTCATATTGGATATGAGTGAAGGACCAATCCTACGACTTATTGGAGCTGGGTCGAGTCAACTAAATGTTCCACAGGTATTGTGAATATTGTATGGAGCGTGTTAGCAAGTTTTTGAGACGAGTCGTCGAGAATGTCTCGATGACTCTTACCTCGGTTCGTTGAAAGCATTAATTTATATTGACTCGACGAATTCATATTGTCTCGGCGAATTCATGTTGTCTCGATGAATTTATGTTGTCTCGACGAATTCATGTTGTCTCGACGAATTTATGTTGTCTCAACGAATTCATGTTGTCTCGACAAATTCATGTTGTCTCAACGAATTCATGGCTCGACGAATTCATGTTGTCTCGACGAATTCATGTTGTCTCGGCGAATTCATGGATCGACGAATTCGTGATCACTCGACGAATTCTGTGTTTACTCGACGAATTCATGATCACTCAACAAATTCTATGTTTACTCAAATTCAAGTCGTGGGTATGCGGTTATCTTGTTTTCTGCTTGGGTATAAAAAGAACCTGTTTATACCCTAAGGAATCTCTGCCTTTTGTGACTTTTTGAAGAACGACAAAAATGACGGAAATGTTCCGACGCTCATGATTTCGCAACCCACCGTCGCCGCCTCTTCCTTTTTTCGGATCTAGCAGTCCATGGAAGAAGTAGAGGGCTCTTCTTCTCCGACTAGTTCTTGTGCGACAAGAAGTTAGGATTTTTCTTCACTCGTGTGGACTTCCGTAGAGGCACCGATCGATTTCAGTGCTTGGAACTCTACGATCGTTCCTCAGATCTCCTGTTGGAGCATCTTGATTGTGTACTGACTTAATCCATTTCAGGTATTTTGCATAGTGTTGATTCTTCTATTTCCTGATTCATGAAGTCGCAAGATCCTTTAGTTCTTTTGGGTTGTTCTTGTTCGTATTTTCCGCTGTGTGCATTTGATGCATTATTCAATGAAAACCCAATAGTGGTATCATAGCTAGGTTAGTGATCTCGTGCGTGTAAATATAGAAATTTAGAAGTGTTCTAAATGCCTAGGTATCTTCTTGGAGCATCGATTTTGATGTAATGTTCCAAGGTTTCTGTTGGTCTTTTTTCAAAAATTGGTAGGGGCTCTGCCCCGCTGATGCGATGATTCGGCAAGTGCACCGGTCGCGCAAGTAATAATAATGGGGAAAATCCCCGAGTGTCGGTCTCTTGAGGAACACAGTAAGGTGGAGTTAGGTTTCGAGGAAGGACTTGAGATTGAAGTCCTTAAATCGGATGGAATGCGGGGGAGTTGGGTTGGCTTTTGGAAAATAAAATAAAAGCTATCAACTACTCCTATGCAATGCCGCTATGCAATGCTTCGCTTGCGGGATGGAGACTAGGCAGGCCTTGAGCGCGCTGCGTCGAAAGGGCGGATGGACGAGTAGGCAAGCGGAATCGAACAGTGCAGGCCTTGAGCGCACTGCTTCGTTATGCGGGATGGAATACGGGCCGCGATGCCACGCTTCGGTAGGCGGATGGACGAGTAGGCTAGCGGAGTGAGGGTCGCAAGCACCTCTTCGACAAGCACGCCACTAGCAATTGCTAGTGCGGCACACGAACGTGATGGCGGGATGGAGGATGGAATGGGGCGCCCCTCAAGCAACTCAAACAACAAATATTTCATATAGACATGAAATAAATAGAAATACAACTAGTTTAAGTGCCACTTCATCACAATAATGAGATCTAAAACATATACACATCAATAAGAGAAGAATAAGGCAAGAAATCGACCGAATCCGAAGTCTCGTTGTAGATTCACGGTTGGAATCGCCGGGTTGTCAATCCGCGTCCAAGCTCGGTCCGCAACTACGTCCTGGGTAGAGAAGGGTTGTCACACCTCCCAATGAACCCGTCTTCTTCGTGTCACGATCCGGTAGAGGTTGCAAACTTCCTCTTGCTTGATGGCAATGGCGGCTAGGTCTTCCTTTGGAGCTCTTGGATGAAGGAGGAGGTCGAGAGGAAACTCCGGCTCAAGATTGGCGTGAAGAACAAGCCCGGAGCACCTCTAGATGGTGGGCGACGATGGAGGGGCGAAACTGGGCGGAACTGCGCAAGAAACGGCGGAAAAATGCGGATCTCCGACCTAATTCGCGAGCAGCATTATTTATAGGCGCTGGAATTAAACAGTGCGCACGGTCATTGGCGCACGACCAGTGGTCGTGCGCACTAGAATCCTGTGATCGTGCGCACTGCCTGGGCAGAACCTGCAAGATACGAAATTTATAAAATATAATGTTCGCACGACCGGTGGCGCACGACCGGTGGTCGTGCACACTATCGTCGGTGGTCGTGCGCACTGGTCGAAACAGAACTCAGAAAATTAATGCTAAGTGCGCACGCACAGTGGCGCACGACCGGTGGTCGTGCGCACTAGCGTAGATGCTCGTGCGCACTGCACCAAACAGAACTCATGAAAAAAGGGTTAAGTGCACACGATCAGTGGCACACGACCAGTGGTCGTGCGCAATAGAACCGGTGATCGTGCGCAGTGTTCCTATGCAGAATTGCACCGGGAACACCTGCACGACTCCTATTCCAGCACAACCACGAATCTATCCACTGAAAGTGGCACCTAACGGAGCATGAAAACTACTAATGAAGAAAAGCATGAAATCACACCAAAATGGGCCTAGAAGTGCACCTAGCATGGAATATCAAATATAAACTATAACAATGCTAAAGTGCGGTGAAAAGACTGAATAAAGGCCTAGATGAGTCCATAAAAGTGTATATGATCAGGACTCATCACCCCCCCAGACTTAACTGTTTGCGCGTCCCGAGCAAACGAATCCGGCGGAGTGTGAAAACGAGAGTTAACATAGAGAATTACACAAAGGAGTACGGTGCGAAGTATCATACGCATGCGAGTAGAGATTCTAGTAGAAGGAGATTCTAACTATGCTAACTAATTTACATAAGTATTAAAGCGTAAGTAAAGATTTAGTTATACTCAGTTGGTGAATTATGAAGAATTTGAACGATCATGCCCGGTATGAAAGTGACGAGACACTGAGGCGGGCGTTGCACAAGATCGGGTCTTAGGAATAACTCCGCTGAAATCCATCAACGTCGTAAACCATACGCTCGCCCGGTCACACTCTCTCCACGGCGCTAGCAAAATTGCAAGTCAAATCAATAGGACTTATAGGATTAAGTTGGGGATTAGGTTACGGTATGGTATTCAAATTTAAACACGACGGCTACGCAACCCAAGTGAGCTAACGGAACGCTGCACCACACAAGACCAACAAACTATGCTCGTGTGACACACCCCCAGACTTATCATGAAAACCAGGTGTGCACACAGCCTACTTCACAAATACCAACAGATTTTCTATTTAGCTCGGAAGGATTTCTTTTCAATATACTCTCCTTTTTTTTCTAGATTTTTTTTTCTTTTAACATACTTTGCTTCTATTATGTATCCTCCGGTTGGTTCAAAATCAGCAAATAGACTTTATTTCCCCTTCATAACACAACGATTCCAAACATCACACAAATTGAGAATTATGAGCGCAGTTAAAAAGCAATTTGGTTGCGGGTGTAGGATAAGCTTCGGGCTTTGGTGGATGAAGAGGAGCTGAACAAAGGAATGGTAGGCACAAATTTGGCTTGCAAAGGTGAGCGAAAAGGACATGGAATAACAAAGCTCAAACTAGCCAAAGGATGGCCTACATCATGTTTAACTAGACGAGTCGCTCTCACCCATGCTTCAAGAGTCGCTTGGGGCAAGTTCTTAGCCCACGAGAAAGGTAAACCTTCCTCCCGACTCGAGCAACACACGACTAGCACTCGTACACACAAAACACCGGGTTATCGTCAATTTCATTCAAATTCACCACTTGAGTATAATAAATCTAAATTTACGCAAAAATACTAAACATAAATTAGATGCATAGAGACAATCTAGTTCTACTCAAGTTCTACCATATCATGCGAAGTGACTAGAACACTACACGAGTCAACATCGCACTCCAAATAATAATTCCTAAGTTAACAACCTATTTCACATTCCAACCAAAATAGTTTAACCGGAACAACAACAAAAAGATAAGCGCGCACTCAAGTGGGTGAACTGGTGTACAGTGAAAATGAACAACAATTTAAATGAAATCTTCTAGCATGCAGTGCAATAGTGCACGTGAGCGGGTAAACAAAACTACTCTCCCCCAGACTTAAACTAAACAATCCGCATAATATATGACATGAAAATCAGTAAAGGCTAGGGGAAGAGAGTACCCAATGCTCAGCAAGTGAGCATACCAGAAGATTGGCGTTTAAACCAAGACTAAGCTGCATCATCCGCCATCCAGAAGAAGTACCTGCAGGGGTCAGCTCCGCAAAACAAAAGAAACAGAAAAAGATAAACTACAATAAACTACAGCTAACTAAACAGGATGGACTAAAATAAAATGCATGAAAAGTAAGATAACTACTGGGGTTATTGTCATCCCAGCACGACTTATTCAAAAACATGAAGGTTCTAGCTAATGGGCCTATGAAAAAGGAAATGGACAGGTAACTGTTCTAATACACGTGTCGGTAGCGGGTACCGATACGGCGACAGAACAGTTACTCCTCTACCCAAATAAAAATACCTACATAACGCAGGTAGAGGAAACAGAAAGTAAGAAGAGGAGGAGACCTGGTCCTCATTCATCTCACTAAAACAATCCTTGCCCAGCAAGGTATCATCTCCAGGGGTGCAGTAGGAGGAGAAGGAAATGAATGAGGCTTCCTCTATGGAGGAGGGGTCAACCTCCTCACATATGGAGATACACTCATCATTGACTTGAGCATCATGCTCCAAGTCCTCCTGATGTACCTGCGAAGATTCAACCTGCACAGGCTCAGATGAAGAAGGGGGGTTAGGAAATAAAAGAGAAGAATGACTTAAATAATCAAAAATTGGGGGAATGGTCCCGGTCTCACTCCCATCAGGTTGGGGAAGTAAAATAATGTTTGCATTGTTATCAATGCTACAAGATTCGGCGGGATCAATGGTGGCCAGGCTTGGGATTTGGACTTCCTCCACCGGTGCTGAGGAAAACTCCTCTTCACCTAGAAGGTTGTCCTCCTCCAAAGGAATAAGCATAACACTCAGGTCACCAGCCTCCTCTTGCGACACATCATCAACAATGTCGTCAGAGACGAGTGTAGTATGCACAACAGGGAGAGGAATAGTGTTCGGATAAAAGTCGAGCACCGATTCCTCACAAAGAATCGAATCCACTAGGGGTGGTGGATGCACATGGAGAATAGGCTCAACAATGTCGGTGCATAGATCAGCCACACATCCGGTGACTGTGTCAACGCCATACCCTTCAAGATGTGAAGGTGGCAAGGACACAAAACCGGATGTTGAAGGTGTGCCGCCAGAGTTAGGATTCGGGACGAACCGGATATCCGGCTCGTCATCCTCATCCAATTGGCGACGAAAAGCAGCACAATCCTTCAGGGCGTGATCAGTGCTCCGACAAAACTGGCACTGCCTTGCGGGCTTCTTTGGCACAGCGGGGGCTGGAGCCGAAAAGAAGTATGATGGTAAAGGCTCAGCAGAGTAGCCATAAGACTTACGCGCACCATGTGGAGTACCAGACGACGTCGGTGCTCCATATGCTGGGCTATAAGAATTATGCCTACTATTCTCCGTAGGGCATTCATCACTAGAGTGGGAGGTAGCTCCACACCAATGGCAACGGAAATTGAGATGTGCCCACATAGTGTGAAGATAAAACGATTCAAAATCAAAATGCTATTGTGCAAAATACTACACCTAACAAAAATTACTAAAGCAACCTAATAAAAAACAAGAAAACAGAAAATGAGGAAATAAAACAAAGAAATGCGATTTACAAATGGAAGGGCTCCTTTCTCAGATTCTCCCTCTCCAGAAAACTCACACGACTGTGCTCCCCGGCAACGGTGCCAAAAACTTGATGCGATGATTCGGCAAGTGCACCGGTCGCGCAAGTAATAATAATGGGGAAAATCCCCGAGTGTCGGTCTCTTGAGGAACACAGTAAGGTGGAGTTAGGTTTCGAGGAAGGACTTGAGATTGAAGTCCTTAAATCGGATGGAATGCGGGGGAGTTGGGTTGGCTTTTGGAAAATAAAATAAAAGCTATCAACTACTACTATGCAATGCCGCTATGCAATGCTTCGCTTGGCTGGGATGGAGACTAGGCAGGCATTGAGCGCGCTGCGTCGAAAGGGCGGATGGACGAGTAGGCAAGCGGAATCGAACAGTGCAGGCCTTGAGCGCACTGCTTCGTTAGGCGGGATGGAATACGGGCCGCGATGCCACGCTTCGGTAGGCGGATGGACGAGTAGACTAGCGGAGTGAGGGTCGCAAGCACCTCTTCGACAAGCACGCCACTAGCAATTGCTAGTGCGGCACACGAACGTGACAGCGGGATGGAGGATGGAATGGGGCGCCCCTCAAGCAACTCAAACAACAAATATTTCACATAGACATTAAATAAATAGAAATACAACTAGTTTAAGTGCCACTTCATCACAATATTGAGATCTAAAACATATACACATCAATAAGAGAAGAATAAGGCAAGAAATCGACCGAATCCGAAGTCTCGTTGTAGATTCACGGTTGGAATCGATGGGTTGTCAATCCGCGTCCAAGCTCGGTCCGCAACTACGTCCGGGGTAGAGAAGGGATGTCACACCTCCCAATGAACCCGTCTTCTTCGTGTCACGATCCGGTAGAGGTTGCAAACTTCCTCTTGCTTGATAGCAATGGCGGCTAGGTCTTCCTTTGGAGCTCTTGGATGAAGGAGGAGGCCGAGAGGAAACTCCGGCTCAAGATTGGCGTGAAGAACAAGCCCGGAGCACCTCTAGATGGTGGGCGACGATGGAGGGGCGAAACTGGGCGGAACTGCGCAAGAAACGGCGGAAAAATGCGGATCTCCGACCTAATTCGCGAGCAGCATTATTTATAGGCGCTGGAATTAAACAGTGCGCACGGTCATTGGCGCACGACCAGTGGTCGTGCGCACTAGAATCCTGTGATCGTGCGCACTGCCTGGGCAGAACCTGCAAGATACGAAATTTATAAAATATAATGTTCGCACGACCGGTGGCGCACGACCGGTGGTCGTGCGCACTATCATCGGTGGTCGTGCGCACTGGTCGAAACAGAACTCAGAAAATTAATGCTAAGTGCGCACGCACAGTGGCGCACGACCGGTGGTCGTGCGCACTAGCGTAGATGCTCGTGCGCACTGCACCAAACAGAACTCATGAAAAAAGGGTTAAGTGCACACGATCAGTGGCGCACGACCAGTGGTCGTGCGCAATAGAACCGGTGATCGTGCGCAGTGTTCCTGTGCAGAATTGCACCGGGAACACCTGCACGACTCCTATCCCAGCACAACCACGAATCTAGCCACTGAAAGTGGCACCTAACGGAGCATGAAAACTACCAATGAAGAAAAGCATGAAATCACACCAAAATGGGCCTAGAAGTGCACCTAGCATGGAATATAAAATATAAACTATAACAATGCTAAAGTGCGGTGAAAAGACTGAATAAAGGCCTAGATGAGTCCATAAAAGTGTATATGATCAGGACTCATCACCCGCACCCCGCAAGGGCTCTGCCCCTTGACCACCGCCAGGGGCGCTGCCCCTTGGTTCCTGTTAGGGGCCCTGCCACTAAGACCCCGCCAGGGGCGCGGCCCCTTGGAACTCCGCCAGGAATGCATGCGATTGCGTTGTGATTTCATTATTTCAGGAATTGTTTCTCCTTTGTAGTAACTGTCCCTCAAAATGATTTGTGGAATCAAATGTCTTTGATTTTGAAACTGACATTGAGAGACGAGCTTGTCTACTGCATAAGTGGAGTTGTTATTCATTGGTCTAATGCATGTAAATCTGGAGATTTAGAAGAGTTCTGAATGTTCAGATTTAGCCCTTTTATCAAAGTGTTGATGATTTTATTTTTTGCATTGGGATGTATTTGGATTGTGAATATTGTAATTTTAGATTTTGTGAATGTGCACAATGATTAAGTGTTAATCACGATGAAATGTTCATCGATTGAATCATAAAATCCCTTATCCAATATTAAGTATTGGATGCCTTTTGATGGATGACACTCTTCCCGCCTCGATCGATGAAGTGTGGGCTTGCCAAAGCAAAGTGCATTAATCTATCTTGGAAAGGGTGAGAGCGGATAATTGTGATATCCCACTATCAACATCGGGTCTATCTTAACTAGGTGACCTCAAAGGTTGAGTGCCTAGAGGCATAGGGTTGGCTTGCACCATTTGATGGATGTGAATAAAGAGTTATTCACCAGCCATACAAGAGTTGCATAGTGATGCAATTGGCAAATGTTGTCTACCTAAATAGCCACATTATGGGTGATCAGGCAAAGCTGACTCACAATGACAGTGAAATACGGATCTTGTCCACTAAAAGAGTAGCTCGCATAAACTCTCTGAATTTATGTCAAGGGTTATCAATTTGAATAAAATAGAGGGAGCCTTTTAATAAAAGTCCTTATTAAAATAAAATGTATTTTAAAATATAGTACTAAAATTTTACTTTGAAAAATTCCTTGTAGAATATCCATTGCAAGTGGTTCTCACTCCACCTTGTCCCTGAGTGCGGTCCTTGAGAAGGGCAAGCTAAATGGGACAAATTTTTTAGACTGGTTTAGGAAACTGAGAATTGTTCTCAGGCAAGAGTGTAATCTCTATGTCCTAGAAGAAGATCCCCCTGCGGAGCCAGCCACTACTGCACCTCATGCAGATAAAGATGCTTATAAGAAGTATGGAGATGACTCCTTGGATGTTAAATGTCTTATGCGTGCGACCATGAACTCTGAGTTTCAAAAGCAACACGAGAACATGAGTTGTTACGAGATGGTGGAGCACCTGAAGAAAATGTTTCAAGGGCAAGCTCGCCAAGAGAGGTTTGACATATCCAGGGCATCATTTCAGTGCAAGATGGGACCTCGAGACCCAGTAGAGACTCACGTACTCAAGATGATTAGGTATATAGAGAACCTTGAAAGGTCGGGGTTTCCTTTGAGCCAAAAGTTGGCTACTGATCTGATCTTGCAATCGTTGCCGGAATGTTACGAGCAGTTTGTCTTGAATTACAATATGAATGAAATTAATAAGACACTGCCCGAGTTCCTAAGCTTGTTAAGAACTGCTGAGATCAGTATGAAGAAGGTCATGCCTGCTTGCCCCATATTGATGGTGCGTAAAGGCAAGTGCAAGACCAAGGGATTCAAGAAAACTAAGGTGGGACCTAAGTCATATCTTGATCCCAAGTCTTTAGCACTGAAGAACAAAGGCATGGCTAAGGAAGGGAAGTGCCATAAATGTGGTAAGGCAGGGAATTGGGGGAGGAACTGTCCCCTCTATCTTGAAGATCTACAAAATAAGAAAGGAAGTGTGACTTCCACTTCAGGTATTTTTGTTATAGAAATAAACCTTTCTACTCCTTCATCTTGGGTATTGGATACCCATTGCGGTTCTCACATTTGTACAAATGTGCAGGAACTGGGAAGGAGAAGAATGCTGGGTAAAGGAGAGGTAAACCTGCGCGTTGGAAATGAAGCAAGAGTTGATATTGTTGCTGTAGGAATATATCATCTTTCTTTGCTCACGGGGCTTGTAATAGAATTATATAATTGTTATTTTGTTCCAGCCATAACTCGAAACATTATATCGGTGTCATGTTTAGATATGAGAGGATTTTCTTTCATTATTAAGAACAATAGTAGTTCTATATTCATGAATGATGTTTGTTATGGTGTAGCCTTATAAGTTTTGAACTTAGATCAGTCAATCTATAACATAGAAAATACTAAAAGACTAAAAACTAATGACTCGAATCCTTCGTATCTTTGGCATTGTCGTTCGGGTCACATAAATGAGAAATGCTTATCCAAGCTCCAGATGGAATGTTGGACTCATTTGATTATGAATCATTTGAGAGATGCGAGTCATGTTTATTAGGCAAGATGACAAAGACCCCATTTACTAGTTGTAATGAGAGGGCTGATGATCTCTTGGGCGTGATACATAGTGATGTATGCAGACCCATGAGTTATATGGCTAGAGGTGGGTTCCACAACTTCATTACATTTACTGATGATTTTAGTAGATATAGATACGTGTTTCTTATGAAAAACAAATCTGAAACCTTTGAAAAGTTCAAAGAGTTTAAGAATGAAGTAGAGAACCAACTAGGAAAAAGAATAAAAGCACTCTGATCTGATCGAGGTGTCGAATATCTGAGTCATGAGTTTTGTGATCATCTGAGACTGTGTGGTATTGTATCATAGCTCACTCTGCCCGGAAAACCACAACATAATGGTGTGTCTAAGAGGAGGAAGCGTACCTTGTTGGACATGGTACGGTCAATGATGAGTCATGCAGATTTGCCCGTTTCCTTTTGGGGATTTGCTATAGATACTGCTGCTTTCACTTTAAATCATGCTCCAACGAAAATGGTTCAAAAGACACCATGTGAGATTTGGACTAGGAAGCATCCTAGTATGTATTTCATTAAGATTTTGGGCTCTGAGGCATACGTGTGACGTCAAATGCCTGACAAGATGGAACCAAAATCAGATAAGTGTTATCTAGTGGGGTATCCCAGGGAGACCAAAGGGAACTATTTCTACTTTGTGTCTGAGGGCAAAGTGTTTCTCGCAAGAACAAGCGTCTTTTTGGAGAAAGAGTTCTTATCCAGAAAGACTGTAAAGGTAGAACTTGAAGAAGTTCAAGAACCACAAACTGAAAACGAACCTGAATTGGAACCTGAGCAAGGACTACAAGTAGTTGTAGCTGGAGAGCCTGCTCAAGAAACACAAGTCCTATGTAGATCTTGTATACTAAGATTTGAGCCTGAGAGATATGGATTTCTTATGTCTCAAATAGGTAATGTGTTGCTTATGGATCATGATGATGAGCCTGCAACCTACCAAGAGGCTATGAATGGACCAGACTCCGAGAAGTGGCTTGAGGCCATGTAATCTGAGATGAACTCTATGAATACAAACCAATTTTGGACCTTGGTGGAACCACCTGAAGGGGTACGACCCATAGGGTGAAAGTGGGTCTTCAAAAAGAAGACAGGCATGGATGGGAATGTTCAGACATTCAAAGGTCGGCTGGTGGCTAAAGGTTTCAAGCAAATTCATGGTGTTAACTATGATGAAACTTTTTCCCCTGTAGCTATGGTTAAGTCCATCAGAATTCTGCTTGCTATTGCTACGTATTATGACTACAAGATCTGGCAAATGGATGTCAAAATGGCTTTTCTTAATGGAAACCTCCTTGAGGAAGTGTATATGACACAACCCAAGGGTTTTGTATCTCCAAGTGAAGCCACTAAAATATGCAAGCTGCAGAGATCCATTTATGGATTAAAACAGGCTTCTCGAAGTTGGAATCTTTGTTTTGATGAGAAAATCAAAGAGTTTGGTTTCATTAAGAATGAGGATGAACCTTGTGTTTACAAGAGAATTAGTGGGAGTATTGATGTATTCCTGATATTGTATGTTGATGACATATTATTGATTGGGAATGACATTCCGACCCTGCAAGTTGTTAAGAGCAACCTAAGGCGAAGCAACTTATATACTTGGTATTATGATTTATAGAGATAGATCGAAAAAGTTGTTGGGTTTGACCCAAATTACATATGTACAACCCTCATATTTTCTGAGTCGGTGTGACACGGCACGGATGAAGTCATGATAGAAAGGGTGACCGTTACGCAGCAGACCGAACCGATGGAGGTCGTCAAGACCAGAAAGAGAAGGCCCGCGGGGTAGACCTCTTTGGCTGAGTGGACCTTGGGTCAACTCACCCAAAGCCCCGGGCGAGTGGACCCTTGGTCCACTCGCCCAAGGACCCGGGTGAGTGGACCATTGGTCCACTCGCCCGAGTGGGGGGGGCGAGTGGACCATGGGTCCACTCGCCCAAGGGTAAGGGTGAGTGGACCTATGGTCTACTCGCCCCGTGTAGCTGGGCGATTGGACCGAGGGACCACTCGCCCGGTGGGTTAAGTGGACCGTAAGCTCCACTCGCCTGGTGGGTTGAGTGGACCGTAAGGTCCACTCTCCTAGTAAGGGCGGTGGACCTCGGTCCACTCGTTCGACCCCTCAGCAAGGGGGGGGGGGGGGGGTAGACGTCTCGTCCTCCACTCGCCCCTCCTCTTGTTTTGACTGTCCAGGTTCGTGGTTGAGCTGCGGATAGCAGAATTTTGGCTATCCGCAACCCAATTTTGGGAAGTCTATAAATAGACCCCCATGGGCATCTTGGGAAGGGTTGGTCACTACCCCTTCTCCATCGCGTGAGTCTTGTGAGCAATCACTACCCCCTCCCCTCCCCTTTGTTAGTGAAGGTGGACGGTGAGGTGATCCTTAGTGCCCTCCAAGGTGCCCAGGCTCAGCATTGGCTTGGGAGGGGATGTTCCTTGTGAGCTTCAGGGTGTGTGGTGGGACCTCCACGCTGCAGCTTAAGGGGTCCGTTTGCGGACTTAGGTGTTCTTCAAGGGCAAAATTATTCGGTTCTTAGTGACCGGTCAAGGGTTCAAGCTTGGGTCAAGTAAGGGTTAGTTGTATCTCCCTTTCTAACGTCGAGACCAGTTCTCTGGTTTCAACATTTTTGTGCGGTGAGCGTAGAAGCAGCTTGTTCAGAAAGCTCTGAGCAAGTCCCATGGCTGGAAGAGAAGAGCCAAGGATCTCACCTCCTCCCAATAGGTCGCGGCCATTGATAGGAGAAGATGAAGCAGGGAAGACAGATCAAGCACGTCGGGAAGTGAAGGAACCAGCCTCGGAGGAAGGTTTGAGCCTCCAAGCGCGAGTGCTCTTCAACAGCTCACCCAGGACCAGTTGCCCCAGTGAGGGGGTTGGGAGAGTGCCCCTGTCTCACCAGGGAGGGTGGGGAAGTTCCTCCTGTGAGATGATTATCTTAGCTCCCGTTCCAAACGGGTTCAGCGAGTCTGCCATGTCCGACTACGCGGGGAAGGACGACCCTCTCCAGCATCTCCAGTGGTTCGAAGACATGGCCTCGATCAGGCGGATGTCGGACGCGTCCAAGTGCAGGATCTTCGCCATCACTTTCAAGGGAGAGGCAAAAGATTGGTTCCACCAGCTCCCATCAGGAACCATCTACATCTTCAAGGACCTGTGCCGGAGCTTCTTGCTAAGATTCTCCACCTCGAAGAAGAGGTGGGAGGGAGCGGAGGCCCTATTCTTGATTTGACAGAAGCAGGGGGAGACGCTGGGAAGATATGCAGATCGGTTTCAGGAACAAGTCCTCCGCCTCCAGGTTGACAAGGGAAGCAGGAGAGACCAGGAGAAAGAGAAGGAATAAGAAGACAAAGAAGATGGAGGAAGTAATGAAGGAGATGTTCATGGTGCATGTGACCAAGTAGGCCCATAGAGGCACGTTGTAATAAACATGTAACTCCTCGATGATGAATGAAAAAGGTTTTAGGTAATGCTAGGGTAACTGGATTGGGAAGGTGTCGAGTTCCTCTGCCTCCAGGTGAAGGTAAGCACCTAGGACGTGGATGGGTACTCCACCCCCAGTTGGTAAGATCCCTGACTAGAGACCATTCTCCGGGCTCAGTCATGCCGGCAGATGGGAGACTCATCGGGTCGAATCGCTGCTTGACTAAGTAGCTTGGGAAGGTGTTGAGTTCCTCTACCTCCAGGTGAAGGTAAGCACCTAGGATGTGGATTGGTACTCCGCCCCCAGTTGGTAAGATCCCCGACTAGAGACCATTCTCCGGGATCAGTAATGCCGACAGATGGGAGACTCATTGGGTCAACTCGTTGCTTGACTAAGTAGCTTGGGAAGGTGTTGAGTTCCTCTGCCTCCAAGTGAAGGTAAACACCTAGGACGTGGATGGGTACTCCACCCCCAGTTGGTAAGATCCCCGACTAGAGACCATTCTCTGGGCTCAGTCATGCCGGCAGATGGGAGACTCATTGGGTCGAATCGCTGCTTGACTAAGTAGCTTGGGAAAGTGTTGAGTTCCTCTGCCTCCAGGTGAAGGTAAGCACCTAGGAAGTGGATGGGTACTCCGCCCCCAGTTGGTAAGATCCCCGACTAGAGACCATTCTCCAGGCTCAGTCATGCCGGCAGATGGGTGACTCATTGGGTCGACTCGCTGCTTGGCTAAGTGGATTGGGAAGTTTTTGAGTTCCTCTACCTCCAGGTGAAGGTAAGCACCTAGGACGTGGATGGGTACTCCGCCCCCAGTTGGTAAGATCCCCGACTAGAGACCATTCTCCGGGCTCAGTCATGCCGGCAGATAGGAGACTCATCAGGTCAACTCGCTACTTGACTAAGTGACTTGGAAAGATGATGAGATCCTTCGACTCCAGGTAAGCTAGGCCCCTAGGGCGTGGATGGGTATTCCACCCCCAGTTGGTTTTAAAAAGTGTTGAGTTCCTCTGCCTCCAGGTAAGCTAGGCCCCTAGGACGTGGACGGGTACTCCACCCCCAATTAGTTTGGGAAGGTGGTGGGTTCCTCTGCCTCCAGGCAAGCTAAGCCCCTAGGACGTGGATGGGTACTCCGCCCCCAATTGGCTTAGAAAGGTGTTGAATTCCTCTGCCTCCAGGTAAGCAAAGCCCCTAGGACGTGGATGGGTACTCCACCCCCCAGTTGGTAAGATCCCTGTCTAGAGACCATTCTCCGGGCTCAGTCATGCCGGCTGATGGGAGATTCATCGGTACTCCGCCCCCAGTTGGTAGACCATTCTCCGGGCTCAGTCATGCCGGCAGATGGGAGACTCATCAGGTCGACTCACTGCTTGACTAAGTAGCTTGGGAAGGTGTTGAGTTCCTCTGCCTCCAGGTGAAGGTAAGCACCTAGGACGTGGATGGGTACTCTGCCCCCAATTGGTAAGATCCCCGACTAGAGACCATTCTCCGTGCTAAGTCATGCCGGGAGATGGGAGACTCATCGGGTCGACTCGCTGTTTGACTAAGTGGCTTGGGAAGGTGTTGAGATCCTCTACCTCTAGGTGAAGGTAAGCACCTAGGACGTGGATGGGTACTTTGCCCCCAGTTGGTAAGATCCCCGATTAGAGACCATTCTCCGGGCTCAGTCATGCTGACAGATGGGAGACTCATCGGGTCGACTCTCTACTTGACTAAGTGACTTGGAAAGCTGATGAGCTTCTCCGCCTCCAGGTAAGCTAGGCCCCTAGGACGTGGATGGGTATTCCACCCCTAGTTGGTTTGAAAAAGTGTTGAGTTCCTCTGCCTCCAGGTAAGCTAGCCCCTAGGACGTGGACGGATACTCCGCCCCAAATTAGTTTGGGAATGTATTGGGTTCCTCTGCCTCCAGACAAGCTAAGCCCCTAGAACGTGGATGGGTACTCTGCCCTCAATTTGTTTGGAAAGGTGTTGAATTCCTCTGCCTCCAGGTAAGCCAAGCCCCTAGGACATGGACTGGTTCTCCTCCCCCAGTTGGTTTGGGAAGATGATGATTTTTCTTCCACCTCGGGCCGAGTTTGGCTCGATTAGAGGTGTTGAGTTTTTCTCCACCTCGGGTCAAGTTTAGTTCGACCTAAGGTGTTGAGCTTTCTCCATCTCCAGTTAAGCTCGGCTCACAGGAGGGTTGTTAAGTGAAGAAAGGTTTGCCTTTCACCTCAGGTCGAGTTCGGCTCGACTAGAGGTGTTAATTTTTCTTCCTCCTCAGGTCAAGTTTAGTTCGACCTAAGGTGTTGAGCTTTCTCCACCTCCAGTTGAGCTCGGCTCACGGGAGGGTCGTTAAGTGGAGAAAGGTTTGCCTTCCACCTCAGGTCGAGTTCGGCTCGACTAGAGGTGTTGATTTTTCTTCCACCTCAGGTCAAGTTTAGTTCGACCTAAGGTGTTGAGCTTTCTCCACCTCCAGTTGAGCTCGGGTTGCAGGAGGATCGTTAAGTGTAGAAAGGTTTACCTTCCACCTCAGGTCGAGTTTGGCTCAAATAGAGGTGTTGATTTTTCTTCCACCTCAGGATAAGTTTAGTTCGATCTAAGGTGTTGAGCTTTCTCCACCTCCAGTTGAGCTCGGCTCAAAGGAGGGTTGTTAAGTGGAGAAAGGTTTGCCTTCCACCTCAGGTCGAGTTCAGCTCGACTAGAGGTGTTGAGTTTTTCTCCACCTCAGGTCAAGTTTAGTTTGACCTAAGGTATTGAGCTTTCTCCACCTCCAGTTGAGCTCGGCTCACAGGAGGGTTGTTAAGTGGAGAAAGGTTCGCCTTCCGCCTCAAGTCAGGTCCAGCTGAAAAACTCGGCAGGAGTATCCATTTGGCAGGGCCCTTCGTGGATTCCCCTAAGGTCTCACCTACTCGTCAAATAAGTGCTTGGACTTTCTTTCCAAGCTTAAGGAAAGCTCGAAAAGAGCGTGGATTGTGTACAACCCTCATATTTTTCTAGTCGGTGTGACCCGACGCGAATGAAGTCGTGATAGAAAGGGTGACCATGACGCAGCGGACCGAACCGACGGAGGTCGTCAAGACCAGAAAGAGAAGGCCCGGGGGTAGACATCTTTGTACGAGTGGACCTTGGATCCACTCGCCCAAGGCCCCGGGCGAGTGGACCTTTGGTCCACTCTCCCAAGGACCCGGGCGACTGGATCATTGGTCCATGATGAGTCCCATTTATATACACTTTTATGGACTCATCTGGGCTAGTTTTCACGCACTTGCACTTCACTTTTTGTGTAATAATACTTATATTTCATTTAGTCACAATTCTCACATGAAGTGCACTTCTAGGCCCGTGTGGTGTATTTTCTTGATTATCACTCTTAATATCTTTCATGATGTGTTATGTGCCACTTTTAGTGGTTTTGATTTGTGTTTATGCTGGAACAGGGGTCGTGCAGGTGTTCCCGGTACAAATCTGTACAGGAACACTGCGCACGATCACTGATTATACTGCGCACGACCACTGATCGTGCGCCACCAATCGTGCGCGATCATTTGCTGCCCAAAGTTGCATTCTGAATTTGGTCGTGCATTTTTCGCATGGTCGTACGTTCGGTCGTGCGATCTTTATATTTTATAAAGTTTATGTCACAGATTCCGCTGGGATAGTGCGCACGAGCGCCTAACTTCTAGTGCGCATGACCACTGGTCGTGCGCCACTGGTCGTGCGCACTATTTCGCCAGCGCCTATTTAATGCCCTGTTCCGTGATTTTAGGGTATTCATTCCACCCCGTAGCCGCCCATCCACGGATTTTGGGAGCTTCCCTCCCCCCCCCCCATTCGCCTCCCTTCATCCATCCATCCTCCGTTCAAGATCCGGGCATCGATTCATCATCCAAACGCTCCGCTTACTCCACTCCGGCGATTTCTCAACCACGCAACACTATTCAGGTGAAAAGAAGAAGAAGATGCAGGGATTCGGTGCTAGTTCAGAGGTTCAAGTGAAGAAGACGGGACGTTAGCGGAGGATTAACAACCCTTCGAGTATCCCGGACATTAGCCGAAGCCGAGCCCGGATCCGGATTGACAACCCGGAATTTCGGCCGTGAACGACGGCTAGTCTTCATCCTTTGGTGACGAAACCTCTATCTCTCATGTTCATATTATTACTTGTTGTGTAATTTCTGAGATTTTGGTGTATTGAACAATTAGTTGTGATAATATAATCATGTCTTGTTATTTTATTGGTTGATGATCTCGTTGTGACAATCATTCGGTTTCATTCATGTTCACAATCCACACTATAGCAAAAGTGCTATTAGCATTTGCGAAGAGGTGTTCTCGACCCTCAACACTTCCGCCCTTGCGGTCGCCCATCCGCGTACCTTCTCGTCCATGCGCTTTCCGAATCTCGACATCGCGGCCGTTGCATCCATCCCGCCTTGCGAAGCGGAGTTTTGACCCGCATCTCTCTTTTCTGCACTAGTTTAGGAAACCCAAAATCAAAGCCATTATTTTCCCTTTAATTAACTCTTGTAATTATTTTCTCAATCCGAAGAGTCAAACTAACCACGCGCATTCCTTGAGAGACGATATTCGGGGACGTACTCCCAACTTTATTACTTGTGCGACCGGTGCACTTGCCGAACACGCATCAAGTTTTTGGCGTCGTTGCCGGGGAATGCAGGCCTAGTTTGATTTTGGTGTTTGAGTTAATAGTTTCAGGAGTTGTTGTTTTGTTTTTATTTCTACTGTTTTCGGGTTGTGTGTATGCAGGAGCGATGTCATGTTCTTTACTGCCTCTGTCACAACATGATGATGATACAACCTATTTGGAGGAGAAATTCTGTAAATTCGTTCAAATTATAATTCAAGGCCTTGAAACGCGGCAAGAGAATATTGATAGATTGACTGTGTAGGTGGAGACTTTATTGTCTCTTGCCTCGGCTGTGTTGCAAGAACCTCCTCATGATGTGATAGTGGTACAAACAGAACCTGCAGGGAGTGAAACCGGGATCACTCCCTCGACTAATGATTCTTTATGCTCTTCATCTACTTTGTTTCTTAACCCTCTTTCATTGGTTACAATTCAACAGGAAGAGTTAACGTTGGTCATCCAGGTAGAATCTGATCATCTCTCACGGGAGGATGTCACTTGTGACATTTCTTCCTCCTGCTTTGCTCCTACGGATGTTGAGTATACTCTCGCTCCATCTCTTCCTGTTATTTCTAACATCATTTCATTTGTGCCCTCGCATAATTTGGAATATGCTGACCCATTTTTGGGTAGCCGGATGATGCATTCCTGGCCGGATAAGCAAGTTGCAGTGGCAGACGATATTGCTTTGTCTACTCCAGCGTCACCGCATGTGCTTCCCTTAAAGGACTGGCTGCAGGGGGAAAACAATTTTTCTTTGAAGAAATACTCATGGAAGAGAGAAATAGAGCAAGAAAAGAGGAGACTTGGGGATGGAGGCTAAACCTCTTACTTCGTTGCCATCAATTGTGGGTCTCCAAAACTTTTTCTTCTATCTGCAGTTACTATTTTAAGTCAACATATTGTTGATTTCTCTGTATGGTTGTGTAATAATACTACGTAGACTGGGATGACCTCCTCTCTTTAGTCTTGCGTGAACAATTTTATAATCTGCTTAATACAGGTATTTGGTCCACCTTTAAGGACGTTAAACAAAAGGGCTTCTTGGGAGACAACCCATGGGAACCACCCGGTTCTGTTTGCTTGCTTTAATTTCTATTATGTTTTGTTTGTTTTTGCTTTGGTGCTAACAATGCCGGTGTGAACTCGATTGGATGAAGAGGAGGAGATCTTTAAAAGAAGGATTATACCACTCTTCTGGCATGCTCTTATGAGCATAGGTACTCCTAACCTAGCTTTATTTTTGCTATGAAATGTTATATTTGATGTGTGTTTTCAAATCAAGTTTGGGGGAGCGGGCCTTTGCTTACGCTACACGCACATACATGCTAGAATGTTATGTTAGGAATTTTCAAATGTATTGTCGCATTGCATACCACGCACCACATTCGTTTTCTTGTTATTCATGCGCATTTATCGTGTAAGTGCTTAATTTGTATGTTTGGAAGCTTGTTTGTTGATTTAGGATTGTGTGGCAGAACAAGTTGTGACCCGTGCTGTGCTACTAGTAGAGCGCTAACGTGGCTTAAAAATTCTTGTAGAGTAGATTTTATTACAAAATTATAGTTTTATTTACTTCTGTAGTGTAACTATAAAATACTCTACTAGAACGGTGAATTTGGTGAATCTAGCGGTAGCCCTAGGTCGAGTGTAGAAGAGTTGTTAGCCTCGTGTTGTTTGAGTTGGAAGGAGAGGAGACCTCGCTCGGTGGTTAAGAACTTCCCCTAGCTATTTTCAAAACGAGTGCGTTGAATGATCTTGTTGGGAGCATGACGTAGGCCATCATTTGATCCGATTGAGCTTTGATTTCCCAACCTAATATCACCCTTTGCTAGCCTTGTTGAGCCTTACCTTTCCTATTTGTTAAACTCCACCAAACTTTCACCAAGACCACATATCCTAACCTAAAACGCACTAGAGTCAAGCTTTGAAATTTATACATTTTGTTGATGATTGTGCGATGCATTGTAATAAAAACTTGGAGGTGTGATGTGGTGTGTGCGTGCAGAAAAATGAAAAAAAAAATTTAATTGATCCTAACCTATGTTATTATGGATCTATAAAAAAAAGAGAGTTAATGAACTCTAAAAAGAATAGAACCATAAGTATGGTAGTCTCGCGCACACCATAGTGCTTAATTGAAGTCTGGGGGAGTGTGCTTCAAGGTGAAGATGTTAAGGTTGAATTTTGCTTATTTACCGGAGGTTGGGTGCGTTTAGCCTACGTTCTTCTACTTCATTACCGTACCTCAACCCAAGCCCAAGTCTAGCCTAAAAGCCCTACTGATTCTTGATAAGATCATCTCATGAAGTGGAGAAGGTGTGAAAGGGCAAGCATATGACCATCGACCTTGATGGATTTCTTGGAGATCTCTTTCTTGAGATCCAATTTGAACAACGCTCACCTCAGCAGTTCACGCTATTTTCCCTAGGGCGCGACAGTTCGATTCACCAATAATTCACCTCAGAGTAGTAGTATTTTGTATTTTACACTTGTAGAAGTTCTTAAAATATAGTCTTTGTTTTAAAACCTTTTCTACTTTATTTTTACACTCGTTAGTTCTTTACTTCCCATCATGTTTTGCCTGCATAGTTGCTTATTTAACATCAATTTTTCTATCATGGGATTGAGTGTTTGCCCGAGACGTGCAAACGAGTAAGTCTGGGGGTGTGATGAGTCCCATTTATATACACTTTTATGGACTCATCTGGGCTAGTTTTTACGCACTTGCACTTCACTTTTTGTGTAATAATGCTTATATTTCATTTAGTCACAATTCTCACATGAAGTGCACTTCTAGGCCCGTGTGGTGTATTTTCTTGATTATCACTGTTAATATCTTTCATGCTGTGTTATGTGCCACTTTTAGTGGTTTTGATTTGTGTTTATAATGGAACAGGGGTCGTGCAGGTGTTCCTGGTACAAATCTGTACAGGAACACTGCGCACGATCACTGGTTATACTGCGCACGACCACTGATCATGCGCCGCCAATCATGCGCGATCATTTGCTGCCCAAAGTTGCATTCTGAATTTGGTCATGCGTTTTTACGCACGGTCGTGCGTTCGGTCGTGCGATCTTTATATTTTATAAAGTTTATGTCACAGGTTCCGCTGGGATAGTGCGCACGAGCGCCTAACTTCTAGTGCGCACAACCACTGGTCGTGCGCCACTGGTCGTGCGCACTATTTCGCCAGCGCCTATTTAATGCCCTGTTCCGCGATTTTAGGGTATTCATTCCGCCCCGTAGCCGCCCATCCACGGATTTTGGGAGCTTCTCTCCCCCCATTCGCGTCCCTTCGTCCATCCACCCTCTGTTCAAGATCCGGGCATCGATTCATCATCCAAACGCTCTGCTTACTCCACTCCGGCGAGTTCTCAACCACACAACACTATTCAGGTGAAAAGAAGAAGAAGATGCAGGGATTCGGTGCCAGTTCAGAGGTTCAAGTGAAGAAGATGGGACGTTAGCGGAGGATTGACAACCCTTCGAGTATCCCAGACATTAGCCGAAGCCGAGCCCGGATCCGGATTGACAACCCAGAAATCCGGCAGTGAACGACATTGAGTCTTCATCCTTTGGTGACGAAACCTCTATCTCTCATGTTCATATTATTACTTGTTGTGTAATTTCTGAGATTTTGGTATATTGAACAATTAGTTGTGATAATATAATCATGTCTCGTTATTTTATTGGTTGATGATCTCGTTGTGACAATCGTTCGGTTTCATTCATGTTCACAATCCACGCTATAGCAAAAGTGCTATTTGCATTTGCGAATAGGTGCTCTCGACCCTCAACACTTCCGCCCTTGCGATCGCCCATCCGCGTGCCTTCTCGTCCATGCACTTTCTGAAGCACGGCATCGCGGCCGTTGCATCCATGCCGCCTTGCGAAGCAGAGTTTTGACCCGCATCTCTCTTTTCTGCACTAGTTTAGGAAACCCAAAATCAAAGCCCCTATTTTTCCTTTTATTAACTCTTGTAATTATTTTCTCAATCCGAAGAGTCAAACTAACCACGTGCATTCCTTGAGAGACGATATTCGGGGATGTACTCCCAACTTTATTACTTGTGCGACCAGTGCACTTGCCGAACACGCAGCAGTCCACTTGCCCGAGTGGGGGGCGAGTGGACAATGGGTCCACTCGCCCAAGGGTAAGTCCACTCGCCCCGTGCAATTGGGCGAGTGGACCGAGGTCCACTCGCCCGGTGGGTTGAGTGGACTGTAAGGTCCACTCGCCCAGTAAGGGCGGTGGACCTCGGTCCACTCGTTCGACCCCCGGCAAGGGGGGAGTAGACGTCTCGTCCTCCACTCGCCCCCTCTTATTTTCACCGTCCAGGTTCATGGTTGAGCTGCGGATAGCAGAATTTTGGCTATCTGCAGCCCAATTTTGGGAAGTCTATAAATAGACCCCCATGGGCACCTTGGGAAGGGTTAGTATATGCAGAGTACCGACTGAAGAAAATATTGCAGATCCACTAACGAAGCCTCTTGCACAGAGAAAGCATGATGGTCATACTAGATCAATGGGTATTAGATACCTTAATGATTATCTCTAGTGAGAGACTTGTGGATCAATTAATATATTTGTCGGTTGTTTTTTATTCATGTTATGAATAAAGTACATTATATATTACTTTACATTTATGGAAAGTTCTTATTGTTATGTCATCTGTTTCTATATGATAGATTAATTAGCATAATAGATGTCCTTAGAATGTTTGTTTCTATAGGAATTCAAGTGCGTGACTTTAATATGATGTCCTATGTTTAAAAGAAGCTTCATTCTTAAAATAGTCCCTGGTCATGGTATCATCCTAGAAATTAGGGCGAGGATGAGACCATAAGACTAGCATATGCATTGACTGATGACCGGTTCTCACAGGTCATGATATTGTGATATCAAGTCATCACATGGGTACTTGTTAGGAACAAGTTGTATTGGACAGAACCGCTGTGGGATTACTTTGTGGATTGTTATATGAACGTGTCACAAGTAGATCTCAAGCGACAATGGTGTTTGTGGTTCATTAACCTAAAGTCACAGCATTCATCAAGTGGGGAAGAGCGTACTTTGATGTCATCTAAAGTCTTTCTTGAGAAAGGTTGATGATAAAGGTGGTTATTAGGTATGTTACGATTCATTTGGGTGTTTGTGTGTGGACAGATATGGATTTTTCCTCCTATATGATAGGAGTTACATCTAAGGGCCCCTTAATGGAATGAGACTGGGAAATGCATGGCTATGCTTGGTTGAGTCAATATAGGATATTGAGCTCACCAATTTCAGACAGTCTATTCTAGATCAGGAAACTAGGATTGAGCAATTATGAGGGTGACACGGTCCATGCCTCTAGTTCTATCCGGATGTAAGGGACAAAGGGACATGATAACACTTGTACATTAGTCAAGATAGGCTTGTTGAGTTATGAACTCTTATTGCTTGGGTAGAAATGATGTATTGCTAGATGTCACTCATTATTTGTGAGACTTTTGTTTGATACATTCAAGATCAAGTGAGAGACTGTTGGTGTTCCCAAGGTGATCTGGACGTGATCAAGCATTTAGTCTCGCTGCCAACATGATATAAGCCTATGGGGTCACACACAAGAGTGTTAGGAGATGTTGCAGGAAGAATTGTGTTGGCCTTACTCATATTGGATATGATTGAAGGACCAATCATATGACTTATTGGAGTTGGGTCGAGTCAACTGAATGCTCCACAGGTATTGTGAATATTGTATGGAGCGTGTTGGCAAGTTTTTGAGATGAGTCATCGAGAATGTCTCGACAACTCTTACCTCAGTTCGTTAAAAGTATGCATTCATGTTGACTAGACGAATTCATGTTGTGTCGACGAATTCATGTTGTCTCGACAAATTCATGTTGTCTCGACAAATTCATGTTGTCTCGACGAATTCATGTTGTCTCGACGAATGCATGTTGTCTCGACGAATTCATGGCTCGACGAATTCATGTTATCTCGACGAATTCATGTTGTCTCGATGAATTCATGGATCGACAAATTCATGATCACTCGACGAATTCTGTGTTTACTTGACGAATTCATGATCACCTGATGAATTTTGTGTTTACTCCAATTCAAGTCGTGGGTCTGCGGTTATCTTGTTTTTTGCCTGGGTATAAATAGAACCTGATTTATACCATAAGGATTGCTCTGCCTTTTGCGACTTTTAGAAGAACGACAGAAGTGTTCCGTCGCTCGTGATTCCGCAACCCACCATCGACGCCTCTTCCTTTTTTCTGGATCTAGTAGTCCATGGAAGACGTAGAGGGCTCTTCTTCTCCGACCGAGTTCGTGTTCGACAAGAAGTTAGGGTTTTTCTTCACTCGCGTGGACTTTCGTAGACGCACCGATTGATTTCAGTTCTTGGAACTCTACGATCGTTCATCAGATTTCCTGTTGGAGCATCTTGATTAAGTACTGACTTAATCCCCTTTAGGTATTTTGCATAATGTTGATTCTTCTATTTCTTAATTCATGAAGTCGCGAGATCCTTTAGTTCTTTTGGTTAGTTCTTGTTCGTATTTTTCGCTACGTGCATTTGATGCATTGTTCAATGAAAACCCGACAGAACTCTCCCCTCTTATTTCTCAAGTCATTTGTGACTTTGGGGCTAGCATGAGAGGGAGAGCTTGGAGGAGGAAGAAGAGCAAGATCCACTATTATTAGAGCTTCGCAGCTTCATTCGTCGATCCGAGACTGACAGCGCGGAGAGGGCGTGAAGGTGCATGTTTTCATCCATGCTATTCGAGTTTTACATGGCGAGGAAGAGACTTCAAAGGGTAACGACATCTCTCTTCCCGGTTTTAGGATGCGTGCATGGCCTCTCTTTGTTTTCCTTCATTATTTTATGCAATTTTGGCACCGGATCACTCAAATGAGAGGGGTTTGGGTAACCTTGATTCAAGAAGAACCATCGGGTTGATTGAGTCCATCCCCGACATTATTTTGCATTAGAGATCATCTTTGTTAGCGGATTAGGCATTGTGGGTGAAGCCAAAATTGCGACCGGTGGTCCGATTTGGTGATGTTGTTTAACGTAAATTTTAGGGTTTTGCTAGAAATCCGATTGTGGCAAAAACGTTGTTGTTATGCACTTATATTTTCGTGTGAGAATGAACGTTGTCTTGGGGCGGGAAAATCTGTGCATGTTGAGTGGCTTATGATGCCAATTTTTGTGTGAAGGCAGCTTTGTCTTTGTGGTTAGCTTCCTAGCCCGTGAATGTTGATATTCATGTGTGGAGAGTGTCCCAGCAAGAGAAATCCCCTTTTGTGATAACTGATGAGAATGGATGTGCTGATGGACAAGCCCGATGGCATTGTAGGTCATGTGCGGGTGGGGTCTACGAAAGAGTTCTTAGCATCAGTTGTGCTTAGTTTGGTGATTTTGGCGAGAATGGGTGAGTTGATGGACAAGCGTGATGGCATTGTGGGCCATGTGCGGGTGGTATCTCAACAGAAGTTCTCGGCCTTTGTCTTGCATGCCTTTGGGGGAAATGATGAGTACCCCTATGTTTGTTGTGAAGTGATGATGTGTGATGATATGTTAGAATCATACGTGCCATAGGGTGCCTTGGGTGAAACCTAGGTTTGCATACATGCTGAATTGGTAGGCCCCCTTATTTTATTTGTCCAACATAGAAATGTGGATGATACTTGTGACACTCATAGCTGTTATTTTTATGTTACTTTTGTTAAATTACATTTGCGTATGAAGTGCTGACTTGCAAGGTGATATAGTTCCCTGGGGGCCGCTGGGACAGTCGAGAGGAGGGGTGTTGTTACACTATTTGTGGTCATCCATAGCTGACCCTCATTATACCGCTTTTTCTGTAATGGATGCATGGCAAGGATCGCAAGTTGGAGCCAGCTCGCCTGCCAAAAAGGCCTAAGCCTCATGAAGTGTACCTCCTCCTATTTTCCTGTTTGTTTATGTTTCTGTTATGTTGTTCCGGGTTGCATGTCGAGGTAGCATAGGAATGCTTTTACTCTTTGGATGTTTGGTGTTGTATGGATGATGATTTGAACATGGTATTGTAAGGCCTTAAGGCCAGGGTACTCCTATGTAGTTGTGCACAACTTTTGTGTTTTTATTAGTGTTTCCGCTGTGTTTGTTCTGAGTTTTGAGTTGGGTAGATTCTATATCTTTTAATACTAAAGTTGTGGCGATTATATGTCGTGGGGTCCTGGCCAGATCCATATTATTGTTACATTTTTGAAGTGGAAGTGGAATGGTGCTGGGCAGTCTCCAGATTGGAGACCGCAGAGACCACGCGGTCTGCGCTGGTGCTATGGCCAGTTTTGTCTCAGGCGATTTGTTCTGGGGGGTCTAATCTAGGAGATCGCAAATTGTCCGGGTGGCTTGCGCGGGTTGTTCTGGAGACTTGTTCAAGTCGGCCAGATGTTCTTGTAAGTCTGCCTTCTTGCAGTCTCAGGGGCTATCCGTCTGGCTTGTCTGTTCACGTGGTCTGGCGGTCTCAGTTGTCAAGTCGCCAGTAGCTTGTAATCTTTTGTGTTTTGTGCTTCTCTCCTCCGTGATTCTTATGAATCATGTATCGCCATGTATACCTCGAATTGTAAAGAGATAGTTAATGTCAAAGCACTATTCGGTCTTCCCATTGTCATTGTGTTGCTATACTTGTGGAAAGTTTTTGGATGTGTTCCGCATTTTACTTCACCTCCGGACCTCAAATTTTTTAACATGGTATCAGAGCTAGGTTGCTGAGGTTGCTGAGCAGTAATTGATTTTACTTCTCTCGGGTTCCTCAAGGTGGTTAGCAATCAGTGGGATAGCAATGGAAGGAGGATATGCTAGAGGTCTTGGTATTGAGCTCCTTAAGCAGACTAACTTTAAGAAGTGGAAGTGTTGCATGGAGAGCTATCTTCTTGGCGAGGATTTGTGGGAGGTAGTAGGAAGAGAAGCAAGACAAGCTGTTATTCTTGCTGATGGGAATGTTGTGCTCGTGAAGGCTTGGAAGAGAACGAATGCTAAGGCGAAGTTCACTCTCAAGAGAGCTATCATTCCGGTGTTGTTTGATCACGTCATCGGATGTAGGTCAGCTGCTGAAATTTGGACAGCCTTGGATGGCTTGTTCAATAACAAGAATGTAGCTAGGCTACAGTTCTTGGAGAATGAGTTGGCAAAAGCAACTCAGGGAGATTTGTCTATCCCAACGTTCTTCTTTAAGATGAAGAACCTTTGCGCAGAGATATCGGCATTGGACCCGGATGAGCCTATCTCAGAAGCTAAGCTGAAGAGGCACATAATCTGCGCCTTGGTGAGGGAGTATGTGGCCTTTGTTACTTCTGTTCAAGGCTGGGCCAATCATCCATCGTTGCTGGAGCTGGAGAACTTACTTGTTCGCAAGAGAGTTTGGCTAAACAAATGGCTGGGATGTCAGTCTCTGGGGGAGAAGGTGAAGTTCTCTTCTCTGGAAAGAAGAAGAAGACATCTAGAGATGATGGTCCGTCTACTTCATATCAGCAGGAGAGGAGCTATGCTCCTAAGCGTGATGGGAAGAAGAAAGAAGGACCTAGATGATTCAGGTGCAACAAGCTTGGTCACTTCAAGAGAGACTGTCAAGTCAATCTTCAGCCAGGGCATGCTGCAGGAAAGGAGGAGGCTGGTTCCAATTCTGAAGGTAGTCGGGGTGGTGGAGGTGCATTCATGACGGGCACGTGTGTTCGGGCTATGGCTTCCATCAACTATCAGGATGATTGGATAGTGGACTCTGGGTGTGGTCATCACCTCACCGAGAATGAGTCGAAGTTCTCCTCATTGCGAGCATATATAGGTAATGACGATATAATTACGGCTGATGATACTATACATGCAGTTGAGAAGGAGGGTATGGTTTCTTTGAATGATGATAGAGGTACTCTTACATTGAAGAGTGTCTATCATGTTTCGGGGATGAAGAAGAACATATTCTCTGTGACTAATGATGTGGATGCTGGCTATCACGTTCTGTTTGGCCCAACAGAAGTGAAATTTCTCCGAAATGTTTCAGCGGTGAAAGCTGAGGTCACTCATGTTGGGAGACCGGTGAAGGACTTGTTTTTTCTTCAACAAGTTTTTATGTTGATAAGATGAGGGCTAACGACAGCGCCGCTATCTGGCACTAAAGACTTGGGCATGTTGGGATGGATAAGTTGAAGGCTGTGGCAGGAAGAGGCCTGGTGAAAGGTCTGCCTAGCTTATCATCTTTCGGGGATGGTCATGTTTGTGCAGGTTGTCGCTTTGGTAATGCTCAACGTCTTCCATTTGACAAATCACAAAGCAGATGTAAAAGACCATTGGAATGTATACATGGTGATCTATTTGGACCTACCAACACTGCCAGTCTTGGAGGTAGCAGGAATATGCTGATTTTGGTTGATGACTTCACCAAATATACTTGGGTATATTTTTTGAAGGAGAAGTCGGAGGCGTTCGAGAGGTTTGTGGAGTTCAAGGAGCTGGTGGAAGGTCGGCTCAACCTGCGGTTCAAGAGGTTCAGAACAGACAATGGAGGGGAGTTCAACTCCAAGGCATTCATTAACTTCTGCAGGAAGCATGGCATCCAAAGAGAGCTTTCTTGTGCTTACACCCCACAACAGAACGGAGTTGCAGAGCGGAAAATCCGTCATCTGACGGAGACTTGCAAATGTTGGCTTCATGCCAAGAGTATCCAAAAGTCCTTCTGGGCAGAGGGAATGTCATGTGCGGCCTATGTCATCAACCGGATGCCTCTCAGTCCCATCAACATGAAGACCCCTCATGAGTTGATGTTCAAGGAGAAGCCAAGCATGGAACACTTTTGAGTGTTTGGTTCTACCTGCTACGTGCATGTTCTGGATGCCCTTCGAACGAAGCTAGATGCAAAGGCAAGGAAACTAGCCTTCGTCAGTTATGATGACCGGAAGAAAGGGTGGAGATGCATGGATTCCGAGACACAGAGATATGTGGTCTCTAGGAATGTGGTATTTGATGAGATGACGTCATACTAAGGTAGCTCTTATGTGGAGTTACAAGGAAGCAGGGTAGATGGTGGACCAAAGGAAGCTGCAAGGGAAGTTTTGGTGGAGTTGTCTGTTTCTCCAGGTGCTCCAGGTATTTCTAGATCTGGGTCAGGTGCTTCAGGTTCTGGAAGCAGGAGGAACAATGCTCCATGTTTACCTGAAAGGAGAGTTGTCCAGAAACTGCAGTTGAAGAGGTGGTTCAGAGTCAAGCTCTGAGGAGGTCCAAGAGGACCATTATTCCACCAGATCGGTATACGGGCGGAAACTTGGTGAGCTTTGTCTCATGTTTCAACGCAGGTCCCCTGGATGAGAGAGAGCCATCTTGTTATGAAAATGTCGTTGGAGTCAAGGTGTGGGAAGGAGCCATAGATGAAGAAATGGCTGCCCTCATGAAGAATGAGACTTGGGACATGGTGTCTAAGGTTGAGGGAGTTACTCCGGTGACTTGCAAGTGGGCTTTCAAACTGAAGAAGAAGGATGATGGTAGTATTGAGCGGTACAAGGCTCGCCTTGTAGCTCGAGGTTTCTCTCAGAAGTATGGGGAGGATTATGAATGGACGTTTAGCCCCGTTGCCAAGATGACTTCGGTTCGGGTGGTGATCGCATTGGCAGCTTGCCAAGGGTGGAAGATTTGGCAACTCGACATGAAGAATGCTTTCTTATATGGCGAGATTGACAAGAATATCTTCATGGATCAGCCACCTGGTTATGTATCCGAAGAGCACCCAAGATATGTTTGCAAGCTCAAGAAGGCTCTTTACGGCTTGAAGCAAGCGCCTCGGGCGTGGTACGGGAAGATCGCAGAATACCTCAAGTTCTACGGATACTTTGCTTCTGATTCTAATTCAAGCCTATTCGTAAAGAAGATAAGGGAGCTTCAGGTCTTGGTGCTGCTGTACGTTGACGATATGATCGTCACGGGGAATTCTAAAGTGGAGGTAGCTACGCTTTGTGCTGAGCTAGCTATCAGATTCAAGATGAAGGATTTGGGTGAGCTCCACCATTTCCTTGGGCTCGAAGTGGAGAGGAAAGAGAGCGGTATGCTTGTTTCCCAAAAAGGCTATGTGGATCGAATCATGAAGAGGTTCGGCATGGAAGGGGGGAAGAGCGGCTCTACTCCACTGGAGGTTGGAGTTCATCTTCGACGAGATGAAGGGAAGGTTCTTACCGATCCCTTGGTGTTCCGGGCTTTGGTTGGAAGTCTGATATACTTGACGATTACGAGGCTAGATATTGCTTATGCAGTTGGCAGGGTGAGTCGGTAAATGGCAGAGCCTCGGAATCCCCATCTTGTGGCGGCTAGGAGTATCTTGAAGTATGTCAAATCCACCTCGGATTTGGGTCTCTTCTACGGGAGAGATTCGGGCTTTTGTTTGCACGGGTATATGGATGCTGATTATGGAGGAGATTCAGATGATAGGAGATCGACATCTGGATATGTCTTTATGACAGGATCTACAGCTATATCATGATGCAGTAAGAAGCAGGATTTTGTGTCTGTCTCTACCACAGAAGCGGAGTACAAAGCGTCGGCTTTGGCGGATCAGGAAGCTATCTGGCTTAGGAGGCTTGTGGAGGACATTCATAGGGAGGTGCGAGGTCCTACTCTGCTACGTGGTGACAATGAGAGTGCTCTCAAACTGGAGAACAATCCAGTTTGCCACGCGCGTACGAAGCACATAGAGATTCATCACCATTTCATTCGTGAGAAGGTGTTGGAGGGATCTCTGACTGTTGAGCATGTGCAGAGCAAGGAGAACGTTGCTTACATATTTACTAAGCCGCTGTCGAAAGGACCATTTGGTCAGTTGCAGAGTTTGCTTGGGCTGGCTTCAACTTCCCACTTCAAGGGGGAGTGTTAAATTTTTGAAGTGCAAGTGGAATGGTGCTGGGTGGTCTGCAGATTGGAGACCCCAGAGACCGCATGGTCTGCGATGGTGCTCTGGCCGGTTTTGTCTCAGGCGATTTGTTCTGGTCGGTCTAATCTGGGAGATCGCAAAGTGTCTGGGTGGCTTGCGCGGGTTGTTCTGGTGACTTGTTTAAGTCGGCCAGATGTTCTTGTAGGTCTGCCTTCTTGCAGTGACCGAGCGGTCTGACGACTTGTTCTAGTCGGTATGGTTTATTGAAGAAGTTCTTTGCTTTTGCAATAAAGACCGGGAGACCTTTTTTGAGGAGACCGCGGTAACCGGACGGTTTGTATATAACCGTATGGTTTAATAAGGAGCTGTTAGCCTTGCTGAGCTCAGGCGGTCTGTCTTGTGAGACCGCTCGCGATCTGATGGGCAGTTATTGTATCCCAGTTTGTGCGGTGACGACGTCCATCTACTCACCTATAAATAGGGGTGCAGGGCCCGTCATTCATAATGAAAACTGTAAGAACCAAAGTTGGCTTGATTGTGCCGGTCTCATTCTGAGGTCGCGCGGTTTGAGATTTTGTCTTACCGGTTTGTGTGTTCGTAGGTTAGCGGCTTGCAGTTCGCGGTCAGCATTCTCCCTTCTTCTAGCTTTGAATAAACCAGTCCGGGCGGACTGTGTTTAGGTGTTCTTGGACTGTGCAGCAAACTCAGTTGATCAGGAGGTCTTAAGTGGCCAGGCGATCTTGAGTTGCAGTCTGCAGCAGGAAGCAGTTTCTTGTCAAGTGTTCGCGGGTTCTTCTGTGATCTTAAGATCGTGCGTTCTGAGCGATCAAGAAGTGCGAACATGTTGTTTTTCAGCAGTTGAATAAAGCAGCAGGTCGGGCGGTCTGTGGTTGCGGTCTGACAGGTGCGGTTTGTGCTTTGTTTGCAAGTCTCAGGGGCTATCCGTCTGGCTTGTCTGTTCGCGTGGTCTGGCGATCTCAGTTGTCAAGTCACCAGCAGCTTGTAATCTTTTGTGTTTTGTGCTTCTCTCCTCTGTGATTCTTATGAATCATGTCTCGCCATGTATACCTCGAATTGTAAAGAGATTGTTAATGCCAAAACACTATTCGGTCTTCCCATTGTCATTGTGTTGCAGTACTTGTGGAAAGTTTTTGTGAAGTGTTCCGCATTTTACTTCACCTCTGGACATCAAATTTTTTAACAATTATATGTTCATTACAGGGGATGTGTTACAATTTGGTATCAGAGGTAGGTTAGCATTCTTGTTGAGATTTACTATAATCGAATCGCGTAAAGAGGTTGTCCACATAGGAGTATTTTGTGGGGACATAAGTGTCCATGTGTTCGAGTGTTGTGAGTAGAGCATTAATTGTGTGTTGTCTTGCTTATGCTAGGATGGAGGAGACAATGCGGGGATGTCGAGGCGCCAAGAGGAGACTTCAGCAAGCAGTTCCACTGCTCCGGGCCTCATGAATTTGGGTGTGTCCTCAGCAGACTTATGTCGTATGCTATCAGAGGCGATGGTAGCGGCCCAGGCTGCGAAGATGCCATAGGTTATGACACATGACATGCAGGTTAGGACTCTTGTTACCCCAGTTACGATGCCTATTACGTCGGAGGAAGGATTGAGGCAGGCAGAGCCGTTAGCTGAGAGAGTGTTTGGGCAAGGAGACTGACAGATGAAGCACTTTCTAAGTTTCCATCCTCTAACAATCAAGGGAGTCGACACTTCGACAGATGTCGAGGACTGGTTGTCGAGGATTCAGGAACTCCTGAAAGTGATTGAGAGCCCAGAGGAGCAGTCCCAGTTTGCGACTTTTATGTTAGAAGGTGACGTTAAGCTATGGTGGGTGAATCATAGCGGCCGTCATTCCCCTGGGTGTGCCCCGTCCACGGAAGAGTTTGGGAATGCCTTCCTGACGCGTAATATCCCCTCTTTGACGAGGTTGGCACTTCAGAGGCAGTTCTTGCACTTGGTGCAGCGTAAGAAGATGGTAGATGAGTACCTGCAGGATTTTACTCGTTTGGGTCATTACGCGGGGAAGACCATGGCAGATGATGAGAAGAGGGATAACCTCTTCTATCAAGGGCTGAGATAGAATTTAAGGCAACCCCTTATATCCTTGAAGAATGCGGGATTCAATGAGCTAGTCGAAGATGCTCGAACATGAGAGAGCGGCATGGAGCGAACCCAGCGTCGTAAGGGCTTTGTAGCATAGCAAGGAGAAGGTAAACCTTCTTAGTCTCAGTGGAAGTCCGAGGGAATCCGGTGAAAGAAAAATCCCCATCCTTTTAAGCCTGGTGAGAGAAGCGGGGCTACTTTTGGAGTGTCCCATTCTGAGGTACCTGTGATGTGCTTTAAGTGTGGCAAGGTGGGCCACATAATTCAATTCTGTTATGAGGGTGGAGCTAAGCAAGAGTAGAGTCAGGAGCAGTCGCTGCGTTCCAGCCCTAGTATTGGGGAGAAAGGGAAAGCATCGGAGTCAAGTGCTTCGTGTTTCCTTATAGTGTAGCCTAGAGCGTACAACCTTGGGCAGTAGGAAGTGATTCGTCAACCCGATGTGGTGCAGGTACGAAAAGTTTAAATTTTTGTTCGGTATCTTAAAATTGTTTGCGACCTTTCGTTTTTGTTATGTGCGTGTTAGGCTTCGTGCTAGTTTCAGGGTACCCCTCCAGAGTGTTGTTCGACATGGGAGCATCAAACTCTTTTCTCGCGGAAAGCTTTATCTGGAGGATCGGTGTTGAGACTGTCGAGGTGAAGGTGGAGCTTAGCGTGCGCATGCCGAATGGGTCTTTCATGACCATCAGGATAAAATGACGCATTCGTTTGAGAATATGCGATTGTGATTTCGAGTTGGTAGCAGCAATTCTACCACTAGCAGAATTTGACATTATCTTGGGGATGGAATGGATTGCAGAGCAACGAGCTAGTATTGAATACCTGTTGAAGGTGGTGATCCTGAGGAGCAAAGGTAGAGCGGAGGTAAAATTCGAGGGCCTATGCGGAGTGGCTTGCTCCCTGGTTTCCTCCGTACAAATGATGCGCGCGGTCAGCCAAGGAGGTGAGGCATTTATAGCTTTGTTGGAGGCTCACTCCACGAGGTTGGCAATCAGAGAAGTTCTAGTGGTGGGAAAATTTGAGGATGTGTTCCCCGAGGAGCTTCCGGAAGCACCTCCTTAGTGTGAAATTGACTATTTGATATAGTTGGTACCGGGTGCTATGCCAGCGCCGCCCCCTCCGTTTATGATGGAATCGAAGGAACTGGCCAAGCTAAAGGTTCAATTGCAAGAGTTGCTAGAGCAGGGGTACATTACTCCTAGCTCTTCGTCGTGGAGCGCACTGTTGTTGTTCATAAAGAAAAAGGATGGTAGTATGCAGTTGTGCAGAGACTGCGTGAGTTAAATAAGTTGAACATTAAGAATAAGTATCTTATTCTGCAAATCGATGATTTGTTCGATCAACTAGTGGGGTCGATGGTGTATTCCAAGTTGGAATTGAAGTCGGGTTACTACCAGCTGAGGATTCAAGAAGAGGATATTCCCAAGACAGCATTTGGGACGTGATATGGTCATTTTGAGTT
Source organism: Dactylorhiza incarnata (assembly GCA_033032865.1). Lineage (NCBI taxonomy): Eukaryota > Viridiplantae > Streptophyta > Magnoliopsida > Asparagales > Orchidaceae > Dactylorhiza > Dactylorhiza incarnata. The sequence continues at coordinate 3,496,859 of JAWHQI010000084.1, read as the reverse complement.
CTCGGTGATGCAATTCGGTTTGACGAACGTGCCATCAGAGTTCATGGATTTGATGAACATAGTGTTTCGGTAATACTTGGATTTGTTCGTGGTTGTGTTCATTGATGACATCTTAGTGTATTCGAAATCAAAGGCGGAACATGAGTCTCACTTGAGATTGGTGTTGCAAATTCTAAGGGAGAACCAGCTTTATGCTAAGTTCTCAAAGTACGAGTTTTGGATTGGGAAGGTGGCATTCTTTGGTCACGTGATCAGTGGAGATGGTGTGGCGGTGGATCCGACGAATATTGAAGCTATTAGAGATTGGCATGTATTGAGAACTGTGGGGGAAGTCAGGAGTTTCCTTGGACTAGTCGGTTAATACAGAAGGTTTGTTGAGAACTTTTCGTGGATGGCATTGCCCCTCGCAAGGACCAGAAGTTCGTGTGTGTAACGCCCCTGATTTTTGTTAATTATTTTACGTGTCCGCTGTGACGTAATTTTGGCGTAAGGGCGTTACGTCAGCTCGTCTAGTAGTTTGATGAGCCTTAGCTTAGTTAAAGTATGTCTTGTAGATCGAGCGTGCGAGATTTTGCATCGTTTCGAGTTAAAGTAAAGATTTTGGGTGGATATCAAGATTTTAGCTTCAGGAGGCTTTAGCCCGAGTTTGGCCCGTCGGAATTGAATTCTGACTTTGCCGTTGGATTCGTAGCGCCGTGTTTCAGTTAAGGTGCGAATTTCGTATAAATCTGAGGTGATCTAGTTTCCCTCGCGGTTTTAAGTGAATGGGGGAATTAATTAATTAATTAATTAGGTTTTTTATATAAAGCCTAAAATCTTCTTCCCCTATTCATCTTCTTCCTCCCTCGATCAAATCAGCCGCCGAGCGAAAGGGCGAGTGCGGAGCTTCGAGGAGCGTTCGATCGGCGATTTCTAGGGCTGTAGTAGTCGGAATCGTGTTTGGAGAGGAGATTTGGAAAGCTCTCGGCGAGATCTTCGTTCTAGCGGTAAGCTTTTCCCGTTTTATGGAATTTTTGGAGTTAGGGTAGTGACCTAACCCCTTCTTTCGACCCGAAAAGTTTCAGGAATTTGTGCTCGTGTGTTTCCCTAGCCGATCCATAGCTTTCGGAGCGGAGATCTTCTAGTTTGCAAGGTTTAAGGCAAGTGGCTTCCTCCTCCTCTTTGTTTGGTTAAGTCGTGGTTTGTCTTTCTCCCGATAGATGCTTGATGAACTGTGGGCTCGTGTTTCGAGCGCCTTGTGTGATAGTTAAAAACCCTAAATTTTCTTCCTCGTGTAGTGTCAGGGCATTTCTCCCGGAAGACACCGTCGTTCCCTGAATTTTAGCCGCTGATTGGTCCTTCTCGAGAAGTCTTTGAGAGTCTCGAGAAGTTGTGTAGCCAAGTTTTCGAGAGATCCCTGGTCCTTCTCGAGAAGTCTTCATCGTTCTCGAGAAGTTGTTTTAGCCCAGCTCTCGAGATATCTGTGCCCCTCTCGAGAAATGCTCCTCTCGAGAAATCCTTGCCCCTCTCGAGAAATTCTCCTCTCGAGAAACCCCTTGACCTCTCGAGAAATGCTTGATTTCTCGAGAAATCCCCCGCTGGAACCCCTCGACCTCTCGAGAAATGCTTGATTTCTCGAGAACTTTCCCCGCTGAAACCCCTATACTTCTCGAGAAATCCCTTGTCCTCTCTCGAGAAATCCTTCCAGTTCCCGAGAAGTGCTGCCTTGAATGCTGTCCTTCTTCTTCTCGATAAATGTCGGTAAGAACTTCTTTTTGGGGTGATTTTTGTGTGGTTTCTGGTGGTGGGATTTCAAAATTTTGGACGGGGCTCTGCCCCGCACCCCGCAAGGGCTCTGCCCCTTGACCCCGCTCGCTGATCGGTGACCACCGCCAGGGGCGCGGCCCCTTGGAACCCCGCCCGGAACGCATGTGATTTCGTTGAGTTTTTATGTTTGAATCTCGTGTCCCCTCGGGTGCACTTGGATGATTGCCAGTGACCCTTCGGTGCTCCTGGTCTCGAATCCCTCTCGTTTGAACCTCTTTTTACTCGTTGTGGTCTGTTAACATTTGAGTTACTCTTATGATTCATATTGATCGAGGTGTACTTTGCCTTGACCCTATTTCTTAGGGCCTTCCAGTGATTATCCTTTCGGGCAGCGTCCCGTGTTTAATTAAAATTTAAGTAATAAGAACTACTGTCTTTAGCCTTACACAGTAGTTGTGTTTGGGGGACAGTGGGGGAAAATGTTATAGCCTTGCACGGTAGTCGTGTTTGGATGGTTGGGTCTAGTGGTACCCTCACCTGGTCTTGGGCTTTGGGTAGTGGAGGTAGTTAACCGCTCCCGTATAATTTGAGCTGATCAGTCTCTTTAATTGAGGAAACTAAATAAATGAACGTGTTTGTTCCTCCTTTGGTATTTAGGGCACTTAATGCTTGTTGGTTCTTTGTTTAGAGCTTCTTTTTTCGGTAAATTTGGCTTGGGTTGGTACCCCTTATGCCTTGCTTGTTTTTCTGCTAGTTTTCTGCCACTTGTAATTCCTTGCTGAGGCGTTCTTTGTTTTATTGAATGCTTCAGGTTCAGAGCCTTAGCGGCTAGTGGTGTAGCCTGAAGTTCAGAGTTTTAGTAGTTGTTCTCCCCGCCGCCGCGAGGTAGTTGTTTTTAGTTACTTCTTGTGCTCAGACATACTAGTTGGTGCCAATGGGTTAGTGTCATGTTGTTGACGCCCATTGTGCCCTTTTTGTACTTTACAGTCTATTTGCCAGTTTAATGGTACTACTTCTAGATCTTGTGTATCTTACTCTCTGGGAATGTTTTATGTTAGGTGCACTATAGTTATAAAAATGGCTTTTCTTCATCCTCGTTGCATTTCTTTCCAACTGAAACCCTTAACTTTAAAGTCGCCTAAAGGTATTTTCTACTCTTACAGTACGCCTAGTTATGTGCATATCATTTACCTCATGCTCCGTCGTTTGCATACATGTAGGACTGTAAGTAAACTAAATCAAGTACTTTCCGCTGCAATTATATATACTTTCTCAGTGGACTAGTTGATCCACGAACTGAGAGACACAATTCTTATCTCAAAACCCCTAATAAATGATTTCAAATGATGACTTATCATATAATCATGTTTGTTTAGTTAAATAATAGGTTCCCGTCTGAGCGTCTACAGTTGTCTCCTGTATGACGTGGCATCATGACGCGTATTTTCTCTTACTCTGATATTCTTAAATTCAGAGAAAATGCGGGTTGTGACAGTGTGGACTCCAGAGTGTGCCCATGCATTAGAGACCTTGAAGGAAATAATAATGTCTGCTCCAATCCTATGTCCTCCTTGTGGGACTAAAGGGTTTCAGATTTTCAGCAATGTGTCAGGTTGCGGGTTGGGTTGCGGGTTGGTGCAGCATGGCAACGTGTAGCTTATAGGTTGAGATAGCTAAAGCCTCATGAGAGGAATTACCCCGTCTATGACTTGGAGTTGGCGGCGATGTTCTTTGCATTGAAATTGTGGCGGCACTACGCGTATGGTGCAAAGGTGGAAAACTTCACGGACCACAAAGCCGGAGGTATCTCCTGGATCAGAAAGATCTAAATATGCGACAGCGTAGGTGGATCGATTTCCTTGGGCACTACGATGTGGAAATTTAGTATACGCCAGGTAAGACCAATATGGTGGCTGGCACGTTAAGTAGAAAGTATTCCAACCAAGATAATTGGATTGAAGCTTATGACGAGCAGTTTATGCGAGACTTCGAGTCGCTTGACATTGCTTGCGTGGCTAGAGGTGAGTCTAGCTCAAATCGGTTAAACTAGATTGAGGTGCAGTGTGATTTAGCGGATCAAATTCATAAGGCGACCAGTGTATATGAGGAGTGTCAACAGTTGGTGTTGGAAGCTCAGCAAAGCGAAATCAGTGCTCTGGAGATGGTCGGTGGGCACTTGAAGAGAAATGGAAGAGTGTGTTTTCCGCGCTTTGGCAAGCTCCATGAGGAGTTGATGTTTGAGGCTCACTTCATGAAGTACTCCATTCATACAAGAAGTACAAAGATGTACTTGGATTTCAAGAAATCCTTTTGGTGGCCCAGGATGAAGCGGGGTGTAGCTTCATATGTAAGTCAAAGTCGGACTTGTTCCTTAGTGAAGGGCGAGTGCCAAAGGTCGGGCGTGTTCTTGAAACCTCCTCCTATCTCTGAGTGGAAATTTGACGACATATCCATGGATTTTGTGCATGGGTTGCCTCAGTCGCAGCAAGGTAATGATGTGATTTGGGTGATTGTGGATTGCTTGACCAAGGTGACTGTTGGGAAAAACCCCTGGTGATTTAACTTAACAAATTACTTATAAGTGATTTTATCTTCTAGGTTTATTATCCACATTGTATAGTAAGGGTAATCTGGTCATTAGATGTCTTAGAATGTCATACTCAACTTAGAGTGTCAAGACTAGGTCAGGGCAAGCTCAATCTGAGGTTAATTTATGCTTGTGTCGAATATAATTCGACTCAATTTCGACTTGCTGTCGACGCAACTCAGACTAGAAGTCAAAGCAACTCAATCTCGCTGTCAAAGTATATCAAGTCGACGCTATGTCGAATAGGAGTCGACGTAGTTAAAGGAGAATGTCAAAGTTATCTTAGAAGTCGACGCAACCTCGAATTCAATTTAACACAGAAGGAAGTATCTGTCGAAGCCATCTGAAGTCGACGCAATGTTGACTACAACTCGATGCAGACATTGAAGTTCAAAATGATGGCTTCAACTCGACGGTTACGTCGATAAGTAATCGACGCAATGTCGACAACAGAGTTCAACCAGAGTGTACAACCCCAGTATTCACCAAGAGGTGAGCAGAGGCTAAGGGATCAAAAGGCAAGAAGGATAGGAAGGAGGGCGAGCCGGGCTCTTTCCGGTCGCTCGCAGCAAGGCGGGCGAGCCGGGCTCTCGCCAGTCGCTCGCAGCAAGGCGGGCGAGCCGGGCTCTCGCCGGCCGCTCGCAGGAAGGCGGGCGATCCGGGCTCTCCCCGGAGGCTCGCAGGAAGGCGGGCGATCCGAGCTCTCGCCTGCTTCTCGTAGGAAGGCGGGCGAGCTTGGCTCTCGCCGGCTGCTCGCAGGGAGGCGGGCGAGTCAGGCCTCTCAAGTCGCAAGAGGAGCCCTTGTGGGCGGCTCGCCCAGTAAGGGTCCAGGGGCGATTTTACCTGGAAACCCTTGGTGGTCTGCAATTAGACTCTCCAAACATCAGAGTTTGGCTGGTTGCAGACCATTTTGGGTTGCGCATAGCAAAAGTGTAAGTCGGAATCCCACTATTAGCAGACCGTAAGTAAAAAACTATAAATAGACCTTGAAAGGCACCTTTGGAGAGGATTCCAATCTCAGTACTCTGAGCTTCGTTCTCCCTAGGTTATCTTAGCTTAGCTTTCCGGCTCTCCAAGGTGTCCAGTCTCAGCTTTGGCTTGGGAGGGGAAGCGCTCAAAGATCTTCTGTGTGTGTGGTGGGACCTCTTCGCTGCGACCAAGGGTCTGTGTCTAGTTTTGAGTCTTCAGTTTGTTCCTTCCGGGGGATCAGTAAGTGTTAGCTGCCCCCCAACCTTTAGGGGGCCCGAGCTCCACAAGAGACCAAATTCTAGTTTCAACATTTTTGGTACAGTGAGCGTGGAGTGCAGATAGTACATGAAAGTTCCGAGGATGAGACATGGCGGGAGACGACGAGCGAGAGGTAGGCTTTGGCAGTTCTCCAACACCCGACGCGCCAGCGACGGTAGAGATGCTGGCAGACCTCAAGAGGGACCTGCTCGGGGCTTTTTAGTGTACTCTCGCCATGGCACTTGGGGGTCTCGCAACCCCTGCGCCCCAGGTGGTCCCTCCAGCTGGAGTCGGTGAGAACGCCCCAGAGCAGAGGGCGGGAAAGGAGGCGCTGTCCTAGGCGCCGGAGCGAGATCTCGTGGGGCGAGAACTTTTCCCCAGCCCAGCGAGTGCGAGCGGGGTACTGGCGAGTGCCGTCCAGGCAGGCGGGATCCCGGCCAGTTGGGTCCCGGCGATCGGCCCCTCAGCGAGCGCGAGGACGATAGGAACCGGGTCACCCGGGGAGCTCACAAGGCGAGTGGAGCAGGTCAGGGGGGTGAAGGGGGGAGCCCATTCTATGAGTTGGTGCTCTCGACACCACTCCCGGAGGGGTTCAGAGAGACGGTCATGATGTTGTATACCGGCAAGGATGACCCCATTTTGCACCTGTAGTGGTTCGAAGACATGGTCTCTATCAATCATATTTCAGACGCTTTCAAGTGCCGACTCTTCGCCACCACCCTAAAAGAAAAAGCAAGGGACTGGTTTCACCAGCTACCCTCGGGGTCAATCTACGCTTTCAAGGATCTACGTCGCGGGCTTCCTGTTGCGCTTCTCGACCTCGAAGAAGAGGAAGAAGGACCCCAAGGCGCTCTTCAACATCAAACAGAGGCCAGGGGAGTCGCTAGACCACTATGTGGATCGGTTCCAAGAGGAGGTTCTCCTCATCCAGGGGGTGTCGGGATTCACCCTTCAGCTTGCCTTTATAGTAGGGTTGCGGGAGGGGTTTTTCAAGATGGAACTGAAGAGTAGGGCTCCCTTGTCCTTTGAGGAGTTGATGGAGAGAGCGGCATAGGAGATAGAGGGGGAGGCTGCAAACCTTGAGTTCTGAAGAGGCTGGCATGCCTGAGCAAGCCGGAGGTTAGGCAGCCGGAGGTTAGGCAGCCAGAGGCAAGGAGAAGAGAAGAGGCGAGGGTCCCGGAGCCAGTGTGGAGGCATCAAAGAGTGGGGGTGCAGAGCTTAGGAAGGGGTTTCCACCAAGGAGGGGCCAACTTCCAAGGAGGGCAAGGAAGACCCCATCAGCTAGGACAGAGGCAAGGCCCGAGGCCACCTCCTCCCCCGCCTCAGCAGGTGATGGCAGTCGGGCGAGGGAGAGCTAGAAGAGGAAGAGGAGCGGGGGCTAGAGGAGTTGGGCCTAGGAGGAGGAACGGAGGCCAAGAGGAGGGGGTGGCGTTGCCCTATTGTGACTTCCACCAGGAGGAAGGTCACGCGACGGCCACCTGCCCGGAGTTCTTGGAGGTGAGGTGAGCCAGAACGCCGACGCAGTGGGATCAGCTGTCACAACCCGCATTTTCTCTGTATTAAATAATACGTCAGAGCAAGAGAAAATACGCGTCGTTATGCCACGACGTGCAGGGGGCAACTGCATGCGCTCAGGCAAAACCTACTCCTATTACTTATCATAGAAAACCATGAATTTATAATTTAAAAACTTGAGTTAAGTTTAGTATATTAACTGTGTCCCTCGGTTTAGTGGGTCAACTAACCCACGAATAACAGTGTAAATAGAAATACGCAGCGGAAAATACTTAGTTTTATACACTTATTACCCTATATGAACATACCATACAATGATACAACATGTTGTGCAGACCTCTAAGTTTAGTATGAAAAGACCTTTTTATAACCTTTAAAATAAAGTGATATTCGTTTTGAAAAGGCGTTATGAAGTAATGATATAAGCATGTTATACTTAAAATACCTAACATGCAACCTAGCCTAAAACCTCCCAGAGAGCAAGTAAACTACCATAAAGCAGCAAGAACAATTAGCAGCTAGCAAAGTGTCCAAAATCAACACCACCATGTGGGTGTCAACAACCTGACACGAACCCACAAACCACAAAAACATGTCTGAACTATAATAAAAACAAAACCACGAACAACTACCTCACAACAGTAAGGTGAAACAGTCACAGCTACTACGACAACACCGAAAACACCAGCTCTAGCTCCACTGACCGCTACTACTCCGAACCTGAGGCATTCACAAGAGAGAACGCCTCAGCAAGAAAGTACAAGTGGCGGCAGAAAAACAAAGCAAGTAAAAACAGCGGTCAATAGGGGTACCAACCCAGGACCGGCTAAACAAAAGAGGCAGTACAGTAATAAGAAAGCTGAGTAATAGCAGACAGAAACTTACGTAAAAATTCACGTAATACCTGACTACAGCAGGTGCGGAAAAAGGCAAGGGCATGCCAGCTATAAAAGTGAGCACTAATGATGTTATACAATTCTAAAACGATTAGCAAAAACTAACACCGATAAACATCTGGTGACTGTGGGGGGAATACCTCCGCCAGCACACTCACAGAAACAAACACCACAAGGGGCCCAAGGGTAAGGTGGTCTCATAGTCTGACACACCCGAACTGGAAAATATCCAGTAACTGCGGTGGGAGATACCTCCGCCAGCACACCCGCAGTAAAACAACAAACAACCAACAACCCAACTCGAGTAAAATCCCGTAAAACATTCAATTTAAGTGCAGGGTACTGTGGGGGTAGTTTTAATCTACCAACATCAACGGCCCCAAATCGACTACTTATATCTCGAGAATGGCACGACTAAACTAGACTAGTCACTACCAGTCTTAAAGCGCGAAAATCACCAAGGCAGACATGTCCTGTCAAAACACTGACTAGAGATCGTCGAATAAACTTGACGCACAAATTTGACTAAAGTGAGGCCCACTCGGTGAGTGATCAACCTCAGGACGGGTGGAAGGACTCAATCAACGGACTTATTTAACTAACACGAAGCGACAATTTTGATGAGCGAAGCTCGATCGACGAACGCAAAATGGACTTGACGGCGCACGCGGCCGATTATACACAACATAAATACCATTAATTGGATAGGAAAAAGAGGGGAAAATATCTACGATCGCGTGTCACAAATTTAGCGAAATAGGGCCATCCAACGAAATTCCGACGGCGACGAGCGCGCAAAAACGGGCTTCCGACGCGGCGAGACGCAATTTCAAGCAATTAAAAATTATTCTAACAATCCTACGATTATCAATTTGGAGCAAAGGATGGGGAAAACCACCACTTGCCTTAGGTTTCGCCGGAAAAATTTTCCGAATCGCTCCACGTTGTAGATCGGGGTGAGAGAAGGCGGGAGAAGTCAAGATCTATAAGAAATCGGGCGAAAAAGGGTTAGGGACGAAAAATCCTAACGAAAAGTTTCACGAAACGGAAGGAAATTACCACGAGTGCGAAGCTCTCGTCGAGAGCTTCCCGGATCTAAGCTCGGTTTCACGATTTCGACCACCGGAGCTCCGTCGGCGACGACCGGAAGATTGGCAAAAAAAACCTCTCTCCGTCTCTCGCGCTCTGGTTCGGTCGGAGTAAATGAAGGAGGGGAGATGAACATGAATCGCATATATATATATATATATATATATATATATATATATATATATATATATATATATATATATATATATATATATATATATATATATATATATCTATCTAATAATAATAATGATAATAATAATAATAATCATCATCATCCTAGATATCGCCTATTACGATGAGCATAATACCATTCACTTATTATCATCAGCCGATTTCTATAAGCCTATTATCATTCGCCAATAGCATATAGCCGATTATTTTTTAACCTATTATCATTCGCCGATTCCATATAGCCGAATATTAATATTATTAGCCTATTAATAATTCCTAATATGTAAATACTATAATATTATCAAAAACTAACCTAACGAAAATCGCATCAAAGGTGAACGGCGGCGCTACGAATCCAACGGCGAAGTTGGAATCAAAATCCGACATGCCGTTCTCAAGATATAAAGGCCGAAGTTTACGGCGAACGTTAAATACATACAAATCTTCTAAAATGCGTCGAGACTCCAAAATGGCTCAGATCGCAACGAAACTTGACGAGCAAGTCTAAAATTAAATAATTTAATTTCCTAACGTAAAATTTTCCAATTCCGGGTCGTTTCAAAATTTGGTCGACTTGACCAAACGGACGTGAAAACGCGCAAACGGTGACGCGTCATTAACTCGATGTTAAAAATAACGCCGTGACGTCAATAAACACGTCATCACTTAATTAAATAATTACCGAAAAATCAGGGGCGTTACAGTCACCCCCCCCCCCCTAAAAAGAAGTTTCGTCCCGAAACTTACACACAACTCAAACCCAAAACAACAGGAATATTCAAAAGAACAAATGAACGACTTACCAGAAAAACGAGGAGAAGAGATGCATATGAGATTCCCTCATCGCTGACTCCGACTCCCACGTCGCGCTCTCGACGTCTTGATTCCGCCAAAGAACTTTGACCATGGGGATTGTCTTTCTCCACAACACTCGATCCTGAGTCTCCAGGATGCGAACAGGCTTTTCAACATATGAAAGATTAGGCTGCAACGGGGGCACCGAGTCAAGGACGTGACGATCACTAAGAACACACTTCCGCAACTGGCTCACATGAAACACATCATGGACGTTAGGGAAGGTAACATGCAAATTCAGCCTATACGCTGACACTCCGATGCGCTCAACAATTTGGAAGGGTCCCACATACCGGTGGTCCAATTTATGGTTCCCTCCCAATCTTCTTACACCAGGCATCGGAGAAACTTTAAGAAAAACAAAGTCCCCAACTGCGAATTCCAGCTCAATCCTTCGCTGATTTACGTAATTCTCATAACGCTCGTGAGCCACACGAAGCTTTTCCCGAATATGAGTTACAGCAATACTCATCTCTTCGAGGGCTTCCGGACCTAGTAATGGCTTCTCGCCAACCTTGGCCCAAAACAAGGGAGTCCTACAGCGCCTCCCATACAAAGCCTCGAACGGGGCCATCTGCAAACTTTCTTGATAACTATTGTTATATGCAAACTCCATAAGTTTGAGACGATCGTCCCAAGCTCCACCGTAGTCCAAGATGTAGCACCTAATCATATCTTCCACGATCTGATTAACTCGCTCCGTTTGACCATTGGTCTGCGGATGGTACGCGGTTGAATACCTGAGGTCAGTGCCCAAAGCTCCCTGTAAGCTCTGCCAGAATCGCGACATAAACCTGGAGTCTCGATCTGACACGATACTCACTGGCACTCCATGCAAACGGATGACCACATCCAAATACAACTCTGCTATCTTCTTCATAGAATATTCGATCTTAAAAGGTACGAAGTGCGCACACTTCGTCAGTCTATCCACTATGACCCACACTGAGTCATGCGCTCGGGGAGATCTTGGCAAACCGGTAATAAAGTCCATTGAAATACTCTCCCACTTCCAACTCAGTATGTCCAAAGGCGTCAACTTGCCACCAGGCCTTTTGTGATCTGCCTTGACACGCTTGCTGGTGAAGCACTCAGACACAAACTTAGCTATGTCATTCTTCATTCCATACCACCACATGATCTGTTTCAAATCTCTATAAATTTTCGTAGAACCAGGGTGGTAGGACACACCAGAACCATGTGCTTCATCGCAAATCCTCGTCCGAATATCACCCACTGCGGGGATACAAAATCTACCTCGGTACTTCAGGGTACCGCCTTCGTCTATCGAGAAGTCAGGCAATTCTCCCTTCTCTGTCCTTCCTCGGAGATGCTGAAGATCGGGGTCTTCTTTCTGATGTACCCTCGTGAGGGTGATCCACGAAGGCTCTTCCACCTCCAAGCAAGAGGGCCCGACACCACTGCCGACTGAAACGTCCATTAAAAGGAACTCCTCAACCAAAGACTGCACTGAAAGGTTGAAGATCTGCGCGGTCTTTCTGCTTAGCACATCGGCTACCACATTAGCCTTGCCCGGATGATACAGGATATCGACTTCATAGTCCGCGACATACTCTAACCATCTACGCTGGCGCAAATTCAACTCCTTCTGAGTGAAGACATACTTTAAACTCTTATGGTCTGTATAAATCTTGCACAACGCGCCATACAATAAATGTCTCCAAAGCTTCAGAGCGTAGATCACCACCGCAAATTCGAGATCATGTGTAGGATAATTTTTCTCATGAACCTTCAACTGTCTCGACCCATACGCAATCACTTTACCTCCCTGCATCAGGACACATCCGAGTCTGACGTGCGATGCATCTACATAGACGTCGTACTCCATACCTTCATTAGGTAAGCTCAACACTGGAGCAGTGCACAATCTCCTCTTTAATTCTTGAAAGGCTCCTTCGCACTCATCGCTCCACATGAATGTTATGTTCTTCTGCGTTAGCTTAGTCATCGGAGCAGACAATACCGAAAATCCTTCCACAAACCTCCTATAATAACCTGCCAACCCCAGGAAGCTTCTGATCTCCTTGGGTGTAGTAGGTCTCTTCCCATCCATAACCGCAAAAATCTTCTCTGGATCCACTGAAATTCCATCCTTACTCACTACATGGCCTAGAAAGGACACCTGAGGTAGCCAAAACTCACATTTGCTCAGCTTCGCATATAACTTATGTTCCCTCAAGGTAGCCAACACCAATCGCAAGTGCTGAGCATGCTCCTCGGCGCTCCGAGAATACACGAGAACGTCATCTATAAACACGACTACGAAATGATCCAAGAAATCTTTGAACACTCGGTTCATTATATCCATGAAGGCAGAGGGTGCATTCGTCAGTCCAAAGGACATCACCAAAAACTCAAAATGCCCATGTCGAGATCGAAAAGCTGTCCGTGGAACATCTGACTCACAGATCCTTAATTGGTGGTAGCCCGAACGAAGATCAATCTTTGAAAACACCGTGCTACCACGCAACTGATCAAACAAATCATCTATCCTCGGCAATGGATACCTGTTCTTGATGGTTACCTTGTTCAATTCACGATAGTCTATGCACAACCTCATAGAACCATCCTTCTTTTTCACAAACAGAACTGGAGCACCCCAAGGCGAAGAGCTCGGCCTAATAAACCCGCACTGCAGCAACTCATCGAGCTGAGTACGCAACTCCTCTAGCTCACGCGGAGCCATACGGTACGGTGCCTTAGCAATAGGGTGAGTACCAGGCTCAAGATCGATAACGAACTCTACATCTCTCTCAGGTGGAAGACCAGGAAGACTAACCGGGAAAACATCTAGAAACTCCCGCACCACAACAATATCCTCGACACGCGGCGAACCAACAACACTTTCTATAATAGAAATGAGGTAAGCAAAACAACCGGAATCTAAAAGTCTTCGAGCACATACCGCGAAAATAATCGGGGAATCTTGGCGCGCGAATCCATATACACTCATGGGGTGGCTGTTGTCCATTTGAAGTCCAAGCGCTTAACCTTGCACTGGATCATAGCATCATAATGAGACAACCAGTCTATGCCCAAGATAACGTCAAAATATTCTAGGTCCAGCATCTTCAAATCAGCGAATGCTAAGAAATCACCCAAGAGGATAGGACATCTCTGGATACCCTGGTTCGACACCACCGCGTCTTCGGAGGGAAACTTGACACAAAAATAACCACCAACTTGATCGAGATTCAACCGATGACGCTCTACGAAAGTCCTAGCCACAAACGATCATGTAACACCGGAATCGAAAAGAACGCGCGTCATACGGTTCTTTACCTAAAACTCTCCTATAAAAGCGGATACGTAACTAAACGAGCGAAGGCAACTAGGGCAAAAACTGAAAACTAAGAGTTAGATTAGAATCTAACCTGATATCACCTGAGTGGAGTTCTGAGCTTCCTCCCTCGTCATCACATTCAGGTTTCCCTTTACGATACCCAGATTTTGTGGCGGCGGCGGCAAGGCCCGAAGCGGAGCGGACTGCAACGGGAGCTGGTTCTTTGGACACACAGATTTCATGTGTCCTTTCTGCCCACACTGATAGCAGACTCTGTCTTTCATCCAACACTTGCTCGAATTGTGACCCTTCCTCTCACTGGTAGAACACACCAGTTCTCCCTTGGGTGTGCCCTGAATGGCGAGCACCCGCTGCTGCTTCTGAGCTCCGATTCTCTTGAAACACTTTTCATAGGGGTGGCCAGGGCACCCACAGAAATTGCACGCTTCCCCACCACTCTTCTTTGAAGCTGTGCCAGATGCCCTGGAACTTCTTTCATCAACACCTTTTGTAACGCCCCGGGTTTTTCTTATAATTACTTTAATCGAGCACGGAATTTGTAATAATTAATTTTAAAAACTAAATATTTAAGTGGAGGCGTCAAGGTGAGAGGGCGTTACCGTTTCATCGTCGTCCGGCGAGTAACTCTAGATCGAGTCCTAACTGCAACATATATATAAGTGTATATATATAAAGTTCTTTTTCTTTCCTTCCTTTTGTTGACATGCATATTTTATATATATATATATATATATATATATATATGTACACAAGAAAAAATTATAATAATAACTTATATACTTACATACATACATATATATATAAGTATTGGTGCAAGATTTTTTATATGAGTGCATATAGACTTATACTTGTGCAGTGGAATGTCAAGAGCAGCAGCAGCCTTTTTTTTATTTATTTCATTTCTACCCCTCTTCTTTTCCCGTGCAAACCTGGAATGTTCTTCGCTAGAGAGGGAGTGGCGATCAAGGGTCCGGCGTTGGGTTCGTCGGTGCCAAGCATCGCCGGAGCCGGCGGAGGTGTGAGGATCGTGGTCACCGGGGCTATCTTCGTCGTCGGGGCTATGGAGCCGGACGGCTTCTTCCTCGCTCGTCGCGATTCGGCAGGGCTCGGTTGTCTGAGGCAAGGAAACACTTCCCCATTCTTCCCTCTTAACTTCCTTACTTCCTTTAGACTTGATAAAGGGGGGGGGGGGGGGGGGGGGGGGGGGGGGGGGGGGGGGGGGGCGCTGCTTCCTCTGTTGCTCGAAGTTTCTTATTTGATATCTGCTCAGGTTGGGGTAATCTTTTTTTTAGTTGGCTCTCTTAGGTGTTAGCTGCTAAAGGCGTATCCCTTGTTTTGGCCCTCTCTTATGTGATAGCTGCTATGGATGAATTCTTTTATTGTGGCCCTATCCCATATGCTAGTTGCTATGTGGCTGGGTGAGTTTTTTTTGGGGGGCTTTCCTGAGGAAATCTCCTCCTCGATGCAATCCCAGCAGCTATTGTTGTATTTGATTCCCTGGGATTAGGTCGGCAGCTGGTACCTTTAGTTAGCTATGGCAGCTACTTGGTATTTGTTCTTTTTTCCTCCCTTGGCCTCATGATTGACAGTTATTGATTTTCCTTAATTTCATAGTTAGCAACTATGTTGGTTATGTTGGAAGTTTTGGAGATTTCCATTGGTATGATAATAAACTCTTGCTATGTGAAACCCTGCATCTATTCCCTATGAAATTTCATTAGTATATACTTAAGTAAATTTTCCCAGTTCGTGAATATTTTTGATTTACGGGCTAGGCATTTACTTGAGTATATGCTAAGTTAAATTTTCTGGGCTATATGCTAGAGATTCCGTTCTTCTGGGGTAGGTTGAGCCTACCAGTTATTCGTTTTATACCGGGATCCTCCTTGGTCTATATGTTATTGGCTAAATCTTGGGCTTATTTATTTAGTTAAGCATAAGCGGTCTTGCTCGGCAAATTTCCAAAACCTGCACTTTTCCTTTTGTTGGCTAGGTTTGATATAACGACGGGCTAAAATTCCCTGGAAATTTCGTATTCTAATTTCCTGGCGGTTTGGGGAAAATTTAAATGCTAAATTTCCTGGGAATTTCTCTTGCTAGATCTCGATGATTTTGCGAGGCTAGCAATTGTTGTCTTAAAGGATTCGTGGATGAGACTTCGGCCTTGGGTCTCCTTCTGTTCCGGGGGCCGGCAGCTTTGTATTCATAGTAAAGGAAAGTATTAAATACTATTATATAGCGCTTGTATATATATATATATATAAATATGTATATATATGCAGAGGTTATCGAAGGTTGTTAAATAGCTTATACTTATTGCGAAAGTTAAAGATCATCCTCCTATGTTAAGCATAAGACCCTCCTCGAGCGTCAAACCACGCATGCTGCTAACAAGTTTTGTTGGATATGATTTTGACTGGAGTGTGGGTGGACGTAGGGGCCCTCACCACAGTGGTTTTGGGTGAACCGTTGAGTATTGTTCTGGTGTGTGGCCTTCGTGATGAGTTCACCTTCGTCTCGTTCCGACACCAAGCCTTGCATGGTGTCGTCTTGCTAATTTCTTAGACCTTGTTGTAAGTTAAGTGTTGATCTATTGATTAACTGTTGAATCCAGTGCTTACTGATCCTCGCGTCTTAAGTTGTGGATAAAAACCATTTGTCATCATATTTTCCCTGTCCGACACTCCTCTGTTTGTTTTGTTGGATTTATGAGCTAAGTATGCTATGTTGTCTAATTCTCCGGTATAATTTTGGTGAGTGGTTCTTGATCTCTATGATCTTCGTTGTCTAATGTGCTGAGTGTTCTCTGGTGGCTTGCACTGAGGTTTATTTATATACTTATATATATACATATACTTATATATGATTATGCACCCCTGCTCCTGGTACTATGTGTGAGTCTGTTGAATGTGTGAGCTAAAAGTCACCGCCACAGTGCCTCTTTTGGGATGTTGGTTTGGGTGGATTGGAGTCACCGCCGCAGCACTCCTGTTTGGTTTTTGGGATGCGGGCGTTAGTGGAAGATACCACCGTCGCAGTGCCTTCTTTTGGGGGACGCTCTTCCCTCGAGCTGATCAGTCTCAAGTGCTTGTAAATTTACAGGCTTATATATGTGTATTATGATATTATATATATAACCACCACCTTTGAGCCGCAATGGCGGACACGTGGTTGGCTTTGATTGCTTTGGCTATTACCTTTTGATGCAGGCTTTTCTTTTCCTCTTATCGAGTGCACTCGTTTGAGCTGGCTCAGGTTGTTGTAAGATTATTCATGCTTACCTGCTTAGTTCTCCTTTCTGCAATCTTTTATTTCTGATTGCTGCTAATCTTGATTTTCTTGCACCCTTTGGGCTGAGGCATTCTTTTCTTATGAATGTCTCAGGTTCAGGTCTTTAGCTGGCGCAGGATTTAGAGCGGTGTCGTTCAGTTTTCCTGTCGAGGCCCTTCCTCTCTTCTAGGTAAGGGGCAGTTCTTTGGTTGTTGCCCTCTTTTGGATGTTTTCCTTCTTTCCTATGGGTTCGTGTCAGTTGTTGGCGCCCGTTTGGCTTTTATGCTTAGCTTACTTGCTAGTAGTTTTGTTGTTACCTTCAGGTTGTTTACCTACTTGCTCTCTGGGAAGCTTTATGTTAGGATGCATTAGTTACTTTATTAGTGTAAAAATGTCATTCTTGCATATCATAACTTTTAAATAAATGCCACATTCTTTGAAGATCGTAGAAATTCCTTTCTTACTATACTAAACGTAGAGTTATGCATATCACTTCTTGGATGTCGATCTTCATGCTCATGTAGGCTAAAATGAACCTATTTTCCGCTGCGTATGTATAATTTTCTACTTGTGGACTAGATGATCCACCAGACCGAGGGACGCGGTCTTATGCTAATATGAAAATTTTTCTTTTTTAATCCAAACACAGATATGTCTTTTATAAATTTACCGTAAGGAGTGATTGCCTGAGCGTCTGTAGTCGTCTCCTGCAGGGCGTGGCATCACGACGCGTATTTTCCCCTTGCTCTGATAATATGTATTAAATTTGTGGGAAATGTGGGTTGTGACAGTTGGTATTAGAGGGAGGTTAGCCGGGTTGCTTGAAATGGTCTGGTTGGCCCGGTTAACCGCCTGGTGAGAATCGTCATTCATTGCATATACACACCAAAAGGTCATCAGTATGTCTTGGCTGAAGCATGAACACTACACTCATAGCATGATAAGAAGTATACGAGGCATATTATGTAGTATGTGATGTATAATATGTGTTTGTATATGGATCCTCATAGGTGACAACATACGACTGTTATGTAGTATGGGATGCATAACGTAGGTCGCATGCGTGTCCATTAGCTCATTTTTCTTTTTCGTTACATGCGATAATATGTAGTATGGGATGCATAAGATCGCATGTGTACGCCGCTCATAGCACGCATTAAGGCCTTTTAGATTGCATAGCACTGCATATACATCATAACATAGCATTTGCACACGTGTCAAGCTAAAGACATACATGATGACGCTCGTACACACTTGATTTGAAATAAAATTTGACATTCATGCATTTATATCTTATGCACATAAGTTGATAGGATGATGGTATACCATCCTAAGTTAAGCATAACATCATTCATGAATTTCCAGAGCAAGGTAACAGCAAGAGCAAGTATCTACTCTTTTCCGATCTGTATCGGTTAGGAAATCCTAGTTCCTAATTGTTGTGTCTTAAGCTAGGTGTATTGAGGTGTTCGTTCGTAATTGCAGTCGATGAATCCTGAGCGTCGTGCGTCGAAGTCGGCTCCCCAGTCAGAGGGCGAGTCTTTGGGTGCGCGCAGTAAAGCGGTAATTGAGGAGTTGCGTCAGAGTATCGAGGCGTTGTCGAGGCAAGTGGTCGAGATGCATGCTCAGATTCAGATTTTGATGGCGGCTACTTTTGGGCAGCAGCCTGAGGTGCAGGACCCTGTGGTGGGTCAGGAGGCTGTGTCGGGAAGGGGAAAGAGGAAGGTTGTTAATAGTGGCAGCCCTGCCCCAAGAAAGAAGGGCAGGCAGGAGTTGGATCTTCAAGGTGCTTCAAAGAATATCAGTTATTGCACCTTTTGCAGAAAGATGGGGCACGATCTTACCCAGTGTTGGAGGAAGGACAAGTCCTGTGAGTATTGTGGGTAAAGAGGGTGTGATGCGACTCATTGCCGGTTAAAGGATAGGGCGTGCTATCAGTGCGGGCAGAAAGGGCATGTGAAATCCCGGTGTTCGCAATTCCAGTTGGCCGGCCAGCAGTTTGCTCTTACGGCTCTGGCACCGCCACCGCCTCAGCAGCGGCAGTTAGATCGAGGAGAGGCGAGTTATATGTTGTAGCAAAGGAAGAAGAGTAGTTTTCCCCCTCGGTAATTTCAGGTTAGGTTCTAATCTAATCCTTAACTTTCAGCTTTGGTTCTAGTTTGTTTTCTCTCGTTTAGTTGCGTATCCAACCTTATAGGAGAGTTTAAGGTATAAAACCTTAGCCGCACGGTCCTTCTCGATTCTGGTGCTACCCACTTGTGCGTGACTAGGCCTTTAATAGAGCGTCGTGGTTTGTCCCTCGATCGGGTTGGTGATCCCCTTAGTGTTAAGTTCCCTCTTGTTGTTTCTGTGGTGTCGGATCAGGGCTTTCAGAGTTGTCCTGTCCTCTTAGGTGGTTTCGTAACTTTTGTTAATCTAAAGGTGCTAGACCTGGAGTTTTCGTTGTGATTTTTGGGTTTGGGCGGGTTGTCCATATTTGATGCTGTTATCCAACGCAAGGTAAGACGTTTGGTCTTTAAGCTGGACATCGGTCAACCCTCGAGCGTGTTTGGCTTTCCGCGCTATGTCTTCCCCGATTATTTCCATGGTGTGTGCCAGGAGCCTTTAGTTTTCAATGGTGTTGCTTACCTTGTTTCTATGTTAGAAACTGGTAGTAGTTGTTGTGTATCGAGGATTTATTTCCCTGTGGTGCGAGATCTCGCTGATGTCTTCGCTGTTAGTCTCCCTGGTTCTCTACCTGTGAGAGTTGAGGAATTTGCTTCTGACCTTGAGTCGGGTACTTGTCCTATTGCTAAGACACCGTACCCTTTGGCCTAGTGTGAGCTAGAAGAGTTGCGCACTCAGCTAGGTGAGTGGTTGCAGTGTGGCTTTATCTGGCCTAGTTCTTCAACCTGAAGTGCTCCCATCTTGTTCATAAAGAAGAAAGATAGTTCGGTGAGATTGCGTATCGTTTATCGAGAGCTGAACAAGGTGACCATCAAGAACCGGTATCTGAGGCCTAGTTCTTCGCCCTGACCCATCAATCTGTTGCCTCAGATTGATGGTTTACTTGATCAGTTGTAGGGTATTTTGAGACTATCTGGACCAGTTTGTGGTGGTTTTTATTGAGGATGTGCTGGTCTTTTCTTCTAGTGAAGAGGAGCATGCTCGGCATTTGCGTTTGGTAATGTCTACATTGAGGGCACACAAGCTGTATGCCAAGCTGAGCAAATGTGAGTTCTAGCTTTCGCAAGTCTCCTTTTTGGGTCACGTGGTGAGCTAGGGTGGCATCTCTATGGACGCATCAAAGGTTTCAACTGTTTTGGATTGGAAGAGACCGACAACGCCTAAGGAAATTCGGAGTTTCTTAGGTTTGGCAGACTATTATCGGAGGTTTGTGGAAGGATTCTCAGATATTTCCGCGCCTCTGGCTAGGTCGACGTGGAAGGATGCAGCTTTTGATTGGAGCAATCAGTGCGAGTAGGCCTTCCAGTAGTTAAAGAGAAGGCGAATGTTGTGGCGGATGCCCTAAGTAGGAAATCGGTTTTGTTGTCGGACTCCCCTGTTTTGGGCAGAGGTGGGCGAGAAGCCAATTTTGGGTCCTGAGGCTTTGGAAGAGATGAGCGTTGCTGTGGCGCAGATCCGTGAGAAGATCTGGATAGCTCAGGTGGGCTATGAGAAGTACGCCAATCGGCGTAGGAGTGAGTTGGAATTTGCGGTGGGGGACATGTTGTTCCTTAAGGTGTCCCCGATGGCAGGTGTTAAAAGGTTTGGGAAGAGCCATAAGCTGGACCCCAGGTATGTAGGCCCTTTCGAGATCGTCGAACGCATTGGAGTTTCTGCTTACAGGCTGTCGTTACCTGCCTCTTTTCCTGGTGTGCAAGACGTATTCCATGTGAGCCAGTTGCGGAAGTGCGTCCGCAGCGATCGCCATGTTCTAGATTCTGTGCCAGTGCTGCAGCCCAATCTGTCTTTTGTGGAGCAGTCTGTTCGTATTTTGGAAAGGCAGGATCGGGTGTTGTGGAGGAAGTCCATCCCTATGGTAAAGGTCCTTTGGGATAATCAGGATGTTCGGTGTGCGACCTGGGAGCTAGAGTCAGCGATGAAGGAGTCCTATCCTCACCTTTTCAACTAATTTTTCCCCGGTAAGTTTCCGTCTTCTGTGCTTTTCCTTGTTTGGTATTGTTGTTGCAAGTTTCGGGCCGAAACATTTTGTTAGGGGTGGTGGCTGTAACGCCCCGGGTTTTTCTTATAATTAGCACGGAATTTGTAATAATTAATTTTAAAAACTAAATATTTAAGTGGAGGCGTCAAGGCGAGAGGGCGTTACCATTTCATCGTCGTCCGGCGAGTAACTCTAGATCGAGTCCTAATTGCAACATATATATAAGGGTATATATATATGAAGTTCTTTTTCTTTCCTTCCTTTTGTTGACATGCATAATTATATATATATATATATATGTATATGTACACAAGAAAAAAACATATAATAATAACTTATATACTTACATACATACATATATATATAAGTATTGGTGCAAGATTTTGTATATGAGTGCATATAGACTTATACTTGTGCAGTGGAATGTCAAGAGCAGCAGCAGCCTTTTTTTTATTTATTTCATTTCTTCCCCTCTTCTTTTCCCGTGCAAACCGGGAATGTTCTTTGAGAGAGAGGGAGTGGCGAGCTAGGGTCCGGCGTTGGGATCGTCGGTGCCAAGCGTCGCCGGAGCTGGCGGAGGTGCGAGGATCATGGTCACCGGGGCTATCTTCGTCGCCGGGGCTGTGGAGCCGTGCGGCTTCTTCCTCGCTCGTCGCGATTCGGCAGGGCTCGGTTGTCCGAGGCAAGGAAACACTTCCCCTTCTTCCCTCTTAACTTCCTTACTTCCTTTAGACTTGATAAAGAAAGGGGGGGCGCCGGGTTCTACTCTGGTATGATGGGGGAAAAAGGGGGGAGGGGGGAGGGAAGAGAAAGAAAAAGAGGGGAGGAGAAAAAGGGGGGGAGGAGAAGGAAAGGGTGAGAGAGGAAGAGAAAAGAGGGAAAGGAAGAAAAAAATGGAAGGAGAGAGAGAGAGGAAGTAAGACAAAGGTACGATGATCAAACATTGTCATTGATTCAGCGACGTTTTCGATGTAACCGTCAAAGTTGATTGTTGCTGCGCTTTCTCACAAAAAACGTCTTCATAGACTAATATTTTATCAATATTAGAGCATTATGATGAATTCATGGAACGAGCTTAATGAAAATAACAACCAAACAATATTCTCAATTTTTCTTAACTCACAGATTCTTATATTTTTCATCAAGCAAGTTAAACCATTCATTCAATACTAAAGCAAAGTGATAATTTACTTTAATAAGCTTCATTACTCTTATCAATGTAAAAATCTTGAAATGTATTGTGAATATCATTCTAAATTGACTCATGATGTTATAGATTATCACTATTCTCATAAATTTCTTAGTTTGTGGTCCAATGAGTTTTATTATAATAGATCATTATAATAATAAGTCATTTTATAATGGTTTACTTGATTACAATGTGTCATTATAGTTGTTCATATTATTATCATCTTTGATAACAAAAATATTTTAAATCTTTTTCAGCACAACTAATGTTGATATATGTAATTATGATGAATATTTAGTATGATGATAAAATATCTCCTAATGGAAGCAAATTTTGAAAACTAGAAGATTAATATCAAATTGTACTGGGTCAAATACTTTTTGTAGCTAGTTTGAGAAATTATTGGGCTATTATGTGTCATTATGATGAATATTTCTTGATTGTGATTAAAAACATACTAAACTATTCAAACTCCTTGAGAAGATGAACAAATCTGAAATTGAATAATACGATAATTATGTAAAAATCATGTTAAAATATATGCATCCAACTTAAAAATTGATTCATTACAGTCGGACGGCCCGGGATTTATATATACGTACAGTCCTACATGCTACATGAGTGTTAAAAGATTTTGATGAACCACTAGTGGCTCTCTATAGTCCATGTAAGTAACCAGCATAATCATTCATTGCTGCTGCAGTGAGAGGCAATACTTTCTCCAAATCATCAAAGAAAAGATAAGGAAATCACAATCCAAAAGTTGCTACCACTTTTCAACTACTTTTTCTCCTTTTAATCCAAAAATTATATATTAAATTTAGAAATTTTGAGCCAAAAAATGACAGCGATTAAATCTTTAAGACATCCATACTTCAGTTTACATTTTCATGAATGATACAATGGGATCCACTGTGCTGATCTTCTCAGTACTGAGCACCATACTTACAATTTCACATGGTGATGAATCTAAAAATTCTATCTTGCTCTGCAAATGAAATCGGAGCTAAATGGAATGACAGCTTGCTCAAACGTGTCTGATTGCTTGCCACAAATGCACGGCTCACTAGTGGGGCGATTGAATGTTGATGAATAGAATGACGGCGTTTGGGTCGGAATCGATTTCGGTGGAATTTCAGGGCAACAACGGACGAGGGTCTCCACCGATCATTGTGTTTTCGCAATGTCCCGCAGCACAAGGTCGATACCGTTCATTGGTGCTGATGACTAACATGCAGACAATCTGCGATGGATCAGACAAAGTCAGTGGCCTAAGAATTCAAAAATAAATTGAAGAAACATATATAATTGGATAATAAAGGCTCAGATCAAACAAAGAGCATACATAAATTCAGCAAATCATTGAAGATTTAATCAACAAAATTTAATTTTTGACATACATCAAATTAGTCAAAAAATTCAGCTTATCGTAGAGTCTTTAAGTCTACTTGATCAAGGAGTTAAGTCATATGGATACGTACTACATGACTTTGAAGAATATGCCCACCATATATAAAAATTTGAAAAACCACTATAAAGGTCTCTGGAGATCCTTTTGGCTCTCCGGGGAGATCCTTTTGGCTCTCCGGGGAGATCCATTTGGCTCTCCGGGGAGAGCCATTTGGCTCTCCGCAGAGATCTTGTAGCTTCTAAAATTTCCTCTGTTTTGGGAGAGTCGCCGAATCTGAAGGAGGCGCGACTGGTCGTGGGATGTGGTGGAGTAATTTAGAGGTGCGTGATCGGGAGTCGGGGTGGCGGCGGCGCGTCTTGGAGTGGGGCGCCGGATCGCGACTAGAAGCGGCGGGTTGTGAGAGGTTGGAGGAGGAGAGTTGGGAGCGGTGAAATCGTGGCGGAAGGAAAATCGCTACCGCCATCGCAAAACCTGGGGAAGAGACATAGATCGGCACGCTTGGCTTGGCGAGTTGCATCTCTTGCGGGAGGCGAAAGCGTATAAAAGAGGAAATGGTCTGCGGAGGAGAGGGGGCGCTGGTTCGCGGATGGGAGGAGAGAAATACTGAGCGGAGAAAACAGCAGCAGCGAGTCTCTTTTGATGTCGTGAGAGGTTGGGGGCATTTTCGGGATCGCATAAATTCAGTCAAAATCAGTCGACCGGAGTGAGGCCCGACCGGGGGGGCGTCGGGTTCTACTCTGGTATGACGGGGGAAAAAGGGGGGAGGGGGAGGGAAGAGAAAGAAAAAGAGGGGAGGAGAAAAAAGAAGGGGAGGAGAAGGAAAGGGTGAGAGAGGAAGAGAAAAGAGGGAAAGGAAGAAAAAAAATGGAAGGAGAGAGAGAGAGGAAGTAAGACAAAGGTACGATGATCAAACATTGTCATTGATTCAGCGACGTTTTCGATGTAACCGTCAAAGTTGATTGTTGTTGCGCTTTCTCACAAAAAACGCCTTCATAGACTAATATTTTATCAATATTAGAGCATTATGATGAATTCATGGAACGAGCTTAATGAAAATAACAACCAAACAATATTCTCAATTTTTCTTAACTCACAGATTCTTATATTTTTCATCAAGCAAGTTAAACCATTCATTCAATACTAAAGCAAAGTGATAATTTACTTTAATAAGCTTCATTACTCTTATCAATGTAAAATTCTTGAAATGTATTGTGAATATCATTCTAAATTGACTCATGATGTTATAGATTATCACTATTCTCAAAAATGTCTTAGTTTGTGGTCCAATGAGTTTTATTATAATAGATCATTATAATAATAAGTCATTTTATAATTGTTTACTTGATTACAATGTGTCATTATAGTTGTTCATATTATTATCATCTTTGATAACAAAAATAATTTAAATCTTTTTCAGCACAACTAATGTTGATATATGTAATTATGATGAATATTTAGTATGATGATAAAATATCTCCTAATGGAAGCAAATTTTGAAAACTAGAAGATTAATATCAAATTGTACTGGGTCAAATACTTTTTGTAGCTAGTTTGAGAAATTATTGGGCTATTATGTGTCATTATGATGAATATTTCTTGATTGTGATTAAAAACATACTAAACTATTCAAACTCCTTGAGAAGATGAACAAATATGAAATTGAATAATACGATAATTATGTAAAAGTCATGTTAAAATATATGCATCCAACTTAAAAATCGATTCATTACAGTCGGACGGCCCGGGATTTATATATACGTACAGTCCTACATGCTACATGAGTGTTAAAAGATTTTGATGAACCACTAGTGGCTCTCTATAGTCCATGTAAGTAACCAGCATAATCATTCATTGCTGCTGCAGTGAGAGGCAATACTTTCTCCAAATCATCAAAGAAAAGATAAGGAAATCACAATCCAAAAGTTGCTACCACTTTTCAACTACTTTTTCTCCTTTTAATCCAAAAATTATATATTAAATTTAGAAATTTTGAACCAAAAAATGACAGAGATTAAATCTTTAAGACATCCATACTTCAGTTTACATTTTCATGAATGATACAATGGGATCCACTGTGCTGATCTTCTCAGTACTGAGTACCATACTTACAATTTCACATGGTGATGAATCTAAAAATTCTATCTTGCTCTGCAAATGAAATCGGAGCTAAATGGAATGACAGCTTGCTCAAACGTGTCAGATTGCTTGCCACAAATGCACGGCTCACTAGTGGGGCGATTGAATGTTGATGAATAGAATGACGGCGTTTGGGTCGGAATCGATTTCGGTGGAATTTCAGGGCAACAACGGACGAGGGTCTCCACCGATCATTGTGTTTTCGCAATGTCCCGCAGCACAAGGTCGATACCGTTCATTGGTGCTGATGACTAACATGCAGACAATCTGCGATGGATCAGACAAAGTCAGTGGCCTAAGAATTCAAAAATAAATTGAAGAAACATATATAATTGGATAATAAAGGCTCAGATCAAACAAAGAGCATACATAAATTCAGCAAATCATTGAAGATTTAATCAACAAAATTTAATTTTTGACATACATCAAATTAGTCAAAAAATTCAGCTTATCGTAGAGTCTTTAAGTCTACTTGATCAAGGAGTTAAGTCATATGGATACGTACTACATGACTTTGAAGAATAGGCCCACCATATATAAAAATTTGAAAATCCACTATAAAGGTCTCTGGAGATCCTTTTGGCTCTCCGGGGAGATCCTTTTGGCTCTCCGGGGAGATCCATTTGGCTCTCCGGGGAGATCCATTTGGCTCTCCGGGGAGAGCCTTTTGGCTCGCCGGGGAGAGCCTTTTGGCTCTCCGGGGAGAGCCTTTTGGCTCTCCGGGAAGAGCCTTTTGGCTCTCCGGGGAGAGCCTGTAGCTTCTAAAATTTCCTCTGTTTTGGGAGAGTCGCCGAATCTGAAGGAGGCGTGACTGGTCGTGGGATGTGGTGGAGTAATTTAGAGGTGCGTGATCGGGAGTCGGGGTGGCGGCGACGCGTCTTGGAGTGGGGCACCGGATCGCGACTGGAAGCGGCGGGTTATGAGAGGTTGGAGGAGGAGAGTTGGGAGCGGTGAAATCGTGGCGGAAGGAAAATCGCTACCGCCATCGCAAAACCTGGGGAAGAGATAGAGATCGGCACGCTTGGCTTGGCGAGTTGCAGCTCTTGCGGGAGGCGAAAGCGTATAAAAGAGGAAATGGTCGGCGGAGGAGAGGGGGCGCTGGTTCGCGGATGGGAGGAGAGAAATACTGAGCGGAGAAAACAGCAGCAGCGAGTCTCTTTTGATGTCGTGAGAGGTTGGGGGCATTTTCGGGATCGCATAAATTCAGTCAAAATCAGTCGACCGGAGTGAGGCCCGACCGGGGGGCGCTGCTTCCTCTATTGCTCGAAGTTTCTTATTTGATATCTGCTCAGGTTGGGGTAATCTTTTTTTTATTTGGCTCTCTTATGTGTTAGCTGCTAAAGGCGTATCCCTTGTTTTGGCCCTCTCTTATGTGATAGTTGCTATGGATGAATTCTTTTATTGTGGCCCTCTCCTATATGCTAGTTGCTATGTGGCTGTGTTGAAACCAGCAACTGGTCTCTTGAGTTCGGACCCACTGGGGGTGCAGCCGATGCTTATTTCTCCCTCACTAGACTCTCTTGACGGTGGATGCTGGAAACGGAATAGACCCAAGGCTGAAGCGAGGAGGTCCCGCCACACACCCGGAAGATCTTAGAGAGCTTCCCCTCCCAAACCAAAGCTCAACCGGGCACCTTGGAGGGCACTGGCTGCCAACCAAAACTAGCCTAGAGGAGAGGATTCTCTAAAATCGGATCTCCTCCAAGGTGCCCTTAAGGGTCTATTTATAGTTTTCCCAGGCTGGTCTGCAAATAGCATGAATCCGACTTTTAATTTTACTAACTGCACCCCAAATTGGTCTGCTGATAGCCTAACTCCGCTGTTCCGAGGGGCTATTTGCATCCCACCAGGGGTATCATGGTCATTTCCTCCTCAAAGCCTTCTGGGGCGAGTGGTCCGTGAGGGAACCACTCGCCGAGTTCCCGCTTGACAGGGCGAATGCTCAAGCCCCCTGAGCGAATGGTCCGTGGAGGCACCACTCGCCGGGTTCCCTCTCGCCTGCAGCCTACCCCCACTAATCTGAGGATCCTTTCTCCTGTCTTGGTATGGGCGAATGGTCTGGCTGACCCCTGTCCCATCAACTGACCCGAGGGACCCACTCGCCAAATACGGGTTGTACAGGCTGGGTGAGTTTTTTTTTGGGCTTTCCTGAGGAAATCTCCTCCTCGATGCAATCCTAGCAGCTATTGTTGTATTTGATTCCCTGGGATTAGGTCGACAGCTGGTACCTTTGGTTAGCTATGGAAGCTACTTGGTATTTGTTCTTTTTTCCTCCCTTGGCCTCATGATTGACAGTTATTGATTTTCCTTAATTTCATAGTTAGCAACTATGTTGGTTATGTTGGAAGTTTTGGAGAATTCCCTTGGTATGATAATAAACTCTTGCTATGTGAAACCCTGCATCTATTCCCTAGGAAATTTCATTAGTATATACTTAAGTAAATTTTCCCGGTTCGTGAATATTTTTGATTTAAGGGCTAGCCATTTACTTGAGTATATGCTAAGTTAAATTTTCTGGGCTATATGCTAGAGATTCCGTTCTTCTGGGGTAGGTTGAGCCTACCAGTTATTCGTTTTATACCGGGATCCTCCTTTGTCTATATGTTATTGGCTAAATCTTGGGCTTATTTATTTAGTTAAGCATAAGCTGTCTTGCTCGGCAAATTTCCAAATCCTGCACTTTTCCTTTTGTTGGCTAGGTTTGATATAACGACGGGCTAAAATTCCCTGGAAATTTCATATTCTAATTTCCTGGCGGTTTTGGGAAAATTTAGGTGCTAAATTTTCTGGGAATTTCTCTTGCTAGATCTCGATGATTTTGCGAGGCTAGCAATTGTTGTCTTAAAGGATTCGTGGATGAGACTTCGGCCTTGGGTCTCCTTCTGTTCCGGGGGCCGGCAGCTTTGTATTCATAGTAAAGGAAAGTATTAAATACTATTATATAGCGCTTGTATATATATATAAATATGTATATATATGTGGAGGTTATCGAACGTTGTTAAATAGCTTATACTTATTGTGAATGTTAAAGTTCATCCTCCTGTGTTAAGCATAAGACCCTCCTCGAGCGTCAAACCACGCATGCTGCTAACAAGTTTTGTTGGATATGGTTTTGACTGGAGTGTGGGTGGATGTAGGGGCCCTCACCATAGTGGTTTTGGGTGAACCGTTGAGTATTGTTCTGGTGTGTGGCCTTCGTGATGAGTTCACCTTCGTCTCGTTCCGAAACCAAGCCTTGCATGGTGTCATCTTGCTAAATTCTTCGACCTTGTTGTAAGTTAAGTGTTGATCTATTGATTAACTGTTGAATCCAGTGCTTACTGATCCTCTCGTCTTGAGCTGTGGATAAAAACCATTTGTCATCCTGTTTTCCCTGTCCGACACTCCTCTGTTTGTTCTGTTGGATTTATGAGCTAAGTATGCTATGTTGTCTAATTCTCCGGGATAGTTTTGGTAAGTGGTTCTTGATCTCTATGATCTTCGTTGTCTAATGTGCTGAGTGTTCTCTGGTGGCCTGCACTGAGGTTTATTTATATACTTATATATATACATATACTTATATATGATTATGCACCCTTGCTCCTGGTGTTATGTGTGAGTCTGTTGAGTGTGTGAGCTATAAGTCACCGCCACAGTGCCTCTTTTGGGCTGTTGGTTTGGGTGGATTGGAGCCACCGCCGCAGCACTCCTGTTCGGTTTTTTCGCAGTGCCTTCTTTTGGGGGACGCTCTTCCCTCGAGCTGATCAGTATCAAGTGCTTGAAAATTTACAGGCTTATATATGCGTATTATGATATTATATATATAACCACCACCTCTGAGCCGCAATGGCGGATACGTGGTTGGCTTTCATTGCTTTGGCTATTACCTTATGGTGCAGGCTTTTCTTTTCCTCTTACCGAGTGCACTCGTTTGAGCTGTCTCAGGTTGTTGTAAGATTATTCATGCTTACCTGCTTAGTTCTCCTTTCTGTAATTTTTTATTTCTGATTGTTGCTAATCTTGGTTTTCTTGCACCCTTTGGGCTGAGGCATTCTTTTCTTATGAATGTCTCGGGTTCAGGTCTTTACTGGCGCAGGAGTTAGAGCGGTGTCGTTCAGTTTTCCTGTCGAGGCCCTTCCTCTCTTCTAGGTAAGGGGCAGTTCTTTGGTTGTTGCCCTCTTTTGGATGTTTTCCTTCTTTCATGCGGGTTCGTGTCAGTTGTTGGCGCCCATTTGGCTTTTATGCTTAGTTTACTTGCTAGTAGTTTTGTTGTTACCTTCAGATTGTTTACCTACTTGCTCTCTGGGAAGCTTTATGCTAGGATGCATTAGTTACTCAATTAGTATAAAAATGTCATTCTTGCATATCATAACTTTTAAATAAATGCCACATTCTTTGACGATCGTAGAAATTCCTTTCTTACTATACTAAACATAGAGTTATGCATATCACTTCTTGGATGTCGATCTTCATGCTCATGTAGGCTAAAATGAACCTATTTTCCGCTGCGTATGTATAATTTTCTACTTGTGGACTAGATGATCCACCGGACCGAGGGACGCGGTCTTATGCTAATATGAAATTTTTTTCTTTTTTAATCCAAACACAGATATGTCTTTTATAAATTTACTGAAAGGAGTGATTGCCTGAGCGTCTGTAGTCGTCTCCTGCAGGGCGTGGCATCACGACGCATATTTTCCCCTTGCTCTGATAATATGTATTAAATTCGTGGGAAAATGCGGGTTGTGACACCTTTCCTCTTTTCTTTTCTCATCGCAGCACTTCGATTCTTGGCGTTATCAATTGCCTCAACCTTCAGAGCAACTTCCACTGCCTCAGCATAGTTCTCCGATCTATAAGCACAAGCTAATTGCTGAATATCACTGCGAAGTCCTCCCAGGAATCACTTCACTCTTCCTGCTTCAGAGGCGACTAGATCTGGAGCAAATCGGCTCAACTTGCTAAATTCGACTTCATACTCGCTAACAGTGAGTTGTCTCTGCTTCAGATGCAGAAAGTTGTTCATCAGGCGGTCTTGCTCGACCGACGGTAGAAATTTCTTCAGCAACAACTTCTTGAAGGATTCCCATGAACATCCACCTGTCAGGTTCTTTTTCTCTCTTATCCACCAGCTCTTTGCAAGACCCTTCAGTTGGTACGCGGTGACCATCACCTTTTGGTCGGCAAAAATCCTAGAATAGGAAAACATTTCCTCAATAGCGATAATCCAGTCGTCTAACGCCATGAAAACGGCTCTCCCGTCGTAGGTGGGAGGTCCTAGTCGCTGAAAGCGTGTGATGAAATTCATCTCTGGCGGAAGCAATACTGGGGGCACAAGAGGGGCAGGAGGAACAGGCACAGGTTGACCCACAACAGGGTCTTGCACCACGGCCTACTGCCCTGCAGCGGCAGACAGTAGCGACTGAATCTGAGATTGCATCTCAATCTACTGCCTCGACAGAGCTTCGTTGCTCTGGCGCAGTCCTTCAATCACAGCTTCACCTTGCGCACCTGATGACTCGCCCTCGAACTGGGGAGTCGCCCTCGTCGCAGAACGCTTTCGCGACATTTCTAAAATAAAACACCAACAAACAACTCATCAACACCCTAACTTTGAACTAGAAGTACTTAACTTAGTTCAGACCATACTCGAATAGACACTTGATTTTGCTGCTAACTTGCTCTGGGATTTATAAATGATGATATGCATGAAACTTGGGATGATACTTCGTCGTCCCCTGATGAGTACTTTTTGTACTCATCTTTTAATATAAGTTTAATATATTTTTAATATGAAATTATATAGTGTTTATGATTTTCTTATTAAAATTATTATCTTTTCAATTTTATAAACTAACTTAAACTTTTTTGTGTATTTCAGGGTTTTTTTTGACGCATTGGACAAAAACTTCAAGTACACGCCCAAGGTCACGGGCGTGACCATGGGCGTGTAACCTGCGCGGTGTTCCAAACCTGTTTTCGCTACCACGGGTGCATTCCGTGAAGAATTCGCCAAGTACACTCCCCAGGTCACGGGGGTGAACAAGGGCGTGACCCAATGTCACCGCCGCGACTCGCCGCACGCATCCAGAATTAGCCTGCAACGTCAATTAAATTTACAAGCCCCAGGTCACGGGCGTGACCAGGGGCGTGACTCAGTGTCACGGGCGAGACTCATTTCACGCCACTCCCCGCTTCTTCCCGCCGAAGATTCCCGCCAGCAGCACGTTTTGAAGGTTACACGCCCTAGGTCACGGGCGTGACCTAGGGCGTGACGCGCCCGAATTGCCTGCATTAATGCCAGACTGCGCCCTTTCCGCTCCGAGATGATCGCGCGCCTTACACGCCCTTGGTCACGGGCGTGACCGAGGGCGTCTACCCAGAATTTTTCAGCTATAAAAAGGTAGCTCCTCCAAATTATTTTGACACATTGTATTGGAGTCCAAGCCTCCATTTTCTTGCTTTATTTTCGTGTTTTCAAGTATTCCAGGTTTACTTTTTCTTACACTTGTAATTTCTCGTTCAATAGTTGTAATCTTTTTCTCTTGAATTAATAAAATTTGTTGCTTTTTCTTCTATCTTGTCCACCTCTCTTTTCATTAGTTATAATCTTCTAGTCAAAGTACTTTTCTTATTACAATCAAATCAAAGTTCTATTTGATAGAACAATAGAGATCGTCTTGAGTAAGAGTAATCAACACGCCCGGATTTTTATACGACCTTGGTTTTCTATAAGCCTATACTACATCCGACGCGGTACACTTGCCGTTGTTGTTTGCAAGCATAGTTTTGCTCATCAAGTTTTTGGCGCCGTTGCCGGGATCTGAGTTAATATTTCGAAAGAGAATATCTATTGGTTTTATCGCTTCCTTTCTTCTCTTATTTTTTTTATCATTCAAGGTTTAACTAAATTCTTGGAAAGGACGCTCTGGGTTTGAATTCCCATCATAGCCTCTAGTATCTTGCAAACCCTTCACCGGGTAGATCTTGGAAAGTCCAGGACTAATTTTAATTCGCCTAAATTAAAAAAAAAATCTTCAAAAAAAAAAAATTTATATTAAAAACATTTATCATAAAAAAAATCTAATAAAAATATTTATCTGAAATTTTATTTTATTTATCCACATCCTTTCCTCTTTTCTTTTTGGTTTATGACCCGATGAAACTCTTCAAATATTTTTGAATTTTTTTTTGATCCGGAAATCGAGCGCACCTTACGGCGGCGTCTCCGATTTAGTGATCTACCTATAATTCAAGAAGAGTCAATCGGAGAGACTAACGAAGGCATAATGGGTGATCCCATCCATAATGAGGCCCCACTACGGACCATGTCCTATTATGCGAGACCGAATTGGGAGGGTACACAATCTAGTATTATTCGCCCGGCTGTGGCAAATAATATTTTGAAATTAAAACGAGCATCATTCAAATGGTACAGCAAACCGTCATATTTGATGACTTACCAGATGAAGATCCTAATCTGCATTTGCTAAATTTTTTGGAAATTTGCGATACGTTTAAAATCAATGGCGTCACCGATGACGTCATTCGTTTGCGTTTATTTCATTTTTCTTTGCGGACTAAGGCCAAACAGTGGTTGGGATCTCTTCCTAGAGGTTCCATCACTACATGGGCCGAAATGACGGAGAAAATTTTAACGAAATATTTTCCTCCGACAAAGTCCGCTAAATTACGTACGGACATTCTATCTTTTACGCAAATAGACTCGGAGTCTCTCTACGACACATGGGAGTGCTTCAAGGAATTATTGCGGAGATGTCCTCATCATGCCCTTCCTTTGTGGCAACAAATTCAAACTTTCTACAATGGTTTGAATCTCCAAACAAGGCAAATGATTGATGCGACAGCAGGGGGAACTCTTAATAACAAAACCCCCGAAGCCGCTCAAGAGCTTTTTGAAGAGATGGCCATGAACGCATATCAGTGGAATACGCCACGGACGCGCCCTAACAAGCCGACCGGACTTTATGAAGTCGAGGCAACCACTAATTTAGCGTTACAAGTAGAAAGATTAACTAAGCAAGTGGCAGAGATGTTTGCTTCCTCCGCCACCAATTGGGCTAATCATAATAATAACGAACATAATAATAATTTCATCCAAGAGCAAGTTGATTATATGGGGAACTCTTATCGTCCTCCCTATAACCCAAATATTAACATTCCATTTAATAATTCATTTAATCCGGGTTATAGGAGCCACCCTAATTTTTCATGGAGCAACCCCAATAATGCTCAGCGTCCACCACAAGTGAATCCCCCCGGATTTGCTCCACCACCACCACCACACAAGCCCTCTCCGCTTGAAGAGGTCTTCACTAAGTACATTGCCTCCAATGAGTCCAATATCCGGAATCTCACCGAATCGGTCAAAAATTTGGAAAATCAAATTGGACAGCTCGCAAAAATGTTCTCAGAACGCCACCAAGGAGCACTTCCAGGCAACACTGAGACCAATCCGCGGGAGAGCGCTAATGCAATCACACTCCGTAACGGAAAGGAGGTAACTTCTTCAAAATTGGTCGAGCCCGAGGTAAATGTTTCATCTTCTCCCCCGCAAGTTATTTCTTCACCTGCTTTACCGTCTGCTGCTTTAGCTCCGCGCATATTTAAAAATCCTTCTATTCCTTATCCTTCGAAATTTAAAGATGAGCGCAATGAGGAGCAATATAAAAAATTTATTGAAATTTTAAAACAAATCCAAATAAATGTACCATTCTACGAAGCAATTGTTCAAATGCCAAAGTACGCTAAATTTTTAAAAGAATTACTTTCAAATAAAAAGAAACTTGAAAATTTTTCGCGTATTTCTTTAAACGCAGAGTGTTCGGCGGCTTTATTAAATAAATTACCACAAAAATTAAACGACCCGGGATGGTTTTCCATCTCGTGTATGTTTGGTAATTTATCAATCAAGCACGCCTTGGCCGATCTAGGAGCGAGTATAAATTTAATGCCTTTTGCGTTATTTCAAAAACTTGGCTTGGGCAACCCAAGCCCAACTAATATAAGCATCCAACTAGCGAATCGGTCAATTAAATACCCAATAGGGGTCATTGAAGATGTGCTAGTAAAGGTTGATAAGTTTATCTTCCGGATAGACTTTGTCATCCTCGATATTGAAGAAGATGATGAAGTACCCATAATACTTGGCCGACCTTTCCTAGCCACCGCTCGAGCTATAATAGATGTAAGTAACGAAAAACATCTCCTGTGAGTTGGAGAAGAGGAAGTTATTTTCAATGTTAATCAATCAATGAGAAATGCAATTACTAACGATGATTCTTGTTTTATTTTAGAATCAAATTTTGAAGTAAACTTATCAACTTTTGCGGAAATAAATTCCCCTTTTTATGAAAATCCGGAGTTATAAACTTTATTATGTCTTGAAGAAACGACCCGGCAGGAAAATTTTGAACAAACAAATTTAAATATTTTTAAAATCAAAACATCTTATGAAGAGCCGCCGAGTCTAAAATTAAAACAACTACCGGATCATCTAAAATATGTATTTTTAGAAGAAAATTCAAAATTACCCGTAATTATTTCCTCTGCGCTTAATGATTCGGAAATTTCAAAATTAATTAAAATTTTAAACAACCACCGTCACGCAATTGCGTGACAAATTTCTGATATAAAGGGTATAAATCCCTCATTCTGCACGCATAAAATAAATCTTGAAAATAATTCTCGCGACACTATTCGGCCTCAACGACGTTTAAATCTTAATATGAAGGACGTCGTTAAGGCCGAAATTATAAAATTATTAGACGCGAGGATTATTTACCCAATTTCTGATAGCACTTGGGTTAGCCGGTGCAAGTCGTGCCTAAGAAGGGCGGAATCATAGTAGTTGAAAACGAAAATAACGAGTTAATCCCAACCCGTACTGTTACGGGTTGGCGAGTATGCATTGATTATAGGAAATTAAATGATGCTACCCGCAAGGATCATTTTCCATTGCCCTTCATTGACCAAATTTTAGAACGTTTATCCGGTCACTCGCACTATTGTTTTCTTGATGGTCTTTCGGAATATTTCCAAATCCCAATTGCGCTTGAAGACCAAGAGAAAACCACCTTCACTTGTTCGTTCGGCACCTTCGCGTATCGAAGAATGTCGTTTGGGCTTTGCAACGCGCCAGCTACATTTCAAAGATGTATGCTGGCAATTTTTAATGAATTAGTTGAGGACGTCATGGAAGTTTTTATGGATGATTTTTCAGTCTATGTCGATTCCTTTAAAAATTGTCTAAAAAATCTTGATCGTGTTCTTCAACGCTGCGAAGACACGAATCTGGGACTCAACTGAGAAAAGTGCCATTTTATGGTCCGCGAGGGATTAGTCCTCGGACATAAGGTTTCTAGTAAAGGGATCGAGGTCGATAGGGCCAAGATCGAAGTTATAGAAAAACTCCCTCCTTCTACTAATATTAAATCTATTAGGAGTTTTTTAGGACATGCGGGTTTCTATAGACGGTTTATTAAAGATTTTTCAAAAATTACAAAACCGTAACGCATATTTTAGAAAAAGAAACCACGTTTATCTTTGATGAAGAATGTTCTAAGGCGTTCATAAAAATTAAAAATGAACTTATCAAATCACCTATTTTAATTCACCAGATTGGTCTCTTCCGTTCGAAATCATGTGCGATGCAAACGATTTTGCCGTAGGTGCGGTCTTGGGCCAAAGGGTGAATAAATACTTTCACCCAATTTATTACGCAAGCAAAACGCTTACATCCGCCCAAGCTAATTATACAACGACGGAAAAAGAACTTCTAGCGATAGTTTTTGCTTTTGATAAATTTCGTTCGTACATAATGCTATAAAAAATTATTGTTTTTACAGATCACTCCGCACTCCGGTACTTGCTAGATAAAGGGGATGCCAAGCCCCGACTATTGAGATTGATCCTACTCTTGCAAGAATTCGATTTGGAGATCCGAGACAAGAAAGGAGCAGAGAACTTGGCGGCCGACCACCTCTCAAGACTGGAGAACCCGGCAGCAGGAGCACTAGTGGAGGCCGAGATAGATGATAATTTCCCTGAAGAGCGCCTCCTCGCCATCGAAAAGGTAACGACTTCTTCCACCCCTTGGTACGCGGATTTGGCCAACTATTTAGTGGCCCGGGTCCTACCAAAAGATTTTTCAAGTCAACAAAAGAAGAAATTCTTTTCGGACTTGAAAAATTATTTTTGGGAGGACCCCTTTTTATTTCGTGTCTGCGCGGACCAAGTGGTAAGAATGTGTATTTCGGGCAAAGAAGGCGTCCAAATTTTGCGGCACTGCCACGAAGGACCAACCGGTGGCCACTATCAAGCAAACCGGACCGCAAGGAAGGTGCTAGAGGCGGGCTTCTACTGGCCCACCTTATTCAAAGATGCTCACACCATTGTGAGTAAATGCGATAGCTGTCAGCGATCAGGTAATATTTCTAACCGGGACGAAATGCCAAAAAATATATTTTTATAATGCGAAATTTTTGATTTATGAGGAATAGATTTCGTAGGTCCTTTACCCTCCTCCTTCAATAATAAATATATTCTTGTTGCGGTCGATTACGTGTCAATGTGGGCAGAAGCACAAGCTTTTCCCACCAACGACGCGAGAGTCGTCGTAGATTTTTTAAAAAAATTATTCTCATGATTTGGCACACCCCGAGCACTAATTAGTGATCGGGGCACACACTTTTGTAACAACCAGCTTGCTAAAATTTTAGCAAAGTATGGAGTTACACATAAAATTTCTACCGCTTATCACCCACAAACGAATGGACAAGTTGAGGTAGTAAATCGTGAATTAAAAAGAATTTTAGAAAAAACTGTGTCCGTTAATAGGAAGGATTGGTCGTTAAAATTGGACGACGCACTATGGGCTTATCGGACAGCGTACAAAACCGCCATCGGATGTACACCGTACCGACCAGTCTATGGAAAAGCGTGTCATTTACCAGTGGAATTAGAGCCCGCGCATTCTGGGCGCTTAAATTTTTAAATCTAGATTTAAACTTAGCCTCCGATCAACGAAAGTTTCAAATTAATGAATTAGACGAATGACGAGCAAACGCCTATGAAAATAATAAATTTTACAAGGAGCGTACTAAGTTTTACCATGACAAAAAAATAAAATTTCCAAAATCTTTTTCACCGGGAGACTTAGTCCTTTTATATAATTCTAGATTAAAACTTTTTCCGGGCAAATTAAAATCCCGATGGTCCGGCCCTTTTATTGTAAAAAAGGTTTGTCCATATGGGACAGTGCTAATAGAACACCCGGATCAAGGCATTTTGAAAGTTAACGGACACCGATTGAAATTATATCATTCCGGCGACCCAGCGCCCGGCAAAATTGAAACGCTTAACCTCACAAACTTGTAGAACGCCACTTAGTCAAGCTACGCGACGGTAAACAAAGCGCTTTTGGGAGGCAACTCAATGTTTTTTTTGTTTAATTTATTTTTGCAGGTTTTATTTTCTGTCCGGCAACCTCGTCTACCGATCAGGGAAGCTCTCTTCACCCTTTAGTTACTTATTCATTTTTCTTTCTTTTTGTTGTTTAATTTATTTCATTTTCTTAAAAAAAAATAAAAAAAAATATTCCTATTTTTATCTTCTTACTTAGTTTTAAACATTTGGGACAATGTTTAATTTTAAGTATAGGGGTGTAGCTTTGCTTTCTTTGAATTTCTATTTATTTAAAAAAATAATAAAAAAAATATATAAATATTTTCTATCTAATAAAAATAAAATTTCTTGGAAAGGACGCTTTGGGTTTGAATTCCCATCATAGCATCTAGTACCTTGCAAACCCTTCACCGGGTAGATCTTGGGAAGTCCAAGAAGAAAAAAAATTTATTTAAATATTTTTTGCTGAATTTTTATACGTACTCATTTGCAAAATCCTTAGTAGATTTGCTTTTGTTTAGTGTAGTAGGGAATTTTTATACTTCATTAGATTTTGAACTTTGGAATAAAATTGTTGACTCATGCACTGTTCCTAGTTAAACGCACGAGTTTGTAGAATTCTATGTCAAATTAACTATTCAGCATAAAATTAGATTTATGTTTTTCTAACTGCGAAAAAAAAACAATTCTTGTTTTACTTTTACCTTGAATCCGGTAGAATCTGTGAATAAATTCAAGTGAGTATGTAGAAGCTTACTAGAGAAATATTACACATTTTTGAACGGAAGGGTATTCTTTCTCGACGGCTAGAACTTGCCTCTAGCGATTCTCGAAGCATTTACATAGGTTTGTCATAGTTTTTAGAAGTGATTTAGGCCACTTTTTGATCGTTTGTGCCTGTTTGCCCACCTTTTTAAATTTTTCATTGCTTAAACACTTTGGGCCTTACCTTATTTCCTTTGCTACCTCCACCTTTCATTTTCACCAAAGCCAAAACATCCAGCCCATGATCACACTAAATATTTGAGATTTGTTAAAATTCTGCAATGGGTTCAATTGTGAAAATAAGGAAATTACAACTTCTTATTCGGAGCTATTATGAAAAAAAAAATTATATGAAAAATTATTGGCCAACTGTGAAAAAAATATATAAAAAGTATTCATGGCCTCATTTTTGAAAAATATGAGAGTTTTGCTTCATAACAACTCTTATGCGAGGTATAAATTTTTGATAATTTTGGGAAACTCTCACCTTGGTTTAGTGTGATCCTTAGCCATCATATTTTATCTTTTTGATTTCTAAATCCAAATCATATACCTAAGCCAAGATTCGCTCCTAATGAAAGCCCTTTTGATCTTTAAGCTATAACATTATACTTGTGTAGTGGAGAGAGTGCGACCGGGCAAGCCTATGGCCATCGTCATTGATGGATTTCTTTGGAGGCTATCCCGAAACTCAATTTTGGGTAATATTGATCTTAGAAAACACGCTACCCGCTCCCTGATTAGCATTCTAGAATTTGCCGAACTTTCAATTTAAAAGTAAAAGCAATTTGTCAATTCGCATTACTGAAAATTATAAGCTAATCATTATGCTGAATAGGTCTTTCAACTAGGATCTCTACACGTAGGCGTAAGACTTCGCGTTTTTATTCCTTGAGTTCAAATTTCTTTTCTAGTATTTAAATTTTTCTACTCCTATGAAAAGTTGTTTGCTCGGGACTAGCAAACGAGTAAGTATGGGGGTGTTTGATGAGTACTTTTTGCACTCATCTTTTAATATAAGTTTAATATATTTTTAATATGAAATTATATAGTTTTTATGCTTCTCTTATTAAAATTATTATCTTTTCAATTTTATAAACTAACTTAAGTTTTTTTGTGTATTTCAAGTTTTTTTGGACGCATTGGACAAAAACTTCAAGTACACGCCCAAGGTCACGGGCGTGACCATGGGCGTGTAACCTGCGCGGTGTTCCAGACCTATTTTCGCCACCACGAGTGCGTTCCGTGAAGAATTCGCCAAGTACACGCCCCAGGTCACGTGCGTGACCAAGGGCGTGACCCAATGTCACGGCCGCGACTCGCCGCACGCATCCAGAATCAGCTTGCCATGTCAATTAAATTTACACGCCCCAGGTCACGGGCGTGACTCAGTGTCACGGGCGTGACTCATTCCGCGCCACTCCCAACTTCTTCCCGCCGAAGATTCCCGCCAGCAGCACGTTTTGAAGGTTACACGCCCTAGGTTACAGGCGTGACCTAGGGCGTGACGCGCCCGAATCGCCTGCGTTAATGCCAGACTGCGCCCTTTCCGCTCCGAGATGATCGCGCGCCTTACACGCCCTTGGTCATGGACGTGACCGAGGGCGTCTACCCAGAATTTTTCAGCTATAAAAAGGCAGCTCCTCCAGATTATTTTGACACATTGTATTGGAGTACAAGCCTCCATTTTCTTGCTTTATTTTTGTGTTAAGTATTCCAGGTTTACTTTTTCTTGCACTTGTAATTTCTCGTTCAATAGTTGTAATCTTTTTCTCTTGAATTAATAAAATTTGTTGTTTTTTCTTCTATCTTGTCCACCTCTCTTTTCGTTAGTTATAATCTTCTAGTCAAAGTACTTTTCTTATTTCAATCAAATCAAAGTTTTATTTGATAGAACAATAGAGATCATCTTGAGTAAGAGTAATCAACACGCTCGGATTTTTATACGACCTTGGTTTTCTATAAGCTTATACTACATCCGACATGGTACACTTGCCGTTGTTGTTTGCAAGCATAGTTTTGCTCATCATCCCCTTAGACACTTGTGCATATTCTATGAATGCATGAACTTCTTATACCTTTGTTTTAAAATCATGTGTGTACGAGTGTCATCATGTAAATCTTTAGCTTGGCATGTGTGCTTATGCAATGCAATGTAATGTATGTTGTGTTATGCATTCTAATAAAAGCCTTAATGCATGTTATGAGCGGCGTACCCATGAAAATGCATGTTATGAGAGGCGTACCCATGAAATATTATGCATCCCGTACTACATAATATCTCATGCAATGAAAGTAAAAATCTAATGAACATCCAAGTGATGATTGTTATGCATACCATACTGCATAATAGTCACATGTTGCCTCCTATGAGGATCCATATACAACCACATATTATGCATCCCATAATACATAATATGCCCAGTATACTTCTTATCATGCTTATGAGTGTAGTGTTCGTGCTTCAGCGAAGACGTACTGATGACACATCGGTGTGTGTATGCAATTAAACCAAACAACTAAACTATATCAGAATTAGTCGCTCGACCAACTTGTCGAACAAACCTCCCTCTGATACCAACTGTCACAACCCGCATTTTCTCTGTATTAAATAGTATGTCAGAGCAAGAGAAAATATGCGTCGTGATGCCACGCCGAGTAGGGGGCAACTACATGCGCTTAGGCAAAACCTACTCCTATTACTTATCATAGAAAACCATGAATTTATAAATTAAAAACATGAGTTAAATTTAGTATATTAACCGTGTCCCTCGGTTTAGTGGGTCAACTAACCCACGAATAACGGTGTAAATAGAAATACTCAGAGGAAAATACTTAGTCTTATACACTTATTACCCTATATGAACATACCATCCAATGATACAACATGTTGTGCAGATCTCTAGGTTTAGTATGAAAAGACATTTTTATAACCTTTAAAATAAAGTGATATTCATTTTGAAAAGGCGTTATGAAGTAATGATATAAGTCTGTTATACTTAAAATACCTAACATGCAACCTAGCATAAAACCTCCCAGAGAGCAAGTAAACTACCATAAAGCAGCAAGAACAATTAGCAACTAGCAAAGTGTCCAAAATCAACACCACCCTGTGGGTGTCAACAACCTGACACAAACCCACAGACCACAAAAGCATGTTTGAACTATATTAAAAACAAAACCACGAACAACTACCTCACAACGGTGAGGTGAAACAGTCACAGCTACTACTGCAACACCGAAAACACCAGCTCTAGCTCCATTGACCGCTACTACTCCGAACCTGAGGCATTCACAAGAGAGAACGCCTCAGCAAGAAAGTACAAGTGGCGGCAGAAAAACAAAGCAAGTAAAAACAACGGTCAATAGGGGTACCAACCCAAGACCGGCTAAACAAAAGAGGCAGTACATTAATAAGAAAGCTGAGTAATAACAGACAGAAACGTACGTAAAAATTCACGTAATACCTGACTACAGCAGGTGCGGAAAAAGGTAAGGGCTTGCCAACTATAAAAGTGAGCACTTCAATGATGTTATACATTCTAAAACGATTAGCAAAAACTAACACCGGTAAACATCCGGTGACTGTGGGGGGAATACCTCCGCCAGCACATGTAACATCCCTAGTCCTGCTAGACCCATTGAAAATTTTAGGGCATAGGGGTGAGGTGAGTGGCCACTAGGGCCTTAGGCTAGGGTGGAAATGGCTAAGTGCACACCAAAGCTCAAAAACCAACCTAGCCCTAAGCCCTTCAATTAGGTCAATCGACCCTCAATTGTCCAATTTGACCTCACATATGTTGCCCTAACCACTAAGGGAGACCAATAGGATGGAAATTGCACTTGGGTGGGACCCAATTGCATGAAGTTGACCAAAGTCAAACTTTACCTAATTTTGGTCAAACCTTTCCCCCTTTGATTTAAATTGAACCAATTGGGACCCCCACCATGGACCAACCAATGTTGGGTGATGTCAAGGGACCCATGACCCCCATGTGGGGTCAACCCACTCACCTTGTTGACCAAAGTCACCCATGGTCAACATAGCCCATTAAGGGGAATTCTAAGCCTAATTTGAATGGAACCCAACCCCCCCATCATCTAATCAATCACTTATGGACTTAGGACATGTCCATATCAGCCTTATACTGAGCTCAAACCTTAGGTTTGATTAACCAAAGGAGAGGGGGACCAAAAGTGATTAAAAAGCATAAAGCAAAAAGCAAACCCCCCCTCTAACATTCCACCTCCAATCAGCCTAGGGGCCAGCCCTGATTGCTGATGATCTGGGCTTGACCCAGAGGGATGCAGGAGGCCAGCAGGTGCAGGAGGGTGGCAGCAAGGAGCTGCCCGAGAAAGCTAGATTTCAAAACCGGCTATAGAGGCCTCCCCACCTCATTCCAGCCACACCATCAGCTTTAGAAGGGAGAGAGCAGTCGGGAATGACACCTGGAGCAAGGCTAGAGCCTAAGAATCGAGATCGGGAGCGGGGTCACCGGAGCAAAGTATAACCATGGTGAACCGTCGCCGGAGCCGCCGCCACGCCCCAATCACGATTCATTTCTCCTCCCCTCCCCCTTGCTAGCTTCCTATCACAAAACGAAGAAGGATCGGGCTCAATTGAGCCTGAATCCACTCCTTAAATCCATGAAATTCGTCTTGAAACGGGAAGCCTAGGATCGCTGGAAACCGACGCCTCCGGCCGCCAGTCGCCGGTGGATGGTAGCCCCGACCACCACGAAGGTGTCAGTGGTGTTGGCCGGCGGTGGTGGTGGCTGGATCGCCGGCAAACTCGATCGCAAAATCGCCCAGCGCGGTTCAATATCAGCC
Source organism: Dactylorhiza incarnata (assembly GCA_033032865.1). Lineage (NCBI taxonomy): Eukaryota > Viridiplantae > Streptophyta > Magnoliopsida > Asparagales > Orchidaceae > Dactylorhiza > Dactylorhiza incarnata. The sequence goes on along the minus strand of JAWHQI010000084.1, from coordinate 3,453,295 downwards.
ATTGGCTGGAGGAGGAAGATGAGCCGGCTACCGCTAGATCTGCTTTAAGATGCGTGCGCGCCTCTTTTCTTTAATTAAATTAATTCAAACTCTTGGATTTTCTGCCCTTATTTATCCAGCCACTTCTATAATTAATTAGGGTCCCTAAATGACTGAATTAGAAAATGTGCCCAACATGAAAGTTGTAGGCCTTGACCTTACCTTTCATTAGGGCTTAAGTTCAGGTCATTTGGTGACCCACAGCTCCCTGGGTAGCTGTTTTACTAGGACTGGTCCTACACTAGGTCAGTCCACTAAAATAATTATCTAGCCTAGACCTCTCAAGCTATGAAGCTGAGATTTTAACCATGGGTAGGTATACCATAGGGGCACCCTCTGCCCAAAGATCAGCCCTTGATGGGCACTTTTACCTATAGTTTTTGTGGTGTTTAAGATATTTAAATAATGTTGATTTTTAGAGCATATGAAGTCCTAATGACACCAAATTTTGGTGGCATGCTCTTTAGTACATGAGTAGTGCCTGCCTGAATTTTCACTCCATTTGGAGTTGATTTGTTTTGGAAAATGGGAAACCCTAATGAGGGCCCTTAAAGCTCAAATTAGGGTTTAGGCCATATGAGGAGTTGAGTGAGTTTGCCTCCTCCAATCTGGATGATTATGTAGGTAATGATATATAATTGTATGTGACACCCCCTAATGGAGCATTTGGAGCCATTAGGGTGGTGTGTATTAAAACCCTAAGGGTAAACCCTTAAGGTTGCAAATTAGGGCTTGTGAAGGACATAGGACCAAATGTCCTTGTCTTGGCTCAGAACTTGGTAGACATGTTTGTAGGAGAATTCATTGGCTTAGATAATTTAATGGGAATTTTTAGAGTCGTTTTTTGTATTTTTATCCTATTAAATGAAATTGCCACTATTTCCTTAAATAAATAAAATGCATGGTTAGATGACCTTGTATGGCTTGGATATTTTAACAGTGGCTGAATTGGGATGAAAATAGGCTATGGTAATTTTAGTAGGATTTATTGAAGTGTTATTTCTTAAGGAGGAAGTTTTAAGTGCTTACTAGCTTAGATGAATTTAATTATGAAAAATGTCAAATCATTGGGAAAAATTATGAAACTTGGTTATCTGTCATATTTTGTTTATATATGCCCATGATAATTATTTGGAAGCCTGTGGGTTTGTATTTCATGTACTTCATGTAGAAATTGGTATTTACTACACTTGGATGTTAAATCATTTTAATTAGTCAAATCATATGGTGATGATATAAATATTAGGCAGAGGACTCTATACCCCCATTTGAACTCTTGGTAATTTTTATAGAATTTTCAGATGTGAAATATTATTTTTCCTAATTATAGTGACATTTTGGTAATTATACAACTATGAGGATTTAGTAGGCTACATGACATTCTAGGGTCATGAAACTCAGTAAACTACCTTGATATGAAATATTACCTTACTGATAATTTTCATGTAGCTTGTAGAAGTATTTTGAGGATAGATCATGTGTAAATTGACCTAAGGCCTTAACTACTTTAAATAATAATAAATACCAAATTAATATGGAAAATTATGGAAATTGGAACATACCTTATTAAGGTCAGTGGGAGCCTAGTATAATTATACCAAACCCTGGTGATGAGTTTTTAGAAGGATCTCCTTTTGAGGCTTGAGGTTAGTTCAACCTAGTGGTCTGCGATTAGTAAAAACACTAGGTTAGTTCAACCTAGTGGTTATTCCCATTTAGTAATTGAGTATAGCTCACAATGATTCAAGGAGGGTCAAGCCTCGGGTTGACAGTGAGACGGTGCTAGGGTTAGTGCATGAGGGTGGAGGTACGTCCAACCCAATTGGGTGGGACGGGTGTTGAGCTAAGTTACTTTAATTATATGAAATAATGAGGGGTGAACTAAAGGTTAATCACCAACTATAGTAATTGTCTTGAGAAAGAGGATGGTGGGGTTGAGCCCATTAAAACCTTAGTACCGTTGGGGGCCCCTTTACGGGGTATACCGCGGGAAGTCCAAGATTCACCCTAAATATAATACTAACTAAATTGTAGGCAAGAGTAGCCTAATTAGGTCAGCAAACTAGTATGGATCTCCTTCGAGGAGGAGATGGGTTGGATCAACTTGTGTGTTAGTCCCTGAGCCGGAAGCTCGGGTAGACTTAATAACACCTGTTACTTATACAACTAGTGGCGAGTCTTCGGTACTAGGCTAGTCGTGTCACCGACAGTAGTACGTTGACTCAGGTGAGGGTGAGGTTTAGAGGGCCGGTAAGTTTGAGTACCGCGATCTGGAGGACAATCCCTAATAACCCACCCCGACCTTAAAGTTTGGTGGATTCCAGCAAGAGTACGCAGGAGCTCCGCTGTTGTGTTCTTAGCGTTGAGGCGTACGTGAGGTCTAGGCTTGGTAGTGAGCATACCCGCCTAGGATGTGGAGTGCTCGATCCACTGCCACCGTGAGCCATGACGGTCGGTACCCGAAAGGTTGGCTTCCTTTCTAACAAAGTGGGAACTATAAAGGTCTGTGCGCATAGAGTCGTGTGGGTGAGTCACATTGCATAAACACATTAAGTCATCATAAGCATAGCATAGCATAACATACACATTAGCATCCCCCATCATATAAATTAGTATGGGCTCTTTTATATGATGGGTTACCTGGACATCTTAACTTATATGTCGTATGGGCGTTCATATAAGTTAAGGTACGAATTTGTGATGGTAGATTAGTTTTACTTACTGCACCGCATTTTTTTATTACTGGTTTACTTCACGCTCTACTTTATTGCCATTTATTTGCACTATACTGCTAGCTAGTTTTACCGCTTTTTCTATACTTGCTAGATTAGTGCCATGTCACATCTTTCCTTGTTTACCCCTTGTTGTCCTCCGCTTCTTCCTCCCGCTCGGTTCCTAGGAGTCGTGGAGGGAGGCGAGGACAAAACGACTTAGTCTTTATGACTAACGGTCGGATGTGGCCGTAACAGGAGTCCGAGGAGATGGAGCTGTCCCGCGCGCAGCTGGACGAGATGGCAGGACCTGAGCAGCGGATGCAGCGCACTACCACGACGCCACAGGTTGATGACTAAACAGTTAGCTTTCAGTTTTGAGAGTTTGTAGTTTCCGAATGTTGAAGAGAGAGTACTCATTTTTGGATATGTATCGGGCTTAAGCCCCTTTTGCTTGTTCTGTCTCTTTTTGGACATTTCTATTTTCATTATATATCTATATGATGTCGTGACATGTGGACATGCCTTTACCTCTGTACTTACTTTTGGCATATATTTACTTATGATCGTATAACCGGCAGAGTCGGTGCTGAGCGGGGTTAGCCAACCCGGGTGTTGGTGACACCGCAAGGCAGCGATTCTGGGCGAATATCCACCTCAACCGTGCGATGCGGAAGAGGTTCGAGTTTTCATGTACCCGAACGGGTTTTGAGAAAAGAGATCTTACAAATGGTATCAGAGAACGAACGATCATAAGAGAACAGCCCACAACATACTGGGTCACCCCGCTCGAGTGTAGTTTGCGGACAAACTATGCAGCGGAAGCTATGGTGTGCCCATATATGAAATTACATAAAACAGTCCACTAAGCAACAACTTAGGTCAAATTTTGACTTACTTAGACAATTTAGTGACGCATCCTAGTCTAAAGAGCGACCTCGGGTCTAGATTTGGCTGAAGGTTAAGGATACCCAACGTAACTAAAGAAAGAAGTTAGTATAAGTCTAGACGTTGAGACTTTCACGCTAAAGATTACGCTTTACTACCAAGTGGTAGGACCATCTCGAGGAGATTGGGTGTCTGTAGCATTTTTTTAGAGTAATAGAAGACCCATAAGCATAACACCCTTACCATAACTTGATACTTCCCTTTACAGTACGTTGAGGCAACCACCATAAAATATCAGAGGTCGAATTGGAATTTGAATTTTTTTTGAAAAAGCCCCCCCTTGCCTAGTTAATCATATAGGGAACTCGGAAAAGTTAGCAAAACTTATAACATTGGGAGACTAAGTCTTATCATAACAATATGCCTCAGGGTGGAACACCAAGTCAGAGAATATACACCCTAAAGTTTATGTCCGTATGTAAGATGATTATACCGTAGAAGTATTGAAGAGACTTAGCCCAAATCGGTAGGGGCTTATCCTTTTGTTTATTGGGCCAATAAAATACCGACTTGGATTGCCCCTAGACTTTATTTAGAAAATGTTGTGACTTTTACTTAGTAATCTCGAGGTTTGGAGTATTCAATGATACTCGGGGAAATGGCCAGATCTTATTCATACACTTTGGGTTTGTGGACCAACCCTCCTTAGAAGTTGAGACCCTTGGAGAATTACTTCACCTTAAATAGTGAGGATTGTTTATACCAAGTTGTGACCGCTATAGTTATACTGGCAAGTTAGGTGAATGGCGCATTTCAAGTGTGAGCGTGTACTCATCTTATTGCTCCAAGGCTAAATCTAAGTCGTCAAAAGTGATTAACTTGTTAATCATTTGGATATACGTAAAGGGTTGTCCAGTGTATGGGCATAAGACTCTTGGAATCAAGAAAGTCAGTTAAGAATTTAGGGAATTGCTCTAACTTCCTGATCCAAACAATGTTGTTTTGTTGTTTATAAGGACGTTTGGTTAACAAGCTCTTACCGGTCACAAGGGAAAAACGTCATAAACGGCAAATTCAGTGCAAGACCAAGTAAGATTTAGAATGGATAGAAGTAAGACTAGGCTGTAAGTTCTCATAACCATAAGAAATAATCAGTTTATCGTAACAAACTTACAAGTGTATTGTTGTAGATACACCTTCTTAACCTCGAGACATCGATTTGTAGAGTTATCAGAACAATTAATAAACATTGACGTCCGAACAAATGTCTCGATTAAGTCAAGTACTGAAAAACAAGAAGAATGCCAGGTTTAGTAGCTTGGGATAGAGGTGTCACATCGTGAAATTTTGAAGATTGGAATCAAGTTTTCGCAAGTTAAAAAATTACAACTAGAGCTTCTTACACTTCAGGGATTTCAAAGGTAATTTTCAGATAGTATTTTTAATTAAAAATTCAAGCCCTCTCCTTGGTGTAAATTTAGTTAAGATCATTTTACTCGTGGAGTTGGTTTATGCATAACCCGAGAGCTTAGGAAGGTGACTCTTTGGATCTTATAATATGATGATAAAACTATTTAGGGCTAAGGTGGAGGATCTTACTATGTTCGGATCTCAGAAAAAATGACAACGACCATCATGTACTAAAATGTTGAGGATTTGAGAGTTAAAACAAATGGTTAGTTGTTGTTACTATCAACTCCCGCTTGAAATTATTAATATTACTTGATGATATTTATCAACGTAATATTGGACGACACAGCTAAGAGAAGGGTCGTTATGATGAATCCTTTAATTCATAATTTATAGCTTAAGTGAGATGAGACTATTTAACTTTGGAAGTTTAGTCCACTCGATATTGGAAATCTAAAGTGAAATTTGACGAATGATATATTGAAGATATATAATTTACATACAATCCTCCGATCTTAAGAACCAGAACTTACACTTTCTCCAAAAAAAAATTATAAATGGTGAAACTTCTCGAGGATTAATGGGCTTTAATGAGACACCCTTCATGTTGAAATCAATTGTGTCAAAACATGTCATGATAGAAAGGGTTTTACCCTCGTGAGTTATGAACCAAGTGAATATGGAAAGTAGTTGGGAGTCATTTCACGAACATTAGTTTTAAACTACAGACGTTATGTTCCTCAAAGAAAAACATGGAGGATATTTACATTTTTTTAACGTGAGGAAGCGTTAACCTCATGTAGCATTCGTAGAACATAAGAGACTTCTGGTCCAAGTGTAATCAAGATTTATGTTATTATTCTGTAGCTGATAAACCTGACCTTATATCCGCTGAGTCAGAAACGGTTTATCAGCAGAGACCTCATATGTTAAGGGATAAGGTCTCATGGCGTAGGTGGTGTTGAACACCTACGTGCAAGGGAATCGTATAGTGAAGAATCAAAATAGACAATGACGGTCGGCTAAACGATCGCGTCCTGGCTAATCGGTTTTTGAGCAGAGTATTATGTAAGCATGGTTCGTGAATACAACCTTAGGAAGTTAAGTTGAATTCGAAGGATTTATGTGCCATCCAGCACGGCATGATAGTATAAATTAACTCTGTAGGATCTTATGTATTTCAGATAGATCCTCCTCCAGGGGGTGTAGTGATTTTGATAACACCCACACCTGGTTAAATTGTTTTGATTTCAAAGTGTCTATTTCCTATTTATTACCGGGATGGAGCAAAGTAGAACCCGCATTGTGATTAGTGACACGATGGTCTGAGCGGCGGGATAAACCTTCAATTAACCCCTGGTAAGATTATTGCCGACAATCTTAGCTAAGAATAGTAGAAGTGCAATGAGAGATCTTGGTAAAGACTGTTGCTCCAGTTTGAGCTCTCATATAGCAATAAGTCATCAGGCTAATACCGACAAGACGCTGTGCGCAGCCTCGTATGGGAGAAAGTGTTACACACCGCTTTCTTGGATTCAGAACAAGGACCCGAAGTTTTTAGGGTCAGATTGCATAAAAGAGACGGATACGCGGGCACGATCGATTCAGGATCGGATGTTGGAGGCCCAAGGTAGGGAGGCGAAGTTTTTATGATGCGAGGCATCATATAATAGAGGTCCGAGTTCTTCCGTGGAAGGAGATTCCGATGTCCGATTATTATAGTTCAATCATGGGCAAGAGGAGCATAACTGGGTGCCCTTGGACTTCATGCAACAACGTTTCCCGGAACTCGTCACTTCAAGTACAAATTAAACGTCTTTGAAATCCTTTATTCTTATAAGTACTTACAACCCGTAGACCCGAACCTAAATTTTGAGGACGAAATACTTCTTTTGTTTATTGAGATTTGTAACATCCCCAGTCCTGCTAGACCCATTGGAAATGTGAGGGCATATGGGTGAGGTGAGTGGCCACTAGGGCCTTAGGCTAGGGTGGAAATGGCGAAGTGCACACCAAAGCTCAAAAACCAACCTAGACCTAAGCCTTTCAATTAGGCCAATTGACCCTCAATTGTCCAATTTAACCTCACATATGTTGCCCTAACCACTAAGGGAGACCAATAGGATGGAAATTGCACTTGGGTGGGACCCAATTGCATGAAGTTGACAAAGTCAAACTTTACCTAATTTTGGTCAAATCTTTCCCCTTTGATTTAAATTGAACCAATTGGGACCCCACCATGGACCAACCAATGTTGGGTGATGTCAAGGGACCCGTGACCCCCATGTGGGGACAACCCACTCACCTTGTTGACCAAAGTCAACCATGGTCAACATAGCCCATTAAGGGGAATTCTAAGCCTAATTTGAATGGAACCCAACCCCCCATCATCTAATCAATCATTTATGGACTTAGGACATGCCCATATCAGCCTTAGACTGAGCTCAAACCTTAGGTTTGATTAACCAAAGGAGAGGGAGACCAAAAGTGATTAAAAAGCATAAAGCTAAAAGAGAAAAGCAAAAAACAACCCCCCCCCCCCCCCCTCTAACACTCCACCTCCAATCAGCCTAGGGGCCAGCCCTGATTGCTGATGATCTGGGATTGACCCAGAGGGAAGCAGGAGGCCAGCAGGTGCAGGAGGGTGGCAGCAAGGAGCTGCCCGAGAAAGCTAGATTTCAAAACCGGCTATAGAGGCCTCCCCACCTCATTCCAGCCACACCATCAGCTTCAGAAGGGAGAAAGCAGTCGGGAACGACACCTGGAGCAAGGCTAGAGACGAAGAATCGAGATCGGGAGCGGGGTCGCCGGAGCAAAGCATAACCATTGTGAACCGTCGCCGGAGCCGCCGCCACGCCCCAATCACGGTTCGTTTCTCCTCCCCTCCCCCCATGCTAGCTTCCTATCACAAAACGAAGAAGGATCGGGCTCAATTGAGCCCGAATCCACTCCTTAAATCCATGAAATTTGGCTCGAAATGGGAAGCCTGGGATCGCCGGAAACCGCCGCCTCCAGCCGCCAGTCGCCGGTGGATGGTAGCCCCGACCACCACGAAGGTGTCGGTGGTGTTGGCCGGCGGTGGTGGTGGATGGATCACCGGCAAACTCGATCGCAAAATCGCCCAGCGCGGTTCAATCTCAGCCATTGGCTGGAGGAGGAAGACGAGCCGGCTACCGCTAGATCTGCTTTAAGATGCGCGCACGCCTCTTTTCTTTAATTAAATTAATTCAAACTCTTGGATTTTCTACCCTTATTTATCCAGCCACTTCTATAATTAATTAGGGTCCCTTAATGACTGAATTAGAAAAAGTTCCCAACATGAAAGTTGTAGGCCTTGACCTTAGCTTTCATTAGGGCTTGAGTTCAAGTCATTTGGTGACCCACAGCTCCCTGGGGAGCTGTTTTACTAGGACTGCTCCTACACTAGGTCAGTCCACTAAAATAATTATCTAGCCTAGACCTCTCAAGCTATGAAGCTGAGATTTTAACCATGGGTAGGTATACCCTAGGGGCACCCTCTGCCCAAAGATCAGCCCTTGATGGGCACTTTTGTAAGATCCCCCACTCAAAACACACGACACGGCCGAGGGGATTCTTATGCCCAGGGCAACCGCCTTGCGGGAGCGCCAACACACGAGCTAGCCTCCCCCACAAGACGACTATCCTGCCGGCCAAACCATCTGAACATCGCCAACCCATCAATAATATAAAATCAAGAAGCCATATAAATAAATTCACATAAGTAAGAGTCCAAAAGTACTAAACACAAGAAGCTCTGAGAGCTCCTGCAAAAGTATCAGAGTAACAAGGTAAATGCCCCAAGGGCTACATCTCAAACTGTGCTCACATCTGTCACCGACGGTAGCGAGGGTATCGTGGACTCTGGCGCTGTCGTCCTTGCCTGGCTATTCTCCTCCAGCGTCGCCCGCTGCTGCTCCAGGAGGCGCTCCTAAAAAGAAGGACGTAGCAATCGTTAGTCATAAAGACTAAGTGACTTCACATCCGCTCCCCCGGCGACTCCAAGGCACCGGGCGATAGAAAAGGAAGACAAACTGCAATATAAGCAATAATATACAAAGCAGGTAGCATGAATGGTTGTTCATATATGTCGGTTGTATAAGTACCCAAGTACTTGCAATAATTCTAACTAACGGGTACAAAAATAACAGTGGTTATATAAGCAAGTACGAGTAACAAGAAAGCATGAGCAGAGTATCACAGAACCGAATTTGAACTTAACTTATAAGGATGCTCATACAAGCTTATAAGTTAAGGATCTGAACATGAAAATAACTCATCATATAAAGGTGCCCATACAAGTTTATATGATGAGGATCCAATGCGGTGCAATGCAATGATTATGAATGATGAATGCAATGCAATGATTATGATATGATGACTCACACATGCATATTTTGCTATGTCGACATAGACCTTTAGTTCTCGCTTTTTGAGAGGTAGCTAACCGCTCAGGCATCTCCCGTCGTGGCCAGACGAAGACAGTGGAACGAGCTCCTCCACTACTAGGAGGGTATGAACACTACCAGTCCTAGGTCTCTGTACGCCTCGACGCTAAGAACACACAGCGGAGACCCTGCGTACTGCTCGACGCTAAGAACACACAGTGAAGCCTTCACGGACACAGAAAGGGGACTTGGGGCAGGTGAGCACCAAGTGTCCAACCCAACCGGTCTAGAGTCTAACTGCCGGCTTCTGTCAGTGTCACGACCAACAAGCCCGTAGACCCGCCACAAGTAATCCTTCCCAGCGGGGTCCAACTTACTTTATGATATCAACCTTCTATTTTTTTCAAGATAACACTTAGTTCTTCCAACCGACTTGGTTGTTCATTTTTAGTCTCTAACTGAGTTCCGCAACATAATATTTTAAGACAATATATTTAATTAAGAACCCATAACAAACCGAGCCTTGCTAAAACTTCTACCGTATTTCCGCTAGCTTGTTATGGCCATTCTCACCAAATATTAGCCCCGTCGGCATTCCCAATTATTATTTACGGAGCAACGCGGGAAAGATCTATGATTGGCAAAATGACAACAAGTATCCTCCCAAAACTCATGAAACTCAACAGAGGTCAGCACAATATCATCAATTTGATTTCTACCAATTGTTAAGAGCATCAGTCCAGTATTATAAGAGATATCCCAAAAATATCGCAATTCAAGCTACAACGGCGCTGATTAACAAAACTGAGTTTCTAGGAGTTCTACTCCACCCCAAATTATGTGCCACCCCATTTTGGAAAGCTCTCACCAAGGGCTACAACATTCATGTTGAGTCCTAAACCCAGATCCAAGCGGCTCCTACCTAAAACCAAGTGCAAAGTTATGAAATGAAAACTTCTTTAGCAAGGGGGCTATCATCACATTTATCACACAATTATATGATTAAAATCCTAATTAACAGAGGATTATTCATCATCTTCCCCAAACAAAATTAGGTCATTTCAACTTCTAAAAATCCCTAAATAATCATTCCCCTCACTCTCCCTCAACGACCATGGGTTTGCCCCAAATCAAATCCCATCTCTTCCTCTTGAAGAGAAGAAATGATTCCTAGAACCTCGCGGCGAACGGTGCCCTAACTTTGAGGTTCCGGCTTGGTCTTTCTAAGGAAACTCCATTAAAGCTCACACGAGAAGCTCTCTTGAGCCTTCATCTCTCCTATTGTGATCTAAGACGCTAGCACCAAGGGAGAGGGGTCGGAAGTCACCTGATTTTTGGCCGACGATCGCGGTTGTCTCCTCGGCGGCATGGCGGCGGTTGGACGAGCTGAAATCCTCCTCCAAGCTTGCTCCTTCAAAACCCTAGGTCAAAACCTTGAGGGGAGGTTGGAAAATGAAGAGGAAGTAAAAGAAGAAGTAGAAGAGAGGAAGGAGAAGATGAACAATCCCATCTGATTGGGAGGGTTCAACTCTTTAGGGAGAATGAAGTAGTGGGATTAGTTTAGGGTTGCATTAATGGTAAACCTATCCCCAAGCATAATCTTGAAACTCTACCAATAAATGTCAGCTTCCTATTGGTCCTAAACTCTACCAGGAGCTTTATCCTATGCATTTTAAGCCACCACCAAATAGAAATCCCATGACTCTTACACGGCCGCTAGCGCCGGCGGTAGCACTACCGCCGGGCGCTATCCCTTCTCAGCCATCTCAAAGGCACCGCTGAGACAATTCGGTCGTCTCGACGGCCGCTGAGACGATTCGCTAGCGCCGGCGGTAGCGATACTGCCAGGCGCTAGCGACAGAGATCAAAATATAGCAGTTTTGTTTTTTAATCCTAGTGAGCTACACAGACCTCCAGAAAATGTACAACCAGTCGTTGGAAAAGGTATTTTTGAGGGCTACAACCTCCACGTTGAGCCCGAGGTCTGAATCCTGCTGGGTCATGCCTAAAAAGTGCCTTGAACCCAGCTGCGCGCCTTACCCAGATTCAGAATCTAATAAATTTCTAGTTCATGCAACTCTAAGTGACACATGCACCCGAGGGGTCTAGCGCGGACGGGGATGTTACAAATCCTATAAACAAAAAAATTAATTTCGTCACCGAAATTTGAGTTTAGGGCTACGGTATTGAAACAAAGTATGACAACCTAGTTTAGGTCATACTTGGGGAAAATAATCCCGGGTAATGCTGCTACATAAGGTCCATCGGCTCCCAAGTATATTCCTCCCGTCCATGGTTGGACCACATAACTTTCACCAACGGAACCCTCTTTCTTCGCAGCACTCTGATCTCGGTGTCTACTATCCGCATAGGCTCCAGTCGGACAGACCTGTCGGTTTCCACAGAACCAGACGTAGCTACAACATGCTGATCAGGGCGAAGCAAAGCCCTCCGAAGAGAGGACACATGGAAAACGTCATGTAAATTCTCTAACTCCGACGGTAACATCAAACGATAAGCTAAGGGGCCAATCCGCTCCAGGATGCTATAAGGCCCCATAAAACGATGGCTGAGCTTCTTCCTTCCCCGAACCCGAGACACACCGTACATCGGTCTGATCTTCAAGAGCACCTTGTCTCCAACATGGAATTCCACTGCCCTGTGCTTTTTGTCATAATATTTTGCCTGTCGGCTCTGCGCTTCAAGCATGCGGTCTCGAATCAGTCTGACCATTTCATCGGCATCATCGATGAATTTCACCCCTAACGCCTTCGGGTCCTCATCTTGGACCCATGACAAAGGTGTCCTGCACCTTCTTCCATATAATGCTGCATAAGGAGCCATGTCGATGCTCGCCTGATAACTGTTATTATAAGAGAACTCTACCAAGGGCAGAAGTCTCTCCCATGGTTCTCCTCGATCCAAAACACAAAGGCGCAACAAATCTTCTAAGGTCCTGATCGTCCGCTCTGACTGGCCATCCGTCTGAGGGTGGAAGGCCATGCTAAAAGTCAAACGTGAGCCCAAATAAGCTTGCACTGCTTTCCATTCCTTGGAGGTGAAGCGACCGTCACGGTCCGAAACAATAGTTTTGGGCACTCCATGATAACGAACAAACTGCTCGACGAAGAGTCTCACCAACACGTCAACATGTGTATCCTTCCTCATCGGTATAAACCTCGCGACCTTCGTCAGACGATCCACAACCACCCATACAGAGTCATTCCCGGAGCAGGAACGAGGTAGCCCGTGAACGAAATCCATGGATATATCTTCAAACTTCCACTCGGGAATGGACAACGGCTGCAACAACCCAGCCGGGCTTCTACACTCCGCCTTTACCTCCTGGCACGCCTCGCAGTGAGTGACAAAATAGGTGATATCCCGCTTCATCCCTGGCCAAAACATCGTCCTCCGCAAATCGGTATACATCTTGACAATCCCGGGATGCACCGAATATTTAGTGCAGTGAGCCTCCTTCATTATGTCTTCTCGAATCCCTCCTCCCGCGGGTATGTATAACCTGCCATGAAAATGAACAAGATCCTCCTGCATGGTGTACTCTCTCGCAGATCCAGCCTCCACTGCTCGAAGTATAGATTCTAGGGCAGCATCCTTCCTTTGCTCTGCTTGGATGCGATGTCGAATATCACAAACTATGCTCATCGCGGTCAGGTACTCTGCGAAAACCTCTGGATCGGCTCTAGACACGAGCGTGATCTGCATCTCCTCGAGCATCCTTACCAACTCTATGGCCATCAATCGTGACTCTGGGCTGGATGTCCTCCTGCTCAGTGCATCAGCCACCGAATTTCCCTTCCCTGGGTGGTAGTTTAGCGTGTAATCATAGTCGCACAAAAACTCAATCCACCGTCGCTGCCTTAAATTTAGATCCTTCTGAGTGTGTATATACTTCAAGTTTTTGTGATCGGTGAATATCTCGCAGTGAACACCATATAAATAATGCCTCCAAATCTTCAAGGCAAAAATCACTGCAACCAGCTCCAGATCATGCACCGGATAGTTCACTTCATGCTTCTTAAGCTGCCTTGAAGCATAAGCAATCACGTGCCCGTGCTGCATCAGTACAGCACCCATCCCCTGAAAAGATGCATCATTGTAAACCTGAAATCCTTCCTTCCCAGACGGAAGAGCAAGGATCGGGGCTGAGGTAAGGCGATCCTTCAGCTCCTGGAATGCGGCCTCGCACTTAGGTGACCACACGAATGACACCTCCTTCTTGGTCAGCGCAGTGAGTGGAAGAGCGATCTTCGAGAACCCCTCGACAAACTTGCGGTAGTACCCGGCAAGTCCCAAAAAGTTGCGCACATCTGCTACTTACTTCAAAGGTTGCCACTCCTTCACCGCGTGAACCTTAGCAGGGTCCACGGCCAATCCTGCCCCACTGATGACATGACCCAAGAAGGCAACCTTCCGGAGCCAGAACTCGCACTTGCCGAACTTGGCGAACAACTGATGCTCCCTCAGCTTTGCTAACACCAACTCCAGATGCGTCCAATGGTCCAACATCGACTTTGAATAAACTAGGATGTCGTCGATGAATACAATCACGAAGTCGTCCAGATAAGGCTCAAACACCCTGTTCATCAGGCTCATAAATGCAGAGGGGGCATTGGTGAGCCCAAAAGGCATAACCGTAAACTCATATAACCCGTACCTCGAGCTGAAAGCAGTCTTCTGGATGTCCCCCTCCTGAATCCTCAAATGATAATAACCAGAGCGCAAGTCGATCTTAGAGAACCACTGAGCTCCTTCTAACTGATCGAAGAGCTCGTCGATCCGCGGCAGGGGATAAGTGTTTCGGACCGTCAGCCGATTGAGCTCCCGATAATGTACACACAAGCGGAGCGAACTGTCCTTCTTCTTTACGAACAGAACCGGGGCTCCCCAGGGTGACGAACTAGGGCGAACGAACCCTGAGTCCACCAACTCTTGCAATTGTACTCGGAACTCCGCTAGCTCCTTAGGTGCCATTATGTACGGGGCCCGAGAAACAGGATTAGCACCCGGTGCTAGCTTAATCTGGAAGTCTAACTCCCTAGGCGGGGGTAATCCGTGTAGTTTTTCAGGGAAAACATCAGGAAAATCCCGAACTACCGGTACATCCTTCATATCAGCCCCCATCTACTTCATCTCAAAACAGATTATAAACACCTCATCGCCTTGCTCGTGAGACTTTACAACATGTACAAAGGACAACAAGTTCTGAGATACAGATCTTATACCTTCAATTACCACCTCCGAGTCGGCATGCCTCAGCGTGGTCCGCTTTGCCACACAGTCGATCTTCGCGTGATTCCAATGCAACCATGTCATGCCCAAGATTAGATCAAAGTATGGCATCCGCAACACCGTTGCCGGTGTCTCAAATTGCTTCCCACCGATGGATATTACCATGCTGCACTTGGCGGTAGATAGTATCTCCGAGCCATCAGGAAGGCGCACCCTCCTGGGGGCTCCCTCGAAACACTGCACCGCACCCAGTTCACTCACGAACTCCTCCGATACAAACGAATGAGTGGAACCCGTACCGAAAAGAGTAAGGGCTGGCTTACCGCAAATAAGCACGGTACCTGGGGTTTTAAATCATTCACACTTAAGCATAATAGTTATGAAAAGACGAAAGCAAATGCATGATTAACTGTGATGACCTCCTGCGGGTCTCGTTCCTGAGTTAGATCCAAAGCGTATACCTGCTCCTGAGCAGGCCTTGGGTTCCTACCCTGCCGATCTTGGCCTCGACCAAGACCTCTACCCCGCTGCGCCCCCGGGAGAGCCATGGGGCGATTCAGAGCATTTCCTTGCAGCTGCGGGCAGTAGGCCCGAATGTGACCGGGCTGGTGACAATAGTAGCAAACTTCGGCACCTCTTTGCGGCTGAGGCGCTTGATTCTGATGCGGTGGGGGCAATGGTAGCGGCTGTGCTGGCTGCTTTATCCTGAAGTTTGGGCAAAAACGCCCACCATCTCTCCTCCGGTCTCCGCCTCTGCCCCTGGTGTTCCGCCTCCTTCCGAAGCTGGGCCCTGCCTCCATCACGCCCTCTGCGGGCCTCTTTCGCTTAGCCTGGACCCCCAAATGGTCTGCCTCCAACTTTTGCGCCGTCTCTATAATCTGTGCGAGGCTCAAATCAGCGACAAAGAGAAGAGCCTGCCTCAGGGGATCTCGCAATCCATTGTAGAACCGCTTCGCGTACCCACGATCATCTAGATCATAAGAGTCTGCAAATCTAGCCAAGTGCTGAAATTCCCGTTGATACTCCACGACTGTCCTAGATCCCTGCTTCAGCTGCAGGAACCTCTCCTCGAGTTCATCTCGGGCTGTGGAAGAGACAAAATGCTCCAGGAACACGTCTGCAAACTCGTCTCAGCTTATGTCAAGATGGTTACGCCCTTCAAAGGTGGAGCCCATCAAGGACTTCCACCACCTTTTCGCATGAAGATCCAAGGCCGTGACTGCCAACGTGACTGCCATATTGCATGGGCATCGAATCCCTACCAATAACTCCTGCACTGTGTCCAACCATTCCTCTGTCTGAACTGCGGACTCCGTCCCATGATAGGTGGGAGGGGAGAGAGAACGAAAGGTGCTTGACCAATTTGAGTTCGGAGCCTGCGGCTGCACTGGCATCTGCTGAGACCTGAAGGCATCCAGGATTGCCGTCAGGGTCTGCCCCTACTCTGATTGTTGAAAAGGAGTAGGTACAGGAGGCACGGGAGCGGCCGTCACTGGTTCTGAACGTACCGGGATCTTCATGCAAGGTAGATTTTTGGGTTAGGTTGGCTATTTGAAAGAAGATAATAGACCTACTTAATGCGAATTACACATGGGCACACCACCGCTTCCGCTCATTCAGTTTGTCCTCAAACTGAAGAGGTGAGAGGGTGCACCATGCGGGAATGGACTTCTTTATCTCAGGATCGTTGCAAGCTGATACCATTTGTAAGATCCCCCACCCGGAACACACGACACGGCCGAGGGGATTCTTATGGCCAGGACAACCGCCTTGCGGGAGCGCCAACACATGAGCTAGCCTCCCCCACAAGACGACTATCCTACCGGCCAAACCAACTGAACATCGCTAACCCATCAATAATATAAAAGCAAGAATCCATATAAATAAATTCACATAAGTAAGAGTCCAAAAGTACTAAACACAAGAAGCTCCGAGAGCTCCTGTAAAAGTATCAGAGTAACAAGGTAAATGCTCCAAGGGCTACATCTCAAACTATGCTCACATCTGTCACCGACGGTAGCGAGGGTATCGTGGACTTCGGCCCTGTCGTCCTGGCCTGGCTATTCTCCTCCAGCGTCGTGCGCTGCTGCTCTAGGAGGCGCTCCTAAAAAGAAGGACGTAGTAACCGTTAGTCATAAAGACTAAGTGGCTTCACATCCGCTCCCCCGGCGACTCCAAGGCACCGGGCGATAGAAAAGGAAGACAAATTGCAATATAAGCAATAATATACAAAGCAGGTGACATGAATGGTTGTTCATATATGTCGGTTGTATAAGTACCCAAGTACTTGCAATAATTCTAACTAACGGGTACAAAAATAACAGTGGTTATATAAGCAAGTACGAGTAACAAGAAAGCATGAGCAGAGTATCACAGAACCGAATTTGAACTTAACTTATAAGGATGCCCATACAAGCTTATAAGTTAAGGATCTGAACATGAAAATAACTCATCATATAAAGGTGCCCATACAAGTTTATATGATGAGGATCCAATGCGGTGCAATGCAATGATTATGAATGATGAATACAATGCAATGATTATGATATGATGACTCACACATGCATATTTTGCTATGTCGACATAGACCTTTAGTTCTCGCTTTTTGAGAGGTAGCTAACCGCTCAGGCATCTCCCGTCGTGGCCAGACGAAGACAATGGAACGAGCTCCTCCACTACTAGGAGTGTATGAACACTACCAGTCCTAGGCCTCTGTACGCATCGACGCTAAGAACACACAGCGGAGACCCTGCGTACTGCTCGACGCTAAGAACACACAACGGAGCCTTCACGAACACAGAAAGGGGACTTGGGGCAGGTCACGACCAGCAAGCCCGTAGACCCGCCACAAGTAATCCTCCCCAGCGGGGTCCAACTTACTTTATGATATCAACCTTCTATTTTTTTCAAGATAACACTTAGTTCTTCCAACTGACTTGGTTGTTCATTTTTAGTCTCTAACTGAGTTCCGCAGCATAATATTTTACGAAAATATATTTAATTAAGAACCCATAACAAACCGAGCCTTGCTAAAACTTCTACCGTAGTTCCGCTAGCTTGTTATGGCCATTCTCACCAAATATTAGCCCCGTCGGCATTCCCAATTATTATTTACGGAGCAACGCGGGAAAGATCTATGATTGGCAAAATGACAACAAGTATCATCCCAAAACTCATGAAACTCAACAGAGGTCAGCATAATATCATCAATTTGATTTCTACCAATTGTTAAGAGCATCAGACCAGTATTATAAGAGATATCCCAAAAATATCGCAATTCAAGCTACAACGACGCTGATTAACAAAACTGAGCTTCTGGGAGTTCTGCTCCGCCCCAAATTATGTGCCACCCCATTTTGGATAGCTCTCACCAAGGGCTACAACATTCATGTTGAGTCCTAAACCCAGATCCAAGCGGCTCCTACCTAAAATCTGCTCTGAAATCCACAACTATAATCTGGACAGCAAAACAGCACACCTTAACCACAATCCTGATTTCTGGACAGTCCACTCGACTGGACCTATAGGGAGATACAAGTCACTTAAGAAAACGTGTAACCTATCGTCGGAAATCTCTTTCCGAGGGCTACAACATTCATGTTGAGCCCGAAGTCTAATTCCAGTGGGATTAAGCCTAAAAATTGACTTGAACCCAGCTGCGCACAAATTTTCCTTAATAACCAAGTGCAAAGTTATGAAATGAAAACTTCTTTAGCAAGGGGGCTATCATCACATTTATCACATAATTATATGATTAAAATCCTAATTAACAGAGGATTATTCATCATCTTCCCCAAACAAAATTAGGTCATTTCAACTTCTAAAAATCCCTAAATAATCATTCCCCTCACTCTCCCTCAACGACCATGGGTTTGCCCCAAATCAAATCCCATCTCTTCCTCTTGAAGAGAAGAAATGATTCCTAGAACCTCGTGGCGAACGATGCCCTAACTTTGATGTTCCGTCTTGGTCTTCCTAAGGAAACTCTATTAAAGCTCACACGAGAAGCTCTCTTGAGCATTCATCTCTCCTATTGTGATCTAAGACGCTAGCACCAAGGGAGAGGGGTCGGAAGTCACCTGATTTCCGGCCGACGATCGCGGTTGTCTCCTCGGCGGCATGGAGGCGGTTGGACGAGATGAAATCCTCCTCCAAGCTTGCTCCTTCAAAACCCTAGGTCAAAACCTTGAGGGGAGGTTGGAAAATGAAGAGGAAGTAAAAGAAGAAGAAGAAGAGAGGAAGGAGAAGATGAACAATCCCATCTGATTGGGAGGGTTCAGCTCTT
This sequence comes from Dactylorhiza incarnata, assembly GCA_033032865.1. Classification (NCBI taxonomy): domain Eukaryota; kingdom Viridiplantae; phylum Streptophyta; class Magnoliopsida; order Asparagales; family Orchidaceae; genus Dactylorhiza; species Dactylorhiza incarnata. Next base: position 3,434,303 of record JAWHQI010000084.1, on the reverse strand, counting down.
TGGGGAGAATGAAGTAGTGGGATTAGTTTAGGGTTGTATTAATGGTAAACCTATCCTCAAGCATAATCTTGAAACTCTACCAATAAATGTCAGCTTCCTATTGGTCCTAAACTCCACTAGGAGCTTTATCCTATGGATTTTAAGCCCCCACCAAATAGAAATCCTGTGACTCTTACACAGCCGCTAGCGCCGGCGGTAGCACTACCGCCGTGCGCTAGCCCTTCTCAGCCATCTCGACGGCACCGCTGAGACGATTCGGTAATCTCGACGGCCGCTGAGACGATTCGCTAGCGCCGGCGGTAGCGATACCGCCGGGCGCTAGCGACAGAGATCAAAATATAGCAGTTTTGATTTTTACTCCTAGTGAGCTACACAGACCTCCAGAAAACGTACAACCAGTCGTTGGAAAGGTATTTTTGAGTGCTACAATCTCCACGTTGAGCCCGAGGTCTGAATCCTGCTGGGTCATGCCTAAACAGTGCCTTGAACCCAGCTGCGCGCCTTACCCAGATTCGTTATCTAATAAATTTCTAGTTCATGCAACTCTAAGTGACACATGTCACCCGAGGGGTCTAGCGCGGACGGGGATGTTACACTTTTACCTATAGTTTTTGTGGTGTTTAAGATATTTAAATAATGTTGTTTTTTGGAGCATATGAAGTACTAATGACACCAAATTTTGGTGGCATGCTCTTTAGTACATGAGTAGTGCCCGCCTAAATTTTCACTCCATTTGGAGTTGATTTGATTTGGAAAATGGGAAACCCTAATGAGGGCCCTTAAAGCTCAAATTAGGGTTTAGGCCATATGAGGAGTTGAGTGAGTTGGCCTCCTCCAATCTGGATTATTATGTAGGTAATGATATATAATTGTATGTGACACCCCCTAATGGAGCATTTGGAGTCATTAGGGTGGTGCGTCCTAAAACCCTAAGTGTACACCCTTAAGATTGCAAATTAGGGCTTGTGAAGGACATAGGAACAAATGTCCTTGCCTTGGCTCAGAAATTGGTATACATGTTTGTAGGAGCATTCATTGGCTTAGATAATTTAATGGGAATTTTTAGAGTCATTTTTTGTATTTTTCTTCTATTAAATGAAAATGTCACTATTTCCTTAAATAAATAAAATGCATGGTCAGGTTACCTTGTATGGCTTGGATATTTTAACAGTGACTGAATTTGGATGAAAATAGGCTATGGTAATTTTAGTAGGATTTATTGAAGTGTTATTTCTTGTGGAGGAATAATTTTTAAGTGCTTACAAGCTTAGAGGAATTTAATTATGAAAAATGTCAAATCATTGGGCAAAAATATGAAACTTGGTTATATGTCATATTTTGTTTATATATGCCCATGATAATTATTTGGAAGCCTGTGGATTTGTATTTCATGTACTTCATGTAGAAATTGGTATTTACTACACTTGGATATTAAATCATTTTAATTAGTCAAATCATATGGTGATGATATAAATATTTGGCAGAGGACTCTAGACCCCCATTTGAACTCTTGGTAATTTTTATAGAATTTTCAGATGTGAAATATTATTTTTCCTAATTATAGTGGCATTTTGGTAATTATACAACTATGAGGATTTAGTAGGCCACATGACATTCTACGGTCATGAAACTCAGTAAACCATCTTGATATGGAATATCACCTTATTGATAATTTTCATGTATCTTGTAGAAGTATTTTGAGGATAGATCATGTGTAAATTGACCTAAGGCCTTAACTACTTTAAATAATAATAAATACCAAATTAATATGGAAAATTATGGAAATTGGAACATACCTTATTAAGGTCAGTGGGAACCTAGTATAATTATACCAGACCCTGGTGATGAGTTTTTAGAAGGATCTCCTTTTGAGGCTTGATGTAGTTTAACATAGTGGTCTGCGATTAGTAAAAACAGAATTTTGAATTTTAGATAATTCAGACCCCTAAGTAGTGTTTGGAAGTTATGCCCATTTAGTAATTGAGTATAGCTCACAATGATTCAAGGAGGGTCAAGCCTAGGGTTGACAGTGAGACGGTGCTAGGGTTAGTGCATGAGGGTGGAGGTACGTCCAACCCAATTGGGTGGGACGGGTGTTGAGCTAAGTTACTTTAATTATATGAAATAATGAGGGGTGAACTAAAGGTTAATCACCAACTAAAGTAATTGTCTTGAGAATGAGGATGGTGGGGTTGAGCCCATTAAATCCTTAGTGCCGTTGGGGGCCCCTTTACGGGGTATACCGCGGGAAGTCCAAGATTCACCCTAAATATAATACTAACTAAATTGCAGGCAAGAGTAGCATAATTAGGTCAGCAAACTAGTATGGATATCCTTCGAGGAGGAGATGGGTTGGATCAACTTGTGTGTTAGTCCCTGAGCCAGAGGTTCGGGTAGACTTAATAACACCTGTTACTTATACAACTAGTGGCGAGTCTTCGGTACTAGGCTAGTCGTGTCACCGACGGTAGTACGTTGACTCAGGTGAGGGTGAGGTTTAGAGGACCGATAAGTTTGAGTACCGCGGTCTGGAGGACAATCCCTAATAACCCACCCCGACCTTAAAGTCTGGTGGATTCCAGCAAGAGTACGCAGGAGCTCCGCTGTTGTGTTCTTAGCGTTGAGGCGTACGTGAGGTCTAGGCTTGGTAGTGAGCATACCCGCCTAGGATGTGGAGTGCCCGATCCACTGCCACCATGAGCCACGACGGTCGGTACCCGAAAGGTTGGCCTCCTTTCTAACAAAGTGGGAACTATAAAGGTCTGTGCGCATAGAGTCGTGTGGGTGAGTCACATTGCATAAACACATTAAGTCATCATAAGCATAGCATAACATAACATACACATTAGCATCCCCCATCATATAAATTAGTATGGGCTCTTTTATATGATGGGTTACCTGGACATCTTAACTTATATGTCGTATCAGTGTTCATATAAGTTAAGGTATGAATTTGTGTTGGTAGATTAGTTTTACTTACTACACCGCATTTTTTTATTACTGGTTTACTTCACGCTCTACTTTACTGCCATTTATTTGCACTATACTGCTAGCTAGTTTTACCGCTTTTCTTATACTTGCTAGATTAATGCCATGTCACCTCTTTCCTTGTTTACCCCTTGTTGTCCTCCGCTTCTTCCTCTCGCTCGGTTCCTAGGAATCCTGGAGGGAGGCGAGGACAAAATGACTTAGTCTCTATGACTAACGGTCGGATGTGTCCGTAACAGGAGTCTGAGGAGACGGAGTTGTCCCGCGCGCAGCTGGACGAGATGGCAGGACCTGAGCAGCGGATGCAGGGCACTACCACGACGCCACAGGTTGATGACTAGAGAGTTAGCTTTCAGTTTTGAGATTTTGTAGTTTCCGCATGTTGAAGAGAGAGAGAGAGAGTACTCATTTTTGGATATATATCGGGCTTAAGCCCCTTTTGCTTGTACTGTCTCTTTTTGGACATTTCTATTTTCATTATATATCTATATGATGTCGTGACATGTGGACATGCCTTTACCTCTGTACTTACTTTTGGCATATATTTACTTATGATCGTATAGCCGGCAGAGTCGGTGCTGAGCGGGGTTAGCCAACCCGGGTGTTGGTGACACCGCAAGGCAGCGATTCTGGGCGAAAATCCACCTCAACCGTGCGATGCGGGAGAGGTTCAAGTTTTCATGTACCCGAACGGGTTTTGAGAAAAGAGATCTTACAGCACACCCACAGAAACAAACACCACAAGGGGCCCAAGGGTAAGGTGGTCTCATAGTCTGACACACCCGAACTGGAAAATATCGAGTAACTGCGGTTGGAGATACCTCCGCCAGCACACCCGCAGTAAAACAACAAACAACCAACAACCCAACTCGAGTAAAATCCCGTAAAATATTCAATTTAAGTTCAGGGCACTGTGGCGATAGTTTTAATCTACCAACATCAACGTCCCCAAATCGACTACTTATATCTCGAGAATGGCACGACTATACTAGACTACTTACTACCAGTCTTAAAGAGCGAAAATCACCAAGGCAGACATGTCCTGTCAAAATACTGACTAGACATCGTCGAATAAACTTGACGCACAAATTTGACTAAAGTTACGCCCACTCGGTGAGTGATCAACCTCAGGACGGGTGGAAGGACTCAATCAATGGACTTATTTAACCAACACGAAGCGACAATTTTGATGAGCGAAGCTCGATCGACGAACGCAAAATGGACTTGACGGCGCACGCGGCCGATTATACACAACAAAAATATCATTAATTGGATAGGAAAAAGAGGAGAAAATATTTACGATCGCGTGTCACAAATTTAGCGAAATAGGGCAATCCAACGAAATTCCGGCGGCGACGAGCAAAGGAAGGGGAAAACCACCACTTGCCTTAGGTTTCGCCGGAAAAATTTTCCGAACCGCTCCACGTTGTAGATCGGGGTGAGAGAAGGCGGGAGAAGTAAAGTTCTACAAGAAATCGGGCGAAAAGGGGTTAGGGTTGAAAAATCCTAACGAAAAAGTTTCACGAAAAGGAAGGAAATTACCACGAGTGCGGAGCTCTCGTCGAGAGCTTCCCGAATCTAAGCTTGGTTCGCGATTTCGACCACCGGAGCCCCGTCGGCGGCGACCGGAAGATTCGCAAAAAAAAACCTCTCTCCGTCTCTCGCGCTCTGGTTCGGTCGGAGTAAACGAACGCCGAACCTAACGAAAATCGCACCAAAGGTGAACGGCGGCGCTACGAATCCAACGGCGAAGTTGGAATCAAAATCCGACGTGCCGTTCTCATGATATAAATGGCTGAAGTTTACGGCGAACGTTAAATACATACAAATCTTCTTAAATGCGCCGATGCTCCAAAACGGCTCGGATCGCAACGAAACTTGACGAGCAAGTCTAAAATTAAATAATTTAATTTCCTAACATAAAATTTTCCATTAAATAATTTAATTTCCTAACGTAAAATTTTCCAATTCCGTGTCATTTCAAAATTTGGTCGACTTGACCCAAACGGATGCGAAAAAGCGCAAACGGCGACGCGCCGTCAACTCGACGTTAAAAGTAATGCCCTGACGTCAATAAACACGTCATCACTGAATTAAATAATTACCGAAAAATCATGTGCGTTACAACAACAGCTGATGAGGATTGAAGAGGTCCTGCCTCAGTACGAGGAGGAGGAAAGGTGTGAGGACCGGGTTGACGTGGGGACCCGAGGAGGGATCGGAGTGATCCATGGGGGTGGTAGGGATTGAGGCGACCCGGAAGGTAAGTGTCACTACAACAAACTGCACCTGTTGTAAGGACTGGAATGTAACTGAAACACAGTTTGTTACTAATAGTTATATTTAGTAACAAAGTTTTTTTGTTGTTACAAAAAAGAACTTTTTTGTAACGAATATTTTAAACTTTGTTACAATAATAATTAATTCGTTACTATAACTATAAGTATTTGTAACAACACTAATGTTACGTTACAAATAGAAAACTTTTCTCACAATAAGTATCAATTGTAATCACATCATGAAAGTTTTTAAAGTTTTGTTACAAAAAATATATCATATTTTATTTTCAATTTTTGTACAATTTTATTATCAAAGTTTTGAATTATTATTATTTTTTTAAAAAAAAAATTGTATTCGCGCGACAGTACCCCGCCTCGATAGTGCTCTAACGCGACGACATTACTCCTACAGCTCGCAAACATTCGTGCGCGGCTGTCGCAGATATGTGGTACTATTGTGACATGTATTTTTGCGCGTACGGAGGTTTTTATAAATCTTTAACTTTTTATAAAAGTTTTTCTGTCTCTCTCCCATGCAGCTCTATCTCTCTCTCACATGAATGAATGAAATATACGGATGAAAATTTCCCTCCATAAAATTTTGAACAAAACAAAACTAAAAATTAAAAATATATTAAATGTAAAAATGAATGCAAATTAATTAATATAACATTATTTTTTTATTATAATTTTGGAATTAAAATAAAATCACGCACGAACCACCCCCAGTTTTGGCTATCCGCAACCCCCTTTTATATGAATTATTACGTGTTTTTTTAGAAATACGACTTGTACAAGCATTTTTAGGAAAAGTGTTCAACACAAAAGTTGTAGATATCGTCGAGATCTACAACTTTTGTGTTGAACACTTTTGCTAAAAATGCACGCACAAGACGCGCGTATTGCCCCCCCCCCCCCCCCCCCCCCCCGAATTGAAACATGGGTGTAACTATATATATAATATATATATATATAACGATTTTTTGGAAATACGCATTGTGCATGCATTTTTAGGAAAAATGTGCAACACAAAAGTTGTAGATCTCGACGATATCTACAACTTTCGTGTTGAACACTTTTCGTAAAAATGCTTGTACAAGGCGTATATACAAAAAAACGCGTAATAATTCATATAAATCATGAGTTGCGGATAGCCAAAACTGGGGTGCGGTTAACAATTGCCTTTTTTATTGATGGATGACACGCCCTTTAATTTAATGAAAATAAATGTGTAATGAAATTCATAAATACAACGCGTTGTTCAATAAAATTTACTTTTAAAATAAGATTTATGTTTTTTTTAAAATAAGAATTACCCCCGCTCAATTTTGTCCGCTCTCAGGAGCTCGATCAACTGACAGTGCACATGAGGCCCATGTTCCCCGCTCGACAATACCCCCGCCTCGACATTGCCCGACAGTGCACATGAGCTTTAAATAAGATTTATGTATTTTTAAATAAGGTTTATCCGTTTATGTATTTTTTAAAAGTAAGAATTACGTATACCGCGCTCAATTTCATCCGCTCTTAGAAGCTCGATCAACTGAATAAAAAATAATTGAATATTAATTTAATTTTCTCACCGGACACAAACACAAACACACACACATACACAGACACATACAAACACAGACACACAGACACAAACACAGTCACAGACATAGATACAGACTGACATAGACACAGACATATAGTCAAACACAAACACAAACACGCATAGACACGCAAGCAAAGACACAAACACGCACAAACACACAGACACAGACACAGACTGGGGCAAACACAGACACACACAAGCACAGACAAACATGCATAGACAAATAAACACTCACACACAACCCAAATACACAGACACAGACAAGCACGTGTACATACAGACATAGATACATACACACAAACACATGGACAGAGACACAGACTTGTATAGATACATGGACACATACACAGACACATGGACCGACACACATACGTACGTACACAGACACAGACACATACAGACACAAACACATGGACCGACACACATACATACGTACACAGACACAGACACATACATACACAAACACAGACACATGGACTGACGACACATATACGTACACAGACATTCAAATACACAGACACTGACACTGACAGTCACAGTCACAGACACACACAGACACACACAGGCACACAGACACACAGACACACACAGACACACACAATTACGCCACGACACACACACACACAAACACCAAAGACAGACACACACAGACATTTGTGTACACACACACAAACACACACAAACACACACAAACACACACAAACACACACAAACACACAAACAAAGACACACACAGACACAGACACATGCAGATACACGTAAACACACATACATACAGATACAGACACACACATGCACAAGCAAATATAGATTACGCACATACACAGACACAGACCCTATGCAACATGCACACACACACACACACATATGCACAATCTCGATTTTGAGTCGAGCTCGAGTTCAATGAGCTCAATCTCGAACTCGAGTTCAATGAGCTCAATCTCGATTTTGAGTCGAGCTCGAGTTCGTTGAGCAGGAGCTCGATTACTACTCGTGCTTCAGCTCAGATATTTTTGATCATGATGGCGCGCGAGCCATCTGTCGAGATCGAGCAAAAAATCCAAACACGAAACTATAGCGATTTTTTGACGAATTTTTGAAAATACGCCTTGTACAAGCATTTTTAGGAAAAGTGTTTAACACGAAACTTGTAGATCTCGACGCGTTCTACAATTTTCGTGTTGAACATTTTTCCTAAAAATGCATGTACAAAATGTATTTTCAAAAGACGCGTAATAACTCATTGAAATTGGTGTGCGAAGAGCCAAAACTGTTGTGCTAATAACAATTGCCTATTGGAGGGAAATTTCCCTCCATAAACATATTTTCTCGAAACCCTCGTAAACCCCATCCCGTCCTTCATCCCGTGATTCCCGTCCAAGAAAAACGCATATTCTCGAAACCCTCGACCCCCATCCCGTCCTTGATCGCGGCTCGCTTCTTCCTCCGGCGAATCGGCAGTTCGGCACGACTCCTCACGAAACCCTCTCCGGCGTCTCTTCTCATGCGTTTTTCTTGATCCAGCAGTGTTCTTGATCCAGCGTTCTTCATCATCTCCTTGAGGTATACCTAAACCCTCGTAAACTTGAGGTATACCAGCGTTCTTACTCCAGCGTTCTTACTCCAGCGTTCTTCAGTCACTGAACGCATGGATTAGGAGTGCCGATATATGGATTAGGGGTGCGAATATGCATTTTTCTTTCTCCGTAGAACTCATCGGAAAACTCCCACTATTTCAACATAATCATTCCTTAATTTATCTTTTTTATTGTAGTACAAAATATTTCTCTCTCGATTATTTTTTAACATAATTTATCATTCCTTAATTTATCATTCCTTAATTTCAACATAATTATTTTTTAGTGATGGATGCTACACAGACTCTCAGTTATATCTTATGTTTTACTTATTAATATAGTGCATATAAAACTATACTCTTGATTAATTATGTTCTTTAGAAATCAGAATATGTTATAAGCAAATACATATATAAACTATGGCCATGTTTAGCATGATAATGGATGTTATGAACGCAATGTTGTGTAACCATGATCATGAATGCAATTGTGAGAAATTATAGTCATGAACGCAATGGTGAGAAACAATGGTGACGTATGCAGTTAACTGTTTGGATTTCTTTTCTAACAGGATGATCTGTGTTTTTAATGCAATTACAAACTGCGAAGCAGTCTTATCTATTTGGTTTTAGAAGTGCGGTGGTGGTTTAAGCCAGAAGGACTTATCTTCCCCTGTGCATTCTATATTAAAAATTTAAAAATGTTGTGCATTAAGTAATAAATAGGCATGAGAGATCAAAGCATAACAAATCTACAAAACTTAGAGAGTGATTGTCGGTCTATAATTTATTCATACTCACTATTGCTGTGATTCCTGTCAAAATTGTGTTGAGATTGTGATTCATACATCAATATGTGCATCCCATCTTAGGGCTTAGAAAATATGTAACACAAGATTATATAATTTGTTAAATTTATTGCTTGGTTGGATGTGATTAGATCTTACTAATGTATAAGAATTCAAAAAATCTTTTTAAAATATCTAAAAGAATAGTGAGTAATTAATAATATCATTAATTTTCAAAATCTAATTTATATGTGCAGTGTATTTAGCATAGCATACTTTGCTGATATTGTCTTATCCCATTCTTTTTTTGTTAGCTATGGATAAAAGCTGGATTTATGAAGCAGATAGATTCAGTTCTACCTATACTAGAGGCGTGGATTTATTTTTAGATTTTGCACGGGCAAATGCTATTTACTTTGAAGATAAAATTCTTTGCCCATGCAATATATGTCGAAACACTAAAACAAAGAGCCTCATTGAAGTTAAAGCAGACTTGCATTTGAAAGGGTTTTACAGATATTATAAGGAGTGGATACATCATGGAGAAGCTAAACTGACTAGTTCTTTTGTGTTCAGTTCGAATAGTAACAATAGTGGACCTTCTCAAAGTCATGAAAGTAACGATGATATTGAAGCCATCGATGATTTAGTTGATTTGATACATGAGATTGGAGATGCAGAACTTCCAGAACATTCTAACGAAGATAGTACGGGAACTTTTTCAAGTCTATTATGTAATGTCAGACGTGAACTATACCCAGGTTGCAAAAAATACTCTTTGTTAGCATTCATTGTTAAACTGCTGCATATCAAAGTAATGAACAAGATGTCAGATAAGTCAGTTAACATGCTTCTTGAATTGCTAAAGGACGTGATGCCAGAAGGTAATCTTATTCCAAAATCTGTTTACTGGGCTAGGAAACTTCTTTCTGGTATAGGTTTGGGTTATAAGAAGATAGACGCGTGTAGACATGATTGTGCACTATTTTGGAAAGAGAATGAGAAGAAAGATGTGTGTCCTGTGTGTGAAGAACCACGTTGGAAATATAACGAAGGAAAAAGAAAATTAATTGCTCAAAAGGTTTTGTGGCATTTCCCCTTGACACAAAGGCTACAAAGACTTTATATGTCTTCTAAAACAGCAGCTGACATGAGGTGGCATACTGAGAAGCATATAGAGATAGAAGGTAGGTTGAGTCATCCGGTAGATTCACTTGCATGGAAGAGTTTTGATGCACATTATCCTAGTTTTGCTGCAGATCCACGCAATGTTAGGCTTGGATTGGCTACTGATGGGTTCAATCCGTTTGGAAATATGAGTACTTCTTATAGTGTGTGGCCAGTTGTGCTAATTCCATATAATATGCCGTTATACAAAGGTATGAAAGATGAGTTTCTTATGATGTCATTATTAATTCTTGGCCCACGTGCGCCTGGAAAAGATATTGATGTTTATCTTAGACCACTGATAGAAGAATTAAAAGAATTATGGAATGGTGTTGAGACTTTTGACACATACACCAAAGAGACTTTTAAAATGCATGCTGCTCTTATGTGGACAATCAATGATTTTCTAGCTCTTAGTAATTTATTTGGGTGGACCACAAAGGGTTACGGGGCATGCCCAACTTGTTTATATGATACAGATTCTAAAAGAATTCGAAGTAAGATATGCTACATGGGACATCGTCGTTATCTACATAATGATCACCCTTATCGAAGGAGTAAATTGTTCGATGGAAAGTCAGAAAGACGTTCAAAACCAAGGGAGTGGAGTGGCGCACAATTGCTTTCAGATTTAACCAAACTCGAACATAACTTTGATAAATTTGGAAAACACCCAAGCAAGCGGAAGAGGAAGCGCAACAATGAAGAAGGGAATTGGGTAAAGAGAAGCATCTTCTTTGAACTACCTTACTGGCATAAGCTTTTGATACGACACAACATTGATGTAATGCATGTTGAAAAAAATATTTGTGATAGTGTTTTGGGCACATTGATGAACATTGATGGAAAAAACAAAGATACGGAAAATGCGCGAGAAGATTTGCGAGACCTTAACATCCGGAAGGAGTTACACTTGATTAGAAATGGAAGTACTATAATAAAACCTCAAGCATGTTATAATCTATCTTCCGATGAGAAAAAAAGGTTTTGTAATTTTTTAAAAAATGTCAAGTTTCCAGATGGATATGCGTCAAATATTTCAAGATGCGTAAAGGATGGGAAGATTTATGGACTTAAATCTCATGATTGTCATGTTCTACTACAACGGTTAATTCCTATTGGCATTCGTGGGTTTCTACGCGCAGATGTCGTTGAGGCACTATACGAGCTAGGAGATTTTTTTAAAATTTTATGCTCAAAGACACTAAAGGTAGAACATATCGAGAAGTTGGAGAGTAATATCCCAATTATTTTGTGCAAATTGGAGAGAATATTTCCTCCAGCATTTTTTGATGTAATGATTCACTTGGCTATTCACCTTCCGAAAGAGGCAAAGATAGCTGGCCCAGTTCACTCACGTTGGATGTACCCGATTGAAAGGCACTTGCTCTTTATGCATTTATACATTATTATCTTACATAGCATAAATGAACAATTTTGTTATTATGATCACTGAGTTTTCCTTTTAGGTTTCTTAAAACTCTTAAAGGATACGTACGTAATAAAGCTCGTCCAGAGGGTTCTATAGCTGAAGGATATATTGTAAAAGAGTCTTTGACATTTGTGTCAATGTACCTAAATGAAATAGAAACAAGGTTCAATAAAGAAAATAGAAATGAAGATTCAGTGGAGCATCAACAAGAGTGTGAATTGTCGGTTTATGCATCAAAAGTGAGACCCTTTGGACCTCTTCGCCGTTGCAAAGCACTTTCTAAAAAAGATCTAGATGCAGCTCATAACTTCATATTAAACAATTGTAGCGAAGTAGATGATTTTCGAAGGTTCGATTCATGAAAGAGCTCAATTTCCTTACTTAATTTGTAACAAATTTTGATGTACTTTTTTTTAAATAGTAAGCACATGGAGGAGCTTAAAAGGGACGAAAATGAAAGAAACATTGACAAAACTCATCAAGAGCAGTTTCATTATTGGTTTCAAGCTCATGTAAGCTCCAAATACGAAGATACCATTGAAGGTTGTTAATTTATAGTATCATCTATCTAATTAGCTTCCTATTGTATTTTGTATAGATAAATAGAGTGCATAACACAAACTCGGGCGAAGTCTCCAAAGAATTATGGGCATTGGCAAATGGTCCACAATCATACTTAACAAAATTTTACTCTGGTTGTATTGTTAATGAAGTACGATTTCATACACATGATCGAGATGATCGCCGAACAACACAAAATAGTGGTTTACTTGTTGTGGGGGAACATCAAAATATTTTGGTAGAGTTTTATGGAGTATTAAGTAGGGTCGTTGAATTGACCTATCTTCATGGATATAAAGTAGTATTATTTTGGTGTGAGTGGTTTGACACTGGTGGGAAGAAAACTATGCATAAAGATAAATATTTTTTGAGCATCGACACAACTTCTCGTTGGTGTGAAGATGATCCATTCGTTCTTCCAAACCAAGTGCAACAAGTGTTCTATGTCGATGACACAAAACTCGGCGATCCTTGGAAAATTGCACAACTTGTATGTCATAGACACCTTTGGGACATAGAGGAACACGCTGACCTACAAGTGGAGGAGATGCATGATAACATAGTTCAACAACACGAGTCCTCAGAAACTGAATTAATATATGCTACCGAAGATCAAAACTTGCAATTCCTAGGGAGAGATGATATAGAACCTGATATTATAAATATAGAAGTTCTAACTAGAATCGAAGAAGAGGAAGAAATTAATAATATTGTTGATGGAGATGAGTCAATAGATGAGGATGATGAAACACTAGTGCAATATTGTGACGACAGTGATCATAACATGTAAAGCTAATCCAAACGGTACATTAAGTTTTTTCTTATTCATTAGATCGAAACTGTAATGCAATTCTTCCTTTTTATGATATCTCTAAATAATTTAATGTGGTGTTTAACGTTTGCATCTTATTTACTTCGCAGTAATATGCCTCCAAAAAATGTTATTCTACGGCGCCCTACGACAAGGAGCAGAAAACAACTGCTTGTTGCTGAAAAACCAACAAATACTGAGGTTGTTGAAATGTCACCTACACCAAATACACCTTCACCTAATCTGCAGCAATCACAAAGTGGATCATTTGCCACCATTAATGATGATGATACCACTATTAATGAAGGAAATGATGAAAGTCCAATACAGGGTTCTGATAATAGTAGTAAGTATACCTTATTTTATTTCACAAGTTTGTATCATTTACTTGAATCATATATTTATTAAGGATTTTTAATTATGCAGTGGGAAGCTCATCTATAAGAAGAGGTCGTGGGGTGACCACCAGAAAGTCGATTGAGAAAGCAATACTAGAAAATGTATGCTTTATTTAGGTATATTAAAACTTACATACACTTACTATATGTTAACATACTTTTATTTGTTTTGTTAGGACAAGAAACTACTTGAGATTGAGTTTCCTGAAGGTTTTAAGAAGCCGCATCGCTATGCAAAGCACCTTGCAAATGGTATAGGTGTTATTGTAAGACACAGTGCGGGTTTGGATTTTTTGAACCCATGGAGTGAATTGGGGGAAGAGATGAAACTTACTTTATATGCTGCATTAGGTGTAAGTAATTAATATTTATATACCATATATGTGAATTTGTTTGGGATAACCAAATAATTTATTCTTTTGTAGCAATGGTTTGTGATAAAGAATTGGGAAACAGATAAAAGTGTGCAAGAGTTCATGGAGGAGATGTTTCAACGTAGCTACACACATTGGAGAGGAAGATTATCTGCAAGGCATAGAGATTATATTGTGGCAGGAAAGAATCCAAGAGCTAGTAGCCCATTTGAGTGGATCTCAATCGAGAATTGGTGTCAGTTGTGCGATCTCTTTTAAAGTGAGACTTTTAAGGTGAATGTGACTACTTAAGTAAATTCTGTTTAATACATATGTTATTAATCACACATTCAATGACTAGAATCCAATACTTTTGTTTGCTTGCAGAAAAGGTCCAAGACAAATGCTGATAATAGATCACACATGTCGTTTACTCATACGTCGGGTTCTAAATCCTACCATTACCGACTGCTGGAAATGGTAATGCAATAAATACATGTGAGTTATTGATTACTATGACATATTCTCAAATATTTTTTTGATATACAGGTTAATCAAAGCCCGGTTGAGAACTTTGCGAACACCCATAAGAAGAATGGGGTGTTTGTCAGCGAGAAAGCAGAAGCGGCATACGTAAGTCAAAATATATTTGAATCTTTCGCAAAATTGATTGAACACATACGTTTCTATTATAACACTATATTTTACAGCGTGAAATGGAAAGGCTGAGGACAACAATAGATTCTGACAGTGATCTCATAAGCTATGAGAGAGAAATTATAAAGACTGCACTTGGAAACAAGTCTGGTTATGACAAAGGGCTAGGCTATGGTGTTGTGCCTTCAAAACGAATGAAGAAGACATTGAATGTGACTACTCAGTTGAAAGAGAAGTTGAATGTAGCGGAAGAAGAATTGCGCGATGCCACGACTCGTCTAACAGCACAAACAGAGCTTATAGATAAACAGGAAGCTTTGATTCAAACACACAATGCAGAGATTGCGGGATTAAAGGAGGGGCAAAATGAGCTGAAAGAGCAGCTGGCATTAGTTCTGCAAAAATTTGGGGCAATTCCTTGACTTTGATGCACACACCATTTACTTTTGGGTGCACTTTTTGTTGTCAAATGGTTTATTACTGTTAGTTTTTTAGTTTACTGCTTTGTGACTATTTTATTACTTTTGCTTGGTTTATGACTGTTAGTATTTTGGTTCCAATCTTGGGAATCTGCTTGGTTTGTTGGCTTGGAGGAAAAGTGTTTTGCCGATTATATACTAATTAGTAGGTTTTGTTAGTGGGGTGTTAGACTATTTGGCATTTTGCTGCTGGGTATGTATTGCAGGTCTTGCTTTGGCCAGAACAGTTTCTCCAGGTATGCATATTGTATTTGTTTTCACTGCCTGGTGTTGTGGCTGTGCACTAAATTTTCTATTTTTGGCCAATGATGGTTATGGTTATACACTTATACTTAGTGATTGTTGCCGCCTTTAGGCCCGGTAGCTTTCGTGATGGGTTTTAAACACTGCACTTACTGAGGCCACTGGTCTTTATTCATTCTATTCCTGTTATGTCATATGCAGTTTGGGCAAACTGCATGTGCAGTTTGGGCAAACTGCATGTGCAGTTTGGGCAAACTGCATGTGCAGTTTGGGCAAACTGCATGTGCAGTTTGGGCAAACTGCATGTGATTAGCTTGATTTGAATAAATTTTTTCTG
This sequence comes from Dactylorhiza incarnata, assembly GCA_033032865.1. Lineage (NCBI taxonomy): Eukaryota > Viridiplantae > Streptophyta > Magnoliopsida > Asparagales > Orchidaceae > Dactylorhiza > Dactylorhiza incarnata. The sequence continues at coordinate 3,418,637 of JAWHQI010000084.1, read as the reverse complement.
AGATTATGCTGCTGTTGATGAATATGTTGTAGTTTGTGTCTTAAGTGGCTTAAGTGGCTGCTGTAGTTTGTGGCTTAAGTGGCTGTAGTTTGTGGCTTAAGTGGCTGCTATAGTTTGTACTTTACATGGGGATTTCAGTAATAATGTTGGGTGTTTTTATGGCTACTGTTATGGGGCTTTTGCACTCCTAGTTGGTGGTTGAAACAAAAGTTATATCTTCACAATTTTGGTTCCAAGCTTGGGGTTCTACTTGGTTTGTTGGCATGTATTTTGTAATATCTATCTGTTTTGGTGATACTTACTACTTTCAGTTCAGGTTTTGTTAGATGGCAGGTTTTGTGCCTGGCCTTGTTTGTTTCAGCTATAACATTGGAGTATGCCCTGAAAAATAAATAATAATGGACACCAAAGGCAGGTTTTCTGTGCATTCAGCTATGTTTTTGTTTTGCTGTTGGGTTTAATTCTCCGGGTATGCATATTGTATTTGTTTACACTGCCTAGTGTTGTGGCTGTGCACTAAATTTTCTATTTTTGGCCAATGATGGTTATGGTTATACACTTATACTTAGTGATTGTTGCCGCCTTTAGGCCCGGTAGCTTTCGTGATGGGTTTTAAACACTGCACTTACTGAGGCCACTGGTCTTTATTCATTCTATTCCTGTTATGTCATATGCAGTTTGGGCAAACTGCATGTGCAGTTTGGGCAAACTGCATGTGCAGTTTGGGCAAACTGCATGTGATTAGCTTGATTTGAATAAATTTTTTCTGAGATTATGCTGCTGTTGATGAATATGTTGTAGTTTGTGTCTTAAGTGGCTTAAGTGGCTGCTGTAATTTGTGGCTTAAGTGGCTGTAGTTTGTGGCTTAAGTGGATGCTATAGTTTGTACTTTACATGGGGATTTCAGTAATAATGTTGGGTGTTTTTATGGCTACTGTTATGGGGCTTTTGCACTCCTAGTTGGTGGTTGAAACAAAAGTTATATCTTCACAATTTTGGTTCCAAGCTTGGGGTTCTACTTGGTTTGTTGGCATGTATTTTGTAATATCTATCTGTTTTGGTGATACTTACTAGTTTCAGTTCAGGTTTTGTTAGATGGCAGGTTTTGTGCCTGGCCTTGTTTGTTTCAGCTATAACATTGGAGTATGCCCTGAAAAATTAATAATAATGGACACCAAAGGCAGGTTTTCTGTGCATTCAGCTATGTTTTTGTTTTGTTGTTGGGTTTAATTCTCCAGGTATGCATATTGTATTTGTTTACACTGCCTAGTGTTGTGGCTGTGCACTAAATTTTCTATTTTTGGCCAATGATGGTTATGGTTATACACTTATACTTAGTGATTGTTGCCGCCTTTAGGCCCGGTAGCTTTCGTGATGGGTTTTAAACACTGCACTTACTGAGGCCGCTGGTCTTTATTCATTCTATTCCTGTTATGTCATATGCAGTTTGGGCAAACTGCATGTGCAGTTTGGGCAAACTGCATGTGCAGTTTGGGCAAACTGCATGTGCAGTTTGGGCAAACTGCATGTGCAGTTTGGGCAAACTGCATGTGATTAGCTTGATTTGCCAAATAGGTAGCACTCAAGCTATTGAAATCCTGACTATGTTGTATATTTGGAGAGTAGGAGGATCTTGAAAGGCTATGCATTCATAGTTGGTCGTTCAGGAGTAAGTTGGAAGTTTGGTCTTCAACCTTTAGTTGTTTTATACACTAGAGAAGTAGAATATATGATCATTGATAGAAGCAGCTAAGGAAAGATTTGGTTAAATGGTTTAATCAGTGAGCTCTACCTTCCTCAAGTGTAAGTTATTATATTATGTTATAGCTTGAGTGCTACCTATTTGGAAAATGATCAAGTGCATCATGATAGGTAACAATATAATTCCGTTTCAACTTTATTTATGTGCTAAATTGTGGGTATTGACAGCTCAATCTTGTATGCAGTTGGTTCTAAGCAAGGTTCTCATGCTGGGCTCAAGAACTGAGACAATCATTGGTAGGCCAATATTACCTGATGCAACTGTACATGTGGTTGTTGAAGAGCATGTAAGAATCATTTTGTTTCCTACTCAGAAATGTTTGAATATTGGCATTGGTTGGAGTAAAATGCCCGGAAAAGTAAGTGTTGCGTTGAATGGGCAAGCAGTTAACCATACATTTATCCATCTTGTTAACTTATTGTGTAACGAGTGCACCTTGCCATTGCCATTGCATTGCACTGATGTGTAATGACAAGGCATTTGTGAGTATGCATTTATATTATGATGAATTCTAAACTAAAACTTATTACTCTTATGTTTTGCAGAATTTTCCTGATATGATTGCTGTAAAAGATGCAAATTTTTCTAACGTCGATGCTATATTTTGTTGCTTGTCGCATGGAACTACTCAGGTTTTTATCTTTCCATTTCCAACTTTGCAACACTTTTCCCATGTAAGAACCACATCAATTTTATGAATACTCCCCCTATGGATCTTTTTGATTCTCTGTTCAAACACATTACAGTAAATCAAAATGCCATTGTTCTAATTATATACGTGCAAGCCTAAGTTTGATTCTGTATAGATTTCAAAAATTTATGCTGCATGTTGTTATTGGGTTTCTCTCAGCCTATATTGATTTCATAATTTATGCTGCATAAATTTCAGGCACATTCGGTTTATTGACTATAGGCAATTGTTGTCACCTTTACAGTCAAATATATTAAGGCTCCTTTCTAAATTATGATATTGCATTTATGTATATCAAGGGGCTTTTTTTCCTGTACACGGCTTCCGTTATCAACAACTCACAGCCAAGAGAATTCAATTGCCCAGAGTCATTGGAGACTATATGGCTGTATCATAAACTATGGCCATCCTTAATTTTTGCTATATTGGCTCACTAATTCAATAGAATTTAAGACTTATTACTAATAGGTTTAGTGTAGGATGATATGCAAGTAGGTGGTAAAATTCAGATTTTTTATACATATCTACTGTATTTTGTGGGGTCTTCATATGGGTGTCTTCATTAAGAAAATGAGTAAAATTTACTCATTTAAGTGCAGTAAACTGTGTGCAGTAGTCAGTTTGCCTTGTCGCTTGTGTGTGCGATCAATGTTAAGTGCAGTAAACTGTGTGCAGTAGTCAGTTTGCCTTGTCGCTTGTGCCCGCAACATTTATATATGTGTATGGATTATGTATGTTTGGATGTGAGTTTGTATGGATGTTTCTGCTCTCATTTATTTGTAGGGTGATCTTAATTGCTCTCTTTTATTTGTAGGGTGCTCGAGCATTGACCGACAAGTGACGAAAGATTCATTAGTCAGAAAGTGATGGACGATTCATTTTTCGAAAAACGACGGAAGATTTATTAGAAACATGTTGATCTTGTAATGTAATATTGTATTATTTTAGTAGAGATGATAATTACTTGTACTCTATGTAATACTTTTTGGTGTGAATAAATACATGTTGATCTTGTTACGAAATATTAAATATATGTGTTTTCAAGATTATTATTTGTAATAAAATCTCAGGCACACAAAAAATAGAAATAGAATATTTTTGATATATAAATGAATTGGCTGTAGTAGGAAGAATGGAAAACAAATGTAACGATTTTTTCGTTACTATTGTTTAATCTATTGTAACGAAATAATGTTTATTATACTTTATTGTAACGAAGTTAGTTTATTTTTAGTGAGGAAAAAATAAAACATTTGTAACGAAATAGTTTTAATCGTAACTGTTTTTTTGTGAGGAAAAAAAACATTCGTAACGAAATAATATTTATTGCGACCAATTTATTGTGAGGAAGAATCTCTTTTTGGTGAGAAAGTATCATTTGTTACAATTACTTTATTTGTAACGACATGCAAACATTCGTTACAATAACCTTTAGCGTCGAGCTTTAGAGGAGGACCGTTACTTAAAGTTTTTTTCGTTACCAAAGAGTTTTTGTAACGAGTTTTGGCACTTATTGTAACGAATTAGGTCCTTACTATAAGTGCAGTTTGTTGTAGTGTGTAACGCCCCAGGTTTTCTTATAGTCTTTTAAGCATGGAATAAGAGATGATAATGTCTTAAATATGAAATTATCGTTGCGTAGTGTAAATGTGAGAGGGCGTTACCGTTTCGGAGGCGTCGTCGTCGTCTGTCTAGTTAATTCTAGGTTGAGTCTAATATGCAGACCTATACTTATGCTCGTGTATAAGGTTTATACGGGTAGATGTATAAATATATATATATATACATATATGCATACATGAAGATTCATATGAAAGTGTTTGTAGGTAGGTAAGTATATGATTATATATATATTTATGTATGTGTACAAGGAGTATATAAAAATTATATATATATATCTATATTAATAAGGTTGTTCTCTTCCTAAGGCCTGTCAAGAATGTCAGTCACAGTAAATGACGGTTTTGCCCCTGGAGGGGCGAAAAAATGGGTGCGGCAGCCGCTCGGTCGCGGCGGACCACGGGGGCCGGCGGACGCGCTCAGGCGGGGGTGGGCGGGCTCACACGGGTCAGGACAGGTCGAGCTGACAGGCGAATTCGGGAGCGGGCGGGCTCCCCCGCGGGGCAGGATGGGGCTAGCCGGCCGACTGTGCCCCGCCCACTGGGATCTTTGAGCTAACAGCGGCTTTCCGCTAGATAAACAGCGGAATGCCGCTGTTTTTGGCGATGTCGGACTAAAAGTCCCACATCGCCAAGTCAGCGGGCGGGGCCCACAGCGCCATTTAAGCGGGCGGGGCCCTCCTGTGGGGCCCGCCTGCGATTTATTTAAAATAAAAAAAAACCAAAATGTTTGTTTATTATTAAAAAATACATTTTATTACAGAATTTTAAAATATTTTTTTAAACAAATATTGCGGACTGTTCATCCGCAACTCTTTTTAAAATTTCAAAGCCTAATTTTTTTTAAAGTTTTTTCTAATTTTTTTTTAAATGTTTGTAATTTTTTTCAAAGTTTATTTAAATAAATAATATAACTTTTTATTGAAAATTTCAAAACGTAATTTTTTTCAAGTTTTTTCAATTTTCTTTTAAAATGTTTTTAACTTTTTTTTTTTAGTTTATTTAAATAAATAATATAATTTTTCTGCATTTTAAAAAAATTATTGCGACGACCGGCGAGGGGCGAGCAAATACTGGCGATGGCCGGGCGAAGCCCGCCGACGCCGAGGGGGCAGGCGAAGCCCGCCGACGCGGAGGGGGCAAGCAAAGCCCGCCTTGAACGTCAAGCGGGCGAAGCCCGCTTGGTTGCGGGCGAACCCCGCATTGATGCGGCCGAATGCCGCCCGAATTTTTAGGGGGTTACATTTTTGATTATTTTTCATTTATTTTTTCTTTTAATATTTAATGAATGAAAAATTATTGAAACTTTTAAATAGGTGACGGGGGCAAAGACCGGCTAGGGGCGGGCGAAGCCCGCCGATCCGAGGGGGCGGGCGAAGCCCGCCTGGCATGACAGGCGGGCGAAGCCCGCATGGATGCGCCTGTGGGCCCCGCCTGCTATTTTTTTTAAAAACTTACTACAAGGTAGGAACTGTTTAAGATCCTGCGGCTTTTTATATTTCCTTATTCAGCGCCCAATCAGACGAAAACCACTTTTATTAAGCACAGCTCAGATTATCTACGCGGCAACTACGTAGATGCTACGAAGCGGTCATACAATTATTTTCGTCCATGATCATGCGCGATCATTTTCCCCATATACCATCATTTAGCATTGCTTTGGATTGCAGACAGAAAACACACGTGTCGGCTCTACATGATACCGATGCAAATCAGCCTTGAAAATTTATACCCATTTATTTTGCAAGTATACAGCGAGGCGGATAGGGTCGGCTATTTGTTAAAATTTAAAAACTTAATGTTTTTAAAAAGTTTTGTAAAAGTTTTTTTTTAATTTTTTTTTTTAAATAAAAAATATAACTTTTTTAAAATTTTGTTTTTTAAGTTTTATTTAAATGTTTTTTTATTCAAAATAAAATGTGGGTTTTCGAAAAAAAACATTGCGAAGACCGGTGAGGGGCGAGCGAATACCGGCGAGGGGCGGGCGAAGCCCGCCGACGCCGAGGGGCCGGGCGAAGCCCGCCGACGCCGAGGGGGCGGGCAAAGCCCGCCTTGAATGCCAAGCGGGCGAATCCCGCTTGGTTGCGGGCGAAGCCCGCATCGATGCGGCCGAAGGCCGCCCGAGAGCATCGAGCACGGGCGTAACCTGCTATTGTTTTTAAATGTTAAGTTTTTAACACGTACAAACTTCATTTAGCATTTAAAAACTTAATCCGCCTGCTATTGTTTTTTCATCCGCAAAAGTTTTTAACATTTACAAACTTAGGCAACGTTTGGGGGGACTTATTTTCACCGGTCAGGCGGTTACGACCGTATGAACCGGCCCTTAATTTAATGTCCGGTTCATGCGGTCGTAACCGCTTGACCGGTGAAAATAAGTCCCTCCAAACAGAGCCTTAATTTGTTAGAAATTTTTGTCAAAGTTTTTGTTAAATTTTGTCACTTTTTTTAAAGTTTATGTACATAAAAAAATATAAATTTTTTGAAACCTATTTTTTTTAAAGTTTTTTTTCCGCAAAAATTTTTAACATCTACAAACTTAATTTGTTAGAAATTTTTGTCAAAGTTTTTTTTAAATTTTTTGTCACTTTTTTTAAAGTTTATGTAAATAAAAAATTATAACTTTTTTGACACCTATTTTTTTTAAAGTTTTTCAATGTTTTTTTAATCAAAAAAAAAAGTGGGCTTTTGAAAAAATATATTGCGGAGACCGGCGAGGGGCGAGCGAATACCGGCGAGGGGCGGGCAATGCCCGCCGACGCCGAGGGGGCGGGCGAAGCCCGCCGACGCCGAGGGGGCGGGCAAAGCCCGCCTTGAATGCCAGGCGAGCGAAGCCCGCTTGGTTGCGGGCGAAGCCCGCATTGATGCGGCCGAAAGCCGCCCGAGAGCATCGAGCACGAGCTACTTTTTTTTCAATGTTTTTTTAATGAAAAACAAATGTGAGCTTTGTAAATAAAATATTGCGAAGACCGGCGAGGGGCGAGCGAATACCGGCGAGGGGCGAGCGAATACCGGCGAGGGGCGGATGAAGCCCGCCGACGCCGAGGGGGCGGGCAAAGCCCGCCGACGCCGAGGGCCGGGCAAAGCCCGCCTTGAATGCCAAGCGGGCGAAGCCCGCATTGATGCGGCCGAAGACTGCCCGAGAGCATTGATGCGGCCGAAGATGTTCGTGTATGTATCAAGGTGTATATAAAAGTTTGCATATATATATACATAATATATATACTCGTACAGGTTATATATATAAATTATAGAAAAAAAAAAGGATTTCTTTTTCATTCCTCCCCTTCCCCGATGGCGCCGGCTTCGTCTTAGATGGAGATAGTGGCGAGTTAGGGTTTTCGCCGGAGTCGCCGGGCGTCGGAGGCCTATGCTGTCGGAGTACTTCTGGAGGCGGTCGTGGCTTCTCTTCGTCGCCTCGTAGTCTTCACCGTATTGCTGCGAGAACCCCCGAGCTACAAGGCGAGCCTTGTACCGCTCGATGCTGCCGTCAGCTTTCTTCTTGAGCTTGTAGACCCACTTGCATGTCACAGAAATGGTGTCCTTGGGCTTGGGCACAAGAGACCAGGTCTCATTCTTCTCGAGAGCTGCCATCTCTTCTTGCATAGCAATGTCCCACTCCTTCACGCCTCTGGCCTTCTCAAAGCTCGACGGCTCCCTCTCATTCAAGGGACCAGCGAAGAAACATGAGACGAAGCTCACTGCGTTTCCTCCTGTATAGCGATCAGGGGCGACGATCGCTCGCTTCGACCTCCTCAGCTCCTTCCCTTGAACCGCATTATCTCCAGCTGCTTCTTCCCTAGCTCCTCTTCCAGACGTGCTAGGAGCATCGCTCCCCCTGCTCCCTGAACCAGGAGCCCCCGTCTCGGAACTAGAAGGAGATGGACCACCTGGTGACACAGGTAGCTCCACCTGAAGATCCTCCACAGCTTTCTCCGGCACCTCCACCCTGCTCTCTGGTAGCTCCACATCAGAAGACCCCTTGTAAGATATCACCTCATCAAGCACGACGTCGCGAGATACCACAAACCTCCGCGTCTCCGGGTCCATGCACTTCCATCCTTTCTTCCGCTCATCGTATCCCACGAAGACTAGCTTCCTTGCTTTCGCATCTAGCTTCGTCCGAAGAGCATCTGGAACATGCACGTAGCAGGTGGATCCAAACACCCTAAGGTGTGCCACGCTTGGCTTCTCCTTGAACATCATCTCATGCGGAGTCAACATGTTGATGGGACTCAAAGACATCCTGTTGATGACGTGGGCAGCACAAGACATTCCCTCCGCCCAGAAGGACTTTGGGATACTCTTGACATGCAGCCAACACTTGCAGGTCTCCGTCAGATGACGGATCTTCCGCTCTGCAACTCCGTTCTGCTGTGGAGTATGTGCACAAGTGAGCTCTCTCCGGATGCCTGCCTTCCTGCAAAAAGTAGAGAACTCACTGGAGGTGAACTCCCCTCCGTTGTCAGGCCTCAGCTTCTTCACCCGCAGTCCTAGCCGACCCTCCACGAGCTCCTTGAACTCCACAAACTTGGCAAACGCCTCCGCCTTCTCCTTCAGGAAATATACCCAGACATATCTGGTGTAATCATCGATCAACACCAACATATATCTGCTGCCTCCGAGGCTTAGGGTAGAAGTAGGTCCCATTAAGTCACCGTGGATGCACTCCAACGACACACTACTCCTTGTCTACGACTTGTCAAACGATAGTCGATGAGACTTGCCGAACTGACATCCCGCGCAAACATGACCTTCACCGTAGGAAGATAGACTTGGCAGGACCTTGACCAGACCTCTCACCGCCATAGCTTTCAGCTTGTCCATCCCTACGTGCCCCAACCTCTCATGCCATATAACGACACCATCATTCGTCTTCATCTTGTCGACGTAGGAACTTGTCGATAAAACGAACAAGTCCTTTGCCCGTCTCCCGACATGGACGACCTCGGCCTTTACAGCCTCAAAATTGCGTAGAAACTTCACTTCTGTTAGGCCGAACAGAACGTGATACCCAACGTCTACAACGTTGGTCACGGAGAAGAGGTTTTTCCTCATACCAGGCACGTGATAGACACTCTTCAAAGTAAGTGACCCTCTATCACTGCCAAAGGAAACAACCCCCACCTTCTCTACTGGATGCACAGTATTATCAGCAGTAATGATTGCATTGTTACCTGTATAGGGCTGTGTAGAAGAAAGCTTGGTCTCGTCTCCGGTGAGGTGTTGACCACACCCTGAGTCCACGATCCAGTCTTCCAGATAGTTGATAGGAGCCGAAGCTCCAACAGAAGCCGAGAAGGCTCCTCCCCAACCTCCTTCAAAGTGCCTGGCCTCAGCTTCCTCCTTCTCCGCAGCATGCCCAGCTTGGGTGACCACCCTGCAATCCTTCCTAATGTGGCCATACTTGCCACACTTGAAGCACTTCGGACCTTCACCCTTCTTCTTCCCGTCAGCCTTGGGAGCATACCCCCTTTCCTGCTGCCCAGAAGTTGAAGGCCCATAGCCTCCTCCAACAGACTTCTTCTTCTTATCCTACTTCTTCTTCTTCCCCGAGAAGAGCACTTCACCATCTCCCCCAGCCACCGACACCCCCGCCATCTGCCTTGCCAAACTTTCTTGCGATGCAAGCAAGTTCTCCAGCTCCAACAGAGACGGCTGATTTGCCCATCCCTGCACCGACGTCACAAAGGCAATATATTCCTTCTGCAAGCCGCGGATGATGTGCCTCTTCAGCTTCGCCTTAGAGATAGGCTCATCAGGATCCAATGCTGAGATTTCAGCGCACAAGTTCTTCATCTTCAGAAAGAAAGTGGAGATAGAAAGATCACCCTGAGCCGACCTTGCCAGATCATTCTCCAAGGACTGTAGCCTCGCTACATTCTTCGTGTTAAACAACCCATCCAGGGATCTCCAGATCTCCGCAGCTGATCCACATCCCAGAATGTGATCAAACAGATCAGGTGAAATTGCTCTCTTCAGAGTGAACTCTGCCTTCGCATTCGTCCTCCTCCAAGTTCTCACCTCAGCCCCATTATCCCCTTCCGGGACAACTTCCTGTGTCTGATCTCCTCCAACTACCTCCCAGAGGTCCTCACCTAGAAGATAGCTTTGCATACATGACTTCCACTTCTTGAAGTTAGTCGATGTAAGCATCTCAATTCCAAGACCCCTCGCTTCCATTGCTCTACCACTGGTTCCTTCTTCACAAAGGCGATGGCTACTCTAAGTTACTCACTGCTCTAACCACTCCAACCTGGCTTTGATACCATGTGAAATTTTTCGAATCTTTATGAAATGAGCAGGAGTTAGTCAACTTAGAGATACTAGCCAAAACAACCAGAAGCAAATGGAGGCAAACAAGTGATCTTTATTGATAGCAACTTCAAATTACAAGGCAAGGCATGCTTGGCGAGACATGATTCCGCTAGCACAAACACCAAAGAGAAAAACAGAAATGAAGATAACTTGAGACCGCGCGGTCTCCCTTGCGACCTCAGCAACTCGCCAAACCGCAACCCGCTGCCGATCTCAGAACAACACCAGACCGCTGATCAGACCGCACCCCTCCTTCCGAACTCCTGATTCTCCCGAACTCCAGCAACACAACTCCAAGCCGCAGACCGCCCGAACACTTTCAGAGGAAGAGGTGATCGCTGCTGCCCGCACTATCCGCAGAAGCTGTACAATAAGAGTTCAATCAGCAGACCGCCCGGTCACACAAATAGAGACCGCAGGAAAGAAGAGAACTCAGCTTACACTTGGTGTGTCTTAATTATTGCTGTCGATGGGTCCTATTTATAGGCGTGAGACCTGATCCAGTCACCACCCTATGAGATAGGATCACCACCCACCATACCGTGCGACCTGACCGGTCACACCGCGCTATCAGCAATAGTACTCCTGCTTCATTTTAGGTGAACTCGACAGCTTCAACATCAACTATGAGAGATCGCTACTCTCATAGCAGATCGCGACTCCAAGGGAGATCGCTAGACCGCCCGAAGCTGATCCTGTGTTCGTCCGAGACCGCAAACACAGCCAGTTCACCATCAACCCGCGAACTCAAGTCCGCATGCCGGTCTCCACCTGAGACCGCGAACAACGTCCAGCTCGCATACCAGTCTCCTCCTGAGACCGCGAACTGAGACCGCGCGACTAAGTCCCTTAGTCCGCGAATACCACCAGAAAGCCCGGTCAGCTACCAGACCGCATTCTGGAAAACTTGGATCAAACTGTGCGGTCACACCAGACCACCACAGCCTTGAAGAAGACAGCTCGCCACGCGGTCACGCATAGACCGCGCACACCTGAAGACGATTAGCCCGACACGTGGTCACAGACAGACCGCGCGGTCTTCACCTTCAGCCGCCTTGGACCCCATACCAGCGATCAAGCTAGGAGACTGCAGCTAGGCTTAGACAAGCCAGACCGGAGAGACAGACCGCCAGGCCGTGCGATCACTCCAGACCGCACGACCTACTCCCAGACCGCCCAGGTCCAAAAGTCCTCTAACTTCCACTTCAACAATTTCAACAGTTCTCGACGACTTTGCGAGGCTAGCAATTGTTAAACTTGAAGGATAAGTGGATGAATTCGGTTTTGGGTTTTTACTTGTTCCAGTGACCGGCAGCTTTGCACTCATAGTAGCAGAAAGTATCGAATACTATTGTATAACACTCACATAAATATATATACATACATAAGTTATTAAAGGTTGCTAAATAGCTTTACTCTTGTAGCGAATGTTAAAGTTCATCTTCCTGTGTTGATTAGGAGATCTTCCTTGACCGCTAAACTAAGATGTGCTCTATTTGCCCTATAATTGGTTAGTGTTCATTTGCGGTGTATTGTCGTGCCTTATTCTTCGTACCATTGCAAGAGGTTGGCTAGGGGCCAGGTTTGGACTCGCTAAGTGTTTTCAAATGAACCGTTGAGCTTTGTTCAGGTGTTTGACCTTCGTGTCATGTTTTTCTTCGTCTTGTTCCGGCACCAGACCTGGCATGGTGTCAGCTTTCTGAAATCCTGTTCCCCCACCTGACACTCCTCTGTTTGCTATGTGGGATTTATGAACTAAGTATGCTATGTTGACTAATTCCCCGGGATAGTTTTGGTGGGTGGTTCTTGATCTCTATGATCTTCGTTGTTTAGATGTTCTGTGTATTCTCTGGTAAACTGCACCGTGGTATAGTTATATACTTATATGTATATCCATATACTTATGCATATGATTATGCACCCTGTTTTGGCTTTTTGGGTGGCAGTGGACCACACTGTTTTGGCTTTTTGGGCGGCAGTGGACCACCCTATTTTGGCTTTTTGGGTGGCAGTGGACCACCCTGTTTTGGCTTTTTGGATGGCAGTGGACCACCCTGTTTTGGCTTTTTGAGTGGCAGTGGACCACCCTGTTTTCTTTTGAGCTGATCAGTCTCAAGTTCTTAAGCACATATGCTTATATATGTGTATTATGATAGTATATGTATAACCATCACCTTTGAGCCGCAATGGCGGACACGTGGTGGGCTTTGATTGTGTTGACTATTACCTTCTGGTGCAGGTTTTTCTTCTTACCGAGTGCACTCGTTTGAGCTGGCTCGGGTTGTTGTAAGATTATAGATGTTTATCTGCTTAGCTTTTCCTTCCTGCACTCTTTTACTTCTGATGCTGCTAATCTTGGTTTTCCTGCACCCTTTTGGGCTGAGGCATTCTTTTCTTATGAATGTCTCAGGTTCAGGTCTTTAGCTGCCGCAGGTGTTAGAGCAGCGTCGTTCAGGTCTCCTGTCGAGGCCCTTCCCCTCTTATAGGTAAGAGGCAGTTTCTTTTTGTTGTTTTCCTTCTTCCCCGCGGGTTCGTGTCAGTTGCTGGCGCCCGTATGAATCTCCTTTTGTGCTAGTTTACTTGCTAGTTGTTTACTGTTACCTTCAAGTTCTTTACCTACTTGCTCTCTGGGAAGTTTTTTGCTAGGATGCATTAGTTACTTTATTGATATAAAAATGTCATCCTTGTACATCATGATTTTTAATAAATGTCACATATTTTGAAAATCGAAGAAAATCCTTTCTTACTATACTAAACATAGATATGCGCATATCATTTCTGAGATATTTAGTTCTATGCTTAAGTAGGCTAAAACAAACCTATTTTTCGCTACGTATGTATAGTTTTTACTTGTGGACTAAATGATCCACCAGACCGAGGGACGCGGTCTTAAGCTAAAATGAAAATTTCTCTTTTAATCCAATTACATATATGTCTTTTATAAAATTATCGTAAGGAGTGTTTGCCTGAGCGTCTGTAGTCGTCTCCTGCAGGCGTGGCATCACGACGTGTATTTTCCCCTTGCTCTGATATTACGTATTATATTTTTGGGAAAATGCGGGTTGTGACAGTAAGCCTCCAAACCATCTATTGTCGGAGCATGGCTTCTACATCCCTAGCCCCACCCCTGGCAGAAAAGATCACGTTTACCCAGAAGGACATGTGGGGCCATGAAGACCCGTTCTGCGATGCGCTGGTCATCCAGACGGCCATTGAGAACTTCACCATCTCTCGGATTATCATAGACAACGGGAGCTCAGTCAACGTCATCTTCAAGAAGGTGTTCGATGAGATGAAGGTGGAGGCTAAGAGAGTGTTGGCCTCAGAGGGCCCGTTGTTTGGTTTTTCGGGGGAGAGGAAGGAGGTAGAAGGGGGAGTGGGACTCCATGTGGTCTTGAGGGGGGGGGGGGGGGGGGGGGGGTAGTCCCAGAACTGCCATTTTGTTATAGCGGATTCCCCCAGCAGCTACATTGCCATCTTCGAATGGCCTCTCATAAGCACGTTCTGATGAGTCCCCTCCACTTCCCACCAATGCCTCAAGTTCCGGTCAGGGGGAGTCCAGGTCCGGATAAGGGGAGACCCTAAGGTGAAGAGGAAGTGCTATTTGACTGTCGTGAACACCATCTCCTAGTTGGATGAAGTGGAGGAATGGGATAGGGAGATGGAGGAGCTGGCGAGGCTAGAAGAGGTAGGATATGAGGAAGGGGGAGTAGAAGAGAAAGGTCAGGCTTGGTAAGGAGGGGCAGAGCAGCTGATGGTGATCGGGGAGGAGGAGAAGGAAGGAGGAGCTGAAGCGCTTGCTTACGGCGAGAGGAAGGAGAATGACTGGGCGGAGCAGTCAAGGCTGGAGGTCTCGGACGAGATTGTAGATCTGGAGGTCATCACCATGGCAGGGGTGGTCGAGAAGGTGAAGATCATTGGGGAGCTCAGCCCCAAAGACTAGAGGAAGATCTTGGCTTGCGTCCAAGAGAACGTGGACGTCTACGCCTGGAGCGCCGCAGAGATGTCTGGGATCGATGCGGATGTGGCATGTCATCGCCTCAACCTCGACCCAGGCACTTGCCCCATCCGCCATAAGAAGAGATCCATTGCGGACAAGCTGGAGGCGCCCATCCGGGAAGAAGTGAGCAAGCTCCTCAAGGCCGGCTTTGTATTAGAGATCTAGTATCCAGGCTGGGTCTCCAATGTAGTTTTGGTAAAAAAGGGAGATGGAAGGTGGAGGATGTGTGTTGATTTCTCCTTATTGAATAAATCATGCCCTAAGGATTGTTACCCCCCTCCTCGAATCGACGCGGTGGTTGATTCAGTCGTCGGTTTTTCTCTAATGAGTTTCTTTGATGCTTTTTCAGGTTTTCACCAGATCCGCATGCACCCTCCCGACATCAAAGATGTCTCCTTCATCACAGGGGATGGGGGCTACTTCTACAAAATGATGCCTTTCGGGCTATAGAACGCAGGGGCGACTTACCAGTGAATGATGGACAGGGTCTTCCGAGAGCAAAAGGGAAGGAACCTGGAGGTCTATGTGGATGACCTCATGGTAAAAAGTTGCGACCTCGAGTCTCACCTCCGTGAACTTGAGGAAACCTTCGGGACTTCGAAGAAATTCAAGATGAAGCTCAACCCCCAGAAGTGTGTCTTTGGGGCCAGCCGAGGGAAGTTCCATGGTCACCTGCTCCCCCCGGCTGTGGTGGAGCCTAACCAGGACAAGGTAAGGGCAATCATGGAGCTGGGGTCTCCGAGGAGTGCAAAAGAGGTCCAGCGTCTCACAGTGAAGTTGGTCGGATTAAGAAGGTTTCTCTCTAGGGAAGGAGAGAAGTGTTCGACCTTTTTCAAGGTGCTGCGAGGGAACCAAAAGTTCAAGTGGACCCCCGAGTGTGAAAGGTCTTTTCAGGCGCTGAAGGAACAGTTGACCCAAGCCCCGTTGTTGCAAGGGCCGAGGCAAGGAGAGGTCTTATCCCTATACCTGGGGGTCGGACCTAAGGCGGTAAGCTCGGTGCTGGTCTGTGAAGAAGGAAAAAGGCAACTCCCGATTTACTATGTTAGTCGGGTGTTGAGGAAGGCTGAGCTCAGATACCCCATCTTCGAGAAGCTCGCATTCGCCTTGGTGGTGTTGGCCAGGAAGCTCCGGCCCTACTTTCAGGCACACTCGATCAAGGTGGTGACCGATAACCCCCTTGGCAACATCATGGAATGGGTGGAGCACTCGGGAAGGCTGGCCAAGTGGTCAGTGGAGTTGAGCGAGTTTGATATCTCGTATGTTCCCAGGCTGTCCATAAAAGCCCAAGCGGTGGCAGACTTTTTGGCAGATTATGTGACCGAGGTGGAAGAGTCTGAGCTACCCGACTTGGTGGCCTGTAGAATGCTAGTTGATGGGGGTGTCATGGACCTTTGGGGGAGGGATGGTTTTTGTAATCCCCCAAGGAACAAGGATCGAGCAGGTGATTGATGCGCAAAACTATATCCGCAAACGATAACGACAAGTGTACCATATCGAATGTAGTATAGGTTATAAAAATCAAGGTCGTATTAGACTCGGGGCGGTTGAGTACTCTTACTTCAAGAAAATCTCTATTATCTTATCAATTAAAACTTGGGTTGGTTGATGCGAGAAAGAGAAATAACTTTTTAAAACTATGATTAAAGTATTAGCACTCAATCTTGAATCACCTTGGAAAAAAATAAATAAATTAAGAAATAAAACTTCTAATTCTCTTAAAAGAATTGCCTGACCGTGGAGGTTCCCGAGTTATAAATGCACCTCTCTCGAGGATGTGCTCAACTGAATTTAGGTTGATCAATCGAACTCTCGTTCTAGAATCGAAACCCCTAAAACTCGCCTTATCGAAATGAACCCCGCTATTGGATATGACTCCAATCCGGGAGATTTATGTCATCCTCTCTCGAGGAGTGCATTCAAATCTCTTTATCCTTGAAATGATCGATTCGAACTCAAAACCTCTCGGTTATTGGACTACGAAAAAAGAATGAGAATTATATATCGATAATATAATCTCAATCAAATTAAATTCAAGGATAAATCTTAAGCGATCTAAAAAAGAGAAAAGAAGTTCTAGACTAAATTATGAATTATATTTTCCTTGGATCATCTCGATCGAGTACTAATAATAATTTAGCTACTCATTGAGATTAAGGAACTAACAAAAATAAAAGAGTACATGATAAAATAAGAGAGGGAAAATGAGAGAACAAAGGAACGATTTTATTAAATTGCTAAAGAAAAGTTACAAGACAAGAATTGAAAGTTACAACTATTGAAATGAAAATATAATTGCAAAAAGAAAGAAGGAGCATAAGAACTACTAAAACATGAAAATAAAGACATGAAATGAAAGTTCTAATCCTAAAAATTCGTCCTTGAAGTTCTAGAGAAGCTCCCTTTAAATAGGCAGAAATTTGATGTTACACGCCTTTGGTCACGCCCGTGACCAAGGGCGTGTAAGGAGCGTGATCGATGCTGGTGCGGAGAGGGCGCGTTCTGAATTCAATGCAGGCATTTCGGGCGCGTCATGCCCTAGGTCACGCCCGTGACCTATGGCGTGTAATCTTTAAATATGCTGCTGGCAAGAAATCTTTGGCGGGAAGGCGCGCGGGGCGAGTCACGCGCGTGACTGGATGTCACGCCCCCTGGTCACGCCCGTGACCTGGGGCGTGTACTTGACGAATATTCACGGAATGGGCCCGAAGTGGCGGTAGCAGGTCTGGAACACATCTTAGGCTGTCACGCCCGTGACCTTGGGCGTGTACTTGACATTTTTGCTCAAAGTGCCCAGAAAACCTGAAAAAACAAAAACTAAGCTTAAATTAGTTGAAGAAATAAAAATGAATAAATTAGATAAGATAATACATATAATTTATATAAATTCATATTAAAACTATATTAAAATTAAACTAAAATATGAGTACAAAAAGTACTCATCAAACACCCCATACTTGAGCTTTTGTTATTCCAGAGCAAAAGAGTGAGGAAAGAATTACAAGACATCGATATTATTTCTAATTGACTAAAAGTTTATTAAACCAAGAATAAGTCAAAAGCAAATTTTAGGAATTCAAGAATTAAGTCATAAATTATGTTCATAATTTAAAAAGAGAAATTTGTTTAGCTAACTACTTCTCAAGATAACTATTTAGCAATCGAAATTATAGAAATTTTCAAACAAAATTAGATTGAAATTATAGACACTCTAACATAGAAGAAACTTGAGGAAAAGACACCTACCAAAATATTTGTTGAAACCAGTTTCCCGGTCTCAGCGTTCGAAAGGGGGTTGCGACTAACCCTTACTTGACCTAAGCCTAGACCCTTGACCGGTCACTAGGAACTGGAAGACATGGACTTGATGAACACTTGAATCCACAAATGGACCCCTTAAGCTGCAGCGCGGAGGTCCCACCACACACCCGGAAGCTCACTCGGAACTTCCCCTCCCAAGCCAATGCTGAGCCTGGGCACCTTGGAGGGCACTAAGGATCACCTCACCGTCCACCTTCAATGACAGGGGGAGGGGAGGGGTAGTGCTTGCTCACACGCGAGGGAGGGGGTAGGAACCAACCCTTCCCAAGGTGCCCATGGGGGTCTATTTATAGACTTCCCAAAAAATGGACTGCGGATAGCGAAAATCCTGCTATCCGCAGTCCAACCATGACCGCCATTGATCACGCATGCGAGGGGGGGGGGGGGGCAAGTGGGACTCGAGGTGTCCACTCCCCCCCTCGCGGGAGGTCATACTGATCTCCCCACCCATACCGGGTGAGTGGGAGGCCTCTCCCACTCGCCCCCCTAAGGGGGCGGCGAGTGGGAGGCCCTCTCCCACTCGGCCGGCGAGTGGGAGGCCCCCTCCCACTCGGCCGACGAGTGGGAGCCGCCCTCCCACTCGCCCGGCGAGTGGGAGGCCCCCTCCCACTCGCCCGGCGAGTGGGAGTCCTCTCCCACTCGCTCGGCAAGTGGGAGAGCTGCTCCCACTCGCCTGGTGAGTGGGAGCACTCCTCCCACTCCCCTCGCAAAGGGCCTGAGTGGGAGGATTTCTCCTACCCACCTAAGGGAGCCGGGGTAGCAGGTGCTTCCTCCGTCTCTCCCGCGGTCTCTTCTTGTCTTGATCGGTTTCGACCGTCTCGACCACCTTGGATTGTCTTGGTCTCGTCTGGGTCGGGTCACACCGACTCGGGAAATATGAGGGTTGTACACAATCCCCGCTCTTTGCGAGCTTGTCCCAAGCTCGGAAAGAAAGTCCAACCCACCTATTTGACGAGTAGGTGGGACCTTAGGGGAATCTACGAAAGGATTCGTCATCGGGGAACCTTTGCCAAGCCTTTCGGTTGATCCTGACTTGAGACGGAAGGCGAACCTTTCTCCACTAGACACCCCTCCTGTGAGCCGAGCTCAACAGGAGGCGGAGAAAGCTCAACACCTTTAGGTCGAGCAAAACTCGACCGAAGGTGGAGGGAGACTCAACACCTCTAGTCGAGCTGAACTTGACATGAGGTGAGGAAGAGGGAACTCCATACCTACCAGGGAGCCGAGCTCACCTGGTGGGGGAGGGACTCAACACCTAACAGGGAGCCGAGCTCACCTGGAGGTGGAGGGACTCAACACCTAACAGGGAGCCGAGCTCACCTGGAGGTGGAGGGACTCAACACCTAACAGAGAGCCGAGCTCACCTGGAGGTGGAGGGACTCAACACCTAACAGGGAGCCGAGCTCACCTGGAGGTGGAGGGACTCAACACCTAACAGAGAGCCGAGCTCACCTGGAGGTGGAGGGACTCAACACCTAACAGGGAGCCGAGCTCAAATGGAGGTGGAGGAACTCAACACCTAACAGGGGGCCGAGCTCACCTGGAGGTGGAGGAAACTCCACACCTAACAGGGAGCCGAGCTCACCTGGAGGTGGAGGAACTTAACACCTAACAGGGAGCCGAGCTCACCTGGAGGTGGAGGAACTCAACACCTAACAGGGGGCCGAGCTCACCTGGAGGTGGAGGAAACTCCACACCTAACAGGGAGCCGAGCTCACTTGGAGGTAGAGGAACTCAACACCTAACAGAGAGCCGAGCTCACCTGGAGGTGGAGGGACTCAACACCTAACAGAGAGCCGAGCTCACCTAGAGGTGGAGGAACTCAACACCTAACAGGGAGCCGAGCTCACCTGGAGGTGGAGGGACTCAACACCTAACAGGGAGCCGAGCTCACCTGGAGGTGGAGGAACTCAACACCTAACAGGGGGCCGAGCTCACCTAGAGGTGGAGGAAACTCCACACCTAACAGGGAGCCGAGCTCACCTGGAGGTGGAGGAACTCAACAACTAACAGGGAGCCGAGCTCACCTGGAGGTGGAGGAACTCAACACCTAACAGGGAGCCGAGCTCACCTGGAGGTGGAGGGACTCAACACCTAATAGGGAGCCTAGCTTACCTGGAGGTGGAGGGAATCAACACCTAACAGAGAGCCGAGCTCACCTGGAGGTGGAGGGACTCAACACCTAACAGGGAGTCGAGCTCACCTGGAGGTGGAGGGACTCAACACCTAACAGAGAGCCGAGCTCACCTGGAGGTGGAGGAAACTCCACACCTAACAGGGAGCCGAGCTCACCTGGAGGTGGAGGAACTCAATACCTAACAAAGAGCCGGGCTCACCTGGAGGTGGAGGGACTCAACACCTAACAGAGAGCCGAGCTCACTTGGAGGTGGAGGAACTCAACACCTAACAGGGGGCCGAGCTCACCTGGAGGTGGAGGAAACTCCACACCTAACAGGGAGCCGAGCTCACCTGGAGGTGGAGGAACTCAACACCTAACAGAGAGCCGAGCTCACCTGGAGGTGGAGGGACTCAACACCTAACAGAGAGCCGAGCTCACCTAGAGGTGGAGGAACTCAACACCTAACAGGGAGCCGAGCTCACCTGGAGGTGGAGGGACTCAACACCTAACAGGGAGCCGAGCTCACCTGGAGGTGGAGGAACTCAACACCTAACAGGGGGCCGAGCTCACCTGGAGGTGGAGGAAACTCCACACCTAACAGGGAGCCGAGCTCACCTGGAGGTGGAGGGACTCAACACCTAACAGAGAGTCGAGCTCACCTAGAGGTGGAGGAACTCAACACCTAACAGGGAGCCGAGCTCACCTGGAGGTGGAGGGACTCAACACCCAACAGGGAGCCGAGCTCACCTGGAGGCAGAGGAACTCAACACCTAACAGGGAGCCGAGCTCACCTGGAGGTGGAGGGACTCAACACCTAATAGGGATCCCAGCTCACATGGAGGTGGAGGGACTCAACACCTAATAGAGAGCCGAGCTCACCTGGAGGTGGAGGGACTCAACACCTAACAGGGAGTCGAGCTCACCTGGAGGTGGAGGGACTCAACACCTAACAGAGAGCCGAGCTCACCTGGAGGTGGAGGGACTCAACACCTAACATGGAGCCGAGCTCACATGGAGGTGGAGGAACTCAACACCTAACAGGGGGCCGAGCTCACCTGGAGGTGGAGGAAACTCCACACCTAACAGGGAGCCGAGCTCACCTGGAGGTGGAGGAACTTAACACCTAACAGGGAGCCGAGCTCACCTGGAGGTGGAGGAACTCAACACCTAACAGGGGGCCGAGCTCACCTGGAGGTGGAGGAAACTCTACACCTAACAGGGAGCCGAGCTCACCTGGAGGTGGAGGAACTCAACACCTAACAGAGAGCCGAGCTCACCTGGAGGTGGAGGGACTCAACACCTAACAGAGAGCCGAGCTCACCTAGAGGTGGAGGAACTCAACACCTAACAGGGAGCCGAGCTCACCTGGAGGTGGAGGGAGTCAACACCTAACAGGGAGCCGAGCTCACCTGGAGGTGGAGGAACTCAACACCTAACAGGGGGCCGAGCTCACCTAGAGGTGGAGGAAACTCCACACCTAACAGGGAGCCGAGCTCACCTGGAGGTGGAGGAACTCAACAACTAACAGGGAGCCGAGCTCACCTGGAGGTGGAGGAACTCAACACCTAACAGGGAGCCGAGCTCACCTGGAGGTGGAGGGACTCAACACCTAATAGGGAGCCTAGCTCACCTGGAGGTGGAGGGACTCAACACCTAACAGAGAGCCGAGCTCACCTGGAGGTGGAGGGACTCAACACCTAACAGGGAGTCGAGCTCACCTGGAGGTGGAGGGACTCAACACCTAATAGAGAGCCGAGCTCACCTAGAGGTGGAGGAAACTCCACACCTAACAGGGAGCCGAGCTCACCTGGAGGTGGAGGAACTCAATACCTAACAGAGAGCCGGGCTCACCTGGAGGTGGAGGGACTCAACACCTAACAGAGAGCCGAGCTCACCTGGAGGTGGAGGAACTCAACACCTAACAGGGGGCCGAGCTCACCCGGAGGTGGAGGAAACTCCACACCTAACAGGGAGCCGAGCTCACCTGGAGGTGGAGGAACTCAACACCTAACAGAGAGCCGAGCTCACCTGGAGGTGGAGGGACTCAACACCTAACAGAGAGCCGAGCTCACCTAGAGGTGGAGGAACTCAACACCTAACAGGGAGCCGAGCTCACCTGGAGGTGGAGGGACTCAACACCTAACAGGGAGCCGAGCTCACCTGGAGGTGGAGGAACTCAACACCTAACAGGGGGCCGAGCTCACCTGGAGGTGGAGGAAACTCCACACCTAACAGGGAGCCGAGCTCACCTGGAGGTGGAGGGACTCAACACCTAACAGAGAGTCGAGCTCACCTAGAGGTGGAGGAACTCAACACCTAACAGGGAGCCGAGCTCACCTGGAGGTGGAGGGACTCAACACCCAACAGGGAGCCGAGCTCACCTGGAGGCAGAGGAACTCAACACCTAACAGGGAGCCGAGCTCACCTGGAGGTGGAGGGACTCAACACCTAATAGGGTGCCCAGCTCACATGGAGGTGGAGGGACTCAACACCTAACAGAGAGCCGAGCTCACCTGGAGGTGGAGGGACTCAACACCTAACAGGGAGTCGAGCTCACCTGGAGGTGGAGGGACTCAACACCTAATAGAGAGCCGAGCTCACCTGGAGGTGGAGGAAACTCCACACCTAACAGGGAGCCGAGCTCACCTGGAGGTGGAGGAACTCAACACCTAACAGAGAGCCGGGCTCACCTGGAGGTGGAGGGACTCAACACCTAACAGAGAGCCGAGCTCACCTAGAGGTGGAGGAACTCAACACCTAACAGGGAGCCGAGCTCACCTGGAGGTGGAGGGACTCGACACCTAACAGGGAGCCGAGCTCACCTGGAGGTGGAGGAACTCAACACCTAACAGGGCGCCGAGCTCACCTGGAGGTGTAGGAACTCAACACATCCTCAGACTGGCTTCTCTTCTTGGAGCCTTACCAACCCGAACGAATCTACCCGACGAGCCACGCAGCGACCGGCATCAACAAGCCCGGGCAAGTGGTCTCCAGTCGAGGACTTGACTTAAAACGAATCCACCCGACGAGCCACCCAGCGACCGCCATCAACGAGCCCGGGCGAGTGGTCTCCAGTCGAGGACTCGACTTAAAAATGAATCTACACGACGAGCCACCCAGCGACCGGCATCAACAAGCCCGGGCGAGTGGTCTCCAGTTGAGGACTCGACTTAAAACGAATCTACCTGACGAGCCACCCAGCGACCGACATCAACAAGCCCGGGCGAGTGGTCTCTAGTCGAGGACTCGACCTAAAACGAATCTACCCGACGAGCCACCCAGCGACCGACATCAACAAGACCGGGCGAGTGGTCTCCAGTCGAGGACTCGACTTAAAACGAATCTACCCGACGAGCCACCCAACGACCGGCATCAACAAGCCCGGGCAAGTGGTCTCCAGTCGAGGACTCGACTTAAAACGAATCTACCCAACGAGCCACCCAACGACCGGCATCAACAAGCCCGGGCGAGTGGTCTCCAGTCGAGGACTCGACCTAGATGCTATCTTTAACTACTTTTGATATATTATAAATATGTTACATACCATTACAGTGCGCTTCCTTGCGCTTACTCGGCCACACGCACCTTGGCCTTCTCATCCATCACTTCCTCCATTTCCTCAGCTTCCTCCTGGTTCTTCCGAGTATAGCTGTCTCCTCTCTGTCGAGGTTCTTCTTCATTTCCTTACCTCCAGAATCTCTGGGCATGTGGCTGTCGCGTGGCCCTCCTGCTGATGGAAGTCACAGTACGACAATGCCATCATCCTTGCTTCCTTCCCTGCGCGACCCCTCTTCTTATTTCCTCTTTTTCGGCCAATCGTCATGGTTTGCAGGGGGTGGGGTTGCAACAGCCTTGTGTCCGGCTGCCTCCCTGCTGGGTTGAACCGTCCCGCCTTCCCCTGAAAGTTTTCTCTCCCTTGGAAATGACCTCTTCCTTGGCCTCGAGGGGGTCCTCCTGGCGGCCTCCACGTCGGTAGGGCGACTGGTGGTTGAAACTCCCAGCCTTGCTCCTGCCCAACGGGGGGTCCTTCGTGTCCCTGACTCCTCATCTCCTCCTTTCTTCTTCCTCCAAGCTCT
Source organism: Dactylorhiza incarnata (assembly GCA_033032865.1). Classification (NCBI taxonomy): domain Eukaryota; kingdom Viridiplantae; phylum Streptophyta; class Magnoliopsida; order Asparagales; family Orchidaceae; genus Dactylorhiza; species Dactylorhiza incarnata. The sequence continues at coordinate 3,394,734 of JAWHQI010000084.1, read as the reverse complement.
TTCCTTTCTTCCTCTGCTACCTGGGCTAACCTAGCCACGAACTCCTGATTGGTAGCCTCACACTCAGTCTCACGATCAGCACGCTTCATCAGCTCTTCGAAAGACAGGGGAGGGTCCCGGGTCAGACTCATCCGAAACATCCCAGGCTGCAGCCCAAGGGTGAAGGCTAGTTGCAGGGTGTGCCCGGGCACCTCGATGACAAGAAGGACCTCCGCCTGGAACCTATCCATGTAGCTAGCCAGCGTCTCCCCTGGCTTTTGCCTGACTGCGAACAAGGCCTCCATGCTCTTCCTCCTCTTCTTCGAGGTAGAGAACCTTAACAAGAAACTTCGACGCAGATCCTCGAAGCGGTAGATGGTTCCCGCCGGAAGCGAGTGGAACCAATCCCTCGCCTTTCCCTGGAACGTGACGACGAAAAGCCTGCACATGAAGGCGTCTGACATCTGCCTGATCGTGGTCATGTCCTCGAACCACTGAAGATGCTGGAGAGGATCGCTATCCCCCTCGTAGTAGGACATGGCAGGATCGCGAAACCCATCCAGAACGGGGGCTGACATGACCAGCTCGCAGAAAGGGCTTCTCCATTCTTCTTGGTTGGGGGGAGGTGCTCCCATCACTTCCCCGCCGGGGCAGCTGGTCCGGGGCGAACTGTTGAAGAGCACTCGCGCATGGAGGCTCAAGCCCTCCTCCGAGGCTGGCTCCTTCTCTTGCTGACTGCTTCTCACTTCCACTAGGGGGAGTGAGGGGATCCTAGATGCAGGTGGTGTTGAGCACTCGCCGCGAGCGGAGGATGCGGCCTGCATGAACTCCAGGATCCTCTTGCTGAATTCGTCGAAGTCGCTCTTCTTCACATACTCGCAAGGTGGAGGCGGGTCTCCCAACTCGTCGCTTCCAGCCATGAGACTTGGCTCAGAGTTTTCCGAACTAGTCGCTTCCACGCTCACCGCACCAGAATGTTGAAACCAGTTTCCCGGTCTCAGCGTTCGAAAGGGGGTTGCGACTAACCCTTACTTGACCTAAGCCTAGACCCTTGACCGGTCACTAGGAACTGGAAGACTTGGACTTGATGAACACTTGAATCCACAAATGGACCCCTTAAGCTGCAGCGCGGAGGTCCCATCACACACCCGGAAGCTCACTCGGAACTTCCCCTCCCAAGCCAATGCTGAGCCTGGGCACCTTGGAGGGCACTAAGGATCACCTCACCGTCCACCTTCAATGACAGGGGGAGGGGAGGGGTAGTGCTTGCTCACACGCGAGGGAGGGGGTAGGAACCAACCCTTCCCAAGGTGCCCATGGGGGTCTATTTATAGACTTCCCAAAAAATGGACTGCGGATAGCGAAAATCCTGCTATCCGCAGTCCAACCATGACCGCCATTGATCACGCATGCGAGGGGGGGGGGGGGGGGGGGGCGAGTGGGACTCGAGGTGTCCACTCCCCCCCTCGCGGGAGGTCATGCTGATCTCCCCACCCATACCGGGTGAGTGGGAGTCCTCTCCCACTCGCCCCCTAAGGGGGCGGCGAGTGGGAGGACCTCTCCTACTCGGCCGGCGAGTGGGAGGCCCCCTCCCACTCGCCTGGCGAGTGGGAGGCCCCCTCCCACTCGCCTGGCGAGTGGGAGGCCCCCTCCCACTCGCCCGGCGAGTGGGAGGCCTCTCCCACTCGCTCGACAAGTGGGAGAGCTGCTCCCACTCGCCCGGTGAGTGGGAGCACTCCTCCCACTCCCCTCGCAAAGGGCCTGAGTGGGAGGATTTCTCCTACCCACCCAAGGGAGCCGGGGTAGCGGGTGCTTCCTCCGTCTCTCCCGCGGCCTCTTCTTCTCTTGATCGGTTTCGACCGTCTCGACCACCTTGGATTGTCTTGGTCTCGTCCGGGTCGGGTCACACCGACTCGGGAAATATGAGGGTTGTACAATATTGCTCTCTTAATAATTTAGTTTAGGACTAGAAACAATAAAATTGGTTAGAGATGAGTTTGAACGAAATGGCAAAATGAAGAGTTCTTGAATAGAGGTGATGAATTTTATCCTCTCACCTCATTTGAATACGAAAATGTATATGTTTAGGAAAATAATGAATTTTATCCTCTTATTTTTCATGCCATATAATCTTTTAACAATTCTCTTCAATCAAAAACCCAAAATGTATATGTTTTAGATGTAATGAATTTTATCCTCTTACATCATGACATATAATCTTTTAAATGATTTTGGATGCATATGTTTTAGGAAATAATGAATTTTATCCTCTTATTTCCATGACATATGATCTTTTTCTATATTTTTTTTATTTGCCAACAAAGGGTGAGGGGGAAGAAATACTTCTAGTTTATACATTAAACTATTTCTAGAGCAACATTTTAGTGGAATGAAATTTCTTAAGATCTTAAAGTTAAAAGAGAATATAATAGAAATCTAGAGATGTACGTTTAGCCAATTTACCACAAAGTGAAGCTATTTAAAATTAAACGGAGAAGCAGTGCTAAATTAATTCTTTAATCGAATTAAAAACATAAAGTGTTTCTTAAAACTAAATTACTTCAAATTTAAATTTAACAAATTCTGATAAAACAAAATGTAAGCTAAATTAAAAAATGTAAGAATACTTATAATCAAACCTCAAACTAAATTTCTAGAAAAATAAAAACAACAAGGCTAAACTTATTTATTATTATTATTTTTAAATAATAAAATTTTCTTTTTATTAGTTCCTGGACTTCCCAAGGTCAACTCGGTGAAGGGCTCGCAAGGTACTAGAGACTGTGATGAGAATTCAAGCCCAAAGCGTCATTTCCAAGAAATTAGATTTTAATAATTTTTATAATTTTTTTTTAAATAAAAAATAATAATAGTGAATGCAAAGCTACACCCACATACTTAAAATTAAATATTGTCCCCAATGTTTAAAACTAAGTATGAAGAATACTTGAAAGAAAATAAACTTTAAAAGAAAAATACTAAAAATTAAGGATAAGCAAGGGGTGCCTCCCAAGAGCGCTTTCTTTTTCCCGTCTTTAAGCTAGACGGTTAGCGTTAGGAAAAAGGAAAATTAAAAGAGAAGTGAACAGATAACTCCCCTAATTCACGCGTAGGTGAATGTGCCGGCGTCAGTCGCACGGCTACTCCTCCGCTGTAGTCTTGATTCTTTTGTTGTCGGTGAGCTTGAAATTGTGAATCCAAATTACCTAAACAAACCATAGGTAATTTGGAAAGCTGAAGATGAGCGGCAAATGGATCTTTGAAGACATTTGGTTGCAATGGCTCATCATCTACAAAGAAATTATTAGTATCAAAAGAATCAGAACTAAGCGATTCAGAAAATTTTTCGCAAGGAGGAAGCGCTTGCGAAAATATAAGATTAAGCTCCGGCTGTTCCTTTTCTAAAATAAAATTTTCATTAGGAAAATCTAGTGCATTACCAAGCGGAATAAAATTTTCGGACACAAGATTTTCATGAATTTTTTGTTGGATAGAAGAAATTCGCGAATATTCATGACAAAGAAAATAAAATTCGGGTAGAGTAGGGGAAGAAACTTGTTCTTCTTCTATTTCATCCGGGGTGCCCATAACTTTAAGGAATTCTTGGTATAATAAGTTTTCTTCATCTTTGGTAAAAGAAGTTATGGGATTACATGAAACCACATGTTCCTCCATAACTAATTTATTCAAAGATGGAGAAGAAACACTAGAAGAAATAAAATTCTCCTTTAAATGTTGGGGGGAGGTATCAAATGGATTCGGTGGAGATTCCCCAAAATTAGAGAATGAAAATTGCGGCGCAAAAGAAGATGAACAAGAATTCGGATCGTAAGATTCATCTTCATCGCTCCGAAAACTATCCGAGTGACCTTGCCACCAAGAATAATCTACTTCGGGGCTAGAAGAAAAATTATTAGAAGCCGAAAAATTATTCTCGTGAAAATTAGAAAAAATACTAGACGAAATAATATTTGCCTTTAAATTTTGAGGGGGAGTATCTATTTGGATATGCGGAATTTCCCCAAAATTAGAGAACGCGAATTGCGGTGTACAAGAAGAAAAACAAAAATTCAGATCTAAAGCTTTATCTTCATTGCTCCGAGAACTATCCGGGTGAGTTTGCCACGAGGAATAATCTACTTCGGAGCTAGAAGAACAATTATTAAATGCCGAAAAACTATTCTCATTAAAATTAGAAAAATTATTTTCATCAAAGTTTGAAAAATTATTTTCATTAAAAGATGAAAAATTATGATCATAATTATAATCAAAATTATTTGCATAATATTGAGGATAATTATTTTCATAATAATTATTTTGAGAGTATGAATGTAAATAACATTCATCACTTTGATGAGACGCACCACAATAATGACAACTAAATTGGCGTTCTCGTGCGGCTTGTAAGAGATAAAGTTGGTTTCGAAGCTCGGCAACCTTAACGACCAATTTAGATTCTTTCATAATAAAAATAAAAAGGGAACAACCTTTACTCAAATGAATGGAATTTAAAAAATATTTTTATTATATAAATTTTTTTCAAAAAGCGGGTTAAATGAGTCCCGAACTTCCCAAGGTCAACCCGGTGAAGGGCTCACAAGGTACTAGAGGCTGTGATGGGAATTCAAGTCCAAAGCGTTCTTTCCGAGAATTTAGATTACGCTTTTTAAGATTTTTTTTTAATTTTAAAGAGAAGGGGGAGAAGAAAGAGAACGATAAAATTAATAAATATTTCTTTTTTCGAAATATCAACCGTGTCCCCGGCAACGACGCCAAAAACTTGATGCGCAAAACTATATCCGCAAACGATAACGACAAGTGTACCGTATCGAATGTAGTATAAGTTATAAAAACCAAGGTCGTATTAGACTCGGGGTGGTTGAGTACTCTTACTTCAAGAAAATCTCTATTATCTTATCAATTACAACTTGGGTTGGTTGATGCGAGAAAGAGAAATAACTTTTTAAAACTATTATTAAAGGATTAGCACTCAACCTTGAATCACCTTGGAAAAAATAAATAAATTAAGAAATAAAACTTCTAATTCTCTTAAAAGAATTGCTTGACCGTGGAGGTTCCCGAGTTATAAACGCACCTCTCTTGAGGATGCGCTCAACTGAGTTTAGGTTGATCAATCGAACTCTCGTTCTAGAATCGAAACCTCTAAAACTCGCCTTATCAAAATGAACCCCGCTATTGGATATGACTCCAATCTGGGAGATTTATGTCGTCCTCTCTCGAGGAGTGCATTCAAATTTCTTTATCCTTGAAATGATCGATTCGAACTCAAAACCTCTCTGTTATTGGACTACGAAAACAAGTATGAGAATTATATATCGATAATATAATCTCAATCAAATTAAATTCAAGGGTAAATCTTAAGCGATCTAAAAAAGAGAAAAGAAGTTCTAGACTAAATTATGAATTATATTTTCCTTGGATCATCTCGATCGAGTACTAATAATAATTTAGCTACTCATTGAGATTAAGGAACTAACAAAAATAAAAGAGTACATGATAAAATATGAGAGGGAAAATGAGAGAACAAAGGAACGATTTTATTAAATTGCTAAAGAAAAGTTATAAGACAGGAATTGAAAGTTACGACTATTGAAATGAAAATACAATTACAAAAAGAAAGAAGAAGCATAAGAACTACTAAAACATGAAAATAAAGACATGAAATGAAAGTTCTAATCCTAAAAATTTGTTCTTGAAGTTCTGGAGAAGCTCCATTTAAATAGGCAGAAATTTGATGTTACACGCCCTTGGTCATGCCCGTGACCAAGGGCGTGTAAGGAGCGTGATCGATGCTGGTGCGGAGAGGGCGCATTATGGCTTTAATGCAGGCGTTTAGGCGCGTCACACCCTAGGTCACGCCCGTGACCTGGGGCGTGTAATCTTTAAATATGTTGCAGGCGGGAAGGCGCGCGGGGCGAGTCACGCCCGTGACTGGATGTCACGCCCCCTGGTCACGCCTGTGACCTGGGGTGTGTACATGGCGAATCTTCACGGAATGGGCCCGAAGTGGCGGTAGCAGGTCTGGAACACATCTTAGGCTATCACGCCCTTGGTCACGCCCGTGACCTTGGGCGTGCACTTGACATTTTTGCTCAAAGTACCTAGAAAACCTGAAAAACATAAACTAAGCTTAAATTAGTTGAAGAAATAAAAAGGAATGAATTAGATAAGATAATACATATAATTTATATAAATTCATATTAAAACTATATTAAAATTAAACTAAAATATGAGTACAAAAAGTACTCATCATCGATCAACATCCACTTCCCCTTACCAACAATCAGGCCGAGTACGAAGCCGTGATAGCAGGGCTCCGCCTAGCCCAGGAGTTAGGCGTGCAAGATGTGGAGGTCTCGACGAACTCCATGGTGGTAGCTTGCCATGTCTGGGGGGAGTTCTAGGTGAATGAATCGACTCTTCAGTGATACTTGGAAAAGGTCAAGGGGCTCATAGGGCAGTTCCGCACCTTCTCGATCCGTCATGTGCCAAGGGAGGAGAGTGTCGCGGCCGACCTCCTGGCCAAGTTCTGTCCCAAGGCAGGAGGCACGGTGTCGGACCTCTTTCGACCATCCATCGAGGAGGGGGAACTGATGGAGGTGGACCATCAGGCATCATATATGGACCCCCTTATCACCTTCCTGACTTCGGGGAAGTTCCCTGAGGTGGTTTGGACAAACGACGGTTCATGTATAAGTCGGCATAGAATTCCTTGCATGCAGGAGGATTATACCGGAAGACGCTCTTGGTACTCCTAGCCCGTTCTGTGTCGGAGGAGGAGGTCCCGAGGGTCCTGGAGGAGGTCCACTCGGGGGAGTGTGTCAGCCACTCCGAGAGCCGAACCTTGGAGGGGAGAGTGCTGAGGCAAGGATACTTTTGGCCTACCCTCAGCAAAGACGCAGCGGAGTTCGCAAGGAAGTGCTCAAAGTGTCAGTTGTTTGCCCCTCTCCAGCTTCTGCCAGCCAAACGACTCCAAACCATCACAGCCCCCTGGCCCTTTGCAATATGGTGGATGGACCTGGTCGGTCCTTTCCCCCAAGTGAGTGGTCAAAGAAAGTTCTTACTGGTGATGATCGGCTATTTCTCCAAGTGGCTAGAGGTGAAGACGCTGGCCAAGGTAACATCCCAAGTAGTAAGAAATTTTATCTGGGGTGAAATAATTTGCAGGTACAGGCTCCCGCTAGCCATAGTTATAGACAATGGGCCGCAGTTCGCCAGCGATGTGTTCGTCAGCTTCTGCACTCAGATCGATATAGAACTTCAGTTTTCGTTGGTCCACCACCCGAGGAGCAATGGGCAAGTGGAGGCGACAAATAAAATAATTGTGAACTTGCTGAAGGAGAAGGTCGAGAACCGCAGGGGCAACTGGGTGGAGAAGTTACCCTCGGTCCTCTGTGCCTTGAGGACCACTCAATACACGGCCACGGGGGAGACTCCGTTCACGCTCTCTCATGGGTTTGAGGTCGTCCTTCCGATAGAGCTCGAGGTGAAATGCCCTAGGGTGATCGCCGCGGGTGAAGGAGATGAAGAATGGCTAGTCGAGAATGAGGGAGAACAAAGGCTATCCCTGGACCTGGTGGACGAGCTCCAGGACTTAGCCACCGTCCAGCAGGAGGAAGTCAAGTGGTGGATGGCTCGGTACTTCGACAAACATATCTGAATAAAGCAGTTCGAGAAAGGAGATCTAGTCCTGAAAAAGGTTGACGCGGTCGGTAGAGGGCCGCGGTAGGAAAGCTCAATCCCAACTGGGAAGGGCCATACATTATAGACAAAGTGCTCAAGTCGGGAGGGTACCACCTCCAAGTGTGGAAGGGGTACCTCTCGGTCGGGCTCGGAGTGGGGACGATCTAAAGTGTTTCAATCCTTTAACTTTTCATATTGATTTGTTACATATTTGACTCATCATGTGTTGATTAAAATGATTCTTCTAAGCAGGGGTACTCGAAGTATTTTATGCTGAAATGCCCCGGACGATCCCGCTGTCGGGCTCTCACTAGCCGGTGGGTCAGGTTGATCTCGCGGAGAGGCTGGCAAGGTATCAGGTGTTGATGCAGGCTACGCTCTCCAACAGGATCGTTACGAACAAACACATGTTCCCTCTCAACGTTCCAATTTATACGTTCGCACAAAATTAATCGCAGCATACACGCAACGCAATATTTATCAATCTCACGTTTACGACGGGTAGCCACACCGCTAGCGGTTGAATTAATGGCTATAAGCCAAAAATTCTCCCATGCTAAAAGGACCCACCCTGCCCAAACGAGCTAGATTTGTACCAAAAGAGATCGACCAAAATTTACGATTCGGAAAAAGGTAGATCTCTCCCAACAAAAAGTCGAGGTTCGCCAATCTTCAAAAATTAAAGAAATTAAGATGAGCGCAAAAATCGATCGAAGAAACCACGATTATTTAATTGATTCGAAGACCACGCCGAAATTACCACCACAAGAAATTAACAAGAGGGAGATCTCACGAGTAGAAATTTCATTACCTCACTTGAGATGGGATTATCCTCAAGCATGCACTCGCCCAAATCATTCTTCAACGGATCCACCGGAGTTGCGTCGTTTGGAGAGAAACTCGTCCGCCTTCGTCGCTTCATGCCAAGATTGGTTCCACGGGAGTCCACCCTTTGCACCTTGGCCGACCACTTGAAGAAGAGAGAGGAAAGGTGGTGGAGTATTGTTGCCGACTAGAGAGAAAAAGGAGAGAGGTGGGAGGTGGCCGAATAGAGAGGGAGAGAGAGAGGGGGGAAGTGGAGGCCAAAACCTTGAGGAAGGAGGTAAGCGGAGGGAGCGGTTATAGAGGAGGGAGATGGTGGCCGAACTCTTCCAAAAGAGAATAGAGAGGGGCGTCTAGGAGAGAGGGAAACAAGTTTAGGGTTTGTAATTCTTATTTCATTCAACGATCATAATTCTAATACAAGATAGCCTTTTATAGGCTAGCCAACAAACATGGCTAAACGCAGTCCAAAATTAAAATAAAACATGAACATGGTTATACGCAGTCCAAATTAAAATAAAACATGGACATAAACAAAGTCCTAAATAAAAGACAAAGCGTGATAAAAATTTAATTAATAATTATAATTAATTAATTATAATTATTACATATGAATCTTGCGCCGCAGACGGAGGTTGTTACGGCGATGGCATTCATCATGACGTAGGTCTTTGATTGGAGAGGCACCATCATCCGTAAGCGCGCCATTACCAACATCTTCCTGTTGAGGGTCGTCGACGCAATCAATCCTCCCCCGCTCAAAAGTACTCATCACCAATGAGTTGTCGTGAATGTAGCGGCGGAGATGAGCATCATCCAAAAGAGCCACCTCAGATTCTGGAAGCCACGAGTCATCGGAGGCCGGACAATCACGCCAACGAATCAAGATGCGGCGACCGTCACCCCTAGGAGAGGAGAGCACTTCATCTTTGAGGATCCTGTCAGGCATATAAGTGGTTTGGAGGAACCATGGAAAAGCATTAGGCAAATAAGGAGAAAAAATTTCATCATCAACATTCGACGTTCCTCCAGGGGTAACCGATCAAGATAGCGGTCCAGGCACAAGCTCACCCCCCAACCCATTAGAAAATTTAGTGGAATCAAACGGACAGTCGGTTAATTCAAGTGGTGGAGAAATATATGGCGTTAAATCCGAAACATTGAAAATGAGGGAGATTCCCCAATCAGTGGGTAACTCCAAAAGATAAGAGTTTTCTCCTAATCGCTTTAAGATTCAAAAAGGACCCGATCACTGATTTGCTAACTTTTTTATGGTGCCCGAAGGCAACCGTTCAGCGATGAGACGCACCATAACCAAATTGCCAACCTTCAAGTGAGACGCTCTCTTATGTACGTTAGCATGAGATTGATAAGATGTGTATTGTGTAGTTAACGCGTCCTTAATGTGCTTATGTAAATTATAAACATGAGAGGCAAGGTCTTGTGCAAATTGACATGAATTATATGATGGAGGTAACAGAATCAAGTCAAGTGGCACCGGTGCCTCATATCCGTGCACGATTTCATTCGGAGATAACCTAGTGGACCTATTTTTGGAATTATTGTATGCTAACTGAGCATGGGGGAGGATGAGGTCCCACGTACCCTTGTGGTCACCTACAAGACAACGGAGTAAACTACCCAACTTCGATTGACCACTTCTCTTTGCCCATCTGTCTGCGGATGGTATGCCAAAGAAAAAAACAATTTGGTGCCCGTAAGTTTCCACAGGATCTTCCAAAAATAACTAGTTAACTTTACATCCCTATCAGTCACTATAGTCTTAGGAACGCCCCGATGCCCAACGACTTCTTTAAAATATAATTTTGTGACATGTGACGCATCATTTGTATTATTGCACGCAATAAAATAGGCCATTTTAGAAAACCGGTCTACCACTACCAAGATGGAATCGTGACGCCGAAAGGTGAGAGGGAGGCCCAACACAAAATCCATACTAATGTCTTCCTATGGGATAGACAGAATTGGGAGCGGAGTATAAAGTTCCACGTTCGTCTAGTTACCCTTAGCAAGATGGCACACGCGACAACTCCCCACAACTTTATGCACCGTGGATTTATGGCCCGACCAATAAAACTTATCCTCCACTAACGATATGGTCTTTTCACGCCCAAAATGACCACCTAATCCGCCGCTATGCAATTCCCAAATGATGAAATGACGAAGGGATGAGTGAGGGATACATAGCTTGGCATGCTTAAATAAGTAACCGTCTCGTATATAATAATATCCTTAAAATCCGGGCAATGGACATATTCATCCTTAATGCGTTCAAACCCAATGACCTTCACTTCTAGCGTGGACAATAATAATGAAACACGACTAAGGGCGTCCGCCACACAATTATGATTTCCCTTAAGATGTTTGATTATGAAGGTGTATTCCTGAAGATAGGAGACCCATTTAGCATGTCGGGGGCTGACCTTACTTTGGGAGTTGACAAATCTCATTGCCTCGTGATCGGATTGGATAACAAACTCCTTAGGGAGTAAATAATGCCGCCAATGTTGGAGGCAACAAATAACGGCGTAAAACTCGCGATCATAATTAGAATAGTTCAACTTCAGACCCGCCAGTTTCTCACTAAAGTACCCAGCAGGATAACCCTCCTGACTCAACACGCCTCCAATACCAATCCCGGGCGCATCACATGACAATTCAAAAAATTTACCAAAATCCAGGAACCGCAAAAGGGGAGCTTCCGACATCCAAGCCTTAATCGTTTGGAATGCTTTAGTGGCCAATTTCGTCCAAGTGAAATCACCTTTTTTCATGAACTTCGTGATTGGTGCCATGATACTACTAAAGTCACGAATAAATCGATGATAAAACGTAGCTAACCCGTGGAAACTCCTAACATCTCGAATGTTGGTGGGTTCCGGCCAATCCTTGATGGCTTGGACCTTCTTGGGATCCACATGTATGCCCTCCGGGCTCACAATATAGCCAAGAAATTCTACAGACGTCACATAGAAAGTACATTTTTTTTTATATTGACAAATAATTTTTCCGCTCGCAACGTCGCTAGGATAGTCCTCAAGTGAGATTCTTGATCGGTAGTAGACGTACTAAAAATGAGAATGTCATCAAAATAAACCACGATAAATTTTCCCATATAGGGTTGGAAGACATGTGTTATCATCCTAGAAAAAGTACTTGGGGCCGGCATTGGAAAGCCCAAATGGCATCATTAACTATTCGTAAAGCCTTCCTTAGACTTAAACGTTGTCTTCCACTCGTCACCCTCCCTAATTCGAATCTGGTGGTAGCCACTCCTTAGATCCAATTTAGAAAAGATCGTGGCTCCGGCTAGCATATCCAACAAGTCATCCAAGCGAGGGATGGGGAATCAGTATTTAATCGTAATTTTATTTATGGTCCGACTATCCACACACATCCTCTAAGAGCCGTCTTTCTTAGGAGCTAGTAATGTCGGAATGGCACACAGACTCTTACTATGACAGATGAACCCCTTTTGTAATAAATTTGAAATTTGCATTTGTAACTCCAAGTGCGCGGAAGAGTTTAACCAATAGTGAGGTAGGTTGGATAATGAGGAACCCGGAATGAAATCTATCGTAAGCTAGATGTCTCGCAAGGGGGGTAACATAGACGGTAACTCATCCGGATACACATCCTTAAATTCCTCTAAAATGCTCCGTAGCGCTGGCGGTAAGCTCTCAAACGTAGACACGTCCTCCTTGACTTGTAAGCAAACTAACACATATAGGACACCATCCAAAAATGTATGGCGCGCGAACTCCTTCTTACCTATCAAGCTTAAGGTTTTCTTCTCTACAGGCACAATTGTGTCTTTAGAGGCGACCGAAGGATCCTTTGGTGGAGTGGGTTTCAAGATAATGGTCTTTCCATTAAACTTGAACTCATAAGTGTTGGCTCGCCCGAAATGAGTAACATCATGGTCATAAAGCCATGGGCGTCCTAATAAGACACGACAGGCATCCATGGGGATGACGTAACACAAAACCTTTTCAGAATAAGCCTTGATGGTAAGGGGTACCAAACAACGCCTCGCTACCAGAAGGGATGTCTTGTTAACCCAAGCAACCTTATAGGGGCGAGGGTGCAGTTCAGTGGCTAACATCATCCGGGTCATCGCATTCTCCGAAATCACATTCATACAACTTCCGCTATCGATAATCAATTTGCACCACTTCTCTCCACTCTTTAAATTTAATGAAAATATATTCATCCTATTCGAATCATCTGAAGCACGCAGAGTAGCCAAAATACATCTCATCACCATCATATTGATGTCATCATCCAAGTCACTTGGCACTCCTTCCGAATCAGAGTCTTCACCGGCCTCATACATGAGCTCGACGGATTTAGTCGAGGTATCTAACATGGCTAGGGGCTTGGGCTTAGTGGGACACTCACTAGCGTAATGTCCTTGAATCCCACAAGTAAAACACATAGCATTTGTTTTGTTAATCCTACCCACCGGCACTCTCTCACCAGTCGGGTTTTGTATATTCCTAGCCGTGATGACAACGGAGTTCGAGTCAGCGGACCGGAACTTACCCTTATCCTTCAGGGATAATGGGGGGAAGGACCTAAGAGGGACTTTCCCTCCGGAAATGAACGTGTCTTGGATTTAGAGCCAGGTGCTTCTCAATATCCAATGCGCCATTATAGGTGTTGCTCAAATCTGTGTGTCCATAACAAAGGAGTTTTCCTTGAATGTCGGGATTGAGTCCCTTATGAAATCGTGAAAGGGTGACCTTAGGCATCTCCCTAACATCGCACCTAACCAACATGTCCTTCAGGAGGCCCATGTACTTCGCGACCGGTCGATTAACTTGTCTTAGGGAAGCTAACTCATCAAACATTTGCGTTCGATGGAATGTAGGAATGTATTGATCAGTGAAAATGGCTTTCATGCCTGCCCAATCGATGGGGGGGGGGGGGGGCAGACCATCCACCGCACCTAGACGTCGCTCCTCATTCAACTAGAATGTCTTAGCCCTACCCAACAATTTCATACGCGCTACGCGCACCTTGTCCACGTCAGCCAAATTCTTCCACTGAAAGTAGCACTCTATCTCCGTAACCCAATCCAAGAAAACTTGGGGATCACCCATCCCATCATATGAGGGTGGTTTGATCCGTACTACCCGAGTGATATCAAATTCGCATGGTGCTCGCGGGGAATGTTCAGGATTATTATTATGATTAATATTCCCTTCTTCACGTTGGCGGGCGGCAGGATTTGGTGGGGCTGGCTCATGAATGTTATTATTGTTAACATTCCTTTCTACATGTTGGCGGGTTGCATAATTTTGAGGTGCCCTTTGGGCTAACCTTCTCTCGTCAAGCATCTCCCGAATGTCCATCAACTGGTCATTAAACTCCTGACGGAGTTCATCAACAGTTGTTGTACCGTGACCCATGTCCCGCTCGTCCGTCATCTCTGAAGAGGACATGGGATACTCCGTGTCTAGCCTCGTACGCATGCAATTTTTAGAACAAAAATGATTCTGACCAGAAAATTTATTATATATTAATTTGTTCCGCCTAATAACTACGGTAAGTAAAATATATTTTGCAGATTTCAAAAAAAAAATTTTGCTGGAAATAAAAAAAATTTGGCCGCTATTCACAGACCAGAAATTTTAAACAGACCAAATTTTATGAAAACTAATTTTATTCCCGCCTAATAACTAGGGTAATTAAAATATTTTTTGATTTTCTTACTGAGATAAATATGGAGAATTTCCAGAAATTTATTTTTTATTATCGTAGAGAAATAACATTTTTAGGCCACTATTCGCAGACAACCAGTTAAAAGTTTTGATATTTTGAACACGAAATCGAGTGAAGATTGTATGTGTCGACGTTCTAAGAAAATTTTAGGAATGCGTCAATTAAGAAATTGACACGAACCTAGCTCTGATACCAAATTTATGCAGGCTACGCTCTCCGACACGATCGTTACGAACAAACACACGTTCCCTTTCAACGTTCCAATCTATACGTTCGCACAAAATTAAACGCAGCATACATGCAACGCAATATTTATCAATCTCACATTTACGATGGGTAGCCACACCGCTAGCAGTTGAATTAATGGCTATAGGCCAAAAATTCTCCCAGGCTAAAAGGACCCACCCGACCCGAACGAGTTAGAGTTGTACCAAAAGAGATCCATCAAAATTTATGATTCGGAAAAAGGTAGATCTCTCCCAAAAAAATCGAGGTTCGCCAATCCTCTTCGAAAATTAAAGAAATTAAGATGAGCGCAAAAATTGATCGAAGAAACCAAGATTATTCAAGTGATTCAAAGACCACGCCAAAATTACCACCACAAGAAATTAACAAGAGGGAGATCTCACGAGTAGAAATTTCGTTACCCCGCTTGAGATGGGATTAACCTCAAGCATGCACTCGCCCAAATCGTTCTTCAATGGATCCACCGGAGTTGCGTTGATTGGAGAAAAACTCATCCGCTTTCGTCGCTTCACGCCGAGATCGATTCAACGGGAGTCCACCCTTTGCACCTTGGCCGGCCACTTGAGGAAGAGAGAGGAAAGGTGGTGGAGTATTGTTGCCGACTAGAGAGAAAAAAGAGAGAGGAGGGAGGTGGCCGAATAGAGAGGGGGGAGAGAGGGGGGAAGTGGAGGCCAAAACCTTGAGGGAGGAGGTAAGGTGAGGGAGCGATTATAGAGGACGAGGGAGATGGTGGCAGAACTCTTCCAAGAAGGAATAGAGAGGGGCGGCTAGGAGAGAGGGAAACAAATTTAGGGTTTGTAATTCTTATTTCATTCAATGATCATAATTCTAATACAAGATAGCCTTTTATAGGCTAGCCAACAAACATGGCTAAACGCAGTCCAAAATTAAAATAAAACATGAACATGGCTATCGTAGTCCAAAATTAAAATAAAACATGCACATAAACAAAGTCCTAAATAAAAGACAAAGCTTGATAAAAATTTAATTAATAATTATAATAAATTAATTTAATTACTAATTATGAATCTTGCGACGCGGACGGAGGTTGTAACGACGATGGCGTTCATCATGACGTAGGTCTTTGGTTGGAGAGGCGCCATCATCTGTGAGCGCACCGTTACCAACATCTTCATGTTGAGGGCCGTGGACGCCATCAAGTATTTTATGCTGGAATTCCCCGGACAATCCCACTATCGGGGTCTCACTAGCCGGTGGGTCAGGTTGATCTCGCAGAGAGGCTGGCAAGTTATCAAGTGTTTTATGCTGGAATGCCCCGGACGATCCCGATGCCGGTCTCTCGCTAGTCGGTTGGTCAGGTTGATCTCGTGGAGAGGTTGGCAAGGTATCAAGTATTTTATGCTGGAATGCCCTGAATGACACCGCTGCCGGGCTCTCACTAACGGGTGGATCAAGTTGATCTCGCGGAGAGGCTGGCAAGGTATCAAGTGTTTTATGCTGGAATGCTCCGGACGATCCCACTGTCGGGCTCTCACTAGCCGGTGGGTCAGGTTGATCTCGCGGATAGGCTGGCAAGGTATCAAGTGTTTTATGCTGGAATGCACGGGATGATCCCGCTGTCGGGATCTCGCTAGCCGGTGGGTCAGGTTGATCTCGCAGAGAGGCTGGCAAGGTATCAAGTGTTTTATGCTGGAATGCCCCGGACGATCCCGCTGCCGAGCTCTCACTAGTCGGTGGGTCAGGTTGATCTCGCGGAGAGGCTGACAAGGTAACAGGTGTTGTATGCTGGAATGCCCCGGATGATTCCGCTGTCAGGCTCTTACTAACCGGTGGGTCAGGTTGATCTCGCGGAGAGGCTGGCAAGGTGTAAGACCCCAAATCAGAAAAATCAGATTTCAGGAATCCAGCGGTATCGCCGGCGATAGCGGTATCGCCCGACGATATCGTTCTGTTGAGAAGGGTTCTGGAGAGGCTGTCGGACGGCGTTAAGTGTTAACGCTGGCGACACCGTGGCATGTGTCGTGCACTGTTCGCGGTGGTGGCGTTGATGGGTCAAAGTCGGTTCTTTACCGCTGTCGCCAGGCGACAGCGGCTATCGCCGGGCGACAGCTCCAAATCGTACTTTGTGGCCGAAATCGTGGGCATTGATGGCACATTGACTTTGGGGGCTGTTTTGGATTGAGGAGGCTCGGTGGCTGGCTTAGAAAGGCCAAAAATCCCCTTATTTCCTTATTCTCTTAAGGGTTTTATTTTGGAGAGAGAGAGAAGCTTTGGAGAAGGAGATGAATAGGGCTTCTAAACCCTAGGGCTTGGGTTTGGTGGAGCTACACTCATCGGAATCCCTCATCGTTCGTGGCTACGCGTAGAGGAGGGCAAGACGCTCCTTTCCATCCGGGCCAAAGTCAAGCCATGGCTTCGAAGCGGCGTTTAAGGGTAACGATCTTTTCTACCCTCATTTGGACATGTTCTAGTCCATTCTTTGCATCGTTGAGGCCCCTACCCAAAAGGGTGAGGTCGTGGCCTCCGACGGGTCGATTTGTGTTATCCTCGTCAAATCTTGCATACATGTAGAGTCCATCCGTGGAATGGACGTAGGCACGCTGTGTGAAGCCCATCCGAGACAGTTCATCCGGATTGGTGATGCTTTTTGGTATTGTGCGTGCCGGGGGAAAACTCTGTGTTGTTATACTCTTCGTAGGACTAGAGGGTGCTACTGCATGCGCAGCAACGCCCGGGGGTGTGCCCCGGGGAGCACCCGAAGTTAGAAGCAGAAGTGGAGTTCTGTTCACTATCGCTGGCGACAGTGACTGTCGCCAGGCGATAGCTCCCCAGATTTGGTTTTGGTGATTTTGGGCGTTCTGAGGCAGTGGGAGTGCTACTGCATGTGCAGCAATGCCTGTGGGTGTGCCCCGGGAAGCACCCACAGCTAGAAGCCAAAATGGGGGTTTGTTCACTATCGCTGGCGATAGCTCCCAGACTGAGTTCTGTTGATGTTTGTTGTGCCCAGCTTGTTGTGGGACTTGCGGCATGCATGCTTGTGTTTGTAATGTCCTGCTGGGTGGACCCGAGGCGCGTACGCCTTCCCTGTGAGGGGTCCAGTTGAGGGAACCTAGTCGCCTTAGGGCCTGGCTAGTTGAGAATACCTGGGCTGAGGGGACGTCATACCCGCATTTTGTGTTGTACAATGAGTGTGTGAACAACGAGCATTTGGCGAACCCGCACCCGAACCATTGTGCGCCTGATTAGTAAGCCTCGCTCAGCATGTCGGGAAGCAATGGGGAAGAGTCTTCGGACTATGCGAAGTTCACAATTAAAGTACGGGGTGCCCTGGTATTCGGGCCACCGACTTTAGCCTCGAAGGGCAGAAGCCATCAAGAGTGGATGGTGGTTGATGTTGGAGTTACCATTGTGATCTAGAAGTGGTCAAACATGTAATCTCACTGCCAACGCGATATGAGCCTGCAGGGTCGCACATAAGAGCATGTGGAGAAGTTGGTAGATTGACTGTGTTGGTAAATGTTACCAATCACCATATATAGAATGGGGAAATCCAGCAGGTTGTTGCTGTCTGAATTCGTCGAGTTTACACGGATAGAATTCGTCGGATTCGTCGGGATTCGTCGGATTGTCCCGTGAACACTCGACGAATTATTACAGAAACCCTTCATTCGACAAAATGTTGTCGTCTGTCTGGATTCGTCGGGATTCGTCGGGATTCGTCGGGTTGTCCCGTGAAGACTCGACGAATTGTTACAGAGATCATTTTCTCGGCAAATGTTGTCGTCTGATCTGATTCGTCGGATTCGTCGGATTGTCCCGTGAAATCTCGACGAATGATCTTCCGTGGAATTCCGACGAATTGTAACAGAAGCCCTTATTCTGATGTGTGGTCTGCGGATAGCGATTCTTCTAGAAGCTGTTTATCCTTTGGGTATAAATAGGACTTCGTTTTTAGGGTTCATATAACCAATAAAAAAGAAGAAGCCGACGGAAGGAGTTCCGTTCTCGCCTCACGAACCCTAGCCGACGGAAGTGTTCCGCCGTCTCTGAATCGCGTCCGCTGACCTCCTCTCCGGCGATCGTCGTCGTGTGTGTTCTTCCTGGAGCGAACCTAGCAGTTCGTGGAAGTGCAAAGGTGCAGTCATTCTTCTCCCGGCTCGTGTGGATCACTGTAGAGACGTAGATATTATTCTACGTGAGGACTCGCATAGCCGACGACAGGAATCAACTCGTGGAGCATCTAGGTTGGATTTGATCCAATCCCGCAAAGGTAATTTCATACCTAGCATTTTGATTAACTTCTTGATTCAACATTCATGGCCGATCCAAAGTCTTTTTGGGTTGTTTCTCTTCATTTCCGCTGCGCCTACATTTGATGTATGGTTCTAGAAAAACCCAACAGTGGTATCAGAGGGAGGTTCTGGTCATGAATTTTGTTTCAGAAGTTTGGTTATTCCAGTACGTGCAAATCTAGGTATTTGGAAGCGTTCTAAATGTCAAGATTTCTTCTTGGAATATCACATTTGATGTGATTTTGTGTGGTTTCTGGTGGTGGGATTTCGAAAATTTGGTCAGCGGGACCACCGCCAGGGGCGCTGCCCCTTGGACCCCGTTAGGGGCTCTGCCCTTAAGACCCCGCCAGGGGCGCGGCCCCTTGGAACCCCGCCAGGAACGTCTGGGATTTCGTGGTCATTTCTAATTGTTAGAAATTGTTGTCTCCTTAGCAGTAACCGTCCCTCAAGTGGTTAATGAACCCTTGTATTGTTTTGGATTTTGAATCCAACAATGAGAGACGAGCTTGTCTACTGCTTTAAGTCGAGTTGTCTTTGCCTTTGTCCAATGCACGTAAATCTGAAGATTTGGAAGAGTTCTAAATGTCCAGATTTAGCCTTTTCGTCTATCAAAGGTTGATAGTCTTATGTTGTGCACATAAGGGATGCATGTGGATTTAAGAAAGCTTGTTTTTCTGTGGATGTGCACTTTGATCAAATGTTGATCATGGTTAAGTGTTAACCTATTATTAAAATTAAAATCCCTTCATCAAATATTAAGTGTTCGGATGCCTTCCGATGGATGACACTCTTCCTACCTCGATCGATGAAGTGTGGGCTTGCCAAAGCAAGGTGCATTAATCTATCTTGGTAAGGGTGCGAGCGGATAATTGTGATATCCCACTGTCGACATCGGGTCTAACTTAACTAGGTGACCTCAAAGGTTGAGTGCCTAGAGGCATAGGGTTGGCATGCACCATATGATGGATGCGAATAAGGAGTTATTCACCAGCCATACAAGAGTTGCATGAGGATGCAATTGGCAAGCGTTGCCTACCTAAATAACCGCATTATGAGAGGAACGCCAAAGCGGACTCGTGGTGTTGGTGAAATACGGATCTTGTCCACTAAGAGAGTAGCTCGCAATGGACTCTCTAAATTGATAGTGAGGGCCATCAATTTGAATAAAATAGTGGGAGTATTTAATTGAAGTCCAAATTAAAATAAATTGTATTTTGGAATTTTGGTACTAATTAGATTCTGCATGAATTCTTGTAGAACTCCATGGCAAGTGGTTCACATTCCACCTTGTCCCTAAGAGCTATCCTTGAGAAGGACAAGCTTAGTGGGACGAATTACATGGACTGGTATAGGAACTTGAGAATTGTTCTCAAGCAAGAGCGAAAGCTCTACGTCTTGGAAGAAGAAGCCCCCGAGGTGCCGACCGGGAACTCGTCCCGTGTTGATAAGGATGCTTATAAGAAGTATACCGATGACGCCTTAGACGTCGAGTGCCTTATGCTTGCCACCATGAACTCTGAGCTTCAGAAGCAACACGAGAACATGGGGTGCAAGGAGATTGACGAGCACCTAAGGAAAATGTTTCAAGGGCAAGCTCGTCAAGAGAGGTTCGATGTCACGAAGGCATTATTTCAGTGCAAAATGGGAGCTCGAGACTCAGTTGGTACTCACGTACTCAAGATGATTGGGTATATAGAGAACCTGGAGAGACTGGGTTTTCCTCTGGGTCAAGAGTTGGCCACAGATCTTATCCTGCAATCGTTGCCGGATAGTTATGAGCAGTTTGTCTTGAACTACAACATGAATGAAATAGACAAGACACTGCCCGAGCTCCTAGGCATGTTGCGAACTGCCGAGATAAACATGAAGAAGGCCAAGCCTGCTAGTCCCATATTGATGGTACATAAAGGCAAGGGTAAGGCCAAGGGCTTCAAGAAGACGAAGGTGGGACCTAAGTCACATATTGAGCCCAAATCTTCTGCGCTGAAAAAGAAGAGCACCGTGAAGGAAGGGAAATGCCACCACTGTGGCAAGGCTGGTCATTGGAGAAGGAATTGTCCTTCATACATTGAGGGTCTGCAGAAAATGAAGGGAGGTATGACTTCCGCTTCGGATATTTACGTTATAGAGATAAACCTTTCTGCTCCTTCATCTTGGGTATTGGATACCGGATGTGGTTCTCACATTTGTACAAATGTGCAGGAACTAGGAAGGAGGAAATTGCTGAGTAAAGGAGAGGTGGACCTGCGTGTCGGCAATGGAGCAAGAGTTGCTGCTGTAGCCGTAGGGGTTTACCGTCTTTCTTTGCCCAGTGGGCTTGTAATAGAACTTGATAATTGTTATTATGTTCCGGCCATAACTAGAAACATTATATCCATTTCATGCTTAGACATGATTGGATTTTCTTTTATAATTAAGAACAATTGTTGTTCTATATTTAAGAATGATGTTTGTTATGCTGTAGCTCAATTGTTTAATGGTCTTTATGTTTTGAACCTGGACCATCCGATCTATAATGTAGATAATAATAAAAGACTAAGAACAAATGACTCAAATCCTACATATCTCTGGCATTGTCGTTTGGGCCATATAAACGAGAAGCGCATATCCAAGCTCCATAAAGATGGACTATTGGACTTATTTGATTATGAATCATTTGAGCGATGCGAGTCTTGTTTGTTAGGCAAGATGACTAAAACCCCTTTCACTGGTTATACTGAGAGGGCTGAGGATCTCTTGGGTGTTGTACATAGTGATGTATGCGGACCCATGAGTTCTATGGCTAGAGGTGGGTATTTCTACTTCGTTATATTTACTGATGATTTCAGTAGATACGGATACGTGTATCTTATGAAGTGCAAATCCGAAACCTTTGAAAAGTTCAAAGAGTTTAAGAATGAAGTGGAGAACCAATTGGGTAAAAAGGTTAAAGCACTCCGATCTGATCGAGGTGGCGAATACCTGAGTCATGAGTTCCGTGATCATCTGAAAGAGTGTGGTATTGTATCACAGCTCACTCCACCTAGGACACCGCAGCATAATGGTGTGTCTGAGAGGAGAAATCGTACTCTGTTAGACATGGTACGGTCGATGATGAGTCATGCAGACTTGCCTGTTTCCTTTTGGGGTTTTGCTTTAGAGACTGCTGCAATGACACTGAATCGCGCTCCGACGAAAATGGTTCTAAAGACACCATATGAGATATGGACTGGGAAGCGTCCTAGTATGTCATTCATTAAAATTTGGGGCTGTGAGGCATACGTACGACGTCAAATGCCTGACAAGCTGGAACCCAAATCAGATAAGTGTTATCTGGTGGGATATCCTAAGGAAACGAAAGGATATTACTTTTACCTACCGTCTGAGGGCAAAGTGTTTGTCGCAAGGACGGGTGTCTTCTTGGAGAAAGAGTTCTTATCAAGAAAGACGCAAAAGGTAGAACTTGAAGAAGTTCAAGAACCACAAATAGTGAATGAACCAGAGTTGGATTCTGAGCCAGGACTACAAGATGTTGTAGCTAGAGGACCTGCTCACGAAACACAAGTCCTACGTAGATCTGGTAGACCAAGATTTGAGCCTGAGAGATATGGATTTCTCGTGTCTCAAATAGGTAATGTGTTGCTTATGGATCATGATGATGAACCAGCAACCTACCAAGAGGCTATGAATGGACCGGACTCCGACAAATGGCTTGAGGCTATGAAATCCGAAATGGACTCCATGTATATAAACCAAGTTTGGAACTTGGTGGAACCACCTGAAGGGGTACGACCCATAGGGTGCAAGTGGGTCTTCAAGAAGAAGACCGACATGGATGGGAATGTACAGACATTCAAAGGGCGACTGGTGGCTAAGGGTTTCAAGCAAATTCATGGTGTTGACTATGATGAGACCTTTTCCCCTGTTGCCATGGTAAAGTCCATTAGGATATTGCTTGCTATTGCTGCGTATTATGACTACGAGATCTGGCAGATGGATGTCAAAACGGCTTTCCTAAATGGAAACCTCCTTGAGGAAGTGTACATGACACAACCCGAGGGTTTTGTATCCCCAAATGAAGTCACTAAAATATGCAAGCTGAATAAGTCCATCTATGGATTGAAACAAGCCTCTAGAAGTTGGAATCTTCGTTTTGATGAGAAGATCAAAGAGTTTGGTTTTGTCAAGAATGAAGATGAACCGTGTGTTTACAAGCGAATCAGTGGGAGCATTGTTGTCTTCCTGATATTGTATGTAGATGACATACTGCTGATCGGGAATGACATACCTACCCTGAAAGTTGTTAAGAACAACCTAGGGAACTGCTTTTCTATGAAGGACT
Organism: Dactylorhiza incarnata; assembly: GCA_033032865.1. Lineage (NCBI taxonomy): Eukaryota > Viridiplantae > Streptophyta > Magnoliopsida > Asparagales > Orchidaceae > Dactylorhiza > Dactylorhiza incarnata. Next base: position 3,371,661 of record JAWHQI010000084.1, on the reverse strand, counting down.
TGGGTGAAGCGACTTACATACTCGGTATTAAGATCTATAGAGATAGATCGAAGAAGTTGCTGGGTTTGACCCAGAGTACGTACATTGACAAGGTGTTGAAGCGGTTCAACATGCTTGAGTCCAAGAAAGGATTTTTGCCCATGTATCATGGTGTGAATCTCTCTAAGGACCAGTGTCCAAAATCTTGCGAAGATAAGGACCGCATGAAGTCGATTCCATATGCTTCGGCAATTGGGTCAATCATGTATGCAATGTTATGTACTCGACCCGATGTCTCTTTTGCTTTGAGCATGACTAGCAGGTATCAGTCTGATCCCGGTGAATGTCACTGGATAGTCGTAAAGAATATCCTGAAGTACTTGAGAAGGACTAAGGATGTATTCTTGGTGTATGGTGGAAAGGAAGAGCTCGTTGTAAGTGGTTACACGGATGCCAGCTTCCAAACTGATAGGGATGATTCAAAGTCTCAGTCAGGGTTTGTGTTTTGCCTGAATGGAGGAGCTGTGAGCTGGAAGAGTTCCAAGCAAGAGACAGTTGCTGATTCTACAACTGAGGCCGAGTATATCGCTGCAGCTAATGCAGCAAAGGAGGCTGTATGGATTAGGAAATTCATCGGCGAGCTAGATGTAGTTCCTAGCATTGTTGGTCCCGTAGTTCTCTACTGTGATAACAATGGTGCAATTGCACAATCTAAGGAACCTAGATCCCATCAGCGCTCCAAGCACATACTTCGGCGGTTCCATCTTATTCGTGAGATTGTCGAACGAGGAGATGTGAACATTTGCAGAGTGCCGACTGAGGAGAATATTGCAGATCCACTGACAAAGCCTCTCGCGCAGAGAAAGCATGATGGTCATACTAGATCAATGGGTATACGATACCTGAATGATCAACTCTAGTGGGAGTCTTGTGGGTTGCATGTAAAATAAATATTCTGTTGGCTGTTCAAGATTTATTCATATGATGAATTGTGTACCAATTATTTCTTTTTACGATTAATGGCAAGTTCTTTTATTACGATATACTGTTTCTATATGATAGAATAAAATTCGTGATAAATACCCTTAGAATGTTCGCTTCCATAGGACATCAAGTACGAGACTTGAATGTGAGAGCCTATGATTTCGAAGCTTCATTCTTAAAAGGTCCCTGGTCGAGGTATCATCGTAGAAGCTAAGGGTGATGATGATACATTAAGACTAGCATGTGTGTTGACTGATGACCGGTTCTCACAGGTCATGATATTGTGATATCAAGTCATCACGTGGGTACTTGTTAGTGAACAAGTTGTACTGGACAGACCCAACCTGAGACTACTTTGTGGATTGTTACTTAAAAGTGTCACAAGTAGGTCTCATTTGACAATGGTGTTGTGGTCCTTTGACCTGAAGTCACAGCATTCACCGAGTGAGGAAGAGCGTGCTTTGATGTCATCTAAAGTCTTCCTTGAAGAAGGTTGATGATAAGGGTGGTCGTTGGGTACGTTACGAATCATTTGGGTGTGAGCAGATATGGGATTTGTCCTCCTATATAACAGGAGTTGCATCCATGGGCCCCTTGATGGAATTGGACTGAGAAACGCATGGCCATGCTTGGTAGAGTCAATATGTGATATTGAGCTCACCATTCTCTGGAAGTCCGTTCTAGATCAAGAAACTTGGATTGAGCTATTATGAGGGTGACACGGTCCATGCCTCTAGTTCTTTCCGGATGTAAGGGACAAAGGGACAAAGACAACGCTGGAACATTGGTCATAAAGGCTTATGAGTTATGAACTCTTATTGCTTGGGGAGCAGTGATGCATTGCTAGATGCCGCTCATTGTTTGTGAGGTTTTTGGTTTGATACTTTCAAGATCAAGTGGGAGACTGTTGGAGTTACCATTGTGATCTAGAAGTGGTCAAACATGTAATCTCACTGCCAACGCGATATGAGCCTGCAGGGTCGCACATAAGAGCATGTGGAGAAGTTGGTAGATTGACTGTGTTGGTAAATGTTACCAATCACCATATATAGAATGGGGAAATCCAGCAGGTTGTTGCTGTCTGAATTCGTCGGGTTTACACGGATAGAATTCGTCGGATTCGTCGGGATTCGTCGGATTGTCCCGTGAACACTCGACGAATTATTACAGAAACCCTTCATTCGACAAAATGTTGTCGTCTGTCTGGATTCGTCGGGATTCGTCGGGATTCGTCGGGTTGTCCCGTGAAGACTCGACGAATTGTTACAGAGATCATTTTCTCGGCAAATGTTGTCGTCTGATCTGATTCGTCGGATTCGTCGGATTGTCCCGTGAAATCTCGACGAATGATCTTCCGTGGAATTCCGACGAATTGTAACAGAAGCCCTTATTCTGATGTGTGGTCTGCGGATAGCGATTCTTCTAGAAGCTGTTTATCCTTTGGGTATAAATAGGACTTCGTTTTTAGGGTTCATATAACCAATAAAAAAGAAGAAGCCGACGGAAGGAGTTCCATTCTCGCCTCACGAACCCTAGCCGACGGAAGTGTTCCGCCGTCTCTGAATCGCGTCCGCTGACCTCCTCTCCGGCGATCGTCGTCGTGTGTGTTCTTCCTGGAGCGAACCTAGCAGTTCGTGGAAGTGCAAAGGTGCAGTCATTCTTCTCCCGGCTCGTGTGGATCACTGTAGAGACGTAGATATTATTCTACGTGAGGACTCGCATAGCCGACGACAGGAATCAACTCGTGGAGCATCTAGGTTGGATTTGATCCAATCCCGCAAAGGTAATTTCATACCTAGCATTTTGATTAACTTCTTGATTCAACATTCATGGCCGATCCAAAGTCTTTTTGGGTTGTTTCTCTTCATTTCCGCTGCGCCTACATTTGATGTATGGTTCTAGAAAAACCCAACAGTTGAAGGCAGAGTACACCAAAGAGTGCCTGAGAGCACGAGACGTGGAGGCCATTCCCACGTTTGTGATTGTTGCATATGTATGAACTGTTGTGGGCTTTGCTAGTCGCACTCTTATATATATATATATGCTGTTGAGGTTGTTTTGCAGGGATGATTAGAACTGCCACCCCCTCGAAGGGGTGGGGTCGTTATAATTTGGTCAGCTTTAGCGGACCGTTGCCCTGTTTTGCCACCGTTTTTGGTGGGCTTGTTGTACAGGTGCTGGACCGAGTGGGAACATAGCGGGCTCATAGCGGGCTGAAGCCCTTGTGCTGCTGCGACCTTTGAAGGCCTTTTGATGTTCCTTTTGGTTTTCATGTATGGCCGGCCTGCGCGCCGATGTTGGTAAATTGTAAGGCCGTCGTGCCTAAAAATAGTTGTTGTAAAACATTTCATTCCAAGTTAATAGAAGTGGACATACCCGGGTTCGGGTTTGTGGTTTATAACTCTGTCTCTCTCTCTTTTGCTTCCGCGTAGAATGCTCTGAGTTAGGTTTGTCGTTTGGTATTTCAATTAGTGACATTCCCGTTCGTTTGGTGGTATATGGCGTGGGGCCCCGGCCGGACCTTCTGTCATATGCTTCTTAATGGATGGGGGTGTTACAAATTGGTATCAGCTTCTAGGGTTCCGTATCCTTTTAAGGAATTCGTGGACGAATTCTTTTAAGGGGTGGTGAGCACGTGTGTGCGCTACCGTCGAGACGTAAAATAAACCCAAAAATGTCCACTTATGAATGAAATGTAACAACAAACCAACAATTAATGCATGATTGTGGAACCTGAGTGTTCCTTTTGTGGTTAGTTTGCGACCATGCTTGTCGCCTAACTGTGCGATGCACTTGTGTAGGATACTCAAAGTGCTGCGGGACCGTCACGTCCTAGTGAGATGATTCGAAGTAGTGGATCTGCTGAGGTGTCTACACCTCCTTCCCTGGTGCAGACGATCCGTATGATTGCTGAAGTGGTCGTAGGCGTGCTCAATGCTCAGTCAAGAAGGCCTGAACACCTTCCTTCTCCCGAAGTGGTCACGAAGCCAGCAGCAGTCGTTGAGCCAAACGTAATGACAAGAGACTTCAATCAGTGGTTCCAATTGTGTGTGGGGCAAGGTGAGCGCTCGGTAGACGAGTACTTATGTGAGTTTATTAAGTTAACTCACTTTGTGGGATCATCGTCGAAGGAGGACGAAAAGACCAAGGTAGATAGGTTCTACTTGGGCTTGCGAGTTGACTGACGGTTGTTGCTTGTGGGGCCAAAGCTATTGGTCTTTCATGCGTTGGTGACCTCTGCGAGGGAGTTGGAGCGAGACCTCCAGCATGTCCAAAGGAAACAAGCCGTGAACGCTGAAAAGCTGGAATGTCATCAGCCCAAAAAGGGAACGCGAAAGAGCAGGAGGAAGTAGGCTAAGCTTGTGGGACGAGCTCCCCTGTTATGCTTTACGTGTGGTAAGGCGGGGCATATAGCTCGAGTTTGTCGCAGTGGCCGGAAGAAGAGGAAAGTAGAGGAGCCAACTCCTCCTTGAGCTTCGGGTGCGATGACTAGCCGAGAGCTCCCTGTTTGTTATCGCTGTGGCGGGTTAGGCCATAGCGCCTGCGAGTGTATTGTACATCTTGTATAGACAAGGGGAAAGCTGGGTAGCCAATATCTTTGGGTAAAACTATGATGGCAATGTATGCTTGTATATAGTTTGTACTGCTCTTTTTGCACACTTTGATGGTAATGAGATGTTGTTGAAGCTTAACCATGCTGTTGGGTGCCTTTGTGGCCCCACTTTTCTGTTAATGTGTAGTTAGCTTTTAATATGTGCTTTAATGCGTTGGGCACTAAGCTGGTGCAAGAAAGTATAGAAATATGCAGAGGTGAAACACTTACGTGTTCAAACCCCACGCAAAGTCTAACGTCGTGACGTTGTGTTAGCATGTGCGGTTGGAGTCCGAGAACCTTCGTGCAAATACGTCTTAGGAAGTTAGGCAGGGGCGGAATAACGACCGCAAGACTGTTTTGCGGGCATGCGTGGAATGAGCACGATGTTGATGTCTGCTCTCTAGGTGTCCAAGGCGGTACGGTAGAGGGGCAGAGCTGCTCTTTTCCCTAGTTGAGGCTTCAGAGCCAAAGCCTAGCCTATCTGACATTCCGGTAGTGTGGGATTTTGCCGGTGTATTCCCGAATGATCTCCCCGGTGATCCACCGCAGGGGGAGATAGTTTTTACGATTGAGTTGTTGCCATGCGCGAAGCCTGTGGCCCGCTCGTCATATCGTATGACTCCGAAGGAAATGGCAGAGCTGAAGTCACAGTTGCAGGAGCTGCTCGAGCAGGGCTACGTGCGTCCAAGTTCCTCACCTTGGAGTGCACCGGTCCTCTTTGTCAAAAGAAGGACGGTAGCCTGCGGCTTTGCATCGTTTATCGGGAGCTGAACAAGCTGACCGAGAAGAACAAGTATCCTCTTTCGAGGATAGACGACTTGTTCGACCAACTCGTTGGTTCGACAGTGTACTCGAAGATGGACTTGAAGTCCGCCTATTATCAGGTGCGGATCAGAGAGTGCGACATACCGAAGACTGCCTTCAGTACAAGGTACGAGCAGTATGAGTTCACCGTAATGCCGTTTGGGCTGTCTAATGCGCCTTCGGTGTTTATGGACTTGATGCACCAGACTTTCCGAGAGTACCTCGACCGGTTTGTGGTCGTCTTCCTTGACGACATACTGGTCTACTCTCAGTCCGAGGAGGAGCACAGTGATCACCTGCGAGTAGTCTTGGAGGTTCTGAGGAGGAACCAGCTGTATGCCAAGTTCTCGAAGAGCGAGTTCTGGCTACCTTCCGTGACGTTCTTAGGCCATGTGGTTAGTGGAGCGGGTGTGGCGGTAGATCCGGTGAAGGTTGCGGCCATCAGGGAGTGGCCTGTTCTTTCTTCTGTAGCGGAGGTCCGTAGCTTTCTCGGGCTGGCCGGCTGTTACAGGTGCTTTGTGGGGAACTTCTCACGGATCGCGCTGCCTCCTGCGACGCTGACACGGAAGATGCAGGAGTTTATTTGGACGCTCGCGTGTGCGCAAGCTTTTGAAGAGCTGAAGTAGTGGCGTACCACTGCCCAGATCTTATATTTCCCTTGCGGCACGAAAGGCTACAAGACTTGCAGTGATGCGTCTGGTAGTGGCATTGGTTGTGTTCTGCTGCATCGGGGTAAGGTGGTGGCGTATGGCCCTCACCAGGGAAAGGTGCACGAACGAAACTACCAGGTTCACGACTCAGAGTTGGTGGCCGGGATTGAAGGCAGTGTGTGTGTTGTGGCGGCTTTATGTGTGTAATGTGAAGAGCGACATCTTTACGGACCGTAAGAGCCTGAAGCACCTTCTGGCGCAGAAGTTTCTGATCAGGCGTCAGCGGATGTGGATGGAGTTCCTCGGGGACTACACCATCGAGTTTCACTACACTCCCGGAAAGGGGAATGTCGTCGCTGTTGCGCTTAGTCGAAGGGCTCCAGTATAGGCAAGCTGGATTCAGATGCGCGTTGAGCATTTGATACATGATCTGGAGGCCCTAGTCATCTCTTGTGTGGAGAGAAGGAGGAGCGCTGGTGCGTGCGTGAATCGGTTTGAGGTGCAGTGTGATCTCGTGGACCGAGGTTAGCAAGCTGTAGAACTCGATCCGAGTTTGAAGCGCTTCGCGGAGGAACCTGCTACTGGAGCCGTTGCCCAGCTTCAGGTGCGTGACGGGTTGCTGTGGAGAGGTGACCGTTTGTGCATCCCCAAGGTGGATGAGCTGCGCGATGAGTTGATGTACGAGGCGCATTATACCAGGCATTTAGTTCATCCGGGGAGCACGAAGAGATAAGGACATGAAGATCCTTTTCTGGTGGCCGGGTATGAAGAGGGACATCGCTCACTACGTGGCCAAGTGCCACACTTGTGCGCTAGTGAAGGTGGAATGTCAGAAGCCCGGTGGATTTTTGAAGTCATTACCGGTTCCACAGTGGAAATTTGATGACATTTCCATGGATTTCATGCATGGGCTGCCGAGATCGCAGCGCGGGAACGATGCCTTCTGGGTAGTCGTAGACCGGCTGGCGAAGGTGGCGCACTTTACCCCAACCGGAGGGATGACTCGGTGGAAAAGTTGGAGAAACTGTATGTCGATACAGTAGTACGTTTGTACGGTGTGCCCTGTAGCATCGTCAGTGATCGAGATGGACGCTTTACTTCGAGCGACTGGGGGCTAGTCAACCGTCTATTGGGTACGAAGCTGCAGTTTAGCACGACCTTTCATCCGCAGACGGATGGCCAAACTGAGCGTACCAATAGGACGATGGAGGACATGCTCCGGATGTGCGTCCTGGATTTTGGCAAGGGGTGGGAAGATCACCTCTTTCTTGTTGAGTTCGCGTACAACAACAACTACCAGGCGAGTATTCAGATGGCGCCTTTTGAGGCCCTCTATGGCAGGAAGTGCCGCATTCCCTTGGATTGGGCGGAAACGGGCGAGACGAAGCTCTTCAAGAGGAAATACGTCGAAGAGGCGAATTCGACGGTGCATATGATCCGGGAGAGGCTTTTGGTTGCGCAGGATAGGCAGGCGAAGTACTATAATGCGAAGCACCGCGACGTCCAGTTCGCCGTTGGCGATTGGGTTTACTTGAAGATCAGACCGTTCAAGGGTGTATCCAGAATTCGACGCTTGAAAAAGCTGAGTCTGAGATACCTTCGACCGTTTGAGATCATCGAGCGCGTCGGCGAGACGGCTTATAGGCTTGCACTATCGGCGGAACTGAGCGGACTACACGATGTATTCCACATCTCCGTGTTGCGGAAGGCAGTACAAGAGCCTACGCTTGTGGTCGCGATGGATCAGGTGCTCGTGGATAGTGGGCTTAAGACGGCGGTCAGGCCCGTTAGCATCGAGGATGCTGAGGTGCGTCAGTTGCGGAACAGGGTGATCCGTTTGGTAAAGGTCCGTTGCGACAACTGCGGTCGCGGGGAGCTCTCATGGGAGCGTGAGCAGACCATGATGGAGGAGTTCCCCGAGCTGTTTCGGTGACGTTTATCTCTCTTTTTCCCCTTTATGTAAAGACCTTTTTGGATATATATATGCCTGTTTTTACAAATTTCGGGACGAAATTTTTATAAGGAAGGGAGGGTTGTAATACCCCAAATCAGAAAAATCAGATTTCAGGAATCCAGCGCTATCGCCGGCGATAGCGGCTATCGCCCGGCGATATCGTTCTGTTGAGAAGGGTTCTGGAGAGGCTGTCGGACGGCGTTAAGTGTTAACGCTGGCGACACTGTGGCATGTGTCGTGCAATGTTCGCAGTGGTGGCGTTGACAGGTCAAAGTCGGTTCTTTACCGCTGTCGCCAGGCGTCAGCGGCTATCGCCGGGCGACAGCTCCAAATCGTACTTTGTGGCCGAAATCGTGGGCATTGATGGCACATTGACTTTGGGGGCTGTTTTGGATTGAGGAGGCTCGGTGGCTGGCTTAGAAAGGCCGAAAATCCCCTTATTTCCTTATTCTCTTAAGGGTTTTATTTTGGAGAGAGAGAGAAGCTTTGGAGAAGGAGATGAATAGGGCTTCTAAACCCTAGGGCTTGGGTTTGGTGGAGCTACACTCATCGGAATCCCTCATCGTTGGTGGCTACGCGTAGAGGAGGGCAAGGCGCTCCTTTCCATCCGGTCCAAAAGTCAAGCCATGGCTTCGAAGCGACGTTTAAGGGTAACGATCTATTCTACCCTCATTTGGACATGTTCTAGTCCATTTTTGCATCATTGAGGCCCCTACCAAAAGGGTGAGGTCGTGGCCTCCGACGGGTCGATTCGTGTTATCCCCGTCAAATCTTGCATACATGTAGAGTCCATCCGTGGAATGGACGTAGGCGCGTTGTGTGAAGCCCATCCGAGACGGTTCGTCCGGATTGGTGATGCTTTTTGGTAATGTGCGTGCCAGGGGAAAACTCCATGTTGTTATACTGCTTCGTAGGACTAGAGGGTGCTACTGCATGCGCAGCAACGCCCGGGGGTGTGCCCCGGGGAGCACCCAAAGTTAGAAGCAGAAGTGGAGTTCTGTTCACTATCGCTGGCGACAGTGACTGTCGCCAGGCGACAGTGACTGTCGCCAGGCGATAGCTCCCCAGATTTGGTTCTGGTGATTTTGGGCGTTCTGAGGCAGTGGGAGTGCTACTGCATGTGCAGCAATGCCTGGGGGTGTGCCCCGGGAAGCACCCACAACTAGAAGCCAAAATGGGGTTTTGTTCACTATCGCTGGCAATATTGGATGTCGACAGGCGATAGCTCCCATACTGAGTTCTGGTGATGTTTGCTGTGCCCAGCTTGTTGTGGGACTTGCGGCCTGCGTGCCTATGCTTGTAATGTCCTGCTGGGTGGACCCGAGGCGCGTACGCCTTCCCTGTGAGGGGTCCAGTTGAGGGAACCTAGTCTCCTTAGGGCCTGGCTAGTTGAGAATACCTGGGCTGAGGGGATGCCATACCCGCATTTCGTGTTGTACAACGAGTGTGTGAACAACGGGCATTTGGCGAACCCGCACCCGAACCATTGTGCGCCTGATTAGTAAGCCTCGCTCAGCATGTCAGGAAGCAATGGGGAAGATTCTTCGGACTATGCGAAGTTCACAATTAAAGTACGGGGTGCCCTGGTATTCGGGCCACCGACTTTAGCCTCGAAGGGCAAAAGCCATCAAAAATGGATGGTGGTGGAAGGCGGAGTACACCAAAGAGTGCCTGAGAGCACGAGACGTGGAGGCCATTCCCACGTTTGTGATTGTTGCATATGTATGAACTGTTGTGGGCTTTGCTAGTCGCACTCTTATATATATATATGCTGCTGAGGTTGTTTTGCAGGGATGATTAGAACTGCCACCCCCTCGAAGGGGTGGGGTCGTTATAATTTGCTCAGCTTTAGCTGACCGTTGCCCTGTTTTGCCACCGTTTTTGGTGGGCTTGTTGTACAGGTGCTGGACCGAGTGGAAACATAGCGGGCTCATAGAGGGCTGAAGCCCTTGTGCTGCTGCGGCCTTTGAAGGCCTTTTGATGTTCCTTTTGCTTTTCATGTATGGCCGGCCTGCGCGCCGATGTTGGTAAATTGTAAGGCCGTCGTGCCTAAAAATAGTTGTTGTAAAACATTTCTTTCCAAGTTAATAGAAGTGGACATACCCGGGTTCGGGTTTGTGGTTTATAACTCTGTCTCTCTCTCTTTTGCTTTCGCGTAGAATGCTCTGAGTTAGGTTTGTCGTTTGGTATTTCAATTAGTGACGTTCCCGTACGTTTGGTGGTATATGGCGTGGGGCCCCGGCCGGACCTTCCGTCATATGCTTCTTAACGGATGGGGGTGTTACACAAGGTATCAGGTGTTTTATGTTGGAATGCCCCGGATGATTCCGCTGCCGGGCTCTCATTAGCCGGTGGGTCAGATTGATCTCGTGGAGAGGCTGGCAAGGTATCAAGTGTTTTATGCTAGAATTCTTTAGACGATCCTGCTGCCGGTCTCTCACTAGCCGGTCGGTCAGGTAGATCTCGCGGAGAGGCTGACAAGGTATTAGGTGTTTTATGCTGGAATGCACCGGACGATCCCGCTGTCGGGCTCTCGCTAGTCGGTGGGTCAGGTTGATCTCGTGGAGAGGATGGCAAGGTATCAAATGTTTTATGCTGAAATGCCCCGGACGATCCCGCTGTCGGGCTCTTAGTAGCCGGTGGGTCAGGTTGATCTCGCGGAGAGGCTGGCAAGGTATCAGGTGTTTTATGCTGGAATGCCCCAGATGATTACGATGTCGGGCTCTCCCTAGCTGGTGGGTCAGGCCGATCTCGCAGAGAGGCTGGCAAGAAGACGGCTTATGCTGATAGTTCGGGCTCGCATGAACTCTCAATGCGAGGTTTAAACTGGGTGAGCCCCGGTGCTCGTTCGCGCAAAAATAAAAAGCAATATCGAATGGAAAAATATCCAAGTCCAGTGGTTATAGCGAGGCGGATGAACACGGTGGTGATTCCTGGCTCGCGGAATGCTCCGAGAAACCCTAAGAAACACCTAAATATGCGGGTCAGGGGTGTCGTTGGTGTGGTAATCAATGAGTAACATCCGTTCGCGCATGGAGGTTGTGGCGAGCGAGGTTAGGCAACGCTGACCTTGCTTGCAAGGGCTCATACTGGGCGAGCCAGAGGTGCGAAGTGGTCCACGTTTTGCCCAGGTGCGAAAGCATGCAGAGTTTATCTAACGAGCATCTAAGCGAGAGAAGCTACGCGAACGCCCTATTGGGTGTGTGCGGGTATTGTAGCGAGACAATGAAAGAAGTTCAATAAACTGGTCTACCATGTAATCATTGCAAAGAGAAAACGTGCGAGCGCGATCGTGGCAAAACACATTAACGCGAGCATGGCTAAGCGTATTGATGCTAGCGTGGCTAACATATGGGCGCGGGCATGACAAAGTATATTTGTGTGATCGTGACAAAATATATTAGTCCGAGCGTGACAAAATATATTGGTGCGAGCATGGTTAAAATTATTGGCGCGAGCAAGACAAAATGACAATTTAAAGATAGAAAAATATTTCTTGATTCATTTCTTGAAAGGTAGTCATTACATGTAACGACGAACTCGCCAGTCAAAATGAAAATGTACATGGAAAAAGCAAAAAAGTCAGGGCCGGTCATCAGACAGCTCCTCCTCGCTCCCATGATCTTTGGGCTCTGGATTCGGCGCGAACAAGTCTGGAATGACGTCCTCGACGCTAAGCTCCATTGCATCCGGGGAAAGCAGGCTCGCCCCCTTGAGGGTGTCGAAGACAAGGTTGGCGACGCCCATCGAGCTCTTGCGGGTTGCCTCTTCCTTTTCCCGCGTTCGATTGCGAGCCCCGACTCGCGGAGGGAGCGGGAGGAGCACAACCCTGGTTAGCTCGCAGACTTGAGCTTTCAGGAGCCCGTTCTCCATCTCCAGGTCAGCATTTCGCGCGAGGAGCTGGCTTGCTGTCTCGGCATCCTGTAAAGGAAAAAAGTTAAGTCATAAGGTGAAAAGAAAAGGCGAGCGAGGTAGAAATGTTGTATGAACCACTTACCATTCCTCCTTGAAGGATGGCGAGGAGATCTTCCGACAGGTCCTCTTTTCCCTTGAGGCGCGCGACCTCATCGGCGGCCACCTGGAGCTCGTGGTTGAGCTCCTTAGAGTCCCTGTCCGAAGTCAGGTACCGCCGGCCCACCATATGGGTGAGCTCCATGGCCCGAAACTGGGCTCGCATGGCCTCGTAGATGAGCACCCTGGATCTTAGGGCGCTGAAGCTAGCGGCATCCTCACGGCCATATAGCCCGAAGGCGAGGGCGAACGCCTCGCCCCCAACCTTGTTGCTCTCAACCCAGGAGGGCAGGAGCGAAGAGTATGAGATCCTGTTGTGGTCAGGATCCCACACCAGCAGCGGCTCCTCGACCGCGTCCGGGAGCCTCGCGCCGAGACCGAAATTCTTGAGGCTCGCTGGCTTGTGCTCGCCGGAAGCATCCCCAGTCTCGCTGCTCTCCTTGGCAGCCTTTTGACTCGCTGGCGGGGGGAGTGGAGCCTCCGTCTCGCTCAGGTCCACGACATCTTTCCCCTTAGTTGGGGGGGGGGGGGGGGGTCTCCTTGTTCCTTTTCTTTGCTGGGGGTTTCGCGGCGAGCTGGCTTGCAGGAGGTGGCCGCTTCTTGCCAAAAGTTGAGCTGAGAGGTTCTCGGCACGCTTCGGTAGCCGCAGTGGCGAGAGAGCTGGAGGAGAGGCCTGCGCTCCTCGCATGCGGGGGGTGGAGGGTAAGATCCCGCTCTCCTCCAAAGGCAATAACAGAGTTAGCAATCAGAATAAGAAAAAGTATGGGGAGTTTTGCGAGCGCGAGTCGAACCTTCTCCTTGTGGGACTAACAACAGCGAGTCCACCCTCCGCCGGAGGTAGGCAACCTCGATGTTTTCCCCCTCCAAATACTAGAAGAGCTTCGCGTCGTCACCCCTGAGCGAGGCAGGGGGCGGTAGGTCACATCATCTCGCTGGAGGGGGGAGAAAGGAATGTTACCAAAGGGTCCTTTGACGAGAAAAAACTTCTAGTGCCAGTTGTGGCTTTTGTTCACTGTCTCGCAAATAGTAACATACTGGCTCACAAAATGGGTTGTCCATCTTTGTAGGTGCGGAAGGAGAAGATTTTATAGAAAACAAGCAGGTTGAAATCCATCCTTTCCTCGCGCAAGTAGCTGGCGAATGCGACTATAACAGCAATCACGTTTGGGGTCAGCTGGCTCGGCAGGACGCCATAGTACTTTTGTACCTAGGAAATTCACCAAAGAAAGGTTAGCGTGCTCTTTGCGAAGCAAGCAAGAGATGTAATGGTTATGTAAGTTACCTAGCGTACTTCCGGTCATAGGGGGAGTCGCAACCCATTCTCGAAGTGAGCAATGGGTATGGAGATCTCCTCAGTGGACGGCTCATTGATGGCGACGGTGTTCGCCGGGCGGTGAGCTGCAAACCCCTAAGGGATGTATCTATCCACCGTGGAGAGGAACTCCTCATCGGTGAGTGAGGCACAGAAGAAAGGATGGTCGCGGTAGGCCCCAGCGCACCTGGCCCTCCCAACATAGTCTCCGTCAACAACCATGGCTTTTATATTAACGAGCAGGAGGAAGCGCGAGTGCGAGCTGAAAGTTGCGATAGAGCCTGGAAGAAAGGAAAGGGTTGAAGACAGTTAATGTGGTGGTTAGAAAGTAAAAAACTGATGGCTTTTATAAGAATGAAAAGGGCGGGAAGAATTTGAAGCGCCACGGGGTGAGGACTGAGGATAGCTGGACCGCGCAGTGACATTTCAACTTCTAGGACCTTATCTGCTCCGGATGGGCTTGCGTCTTGGTGACATTTTCTGACTCACCATAGGCGAGTCAAGATGGAGAGAAAATGGTAAGAAGTCGCAAAGGCGAGGCAATAGCTCGCGAGGCGTAAAGCGAGACATGCATACGAAATATAAAATAAGTAATATGCAAGCACAGTTAACACAACGATAGAAGTAATGTGAAGCGAAAGAAAAATCTCGCGAACGAGCAGGAATATCCTTATTACAAATTAATAAATTGTTCAGGACCCCCAAAAGGGAGGGGGGGGGGAGGTAGCAAATGCGAGCAACAGATAATAAAAAACAATCGTTCAATAGTTAAGCCATTTCCAGCGACCACGACCTCGCACCCCAGATCGCGGGGGCACCTTTGGGTAGTGATACTCGTGAACCGACTGGACTTCATGCTGCATCAGGCGCATCTGATCCTCGATTCACGCGAGGTGCACCCCATGCGAAGTGACCTTGCTGCGTGCGACCTGGCGCATCTCGGCAAGGACCAACGCGTTCGCATCCTCCATCGCAGTGAACCTTTCTTCATAAGCGGTCTTGTCCACCCGGTTCTAATCATATAGATCTCGCTGCATAAGGCCGTACTTCTGGAATAGCTCGGTGACCCACTTTTTCATCTACTCTGGGTTGCTGGGGTCCCCCAGGAAATCTGCGACCTGGCCCGACGAGGGCGGTGGCTTTATCTCCTCCTCTCCATGCTCCGATTCGGCAAGCCAGGTCGGGGGAACACCTACGAGGAAGAAATCAGCAATGAGGGTAAGAAGGAGGCATTCGGCAGAAAATGTTTAACCTGGTGAGATGAGGATGGTACGGGCTCGTGGACGAGAAGAGCTCGGCTGGCCCTTGAAGGCTTCGGTGAAGTGATGCGTGTCGGCAAGTGCACCGGTCGCTGTCAAGTAATAAATGTGGAGAGTGGAATCCCCGATTGTCGGTATCTTGAGGAATGCAGATTGGGTGAACGAAACGCGTTGTGTGACTCTTGTTACACAAGCAGAACACACATAAAAAAGGGGGTTTTTGGTTGGTTGTTCCTAATCTTAACAACAATAAAAGAAATGCGGGTCGAAAGCACCGCTTCGCGAGGCGAGATGGATGCAACGGCCGCGATGCCGTGCTTCGTGAGGCGGATGGAGTGTGCTCTAGTGCGAGAAGGTGAGGGTCGCAAACACCTCCTCACAACCGCCGTTAGCTCTTGCCAACGCGGATCAAACACCTTGAGTGCGTGAGTGAGTGAGTGGAAACGGAGTGATTCACAAACAAGCTATGAAGAAGGGAAAAGAAACATTCATTTCAATCAAACCAAACATCACAATATTCAAGTTTACACGATTCAACGAGTATAATGAAGGAAAGAAGAAAGAGATAACCGATGGGTGAAGACTAGCGGCCGTTCACGGCCGGAATGGTAGGTTGTCGGGCTACCTCCGGACTCGGGCGGACTATGCTTCCGGCGCAGAGAGCTGTCACGATTTCTCTACGTAGCTCCGTCGTCTTCGACTTCAGATTTCCTCTTCTTCTCACCGAGCCGGAGTGGGAAAATAGCTGCTTGGAGGCTTGCGGATGGTGGAGAACGCTCCCGGACAATGGAGGAAGGATTGAAATGGATGGAGAAGAGTTCCCCTTGCGTAGGAGATGAAGTGGAGGCGTCCAAAGATGGTGGTCGGCGGCGTACGGATCAGAAAATCCGCTCCCGGAGGCTGGATCCCGACCTAAAATCGGAACATGCATTTATATAGGCGCTGATTTAAACAGTGCGCACGGTCATTGGCGCACGACCAGTGGTCGTGCGCACTGGAATTCTGCGATCGTGCGCACTGCCTGGGCAGAACCTGCAAGATACAAAATTTATAGAATATAATGTTCGCACGACCGGTGGCGCACGACCGGTGGTCGTGCGCACTATCGTTGGTGGTCGTGCGCACTGGTCGAAACAGAACTCAGAAAGTTAATGCTAAGTGTGCACGCACAGGGGCGCACGACCGGTGGTCATGCGCACTAGCGTAGATGCTCGTGCGCACTGCACCAAACAGAACTCATGAAAAAAGGGTTAAGTGCACACGATCAGTGGCGCACGACCAGTGGTCGTGCGCAATAGAACCGGTGATCGTGCGCAGTGTTCCTGTGCAGAATTGCACCGGGAACACCTGCACGACTCCTATTCCAGCACAACCACGAATCTAGCCACTGAAAGTGGCACCTAACGGAGCATGAAAACTACTAATGAAGAAAATCATGAAATCACACCAAAATGGGCCTAGAAGTGCACCTAGCATGGAATATCAAATATAAACTATAACAATGCTAAAGTGCGGTGAAAAGACTGAATAAAGGCCTAGATGAGTCCATAAAAGTGTATATGATCAGTAATCATCACACCCCCAGACTTAACTGTTTGCTCGTCCCGAGCAAACGAATCCGGCGGAGTGTGAAAACGAGAGTTAACATAGAGAATTACACAAAGGAGTACGGTGCGAAGTAACATACACATGCGAGTAGAGATTCTAGTAGAAGGAGATTCTAACTATGCTAACTAATTTACATAAGTATTAAAGCGTAAGTAAAGATTTAGTTATACTCAGTTGGTGAATTATGAAGAATTTGAACGATCATGCCCGGTATGAAAGTGACGAGACACTGAGGCGGGCGTTGCACAAGATCGGGTCTTAGGAATAACTCTGCTGAAATCCATCAACGTCGTGAACCATACGCTCGCCCGGTCACACTCTCTCCACGGCGCTAGCAAAATCGCAAGTCAAATCAATAGGACTTATAGGATTAAGTTGGGGCTTAGGTTACGATATGGTATTCAAATTTAAACATGATGGCTACGCAACCCAAGTGAGCTAACGGAATGCTGCACCACACAAGACCAACAAACTATGCTCGTGTGACACACCCCCAGACTTATCATGAAAACCAGGTGTGCACACAGCCTACTACACAAATACCAACAGATTTTCTATTTAGCTCAGAAGGATTTCTTTTCAATATACTCTCTTTTTTTTCTAGATTTTTTTTCTCTTTTAACATACTTTGCTTCTATTATGTATCCTCCGGTTGGTTCAAAATCAACAAATAGACTTTATTTCCCCTTCATAACACAACGATTCCAAACATCACACAAATTGAGAATTATGAGCGCAGTTAAAAAAACAATTTGGTTGCGGGTGTAGGATAAGCTTCGGGCTTTGGTGGATGAAGAGGAGCTGAACAAAGGAATGGTAGGCACAAATTTGGCTTGCAAAGGTGAGCGAAAAGGACATGGAATAACAAAGCTCAAACTGGCCAAAGGATGGCCTACATCATGTTTAACTCGACGAGTCGCTCTCAACCATGCTTCAAGAGTCGCTTGGGGCAAGTTCTTAGCCCACGAGAAAGGTAAACCTTCCTCCCGACTCGAGCAACACACGACTAGCACTCGTACACACAAAACACCGGGTTATCGTCAATTTCATTCAAATTCACCACTTGAGTATAATAAATCTAAATTTATGCAAAAATACTAAACATAAATTAGATGCATAGAGACAATCTAGTTCTACTCAAGTTCTACCATATCATGCGAAGTGACTAGAACACTACACGAGTCAACATCGCACTCCAAATAATAATTCCTAAGTTAACAACCTATTTCACATTCCAACCAAAATAGTTTAACCAGAACAACAACAAAAAGATAAGCGCGCACTCAAGTGGGTGAAGTGGTGTGTGAAGCATGAAAACAATGATAATGACAAGGATACAAAAGAAACAAACTTCTGGTATGCAGTGCAACTCGTGCACAGTGAATGACAACATACGCTCCCCCAGACTTAGTCTAAACAATACATCTAGAAATTGGAAGCTAAAAGAGGGGAAGAAGTGTTACCCAATGCTCAGAATTGAGCATACCAGACGATTGGCGTTTACGATCAAGAGCAGCCCGCAGCATCCGCACCAAAGAACAAGACCTGCAAGCACAAAACTAAAAACAGCAAAAGCATATGTAAAAGCTGAACTAAAAAAAAGTTAGATAGAAACTACAAAATCAGGAAATCTGGGTTGTCTTCCAGTAGCGCTTTTATTTAACGTCCTTAAGCTGGACCAAATACCTGTATTAACATTGTTTATAAAATGCAGGAATTAAAAGAGAAGTTCTTGAAAAAAAAGAAAAAAAAAGAGTTTCACAAAAATAAGAGAAAAGAAGGAAAAATCAGCTGCCGGCGCTTGAATGGTGTCCGTCTCCCAATGTCAACAACTGACACTCCTTGTTTATAGTGGCACCATCGTATAACTTCAGCCGATGCCCATTGACCTTAAATTTGTCCCCCTTATCTCCAGATATTTCTATGGCACCGAAGGGGGAGACATCAGTCACTGAGAAAGGACCACTCCACCTCGATTTTAACTTCCCTGGGAAGAGGCGGAGACGGGAGTTGTAGAGCAGCACTTGGTCCCCAATTTTGAACTCCTTAGGAATGATGTGCCGATCGTGCCATTTCTTTGTTTTCTCCTTGTAGATGCGAGCGTTTTCATAAGCGAAATGACAGAGCTCCTTTAACTCGTTGAGTTGGGAACGACGCACCTCGGCCGCGGCTCCAATGTCCATGTTCAACAGTTTGGTTGCCCATAATGCTTTATGCTCCAGCTCCACAGGGAGATGGCATGCCTTGCCATAGACTAATTGAAACGGAGTCATGCCGATGGGTGTTTTGAACGCAGTCCGGTAAGCCCATAATGCGTCGTCGACCTTTTTAGCCCACTCCTTCCTATTTGAATGTATTGATTTCTCGATTATTCGCTTGAGCTCGCGGTTGGAAACTTCGACTTGCCCGCATGTTTGGGGGTGGTATGCCAAAGAAATCTTATGATGGACCCCAAACTTTTTCATGAGCTGCACAAACTGCTTATTGCAAAAATGACTACCGCCATCGCTGATGATAGTTCTCGGTGTCCCAAACCTGGAGAAGATATTCTTGTGGATAAAGTGTAGCACTGTGTTGGCATCATTCGTGGCAACCGCCTCAGCTTCCACCCATTTTGAAACATAATCAACTGCCACAATGATATAATGCTTACCATGAGACATTGGGAAAGGACCCATGAAATCTATCCCCCAAACATCAAATGGTTCGCAGACCAGCATGTTATTGAGGGGCATCTCATCGCGCCGGGAGATATTTCCGGTCCTTTGGCATTCGTCGCACTTGGTGACATAGGCATGGGCATCCCGGAAGAGGGTCGGCCAAAACAATCCGCATTGTAGGATTTTTCGTGCTGTTCGAACGGCCCCGAAGTGCCCGCCAGCTTCTCTGTCATGGCAGTGCTGCAATATAGACTGAAACTTGGCTTCCGGCATGCAACGCCTGATAATCCCGTCGCTGCATGTGTGAAATAAGAGCGGATCTTCCCAAAAATAGTATTTAGATTCAGAGGCAAGCTTCCGTCTTTGCTGAGGGGACAGATTCGGGGAGCAGGTTTTACAAGCCAAGTAGTTAGCGATATCTGCGTACCATGGTGCTGTTGGGGGGAACGTAGTAATTGCGAATAATTTTTCATCCGGGAAATAGTAGTCCGTTTCCTCCATAAAGCTGTTGGGAGTGTCGTACTCCAAACGCGAGAGATGATCAGCAATCACGTTCTCCACCCCTTTCTTGTCTTTGATTTCCAGATTGTATTCCTGCAAAAGTAAAATCCAACGAATCAGACGCGATTTGGATTCTTTTTTACTGAAAAGATACCTGAGAGCGGCGTGGTCCGTGTATACGATTACTTCGGAAAGTACCAAGTACGAGTGAAATTTTTCAAAAGCGAATACCACGGCTAGCATTTCCTTCTCCGTGGTGGTATAGTTTGCTTGCGCGCTGTTGAGAGTTCGACTGGCATACGCAATAGTGTGAAAAGTCTTGTCTTTCTTCTGACCGAGTACAGCACCTACGGCCACATCACTTGCGTCGCACATGATAATAAAAGGTAAAGTCCAGTCGGGTGCCACCAAAATTGGAGCCGAGATGAGTTGTCCACGTAAAGTTTCGAAGGCCTGCATGCATGCTTCGTCGAAGTGGAAGGGGACGTCCTTGACAAGCAGGCGAGATAAAGGCTTTGAAATGGAGGAAAAGTCCTTGATGAACCTTCGATAGAAGCCCACATGACCAAGAAAACTTCGGATGCCTTTCACTGACATGGGTGGAGGGAGGTTTCTGATAACACTTACCTTCGCTTGATCCACCTCGAGCCCTTTGCAGGAAACTTTATGCCCCAACACAATTCCTTCGCGCACCATAAAGTGGCATTTCTCCCAGTTCAAGACAAGATTGGTGTCTTCACACCACTTCAAGGTCTTGGCCAAATTCGCGAGGCAAATGTCAAAGCTGCTGCCAAATAGAGTAAAATCATCCATGAAAACTTCGAGGAAGTCCCCCAACATGTCAGCAAAAATGGCGAGCATACAGCGTTGGAAGGTTGCGGGGGCATTACACAGTCCGAATGGCATTCTTTTGAACGCGAAGGTACCGGAGGGACATGTGAATGTTGTCTTGTCTTGATCAGATGGGTCTATCAAAATTTGATTGTACCCTGAGTACCCAACCAAGAAACAGTAGTAATCCTGCCCCGCTAACTTTTCTAGCATCTGATCAATGAAGGGGAGCGGAAAATGGTCCTTGCGCGTTGCATCGTTCAGCTTGCGGTAGTCGATGCAGACTCTCCACCCGGTGATCATTCGGGTCGGTAGCAGCTCGTTCTTTTCATTGGCAACGACAGTGATCCCTCCTTTTTTTGGTACCACCTGGACTGGACTGACCCATTTGCTATCGCTGATTGGGTAAATGATGCCAGCGTCTAAAAGCTTTATCACTTCAGCCTTCACTACCTCTTGCATTTTCGGGTTCAGCCGCCTTTGGGGCTGTGCTGTCGGTTTGTACTGATCTTCAAGGAGGATCTTGTGCATGCAGACCGTGGGGCTGATTCCTTTAATGTCTGCAAGAGAACGTCCGAAGACCTTGTGGTACCTTCTCAGCACGCCCACTAAGGCAGTTTCGTTGGCGGCGGACAGGGCTGCAGAAATAATCACAGGATGCGTGGTATTTTCTCCAAGGAAAACGTACTTTAGAGAATCCGGTAGTTGTTTGAGAGCCGGACAAGGGTTTGGATTAGTAGAATCGTTGGAAGGCTCTCCGATTGAATGTGACAAATTGGGCTGGTTCGAGTGTGCACCGCCTTCTCCCATGTCTTCGCGCCGCCAACACACCTCGCTGTCATCCAAATCCACATCGATCTGACCATCGACTTCTTCAAGCGCCTCTGTCGGTTCGCACTCCGTAATTTCAAAGAGTTGCGACGGGTTGTAGACGTTGAAAGATATATCATCCTCCCCCAGTCTGAGTGTGAGCTCCCCCTGTTCCACATTAATAATAGCACGAGCAGTGGCGAGAAAGGGCCGCCCCAAGATAATGGGTACTCTTGTATCAACCTTCATGTCTAGAATGATAAAATCGGCTGGAAAAGCGAGACCGTTTACAACTATTGTGAGGTCCTCGACGATTCCTGACGGCTTCTTGATCGACCGATCAGCTAGCTGTAGCATTTCCTGCGTTGGCTTCAAGATCCCAGCACCAAGTTCACGAAAGATAGAGAGCGGCATCAAGTTGATTGATGCCCCCAAATCACAGAGTGCCTGGCTGAAACGGTGATGGACGATCCTGCACGGAATTATAAAGCTGCCCGGATCTTTGCACTTTGTGGGCAAATTGGAAATGATGGCGGAGCACTCCTCGGTGAGGTCGATAGTTTTGAGACCCTCCAACTGCTTCCGCTTCGAAATCACATCTTTCAAAAACTTGGAGTAGCCCGGCATTTGAGAAATAGCTTCAATCAGTGGTATGCTCACTTGCACTCCTTTCATTATTTCCAAGAATCTGAGGAATTGCCTCTCGGATTTCTCGTTTCGCAACCTGTGGGGAAATGGGGGGTGAACAGCACTTTTCGAGGTCTGTGCCTCGCTCACGGGATGCGGCTCAATATGAATCTGAGTCAGCTTCTCAGCCGTGTCTTCATTATGCTTGTCAGTGGAACATGCAAGTGGTCCCTGTCGAGGAGGGTTGTCAACACTTCTCCCACTTCTCAATCGCATGGTGTTCACTGACTCAGGATGCTGACTTGCAAGCCCAGAAACAACATCGGACAGAGTCCCTATAGCAGAGCGAAGCTGTTGGATTGCGGCTGATTGGTCATTCATTTTATTCAATACCCCGACCACCAAAGTTGCTAACTGTTCCGGTTGCTCTGACGGCATAAAATCCGCTGCTCCTTTGAATGTCACGGCATTAACTGCAGCAGTACTTGGGGGGCGAATGACATGACTCCAGTGCCGACTGGTGTGAACAATATTCACGACCACTTCCCACGCGTCCTTCCCCGGTTTATTAAACAGGGCCCCTCCAGCTGCCATATCAAATAATAGACGGAATTTGTCCAGCACGCCGAAATAAAAAATCTGAATTAAAAAAACTTCTGAAAGATCTTCACGGTAGCATCCCCTATGCAGGGATTGAAAACGCTCCCAAGCATCAACTAACGTCTCCTCCTTCCCCTGTCCAAAGGTTACGAGTTCCCTGTACTTGTCCAAAGCTTGGGTACGATGTTGAAACTCTTGCAGAAATCTCCCTTCGAGTTGTTTCCATGTGATCACCTCTCTTCTCCGGATATCCCAATACCAACTTTTGGCTTTTTTATGCAAGGAGAATGAAAATGCCAGAATCTTTTGCAGGTCGTTTTCAACTCCACTGAAAACACATGTGTAATAGATTTCTAAAAAGTCCCGCATGTGTTGCACCGCGTCTTCATGCTCGTCCCCGCTGAACTTGCAGTTCCCAGCCATGTACTCAATGACGTCGGAGGAGATCCCGAAGTCATGATTGTTCCTTTCTGCTTGGTCCCTTAAATAATTTAAGCTTCCTAGATAGATGCATTCCTGAATGGAGGTCATGCTGCGAATACTTGCAACCCAAACGATTAACGTACGGTGGAAAAGACGAAAGTAATCAGATGTGCGTATCGAAAAGAAACAGAGATACCAGAGGTGAACAAAAGAGGTAAAAGAAAAGAAAAAGAAAATCCTCGTGCAACAATTCTTCACGCAGACGAATTCATCACGTCTGCACTCCCCGGCAACGGCATCAAAAAATTGATGCGTGTCGGCAAGTGCACCGGTCGCTGTCAAAGAATAAATGTGGAGAGTGGAATCCCCGAGTGTCGGTCTCTTGAGGAATGCAGATTGGGTGAACGAAACGCGTTGTGTGACTCTTGTTACACAAGCACAACACACATAAAAAAGGGGGTTTTTGGTTGGTTGTTCCTAATCTTAACAACAATAAAAGAAATGCGGGTCGAAAGCACCGCTTCGCGAGGCGAGATGGATGCAACGGACGCGATGCCGTGCTTCGTGAGGCGGATGGAGTGTGCTCTAGTGCGAGAAGGTGAGGGTCGCAAACACCTCCTCACAACCGCCGTTAGCTCTTGCCAACGCGGATCAAACACCTTGAGTGCGTGAGTGAGTGAGTGGAAATGGAGTGATTCACAAACAAGCTATGAAGAAGGGCAAAGAAACATTCATTTCAATCAAACCAAACATCACAATATTCAAGTTTACACGATTCAACGAGTACAATGAAGGAAAGAAGAAAGAGATAACCGATGGGTGAAGACTAGCGGCCGTTCACGGTCGGAATGGTAGGTTGTCGGGCTACCTCCGGACTCGGGCGGACTATGCTTCCGGCGCAGAGAGCTGTCACGATTTCTCTACGTAGCTCCGTCGTCTTCGACTTCAGATTTCCTCTTCTTCTCACCGGGCCGGAGTGGGAAAATAGCTGCTTGGAGGCTTGCGGATGGTGGAGAACGCTCCCGGACAATGGAGGAAGGCTTGAAATGGATGGAGAAGAGTTCCCCTTGCGTAGGAGATGAAGTGGAGGCGTCCCAAGATGGTGGTCGGCGGCGTACGGATCAGAAAATCCGCTCCCGGAGGCTGGATCCCGACCTAAAATCGGAACAGGCATTTATATAGGCGCTGATTTAAACAGTGCGCACGGTCATTGGCGCACGACCAGTGGTCGTGCGCACTGGAATTCTGCGATCGTGCGCACTGCCTGGGCAGAACCTGCAAGATACGAAATTTATAGAATATAATGTTCGCACGACCGGTGGCGCACGACCGGTGGTCGTGCGCACTATCGTCGGTGGTCGTGCACACTGGTCGAAACATAACTCAGAAAGTTAATGCTAAGTGCGCACGACCGGTGGTCGTGCGCACTAGCGTAGATGCTCGTTCGCACTGCACCAAACAGAACTCATGAAAAAAGGGTTAAGTGCACACGATCAGTGGCGCACGACCAGTGGTCGTGCACAATAGAACCGGTGATCGTGCGCAGTGTTCCTGTGCAGAATTGCACCGGGAACACCTGCACGACTCCTATTCCAGCACAACCACGAATCTAGCCACTGAAAGTGGCACCTAACGGAGCATGAAAACTACTAATGAAGAAAAGCATGAAATCACACCAAAATGGGCCTAGAAGTGCACCTAGCATGGAATATCAAATATAAACTATAACAATGCTAAAGTGCGGTGAAAAGACTGAATAAAGGCCTAGATGAGTCCATAAAAGTGTATATGATCAGGACTCATCATGAAGGCAGGGAAATAGATTTCCCCAGGACAGGGCGGTGCGTCGAGTCGTCCACGACCCCGGGGTCGTCAAGCAGCGACCCACCCGGACTCCGTTGGCCTAGAATGTCAAACCCCGGGGTGATGATTGTCATTTCAGGTGGGGCTGGGGAGCCCACCGGAGAGGTGGTCTACCTCTCCGGAGTCGCGAGAGGGGTCACTGCATAAAAAGAATGCGGTTTCAGCAGACAGAAATACAAAAGGTGGCGAGGCGAACAACTTACCAGGTTGCAAGGAGGAGACTCGCAGGCCATAGGACCCCACCTCTGGAGGGGGGATGTCAACCCTCCCGGGGGATGCGAGGCGAGACCACATTAGCGATTGCCCAATGTTATTTTCTTCGGGAGGCGGACTCTGCGAACAAGGAAGTAGTGTTAGATGAGTAAATTTTAGATTGTTGAACCTGACAGTAGAACCTGCGAGGCGAGCTTGTGTCGGGGGGACAAGGACAGTGGTGTTGACTCATACTCCCAGGATGACCGTCGGATGGTCCTTGCCTTTTTGGTCTGAGGCGGAGGCGGAGTAGGTTGCTGGGAAATCCAGGGGGCAAGCTCGATGGCTTTAGCTTTCTGGATCGCCTGCGAGGCCTTGAGGCGAACTAGTATTTCCTCCTTTTTGGACATCTCGATGAATATGGCGACAAGCAACGAAAGGGAGAAGAGGGATTGTGTACAACCCCAGTATTTACCAAGAGGTGAGCAGAGGCTAAGGGATCAAAAGGCAAGAAGGATAGGAAGGTGGGCGAGCTGGGATCTCGTCGGCCGCTCGCAGGAAGGAGGGCGAGTCGGGCTCTCGCCGGCCGCTCGCAGGAAGGAGGGCGAGTCGGGCTCTCGTTGGCTGCTTGCAGGGAGGTGGGCGAGTCAGGCCTCTCAAGTTGTGAGAGGAGCCCTTGTGGGCGGCTCGCGCAGTAAGGGTCCATGGGCGATTTTACCTAGAAACCCTTGGTGCTTTGCAATTAGCCTCTCCAAACAGTGGAGGTTGGCTGTTGGCAGGCCGTTTTGGGCTGTGCATAGCAAAAGTGAGGCGGAATCCCACTATTAGTAGACCGTAAGTAAAAAACTATAAAGAGACCTTGAAGGGCACCTTTGGAGAGGATTCCAATCTCAGTACTCTGAGCTTCCTTCTCCCTAGGTTATCTTGGCTTAGCTTTCCGGCTCTCCAACGCGTCCAGTCTCAGCTTTGGCTTGGGAGGGGAAGCGCTCAAAGATCCTCCAGGTGTGTGGTGGGACCTCCTCGCTGCGATCAAGGGTCAGTGTCTAGTTTTGAGTCTTCGGTTTGTTCCTTCCGGGGGATCAGTAAGTGCTAGCTGCCCCCAAACCTTTTCGGGGCCCGAGCTCTACAAGAAACCAAGTTCTGGTTTAAACACAGAGCAAGAAGGAATTCGAAGATGCTCTGAAAGTGAGGTTAGATCTTAGATTTACTCTAGAGGGGGGGGGGGGTGAATAGAGTAGTAAAAGTTTTTAACTTATTTTATAGCAGAATTAAAATACTAATATATATATATATATGTATAACAGAGTGAGTATAAAAACAAAACAAAATCACACAATCACAGAAGACCCAAGGATCTATAGTAGTTCCCCAATCAAACTGGGTACATCTACTCTTCAAACTAGTTTTTGATCAGGTGCCCTATCACCAATGTATTTTTGATCAGGTGCCCAAACACCAATGGATTTTTGATCAGGTACCCAAACACCACTGAGCTTTTGATCAGGTGCTCAAACCAATCACAGGTTTTTGATCAGGTGCCCTGCCACTAAAGGGTTAGCTTTTGAAGGGAGTTAGAACCCTGTACAAGATGGGATAAAAAGGGTAAACAAAAAGGTTTATGAAGTTCTTCTCTGTCAACAAGCTGAGAGAAGACTAGTGGATTGTTGTTATGAAACTCCCCCTATCTGATAGAAATTCTTGACAGTTGAAGGATGGAGCTTTCTCTTGAATGTAGAATATCTTCCTTGATACCAGATGAATCTGAGAGACAAAGAGTTCCTCAGATTATTGTTGCTCTTTGAAGATTAAGAACTTGCAGCTGAAAACTGAGAGAAGATTTGATGTTCTCAGAGAGTGAGAAATGCTGCTGTTGAGGATGAAGATCTAAAAAGCTTTTTGACTTTCTGTATTTCTCTCGACTGTATTCTCTATTCTTTCTATCTTGTTGTAATAATTCTTCATCCTTTTTTCTTAGAGAATATCTGACTGATTTGAAAATCAAATCTTTTAATTAAGGAATATAATATTCTGAAAAGATATTTCTTGGAACTGCAATCTGATTCAGCAATAATAATTAATTCCTTTTCCTTTTCCATAAAAGTATCCTTTTCTAAAATGTGTCAACGACTACTTTCTCGAGAGAAGAGAATGGAAAGGAATAATAAAAGGAAAGGTCAAATCTTGACTTATCTGATAAGTGAATAAGTCCAAATAATTGAATAGATCCATTGCTGGATAGTCAATCTGAGTTCAGAGAGAATAGATAACTGGTCCTTCAGAGATTGTTATGCTGGAGAAGAAATTCGTCGAGCTGAAGGCTGAGTTCGTCGAACTGAAAGTTGAGTTCGTCGAACTGAATCTGGAGTTCGTCGAACTGAATTAATTCATCGAACACAATCTGGAGTTCGTCGATCTCAAGCTGGAGTTTTTCGAAGTGAGAGATAATCTGCTGAACTGGCTGGAAGATTGAATTCATCGAGCTGAGAAGCAATTTCATCGAACTAAACATCTTGTTACTTATGCGTCGAACACAGAGCTGAGTTCGCCGATCTCAAACTGGAGTTCGTCGAGCTGAAGACAAAATCTGTTGAACTGGCTGGAGAACTGAATGCATCGAGCTGGAGAGCAAGTTCGTCGAACTGAAGCATGACGTTCTTCGAACGTAGAACGGATTTCATTGAACGCATAATGGAGTTCGTCGAACACAGAAACTTGGAATTTTTCCTAAGTTCTAGCTACTCAGACAGACTTAAACCTTGACCCTTAGACTATATAATGGGGTCAACTTGAGTCCTAGTCGCAGATAGTGATCCTAGCCCAAATCAGTAATAGGGTTGTTCCAACAATCTCCCCCTATTTGGGTTAGAACACTATTTGACAAAATTAAAACAAACAAATAGCAAAACAAACAACAAAACACAGAGCATATATATCTGACAGAATTTAAATCATTTCCTAAGAAAGAGTACTCAATCTTGATGGACCTGAGAAATCCTGTCGGAACACTAAAGGTGTCAGACTTGTTCCTAAGAAAGAACACCCAAGTGAATCTTGAGAAGTCATCTACAATAACTAAAGTGTAATGCTTCCCTCCTAGACTCTGTATTGCAGTGGGTCCAAAAGATCCAGTAGCAGTAAGCATAAAATCCTAGGTGAATCACTCTTGGATAAAGATTTAAAAATACTCTTGGTTTGCTTTCATAGTTGATAAGCCCTACAGAGTCCTTCCTTCTTGTATGAACCAAAAGGAAGTACTCTTACTAGACTGTCCTTGGAGAGCTTAGAGATAGTTCTAAGGTTAATATGTCATAGCCTTTTATGCCATAATTTATTTGTTTTACTTATTGAATTAAATAAACAAATATCTGAATTGGCAGAGTCAAAATTGACTAAATAAATATTTCCATATCTAATACCAGATAACACATTAATGTTTTGATTATTAGTAATAAGACATAAGGAATGGTTAAAAGTTACCTGATAACCTTCATCACATAGCTGGCTTATGCTAATGAGGTTATGCTTGAGACCCTTGACATTTGCTACCTCTTTGAAGGTAACTGCTCCAACTTTGATTTTTTCCATAGCCTTTGGTTTGTCCACAGTTGGAGTCTCCAAAAATCACTTTGGGTCCAAGCTTTGCCTTGTAGTTGCTTAAGTTGGCCTTGTTTCCTGTAAAGTGCTTAGAGCACGCACTATCCAAATACCATTGTTCCTTTATGTTTGGATAGCCTTGTACCTGCACAATAGAAAATAAACTAGTTGTTTTTGACCCAGACTACCTTGGGTCCTTTTGTA
The DNA here is from genome assembly GCA_033032865.1 of Dactylorhiza incarnata. Lineage (NCBI taxonomy): Eukaryota > Viridiplantae > Streptophyta > Magnoliopsida > Asparagales > Orchidaceae > Dactylorhiza > Dactylorhiza incarnata. The sequence continues at coordinate 3,343,200 of JAWHQI010000084.1, read as the reverse complement.
TTTCCACAAAAAATTGAAATGTAAGACATCTCAGGGTGATCCTTATAGCCTTGTGGATGATATTTCCTTGGAGGTATGATCCACTCAGTAAAAGGATTCTTAGTATATTTAGAATGAGAATTCTTCAGATGTGCAGTAAGTTTTTCGTTAGATGAACTTGGTTGAGTTCGTCGATCGTCGTTCGATGAATTGAAGTGCTTTCGTCGAGTGCCGTTCGAGGAGTAACTATACTAGAGGTCTGTCTTCAGAGTTTATCGATCTCCGTTCGACGAAATGAAGTGATTTTGTCGAGCTCCGTTCGACGAATTCTGTTGAATTCCTTTATTTTTAACCTCCTTGATTGAAATATTCTAACCAACTTCTATTTCCTATTTGCTCTTGGCAGAGATGAACTTTACTGGTGTAGATAAAATATTTTTCTTAAGAAGACGTGGCTTAGTTGATGAAGCACCCAAGCCCAGTCTGCCATTAAGTCTGGCATTCACTGTGCTTGTGATGTCCATCAGTTTGATGCTTCTCCCATTGAGGGATTCTTCAAACTTCTTAGCCTCAGATAATTTGTTCTCAATGAGAACAATATGTTCTCTGGAGGCAGCCAGTTCTTTCTTAAGATTGACATTATCTTCAGTCAGTTGATTCATTTCAACCAACTTATTTCTGAGGGAAATTATTTCCTTCTCAGATTTAATTAAATCTAAACAAAGAGTTTTAAAATCATTTTTAAAATCATTTGAATTAAAGTCAAAGGTAGAGATTACCTGATCAGCATCAGTTTCAGATTATGATTCATCTGAATTATTTCCTGAGGCATTGATAGCCATCATGTAGAAATTTCTTTGTTCTTCATCATGTTCATCATCACTAGAGCTGGATGATGATGCATGTTCTGACTCATTGCTTGAGTCATAGACAGCCATCAAGCATTGATCTTTGTCATTTGCATTCTCTTCATCTTCAGAAGAGCTGGATGAAGACTCTGAGTCTGTCTCACTCCATGACTCAGCTACAAGGCCTCTTCCCTTATGTTTGTGTTTGTGGGAGGATGGCTTGCTGGATTGCCTCTTTTCTTCTTTCTCTTTTCTCTTGTCCTTCTTTTGGTTCTCTGGACACTCAGGTAGAATGTGTCCAGGTTTCCTGCAGCCATAACAAATAATTTCTTTAAAATTAGATCTGTCATACCTTGGCTTTTCTTTTGATCTGAGATCCTTCTTTCTAAAGTCCTTTCTAGCCATCTTGTAAAATCTCTTGGCTAGGAGGCTCAAAAACTCCATTTCTCCTGGAGCTTTGTCTTCCTCTTCTGTAGCTTGGAAAGCAATGCTTCTCTCCTTTTTGGTGACTGAAGAGGAGGTAGATTGTCCAGCTTCTCTGGACTTGATAAGCTGCTCATAGGATTTTAGCCAGAGAAGTTGCTCATAGGATTTTAGCTTGCCTAACAAGGTCTCAGTAGAGATCTCATTATGGATTTTGGCTTCCTTGATTGGCCAGATCCTTGAGCCCCAAGTGCTGGGGAAACACATTAGGATCTTATCATTGACTTCAGTGATTGAGATCACTTTGTTCAGAGTCTTCAGCTCATTGATTATGAGGCTGAGTCTGTTGTACATGTCAGCTACTGTTTCAGATTCTCCCTTCTTGAAGTTCTTATATTGGGAGATGAGATGAGATCTTCAGTACTTTCTCTCATCTGCAGAACCTTCAACCATGTTGTTGAGGGAGATCCAGATGTCCCTGGCTGAGGTGCATTCCACAACCTTTTGGAAAATGTCATCAGGCATTGTCTATGACAAGATATTCATTGCTTTGGCATCTGCACTTCTTTGTTTCTTCTGTGCATCTGTCCACTCAGGAGGTGGAACAACATTATTGTTGGTTGCTGTCTCAGTATTTGTTGTTGCTGTAGGAGTAGGGTGTCCTGTCAAAATAATATTAAAAATATCCTCATCAATAGAATTCATATATAATCTGATCCTTGCCTTCCATAATGCAAACTTATTAAGATTCCACATAGGAGGTCTTGTGCTTGAGTATTCTTTATTCTGTGCCATGAGTTTTTAGCAATAGAAAACTCTAGAGGAAATTAAGATCTAATTAATCTTTTGATTCAGGTGTCAGCCTGTAAACAACCAACCAACATCTGATAAAAATTGAAAGTGAGGTTAGATCTTAGATTTACTCTAGAGGGGGGGGGGGGGGGGTGAATAGAGTATTATTAAAAGTTTTTAACTTATTTTATAGCGGAATTAAAATACTGATATATATATATATATATATATATGTGTATAACAAAGTGAGTATAAAAACAAAACAAAATCACACGGCACAGTACAGAAAGAAAAACACAATCACAGAAGACACAAGGATCTATAGTAGTTCCCCAATCAAACTGGGTACATCTACTCTTCTACCACCCTTGGTAGGAATCCACTAAGTTTTTGATCAGGTGCCCTATCACCAATGTATTTTTGATCAGGTGCCCAAACACCAATGGATTTTTGATCAGGTTCCCAAACACCACTGAGCTTTTGATCAGGTGCTCAAACCAATCACAGGTTTTTGATCAGGTGCCCTTCCACCAAAGGCTTAACATTTGAAGGGAGTTAGAACCCTGTACAAGATGGGATAAAAAGGGTAAACAAAAAGGTTTATGAAGTTCTTCTCTGTCAACAAGATGAGACAAGACTAGTGGATTGTTGTTATGAAGCTCCCCCTATCTGATAGAAATTCTTGACAGTTGAAGGATGGAGCTTTCTCTTGAATGTAGAATATCTTCCTTGATAGAAGATGAATGTGAGAGACAAAGAGTTCCTCAGATTATTGTTGCTCTTTGAAGATTAAGAACTTGCAACTGAAAACTGAGAGAAGATTTGATGTTCTCAGAGAGTGAAAAATGCTGTTGTTGAGGATGAAGATCTGAAAACCTTTTTGACTTTCTGTATTTCTCTCGACTGTATTCTCTATTCTTTCTATCTTGTTGTAATGCTGTAATAATTCTTCATCCTTTTTCCTTAGAGAATATCTGACTGATTTGAAAATCAAATCTTCTAATTAAGGAATATAATATTCTGAAAAGATATTTCTTGGAACTGCAATCTGATTCAGCAATAATAATTAATTTCTTTTCCTTTTCCATACAAGTATCCTTTTCCAAAATGTGTTAACGGCTACTTTCTCGAGAGAAGAGAATGGAAAGGAATAATAAAAGGAAAGGTCAAATCTTGACTTATCTGATAAGTGAATAAGTCCAAATAATTAAATAGATCTGTTGCTGAATAGTCGATCTGAGTTCAGAGAAAATAGATAACTGATCCTTCAGAGATTGTTAAGGTTGAGAAGAAATTCGTCGAGCTAAAGGCTGAGTTTGTCGAACTGAAAGTTGAGTTCGTCGAACTGAATCTGGAATTCATCGAACTGAATTAATTCGTTGAACACAATCTGGAGTTCGTCGATCTCAAGCTAGAGTTCGTCGAACTGAGAGATAATCTGCTGAACTGGCTGGAAGATTGAATTCGTCGAGCTGAGAAGCAATTTCATCAAACTGAACATCTTGTTACTTATGCATCGAACACAGAGCTGAGTTCGTCGATCTCAAACTGGAGTTTGTCGAACTGAAGACAAAATCTGTTGAACTGACTAGAGAACTGAATACGTCGAGCTGGAGAGAAAGTTCGTCGAACTGAAGCATGACGTTCATCGAACACATAATGGATTTCGTCGAACGCAGAATGGAGTTTGTCGAACACAGAAACTTTGGAATTTTTCCTAAGTTCTAGCTACTCAGACACACTTAAACCTTGACCCTTAGACTATAAAATGGGGTCAACTTGAGTCCTAGCCGCAGATAGTGATCCTAGCCCAAATCAGTAATAGGGTTGTTCCAACATGCTCATATAAGAACTCGAAGGCACGTCGATAAGAGAGAGAATGAAATAGATGCAGCGTCGAATACAGTCTAAAAAGAAACCTTTTCAGCTGTCCTTTTAGAACTCTCTCTAAAGGCCCACAACACTAAAGGCCATTCTACAACGGCTTGTTTATTGCCTAGAATGGAGAGGAGCATTAATGAAGACAGGAAATGCTTTCTTGGAAAGAATTCAAACTGCTGGAAGACGGGTCATGAAGAAATGAAGAAAGAAGGATTAATTGTCCATGACTATGCCTTTTCAGCACAACCCAAAAGACGAAGAGAATTCAAAATCAATTATGGGCAATAAATAGGAAGAGAAGAGAGAAGAATACAGAGCATTCATCTCTTTCTGCTACAGTTTGTCGATTAGGGTTCCTACTTCTTCTTTTTCCTCTTGGAACCCTAACAGAGACAATATTGAGCAAACAAGATCTCTCTCAGAACCAAAAACTGAGTTGCTTCTTCATCTACATCATATAGCAGCCAGATAGTAAGAAAAAAAAAAGGTCTGAAGAATATAACCCTTGCAAATCATCACAATCATAAGCAGGGGTTCATCATTAGCAGATCCATTGAAGGAAAAATAGAAGTTGAAAGCTTCTACAGAATTCTGAGAACAGAATTCTTCTTCTCCATCTTCATTCCTCTTTCAACTTCCCCAACTATACAGATTTTTAAGAATCCCTCTTCCCAAGGATTCAGTGGTTCAAGATATCCTTATCAAAAGATCTGAGTGGTTCAAGATCTCCTTATCAAAAGATCTGAGTGGTTCAAGATCTCCTTATCAAAAGATATTTGGTTCTAAGAGTCTCCTTATCAAAAGACTCCGACACAGGTTGTGCATTCCTTCCAGGTGGTAGAAGAGAGGACTACCCACATTTTGGGGAACCTCTATAAAATCTCGTGTCTTCTGATTGTGTTCATTTTCTATGTTGTCCCATATAACTTATAGCTTTTCTGTTTTACTTTAACAACATTAGTTTTATTCTGTGTTAGGTATTGTTGAAGCATAACACTTAGTGTTTTTATTGTGTGTGCACAAATAGGATATAAATATTTCTAAATATCTATTCACCCCCCTCTAGAGTATACTCAGAGGCACACAATGAACTTTCAATTGGTATCAGAGGGAGGTTGATCATTAAAAGGTTAACACCTTTATCAAAAGATCTCATACTCTTATTTATTTACTTTAAATTAAATAAAACTTCTTAAATAAAATAATTTCTAAGGATTATGCCTCAACAAGACCTCCAGTGTGTAACTTGAATAAGTTTACACTATGGAAGACAAGAATAAAACTCTATATGAACTCCATTGATGAAGGAATTTTCAATGTCATCCTTACAGGTCCCCCAACCCTAGTAAGGAAAGATGTTAGTCGGAAAGTCACACAAACCTCAGTCCCCAGAGCAGAGTGGACTGACACTGAGAAGAAGGTCAAGGCATATGATGCCAAGGCCATGAACATTCTGGTCTCAACTATGTCAGATGAAATATTTCAAAAAGTTACTGATTGCAACTCTGCCAAAGAAATCTAGGAATCTCTTTCCAGATTAGTTGAAGGCAGCTCTGATGAGAGAAAAGAAAAAAGTCACTTCTCATATCCCAATATGAGAACATCAAGAAAAAGGCTGATAAAAGCATAACAGAAATGTATGACAGATTCAGCCTCATCATAAATGAGCTAAGAGGGCTTGACAAAGAAATTTCTCTGACAGAAATTAATGACAAGCTCCTCATGTGCTTCCCAAGCACATGGGACTCTAAAATCTGGGCTATTAGAGATTCTAGATGCCTCAGAGAGATAACAAATGATGCTCTGTTGGGAAAGCTCAAGTCCTATGAGCTTCTACTGAAAAGGAGGGCTGAGTCAGAAGCCAAGGAAAGAATATCAACTCCTAAAGAAAGGACTCTTGCATTAAAGACTGCTAAAGCAGAGTCCTCCACCACTGAAGAAGAGATGTTCAATCTCTTGGCTAAAATATTCAAGAGGTGGGTCAGGACAGAGGACTCTAGAAGAAAAGAGAGGAGTTCAAGCAAGCTAAGGTATGAAAAAACTCCTAAACAGGAGATTATTTGTTATTCTTGCAGAAAACCAGGACACTTTTCCTCTGAGTGCCCTGAGGAATAAAAGAACAAGAACAACAAACAGAAGAAGGAGCACAAGAAGAAATCCTTCAGGAGGAAGGATAAGAAAGGAGGGAAAGGTTTCATTGCTGAAACCTGGTGTTATTTCAGACTCTGAATCAAGCTCCTCCTCATCTGATGATGATGAAGATTGTGGACCAGAAGAAGCCTGCTTAATGGCTATAGAAGACTCCACTGCTGATAATGAGAAGGGAGACTGTTCAACCACGAACAAACAGTGGTATCTGGACAGTGGATGCTCCAAGCATATGACTGGAGCAAAAGAACTGTTGGAGAACTTCAAGGCCAAGGAAGGGTCTAAGGTAATCTTTGGGAATTCCCACACTGGACAAACCAAAGGATATGTCTTGCTCAGGATATGGGGAAGTCTCCTTTTCTAAGGTTGCTTATGTTGAAGGACTTCAACATAATCTAATCAGTATTAGCCAGCTGTGTGATGGTGAATATAAAGTTGTATTCACTAAGTCTTTGTGTCATATAGTTAGCTCTAAAACTGACCAAATAGTATTGACTGGTCTTAGGAAAGGTAAGGTCTATATTGTAGATTTTGATTACACAAAGTCTGAGATCTGCTAATTCAACTCCCAAGTAGAAAATAGTGAGTTGTGGCATAGGAGACTTAGTCACCTTAATCTTAAGACCATTGCCCAACTCTCCAAGCTAAATCTAGTAAGGGGCTTACCAATTGGTAAGTTCAATAAAGACCATCCTTGTAGAGCTTGTTAACTAGGAAAGCAGATCAAAGAATCCTGCAAACTAATTGGTAAAAATGATTCCCCCAAAATCCTATTCCTGTTGCACATGGACCTATTTGGTCCCATCTCCACACAAAGCTTAGCAGGTAAGTCTTACACTTCAGTCATTGTTGATGACTTTTCTAGGTTCTGCTGGGTGTTCTTTCTAAAAGCTAAGTCAGACACCTTCAAGATCCTCTCAAGATTCATTAGACATATTTAATCTGAATTTAATACTCAGGTTGCTGTGATCATAAGTGATCATGGTACTAAGTTTGAAAATCAATTAATGTGTAGATTCTGTGAGGATGAAGGGTTAAGACAAATATTTTCGGCTCCTAGAACCCCCTAACAAAATGGGGTGGCTGAAAGGAAAAATAGAACCCTAATTGAATCAGGAAGGTCATTATTGGCTGAATCCAACTTGCCAAAGTCCTTTTGGGCTGAGGTAGTAAATACTGCCAACTATGTTCTGAATAGGAGTATCATCCATAAGACCAAGTTGAAGACTCCCGATGAGTTATTGAAGGGAAAGGCACCTATAGTCACTTACTTTAGGAAATTTGTGTGTACTTGCTTTATCCTCAACAATGGGAAAAGTCATCTTGCCAAATTTGACAAGAAGGATGATGATGGGATATTCTTGGGATATTCCTCATCAAGCAATGCCTATATGCACTATAATAAGATCTCTCTCAAAATTGAGGAGTCTGTGCATGTAATTTTTTATGAAACCAACATGTTTTATAAGGGGAAGGAAACTTCCACCAACACTGTTTTGCAGGAAGAAGATCAGCTAGCAGAACAAGTTGAAAGGCTAAGCATAATGGACCATCCATCAGTGTGTCAAGACAAAGGGAAACAGAAGATTGACACTGATTCAGATGAAGATTCTGCAGCAGATGAAGAGGAAATCACAGCACCTGAGGTGCCAGCAGCAGAGATCATTCCAGTGAATGAGGATGAAGTCCCAACTGTCACTGAGCAAGTGATTCCTCAGGAAGAAGAGACTCTCCTAGATAACTCAACAAGATCCAGGATGACCCTAAAAGATCATCCTTCAACTCTAGTTATAGGAGACTTGACAGTGGGTGTCAAGACAAGGAAACAACTCACTAGAGAAACAATGCTGCAATGCTTCCTCTCTCAGTATGAACCCAAGAAGTTTGAAGAAGAAGATAGTGATCCCCACTGGATATTTGCTATGCAAGAAGAGCTAACCCATTTTGAGAGGAACAAGGTTTGGACATTGGTTGAAAGACCAAATAATTACCTAATCATTGGCACCAAATGGGTATTCAAAAACAAAATGGACTCAACAGGGGCCATAATAAAAAATAAGGCCAGACTTGTGGCCCAAGGATACATGCAAGAGGAGGGGATTGACTTTAACCAGACATTTGCCCCAGTAGCAAGGCTAGAGGCCAATAGAATGTTCCTGGCATATGTAGATCACATGAAGATCAAGGTCTATCTGATGGATGTGAAGAGTGCATTCCTAAATGGAACTCTTCAAGAGGAAGTATATGTGGAGCAGCACCCAGATTTTGTCAATCCAACTCTTCCCTCTTTTGTGTATAGGTTAGATAAAATATTATATGGTCTCAAGCAAGCTCCAAGAGCTTGTTATAAGACCATATCCACTTTCCTTCTTGAACACTCCTTTGAAAGAGGGAAAGTGGATAAGACGCTCTTCACAAGAGCACATAAGAATCATCTATTGCTAGTACAAATATATGTAGATGACATTATATTTGGTTCAACTGATCAATCTCTCTGCAAAAGGTTTGTTTACTTAATGTAGTCAAGATTTAAAATAAGTAGCATGGGGGAGTTATCATATTTCCTTGGTCTTCAAGTAAGACAAAATGAAGATGGCATTTTGAAATCCCAATCCAAGTATACCAGAGAACTCATTAAGAGGTTTGGGATGGAAAATGCCTTTGTTATGAAAAGCCCCATGGCTACTAATGCTGTTTTGGATAGAGATGAAAAGGGTAAGGCCTTTGATCAGAAGACTTACAGTGCATCCATTGGCTCTCTTCTCTACCTGACAGCTAGCAGACCTGATATAATGTTTGTTACCTGTATATGTGCTAGGTTTCAGTTGACCCAAAGGAATCACACATGAGTTCTATAACAAGAATACTCAGATATCTAAAGGGTACATCTGAACTTGGCTTGTGGTATCCAGCTGAATCTGGATTTGAATTAGTAGGTTTTTCAGATACAAACTATGCTGGATGCAGGCTGGACAGAAAAAGCACCTCAAGAACATGCCAGTTCCTGGGTGCTAGACTGATTTCATGGTTTAGCAAGAAGCAAACCACAGTCGCCACTTCTACTACTGAAGCTGAGTATATAGCTGCAGGAAGCTGCTGCTCACAAATATTGTGGATGCAAAATCAGTTGTTGGATTATAATTTTTCCCTTGATAATTCCACAATATATTGTGACAGCTCTAGTGCTATTTCAATAGCTTCCAATCATGTTCTCCATAGCAGAACTAAGCACATAGAGATAAGGCACCACTTTCTCAGGGATAATGTAGAGAAGGGTAAGATCAACCTCCAATACATATCTACTAACACTCAAAAGGCTGACTTCTTCACTAAGCCACTTGATGAAAGTAAGCACAAGTTCTTCATCAATGCACTGGGTATGCTTGATGGAGCATTGTAGGTCACACTTATTATGTATAATGATCAATTTTCTATATAAAGTTATTGCTGGGAAAAATAGTAAGGATTTTAAAGATAAACATAACAATTTAATCAGAGCTGCGTCGAATTCAAATCGATGTACCGTCGACTTCTACTCGACGTCAGCTTCGAGAGCATCATGGGACAGCTTAGTCGAATAGCACTCGACGTAACGTCGAATACCTATCGACTCTTACATCGATATCATAATTGATGATTATATTTCAGAGCCGTGTCGGCTTCAAATCGACATTCCATCGACTTCTCAAAATGCGCGCCACATGGCGACATCAACATATTTTGGTGTGCTGATTTTAGCTCTTTTCGGCGTTGCTTCGACTATAACCCTAAGTTGTGATGATTCATTTACTCAAAGCAACTTAAACAATTGATTCTATTGCGCTTTTCGAATTCTCTCCCTCTTGCTCTCCTCCACTTCCCTTTCTCCATCTTTCTCTCTGTTTCCGTGCAGGTACTCACATGACAACAATGGTGTCTCCTCAAGATATTATAGAAGGGGTTGATCAAACCCTATAGACCTTACTCTCTCATTTCAGTTCCCTTTATCTCCTTTTTCAACAGATTGTTATAGAAAGATTATTGCCCAACAGAGAAAGCTACAGTACATTACGGCTCAGATCAAAGATCTAGATGAAAAAGTAAGGTCTGTGAGTCTCCCTGTTGATGCATTTATATCCTTCTTCAACGATATACAGCAGGGGGAGAAGTCTGTCAGCAGGTCTACTCAAGATCTTGTGTACAACCCTCTTCAAGATTTAGTGTACATAACTGTAATCTCACTCTCCTTTATCTCTGAAGGGGAGCTAGCAATTACATCTAAGATGCATCTTGATGGTTCAGCAACTTAGTGGGAGCAAACTCCTCCAAGGATCATGCCATCAACACAGGGGGAGTCCTCAATTCAGGGGGATATTCCCTAAATCTCTGATGATCAGGTCTACCTAAAGACTCTGCAAGAGTTATATGTGGACACTGAGCCATCCATTCCTGAAGCACTAGCATTTAGGGTTTCTTCTGAAGACTCTACAATAGCACCTTCTCCAGTTCAGCTTTCACCTCCAGCTCAGCTTTCACCTCCACCTGCTCTAATTCAACCAGCTAAACCAATTCTCCCAACACCTATCTTCAGAGGAAGACCTCCATACAGGGGGAGAGGTCATGGAAGAAACTTCAGAGTAAGATATGGAAGAAATATACCTTTTTGGGAAAGGTATACAAAAGAACAAAGGAAAGAATTCAAAAAGGACAAGTCCTATTACAAACAATATGAGAAGATTGAATTCCAAGAGAATACAATGGAAACATACACTGATCCCAAGTTCTACAAAGCTTTAGAGGAGATTGGAGATAGAGACAAATATGAATATGAGACAGCCCAAAAAGAGATTGAAGAAAAGAGAAATAGGTTCATTAATATTTTGAAGAAAGGAAAAGAGGTTGTCGAACAAGAGGAGTTGGCAAAAGCAATCCCCATCAAAACCACCCGGTTTGACCCCACTAAGTATACTGCAAGAAATCCTCAAGCCCAAATGTTGGAGGGAATAAGACAAATTCACAGGGGGTATTGGATGTAATCTAGAGGATGTAGTGCAGCCACCCCATAAGAAAAAGAAAGGAGAACAGTTATCTGTGAAAAAGAAGAAGATTATGTTCAAGATAGCTTCAACCTCTAGCAAACCACAATCAACCTTTGTTGTACCAAATCCTGATACAGACTCCGAGTCAGATGATTTAGATTTGGAAGTCATAAACTTGATGACCGCTAAAGTTCTTGATCTGGGCTTCAATTTAAAAGATGTTCATCATGAAACTGAAACTGATCTGGAAAAGATGTTCAAAGGACATGACAGGATTCAGAAGAACCCAAAGAAATCCAAACCTACAAATTTCAAATATGTGAAAAGGAAATTCAGAAAGGTCCATGAGGCCTTAGCTACTTTTCATAAAGGAAGAAAATAGGCTATTTCTTATGTAAACTTTGATAAACACTTGTTGATATTAATCAGATATTTTTCTGTTTAACAACCCATTTATTTGTATTTATATTTTTGGGTATCTTATGTATAAGTTGCTTATTTTAAGCTTTACGTAACATGATGTATAAAATCACTTTAAATCAATATGTAAAATTTGTTAAGATAAATAGGGGGAGATTGTTGGGAAAAACCCTTAGTGATTTAACTTAACAAATTACTTATAAGTGATTTTATCTTGTAGGTTTATTACCCACATTGTATAGTAAGGGTAATCTGGTCATTAGATGTCGTAGGATGCACACTCGACTTAGAGTGTCAAGACTAGGTCAGGGCAAGCTCAATCTGAGTTGAATTAATGCTTGCGTCGAATATAATTTGACGCAACTTCGACTTACTGTCAATGCAACTCAGACTAGAAGTCCAAGCAATTTAATCTCTCTGTCAAAGTATATCAAGTCAACGCTGCGTCGAATAGGAGTTGACGTAGTTAAAGGAGCATGTCGAAGTTATCTTAGAAGTCAACGCATCCTCAACTTCAATTCAACGCAGAAGGAAGTATCTATCGAAGCCATCTGAAGTCGACGCAACGTCGACTCAACTCGACGCAGACAATGAAGTTCAAAATGAAGGCTTCAACTCGACGGTTACATCGATAAGTAATCGACGCAACATCGACAACAGAGTTCAACTAGAGCAAGAAGAAATTCGAAGCTGCTCTTATAAGAACTCGTAGGCACGTCGATAAGAGAGAGAATGAAATCGATGCAGCGTCGAATACAGTCTGAAAAAGAAACATTTTCAGTTGTCCTTTTAGAACTCACTCTGAAGGCCCACAACATTAAAGACCTTTCTACAACAGCTTGTTTATTGCCTAGAATGGAGAGGAACATTAAAGAAGATAGGAAAAGCTTTCATGGAAAGGATTCAAACAACTGGCAGATGGGTCATGAACAAATAAAGAAAGAAGGATTAATTGTCCATGACTATGCCTTTTCAGCACAACCCAAAAGAGGAAAAGAATTCAAAATCAATTATGGACAATAAATAGGAATAGAAGAGAGAAGAATACAGAGCATTCATCACTATCTGCTACAATTTATCGATTACGATTCCTACTTCTTCCTCCTGTAACCCTAACAGAGACAATATAGAGCAAACAAGATCTCTCTCAGAACAAAAAACTGAGCTGCTTCTTCATATACATCGTATAACAGCCAAATAGCAAGCAAAAGAAAGAAAAAAAGGATCTCAAGAATATAACCCTTGCAAATCATCACAATCATAAGCAATGGTTCATCATTAGCAAATTCATTGAAGGAAAAATAGAAGCTGAAAGCTTCTACAGAGTTCTGAGAACAAAATTCTTCTTCTCCATCTTCTTTCCTCTTTCAACTTCCCCAACTGTATAAAGTTTTAAGAATCCCTCTTCCAAAGGATTCAGTGTTTCAAGATCTGCTTATCAAAAGATCTGAGTGGTTCAAGATCTCCTTATCAAAAGATCTGAGTGATTCAAGATCTCCTTATCAAAAGATCTTTGGTTCTAAGAGTCTCCTTATCAAAAGACTTAAACATAGGTTGTGCATTCCTACCAGGTGGTAGAAGAGAGAACTACCCATATTTTGGGGAACCTCTATAAAATCTTGTGTCTTCTGGTTGTGTTCATTTTATGTGCTGTCCCATATAGCTTATAGCTTTTCTATTTTACTTTAGCAGCATTTGTTTTATTCTGTGTTAGGTATTGTTGAAGCATAACACTTTGTGTTTTTATTGTGTGTGCACAAATAGGATAGAAATATTTTGAAATCTCAATTCACCTCCTCTCCCCTTTAGAGTATACTCAGAGGCACACAGTGCACTTTCAGTGACTGACTTCATTCCTGTATAACCCCGGTATTCGCCAAGAGGAGAGAAGAGGACAAGTAAACCGGGGTCAAGAGAAGTAGACGAGGCGAGCCAGGCGAGCTGGGACCTCGCGCCGCTCGCAGGAGGGAGGTCGAGCCGGGATAGTTAGATCCAAGTGGGACGCCTGCAGGGAGGCGGGCGAGCCGACCTAACAGGGTCGCTCGCGGGTGAGCGAGCGAGCTAAGCGAGAGAGGCCTTGGTAGGTGGCTCGCCCAGTAAGGGTTCAGGATCATTTTTTACCTAAAAATCCATGGTGGTCTGCAGTTAGCCCCTCCAAACAGCGGAGTTTGGCTGTTGGCAGACCATTTTGGGTTGCGTATAGTAAGAGTGTAAGACGGGATTCCGCTATTGGCAGACTAGACTTAAAAACTATAACTAGGCCTTGAAGGGCACCTTTGGAGAGGATTCCAATCAGAGCATTCTGAACTTCCTTCTCCCTAGGTTTCCTTGGCTCAGCTCTCTAGCTCTCCAAGGTGCCCAGTCTCAGCTTTGGCTTGGGAGGGGAAGCGCTCAAAGATCTTCCGGGTTTGTGGTGGGACCTCCTCGCTGTGACTAAGGTGTAAGTCTAGTTCCGAATCTCCAGTCCGCTCCTTCCGATGGATCAGTAAGGGCTAGCTGCCCCTCAACTTGTTGAGGTCCCGAGCTTCACAAGAGACCAAGAAATTGGTTTCAACATTTTGGTGCGGTGAGCGTGGAGTGTAGCTAGTCCAAGAAAGTTCTAAGGAAGGGACATGGCAGGAGATGAAGAGCAGGGCGAGGAGTTTTGTGGGTCACCCCCAGTGGTGACGCCAAGGATGTTTTCGGACTTCAGGAGGGAAGTCCTCGGCACCCTCGGATTCACCGTCGCAGCATTGCGAAGCGAGTTCATGACCCCGACGCCTCAAGCGTTCCCTCCTCCAGCAACGGCTGACGAGAATGCCCCAGAAGGAAGGGATGGAAAGGAAGTGGTTGGGGGGTCAGTGCAAGACCTAGAGGGGCGAGTGCTGTTTGCAAGCCCATCGAATGAGGTTCTGGTGAGCACGGGGCTGGCGAGCATGGTGCAGGCAAGCGTGGCACAGGCGAACATGGTTCCGGCGAGCGCGGCGCCCATAAGTGTTGTTCCGGTGAGTGTGGCTCTCACAAGCATGATTCCAACAAGCTCAAGCTTGGTGAGGGAGCTCAGGGGGCGAGTGGAGCAGGAAAGGGTGGAAGGTGGAGGGAGCCCCTTTTGCGAGTTGGTGCTTTCCGCACCCATTCCGGAAGGGTTCAGGGAATGCGACAGGGTCTACTATCACGACATGGATGACCCTGTCCAGCACCTGCAGTCATTCGAGGACTCGATTTCTATCAGGCCGATGTCGGATGCCTTTAAGTGTCGGCTCTTCGTCGTCACCCTGAAAGAGAAGGCCAGGGAATGGTTCCATCAACTCCCTGTGGGGTCGATTTACGCATTTGAAGACTTGCGTCGAAGCTTCTTGTTGCGATTCTCAACTTCGAAGAAGAGGAAGAAGGACGCCGAGTCCCTCTTCAAGGTTAAGCAGGTGCCCAGGGAATCATTGGCTCACTATGCAGTTCGATTCCAGGAGGAGGTACTGCTCGCCCAGGAGATGCCTGGGTTTGCCCTCCAGCTCGCCTTCATGGTTGGGCTGAGGGAAAGTTTCTTCAAGATGTGATTGAAGAGGAAGGCCCCCGACTCCTACGAGGAGTTGATGGAGAGGGTGGTGGAGGAAATCGAAGGGGAGGAGGCCAATCCGGAGCTCACCAGGAGGGTAGCAAAACTCAGTGAGCCGGAGGTCAGGCAGCAGGAGGTGTGGAGAAGAGAAGAGCCCAGGGCCCTGAAGGTGGGATGGAGGCAGCAAGGCGGAGGAATGTAAGGTCAAGGGAGAGGCTATGCCCCGGAAGGGGGTAACTTCCATGGAGGCCGGGGGAGACCTCAGCTGGGGTGGAAGCAGGGTCCGAGGCAGATGCCTCCCCCGCCTCAGCACACGATGGAAATAGGGAGAGGAAGAGGAGGAAGAGTAAGGGGTGGAAAAGGGGCAGCATCCTGAAGGAGGAATAGGGGGTGAAAGTAGAGAGGGGGGAGGTGACATTGCCATATTGTGACTTCCATGACGAGGAAGGTCACACGACGACCACTTGCCTGGAGTTCTTGGAGACGAAGAGGGCCAGAGCGCCAGCACCGTGCCAGCAGCAGCAGGTGAGGATTGAGGAGGTCCTGCCTCAGGAGGATGAGGAGGAAAGGTACGAGGATAGGGTCGATTTGGGGACCCGAGGAGGGATCAGAGTGATCCACGGGGGTGTAGGGTTTGAGGCAACCCACAAGGCGAGCCTCCATACCATCTACCGCTGGAGCGTGGCTTCGGCATCCAAAGCTCCGCCCATGGAAGAAAATTTACTTTCTCTTAGAGGGATATGCCGGGTCATGAAGACCCTTTCTCCAATGCGTTGGTCATCCAGACCGCCATTGAGAACGTCACAGTGTCCCAGATTCTCGTGGACAACGGAAGCTTAGTCAACGTCATCTTCAAGAAGGCGTTTGATGAGATGAAGGTAGAGACCAAGAGGGTGTTGGCCTCAGATGGCCCATTGTCCTGGGGGGGGGGGGTGGGGCAGTCTTAGAATTGCCTCTTTGTTATAGTGGACGCCCCCAGCAGCTATAGTGCCATCTTCGGACGGCCGCTTATCAGTGCTTTCCGCTGCGTCCCCTCCACCTTCCACCAATGTCTCAAGTTCAACTCGGGAGGAGTTCAGGTTCGGGTAAGAGGGGACCCAAAGGTAGCGAGGCAGTGCTACGTGACGGCCGTGAACACCATCTCCTGGATAGCCAATGCAGAGGAATGGGATCGGGAGATGGGGGAGCCTGCGAGTCTTAGAGAGGAAGCAGAGGAAGAAAGAAGGGGAGAAGGAAAAGCCCATGGGGAGAGGGAGAGGAGCAACTGGAGGAAGGAGATGAGGAGAAGAAAGAGGAAGGGGGTCAAGCTCGGGAAAGGGGGGCGGAAGAACTGATGGCGATCAGAGAAGAAGGACGGGAGGAGGAGGCTGAAGCGTTCGATAGAGGCGAGGGGAAGGAAGGCGCTTGGGGAGAGCAGTCCCGGCTGGAGGCCATGGATGAGGTTGTGGAGCTCGAGGTCATCACCCGGGCTGGGGTGGTGGAGAAGGTCTGAATCAGCGGAGAGCTTGGCCTGGAGGAGCAGGAGAAAATCCTAGCCTGTGTGCAGAAGAACGTGGACGTCTTTGCTTGGAGCACGATGGAGATGCCCGGGATTGATGCGGACGTGGCATGCCACCATCTCAACCTCGATCCCAGCTCTCAACCCATCCGCCAAAAGAAGAGAGCTATCGCCGACAAGCTGGATGGCCCCATCAGGGAGGAGGTGGGCAAGCTCCTCCGAGTAGGGTTTGTATCGGAGATCCAGTACCCAGGCTGGGTCTCCAATGTAGTCATAGTGAAAGAGGGGGGAGGTAAGTGGCGAATGTGTGTTGATTTCTCACTACTAAATAAATCATGCCCCAAGGATTGCTACCCCTTGCCTAGAATCGACGCGCTGGTTGATTCAGCTGTCGGTTTCTCTATAATGTCTTTTTATATGCATTTTCAAGTTATCATCAAATCCGCATGCACCCCCCCTCCCCGACGTCAAGGATGTCTCCTTCATCACGGGGGATGGGTGCTATTGTTATAAGATGATGCTCTTTGGGCTCAAGAATGCAGGGGCCACATAACAACAAATGATGGACAGGGTCTTCCGAGAGCAGAAGGGAAGAAATCTGAAGGTCTATGTGGACGATCTCATGATAAAGAGCCAAGACCTCGAGTCCCACCTCCAAGACCTCGAAGAGACCTTTGGGACCCTGCGGAAGTATAAGATGAAGCTCAACCCCCTGAAGTGTGTCTTCGGGGCTAGCAGGGGAAAGTTCTTAGGTCACTTGCTCACCCCGGCAGGGGTGGAGCCTAACCCACATAAAGTTAAAGCAATCATGGAGTTGGGGTTACCCAGAAATTTGAAGGAGGTTCAGAGCCTCACGGGAAAATTGGCTGGGCTCAGTAGGTTCCTATCTAAGGCGGGGGAGAAGTGTGCACCCTTCTTCAAAGTGCTAAGGGGAAACAAAAAATTTGAATGGACCTCAGAGTGTGAGGAAGCTTTCCAAGCTTTGAAAGAGCAACACACCCAGACTCCTTTACTCCAGGGACCAAGACAAGGGGAGGATCTATCCCTATACTTGGGGGTAGGATCCGAGGCAGTAATTTCTGTGTTGGTCCGGGAAGAAGGTAGAAGGCAGTTTCCAATCTACTACGTCAGCTGAGTGCTGAGGAAGGCGGAGCTCTGATACACCATTTTAGAAAAGTTGGCCTTTGCAATGGTGGTATCAGCCCGGAAGCTATGACCTTATTTCCAAGCGCATTCGATCAGAGTGGTGACTGACCACCCAGTTCGTAAAGTCATGGAGGGGGTGGAGCACTTGGGGAGGCTGGCAAAATGGTCTGTGGAGCTGAGTGAGTTCGACATCACGTTTGTGCCTAGGCTGTCAATCAAGGCACAAGCGGTGGTAGACTTCATGTCGGACTACGCAACCAAAGTGGGGGAGCATGAATCACCTCCCCCGGTGGCATGGAAGATGTTGGTGGATGGTGCATCATGGAAGCACTCCTATGGAGGAGGAATCATCCTGATAAGTCCCCAAGGGACTAAGTTTGAGCAGGACTTAAGCATCCACTTTCCGATTACCAACAACCGGGCCGAGTACGAGGCAATGATAGCGGGCCTACGGCTGGCCCGGGAGCTGGGAGTATAAGATGTGGAGATCTCAACGGACTCCATGGTGGTGGCATGCCAAGTCAGGGGGGAATTCGAAGCAAAGGAGCCGACCCTCCAACGCTACTTGGAGAAGGTCAAGGTGGTCATCGGGCAGTTTTGCACTTTCTCCATCAAGCATGTGCCAAGGGAGGAGAGCACCCCGGCGGACCTCTTAGCCAGGTTTGTCCCTCGAGCTGGGGGGACAGTATCGGAACTCTTCTGACCTTCCATCGAGGAAGGGGAGCTGATGGAGGTAGATCAGTGAGCATCATTGATGGACCCCTTCACCACCTTCCTAACATCGGGGAAGTTCCCTGAAGGAGACGTGGATAAACGACGTTTCAGGTATAAGTTGGCTTATTATTCCTTGCATGCAGGGGGACTATACAGGAAAACACTCTCGGGGCTCCTAGCCCATTGTGTATCAGAGGAGGAGGTCCCGAGAGTCCTAGAAGAAATCCACTCGGGGGAATGTGGCAGTCACTCCGGGAGCCGAATCTTGGAAGGTAAAGTGTTGAGGCAAGGCTACTTTTGGCCTACCCTCAGCAAGGATGCAGTGGAGTTCGCAAGGAAATGTTCAAAGTGTCATCTATTCGCTCCTCTCCAGCTCTTGCCAGCTCAGAGACTCTGAACCATCACAACTCCCTGGCCCTTTGCTATATAGGGTTTGGACCTGGTAGGCCCTTTCCCGCAAGCTAGTGGCCAAAGGAAGTTTCTATTAGTGATGATTGATTACTTCTCCAAGTGGATAGAAGTAAAGGCGCTGGACAAGGTAACGTCCCAAGTGGTAAGAAATTTTGTGTGGGGTGAGATAATTTGCAGACACGGGCTCCCACCGGAAATAGTGATGGACCATGGGCCACAATTTGTCAGCAAAGAGTTTGTCAGTTTCTGCACACAACTTGCCATAGACCTTAGGTTCTGATGACTAGTTTTTAGTCATCATTTTTAGGTTAGTTTAGTTTAAATTTCCCTAGTTTTAGTTATATTTTCTTTGTATTTTATGTTTTCTAAAGTTTCAATGTTTATATTTTATGTTTGTTAAGTCTTAACGTTGTTATTTCATGTTTGTTAAATTACTATGTTGTTATTTTATTATTTCATGCGTATTATATTTTACGTTATTATTATTATTATTATTATTATTATTATTAACTAATTACTTGTTTTGTTGTAGGATGGTACAACCCAAGCTTAAACCAAGCAGCCCCCATCCATTGGTGCAGCCCTCCTTGTCAAAACCGAGCAGCCCCCTTCAATTGGAGCAAGCCCAAGCCGAATCCAAGCTGTCCAAGTCCAGCCCGAACCTTCATGGTGCAGCCCAAAACCGCAATTCATGATGCAGCCCACCACCACCTTTGCATGGCCCATGCATGGCCGAAATTCCCCTCTCTCCCCTCTTTCATTCCACATATATCTCTCTCTCTCCCCCTTTTTTAATATTCATCTCCATTTAATATCATTCATGCACATGCTTGGCCGAACCCCCCCTCCTCTCTCCTCTTTTTCTTTATTAAAACCTTTCTCTCTCTCTCTCTCTCTCTCTCTCTCTCTCTCTCTCTCTCTCTCTCTCTCTCTCTCTCTCTCTCTCTCTCTTCTCTCCTCTCATTAATACATTCAACTCCCCTCTCCCATGCATGTGGTTGGCCAACCCTTGCTCTCCCCTCTTCCCTTCTTATTTCTAGAATCATCCCCTCCATCTATAAAAGGAGCCCGTGTTTCATGCTTAAGGGAACTTTTTTTTGGCAAGAGAACTTTTGGGAAGAGAGCAAGCAAGAGAGCAAGAGAGAGTGTTAGTTATTTTTATTGTCAAGTTTTTATTTCCATGCTTGTACTTCTTTTTTTTAGAATAGTATTATCATTTTAATTTGGTTGTTGTACTCTTTCTCTATCAATGAAAATGCAAGTTTTACCTTCCATCTTTGTCTCCATTTTTATTATGAGTAGCTAATTTTCTTTAGTGTTCGATCACGATGATCCATGAATTGAGATGAGATTATTTTTATGTCTTAGTTTTGCTTTTGTTTAAATTATTCTCGATCCTTCTTTGAAATATTTTGCGTCGACTCCGTATTTCCGGTATACGGTAGTAGGCCCTTGATCTCATTTCATAATAGTCGAGAGACTCATTGATTTGAAAGATCGCTCAAAGAAGGAAGGAGTTGCACGCACCCCTAGAGATAGGATGACGTAAATCCTCCGGATTGGAGTCAAATCCAATAGTGCGGTTCACTTCGGTAATGCGACTTTAGACCTGTTTGATTTGTGAAGAGGTTCCGATTAAACCGTCTTTAAGTTAGGAGATTTAGTGCTCTAGCGAGACTATCTCTCATTTTCGGAACCGTCACGGTCGAGAATTATTTTGCAATCGTAGAACTAAATATTATCTCTCTCTCGTCTCTTTTCATGGTGATTCTTTGATCGAACGCTAGTTTTCTCTTCTGAATTTCCGTTAAGTATTCTCGTAGTTTAATTTAAAAATTCTCAAAATCATCAACCAATCGTACGGTAGGATAATAGTTGGAAGCGTGAGTAGAAATACTTGACAGCCCCGTGTTTTAAATACGACCTTAGTACTACAATTCGATAGGTACACTTGCCTCTTCGGGTTGATAGTCAATCTAAATCACGAAGTTTTTGGCGCCGTTGCCGGGGATATTTGTCAATATTAAGAAAACGCCGTCGCTATTACTTCTACAAAAATCCAAAAAAAAATATTATATATTATAATCAACCCACATCATCATTTTTCTATTCCACCTAAATTCCTGGAAAGGACGCTTTGGGCTTGAATTCCCATCATAGCCTCTAGTACCGTTGCAAACCCCTCACATGGCAGATCTCGGGAAGTCCAGGACTAATATAATCCGCCTAAAAAGAAAAAAAAATCATTATCATATTTTTTAATTTTGGTTTTCCTTCA
Organism: Dactylorhiza incarnata; assembly: GCA_033032865.1. NCBI lineage: Eukaryota > Viridiplantae > Streptophyta > Magnoliopsida > Asparagales > Orchidaceae > Dactylorhiza > Dactylorhiza incarnata. The sequence goes on along the minus strand of JAWHQI010000084.1, from coordinate 3,322,112 downwards.
TCTTATTTTCCCCTCTTTCCTTTTTCTCATTTTCTTGCTAGTGCATGACCCGCAAGAATTCGTCGTTACTTGTTGATTTGGACCCGGAAATCGAACGCTCCTTTAGGAGAAATTTACGATTCGGGGGTTCCACTTCTCAGGATACGGTTGAGGATTCTAACAGTGATTGTGATCGTAATTCTGAAATTATGGGTGATCCCAATCCAGAAGTTGACCAGCAACGGACCATGTCCTATTATGCTCAGCCTAACTTGGAGGGTACAGAATCCAGTATTGTTCGACCTGCAATAGCGAACAACAATTTTGAGCTTAAGCCCGGCACTATACAAATGGTGCAGCAATATGTGCAGTTCGACGGATTACCAGATGAAGATCCGAACTTGCATATTGCTAGTTTCCTTGAGATCTGTGATACCTTCAAAATTAATGGTGTCTCAGACGATGCGATTAGGCTAAGAATCTTCCCCTTCTCATTAAGAACAAAAGCCAAATAGTGGTTGAGTTCTCTCCCAAGAGGATCAATCACTACTTGGGACATTTTAACAGAAAAATTTCTTGCTAGGTATTTTCCCCCCGCTAAAACTGCTAAACTTCGAACTAATATTTGTACTTTTAGTCAAATCGATTCTGAGACCCTCTATGACACTTGGGAGAGGTACAAGGAACTTTTGAGACGCTGCCCTCATCATGCTCTGCCTGTATGGATACAGGTCCAGACATTTTATAATGGGCTAAATCAAGCAACCAAGCAAATGATAGACGCCGCATCCGGTGGTTCTTTGAACCGAAAAACTCCGGAGGGCGCTCTTGAGCTTATCGAGGATATGACGATGAACACCTATCAGTGGAATACGCCTAGGTCTCTCCCAAATAAACCTACAGGTATGTACGAAGTGGACTCTGTATCCCAACTGGCGCTTCAAGTAGAGATGCTGAACAAGAAAGTAACGGAGATGACTGCTGCCTCCGCCATTCAGGTACATGAACATGCAAATGCTGCTGCTGCCGAGCAGGTGGATTATCTGGGGAACATACCCAGGCCTGCTCAAAACAATTTTTCTAATTTTTCTGCTTTTTCTGCTCTTCCTGGTTTTAATGCTGCGTCTAATTCATATCATCCTGGATGGCGTAACCATCCTAATTTTTCGTGGAGTAATCCCGCAAATGCCGTACGACCACCACAAGATTTCACTCCACCACCGCCACAAAATCAAAATCAAAATCAAAATTTTCCAAAACCTCCATTTTTGGAGGAAATGCTTTCTAAATATATAAATTCGAATGAGGAGACCATTAGAAACTTAACAGGGTCGATGAAAAATCTTGAAACCACGGTCGGCCAACTAGCTAAGGCTATTTACGAGAGACCACCTGGGACTCTTCCCTCAAATACTGAGCCAAACCCAAGGGAACACGCGAAAGCGATCACCCTTCGGAGCGGCAAAGTAGTCCACGGGCCCACCACAAGGGAAGAGCCAGAGGTTATTGCCTCTCATGCTGATGATGAACAAGTAATCATTAAGGAAACTGATTTAGGAAGTGGAAAAGAAAAAAATATTTTTGAAAAAGAAAAAGATAATTTTCAAACAAATGAAGTTTTAAAAGAATTTCCTCCGCCGCCCTACCCCGCTAAGCTTAGGAAAGATATGCTAGATGACCAGTACCAACATTTTCTGGAAATGTTTAAGCAAATCCACATTAATTTACCCTTTCATGAAGCAATTAGTCAAATGCCTAAGTACGCTAAATATCTTAAGGATTTGCTAACAAACAAAAAGAAACTGGAAAATTTATCTCATGTAACGCTAAATGAAGAGTGCTCGGCGGTTATTAAAAACACTAATCTCCCTAAAAAGATAAAAGATCCGGGTAGCTTTTCGATCCCCTGCGTTTTTGGTAATCTTTTCATGAAAAACGCGTTAGCGGATTTGGGTGCGAGCATCAATTTGATGCCTTTTTATTTGTTTAAGAAGCTAGGATTGGGCACTCTCAGCCCTACGCGTATGAGCATCCAATTAGCCGATAGATCCATTAAGTATCCATTAGGTATCGTTGAGGACGTGTTAGTGAAGGTCGACAAATTCATCTTCCCGGTGGATTTTGTCATTCTTGATATTGAGGAATACGTCGATGTCCCTCTTATCCTTGGTCGTCCCTTCTTAGCCACCTCTCGAGCGGTTATTGATGTGAGTAACGGGAAGCTTCTTCTTCGTGTAGGAGATGATGAGGTCGCATTTTCTATTAATGATTCAATGAAAAATTCTTTAAAAAACGACGACTCATGTTTCTTTCTTGATGAGATTAATGATAATTCTTCATTTCTTCTTTCTAATGTTTCTTCAAATGATTTTTCTTCCTCCTTTTCTGACAGTTCTACAAATATTTTTGAAGACACGGTTATGTCCGTGCAAACAAATTTTGAAAATCTACCAACTTTTAGACAAAAAATTTTTGAAAATCTTATTTTTGAAAAAGAAAGTTTTAAAAAATTCTTACGATGAACCACCCTCTCTTGAACTCAAACCACTCCCCGATCATCTTAAGTACGCTTTTTTAGAAAAAAATTCTAAATTGCCCGTTATAATCTCGGCTTTTCTTTCTTAATCCGAGAACGATCAACTGATCGAAGTGCTACAAAAGCATCGTCGAGCTATAGCGTGGCAAATTCCGACATTTCTGGCATAAGCCCTTCTTTTTGCACCCACAAATTTTTTGTTGAAAATGATTCAAAACCTGTAATCCAACCTCAACGTCGTCTTAATCCAAACATGAAAGAAGTCGTCAAGGGAGAGGTGCTTAAGTTGTTAGATGCGGGGATAATTTATCCAATCTCAGATAGTAAGTGGGTTAGTCCCGTTCAGGTTGTGCCTAAAAAGGGCGGGATCACGGTAGTAGCGAACGAGAATAATGATTTAATCCCGACTAGGACGGTAACGGGATGGAGAATGTGTATCGATTATCGTAAGCTTAATGACGCCACTCGTAAGGATCATTTTCCCCTCCCTTTCATCGATCAAATTTTAGAACGTTTATCTGGGCATAGTTTTTACTCGACGGTCTCTCGGAGTATTTCCAAATCCCTATCGCACCTGAGGACCAAGAGAAGACCACATTTACTTGCCCTTTAGGAACTTTCGCTTACCGTAGGATGCCTTTCGGCCTTTGCAACGCACCTGCTACCTTTCAGAGGTGTATGTTGGCCATTTTCGATAAATATGTAGAAAATATAATGGAAATATTTATGGACGACTTTTCTGTTTTTGGTGATTCGTTTTCTTCATGTTTAGAAAATTTGGCTAAGGTTTTAGAACGCTGCGAAGAAGCAAACTTAGTTTTGAACTGGGAGAAGTGCCATTTTATGGTACGAGAAGGTCTAGTTCTAGGTCACAAAATTTCTGCTAAGGGAATCGAGATCGATCAAGCTAAGGTCGAGGTGATCGAAAAACTGCCGCCGCCTACGAACATCAAAGCGATTAGAAGTTTTCTAGGCCACACGGGGTTTTATCGGCGCTTTATTAAGGACTTTTCAAAAATCACCAAGCCTCTAACCAAACTGTTGGAAAAAGACATTCCTTTTAATTTTGACGAATCATGTTTAGCTGCTTTTAAATTAATAAAATCTAAATTAATTAATGCTCCGATTATGATTGCTCCGGTCTGGGATTTGCTGTTTGAAATAATGTGCGATGCGAGTAGCTATGCGGTAGGTGCGGTGCTAGGACAACGGATTGATAAAAATTTCCACCCAATCTATTACGCTAGCAAGACTCTTAACTCGGCACAAGAAAACTACACAACAACTGAAAAAGAACTTTTAGCAATTATTTTCTCTTTTGATAAATTCCGACCGTATATTACGCTCTCCAAAGTTATAGTTTTTACGGATCATTCCGCCTTAAAGTACCTCCTTTCTAAACCGGACGCCAAGCCGCGTCTTATTCGCTGGATCCTCTTACTTCAAGAATTCGACTTGGAGATCCGGGATAATAAAGGAGCGGAAAACTTAGCGGCTGATCATCTTTCTTGACTTGAAAACCCGGAAATAGGTATGTTAAACGAAAATTTTCTTAATGATTCTTTCCCGGATGAACAACATTTAAATATTTCTTCTTTTACTCCCTGGTTTGCCGATCTGGCCAATTATCTTGTGGCCCGCGTCCTCCCAAAAGAATACTCGACTCAACAAAAGAAGAAATTCTTTTCTGAGTTGAAGTATTATTTTTGGGAGGACCCCTTTCTATTTCGCATTTGTGCGGACCAGGTGGTAAGAAGATGTGTTTCTCGGGAAGAAGGACAACAAATCTTAAAACATGTTCATGAAGGCCCGACTGGCGGACATTATCAAGCAAACCACACCGCCCACAATGTACTTAGTGCTGGCTTTTATTGGCCAAGCACATTCAAAGATGCTCAAACCTTTGTGAGCGGGTGTGATCTATGCCAACGGAACGGAAACATATCGAATAATAATGAAATGGAACAAAATTATTTTTTGGAGTGCGAGGTTTTTGACTTATGGGGCATCGACTTTGTCGGCCCGTTTCCTTCAAGTTTAGGTAATAAATACATTTTAGTCGCGGTAGATTATGTTTCTCGATGGGCAGAGGCCCAAGCACTTCCAAGTAATGATGCCCACGTTGTGATTTCATTTCTAAAAAAATTGTTCTCTCGTTTTGGTTTCCCTCGAGCGATCGTTAGTGATAGGGGAAGTCATTTCTGCAACGCCCAACTCACTAAAGTTTTAACTAAATATGACGTTACGCATAAACTTTCCACCGCTTATCACCCCCAAACTAACAGTCAGGTCGAGGTCGTCAATCGGGAACTCAAAAGAATATTAGAAAAAACTGTTTCTACTTCTCGCAAAGATTGGTCTTTAAAATTAGACGATGCTCTTTGGGCTTATCGGACGACGTACAAGACCGTTATCGGTTGTACTCCCTTCCGATTGGTCTATGGAATATCGTGTCATCTCCCGGTTGAAGTAGAACACCGCACGTATTGGGCACTCAAATTTTTAATTTTGATCCGCACTTAGTCGGCGAGCATAGAAAAAATCAATTAAATGAACTCGACGAGTGGCGAGCGTTTGCTTATGAAAATAATAAGCTTTATAAAGAACGTACGAAATTTTATCATGATAAGAACTTGCGCCACCCTAAAACGTTTAAACCAGGCGATCAAGTTCTCCTTTTTAATTCACGATTACGTCTTTTTCCTGGCAAACTTAAATATCGATGGTCTAGACCGCTTACGGTCAAAGAGGTTTTTCCGTACGGAACTATTTTAATTTCGCACCCGGATAAGGGTGAACTTAAAGAGAATGGTCATCGACTGAAATTATATTTTTCTAATGAGTTGGTGTCTTCTGAAAAGGAACAAGTTTTATTCATTTCATGATTGTTATCTTTTTGTGGAACTATGTTTTTAATTGGAACTTTTATTATGGACTTTATTATTATCAAACTTTTTATTCGAACATTATGTATTGTTTAAATAATAACAATCTTGGGATCTTGCCCAAGTTCCTTTTCTGCATTTATTTTTGTATTGTGTTCTTCCTCCCGGTGGCCCAAATGCTTCAAAGTTCGTGACTGCCGCTCCAACGTTGCTGATTTCAACGGATCAAATCATACCTGCTGATGATCAAGTGACTAAAGTGCAAGCATGGGGGAGCGACATCCGCATTCGGCCTCACAAACCCGGGGAAGTCCTGTTTTTTTGTTATTATTTATTGCATTTCCCGCCTTTCACTTTTCTCTCTCTCTCTTTCTCGTTTTCTTTTTCATTGAGGACAATGAAAAACTTAAGCATGGGGGAGGGTTTCATTGTTCTCCTTTTTCTCTTTTCTAAAAAAAACAAAAAATCCAAAACAACTTGTAGTTTTTCTACTTTTTCTTTAAGGCTTATCAAAAATCCAAAAAAACTAGAAATACAAAAAAAAAAAAATATATATAATCTATTTGAAAATCAAAGTCAAAAATTATTTTCTATCTTTATTTTTATGCGTCTTCTAGTGATGTGTATGACCGAGCGGTTCTTTTGTCCTAGGTAGAATTTTCTTGAATAGGTTTTCTAAACTTATTAGTTTAACATATTTTAGTTTTACGATTTTCTAATCTCTAAATATAGACATCAGTCCTTTAAGGACTATAAGTTAACAAATTGTAGTTTTTCTTTTTATTCGGCGTTATTGCCTAGGAACGGTTGCTAAATAGCGTTATCACTTTTTCATTTAGGAATAATTTTTTCTTGGTGTCTAGAACTTGTCCCTAGCTACTCTCGAAGCATGTGCGTAGTTTTTGATTTTCACGAACTTTAGAAATGATCTAGGCCACCCTTTGACCCGTTTGAGCCTTTTTGCCCACCTAAACATTACACCATTGCAAACTATTTTGGGCCTTTTCCTTTTTCTTTGTCTAAGCTCCACTTTTCACTTTTTCACCAAAGCCAAAATGCCTAACCCTTTTTCCACACTAAACCTTGAGCTTTATGTTTACTCATTTTTGTGATGGGGTTTATGTTTGAAAAATGAAAAGAAACTTGAAAGCTTACATTTGGAGCTCCCATTTAGAAAAAATAGTACCAAAAAGAAGAATATCATCATAAAAAAAAATTTGTGTGAAATCAAAAGAAGAAAAAAAAAATGAAGTTTATTCGTGGCCAATTATGAAAAGAAAAAAAGTTACATGGCCTTGTTTTTATTTTTGAAATGAAAAATGTTGTACCTCTCAATTCTTGTTTTTGTGCTCAACTTTGGTTTAGTGTGTTTAGTTTTCTTTTTTTTTATCTTTGAATTATCACTCCTAATCACTTACCTAAACCAAATTATTACGCCTATTAAGTCCTAGTGATCTTTAGAACGTGTTATAAATCTGCGTAGTGGAGAGAGTGTGAACGGACAAGCCTATGACCACCATCATTGATAGATTTCTTTGGAGGTTATTTTGAGGTGATTTAGGGGTAGTCGCTATTTTAGCAACCTAGTAATTCATCTAATGCACCGTTTATTTAGAAACTCTATATTTTTGTTTTTCTTATTTTCCTAAACTTTTTGGATGTCTTGTTTTAGAGATTTAGAAATGTGTAATCCTTCTTTATGTTTTAATAATATTTTTAGGTTTCCTCTTTCAAGTTTTCTATTTTGGATATCTCACCTCACTAGTTGCTAGCATAGAAATTAGGATAGTTTAATTTTCCACATTTTGGTTTTCTTGATTATGCAACTTAAAAAAAATATTTTCTTTTTTGTTTCCCCTCTATTTTGACTTCTTTTTGCTTGGGGACAAGCAAACTCTTAAGCATAGGGGGAGTTTGATGACTAGTTTTTAGTCATCATTTTTAGGTTAGTTTAGTTTAAATTTCCCTAGTTTTAGTTATATTTTCTTTGTATTTTATGTTTGCTAAAGTTTCAATGTTTATATTTTATGTTTGTTAAGTCTTAACGTTGTTATTTCATGTTTGTTAAATTACAATGTTGTTATTTTATTATTTCATGCGTATTATATTTTACGTTGTTATTATTATTATTAACTAATTACTTGTTTTGTTGTAGGATGGTACAACCCAAGCTCAAACCAAGCAGCCCCCGTCCATTGGTGCAGCCCTCCTTGTCAAAACCGAGCAGCCCCCTTCCATTGGAGCAAGCCCAAGCCGAATCCAAGCTGTCGAAGTCTAGCCCGAAACTTCATGGTGCAGCCCAAAACCGCAATTCATGATGCAGCCCACCACCACCTTTGCATGGCCCATGCATGGCCGAAATTCCCCTCTCTCCCCTCTTTCATTTCACATATATCTCTCTCTCCCCCCCCCCCTTTTTAATATTCATCTCCATTTAATATCATTCATGCACATGCTTGGCCGAACCCCCCCCCCCTCCTCTCTCCTCTTTTTCTTTATTAAAACCTTTCTCTCTCTCTCTTTTATTTATCATGCATGAACCCCTCTCTCTCTCTTTGTTTCTTTTAAATAACATGCATTGGACTTGACCCCTCTTTCCTTCTCTCTTTCTTCTCTTCTCTCCCCTCATTAATACATTCAACTCCCCTCTCCCATGCATGTGGCCGGCAAACCCTTGCTCTCCCCTCTTCCCTTCTTATTTCTAGAATCTTCCCCTCCATCTATAAAAGGAGCCCATGTTTCATGCTTAAGGGAACTTTTTTTTTGGCAAGAGAACTTTTGGGAAGAGAGCAAGCAAGAGAGCAAGAGAGAGTGTTAGTTATTTTTATTGTCAAGTTTTTATTTCCATGCTTGTACTTCTTTTTTTGAAAATAGTATTATCATTTTAATTTGGTTGTTGTACTCTTTCTCTATCAATGAAAATGCAAGTTTTACCTTCCATCTTTGTCTCAATTTTTATTATGAGTAGCTAATTTTCTTTAGCGTTCGATCACGATGATCCATGAATTGAGATGAGATTATTTTTATGTCTTGGTTTTGCTTTTGTTTAAATTATTCTCGATCCTTCTTTGAAATATTTTGCGTCGACTCCATATTTCCGGTATACGGTAGTAGGCCCTTGATCTCATTTCATAATAGTCGAGAGACTCATTGATTTGAAAGATCGCTCAAAGAAGGAAGGAGTTGAACGCACCCCTAGAGATAGGATGACGTAAATCCTCCGGATTGGAGTCAAATCCAATAGTGCGGTTCACTTCGGTAATGCGACTTTAGACCTGTTTGATTTGTGAATAGATTCCGATTAAACCGTCTTTAAGTTAGGAGATTTAGTGCTCTAGCGAGACTATCTCCCATTTTCGGAACCATCACGGTCGAGAATTATTTTGCAATCGTAGAACTAAATATTATCTCTCTCTCGTCTCTTTTCATGGTGATTCTTTGATCGAACGCTAGTTTTCTCTTCTGAATTTCCGTTAAGTAATCTCGTAGTCTAATTTAAAAATTCTCAAAATCATCAACCAATCGTACGGTAGGATAATAGTTGGAAGCGTGAGTAGTAATACTTGACAGCCCCGTGTTTTAAATACGACCTTGGTACTATAATTCGATAGGTACACTTGCCTCTTTGGGTTGATAGTCAATCTAAATCACTAGGTTCGCGTCGGTCCACCACCCGGGGAGTAATGGTCAAGTGGAGGCAGTGAACAAGATAATCGTCAACCTACTCAAGAAGAAAGTGGAGAATCTCAGGGGCAACTGGGTAGAGCAGCTGCCCTCGGTCCTTTGGGCCTTGAGGACTACTCCAAATACCGCCACCTGGGAGACTCCGTTCAAACTCTGTCACGGGTTCGAGGTTGTCCTTCCGATAGAGTTCGAGGTGAAAACCCCCATGGTGGTCGCCGCGGGTGAAGGGGATGAAGAATGGCTAGTGGAAATAATGCAGAACAAAGGCTGTCCTTGGACCTAGTAGAAGAGCTCCGAGACCTCGCTACTATTATGTAGGAGGAAGTCAAGAGGCGGATGGCCAGGTACTTTGATCAACATATCAGAGTAAAATAGTTCGAGAAAGGGGACTTGGTCTTGAAGAAGGTAGATGCGGTAGATAGAGGGCCCGCTGTAGGTAAGCTTGAGCCCAACTAGGAGGGGCCTTACATTGTAAGTGAAGTGCTCAAGTCTGGAGGGTACCACCTCCAGGATGTGGAAGGGGTACCCCTCGGCCGAGTCAGGAGTGGGGATGATTTGAAGCGATTCTATCCTTGAAAATTTTGTAACTGACTTGTTGTATGTTTCATTCTCCATACATAGATTTTGAAATTGTTTTTGAGTAAGAATTAACAAGTATTGGTGCTGGATTTCCCCAGATCGATTTCGCTGTCGGGCTCTCATAGACGGCGAGTTAGGTTGATCTCTGGAGAAGATGGCATGGTAATAAGTGTTGGTGCTGGATTGCCCCAGATAGATTCCGCTGTCGGGCTCTCATAGACAGTGGGTCAGGTTGATCTCTGGAGAGGCTGACAAGGTAATAAGTGTTGGTGCTGGATTGCCCCAGATCGATTCTGCTGTCGGGCTCTCATAGACGGCGGGTCAGGTTGATCTCTGGAGAGGCTGGCAAGGTAATAAGTATTGGTGTTGGATTGCCCCAGATCGATTCTGCTGTCGGGCTCTCATAGACGGTGGGTCAGGTTGATCTCTGGAGAGGCTGGCAAGGTAACAAGTGTTGGTGCAGGATTGCCCCAGATCGATTCCGCTACCAGGCTCTCATAGATGGTAGGTCAGGTTGATCTCTAGAGAGGCTGGCAAGGTAACAAATATTGGTGCTGGATTGCCCCAGATCGATTCCGCTGTCGGGCTCTCATAGATGGTGGGTCAGGTTGATCTCTAGAGAGGCTGGCATGGTAACAAGTGTTGGTGTTGGATTGCCCCAGATCGATTCCGCTGCCGGGCTTATTAGAACATGGTTTTCTGTATTCCTTTGATTTGAGAATAACAAATCCTACTTGTATTTGATCTTGTTTGCTATTGTGTTTTTAGCATGCAGGTTTGGACAGATATGACACCAGGTTGCTGCAATAATGGTCTGACACTAACCACAAGCAGAAGGATTGAAAGTTGTCTAACACCAGGCGTTAGGTCTTAACGCTGGGCGCTAGCGTTCGACGAAATGGTGTTCGACGAAATGAGATGTCGTTCGACGAAATTGCGTTTGACAAAATGAAATGGCGTTCGATGAAATGAGAGGCCGTTCGACGAAATTGCATTCGACGAAATGAGAGGTCGTTCGACGAAATGGTGTTTGACGAAATAAGTTATCATTCGACGAAATGAGATGCAGTTCGACGAAAAGGCGTGCCAGCTGATTAGAAGGAGAAAGAAACTCAACGCCAGGCGTTAGGTCTTAACGCTGGGCGCTATCTGTTCGACGAATTTGTCAAGGAGAAAACAACTGTGATTGCAGGAGAATCTTTAGGAATTATTTTCCCAACGCCCGCGTTAACCTTAACACCGACGTTAGTATTGCCTAAAATAAAACAATTCCTAAAGTGCATAATCTCCTTCCTCTTCTGATGATCCGAGCCCTCAATATGTTGCTATACATGGTCAACGCCCGACGTTAGCACTTAACGCCGACGTTAGCTCAAAGTCTATAAATCGGATGATTTCGAAGTCTCCAACTACTGATTGCCAAGTGCCCTATTCTAGCACTTCAAAAACTTTGTGAGAGCTGTATTTCCAGACCAACACATCTCCCGCTCATATTTTAAAAGGAGGAATCAAAGGAGGCTTGGATCAACACGCTAACACAACGCGAAGAACGCACCCTTGGACTTCAACGATCTTCATAAATTCTTCGGCGTCTCCTTCAGATTACCTCATAGGGAGTTTTATATTTATCTTTTGTATTTGTCTTTTATTTTTATCTTTGTAATCGGTTCGTGAATTCGCCTCGTGTTGGCAACTAAGTCTAGGTAGGACTTAGGGAGGAATTTGCCTCGTGTTTGCGACTAGGTCTAGGGAGTATATCTATGGGGTGCTCGAGACCTTTCTGGTGATAGATTGGCTAGAGCAGCCTGAGGCCGTATCTGGGGAGAGATCGACTAAAGCCAACCGGTTCGTGGGGATACGAGTCGGTATAGAAAACAAAAAGAGTTTTCATATTATTCGCTTCAATTTTTAGCGTCATAGAAATCATATTTTGTAATCAATTTTATAAATGATAATCATGTCTTTTCTTGTTTAATAAAATTGATTTCATTTCTAATTTCATTGTCTCTTTACTTTTGATTTAACTTACTTCGACCAAAATATCAAAAGTGTCCTATAAAAGATTAAAGTTTTTAAAACCTTTATTCACCCCCCCTCTAAGGGCGCCTCAAGATCCAACAAGTGATATCAGAGCTAGGTTATATTCCAAATGGCTTAACAACTGGGAATAATGACGTCTCATGATCTCGCTTCTATTAGTGGGGCAAATTTTTATGAAGAAGAAAAATCACTAGCACCACCTTTATTTAAAGGGACAAATTATAAAGGGTGGAAAATTTTAATGGAAGGGTTTATTAAAACTTTAGATATCGAAGCATGGAATTTAGCAATAGTAAGACCAGCAGATGAATCAAATAAAAAGGAACGTCATCTAAATGCAAAAGCCAAACACTATTTATTTTGTGGTCTATCAAATGAAGTTTTCAAATTAATATATTGTTTTTCTAGTGCATACAAAGTATGGAAATTTCTTGAAGAAATGTATGATCTTCCTCTCGCATGTATGGAACAAACACAGGAGGAGAAGGACATACAAGCATCCACCATTATTCAAGAAGATCTCTCTCATTGCAAAACCATGGAGATCATGGAAATCAACTTAGAAAAAGAGAGCAATACATCAAGAGAAAAAGAAGATGAAAATTCATCCATGATGGAGGAAGGCCTAAAAGATGACAAAGGAACTTCATGCTCACATTCTGCCCCTTACAATAGCGCTGTAAGAAAGTCTAATTCTTCCTCTTGTGTGATAACTTCTATCTTTAGTTTCAATATACTAAAAATAGCTAAACGTAAGATCAAGAAATTGAAAATTACTAATAAAAATTTGCGCTTAGAAAATAAAGATTTAAAAGCAAAAGTTAAAGTAGAATCAAATTCTGATTTACCTAGCTTTACCCATATCACTTCAATTGAAAATTCAAAACCTTGTTTTGATTGTAATGATATTAAGGAAAAATTTAAGGAACTTGAAAAAGAAATTATTTGTGTAAAAGAACATAATGAAAAATTATTTTTAGAAAATTCATCTTTGAAAAGTGATTGAGCTACATGCCAAAATTATAAATTTGAGATCAAAGAGATGGATGAAACATTTGAGGAATATAGAAATAACTATCAAAATCATATTGATTCAATTGTTTCCACTCTTAAAAATAGCACAATACCTTATAATAAAGCTAGACATAATTTAAAAATTAAGAATAATGAATTAGAAACTAAAATCAACTTGCTTAAGGAAATCATAGAGACAAATTCTCAAAACATAAATTCACAATATCAAGTAATATCTAAAAACAAGTTGAATATGAATGTCTTAACTAAACCTAAAAATGGGAGTGAGGAACACAAAGTATTTGTAAATCAAATTCCAAATCATTATTATTTACAACAATCTTCTCCCAACATAAAATTAAATGTTCACAAATTTCCTATGAAAAATACTTTCAATAATCATTACAATTATAATCTTAAAGATAAAGAAAATCACAATGGAAATTTGATACATAAAAATAATATTAAACCAAGGTTTGAATGGAGACCCAAAGTTAAAGATGAAACACAAACTCCACTCAAATGGGCTCATTCATTTCCATCTCCCCAAAAGCAAACACGATGTATTTGGGTACCCAAAGGAACCATCCCACTTGGTCCCCCTTTGGATACCTAAATCTCTTATTCATTAGGTATCATACAAATGCATGAAGTAGAAATAATTAAATATGAAATATCATCAACTCTACTCTACTTCATGATTTGCTTAAACTTTTTTGTTTGTTTTTTTGAACATCATGATATGGTCATTTTGTATAACATGTGATATGATTTTCACACATTAAGCCACAAATTCATTAATGAATCAAATTGAATGAAAGTCATATCATCTCTCAAGTGTCCTATCTATCCTTCTTGTTTTTAAAATTCTAAATCCATTACCTTTAAATGTCTTATATCATCATTATAAATTAAAAGCTAAATGCGTATATGATATTATTAAGACTAATAAAATAATTATCAAAAAAGGATTTAAAGGAAGATTATGGGGTCTTTGGCAAAATGTATAAAATGCATAAGTGATTGATTACTTATTTAATATGAAAGATTATATAGGTATATGATCTAATTCACCTAGAGGGGGGTGAATAGGTCTTTTGATTTTTGCTTGTTTGATTTAGATGTTTAAAGTTATTCTAAGCAAGTAATCAAGCACAACCAGAAAACACACAAGTGTTTATAGTGGTTCCCCAAGACAGTGTGTCTATGAGTAGTCCACTTTCCCCCTTCACCCTTCTAATAGTGTGTTAGATAGGGCTAACTCCTCCAAACTCAGCTAAAATAGCTTACAACACAGATCCCTCAGGATCTCTTAGGTTTTCCCAACCCTACCTCAGGCACAACAGCCCTACCTCAGATCAGCCACTGATCCTACAACTCAGACCACAACAGGTCCTACAAACTCAGGCCTAAATAGCCCAATCTCAGAGGAATCCACCTCCTACAACTCAGACCCCTTCCAGGTCCTACCTCAGAGGAATCCTCCTCCTACAGCTCAGGCAATAATGCCCTACAACTCAGGCTAAATAGCCCTACAAGCTCAAGCCTTTAGCCCTACAAACTCAGGCCAACAAGCCCTACAAACTCAGGCAAATAGCCCTACATTAAAAGATTTGTTGAAGCTTACTACAACAGACAGCAGAAGAAGTCCCCTGTAGTTCCTGCACACCTGATGCTTTCTTGTAGCTGGAGATGTTGATGGCAGCTACAACCTGATCTTTCTCTTCTGTTGAAGGATGGAAGATCACCTTGCTTCTTCTTGTGGAGGAGATTTCTTTCTCTCTCAGTTTTCTTCTTCTTGTTCAGTGAGTAGGAGGAGAAAGACGAGAGTAGCTGCCGTCAATGGAAAAAAATTTCTTTAGCACGCGACCAACTCTATTTCAAAGTGCCCTAACTTCTTCTTTTATACATCCTCGACCTTCAACGGCTCTCAGTCTTCCTTCTGATTAGTATGGGAGAGACTGGTGGACCCCACAATGTCTTCCTGCAGCTTGCGCTATGGGCAGAACTCGCAATCTGCGTTCGACGAACTCGCCATACTGTGTTCGACGAACTTGCCAAACTCTGTGTTCGATGAACTTGCCATACTCTGCGTTCGACGAACTCGCCAGACTCTGTGTTCTGCATTCGACGAACACGCCATGTATCAGCTGTTCCTTCTTCCTGTATCTACGTTCGACGAAATGCCTTCTGCGTTCGACGAACACGACAAATCTCAGCGCTTGCTTATATCTGTCTCTACGTTCGACGAACTGCCTTTTGAGTTCGACGAACTTCCTTCTGCGTTCGACGAACTGCTCTCTGCGTTCGACGAACACGCCAATTATGCCTTATGCCTTCTCAGCGGTTCAGCTGAGACAGAGAAATCTTCTCAGCTGATTGAACAGCATACCTTTGAATATATTCCAATGTATGGAATATCATCTCCCTGTATAAAATTTGAGACAAAATAGATTGTATCAAATACAATATGTACTTAGCATTGTGAGTGATGCCTCTTCAAATCAAAGGAACATCGAAGGCAATATTCCCAACAATCTCCCCATATTTGAAGAAGGCAGAACATTCCCAAAGCTATGGTACATAGCCAACAAAAACCTATCATACAAATACTCTATTTAACATTCATGATATCATTGCTTCTAGAAAATAACATTGTTTAAGCATGCTTTGATACCTCATGACAGATTATGTTAAGGTTTGACTAGCTCATAGGTTATCTCCCCCTTTCTAACTCAGATTATAGCATATTCATAATAACTAACTCTGATAACTTTATCAGAGGGCAAATTCAAATTGTATATCATTCATGATAACTAACTCTGATAACTTTATCAGAGGGCTAACTCTGATTTTGTCATAGCATTGGCCATCTCCCCCTTTCTGGATTCTTTAACTATTGTACCCTTTAGGGATTGGGAGGCAGCATCTACAACATTTGCCATCTCCCCCTCAATCTGAGCAGGAACTTGCTCCCCCTCAATGTGAGTACTATTAGCTTTATTAGCTGTTCTTGTACATTTTGAACAACCCTTTCTAGCTCCCCCTCACTTGGAGCATTAGTATTGACCTTTTGATTGTAAGTGTAAATGAAGCTACATCCTATGCCTGAGTTCGTCGAACTCAGAGTTGAGTTCGTCAAACTCAGACTGGAGTTCGTCGAACTCAAGGCTTAGTTCATCTGAACTCATCATAGAGCTGAGTTCGTCGAACTCAGAGTTGAGTTCGTCGAACACAAGCTTGACGTTCGTCGAACCCAGGAAAGAGTTCGTCGAACCCAGAATTTTCCCAGATGTTTAAGGGTAACCTGAAGCTCAGCTGATCTAGATTTTTCTGATCCAGCTGATCATACTACATTATACTATTCTACATTTAACATTTTAGGGAGATTATCTACCCTATCATGTGGACTATGCCTACTGTAAAGTTGATCAATTCAGATTTCAGTTTATCATAACAGTACATATTATAAGAATTGTACAGATGAGAATATAAGCATTTTAACAGTGGATATTGATTCATAAATGAACTCATTCTAAATTCAACATTCCTAATTCAATTTTGAAAGAATTGAACTTGGCATCATCCAGTGGCTTGGTGAAGATATCAGCTACTTGATTGTCTGTGGGGACATATTCAAGTTTGATATCTTCACACTCTACATGCTCTCTAAAATGGTACCTAATTTCTATGTGCTTGGTCCTGCTATGGGAGACATGATTTTTGGCAATAGAAATAGCACTGGATGAGTCACACAGCAGGGGAGATTGACTAACCTTTATGTTGTAATCCTCCAATTGATGTTGGATCCATAGAAGTTGAGCACAACAGCTACCTGCAGCAGTGTACTCTGACTCAGCTGTGGATATGGCCACACTGGTTTACTTTTTGATGCACCAAGAGATCAGCCTCCTCCCTAGGAATTGACAAGTGTCACTTGTACATTTCCTGTCTTCTTTGCACCCTGATGGCTGTTCTACAAAAACTTCCTCTTTCAGATTTCCATTCAGGAATGCTGATTTGACATCCATCTGGTCATTTGTTGGAGGATATGAGCAGATGCTGTTGTGACATCATGAATATGGGTATTCAGCTCAGTCCTTACTGCAGCCACCCTTTATTCCATTCTCTGCTCACTAGCTTGGATCTCCTGAGTCAATGCTGCTCTTGTAGCATTTAACTCATCCCTTATTTGAGCAGTGGCACCATGAACCTTTTCTACAACATGCTCTTTCACAGACAATATCTGACCCTCAATGATTTAGCAGGTCAGATATGTCCAGCACAGCTGTAGGCCTCTCCTAGGCCACCTCTTTCTCCACCACCTCTTCAACCCCATTGTTTGCCTTCTCCACTGCAGGTTCTTGTCTTGGCATCTCTTCAGAGGAGGGTAGAACTTCCATGGTGTCAGACATCCCGATGACCTCTTCTTCACTATGAGCTTTGGCTCTTCCAGCATCTAGGTTGTGCTCCCCCTCACTAGCACACCCACCTTCTTCTCCATAGAGAGAGCACCGCTCCCCCTCACTTAGGGCATCCATATGTGGAGAAATATGTCTAGGAGAACCTTGAGGTTGTAATCCTCAATGGATATTGAATTCACAATGGTTGTGCACAACAGCTTTTTGCAGCAATGTATTCAGACCCAACAGAGGATATGGCCACATTGGTCTACTTATTGCTGCACCATGGTGTCAACCTCCTTCCTGTCATGTGCCTTGAGCACCCACTGTCCAAGTACCAAATTTGGTTGAGGTTGGTACTTGGACTAACCTGCAAGAAGTTTTGTTATCCTTAGGAGCCCAACTAGCTTTGGGTCCTAGGAACTTGTTAGTATGATGAAATGTCCTTACCCTAGCTGCACCCTTTGCAGGAAGGCCCGTCTTTGCACATGGCACATTAGGGTTGTGCCAACAGTCTATGACAAAGTGTCCCACCTTACCACAGTACCAACATTCATGAATGTTTTATCTCCTCTTCTGAACATTTCCTAAGGAATTAGCATTACTGTGCCTGTGTTCAAGAGAGGAGACAACTGCAGTCTTCCTATTTCTCTCAGCAATGATTTGACTGAATGTCAATCTATGTGTTGTCTTGATGCTCTTTGTCCTGATGGCATTATCCTGCTTTGGCTTGGCAGCCATACAAGATCTGATAGCATCTGACACTGAGCAACAAGCCTTGTCAACAGATTTGACATCAGTTATGCTCTTTGCTGAAGCAGATTTGAAAGAGCTTGCATCCTTATTCTTGAATGGAGGGGCTGAAGTACCAATTACAAATGGTCCAGGTTGGTCCATTTGAATTTCCTCATGGGGAGCCTTCATAACACTCAATCCCATGCCCTTTCTTCCACTATGGGAATGAGTATTTTCCTTCCTATAGAAACTCCCATTCTTCGAGTGACCATAAATGCTTTCATGGTCATACCTATTGGAAGGAAGTAAAACCTTTTGAAAGGTAGTTTGAGGCTTAGACTTCCGCTTGCTCTTCTCTCCACTCCCTTCTCCTACTTCCATTTTATTGAATCCTAGTCCTCTCCTATTGGTTTGAGAGGAAAAGGTGTCAATAATAGGGAGCACAGATTTGGGCTTGGAGAATTGAGCCACCAGGCTCTTCTCTTTCACAAGCTTCTCCTCAAGGTCCTTGATGACCTTATTCTTCGGGAAATAGTGCTTAATTGCACAATTGTTAACATCTTTAAATGGCTTATCTATTTACTCGTCTGAGCCACCAGGGTGGTAGGTTCAGTGTAGTCATTTTTAGTCATTTTAAGGGAAGCAATTTCCTGGGCTTCCCTCTTAGCAAGCTTCTTGCTCTTCTACAGAGATTCCAAAAGAACACCATACTTGTCAATCAATTGATTGACTTTTTCCTCAGCTTCTGAACCACTTCCACCAATTGATGAAGGTGCTTTAGATTCTGGACCAGTCTCATAATCAGAAGAGGATATGGAATGAATTAATACCTGCTCATGTTCTGAATTGTTGTGGCTGTCCTCATCTTCAGTTAGAGCCATCAGCCCAAAGACTTCCTCATCCTCAAATTCACAGTCTGTGAGAGTCAAAGGTGCTCTTATCCTTTCTCTGGCTATAGAGCATTCTTTATCATCTGATTTTAAGGCCATTAGGCCATTATATTGTTCAATATCTTCATCCACCTCATCATCACTATCAGAGTGAGATAGAGGGGCCCTGATTGCAATTCTCCCAGCAGCAGGTTCTTCTACAGCAACCAGCCCAATAAGGGCTTCTTCCTTTTCAGATTCTGATGAGCTGGAGTCTGATTCACTCCAGCTCCTTTCCTTCTTAGCTAGAAAGGATTTTTCTCTTTTCTTGCCTCTTGGCTGATGAGCCTACTTCTCATCCTTCTCTTTTCTCTTGACTGGGCAGACAACAATGACATGCCCTGGCTTACTGCAGCAATAGCAAACAACTTTAGAGGAATTAAATTTAGAGTTGGATCCATACCTGTCATTCCTGGAGTAATGCTTTGACTCCTTGCTGTCCTCCTTGTTGTGATATGAGGAGGAGGGCTTGTTCTTCCATTGTTTCCTCTTCATCATCTTCTTGAATTGCCTTAAAAAGGCACCAAACTCTTCATCAGAGGAAGAACTATCTGAGGTGCTGACATCAGGTTCATCACTTCTCCTTGGAGGAGACACCATCCTGCCCTTACTTCTCTTAGAGCTGTCAGCTTTGAGAGCTACATAATTCTCCCTTGCCTGAGCCCTTGTTGAGGTGTCCTCTTCCTTTCTTGCAGACAACTGCATCTCATTGGAGAGCAGCTTTCCAAGCAGTGTGTGAGTGGGGGTCTCACCAAGATTGGCCACTTCCCTGATTGCACAGATTTTTGTGTCCCAGTCCCTTGTTAGAGATCAAAGGAACTTATCATTCAGCTCATTGTTGGTGAATACTCTCCCATAGGTTCTCAGCTCATTGACTATTTTGAAGAATCTCTCATAGCACATGGAGATGCTCTCCTGGCTCTGCTTCCTAAAGGCTTCATACTCTTGGTTAAGGAGTGACTTTCTATCATCCCTTACATCAGCTGTCCCTTCCATATATACTACTAATGTGTCCCACATTTCCTTGGCAGTAGTGCAGTGTACCATGTTTTGAAATGTGGAATCATGAATAAAATTCACTATGATGTTCTGGGCTCTCTTGTCCATAGTGAACAGAGTGAGTTCATTTGTGGTTAAGTCATTAAATGCCTTGTCCACCCTTCTGGTTGGATCTATTGTGGAGGCAGTTTTGAAAGTGAAGGGACCTTCCTTGACTGTAACATAAATCCTAGGGTCAGATGCTTCCATGAACAATCTAACCTTCTGCTTCCATATGCCAAAGTTGGCTTTGTTGCATATGGGTAACTTCATGGATCCCATCTCCTTCTGCATTCCACTAGAGTCCATCTGATTCAGAATAATTAATACCTATGTAGGATCTGGTCAGACTGTTAAGTCTTTCTTGAACAACCTCGCTTTGATACCACATGAAAGATTATATAGGTATATGATCTAATTCACCTAGAGGGGGGGGGGGGGGGGTGAATAGGTCTTTTGATTTTTGCTCGTTTGATTTAGATGTTTAAAGTTATTCTAAGCAAGTAATCAAGCACAACAAGAAATACACAAGTGTTTATAGTGGTTCCCTGATGAGTCCCATTTATATACACTTTTATGGACTCATCTGGGCTAGTTTTCACGCACTTGCACTTCACTTTTTGTGTAATAATGCTTTTATTTCATTTAGTCACAATTCTCACATGAAGTGCACTTCTAGGCCCGTGTGGTGTATTTTCTTGATTATCACTCTTAATATCTTTCATGCTGTGTTATGTGCCACTTTTAGTGGTTTTGATTTGTGTTTATGCTGGAACAGGGGTCGTGCAGGTGTTCCCGGTACAAATATGTACAGGAACACTGCGCACGATCACTGGTTATACTGCGCACGACCACTGATCATGCGCCGCCAATCGTGCGCGATCATTTGCTGCCCAAAGTTGCATTCTGAATTTGGTCGTGTGTTTTTACGCACGGTCGTGCGTTCGGTCGTGCAATCTTTATATTTTATTAAGTTTATGTCACAGGTTCCGCTGGGATAGTGCGCACGAGCACCTAACTTCTAGTGCGCACGACCACTGGTCGTGCGCACTATTTCGTCAGCGCCTATTTAATGCCCTGTTCTGCAATTTTAGGGTATTCATTCCGCCCCGTAGCCGCCCATCCATGGATTTTGGGAGCTTCTCTCCCCCCATTCGCCTCCCTTCGTCCATCCATCCTCCGTTCAAGATCCGGGCATCGATTCATCATCCAAACGCTCCGCTTACTCCACTCTGGCGAGTTCTCACCCGCGCAACACTATTCAGGTGAAAAGAAGAAGAAGATGCAGGGATTCGGTGCCAGTTCAGAGGTTCAAGTGAAGAAGACGGGACGTTAGCGGAGGATTGACAACCCTTCGAGTATCCCGGACATTAGCCGAAGCCGAGCCCGGATCCGGATTGACAACCCGGAATTCCGGCCGTGAACGACGGCGAGTCTTCATCCTTTGGTGACGAAACCTCTATCTCTCATGTTCATATAATTACTTATTGTGTAATTTCTGAGATTTTGGTGTATTGAACAATTAGTTGTGATAATATAATCATGTCTCGTTATGTTATTGGTTGATGATCTCGTTGTGACAATCGTTCAGTTTCATTTACGTTCACAATCCACGCTATAGCAAAAGTGCTATTAGCATTTGCGAAGAGGTGCTCTCGACCCTCAACACTTCCGCCCTTGCGATCGCCCATCCGCGTGCCTTCTCGTCCATGCGCTTTCCGAAGCACGACATCGCGGCCGTTGCATCCATCCCGCGTTGTGAAGCGGAGTTTTGACCTGCATCTCTCTTTTCTGCACTAGTTTAGGAAACCCAAAATCAAAGCCCATATTTTTCCTTTAATTAACTCTTGTAATTATTTTCTCAATCCGAAGAGTCAAACTAACCACGCGCATTCCTTGAGAGACGATATTCGGTGACGTACTCCCAACTTTATTACTTGTGCGACCGGTGCACTTGCCGAACACGCATCAAGTTTTTGGCGCCGTTGCCGGGGAATGCAGGCTTAGTTTGATTTTGGTGTTTGAGTTAATAGTTTCAGGAGTTGTTGTTTTGTTTTTATTTCTACTGTTTTCGGGTTGTGTGTATGCAGGAGCGATGTCATGTTCTTTACTGCCTCTGTCACAACATGATGAGGATACAACCTATTTGGAGGAGAAATTCTGCAAATTCGCTCAAATTATAATTCAAGGCCTTGAAATGCGGCAAGAGTATATTGATAGATTGACTATGCAGGTGGAGACTTTATTGTCTCTTGCCTCAGTTGTGTTGCAAGAACCTCCTCATGAAGTGATAGTGGTACAAACAGAACCTGCAGGGAGTGAAACCGGGATCACTCCCTCGACTAATGATTCTTTATGTTCTTCATCTACTTTGTTTCTTGACCCTCTTTCATTGGTTACAATTCAACAGGAAGAGTTAACGTTGGTCATCCAGGTAGAATCTGATCATCTCTCACGGGAGGATGTCACTTGTGACATTTCTTCCTCCTGCTTTGCTCCTACGGATGTTGAGTATACTCTCGCTCCATCTCTTCATGTTATTTCTAACATCGTTTCATTTGTGCCCCCGCAGAATTTGGAATATGCTGACCCATTTTTGGGCAGTCGGATGATGCATTCCTGGCCGGATAAGCAAGTTGCAGTGGCAGACGATATTGCTTTGTCCACTCCAGCGTCACCGTATGTGCTTCTCCTAAAGTACTGGCTGCAGGGGGAAAATGATTTTTCTTTGAAGAAATACTCTTGGAAGAGAGAAAGAGAGCAAGAAAAGAGGAGACTTGGGGATGGAGGCTAAACCTCTTACTTCGTTGCCATCAGTTGTGGGTCTCCGGACCTTTTTCTTCTATCTGCAGTTACTATTTTAAGTCAACATATAGTTGATTTCTCTGTATGGTTGTGTAATAATACTACGTAGACTGGGATGACCTCCTCTCTTTAGTCTTGCGTGAACAATTTTATAATCTGCTTAATACAGGTATTTGGTCCACCTTTAAGGACGTTAAGCAAAAGGGCTTCTTGGGAGACAACCTATGGGAACCACCCGGTTCCGTTTGCTTGCTTTAATTTATATTATGTTTTGTTTGTTTTTGCGTTGGTGCTAACAATGCAAGTGTGAACTCGATTGGATGAAGAGGAGGAGATCTTTAAAAGAAGGATTATACCGCTCTTCTGGCATGCTCTAATGAGCATAGGTACTCCTAACCTAGCTTTATTTTTGCTATGAAATGTTATATTTGATGTGTGTTTTCAAATCAAGTCTGGGGGAGCGGGCCTTTGCTTACGCTACACGCACATACATGCTAGAATGTTATGTTAGGAATTTTCAAATGTATTGTCGCATTGCATACCACGCACCACATTCATTTTCTTGTTATTCGTGCGCATTTATCGTGTAAGTGCTTAATTTGTATGTTTGGAAGCTTGTTTGTTGATTTAGGATTGTGTGGCAGAACAAGTTGTGACGCATGCGGTGCTACTAGTAGAGCGCTAACGTGGCTTAAAAATTCTTGTAGAGTAGATTTTATTACAAAATTATTGTTTTATTTACTTCTGTAGTGTAACTGTAAAATACTCTACTCGAATGGTGAATTTGGTGAATCTAGTGGTAGCCCTAGGTCGAGTGTAGAAGAGCTGTTAGCCTCGTGTTGTTTGAGTTGGAAGGAGAGGAGACCTCGCTCGGTGGTTAAGAACTTGCCCCTAGCTATTTTCAAAACGAGTGCGTTGAATGATCTTGTTGGGAGCATGACGTAGGCCATCATTTGATCCGATTGAGCTTTGATTTCCCAACCTAATATCACCCTTTGCTAGCCTCGTTGAGCCTTACCTTTCCTATTTGTTAAACTCCACCAAACTTTCACCAAGACCACATATCCTAACCTAAAACGCACTAGAGTCAAGCTTTGAAATTTATACATTTTGTTGATGATTGTGCGATGCAGAGTAATAAAAATTTAGAGGTGTGATGTGGTGTGTGCGCGCAGAAAAATGAAATTTTTTTTTAATTGATCATAACCTATGTTATTATGGATCTATAAAAAAAAGATAGAGTTAATGAACTCCAAAAAGAATAGAACCATAAGTATGGTAGTCTCGCGCACACCATAGTGCTTAATTGAAGTCTGGGGGAGTGTGCTTCAAGGTGAAGATGTTAAGGTTGAATTTTGCTTATTTACCGGAGGTTGGCTGCGTTTAGCCTACGTTCTTCTACTTCATTACCGTACCTCAACCCAAGCCCAAGTCTAGCCTAAAAGCCCTACTGATTCTTGATAAGATCGTCTCATGCAGTGGAGAAGGTGTGAAAGGGCAAGCATATGACCATCGACCTTGATGGATTTCTTGGAGAGCTCTTTCTTGAGATCCAATTTGAACAACGCTCACCTCAGCAGTTCACGCTATTTTCCCTAGGGCGCGACAGTTCGATTCACCAATAATTCACCTCAGAGTAGTAGTATTTTGTATTTTACACTTGTAGAAGTTCTTAAAATACAGTCTTTGTTTTAAAACTTTTTTCTACTTTATTTTTACGCTCGTTAGTTCTTTACTTCCCATCATGTTTTGCCTGCACAGTTGCTTATTTAACATCAATTTTTCTATCATGGGATTGAGTGTTTGCCCGAGATGTGCAAACGAGTAAGTCTGGGGGTGTGATGAGTCCCATTTATATACACTTTTATGGACTCATCTGGGCTAGTTTTCACGCACTTGCACTTCACTTTTTGTGTAATAATGCTTATATTTCATTTAGTCACAATTCTCACATGAAGTGCACTTCTAGGCCCGTGTGGTGTATTTTCTTGATTATCACTCTTAATATCTTTCATGCTGTGTTATGTGCCACTTTTAGTGGTTTTGATTTGTGGTTATTCTGGAACAGGGGTCGTGCAGGTGTTCCCGGTACAAATCTGTATAGGAACACTGCGCACGATCACTGGTTATACTGCGCACGACCACTGATCGTGCGCGATCATTTGCTGCCCAAAGTTGCATTCTGAATTTGGTCGTGCGTTTTTACGCACGGCCGTGCGTTCGGTTGTGCGATCTTTATATTTTATAAAGTGTATGTCACAGGTTCCGCTGGGATAGTGCGCACGATCGCCTAACTTCTAGTGCGCACGACCACTGGTCGTGCGCCACTGGTCGTGCGCACTATTTCGCCAGCGCCTATTTAATGCCCTGTTCCGCGATTTTAGGGTATTCATTCCGCCCCATAGCCGCCCATCGACGGATTTTGGGAGCTTCTCTCCCCCCATTCGCCTCCCTGCGTCCATCCATCCTCCGTTCAAGATCCGGGCATCGATTCATCATCCAAACGCTCTGCTTACTCCACTCCGGCGAGTTCTCAACCGCGCAACACTATTCAGGTGATAAGAAGAAGAAGATGCAGGGATTCGGTGCCAGTTCAGAGGTTCAAGTGAAGAAGACGGGTCGTTAGCGGAGGATTGACAACCCTTCGAATATCCCGGACATTAGCCGAAGCCGAGCCCGGATCCGGATTGACAACCCGGAATTCCGGCCGTGAACGACGACGAGTCTTCATCCTTTGGTGACGAAATCTCTATCTCTCATGTTCATATTATTACTTGTTGTGTAATTTCTGAGATTTTGGTGTATTGAACAATTAGTTGTGATAATATAATCATGTCTCGTTATGTTATTGGTTGATGATCTCGTTGTGACAATCGTTCGGTTTCATTCACGTTCACAATCCACGCTATAGCAAAAGTGCTATTAGCATTTGCGAAGAGGTGCTCTCGACCCTCAACACTTCCGCCCGTGCGATCGCCCATCCGCGTGCCTTCTCGTCCATGCGCTTTTCGAAGCACGGCATCACGGCCATTGCATCCATCCCGCCTTGCGAAGCGGAGTTTTGACCCGCATCTCTCTTTTCTGCACTAGTTTAGGAAACCCAAAATCAAAGCCCCTATTTTTTTCCTTTAATTAACTCTTGTAATTATTTTCTCAGTCCGAAGAGTCAAAATAACCACGCGCATTCCTTGAGAGACGATATTCGGGGACGTACTCCCAACTTTATTACTTGTGCGACCGGTGCACTTACTGAACACGCATCAAGTTTCCAAAAACTTGATGCGCAAATCTCGCACACCGCTATAGGCGGTAGCTAGACTGCGGCACGAAACGGCAGTGTACCGATCGTTCAAGTAATATAAAATGTGGGAGTGAATCCCCAAGTATCGATCTCGAAGGAACACAGTAAGGTGGAGTTAACTATTGAGGACGGACTTGAGATTGAAGTCCTTAAGTCGGATGGGTTGCGGAAACGAGGGTTTTGGTTGGTGGAAATACAAGAAAATAACTAAACTAATCCTATGCAATGCCGCTATGCAATGCTTCGCTTGGCGGGATGGAGACTAGGCAGGCCTTGAGCGCGCTGCTTCAAAAGGGCGGATGGACGAGTAGGCAAACAGAATCGAACTGAGCAAGCCTTGAGCGCGCTGCTTCGTTAGGCGAATGGATTACACGGGCCACTATGCCACGCTTCACTAGGCGCATGGGCGAGTAGGCATGCAGAGTGAGGGTCGCAAGCACCTCGTCGACAAGCACGCCACTAGCAATTGCTAGTGCGGCACACGAACGTGACGGCGGAATAGAAAATGGATGGCGGCGCTACTCACTTGCATAAACCACAAGTTAATTTCACATAGACATGAAATGTACTAAAATGCAATATAAGGGTTTTGCAATCATAGTTCATACACACACAATATTAAGATATAAAATACTACAAAATAGAGGGGGTGAGATTACAACCAAGGCACAAAGTCTTGTTGGGATTCACGGTTGGAATCAAGGGTTGTCATGCCTTGTCTGAGCTCGGTCCACAACTGACGTCTGGGGTACGGAGAGGAACTGTCACTTCCTTCTAGTTGACCCGTCTTCTTCGTAAATCGCCTTTGGCCACGATCTCGCCGGAGAACTCCAAGGATGCAGCAAGTTGTATCTTGAAATGGAGCTTTTGAGGTGCACGGACAATGGAGGAGGCCTAGAGGATACTCCGGCTCAAGATTGGCGTGAAGAATAAGCCCGGAGCACCTCCTGAAGCTGGGCGGCGATGGAGCGGCGAAACTGGCGCACTGGAGCGGGAAAACGGCGCTGGAATCGATTGTCCGACCTAATTTCGCGGGCTGTATATTTATAGAAAACAGGGTGCACGATCAGTGGCGCACGACCAGTGGTCGTGCGCACTGAAAGTTAATGATCGTGCGCGCTGTGCCCGAAAACCTGCAAAACAAAACTACAGAAAATAATAAATGTGAAAATTTCTCGGACCTTGTGAGAGCAAGCAGGAATAACAACTAGAGATACAAGCCAAAACAACCAGAAACAATCTTGGGCAAACAAACGATCTTTATTGATAGCAAACTTCAATTACAGGGCAAGACATGCTTGACGAGACATGATTTCGTCAGCACAAAAAAAACTCCAAAGAGAAATACAAAAACTGAGGATAACTGGAGACCGCCCAGACCGCGCGACCTCCCCTGCGATCTCTGCCAGTTGCAAGACCGCAACTCTCTGCCGACCACAGAACACCACCAGACCGCTGCACAGACCGCTCCCTTCTTCCGACCTCCTGATTCTCCCGAACTCCAGCACCACAACTCCAAGCCGCAGACCGCCCGAACACTTTCAGAGGAAGAGGTGATCGCTGCTGCCCACACAATCCGCAGAAGCTGCACAAGAAGAGTTCAATCAGAGACCGCCCGGTCAGAAATAAACAGACCGCAAGAACAAGAGCAAACTCAGCTTACACTTGGTGTGTCTCTGTTTGCTGCAACAGTGGCTCCTATTTATAGGCATGAGACCTGATCTGGTCACCACCCTAGAGATAGGATCACCACCCCCCAGACCGCGCGACCTGACCGGTCACACTGTGCGATCAGCAACATTACTTCTGCTTCATTTTTGGTGAACCCGCCAGCTTCAATGTCGCCATGAGAGACCGCCACTCTCACAGCAGACCGCGACTCCACAAAGAGCTCTCCAGACCGCCCGAAGCTATTCACCACCTGTGTTCGCACGAGACCGCGAACACAGTCAGTTCGCCATCAGATCGCGAACTCCTGTCCGCATGCCGATCTCCTTCTGAGACCGCGAACAACAACCAGCTCGCATACCAGTCTCCTCCTGAGACCGCGAACTGAGACCGCGCGACTAAGACCCTTAGTCCGCGAATACCCCCAGAAAGCCTGGTCAGCTACCAGACCGCATTCCAGAGAGAACCTGGATCAAACTGTGCGGTCACACCAGACCGCCAC
The DNA here is from genome assembly GCA_033032865.1 of Dactylorhiza incarnata. Classification (NCBI taxonomy): domain Eukaryota; kingdom Viridiplantae; phylum Streptophyta; class Magnoliopsida; order Asparagales; family Orchidaceae; genus Dactylorhiza; species Dactylorhiza incarnata. The sequence goes on along the minus strand of JAWHQI010000084.1, from coordinate 3,294,014 downwards.
AGCCTTGAAGAGGACAGCACGCCACGCAGTCACGCACAGACCGCGCGGCTCCACTTTCAGCAGACTTTGGACAAGACCAGCGGTCAACCCGGGAGACCGCAGCTAGGCTTAGATCAGCCAGACCGCAGATGCAGACCGCCAGGTCGTGCAGTCACGTCAGACCGCCCGACCTCCTTCCAGACCGTCCAGGTCCAAAAGCCTCCTTCACTTCCACTTCAACAATTTCGACACTCCCCCTTGAAGTGGGAAATGGAAACCAGCCCAAGTAGCTCCCTTAGCCGTGTGAACGGCCCCTTTGCCAGCGCCTTTGTGAAGATGTCCGCGACATTGTCCGCACTCCGCACATGCCCGACCGAAAGAGATCCCTCCAGCACCTTCTGCCATATGAAGTGATGCTCGATCTCGATATGCTTGGTCCTCGCGTGACAAACTGGATTGGTTACCAGTTTGAGAGCACTCTCGTTGTCACCGCGTAGCAAAGTCGGCTCCCAAACCTCCTTGTGGACGTCTCCAACCAACCTTCTAAGCCAGATGGCTTCCTGAGCTGCCAAGGCCGAAGCCTTGTATTCCGCTTCCGTGGTAGAGACCGACACGGAATCCTGCTTCTTGCTGCACCATGATATAGCCGTGGGGCCCGCCATGAAGACGAATCCAGACGTCGACTTCCGATCATCCGAATCTCCCCCGTAATCAGCATCCATGTATCCATGCACCTCGAAGCCCGCATCCCTCCTGTACAGGAGACCCATGTCCGAGGTCGCCTTGACATACTTCAAAATGTTCTTGGCCGCTAGCAGATGAGGTACCCGTGGCTCCGCCATATATCGACTCGCTCTGCCAACTGCATATGCAATATCCGGCCTCGTGATCGTCAGATAGATCAAGCTCTCAACCAGAGCTCGGAACACCAACGGATCTTGCATAATCCTCCCCTCATCCTTCCGAAGCTTCATAGCTTTCTCCAGAGGTGTGGAAGTGCACTTCCCTTCCTTCATGCCGAATCGCTCTACGATCCGCTCCGCATATCCAGTCTCAGACACCAGCACTCCACTTTCCTTCCTCTGCACCTCGAGTCCAAGGAAATGGTGAAGCTCACCTAAGTCCTTCATCTCGAACCTGATAGCTAGCTCAACCCGTAGTTGTGCTACTTCCTCCTTCGAGTTCCCCGTCACGATCATATCGTCGACGTATAGCAGCACGATGACTTGAAGCTCCCCGCTCTTCTTGACGAACAAGCTTGAGTCTGAGTCTGAAGCACAAAACCCACAGAATAGGAGATATTCTGCGATCTTCCCGTACCACGCCCTTGGCGATTGCTTCAACCCATACAGGGCCTTCTTCAGCTTGCAGACATGCTCCGGAAAATCTTCAGACACAAAGCCTGGTGGCTGGACCATGAAGATGTCCTTATCAATCTCGCCATACAAGAAGGCGTTTTTGACGTCGAGCTGCCAAATCTCCCATCCACTGAACGTCGCCAAGGCAATGATGTACCGAACTGAAGTCATTTTTGCCACCGGACTGAAAGTCTCTTCGTAGTGTTCACCGTATTGCTGCGAGAACCCCCGAGCTACAAGACGAGCCTTGTACCGCTCGATACTGCCGTCAGCCTTCTTCTTGAGCTTGTAGGCCCACTTGCATGTCACCGGAGTGGTGCCCTTTGGCTTGGGCACTAGAGACCAGGTCTCATTTTTCTCAAGAGCTGCCATCTCTTCTTGCATTGCAACATCCCACTCCTTCACGACTTGGGCCTTCTCAAAGCTCGACGGCTCCCTCTCATCCAAGGGACCAGCGAAGAAACATGAGACAAGGCTCACTGCGTTTCATCCTGTATAGCGATCAGGGGCGGTGATCGCTCGCTTCGACCTCCTCAGCTCCTTCCCCTGAACTGCATTATCTCCAGCTGCTCCTTCCCTAGCTCCTCTTACAGACGTGCTAGGAGCACCGCTCCCCCTGCTCCTTGAACCAGAAGCCTCCGTCTCAGAACTAGAAACCGATGGACCACCTGGTGACACAGGTAGCTCCACCTGAAGATTCTCCACAGCTTTCTCCGGCACCTCCACCCTGCTCTCTGGTAGCTCCACATCAGAAGACCCCTTGTAAGATGTCACCTCGTCGAACACAACGTCGCGAGAAACAACAAATCTCCGCGTCTCCGGGTCCATGCACTTCCAGCCTTTCTTCCTCTCATCGTATCCCACGAAGACTAGCTTCCTTGCTTTCGCATCTAGCTTCGTCCGAAGAGCATCTGGAACATGCACGTAGCAGGTGGAGCCAAATACCCGAAGGTGAGCCACGCTTGGCTTCTCCTTGAACATCATCTCATGAGAAGTCAACATATTGATTGGACTCAAAGGCATCCGGTTGATGACGTAGGCAGCACAAGACATTCCCTCCGCCCAGAAGGACTTTGGGATGCTCTTGGCATGCAGCCAACACTTGCAGGTCTCCTTCAGATGATGGATCTTCCGCTCTGCAACTCCGTTCTGTTGTGGAGTATGAGCACAAGTGAGCTCCCTCCGGATGCCTGCCTTCCTGCAAAAACTGGAGAACTCAGCAGAGGTGAACTCCCCTCCGTTATCCGTCCTCAACTTCTTGATCCGCAGATTCAGCCGACCCTCCACGAGCTCCTTGAACTCCACAAACTTGGCAAACGCCTCCGCCTTTTCCTTCAGAAAATAAACCCAGACATATCTGGTGTAATCATCGATCAACACCAGCATATACCTGCTGCCTCCGAGGCTTGGGGTAGCAGTTGGTCCCATCAAGTCACCGTGGATGCACTCCAACGGCACACTACTGCTCGTCTGCGACTTATCAAACGGCAGTCGATGATACTTGCCGAACTGACATCCCTCGCAAACATGACCTTCACCGTAGGAGGATAGATTTGGCAGGCCCTTGACCAGACCTCTCACCGCCATAGCTTTCAGCTTATCCATCCCTACGTGCCCCAACCTCTCATGCCATATCACTGCACCATCATTCGTCTTCATCTTGTCGACATAAGAACTTGTCGATAAAACGAACAAGTCTTTCGCTCTCCTCCCGACATGGACGACCTCGACCTTCACGGCCTCTACATTACGTAGAAATTTCACTTCTGTTGGGCCGAACAGAACGTGATACCCAGCGTCAACAGCGTTGGTCACGGAGAAGAGGTTTTTCCTCATACCGGGCACATGATAGACACTCTTCAAGGTTAATGGCCCTCTATCACTGCCCAAGGAAACAACCCCGACCTTCTCGATTGCATGCACAGTATTATCTGCAGTAATAATAGCATTGTTACCTGTGTAGGGCTCCGCTGAAGAAAGTTTCGATCCATCCCCGGTGAGGTGATGACCACACCCCGAGTCCACGATCCAGTCCTCCTGATAGTTGATAGGAGCCGAGACTCCAATAGAAGCCGAGAAGGCTCCTCCCCATCCTCCATCAATATGACTGGCCGGTGCTTCCTCCTTTTCAGCAGCATGCCCTGGCTGAGTATTCAGCCTGCAGTCCTTCTTGAAGTGCCCAACTTTCCCGCATTTGTAGCATTTGAGACCTTCCTTCTTCTTCTTCTCCTCAGCCTTAGGAGGATAGCCCCTCTCCTGCTGTCCAGAAGTTGAAGGCCCAAAGCCTCCAGCGGTCTTCTTCTTCTTATCCCACTTCTTCTTCTTTCCTGAGAAGAGAACCTCGCCATCTCCCCCAGACACGGACACCCCCGCCATCTGCCTTGCAAGACTTTCCTGCGATGCTAGCAGATTCTCCAGCTCTATCAAAGACGGCTGATTAGCCCAACCTGCACCGACGTCACAAAGGCCACATATTCCTTCCGCAGGCCGCGGATGATGTGCCTCTTCAGCTTCGCCTCAGAAATTGGCTCATCAGGATCCAGTGCTGATATCTCAGCGCAGAGGTTCTTCATCTTCAGAAAGAAATTTGAGATAGAAAGATCACCCTGAGCCGACCTTGCCAGCTCATTCTCTAGGAACTGTAGCCTAGCTACATTCTTCTTGTTAAACAACCTATCCAGGGCTCTCCAAATCTCGGTAGCTGATCCACACCCTAATATGTGATCAAATAGATCAGGTGAAATGGCACGCTTCAAAGTGAACTCGGCCTTAGCATTGGTCTTTCTCCACACCCTCACGGCCGGACCATTGTCACCCGCTTCTATTGCCTTCACCTCTTCTGTTGCATCTCCTCCAACAACCTCCCAGAGGTCCTCCCCTAGAAGATAGCTCTGCATACACGACTTCCACTTCTTAAAGTTAGTCGATGTAAGCATCTCAATCCCAAGACCTCTTGCAAATCCACCTTCCATTGTTCTTCCTCTGGTTCCTTCTTCACAAAGGCGATGGCTACTCTAAGTTATTCGCTGCTCTATCCACTCCAACCTCCCTCTGATACCATGTGAAAATTTCTCGGACCTTGTGAGAGCAAGCAGGAATAACAACTAGAGATACAAGCCAAAACAACCAGAAACAATCTTGGGCAAACAAACGATCTTTATTGATAGCAAACTTCAATTACAGGGCAAGACATGCTTGACGAGACATGATTTCGTCAGCACAAAAAAAACTCCAAAGAGAAATACAAAAACTGAGGATAACTGGAGACCGCCCAGACCGCACGACCTCCCGTGCGATCTCTGCCAGTTGCAAGACCGCAACTCTCTGCCGACCACAGAACACCACCAGACCGCTGCACAGACCGCTCCCTTCTTCCGACCTCCTGATTCTCCCGAACTCCAGCACCACAACTCCAAGCCGCAGACCGCCCGAACACTTTCAGAGGAAGAGGTGATCGCTGCTGCCTACACTATCCGTAGAAGCTGCACAAGAAGAGTTCAATCAGAGACCTCCCGGTCAGAAATAAACAGACTGCAAGAATAAGAGCGAACTCAGCTTACACTTGGTGTGTCTCTGTTTGCTGCAATAGTGGCTCCTATTTATCGGCGTGAGACCTGATCTGGTCACCACCCTAGAGATTGGATCACCACCCCCCAGACCGCGCGACCTGACCGGTCACACTGCGCGATCAGCAACATTACTTCTGCTTCATTTTTGGTGAACCCGCCAGCTTCAATGTCGCCATGAGAGACCGCCACTCTCACAGCAGACCGCGACTCCACAAAGAGCTCGCCAGACCGCCCGAAGCTATTCACCACCTCTGTTCGCACGAGACCGCGAACACAGTCAGTTTGCCATCAGATCGCGAACTCCTGTCCGCATGCTGATCTCCTTCTGAGACCGCGAACAGCAACCAGCTCGCATACCAGTCTCCTCCTGAGACCACGAACTGAGACCGCGCGACTAAGACCCTTAGTCCGCGAATACCCCCAGAAAGCCCGGTCAGCTACCAGACCGCATTCCGGAGAGAACCTGGATCAAACTGTGCGGTCACACCAGACCGCCACAGCCTTGAAGAGGACAGCACGCCACGCAGTCACGCACAGACCGCGCGGCTCCACCTTCAGCAGACTTTGGACAAGACCAGCGGTCAACCCGGGAGACCGCAGCTAGGCTTAGATCAACCAGACCGCAGATGCAGACCGCCAGGTCGTGCGGTCACGTCAGACCGCCCGACCTCCTTCCAGACCGTCCAGGTCCAAAAGCCTCCTTCACTTCCACTTCAACAATTTCAACAATAAAGCGCACGATCGAACGCACGACTGTGCGTAAAAATGCACAACCAAATTCAGAAAGCAACTTTGGCTGCAAATGAACGCGCACGATCGGCGGCGCACGATCAATGGTCGTGCGCAGTATAGCCAGTGATCGTGCGCAGTATTCCTGTACAGATTTGTACCGGGAACACCTGCACGACCCCTGTTCCAGCATAAATCCTGATCGAAACCACTGAAAGTGGCACAAAACACAGCATGAAAGACAGTAAGAATGATAAACATGAAAATACACAAAAATGGGCCTAAAAGTGCACTTTGCGTGGAATAATAGACGACTATCAAATATGAGCGAAAATATGTCTATAGTGTAGTGCTTTGACTAAATAATCGGCCCAGATGAGTCCAAAAATGTGTATATAATTGGGACTCATCACACCCCCAAACTTACCTGTTTGCGCGTCCCGAGCAAACAAATCCGGCGGAGTAGGAAAAGCATAGCTAGCTAAAAAAACTGCGACATGGAGTAGTATGCGAAGTTGCATACTTGTGTGCAAAGAAATTCATTAGAAGAAGTTTCTACATATGCTAGTTAATTTATAAAAGTGTAAATGCGTAAAAAGAAATTTATTTTTACTCAAAAATGGAATGTTGATGAATCTCGTGGTCACGCGTAGTACGAAAGTAAGCAAGTCGCGAAGGTGAATGTTACCCAAGACCAGAACTCGGAATTATCTCCGTTGAAATCCATCAACGTCGAGAACCATAAGCTCGCTCTGTCACGCTCTCTCCCCGGCGCTAGTGAACTCACAAGATGAATCAATAGGACTTTGGGTTTACACGAGGCTTAGGTTACGGTTTGGAATGCAAAGATAAACATGAAGGCTAATCGCAACCCAAATGAGCTCACAAAAGTGCTAAATCAAAGTTGCCACAATAATACACATGTAACACACCCCCAGACTTAACTTTGAAACCGGGTGTGCACATGGCCTACAACAATCAATACTATTTAGATGTTTCAATTAAAACGCTAGGGATATAAATCTTTTTTTTTACTTTGCTTTTCTTTTCATCCCCATATCTATTAGCACAATTTCAGCACATAGACATTTTGAAACTTCCACAACCACACTAAGATTTCCCCATCACCGCACCGCATTGGCAAATTACAATTCATTAATGCTTTTGGCTTATTTTTGGTTGCGATAATGGGATTAGCTTTTAGGCCTTGGTGAAGTATGGTGGAACTGAACCAAAAGATCGGGTAGGCACAAAATAGACTAGCAATGGTTACTGTATAGGAAAGGTAAAACAAAGCTCAAGCTTGCCAAAAAGATGGCCTACGTCACGCTCAACTTGCAAATCGTTCGCACCCATGCTTCGAGAGTCGCTTGGGGCAAGTTCTTAGCCCCCGAGAAAGGTAATCCTTCCTCCTGACTCAAGCAACACGAACCTCACGTTTGCCCACACACAATATCACGCTACCGCTAGATTCAACCACATTCTCCATTTTGAGTAAAATAAACGAAAATCTACGAAAATCAACTAATTATAAATTAGGAGCATAAATAAGAACTAATTCTACTCAAATCCCTATACAAGACACGGGTACTCAACTAGAGCACTACAAGAGTCAACATGCCACTCCATCTTGTAATTTTTAGGCTAATACAACAATTTCTACATCCCAACCAAAATAAGCATGAACGGAAACACACATACAAGTGAGTGCGCTCTCAAGTGGGTGCTTTGTGTGCAGACAAAATGAACAAAAATAATTGAAATAAGACTTCTAGCATGCTAAATAAATTTGCACGTGAGTGGATACACAAAAATATCTCCCCTAGACTTAAACTATGCATTAAGATATTCTAAAACAAAGTAAGGGGAAGAGTGTACCCAATGCTTAGCAAGTAAGCATGCCGGAAGATTGGCGTGTAAACAAAGACAACGCTGCAGCGTCCGCCATCTAGAAGAAGGACCTGCAGGGGTGAGCTCCGCCAAAAACAAAAGAAAATATACAGAATAAAATGAAATACAACTAACTAAACTAAACTAGATGAAATAGAAATGCAAGAAAAGTAAGATAACTACTGGGGTTATTGTCTTCCCAGCACGACTTATTAAAATTTAAACAGTTCTAGCTAATGGGTCTATGAAAAGAAAAGTGCACAGGTAACTGTTCTAATATGCGTGTCGGTAGCGGGTACCTATACGATGATAGAACAGTCACGCCTCTACCCGAATATAAATAATACCTGCTCATCACAGGTAGAGGGAATAAAAAGTAAGAAGAGGAGGAATCTTCACTCAACTCACCAAAACTATCCTTGCCCAGCAAGGTATCATCTCCAGGGAGGCAGCAGGGGGAGAAGGCAATGAGTGGAGCTTCCTCTATGGAGGGGGGATCAACCTCCTCACATAAGAGAATGCTCTCATCATTGACTTGAGCATAATGCTCCAAGTCCTCCTGAAGTACCTGTGAAGATTCAACCTGCACAAGCTCAGATGAAGAAAGGGGATCAAGAAATAAAGAAGAAGAAGAAGAACATAAATAAAATCAATCGGGGGAGTGGTCCCGGTCTCACTCCATCAGGTTGGGGAAGTAAAATAATGCTTGCATTGTCATCAATGCTACAAGGTTCAGCGGGATCAACAGTGGCCATGCCCAAGAGTTGGACTTCCTCCACCGGTGTTAAGGAAAGCTCCTCTTCACCTAGAAGGTTGTCCTCCTCCATAGGAGCAAGCATAACACATAGATCGCTAGCATCATCCTGCGACACATCCTCAACAATGTCGTCAGAGATGAATGTAGTATGCACAACAGGGGTAGGAATAGTGTTTGGATAAATGTCAAGCACCGATTCCTCACAAAGAATCAAATCAACACATGGTGATATATGCACAGGGGCGATGGGCTCAGTCGTGTCAAAGCCTGGATCAGCCACACATCTGGTGATTGTGTCCATGCCATACCCTTCAAAGCTTGAAGGTGAAATGGGCACATAACCAGATGTTGAAGGTGTGCTGCCAGAAGTACGAGTCGGGACGATCCAGATATCCGGCTCGTCATCCTAGTCCATTTGGCGAAGGAAAGCAGCACAATCCTTCAAGGCATGATCCGTGCTCTGACAAAATAAGCACTGCCTTACGGGCTTCTTTCGCACAACAGGTGCTGAAGCCGAAAAGAAGTATGACGGTAAAGGCTCGGTAGAATAGCCATAGAACTTACGCGCACCATATGGAGTACCAGACGAAGTCGGTGCTCCATATGCTGGGCCTTGAGTTCTATGGCTATTATCTCCCTTTGGACATCTATCACTAGCGTGAGAGATATCTCCACACCAACGACAACGAATATTAAATGAAGCCCACATAGTGTGAAGATAAAATGATTCAAAATAAAAACACTATTGTGCAAAATACTACACTTAACAAAAATTTACTAGAGCAACCTAATATAAACAGGAAAACAGAATAAGAAGTAATAAAGCAAAAGAATGCAATACACAAATGGAAGGGCTTCTTTCTCAGATTCTCCCTCTCCAGAAAACTCACACGACTGTGTTCCCCGGCAACGGCGCCAAAAACTTGATGCGCAAATCTCACACACCGCTATAGGCGGTAGATAGACTGCGGCACGAAACGGCAGTGTACCGATCGTTCAAGTAATATAAAATGTGGGAGTGAATCCCCAAGTATCGATCTCGAAGGAACACAGTAAGGTGGAGTTAACTATTGAGGACGGACTTGAGATTGAAGTCCTTAAGTCGGATGGGTTGCGGAAACGGGGGTTTTGGTTGGTTGAAATAAAAGAAAATAACTAAACTACTCCTATGTAATGCCGCTATGCAATGCTTCGCTTGGTGGGATGGAGACTAGGCAGGCCTTGAGCGCGCTGCTTCGAAAGGGCGGATGGACGAGTAGGCAAACGAAATCGAACTGTGCAGGCCTTGAGCGCGCTGCTTCATTAGGCGAATGGATTACACGGGCCGCTATGGCACGCTTCACTAGGCGGATGGGCGAGTAGGCATGCAGAGTGAGGGTCGCAAGCACCTCGTCGACAAGCACGCCACTAGCAATTGCTAGTGCGGCACACGAACGTGACGATGGAATAGAAAATGGATGGCGGCGCTCCTCACTTGCATAAACCACAAGATAATTTCACATAGACATAAAATGTACTAAAATGCAATATAAGGGTTTTGCAATCATAGTTCATACACACAACATATTAAGATATAAAATACTACAAAATAGAGGGGGTTAGATTACAACCAAGGCACGAAGTCTTGTCGGGATTCACGGTCGGAATCAAGGGTTGTCATGCCTTGTATGAGCTCGGTCCACAACTGACATCTGGGTACGGAGAGAAACTGTCGCTTCCTTCTAGTTGACCCATCTTCTTCGTAAATCACCTTTGGCCACGATCTCGCCGGAGAACTCCAAGGATGCAGCAAGTTGTATGTTGAAATGGAGCTTTTGAGGTGCACGGACAATGGAGGAGGCCTAAAGGATACTCCGGCTCAAGATTGGCTTGAAGAATAAGCCCAGAGCACCTCCTGAAGCTGGGCGGCGATGGAGCGGCGAAACTGGCGCACTGGAGCTGGAAAACGGTGCTGGAATCGATTGTCCGACCTAATTTCGCGGGCTGTATATTTATAGAAAATAGGGCACACGATCAGTGGTGCACGACCAGTGGTCGTGCGCACAGAAAGTTAATGATCGTGCACGCTGTGCCCGAAAACCTGCAAAACAAAACTACATAAAATAATAAAGCGCACGATCGAACGCACGACCGTGCGTAAAAACGCATGAACAAATTCAGAAAGCAACTTTGGGCTGCAAATGAACGCGCACGATCGGCGGCGCACGATCAGTGGTCGTGCGCAGTATAGCCAGTGATCGTGCGCAGTATTCCTGTACAAATTTGTACCGGGAACACCTGCACGACCCCTGTTCCAGCATAAACCCTGATCGAAACCACTGAAAGTGGCACAAAACACAGCATAAAAGACAGTAAGAATGATAAACATGAAAATACACAAAAATGGGCCTAAAAGTGCACTTAGCGTGGAATAATAGACGGCTATCTAATATGAGCGAAAATATGTCTATAGTGTAGTGCTTTGACTAAATAATCGGCCCAGATGAGTCCAAAAATGTGTATATAATTGGGACTCGTCATTCCCCAAGACAGTGTGTCTATGGGTAGTCCACTTTCCCCCTTCAACCTTCTAACGGTATGTTAGACAGGGCTAACTCCTCCAAACTCAGCTAAAATAGCTTACAGCACAGATCCCTCAGGATCTGTCAGGTTTTCCCAACCCTACCTCAGGCACAACATCCCTACCTCAGATCAGCCACTGATCCTACAACTCAGACCACATCAGGTCCTACAAACTCAGGCCCAAACAGCCCTACCTTAGAGGAATCCACCTCCTACAACTCAGACCCATTCTAGGTCCTACCTCAGAGGAATCCTCCTCCTACAGCTCAGGAAATAATGCCCTACAACTCAGGCTAAACAACCCTACAAGCTCAGGCCTTCATCCCTACAAACTCAGGTCAATAAGCCTACAAACTCAGGCAAATAGCCCTACAAACTCAGGCAATAGCCCTACAGTAAAAGATTTGTTGAAGCTTACTACAGTAGATAGCAGAAGAAGTCCCCTGTATTTCCTGCACACCTGGTGCTTTCTTGTAGCTGGAGATGTTGATAGCAGCTACAACCTGATCTTCCTCTTCTATTGAAGGATGGACGATCATCTTGCTTCTTCTTGTGGAGGAGCTTTCTTTCTCTCTCAGTTTTCTTCTTCTTGTTCAGTGAGCAGGAGGAGAAAGACGAGAGAAGCAGCCGTCAATGGAAAACAATTTCTTTAGCACGCGACCAGCTCTATTTCAAAGTGCCCTAACTTCTTCTTTGATACATCCCCGACCTTCAACGGCTCTCAGCCGTCCTTCTGAGTAGTATGGGAGAGACTGGTGGACCCCACAATGTCTTTCTACAGCTTGCGCCACGGGAAGAACTCGCAATCTGCGTTCGACGAACTCGCCATACTGTGTTCGACGAACTTGCCAAACTCTGCGTTCGACGAACTCGACAAACTCTGCGTTCGACGAAATCGCCAGACTCTGCATTCGACGAACTGTGTTCTGCGTTCGACGAACACGCCAAGTCTCAGCTGTTCCTTCTTCCTATCTCTGCGTTCGACGAACTGCCTTCTGCGGTCGACGAACACGCCAAATCTCAGCGCTTGCTTCTATCTGTCTCTGCGTTCGACGAACTGCCTTCTGAGTTCGACGAACTTTCTTCTACGTTTGACAAACTGCTCTCTGCGTTCGACGAACATGTCAATTATGCCTTATGCCTTCTCAGCGGTTCAACTGAGATAGAGAAATCTTCTCAGCTGATTGAACAGCATATCTTTGAATATATTCCAATGTATGGAATATCATCTCCCTGTATAAAACATGAGACAAAATAGATTGTATCAAATACAATGTGTACTTAGCATTGTGAGTGATGCCTCTTCAAATCAAAGGAACATTGAGGGCAATATTCCCAACATAATATCCTTATGTCATTTGATAGCCTCAAATATGTTTAATCGTAATCATGAAAAATCGGAAATGAATAAGTGCAAAAATCATATGTTTTTAAACAAAAACCAAAATTAAATTTACAAAAATAGCTTTTCGGACTTCAACTTCAAACGATCATAACTTTTGATCCGCTTGTCCAATTTTTGCCTATAATAGCTTTTCGGAACGAGGTCGAGAAGATATATGCAATGGCAAACGAGCTTTGCTCGTTTGAGTTCATTTCGACCCTCAAAACTTCCAAAATTCAACTCCGTTTATAAGTTATCTTATGTTTACTTTTTCGACAATTTTTTTTAGTCTATAAATTCTAAAATCTTTAGTTTGGGTAGCAACCACTAACACTTAAATATATTGAGAAAGGTAGGTTTGGGATGTCACCCCATCACATCTCCTAGTACCGGGCGAACCCCTCATAGGGTAGACCTCGGGAAGTCCAAGATCCACTCTAAATTGCTAAGTCCAACTAAAACCTAGCAAAGATCAAATTAACTATAGACTCATGCGTATTCTTACAATGACCGAAAAAGAAAACAATTATTACTATGTTTTCAGAAAACAATATATATGGTTTGATAATATTCAAAAATCAAAGAGAAAATTTACAAAACCATTCAAAAATAACCAAAAATAGTTTTCTCACTATATTCATTTTCACCATACAATCTTTCTCCTTAATATGTTGAAATGGATGAATATTTGTTTTATTTTAAATACTTACATCATTATGAATAAAAATATGAGTACCAAAATTTCTATGTGTTTAAACTAATGATCACTTAAAATAATCATGCAAATCAAAAGATCTTTTAAATTCAAATATTAAACATAACTACAAAAAATCATATTGCCTCGAACATATGGTTATGGTCATTATCATTATATGAATGAATTAGCTAATACGTGTGCATGTATCTCATCTCTATGTAGACCCTAGAACCCACCTTGATATCAATAACGTCTAATCAAATCATCACTTAATTTTAGGTCAACAAAGTGGTCTACAAAGTGAATTTCTATCAATTTAAAAGACATGCACTATTCTTATGGCATAATATGAACTCATCATACTAGCTTTATCAACTAATAAATATTATCATTCATGCTAGTTATCAATAATACCATAATGAATCAATCTTAAAGTAGAAAAATTGAAAGATAAAATAACTATGTGACTTTAAATTATTTCCACAGTACAAGATGCTTAGGATGTCCATGATCGTTCACCCACATTATGTGTCTCACAATAGCGAGGGCGTAGGATTGTATGCATTAGAAGACCTAACCTCTTAGTCATGTCTTGTCCTTAACCGGGGAGGGTTCTAGTGGGGCCTTGCGAGGCACTGGGGGGAAAGAGTGCTAGGTTGAGCGTTCTCTAGTATGTGCATATGGGATTAACACCCCATCCTACGACATGTGTGCAGCTCCTCATGCCCATCCGTCACTTAGTACGGGGCTAGCGTGTAGACATGTAGTTAGGGAATTATAATCTAGGACATACCTATATCATATACATATTGCATACACTCTTTATGATTATATTATTCATGCATTCTTGGTTTGATCAAATATGCTTATTTTGTGTTTTGCATATCTTATCATTTTTTAGCTCTAATGATCTTGTAAAACACAAATATCTGAAAACCAAATAAAAATATAAAAACCATTTTTGAACAAATAAAACATGCTTAAATAGCCTTCTGATCATTTCCAACTTCTCTGAAATTTCTACACTAAGAAGGTCTATATACATATTATCTATGCTAAAGAAAAGTTTTTCAAAAAATCTCAAAAATAGCGTACTGTCTCGGCGTTAACTAGTTAACGCAAAGCGTTAGTTTTTTTTTCAGATTCAAATTCTGCTTTTTCTACACTATTTCTAATATTTTTCTAATGATGTTTCTCAGTTTATTTTGTCTGATTTCAAATTATTTTGTTACTAATTTTGTTGTTTTTATTCCAAAATACAAATAGTTCGAATAATTCAAAATGATCAAAAATACGTTTTTGTTATTTGTTTTGCTTTAACTCTTTACAAAATTATGGTTTGACTATAAAACTTCACAAGAGCATACATCTTTGTTATTTCATTTCCAGTGGTCAAATTTGATTTTGGCATGCTCACAAGGATTGTCTTCAATGTCTAATTTTTATTTCAAATTTCCTAAACATTGTTTTATTGTCATGCCTTGACCTTAATCTGATTATGTGCAATGAAATAGTCTATAGAAAATTGTGTATAATTGCCTAGCATGCCTCTAAGCATGAGTAATGTTTTATGCTAATCAATGATTCATACACTCACTATTTTGGTAATCTACATGTGCTCATAATCTTACTCTTGCATGATTGTATAGTGTAATAGTCTTAACATATTAAGTTGTATGTCTAAATTACCTACACCTTTATTCAAACAATAAATTTCTTGCACACATAGAAGTGTTATTTCAATATTGTTAGTGTTTGCAACAACAAGTGAATTCAGAGACCTTTGGCCCGTTATTACAACAATATGAAATAAAATGCCAAAGATAACTCACCCTCCTGATAAGTTTTAATGAGCATTGTGAGGTTGAGCACCTTGGAAAGAATTGTAAAGTGTCTTGTGCAAACACATTCATCTTTTATCACTTCTATTTGTACTCTGGATCACTAAAAATAAAAATCAATAAAATTGCTTATGTGATCCCCCAAGCAATACTTCGCTCCCAATTAAGTCTTAATGAGCATTGTGTGGGCGAAGCACCTTGGTTGTTGTACTCATTATTTGTGCCTTGAAACTTTATTCTTGATTTGATGTGTGAAAGTAATTATAAGATTGCATCCTTAATATTGTTGTAACTATTTCATTATATATGTCATGTGTTTTGATTATTTCACTTGTATACTTTTATCAAACCACCTTATGCACACATCATTGTTTTTCATAAAGCTTCCACTCATGAGAACTGGATCCTAATGCAAACATTACATAATTCTCTAAAAACTTAAGTAAAAGCACTAGATTGCAATGCATGATTTCTACAATGTTTTCTTTACTTGAAATACGAATTGGTTACATTGTAGCTATTATCCTTTTGAATATGTTGTTTCATGCTTGCCTATTTGTTATGGAAATTCTTCAAAGTTAAAATGCTCAAATGTGAAGAGTCTAGACATATTGTTGGAATGGTCAAACTATAACAAAAATACTACTCTTATTTGTTTTGTTTTTGTTTTCCGCATTTATCTTTTGGTCATGTACTTCATTTACCATGGTTTATCATGCCCACTTCTTGGGTCTTTCTTCACTTGTGCTTGTCAAACACTATTGCATCTCTTTCAACAAGTAATATTCTTCCTTAAAAATTAATTTGAAAAGCAAGTGGTAGAATTGCTTTGGTAAAATCATGGAATGTTGTTCTTTCACGCTTATCATATATTTTTCCGATGTGCTACTCTCTCCCTTAGCTCAATCATGACTTACTTTATGTTTACACAAAACTCTTAATCCTCCCTTAATTATGTCCCATTTTGTCTTCTTTATTCTAATTTTGTTTCACTCCACCCTCTTTTGCTAATAAGAAAGGGGGAGAATAAAATGATAAATTGTAATGATTAATGGAGTAGGATTCACTAGATTAAGGGGGAGCATGAATCTAGTCTATGGGTGCATACACAAAGGGGGAGCATTTTTGTAGGGGGAGCACTTTTAAATGATCTATAATTCTTATCATTATCTTATAACTGCTTAGTGTCATATATCTTTATAAAAACACAAATTCTTTATCTATGAATCTGATTTATCTCTATTGGATTTGTTATTATCAAAAGGGGGAGATTGTTGGAACATGGTTTTTCGCATTCCTTTGATTTGAGAATAACAAATCCTACTTGTATTTGATCTTGTTTGCCATTGTGTTTTTAGCATGCAGGTTTGGACAGATATGACACCAGGTTGTTGCAACAATGATTTGGCACTAACCACAAGAAGAAGGATTGAAAGTTGTCTAACGCCAGGCGTTAGGTCTTAACGCTGGGCGCTAGCATTCGACGAAATGGCGTTCGACAAAATGAGATGCCATTCGACGAAATTGCATTTGATGAAATGAAATACCGTTCGACGAAATGAGAGGCCGTTCGACGAAATTGCATTCGACGAAATGAGAGGCCGTTCGACGAAATGGTGTTCGACGAAATAAGATGTCGTTCAACGAAATGAGCTGCAGTTTGACGAAATGGCGTGCTAGCTGATTAGAAGGAGAAAGAAACTCAATTCCAGGCGTTAGGTCTTAACGCTGGGCGCTATCCGTTCGACGAATTTGGCAAGGAGAAAACAACCGTGATTGCAGGAGGAACCTTAGGAATGATTTGCCAAATGCCCGCGTTAGCCTTAACGCCGGCATTAGTATTGCCTAAAATAAAATAATACCTAAAGTGTAGAATCTCCTTCCTCTTCTGAAGATCCGAGCCATCAATATGTTGCTATACATGGTCAACGCCCGACGTTAGCACTTAACGCCGACGTTAGCTCAAAGTCTATAAATTGGTTGATTTTGGTGTCTCCAACTACTGATTGCCAAGAACCCTATTCCAGCACTTCAGAAACTTTGTGAGGGCCATATTTCTAAACCAATGCATCTCCCACTCATATTTCAAAAGGAGGAATCAAAGGAGGCTTGGATCAACACGCTAACACAACGCGAAGAATGCATGCTTGGACTTCAACGATCTTCAACGATTCTTCGGCGTCTCCTTCAGATTAACTCATAGGGAGTTTAATATTTATCTTTTGTATTTGTCTTTTATTTTTATCTTTGTAATCGGTTCGTGAATTCGCCTCGTGTTGGCGACTAGGTCTAGATAGGACATAGGGAGGAATTCTCCTCTTGTTGGAGACTGGGTCTAGGGAGTAGATCTAGGGGGTGCTCGAGGCCTTTCTGGTGATAGATTGGCTAGAGCGGCTTGAGGCCGTATCTGGGGAGAGATCAGCTAAAGCCAACCGGTTCGTGGGGATACGAGTCAGTATAGAAAACAAAAAGAGTTTTCATATTATTCGCTTCGATTTCTAGTGTCATAGAAATCATATTTTGTAATCAATTTTATAAATGATAATCATGTCTTTTCTTGTTTAATAAAATTAATTTCATTTCTAATTTCATTGTCTCTTTACTTTTGATTTAACTTACTTCGACCAAAATATCAAAGTTTCCTATAAAAGTTTAAAGTTTTTAAAACCCTTATTCACCCCCCTCTAAGGGCGCCTCAAGATCCAACAGGGCTCTCATAGACGGTGGGTCATGTTGATCTCTGGAGAGGCTGGCAAGGTAACAAGTGTTGGTGCTGGATTGCCCCAGATCGATTCCGCTGCCGGGCTCTCATAGACGGCAGGTCAGGTTGATCTCTGGAGAGGCTGGCAAGGTAACAAGTATTGGTGCTGGATTGCCCCAGATCGATTCCGCTGCCGGGCTCTCATAGATGGTGGGTCAGGTTGATCTCTGGAGAGGCTGGCAAGGTAACAAGTATTGGTGTTGTATTGCCCCAGATCGATTCCGCTGTCGGGTTCTCGTAGACGGTGGGCCAGCTTGATCTCTGTAGAGGCTGGCAAGGTAACAAGTATTGGTGTTGGATTGCCCCAGATCGATTCCGCTCTCGGGCTCTGTTGAAAAACTTGAGGTCCGGAGGTGAAGTAAAAATGCGGAACACACTTCACAAATCCTTTCACAAGTGTAGCACAACAATGACAATGGGAAGAACGAATACTACTATAGTATTGACTATCTCTCTACAAAGCGAGGTATACATGGCGAGACATGATTCATAAGAATCACGGAGGAGAGAAGCACACAATACAAAGGTAAAAAAGCTGCAGCGACCTGACACCCTGAGACCGCCAGACCGCGCGAACAGACAAGCCAGACGGAAGCCGCTGAGACCGCGCGAACAGAGTACAAGCCGCACCTGCCAGACCACAACCACAGACCGCCAACTTGCTGCTTTATTCCACTGCTGAAAACAAACAGTTCACACTTCTTGATCGCCCAGACCGCATGGTCTTCATCAAAGAAGAACCCGTGAACTCTGAACAAAGAACTGCTGCCTGCGACAGACCACAACTCAAGACCGCCTGATCAACTAAGTCCGCTGCACTAGACCGCGAACACCTAAACACAGTCTGCCCGGAACTTGCGAAGGAGACAAGCTGACCGCGAGATGCAAGCCGCTAACTTGCGAACACAGAAACCGGTCAGACAAAGATCTCAGACTGCACGACCTCAAAGTGAGACCGACACAATCAAGCCAACTTTGGGTTCTTACAGTTCTCGTTATTAATGACGGGCCCTGCACCCCTATTTATAGGCGAGTAGATGGATGTCGTCACCGCACAAACTGGGATACAATAACTTCCCATCAGATCGCGAGCGGTCTCGCAAAGCAGACCGCCCGAGCTCAGCATAGCTCACAGCTCCCTTATAAACCTTGCGGTTACAACCAAACTGCCCAGTCACTGCGGTCTCAATAAGCAGGCCGCCCGGTCTTCTTCCAAAGAAGACAGACCAAGAACATCTGGCCGACTTAGGACAAGTCGCCAGACCAACCCGCGCAAGTCGCCCAGACAGATAACGGTCTCCCAGATCAGACCGCCTCAACAAAACCGCTGAGATAGAACCGACCAGAGAACCAGCGCAGACCGCGCGGTCTCTGCGGTCTCCAACCTGCAGACCGCCCAACACAGATCCACTTCCACTTCCAAAATTTAACACTCCCCCTTAAAGTGGGAAGTGGAAGTCAGCCCAAGCAAACTCCGTAAATTACAGAAAAGTCCCTTCGCCAGCGGCTTAGTAAATATGTCAGCAACGTTCTCCTTGCTCTGCACAGGCTCCACAATCAGAGATCCCTCCAACCTCTTCTCACGAATGAAATGGTGATGAATCTCTATGTGCTTCGTACGCGCGTGACAAATTGGATTGTTCACCAGTTTGAGAGCACTCTCGTTGTCACCAGGTAGCAGAGTAGGACCTCCCACCTCCCTATGAATGTCCTCCACAAGCCTCCTAAGCCAGATGGCTTCCTGAGCCGCCAAAGGCGAAGCTTTGTACTCTGCTTCCGTGGTAGAGACAGACACAGAATCGTGCTTCTTGCTGCACCATGATATAGCTGTAGAGCCCGTCATAAAGACGTATCCAGACGTCGATCTCTGATCATCCGAATCTCCTCCATAATCAGCATCCATGTACCCGTGCAAGCAAAAGCCCGAATCTCTCCCGTAAAATAGACCCCAATCTGAGGTGGATTTGACATACTTCAATATACTCCTAGTCGCTTAAAGATGAGGCTTCCGAGGTTCTGCCATAAACCGACACACCCTGCCAACTGCATAAGCAATATCTGGCCTCGTGATCGACAAGTATATGAAGCTTCCGACTAAAGCCCGGAACACCAAAGGATCGGTAAGAACCTTCCCTTCATCTCGTCGAAGATGAACTCCAACCTCCAGTGGAGTAGAGCTGCTCTTTCCCCCTTCCATGCCGAACCTCTTCACGATTCGAACCACATAGCCCTTTTGGGAAATGAGCATCCCGCACTCTTTCCTCTCCACTTCGAGCCCAAGGAAATGGTGGAGCTCACCCAAATACTTCAACTCGAATCTGATAGCTAGCTCAGCACGAAGCCTAGCTACCTCCACTTCAGAGTTCCCCGTGATGATCATATCGTCAATGTACAACAACACCAAGACCTGAAGCTCCCCCGTTTTCTTTATGAATAAGCTTGAATCTGAATCAGAAGCAAAATATCCGCAGAACTAGAGGTATTCTGCGATCTTCCCGTACCACGCCCGAGGCGCTTGCTTCAAACCGTAAAGAGCCTTCTTAAGATTACAAACATATCTTGGGTGCTCTTTGGATACATAACCAGGTGGCTGATCCATGAAGATATCCTTGTCAATCTCGCCATATAAGAAAGCATTCTTCACATCGAGTTGCCAAATCTTCCACCCTTGGCAAGCTGCCAATGCGATCACCACCCGGACCGAAGTCATCTTGGCAACGGGGCTAAACATTTCTTCATAATCCTCCCCATTCTTCTGAGAGAAACCTCGAGCTACAAGGCGAGCCTTGTACCACTCAATACTTCCATCAGCCTTCTTCTTCAGTTTGAAAACCCACTTGCAAGTCACCGGAGTAACACCCTCAACCTTAGGCACCAAGTCCCAAGTCTCATTCTTTCTGAGGGCAGCCATCTCTTCATCCATGGCTCCTTCCCACTCTTTGATTCCAACGACATTTTCATAACAAGATGGCTCTCTCTCATCTAGGGGACCTGCGAAGAAACATGAGACAAAGCTCACCAAGTTCCCGCCCGTATACCGATCAGGTGGAATAATGGTCCTCTTGGACCTCCTCAGAGCTTGAATCTGAACCACCTCTTCCACTGCAGCTTCTGGACTAGCTCTCCTTTCAGGTAAACAGGAGCATCGCTCCCCCTGCTTCTAGAACCTGAAGCACCTGACCAAGAGCTAGAAATACCAGGAGTAACTAGAGAAATAGGTAACTCCACCATAACTTCCCGTGCAGCTTCCACTGGTCCACCATCTTCCATGCTTCCTTGTAACTCAACAGAAGAGCTACCTTGGTATGACGTCAGCTCATCAAATACCACATCCCTAGAGACCACATATCTCCGTGTCTCGGGATCCATGCATCTCCACCCTTTCTTCTGAACATCATAACCGACCCAGAGCTAGAAATACCAGGAGCATGAGATCCTGTTGTGATCAGGATCCCATGCGAGCACCGGCTCGCCGACCGCGTCTGGAAGCTTCGCGTCGAGGCCATAGTTCTTGTGGCTCGCCTACTTGGGATTGCCTGCGGAGTCCCCGGGCTCTCCACTCTCCAATGCGGCCACTTGGTTCACGAGAGAGGGGGGTGGGGGCTCTGGCTCGGACAGGTCCACCACTTCTTTCCCCTTGGTGGTAGCGGGGTCTTCTTGTTCTTCTTCTTGGCCGGAGGTGGTACAGTAGATTGGCTCGCAGTCGGCGACCGCTTCTTCCCAGAGGATGAGCCGGGAGGATCTCGGCACGCCTCGGCGTCCGCTAGGGGGAGCGAGCTAGAGGAGAGGGTCGCGCCCCTCGCGTGCGGGGGGGGGGGGGGGGGGGGGGGGGGTGGTGAAGCAGTAGATCCCGCTCTCCTTCATAAGTGAAAGAAGTATTAGCGATCAGAATAAGAGGAAGTTGGGAGTCGGCGAGAGCGGGCCAAACCTTCTCCTTGGAGGACCAGTAGGAGAGAGTCTACCCTCCGACGGAGGTAGACTACCTCGAAGTATTTTCCTTCTAGATATTGGTAGAGCCTCGCTTCGTCGCCACCTAGTGAGCCAGGGGGTTGGTAGGTCGACTCATCTCGCTGGATGGGGGAGAAGGGCATGTTGTCGAACGGTCCTTTGACAAGGACGTACTTCTAGAGCAAGTAGTGTGTTATGTTCACTGTCTCGCAAACAGTGACGTGCTGGCTCGCGAAATGGGTCGTCCCATCCTTGTAGGCGCGGAAGGAGAAGGCCTTCCAGAAGACGAGTAGGCTAAACTCAATCTTCTCTTCCCGCAGGTAACTAGCGAACGCGACCACCACATCGATCGCATTGGGGGTCATCTGGCTCGGCAAGACGTCGTAGTACTTGAACACCTGAAATTTACTCCAAAGGGTCACCGCATCCCTAGCGAAGCGAGTAAGAAATGCGATGGGAGAATAGCTTACATGGAGCACTTCTGGCCAGAAGGGGAGTCGCAACCCATTCTCGAAGTGAGTGATGGGGATGGCGAGCTTGTCAGGAGAGAGCTCGTTGATTGTGTCTTTGTCGGTGGGACGATGAGCTACAAACCCCGCAGGGATGTAGCGGTCTACCGTAGCGAGGAACTCTTCATTTGTAAGTGAAACACAGAAGAAATGGCTATCTCGGAAGGCTCTGGCACACCTGGCCCGCCCATCGGTCTCACCCACAACCACCATGGTTATCAACAGCGAGTCGGAGCAAATGCGAGCGCGATCTATGACCTGTGAGAGAGCTGGGAAGCAAAGGAAGAGCATTAAATGCGGTGGTTAGAAGGTAAAAGACGGAGACTATTTATAGAAATGGAAGTGGCGGGAAGGATTCGAAGCACCGGTGCATGCGGATAGCGGATCTGCGCGGTATTTTTCCACCTCCGGGAGCCTTTTCCGCTCCTGGCGAGTTGGCGCCCCACAAAAATCCCTCCAGCTAGTCACGAGCAAGCCAGACCTGTGCAAAGAAATAGAGCGAGTCGCGAGAGCAAGGCGGCCAAAATATAATAATTAAGAGAAAAGTCTGCAAGGGTCGAACAAGGTTGATATAGCGATAGATATAACAAAACAGAAAAGGCTGGCTCGCAAGCGAATCAAGAGTAATCATGTTATAGATCGCTAAATTGTTAACCCCCCCCCCCCCCCCCCCCCCCATAAAGGGGAGGGGAAGGGAAAGAAAATAGCAAATTACAAAAAGGAGGCCTTTTAGTAGCGAATCCACTTCCAGCATCCGCGGCCCCGCACACCCGAGCGTGGGGGGACTCGCGGGTAGTGGTACTCGCGAACCGATTGGGCCTCGCGATTTATCAGCCGCGCATAATCCTTAATCTGCACGATGTGCACCCCGGGTCAGGTGACCTCGCTGCGGTCGACTGGCCACACCTCGGCAAGGATGCGCACGTTCGCATCCTCCATCGCATCAAATTTAAATTCGTATGCGACCCGATCCAGCCGATTCAGTTTGCATAACTCCCGCAACATTGATGTATGTTTCTGAAATATCTCAATGACCCGCCTCTTCATTTGCTCTGGATTGTCGGGGTCCCCCAGAAAATCTGCGACCTTACCCAGCGAGGGGGGTGGCGACATTTCCACCTCTCTGTGCTTTGACTTAGTGGGTGGGGTCGGAGGATCACCTGCGAGGTAGAGATCAGCGAGGGGGATGAGAAAAAGGCACTCGGCAGGGATGGTCAAACCTGGTGGGGGAATAAGGGTACTGGGCCGCTGGCGAGAAGTGTCCGGCTGGCCCATAAAAGCTTCGACGTAGGCGGGGGTATCAGCCTTCCCCAGACCGGGCAAAATGTGGCTTCGGCAGCGAGTCCGGGCTCGGCAAGTAGCGTCCCTCCGGGGCTCCTTTTCCCAAGAAGGCCAAACCCCATGGTGATAATGGTCTGGTTCGGCGGGACCGGTGAGCCCACCGGAGTGATGATTCGCTCTCCTTGGTTCGTGAGAGGAGACACAACACAAAGAATAAAATGGGTTCAGCGGGTGAAGAAATACAATGGAGGGCGAGGAGAATTACTCACCTTGCCGCTAAGACGGGGCCCGCATATCAGAGGTCTCCACGACCAGGGATGCAGGGTCGATCCTCCTAGGGGTGGAGGTGCGAGTCACCGTTGTTGTTTGCCCCGGGATAGGTACCCCTGGGGGTGGATTCTGTGAGCAATAAAGTAGCATCAGTAAGAGAGAGTATATGGTTTAGCGAATCCTCAGCAATAGTACCTGCGAGGCAAGCCCATCACGAGTGAATGGGGATTGAGGAGAGGACCCATCCTCGCCAGGCGGGCGCCAGACGGTCTTTGCCATTTTGGTGAGGGGTGGAGGCGGAGTATGCTGCGGCGAGGCCCAGGAAGCGAGCGCAGTTTCTTTGACCTTCTGGGACGCCTGCGAAGCCTTAAGGTGAGCCAACATCTCTTCCTTGTTGGCATCGCGCCAGGTCCAAAGGCGAGCAACAAAAGAAAGAGGGGGGAAGAAAAGTTTATGCCCCGGCCAGGGGGAAGGGAATTTATAGCCGTGGGCGTGGGTCCCTCCAAAGGATTCTCGCCACGTCATTGAGGGGCCGACAAATACCAAGGGTTGGACAATTCTTCGCAAGCCTAAGGTAGCCTCGCGAAGAGCGGGGATTGTGTACAACCCCGGTTTTCTCCAAGAGGAGAGAAGAGGCCAAGTAAACCGGGGTCAAGAGGAGTAGACGAGGCAAGCCGGGCGAGCTGTGGCCTCGCGGCCGCTCGCAGGAGGATGGGTGAGCTGGCATAGTTAGATCGAAGTGGGATGCCCGCAGGGAGGCAGGCGAGCCGACCTCGCAGGGCCGCTCGCGGGCGAGCGAGCGAGCTAAGCGAGAGAGGCCTTGGTAGGTGGCTCACCGAGGAAGGGTTTAGGATCGTTTTTCCTAAAAATCCATGGTGGTCTGCAGTTAGCCCCTCCAAACAGCGGAGTTTGGCTGTTGGCAAACCATTTTGGGCTGCGTATAGTAAGAGTGTAAGGCGGGATTCTGCTATTGGCAGACCAGACTTAAAAATCTATAAATAGGCCTTGAAGGGCACCTTTGGATAGGATTCCAATCAGAGCATTCTGAACTTCCTTCTCCCTAAGTTTCCTTGGCTCATCTCTCTAGCTCTCCAAGTTGCCCAGTCTCAGCTTTGGCCTAGGAGGGGAAGCACTCAAAGATCTTTCGGGTTTGTGGTGGGACCTCCTCGCTGTGACTAAGGTCTAAGTCTAGTTCTGAATCTCCAGTCCGCTCCTTCCGAGGGATCAGTAAGGGCTAGCTGCCCCTCAACTTGTTGAGGGCCCAAGCTTCACAAGAGACCAAGAAATCGGTTTCAACAATTCCAAATCAGAAGTAGGATAGCGTGGAGAAGCTCGTGGAGCTTTATGTTCATAATATTATGCGGTTGTACGGAATTCCAAAGAGCATTATTAGTTATCGTGATGGACAGTTCACATCCAAGGACTGGAGGTTAGTGCAGAGAAGTCTGGGCACAAAGCTCAAGTTTAGTTCCGCATTCCATCCGCAGTCTGATTGTCAAACGAAGAGAATAAATCCTACTTTGGAGGACATGTTGAGGATGTGTGCTCTCAATTTTGGTAAGAGTTGGGAGGACCACCTTTTCATGGTCGAGTTTTCCTACAATAATAGCTTCTAGGAGAGTATCAAGATAGCGCCATACAAGGCATTGTATGGAAGGCAGTGTCGAACACCGATATCTTGGGTAGAGGCGGGAGACACTCAGCTTTTAGGAAAGGAAGTGGTGGCAGATGCTTGTGAGTTGGTGTGAATGATCCAGAAGCGCATGAAGATTACCCAATATCAGTAGGTAAAGTATTTTAACGCGTGTCATAGGAATATGGAGTTTGTAGTGGGCAACATGGTCTACTTGAATATCAAGCCGTTCAAAGGTGTTTCACGAGTTCGGTGACTCAAGAAATTGAGTCCGAGGTATTTGGGTCCGTTCGAGGTTACAGAGCGCATAGGCAAAGAAACCTATCGGTTGGCATTGTCTGCAGAGCTAAGTGGATTACACGATATTTTCCATGTCTCGGTGCTGAGGAAAGCTCTGGTGGAGACAAATGACAAAGTTGGGCCTACGGCCGTACCAGTAGCCGGAGATTTGAGGACGATAGTTTGTCTAATTTGCGTGGAGGATTCAGAAATCTAACGTTTATGGAATAAAGAGGTCAAGCTAGTAAAAGTGTGTTGGAATAATTGCGGGCGAGATGAGTTCTCATGGGAGCACGAGCAAACAATGTGGGATGACTTTCAAGAACTGTTTGAGTCAGGTGCGTGATTTAAGGATGATTTAACATTTTAAATTTCGAGGACAAAATTCTTTTAGGGGGGGTGGAGTTGTAACACCCCAGTTTTCACAATGTCGTGAAAATAGGCGCCCTGTTGCTAACGTCTGGTGGTATATGCTACCGCTGGCGGTAGCAATGTGCGTTGAGAAGGTTCGCCGAGAATGTTCATCGAGAAGGTGCATCGAGTAGATGTTGTGGAGAGCTAGCGTCGCGCACTAACGTTACTGTTGGCGTTAGCTGTATCATCGAGAAGGGTGTTGTATCATCGAGATAGCGTGATGATCACGATGACCTGACACAGAGCAGTTTGCTCTAGTACTACCGCAATGTGGTAGCGCTACCGTCGGGAGGTAGGTTGCGAAACCAGATCCGTAAGTAGCATTTTTTGGGCATTCAATCTCCTTATATCTTGATCCAAGAGCTCAGATCAGTGCGTCTGAAAGACCAAAGTAGGGCAGAGGAACTCTCCCCTCTTATTTCTCAAATCATTTTTGACTTTGGGGACAAGGTGAGAGGGAGTCTTGTAGGAGGAAGAAGAGCAAGATCCGCCATTATTGGAGCTTCGGAGCTCCGTTCGACGATCCGAGACAGGCAGCGTGGAGAGGGCTTGAAGGAGGCACATTTTCATCCATGCTATTTGAGGTTTACAATGCGAGGAAGAGACTTCAAAGGGTAATGACATCTCTCCTCCCGGTTTTAGGATGCGTGCATGGCATGTGAAATTTTCCGAAGATCTAGAAGTGAGCAGGAATCGTACAACTTAAAGTTATAGCCAACAACCAGAAGCACATGAAGCAAAGCAAGCTTTATTGATAACAGCAAAAATCTTCATTACAGAGCGAGGTATGCATGGCGAGACATGATTTCGCCGGTACACAAAACCAAAAGGAAAAATACAAGCTGAAGAAAGATAATTGTCAGTCTGAACACTGAGACCGCCTGACCACGCGACCTAGGTGTTCGCGCGACTAGAAAAGGAGACCGCCCTAAGAGCCAGTCGGCGACTTGAACAACACCAACCGAAAACTCTGCGACCTTCTGAACTCCACTGATCCTCCCGAACTCCAGCAACCCACACTGCAAGTCGCAAGACCGCCCGGACACTTTAGAAGAAGAGGTGATCGCTGCTGTCCGCACAATCCGCAGAAGCTGCACAAAGGAAATTCAATCAGCAAACCGTGCGGTCACAAAAAAGAGACCGCAAGTTCTAGGCACGAGCTCAGCTTACACTTGGTACGATATATTGCTGCTACAGTGACTCCTATTTATAGGCGTGGGATCAGATCCAGTCACCACCCTATGAGATAGAGTCACCGCCCTGACCGCGTGACCAAGACCGGTCAACCCGCGCGGTCAGCAGAAGATCGCTCTGCGCTTAGTGAGCTCGCCCACTTCAATCCGACCAGGAGATAGCCACTCCTACAAGAAGCCGCGTGATCATGACAACCCGCACGGTCATGACTCTCACCACCAGTGTTTGCATACATCAGCAAATAGCCAAGGGACTAGCTTATGCGAACACAAAGAAGAGACTGCGCGACTAAGAAAGCCTTAGTCGGCGCGCACCATCAAGAAACCGGACAGTCACCAGACCGGACTGTCCGATACTAGAACAACAACCCTGTGCGGTCAACAGCTTAACTCGCACAGTATAGAGAATAGCTCGCCATGCGGTCACACGAACCAGACCGCGCGACCTCACCTCAACAGGCTTGGAAAGAAAGAACGGCGCTCAGGTCGAATAGACTAACGGCTAGACCGAATAGGTCAGACCGCAGAGGAGACCGCGAGATCGCGCGGTTAGACCAGACCGCGCGAACACCTACCACACCGCCAACTTCACACTTCAACATTTTCAACACTCCCCCTTGAAGTGGGAAGTTGAAAACAGCCCAAGTAAACTCCTCAGCCGAGTGAACGACACCTTTGTCAGCGCCTTTGTTAATATGTCAGCAACGTTGTCCAGACTCCGAACATGCTCGACCGAAAGAGACCCCTCCAGCACCTTCTCACGAATGAAATGATGCTCGATCTCGATATGTTTGGTCCTCGCGTGACACACTGGATTAGTAACCAGTTTGAGTGCACTTTCATTGTCGCCGCGGAGCAGAGTCGGACCCCGAATCTCCTTATGGACGTCTCCCACCAACCTCCTAAGCCAGATGGCTTCTTGAGCTGTCAAGGACGAAGCCTTGTATTCCGCTTCCGTGGTAGAGACAGACACGGAATCCTGCTTCTTGCTGCACCATGATATAGCCATAGGGCCCGCCATGAAGACGAATCCAGACGTCGACTTCCGATCATCCAAATCTCCCCCGTAATCAGCATCCATGTACCCATGCACCTCGAAGCCCGCATCCCTCCTGTATAGGAGACCCATATCCGAAGTCACCTTGACATACTTCAAAATATTCTTGGCCGCTAGTAGATGAGGCACCCGTGGTTCTGCCATATAATGACTTACCCTACCAACTGCATATGCAATATCCGGCCTAGTCATCGTCAGATAAATCAAGCTCCCAACCAGAGCTCGAAACACAATCGGATCTTCCAGAATCCTCCCCTCATCCTTCCGAAGTTTCATGGCCTTCTCTAGAGGTGTAGAGATGCATTTCCCTTCCTTCATGCCGAATCGCTCCACGATTCGCTCCGCATATCCAGCCTGGGACACCAACACTCCACTTTCCTTCCTCTGCACTTCGAGTCCAAGAAAATGGTGGAGTTCACCCAAGTCCTTCATCTCAAACTTGATAGACAGCTCAGCTCGAAGCTTTGCTACCTCCTCCGTCGAATTCCCCGTCACGATCATATTGTCGACGTAAAGCAGCACGATGACTTGAAGCTCCCTGTTCTTCCTTACAAACAAGCTTGAGTCAGAGTCTGAAGCACCGAATCCACAGAATAGGAGATATTCTGCAATATTCCCGTACCACGCCCTCGACGCTTGCTTCAACCCATATAGGGCCTTCTTCAGCTTACAGACATAGTCTGGAAAATCTTAAGATACGAAACCTGGCGGCTAGATCATGAAGATATCCTTGTCAATCTCGCCGTACAAGAAAGCATTCTTTACGTCGAGTTGCCAAATCTCCCACCCATAAAATGCCGCCAAGGCAATAACAAACCGTACTGAAGTCATCTTCACCACCGGACTAAATGTCTCTTCATAATCTTCACCATATTGCTGCGAGAATCCACGAGCCACAAGGCGAGCCTTGTATTGCTCGATACTGCCATCTTCCTTCTTCTTGAGCTTATAAACCCACTTGCATGTCACAGGGGTAATGCCCTTGGGCCTGGGCACCAGAGACCAAGTCTAATTCTTTTTGAGGGCAGTCATCTCCTCCTCCATAGCTATGTCCCATTGCTTTACGCCTCTGGCCTTCTCAAAGCTCGGCGGCTCCCGCTTATCCAAGGGGCCAGCAAAGAAACATGAGACAAAGCTCATCATGTTTCCTCCTGTATAGCGATCAGGAGCAATGATCGTTCGCTTTGATCTCCTCAACACCTTCTCCTGACTCGCATTATCCTAAGCT
Organism: Dactylorhiza incarnata; assembly: GCA_033032865.1. Lineage (NCBI taxonomy): Eukaryota > Viridiplantae > Streptophyta > Magnoliopsida > Asparagales > Orchidaceae > Dactylorhiza > Dactylorhiza incarnata. The sequence continues at coordinate 3,264,675 of JAWHQI010000084.1, read as the reverse complement.
AATTCTTCCCTAGCTCCCCTTCCAGACGTACTAGGAGCATCGCTCCCCCTGCTTCCTGATCCAGAAGCCTCCGTCTCAGAACTAGAAATGGATGGACCACCTGGTGACAAAGGCAGCTCCACCTGAAGATTTTCCACAGCTTTCTCCGGCTCCTCCACCCTGCTTTCTGGTAACTCAACATCAGAAATTCCCTTGTAAGACGTCACCTCATCAAACACGATGTCACGATATACAACAAATCTCCACATCTCCGGGTCCATGCACTTCCAGCCCTTCTTCCGATCATCATATCCCACGAAGACTAGCTTCCTAGCTTTAGCATCCAGCTTCGTCCAAAGCGCATCTGGAACGTGCACATAGCAGGTGGAACCAAACACCCGAAGGTGTGCCACGCTTGGATTTTCCTTGAACATCATCTCATGCGGAGTCAACATGTTGATGGGACTGAGAGGCATCCTGTTGATGACGTAGGCGGCACAAGACATTCCCTCCGCCCAGAAGGACCTTGGGATACTCTTGGCATGCATCCAACACTTGCAGGTCTCTGTCAGATGACGGATCTTTTGCTCTGTAACTCTGTTTTGTTATGGAGTATGCGCACAAGTGAGTTCCCTTCGGATGCCCTCCTTCCAGCAAAAACTAGAGAACTCACCAGAGGTGAACTCCCCCCCGTTATCAGTCCTCTACTTCTTTATCCGTAGGCCTAGCCGACCCTCCACTAACTCCTTGAACTCCACAAACTTGGCAAACGCCTCCGCCTTCTCCTTCAGGAAATAAACCCAGACATATCTGGTTTAATCATCGATCTACACCAGCATATACCTGCTGCCTCCGAGGCTTGGGGTAGCAGTCGGTCCCATCAAGTCACTGTGGATACAATCCAACGGCACACTACTCCTTGTCTGCGACTTATCAAACGGTAGTCGATGAGACTTGCCGAACTGACATCCTGCGCAAACATGACCATCACCATAGGAAGATAGACTAGGGAGGCCCTTGACTAGACCTTTTATCGCCATAGCCTTCAGCTTATCCATCCCTACATGCCCCAACCTCTCGTGCCATATCACGACACTATCATTTGTCCTCATCTTGTCAACATAAGAAGTTTTCGATAAAACGAACAAGTCTTTTGCCCTTCTCCCGACATGAATGATATCGGCCTTTACTGCCTCAACGTTTCGTAGAAAGCTCACTTCTGTTGGACCGAACAGAATGTGATACCCAGCATCAACGGAGTTGGTCACGGAGAAGAGGTTTTTCCTCATTCCGGGCACATGATAGACACTCTTCAATGCTAGTGGCCCCCTATCACTGCCCAAGGAAACAACTCCCACCTTCTCGACAGTATGCACAGTATCATCAGCAGTTATGATGGCATCATTACCTGAGTAAGGCTGCGTTGAAGAAAGCTTCGACTCGTCCCCGGTGAGGTGATGACTACACCCCGAGTCCATGATCCAGTACTCCTGATAGTTAATAGGAGCCGCAACTCCCACAGAAGCCGAGAAGGCTCCTCCTCATCCTACATCATTTTGCCTGGCCTCATCTTCCTCCTTCCCTGCAGCAGCATGACCTGGCAGAAGATTCACCCGACAATCCTTCCTGATGTGACCAAGCTTTCCGCATCAAAAGCATTTGGGTCCTTCTCCCTTCTTCTTCCCTTCAGCCTTGGGAGCATATCCCCTCTCCTGCTGTCCCAAAGTTGAAGGCCCATTGCCTCTGGAGGTCTTCTTCTTATCCCATTTTTTCTTCTTCCCTGTGAAGAGAACCTTGCCTTCTCCCCCAGACACTAACACCCCCGCCATCTGCCTTGCCAGGCTCTCCTGCGATGCAAGCAGATTCTCCAGCTCCAGTAGAGACCACTGATTTTCCAACCCTGCACCGACGTCACAAAGTTCACATACTTCTTCCACAAGCCGCAGATGATGTGCCTCTTCAGCTTCGCCTCAGAAATTGGCTCATCAGGATCCAGTGCTGAAATCTCGGTGCACAAGTTCTTCATCTTCAGGAAGAACGTAGAGATAGACAGATCTCCCTGAGCCGACCTAGCCAGCTCATTTTCCAGAAAATGTAGCCTCGCTACATTCTTCTTGTTAAACAGCCCGTCTAGGGCTCTCCAGATCTCGGCAGCTGATCCACACCCTAAGATGTGATCGAATAGGTTAGGTGATATTGCCCTTTTTAGAGTGAACTCTGCTTTCGCATTAATCCTCCTCCAATTCCTCACCTCATGACCATTATCCCCAACTGGGACAACTTCCTCCGTGCTATCTCCTCCAACAACCTCCCAGAGGTCCACGCCCAGAAGATAACTCTGCATGCACGACTTCCACTTCTTAAAGTTAGTCGACATGAGCATCTCAATTCCAATACCTCTTGCAAAACCTGCTTCCATGGCTCTAACACTAGTTCCTTCTTCACAAAGGTGATGGCAACTTTAAGTTGTTCACTGCTCTATCCACTCCAACCTAGCTCTGATACCAAGTGAAATTTTCTGAAGATCTAGAAGTGAGTAGGAATCGTACAACTTAAAGTTATAGCCAACAACCAGAAGCACATGAAGCAAAGCAATATTTATTGATAACAACAGAAATCTTCATTACAGAGCGATGTATATATGGCGAGACATGATTTCGCCAGTACACAAAACCAAAAGGAAAAATACAAGCTGAAGAAAGATAACTGTCGGTCTGAACACTGAGACCGCCTGACCGCGCGACCTGGGTGTTCGCGCGACTAGAATGGGAGACCGCCCGAACAGCCAGCCGACGACTTGAACAACACCAACCGAAAACTCCGCGACCTTCTGAACTCCACTGAACCTCTCGAACTCCAGCAACCCACACTGCAAGCCATAAGACCGCCCGGACACTTTAGTAGAAGAGGTGACCGCTGCTGTCCGCACAATTCGCAGAAGCTGCACAAAGGAAATTCAATCAACAAACCGCGCAGTCATAAAAAAGAGACCGCAAGTTCTAGGCACGAGCTCAGCTTACACTTGGTGCGATAGATTGCTGCTGCAGTGACTCCTATTTATAGGCGTGGGATCAGATCCAGTCACCACCCTATGAGATAGAGTCACCGACCTGACCGCGTGACCAAGACCGGTCAACCCGCGCGGTCAGCAGAAGATCGCTCTGCGCTTAGTGAGCTCGCCGACATCAATCCGACCAGGAGATAGCCACTCCTCCAAGAAGCCGCGCGATCATGACAACCCGCACGGTCATGACGCTCACTACCAGTGTTCGCATACATCAGCAGTTCGCCAAGGGACTAGCTTATGTGAACACAAAGAAGAGACCGCGCGACTAAGAAAGCCTTAGTCGGCGTGCACCATCAAAAACCTGGACAGTCACCAGACCGGACTACCCGATACCAGAACAATAATCCTGAGCGGTCAACGGCTTAACCCACACAATATAGAGAATAGCTCTCCACGCGGTCACACGAGCCAGACCGCGCGGCCTCACCTCAGCAGCCTTGGACAGAAAGAACGGCGATCAGGCTAAATAGACTAATGGCTAGACCGAATAGGTCAGACCGCAGAGGAGACCGCGAGATCACGTGGTTAGACCAGACCGCGCGAACACCTCCCAGACTACCAACTTCACACTTCAACATTTTCAACATGGCATCTCTTATTTTGCCTTCCTTATTTTCTGCATTTTTGGCACCGGATCTCTCAAATGAGAGAGATTCGGGTCACCTTGGTTCAAGAGGAACCATCGGGTGATGTTGCTTAACATGTATTTTTAGGATTTTGCAATAAATCTGATTGCCGCAAAAATGTCATTGTTATGCCCTTATATTTTCGTGTGAAAACGAACGTTGGCTTGGGGAGGGAAAATACGTGCATTTTTAATGGCTTGTGATGTTTGTTTTTGTTTAAAGGCGTGGTTTTGTCTTTATGGTGGCTAGCCCGTGAATGTTGATATTCATGTGTGGAGAGTGTCCTGCCAAGACAAGTCCCCTTCTATGATAACCGACGAGAATGACTGTGTTATTGGACAAGCCCGATGGCATTGTAGGACATGTATGGGTGGGGTCTATGCAAGAGTTATTAGCATTGGTTGTGCTTGGTTTGGTGATTTTGGCGAGAATGGGTGAGCTGATTGACAAGACTGATGGCATTGTGGGCCATGTGCTGGTGGGGTCTCAGCTGAAGTTCTCATCCTTGGGCTTGCATACCTTTGGGGGAAATGATGAGTACCCCTATGTTTGTTGTGAAGTGATGATGTGTGATTATATGTTAATTAGATTCATACGCGCCATAGGGTGTCTTGGGTGAAACCCATGTTTGCATACATGCTGCATTGGTGGCACCCTTATTTTATTTGCTTAACATAGAAATGTGGATGATGCTTGTGTCACTCATACCTGTTGTTTTTCTGTTACTTCTCTTTAATTACATTTGCATACGAAGTGCAGAATTGCAGGGTGATGTAGTTCCCCGGGGTTCGCTAGGACGGTCAGGAGGAGGGGTGTTGTTACATTGTTTATTGTCAGCCATAGTTGAACCTCGTTATACCGCTTTTTAATAATGGATGCAGGGCAAGGATCGCAAGCTGCAGCCAGCACGCCGGCCAAAAAGGCCTAAGCCTCATGAAGTGTACCTCCTCCTATTTTCCTATTTGTTTATGTTTCTGTTATGTTGTTCCGGCTTGCATAGGAATGCTTTTACTATTTGGATGTTAGGTGTTGTATGGATGATGATTTGAACATTGGTATTGTATGGCCTTAAGGTCAGGGTACTCCTTTGTAGTTGTGGACAACTTCCATGTTTTTGTTAGTGTTTCCGCTGTGTTTGTTCTGAGTTTTGAGTTGGGTAGATTCTATATCATATTTTAATACTAAATCTGTGGCGATTATATGTTGTGTGGTCCTGGCCGGACCCATATTATATGTTCATTACAGGGGATGTGTTATAATTTGGTATCAGAGTTAGGTTTGCATTCTTGTTGAGATTTAGTGTAATCGAATCGCGTAAAGAGGTTGTCCACATAGGAGTATTTTGCAGGGCCATAAGTGTCCATGTGTTCGAGTGTTGTGAGTGGAGCTTGAATTGTGTGTTGCTTGCTTATGCTAGGATGGAGGCGATAATGCGGGGGACGTCGAGGTGGCAAGAGGGACTTCGACAAGCAGTGTCACTGCTCCGGGCCTCATGAATATTTATGTTTCCCCAGCAGACTTCTGTCGCATGTTAGCATAAGTGAAGGTAGCGGCCCAGGCTACATCGGTGCCACAGGTTACGACACATGACGCGCAGGTTACGACTCTTGCCAGGACATATGATTTTGGATGCCCATATAAGAAGAAGGAAGGATCTAAAAAGGAAGAGAAGAGATCCTTCAAAGGTAAGAAGAAAGAAGAAAAGAGTTTCATCGCAAAGAAGTCGAAGACTTTTAGCGAAAGCAACTCAGACGAGTCAAGTTTAGATGAAGAAGCCTATTTTAAGCTTTTGGCTCATTCAGATGAGGATAACTGTGACACCCTTTATGATGGGAAAGTACATTCTAGCAGTCCTCTATCTGAATCTGAGACAGGATCCAATGCTGATGAAGGCTACTCTTCTGAGGAAGATTCAGATCTACTGGTACATTATAGAGCACTGTTGAAAGGATTTGACAAATGCCACAAGGTAGTTAAATCACAAGCCAAGGAGATTGAGTTTCTCAAGGCAGTGGAATCTGATATGAGGGAGGAAATTGAGGAATTGACGACCTCAAGTGCTCTACTGAACTAGTACATCAGAAAGAGAAGTTTAATTATGAACTGGAAGAAAAGTTAGTGGTTGAAAGGAAGCTTCTAGAAAGCTTCTCCAAGCTAAAAACTATCCTTTCGCTTATTGATGGATTCTCAGCTGCTGAGAAGGGTAGTGGTGTTGGTCATAAGGTCGAGAAGGGTAAGACTGCTAAGAGAAGAGCCACCAAAGGTAAGGGAAAGGTTCCTCAAATTAAACTTTCCTTCAAGAAGGTAGGTCCAATGTGTTGGTCTTGTGTCCCTTGATACCACCAAATGTTGATTGGGTCATGGTGATGCCCTAATTGGGCCAATTTAACTAATAGGTGTGATTTTGAAAAAAAATGGGAAAAGTTTAACTTTGGTCATTTTGGACCAATTTGATGACCACTTGATGGGGCTTTTGGGTCCATTGGGTCCCCTATGATGTTATAAGACTAGTGGTGAGGTCAATTGCATGTTTTGGGGGTCAATTGGACCTATTGGTGAAGGATTGACCTATGTTGTCCTAAAATTGATTTATGTCAATACGGACCAATTGGTGACACCATTATTGGGCTTTTGGGTCACTTGGGTCTCCCTTAGGGTTAGAGACCTATTGGTAAGCTCAATTTGAGTTGGTGAATCCAATTTGATGTAAATTGGCCTAGGTAGACTTGTGCACTTTTGGGGTGTTTATAACAATTTTCCTATGTTCAGGGTAACCTAGGGTATAGGCTCACATGTCTAAAGTATGGAGATGAGACTGGTGTGTCAGCTCAAGCAGGCTCTATAACAGACACTCCCTCTTGCTGTTGCTGGGCCTCGCGCTGCTCCGTCTCCTAAAATGGTGTACGACGACACATTAGTCAAAAAATTAGTGGATTCACGGCTCCTCCCCAAGATCCCTAAGGCTTGGGGATGAATGTGAGCCTCTACAAAACATCATTAGCCGAAGCATAAAGAGTTATCAGCAGTATATATATATATAAGAGTTAGAAAATCAAAAGAATTATAAGAGTTAGAAAATTCTTCTGATCAAGATCCTCTCTCAGATGCTTAAAATCATTTAATAAGAAGACTCTTAGAACCACATAGTATTTTAATAAGGAGACTCTTAGAACCACTGAGTCTTTTGATCAGAAGACTCTTAAAACCACCGAGTATTTTGATAAGGAGACTCTTAGAAACCGCCCCGAATCCTTTGAAGAGGGATTCCTAAAACTCTTTTCTAATGTGTTTGAATGAAAAAGAGTGGGAGATCAGAATTTAAATTCAGAAGAATTATAAGAGTTATAAAATTCTTCTGATCAAGATCCTCTCTCAGAAGCACTGAGGATCTTTGAGCACTATAGTGGATGATGATTCTTCAGATCGTATGAATCCTTGATGAGCAGAAGGTCAAGAATTGTTCTTCCTCACAGATGTAGTTCAGATGATCTTATTCTTGATTATCTTCTTTCAAAGAAATGATGAATATCAATCTCTGCAAATTGAGAGAAGAAATCTGTAGTCTAGAATTCTATCGGGTAGAATCAGAGAGAGAGGTGGAGAAAAGAGCTAGTCTCCCTTTTAGAATATTGTATCTATATAATCTTCTGTCGTTTCAAATGAATTAGAAGGAGAATTATAGCATTCTTTCTATCTGTGTTGACAGCCCCGTCAATGACCTTTAATATTACTTTTAATTTTATCACCTCTAAGTCTCAAGAGGCTTTCTATCTCTATTTGTATTCTAGCGACCCGTTAAGATTCAAATAACATCCATGTATATAATTTGTATAATCCTCAGAATTGAATTCAAGAAGTATCCAATTCTGAATAGTATTCAACTTTGCGTCAAATCACTTCTGACTTCATATCAACGCAACATTGAATTCCATTAGAAGCTACATCGAGATCTATTTCAAAAAACCTCAGCTTTGAAAAGAACTCTGCTATCGACGTTGCGTCGATTCATTATTGACGTATCCATTGAGATAAAGAACGTAGACTTCAACTTCTGACTTCTGCGTCGAATACAAGTCAATGTTGCGTCGAGTTCAACTTTCATCAGTACTTCAAATCCTTCTCGACGTAATATTTCAATCTGCTCGATGCCATTTGATTTAGAATGAAGCATCGACTGCCATTCTGAGTTACTTTTTAATTCCTTTCGAAGTTGCTTCGACTTCCAATCGAAGTTGCGTTGATTGCTTTTCGACGCAGGTTTAACTCAAATGATTTTTGGTCTCCTTTTGACTGGGCTTTGACACCCTAAGATGAATATGACATCCTAGGACATCTAAAGACCAACTTACCCTCATTATACAATTTGGGTAATAATTCCTAGATAATGAAATCACTTTTACATAATTTGTAAGGTAAATCATGAGTGTGTTTTTCCCAACTCTCATATAGTGAAAACGAGTGCATCGGAACTCATTTCATCCCTATCCGAGGTCATATGGAGAATATGACCATTTTGAGTATCTTAGCGTGTCCCGATGATGCCGATTTAGTATATTGCGCATACAAGCTCAAAATTGACCTCAGTTAGTTACATTAGAATGGTATGGTCAAAATGAGAGCAATGGAATTCGTAATTCTCAATTTCAATGTTGTTTGGTCAACTTGGTCAAATCAAGCTTTATGGTGCACCAATAAATGTGCACGCACCAGTATTACCCCAACACCTCATCATTGGCCCATCACTCGATGACTTGGACCTATATTGACCTTCAGCCCCATATGGGCCCACCCTAGTGTTGACTTTGGTCAAACACTTCAAAAATGAAATTTCATACTTTAATATTAAATCCATCCACTTGAGCACCACCACCAAACCCACACAAGCTCTAATGGGCTCTTGATACAAGGATAAATCTCATGACGCTTGGCTTGGGCAATGCAAGAAGGAGAAAATAAAGGCCTTTCTCTCTCCCTCTCTTTATATTTCCCTAAACTGAGCCACACATGGCTAAATAGTCAAGCCTAGGCCTCATAGGAGGAATAACCCTCAAGTTAGGGGCTACCACCTTCCCAAGCCAACTAGGAGGAGCTCATCCTTCTTCCCCAATGGCGGATAATCCCACATTGAGAAGAAGGGGAGTGGAGGCTCCTCCAACCCCTATAAATGGACCCCCTCCCTCCAGAGCAAGACACTCTTCTCCCCCAACCCAGTCGAACACAACCAACCCTCTATCATAGCTCCACTTCGCCAGAAAATGCCCACACCCGTGTTGGAACATGCTTTCCACATCTCTTGGTTTGACAATAACAAATTCTATTGTATTTGATCATATTTGCTTTTGTGTTTATAACATGCAGGATCCTATGCATTCAAATCTCCATAGGAATATGTTGTGCTGTTGATACCGCAGAGCATTAGCACTATCGCTGGCGCTAGCGGTTCGACAAAATGAGATGCGCTCGACGAAATGGTGTTCGACTGGAGCTAGCATAAATGGAAACAATTGACGGGAAGGAAACAATGGAGAAAAAGGAATGATTAGCGGGATGCATATTTAGCGTGCTCTACCGCGGTGCGACATGTCTAATACCCGGTGGTTTTAAGCATCTGAGAGAGGATCTTGATCAGAAGAATTTTCTAACTCTTATAATTCTTCTGATTTCTTATTCTGATTTTTTTATTCTGATCTCTCCGTCTTTTTCATTCAAACACATTGTAAAATAGTTTTAGGAATCACTCTTCAAAGGATTCAAAACTATTTCTAAGAGTCTCCTTATCAAAAGACTCAGTGGTTCTAAGAGTCTCCTGATCAAATGACTCGGTGGTTTTAAGAGTCTCCTTATCAAAAGACTCTGTGGTTCTAAGAGTATCCTTATCAAAATACTCAACACTATAATAGTGGATTCCTACCAAAGGGGGTAGAAGAGTATATGCACCCATAGTTTTAGGGAACTACTATAAGTTCTTGTGTTTTCTATGTTTGTGCATTTTTGTCATTGTCTCTTATTTATTATTATTATTCTATGATTGCTTTAATTTTGGTTGGAATCTTGGATGCCTAGGAATTAGTAATTATTTATGTGCAAGTTTTATTAAAAGTTTTTAAATCTCTATTCACCCCCACCTTCCCCTCTAGAGAATTCTCAGGGGAACAACTGCGCACTTTTAATTGGTATTAGAGATAGGTTGATCAAAAAAAGTGTAGTACATTGATTAATAGATCCTCTCAGTTATATTCTTGTACCTCAAAACTATTTTAAGAAAATGAGTTCTAAGGACTATGCATCCACTAGACCACTAGTGTGTAACCTGGACAAGTTTACACTCTAGAAGACTAAAATTAACTTGTATATGATTTCTATTGATGAGGACATTTTTGGTGTTGTGATGACATGTCCTCCTAATCCATACAGAAAGGATGCATGTGGAAATACCACTCAAGAAATTGTGCCAAGATTAGAATGGACAAATGCTGAAAAGAAGGCAAAGGCGTGCAATTCCAAAGCAAGGAATATCTGGTGTCATCAATGATTGATGATATATTTCAGAAGGTTGTTGAGTGCCAGTTGATAAGTTGTATTTATATAAGTTCTTAATAGAAATTTTTGTAATTATTTAAAATGAAATTTTCCTTTTCATGTCAATTTTAGGTTATAAGTAGTTCTTTTTTGTAATTTTGATTCTAACTTAACTTAATTCCAATATTTGCAGAATTTTGGGAGAAATTGGTGAAATTTACAAGTCACGCCCAAGGTCACGCCCGTGACCAAGGGGAGTGTAACCTGAAGATTAAACCAGAGTCGATACCGCGCTGATTGAGCTAGACCATAGCGAGACACGCCCTCGGTCACGCCCGTGACCCAAAGTCACGCCCGTGACCAAAGGGCGTGTAATCTTTGAATCCCCCCAGCGAGCCGCCGTCGAGATGTGGAGCTGCCATCGAGAAGTCAACATGAGTCACGCCCATGACCCATATGTCACGGTTGTGACTTTCCCGCATGATCCTTGCACGCCGCCGCGCCGCAAGCAAGATCCACGCCGCATTAAATGAAGCCGTCCAAGTACACGCCCGTGACCCAAGTTACACGGGTGTGTAATGTCCGAATTTCTCCCGCCGTCACAAGCCCACGCCACTGTCGGATCCAATGTGAACAGTGATTACACGCCCTAGGTCACGCCCGTGACCAAGGGGCATGTAACTTGAAATTTTTTCCTATAAATTCAGAGGCTCTCCTTGAGTCCAGGGTTCAGAAATTTGGAGAGGGGGGGGGGGGGGGGGGGGGGGGGGGTGCTGCTAGAGCTGATAGTGAGTTTTTCATGTTCATGTTCATGTCTTTTTATACTTTCAAGTTCTCATTTTCATCTCATGCAATGTACTAGTTTTTCTTCCAATGCAATAGTTTAGTGATGTTGTAGTTCTTCCTTGCTAATGTTGTAATTTTCCTTCAAGCTTGTACTCGTTTTTGGTATCAATAAAAATTAGTTTTGCTCTCTTTATTTGTCTCCTTCTACCTTAGTCAATTTTCCTTATTATGCAATTTTATTTTTCTTCCTCTTCCCCCTCCACCATGAGTAACTAATTCTCATTAGTGCTCGATCGAAATGATCCGAGGATGAGTTAATCAAGTTATGATTTTCTAAAGTTCTTTTTTTTTTCGTTTTTATAAACACTTGAATTACCCTTGATTTTTAACTAGTGAGGCCATATTATCGATGTATGGTTTTCGCTTAAGTTTTCATACTTAGTTAGCCGAGTGGCTCAAAGTATGAATCGATCACTCAAGGGTAAAGAGAGTTGCACGCACCCCTCGAGAGAGGATGACGTAAATCTCCTGGATTGGAGTAAAATCCAATAGCGGGTTCACTTTGTAAAGCAAGTTTTAAGTAATCAATTATAAGACGAGAGTCCGGCTATATTTTCCTAAACTTAGTTGGGCATTAACCCCAAGAGAGGCATGTTCGAGCTTCAGGAACCTCCACGGTCAAGTAGTTTAATTAAACGGAATTAGATTTATTTTCCTTTAGCTTGATTATTCGTAATCCAAGGTGACTTTTAATTGAGCACTAATCTCTTCTACCATCGTTTAATCCCTTCTTTTAGCTTGCAATTTGTCTCTATTTAGCTAGTAAATCAAAACTCAAAAATCGTTTAGATAAGATAATAGTGATTTTCCTCGAAGTAGAAGTAATCAACGCTCCCCGTGGAATACGACCTTGGTATTTCTAAATATCATATACTATAGACGATAAGGTACACTTGCCTTTATCGGATATAGTTTTGGAGAAAATATTTAACCATTTCACTTTGCAAAATCTTAAATTTCTATATCACCAGTCAGCTAAGGAAATCTGGGATTCCCTTTCAATTATAGTTGAAGGAAGCTCAGATGAAAGGAAGGACAGAAAGTCTCTCATTATCTCACAATATGAAAACATTCAGAAGAAAATATAAGAAAGTGTTGCTGACATGTATGTCAGATTCAGTATGATTGTCAGTGAGATTAAGAGCCTTGAAAAGTAAATCTCACTAACTAAGATTAATGATAAGCTTCTCATGTGTTTCCCTTGCACATGGGACTCACGGATTTGGGCAATAAGGGAGTCAAGATGTCACAAGGAGATATCAACAGATGCTCTCCTTAGGAAGCTAAAATCATATGAGATGTTGTTAAAGAGCAGGGCTGAAACACAAGCTAAAGAGAAAGCTTCAACAACCTTAAGATATTGAACAATTTCTTTAAAAGCTTCTAAAACTGAACCCTCTACATCAGAAGAAGAGATGCATAACCTTCTAGCTAGAAGATTCAAGAAGTGGGTCAGAACTGAAGACTCAAGGAGGAGAGACAGAAGATCCAATAAACCAAGATATGATCAACTCCTAACAAGGAGATTACATGTTATGTATGTAGGAAGCCAGGGCACATTGCAACTGACAGCCCTGATCTTCAGAAAGAGAAGCCCTATAAAATGGATCACAAGAAACAGACATTTAAAATGAACGATAAGAAGAAAGGGAGAGGATTTGTTGATGAAACCTGGAGTGATATTTAATCTAGATCCAACAGCTCCTCGAAAAGTGAGGAGGAAATAAAGACTGAAGACCCTTGTCTGATGGCTCTTGAAGATTCCTGGGAAGATGAGCATGTATCTTTCTTTGATGACTGTGATTTTTCATCAAATGAATTTAAAAATTATTTTAAAGAATTTTGTAATTATCATCTAGAGGCTCAGAATGAAATTAAGTCCCTTAGAAAAGAATTAGAAGAACGTAAAGAAGAAGATCCATGTTATAATAACTATGAATTAAGAGTTAAAATAGATAAATTGCAAGAGGAAATAGATAAGATAAATGTTGAAAATCAAGCACTAAAGGAAGAGTTTACAAAGGTAAAAGCCTTTGAAGATTCACTCAATGGGAGGAGTCAAAAACTAAAAGATATCTGATGATTAATTTTTTAGCTTTTGATATATTTTGATAAATTTGTCCAAACTAATATTCGATGAAGGCAAGTGTACCATATCGCGTATAGTATATGATATTTTTAGAGAATATCAAGGTAGTATTTTTTCACAGATCGTGTTAATTATTTTTGCTTGTAAGGAACGAGCTATTATTTTATCAAAAAAAGATGTTGATTAGGTTTTTAAATTTTAGAGAGTGATATTGATAATAAAATTAAGGTTTGAAAATGATGATAAGGATAGCGCCCGATGTCAAATTACCTTGAGACAAAAATAGTTTTTTAAGAAGTAAAAAATTCGGATTTTTCAATTAATTAAAAGAGCATGGCCGTGGAGGTTCATAAGTATGAACACACCACTCTCGAGGAATACACCCACATGAGATTAGGAATATTCGACCGAACTCTTGTTCTTTAATCGAAGCTCCCTAATACTCGCTTTATGGTGTGAACCCCTCTATTGGTTTGTTTCCAATTCGGGAGACCTACGTCATCTTCTCTGATGGGTAGCGTGCAGTTCTCTTTACCCACAAGCAATCGATCCGTACACACGAGCCTCTCATCTAACTAGTGTACAAAAAGGGAAATGAAAACCATAAATCGATTATATGGATTCACTCAACATTTTTCTCGGGTACACCTAAAGCTCGTTAATTGATTTGAAAAAAAAAATTTAAATTTAAAAAGCAATTATTTTGTCTCAATGCTCTTCGGCATCAAGTACTTAAAGAGACTAGCCACTCATCGGAATGGGGACGACTTTAGAAATTAAATAGTTCATGATATTTTTCTAAGCGGTTACGAGTGCGTTTAATAAAAATAGAGAAAGATAATTTAGAAAAGGAAGAAGAAAAACACACTAAATTGAAAACTCACACACTCTAGAATAATTAAAGAAGTGCAGAAAATATCATAAACTCTAAAAACACACTCACTCTACAAAAATTAAAGCTAAGTTACAAGAAATGAGAAATACTTTCTCATACCCACACCCACTCTAATTTGAATTGAAAACTAAGTTACAAAGAAAGATAAAAGCTATCTCATACACACACACTATCATAAAGAGAAACTAAATTAGAAAAAAAATAAAATCTAACTCTCGCACACAAACACACACTAACAAAAAGAAAACTAAATTAAAAGAAAACAAAAACAACTCATACACACACCCACACAAACATAAAGAAATAAATTAAGGGAAAACAAAACCTAAACTCATACACACACCCACACAAACATAAAGAAGAGAATAACAAGTTAAGGAAACAAGCTATTTTATTTCCAAAATGAAGATTACAATTATACTAGGAAAGAGAAAATTGTAATTACTAAAATAATAAAAAAACATACAAAGTACAAGGAAAACACACAACATCAGCTTACAAACACTCAAAACAAACTAAAATTTTGAACCATTGGACTCAGCTAAACTTCTGTATTTATAGGCAAAATTTTGGATTTACAAGCCCTAGGCCATGGGCGTGACTTGGGGCGTGACCTGCAGTGTGCCCGAGAAGTCAGGACAGATGGCTTTTTTGGATGGCACTGGAAGAGTTTGACGAGAGAGGTGGCTGAACATGGGCATGACCAATAGGTCACGGGCGTGACTTGGGGTGTGACCTACAGTGTGTTTGAGAAGTCAAAATGGCTGGCCTTCTGGATGGATCTGGAAGAGTTGGTTGAACACGAGCGTGACCAATATGTCATAGGCATGACTTGATCAATTCACTGAGATTTGCTCCATATCGCCTAGATGAGGTCGGGATCGTCGAGACACGGGCATGACATACTACACGGCCTCGGTCACGGGCGTGATCGAGGGCGTGAGTTGATCATTCTTTAGACTTTACTTTGAAAGTAATCGAGAGCTAAGATTTTGGCATTTTAAGTTTACTGTCACGGGCGTGACTTGGGGCGTGACCTAACAAAAAAAACCAAAAAAATTGCAAAACATAAATAAAGCTAAGTTAGTAAAGAAAATAATAAAACAAACAATTTATTCATTAATTTACATAGAATATTTAAAATTTTAATTAAACTATACTAAAAATATGTATAAATTACTACTCATCAAATACCCCCATACTTAAGCTTTTGCTTTGCCAGAGCAAAAGTAAGAGAGATATCCATAAGAAATTAACATAAATTCTAATTTTTACACTATCATTTCATTAAATTGAAAGAGGGACTGAAATAGAAATCCAAACTATAAAGAGTTAAGTCCTAAATTATGTAAATTATTTAAGTAGGGAGAAATGTTTTAGCCAAAATACTACTTAAGATAATCAAACAGCAAGTGAAATTCCAATCATTAGTAAACAAGATTAGAATAGAATTATAAAAACCTTAATTTTAAAGAAATTTGAAGGAAATAATACAAGTTACTAATTATGCTCTCAAAAAATATTAAATTAAGTCTAGGAATAATAAATTGGCTAAGGGGAAAGGGGTATAAATCTTTGGCAAAAGAGGAGCACTTGAATTAGGGGTGATGAATTTTATCCGCTCACCCCTCTTCTTCTTATTCATTGGTGCCCACCTTAGTTTACGAGGGCAATCTTATTCAACTTTAAATACTCAATGCTTATGTTTGTAGAATGAAATCTTATTCCCATTGACATAAGATCTTTTAATTTTTATCAGTACCTATGTTTACGAAATGAAATCTTATTCCCATTGACATAAGATCTTTTAAATTTGTATTTTGCATCTTCTATTTTGAAATGAAATCAAGGTAGGGGAGTGGGGGGTTTCAAGTAAAATTCTATATTTTAATAAAAAAATTGAGAGCAACCGTAGTAATTTGATTATTTCTAAGTTTCTAATGGCTTAAGGTAGAGATAATTGAGGTCTAAAGTTATTTTTCTAACATAACACACATGCCTATATTTTAGATAAATTAGAAGTAGTGCTTAAAAATAAATTCTCTATTTAAATTGGAAACACAAGATATTTTTAAAACTTTACCCGGGACGTTTAGATCTATCAATCTATGATAAACAAACGACTAACAAACTAAGAATTATGAAAATCTTCATATAGATACTCTCGAAACTAGATGCTTCGAAATAAAAAAAACAACATAGGGTTTTATTATATTTTTGGTTTTTCTACTGTAAAATAAAATATTATTTTGAAAGTTTTGGGGTTTTGTAATATTTTTTTCATTTTTTAGTTTTTCTACTACGAAATAAACTATTTTTGGAAGTTTTGGGGACTAGTAATTTTTTTGTATTTTTTTTTTGGTTTTTCTACAATGAAATAAACTCATTTTTTAAAAGTTGTGGTTTTGTAAATTTTTTTGCATTTTCTAAGTTTTCTAGAAGATTTTTTGAAAAAAATTCTAGATGAAACAAGGAAAACACCCCCCATACTTAAAACCCAACATTGTCTCCAATGTTGTAATTTATGTATGAAGATGCTAAAATGAAAGTACAGTTTATACAAAAATAAAGAAGGGGGAGCGAGAGGGCTTCCCTGAATTGAGGTCGTCGAGGCCGCAATAAACCTTGTAAAAACATATTAGAATAACAAAGCATAAAAGTAAAAAATAAAATATTAGATAAATATGTGGTGCCTCCCACAAGTGCATTGTTTACCGTCGCGTAGCTTGACAAAATTGGCGAGGGAAGATTATAAGCTGGGGAGGTTAAGGATTTGATTTTTTCGTCCACTGGATCACCCGCAAGATATAGTTTTAAGTGATGCTCGTTGACTTTAAACGGGCCTTTTTCTCGGTGGGAGATGAGAACGGTCCCATATGGACAAACCTCTTTGAAATCAAAGGGGCCGGACCATCGAGACTTAAACTTACCCGGAAATAGCCTGAGGCGCGAGTTATATAAAATGATAAGATCTCCTGGCGCAAATGTGTTTGGACCTTAAATTTTCTGATCATGATAGAACTTAGAGCACTCCTTATAAAATTTATTACTCTCATAAGTGATCGCATGCCATTCATCGAGTTCATTTAGTTGAAATTTCCTATTCTCGGAGGCTAAGTTCGAATCGAGGTTTAAACGTTTTACAGCCTAAAAAGCGCGGTGCTCAAACTCTACTGGTAAATGGCACGTCTTGTCGTAGACTAATCGATATGGCGTAAAACTGATAGAGGACTTGTACGCCATACGATACGCCCACATCATGTCGTCGAGTTTAAAAGACCAATCTTTCCTATTTATCTTCACAATTTTTTCTAAAATGAGCTTAATCTCTCGATTTACTACCTCAACTGGGCCGCTTGTTTGGGGGTGATAGGCAGTGGTGACCTTGATAATGACACTGTATTTAGATAAGATTTTTTCGAACTGATCATTGCAAAAGTGCATACCCCTATCACTCACTATCGCGCGAGGTGTGTCGAGGTGAGAAAAAAAATTTATGAAAGTTAACGATGACTCTCACATCATTGGTGGGGAGAGCTTGCTCTTCCGCATACCTAGATACATAGTCGAACGCCACTAAGACATAACGATTATTGGAAGAAGGAGGTAGAGGGCCTACAAAATCTATGACCCACAAATCGAAGATCTCGCACTCTAAAAATAGGTTTTAGGGCATCTCGTCACGATGAGAGATGTTACCCGACCGCTGGTTGCTATAGCAAGAACTCACATAAGTGTGAGCATCTTTAAAGAGAGTGGGCCATTAAAAGCCCTCCCCTAGAGCCTTTCGTGCGGTCCGGTTTGCTTTTTAATGCCCTTCGGCCAGCCCCTCGTGGTAATGTCGCAAGATTTGCACACCCTCCTCGCTCGAAATTCATCTCTGCACTACTTGGTGCGTGCAGACGTGAAAGAGAAAAGTGTCCTCCCAAAAGTAGTTTTTCAAATAAAAAACTAAATTTCTTCTTTTGTTGGGTTGAAAAATCTTTCGGAAGGACCCGCGCAACTAGATAGTTGACCCAATCTGTGAACTAGGGAGTGAGAGAAGTTTTTATATTATTAATAGCTAAGAGACACTCCTCAGGAAATCTATCATTTATGTCGGATTCTACGAGCGCTTCCGTGGCTGGGTTTTCTAATCGAGAGAGGTGGTCGGCCGCCAAATTTTCAGCCCCCTTCTTATCCCGGATTTCTAAGTCGAACTTCAGCAGGAGGAGGATCCATTGAAGAAAGTGGTTTTTGGCGTCTACATTAGATAGTAAATACCTAAGGGCGAAATGGTCGGTAAAAACGATAAGTTTTGATAGCATGACGTAGGATCTAAAGATTTGAAAGCGAAGAGAACGGCTAGCAGTTCCTTTTTCTGTTGTAGTGTAATTGGCATGTGCGGTTGTGAGCGTCCTTGAAGCGTAATAGATAGGATAAAAATATTTGTTAACGCGCTGTCCTAATGTCGCTCCTACAGCGATATCGCTCGCATCACACATGATTTCGAACAGAAGGGACCAACCCAGTGACACTAAAATACGAGAATTGATACATTTTTCTATAATATAATTAAATGCCTCTACGCACTCGCTATAAAAAATGAAATAAGATTCATTTTCCAAGAGGTGGGTTAGCGAATTTGTTATTTTGGAAGTTTTTGAATGAACCGTCGGTAAAACCCGCATGGCATGGAAAACTCCTAATGGATTTTACGTTTGGGGATGCGGGAAGTTTTTCGATAATTTCAACTTTGGCCATATCGACCCCCATCCCCTTTGCAGAAATCTTATGGCCGAGGACCAAAACCCTCTCGGACCATGAAGTTGCACTTTTCCCAGTTTAAAACAAATTTTTTTTATTTGCATCGCTGGAGGACTTGATATAGATTTTTCTAGCAATATTTAAAAGAGCTTCTGAACACGGAAAAGTCATCCATGAAGACTTCCATAATATCTTCTACAAGCCCGCAAAAGATTGCCAGTATACATCATTGGAATGTAGTTAGCGCATTAGAGACGCCAAATGGCATCCTTCTATCTACAAAGGTGCAAAAGGGGTATGTAAAAGTTGTTTTCTCTTGGTCTTCAGGGGAGATAGGGATTTGGAAAAACCTAAAAGAATGTCCAGAAAACAATAGAATGGATGGACTGAAAGACACTCTAGGATTTGATCGATGAATGGTAGCGGGAAGTGGTCTTTTCAGGTGGCATCGTTCAACTTACGGTAGTCGATGCACACTTGCCAACCCGTAACAGTATGGGTTGGAATTAGTTCATTATTTTGGTTTGCCATAATTGTTATACCGTCCTTCTTGGGCACGACTTGTACGGGGCTCACCCATGTGCTGTCCGAGATAGGGTAGATAATTCCCGCATCTAGAACTTTTATTACCTCAGCCTTAACGACATACCTCATGTTCGGGTTAAGTCGTCGTTCAGGCTGGATGGTTTTGCGGGAGTGATCCTTGAGAAAAATTTTATGCGCGCAGAAAGAGGGTTTATCCCCCTAATATCCGAAATCTGCCATACAATTGCACGACGATGTTTGTTCAAAACTTCACTAATTTGGAAGTCTCTGAATCACTTAGGGTAGAAGAGATAGTGATGGGAAGTTTTAAATTTCATTTGAGAAAAACATATTTCAGGTGATTGGGGAGTTATTTCAGTTCAAGGATTGGTGGTTCTCCGTAAGATGTTTTAATTTTTAAATCTTTCGAATTGAAAAGTTCGAATGGCAAATTCATCGGCATTTCATCTAAACAGAATAAATTTGCCAAATCTGAATCGGCAAACATTGAGGGAAAGAAATTCAGAAAGAGAATAATAGTCTTCTTCAAACGCAATTTCCAAGTTAAAGCAGGAATCATTGTTTGATAAGGAACTCCACATCGAGGGATTCATGTGAAGAGTAACTTCGTCGTCTCCAACCAGAAAGAGGACTCAACCGTTACTTACGTCAATTAATGCGCGGGAGGTTGTGAGGAAGGGGCGACCGAGTATAATTTGTACGCTAGTATCCTCCTTGATATCAAGGATGACGAAGTCTACTGGGAAGATAAACTTGTTGACTTTGACCAGAACTACCTCCACTACCCCTATCAGATATTTTATCGAGCGAACGACGAGTTGGATGCTCATTTTCTTCGTGCTTGGAAAACCCAAACTGAGTGTTTTAAATAGAGAGAAGGGCATCAATATGTTGTTGACGCCCAGGTCCGCTAGAGCGTACATTATTAACAGATTGCTAAAGAGGCACGGGATGGAGAACCGTCCCGGGTCATTCAATTTTGGTTGCAATTTGATAAGGAGAACCGCCGAGCATTCCGCGCTGAGGGAAACACACTAAACATCCTCGAGTTTCTTTTTGTAGAAAGCAACTCCTTAAGTTATTTCACGTATTTCGACATTTGTGAGTATGCCTCGTAGAAGGAGACATTGATTTGAATTTGTTTTAAAATTCATAAAAAGAATTTATACTGCTCATCTTTCTGCAATTATTAATTTTCGAAGGGTAAGGTATAGGCGAGCTAGGAATATTCAGCGTATTTGAAATATTTAGCGATTTTGAAATCGAAGAATGAGGTGTAGGGGTTGGAGTCGAAATGTGTACCTTAGGCTCAACCCATTTTTCGGAGGATGCCTCCTTGCCCCTACAAGGGTTATGGCATTAGCATTTTCCCTTAGGTTTGGCTCATGCTCCCTAACAAACCTCCATGTGGCTGCTCGGAGATTATTTTCGCAAGCTGTCCAACCTAATTTTCCATGTTTTTTATCGATCCCGTAATATTCCAAATATTTGACTCGTTAGACGTGACATACTTAGTGAAAACTTCTTTGAGCGGAGAATGTTTTGGAGGAGGTGGAGGAAATCCATGCGGATTCGCATTTGGGGGGCGTTAAGCGTTGCTTTGGTTACTCCAGGAGAAGTTTAGGTGGTTCCTCCAACCCGAATTTTAATTGTTACTATAGGGGTTATTGTTAGGGTTGAAGGAGGCCAAATTGGATTGCCAAGATAATCCATAGACTCGTCGATGAAGTTATTGTTTTGTGCCCAAACGGGAGTGGAGGAGGAAGCAGACATCTCAGCCACTTGCTTACTTAGCCGCTCTAATTGCAATGCTAAGTGACAAGCGGTATCCACTTCGTAAAGCCCTGCCGGTTTGTTAGGGTGTGTCCTAGGTACATTCCATTGATAAGTGTTCATGGCCATTTCCTCGAACAGATCTTGAGCAGACTCTGGGGTTTTGTTATTTAGCGTTCCCCCGGCGGCTGCATCAATCATTTGCCGCACTTGGAAATTTAAGCCATCATAGAACTTTTGTACTTGCAGTTAGGACGGTAGCGCATGATGAGGACATCTACGCAAAAATTCTTTAAAATGCTCCCAAATCACGTAGAGAGACTCAAAAAATCAAATTGAATGAAAGAAGTGATATCAATGCGTAATTTAGCGGTTTTAGACAGAGATAAATATTTAGTTAAAAATTTCTCCGTCTGTTTACCCAGAAGACCGCTATCGACACAATGGACCTATCAGACCGGACGGTCTGCTATGTTTAACCGCCTAACTCCATCTTTGATTACTTGCACAAGTCTCTCGGTTCATCAAAACCAACCCGCATGGTCTGCCTATCGTCAGTCCGCCATCAAGAGGGTTACATTCAAGGCTCAAGACTAGAAGGCAAACTGCGGTCTCGGATTATAGACCGTCCGAGCTGCCTCTCTGCTCTATTCGCAGCTCATCTCAACACCGGATCAATACAGATCATAGCTCAAGCCGCCAGTCTGCGCTGCTTCACTCTTTTCTCCCTTCTGTATCCCGTCACCTCCTGCCCGATTCTCCTGTATCCGGGCATGCGCTTATTTTAACCCTGCCAGTTTGGGCAGGCCCCCTAGCCTATAAATAGGGGGCGATGTTCCCAAGGCACGCACACTCAAATCCAGGAGCTCGCTTATTAGAGCTGCGGTCTCGAATTCACTATCTTGCGGCTTGATGCCCAGCCGGCTTCTTTCCTGCTTTGCCTTGTAACCCAATGTAAACACTTTTCTTCAATCAAGGGAAAAGCCCATCACAAGAGTGGCATTTGTCGTGATGGGCAAAGTCCGGTCTCAAACGCTGCTAGCGGTCTAACTAGTCTAACTTCTCTTTGTCAATAGTAACCGATAACCCGCGGCATCCTCTTTTCCTTCGCTTTCTTAGCGTCGATCGTGGAGGTGCAATTTTGGCATCAACAGAAACATGCGACCTTTAGATAAGCTAGTTGTCGGTGAATTTCTTGACAAAAGATAGACCGCCAATTTGTCCAAAGAGACCGCTCTGACCACAATGATGACTCTTGTGGGAGGCATTAGAGCAGTCTAAGCGAGAGACCGAGCGGGCTCAGAAACTGAATGATCAACGGTTGGAAGCAAATAGTCAGGCCCTAGCCGTGTTAACCGAGCAGTTAATCCCTCAGCAAGCTGCGGCTAGCCAAGCAGTAACGCCGGTTCCACCTCCTCCTCCATATGCATTACGTCAAGTCTCCAACCTTCAACCGCCTCAAGAAGGCTTTATAGCTCAGCAAGCCTTTTATCAAGAGGCCGCCCAGAATATGTCGACTCGGGTTCTCGACTTCTAGAGGGCGACCTCTCATGCGGCTCGCCTCTCCTATCCAGCGGCCTGTCCTCCAGAAGCCGCAACCCGCCTTCCTTATCAAGTGGCTTATCCGCGAGTAGCCACAGCCTCAGCGGTTTGTCACTCTATTCCCCTTCTTTATGAGGACATCGAGGAAACTTCTCCATTTGTGGACGAAGTTCGGGGTGAGCCGGCTCCGAATAATTTTAGAGAACCACGTCAGCCAACGTATAACAGGGAATCTGATCCAGCAATTCATCTTCAAGCTTTTGAATCGGTTGTCGCTTTAAGAACCCTAACTGATGCTACTATGTGTACACTCCTCGTGACATCCTTTGATGGACAAGTGAGGGAATGGTTCTATGGATTGCACCCCCCAATCCATCAGTTGTTTCGCAGAATTGCGTAGAGAATTCTTTCTTAGAATCTCTACTTCAAAAAAGAGGAAAAATGGCCTGGCGGCCTAGTTTGAAATATGGCAGCGTGAAGACGAGACGTGGGCCCGTTTCGTTGATCGCTTTCAGAAGGAGATCATGGAGATACAAAATGTCAATCCGGAACTGTACATGATTGCACTAATCCATGGCCTGAGAGAGGGGCCACTCAAGTTTGAAACCCACATCAGAGAACGAAGAACTTATCAGGAAATGATCAGCCTAGCAAATATGTTCATCACAGGTGAAAAAAGTAACCTCAGTTATGTTGCAAAGTTGCTCAATGATAAGGATCTGTCCATCTCTTCCTCTACCTAACAACAACAATATCATCATCCACCTCGACCTGATTTCGAACCCCGTGCCCAATGGGGGAGAAATTTCAGGCATAAGCAACTTGCTTTCGGCCATCAACGGTTTCAGGAGCAGAAACCATCGTTGGCCACCGCACCCGCTCCATCCATGATAGTTCCACAAATAATGCCAATGTATCTACTGCAATACACTATGTCACAACCTCCAGTTGCTCCGTATGCTCAATATGATGATTCACAAGAATCATTTACTCCCCTCAACATCACCATGGACGAGGTTGTCCAGATTCTTCAAAAGAGGCCTGATTTCAAAAAACCTGCTTGTTGAAACCAATTTCTTGGTCTCTTGTGAAGCTCGGGCCCTCAACAAGTTGAGGGGCAGCTAGCCCTTACTAGTCCCTCGAAAGGAGCAGACTGGGGACTCGGAAACAGACTGATACCTTAGTCACAGCAAGGAGGTCCCACCACAAACCCGGATGATCGTTGAGCGCTTCCCCTCCCAAGCCAAAGCTGAGACTTGGGAACCTTGGAGAGCTAGAGAGCTAAACCAAAGTAGCCAAGGGAGAAAGAAGCTCAGAGAACTGAGATTGGAATCTTCTCCCAAGGTGCCCTTTAAGGTCTATTTATAGTTTTTTGCTCGTGGTCTGTCAATTGCAAAATTCTACCTTTTGGATTTACTAAATGCACCCCAGTTTGGCCTGCTAACAGCCAAACTCCGCTGTTTGGAAAGGCTAACGGCAGACCACCAGGGGTAGAGGGGTAATTTTGCCTCCTTAGCCTATAGACAAGTGGAAGGCTACTTGCGAGAACTCCTGCGAGTCTCCTCGCGAGTATGGCTCACAAAACCCCCTTTAGGTGAACGCTCTGCGAATGCTTCGCCCGCATCCCTCTCGGTAACCTCCACTGAGGTCGGGTCTCACATGCCTTCCTGCGAGCTCCCCTCGGCCCTGTGAGAGTCCGCTGAACTGGACGGAAGATTAAGCTCGCCAGACTGAGAAATAATTTCGTCGAACTGAACCGTGAATCATTTCAGTCGTGTTCGTCGAACGCTGAATGTGACTTTCGTCGAACACAGAACAAATTTCATCGAACGCCGAGCTGAGTTCGTCGATCTCAACTGAAGCTTGGCGTTCGTCGAACGCAGAACGAATTTCGTCGAACGCCGGGCTGAGTTCATCAAACACAAGAACTTGGGAAAAACCTGGCTCGTCCGCTCTCTCGCGAGCGGTCGGTGAGTGCCCGGCTCGCCTGCCTTCCTGCGAGCGACCCTTGATACTGGCTCGCCTTCCTTGTTACCTCTTTCGCCTATTGGATTTGAAACCCCTTTTAGGCGAGTGTTCTGTGAAAGCCCCGCTCGCGCCTCTTCTGGCGACATCCGCTGAGGCCAGGTCTCGCATACCTTCCTGCAAGCTCCCCTCGGCCTTGTAAGAGTGTTGAACTGGATGGATGATCGAGCCCATCGAGCTGAGCTACAGATGGAGGAAAACCACTGAGACAACTTTGTCCCAGTGGATCCGCCGAGACGTGACAGAAGTGACCCCTGAGACGGCTGATCCTCTCAGCCCAATCGCTGAGACAGATTCAAAGGTGCCGTT
The DNA here is from genome assembly GCA_033032865.1 of Dactylorhiza incarnata. Taxonomy (NCBI): domain Eukaryota; kingdom Viridiplantae; phylum Streptophyta; class Magnoliopsida; order Asparagales; family Orchidaceae; genus Dactylorhiza; species Dactylorhiza incarnata. Next base: position 3,239,713 of record JAWHQI010000084.1, on the reverse strand, counting down.
CGTCGAATGTAGAACGAATTTTGTCGAACGCCGAGCTGAGTTCATCGACCTCAGCTGAAGGTCAGCGTTCGTCGAACGCAGAACAAATTTCGTCGAATGCCGAGCTGAGTTCATCGATCTCAACTAAAGCTCGGCGTTCGTCGGACGCTTATACATTTTGTCTATGTCCATCTCCTGGCGAATATCGGGGTTGTACACAATCCCCGCTCTTTGCGAGATTATTCGAAGCTCGCAAAGAATCATCCAACCCCGGATGTTCGCCGGTTACTGCTGAGTTGTCAAGAATCTTTTTCTTGGGTCCCACCCCATAGCTATAAATTATACTCGAGTCGGGGTGACGCATGCCATTAATCTCCCCTATTCTGCCAATTACTGTACCTGCCCGAGAATGTCTCTTTCCGAAGAACTACAGGCCCGCCTGAGGGTGTCCAAAGAGGGCGAGCTCGCCACCATGGCCAACGCCGCCTCCTGGATGACTCGCCAGTCCCCTCCCCCTGCGCTTGCGATAAAAAAGGCGAAGCCGGTCTGCTTAGCCCCAGGGGGGGACAAGACCGCACTGCTGGACTCTTTTGACGATCGACCCGCTGAAAAGGTAACATTTCGCTTATCTATTCCTTTGATTTTTCTAACCCCCGCCTGACCGCAGGGTCCGGATCCTGCCGATTAGGCCATGGGCGGAGGCCTAACCGAGACCCGTCTTGATCCTCCGGCGAGGACTGATTTTGTCAACGGAGAAACTGCTGGTAAGCGCCTCGCTCCCACAAAACTAGATTAACTTTCTATCGGATGGCTCTCATTTTTTCCTTCTTACAGCCTCTCCTCACGCAACTCAGGGTCGCCCAAGCTCGCAGCCCCATACGCCGGTCCCCCCCACCCCCACCCGACACGACCATTACCACCCCTGGGTTCAATCTCTTGGGGGGGGGGGAGGGTTCTGGTGGCTCGCGTCTTGCCCAGATAGCTCGTGCCGATGTCGTTGTTGAATCCAAAATTGCACCTCCGAAGGAAATCGGAGGCTGCGGGCTATCGGTTACTTTTTGGTTAGAGAGAATGAGACCGCTGGCAACGGTCAAGGCCAGACTTCTCCCGTCACGACGAATGCCACTCCTGTGATGGGCTTTCCTTTGATTGAAAAGAAGCGATTACAACGGGTTACAGATGCAGGAAAGCAGAAGCCAGCCGGTCAGACAGTTCACAAGATGGGAAACTCGAGACCGCAGCTCAAACAAGCGAGCTCCTGGATTCGAGTGTGCGTGCCTTGGGAACATCGCCGCCCCCTATTTATAAGCTCGGGGGCCTGCCCGAACGGGCAGGGATAAAATAACCTCCTGCCCGGGTATAGGAGAATCGGGTAGGCGGTGACGGGATACAGAAAGGAGAAAAGAAAGAAGCCGTCCGGCTTGGCGGCTTGCGCTTCCGATCTGTCCTGGTCGGAGACTAAAGATGCTGTGATCAAGGCGATGATGCAACCCAGGCGGTCTACGACTTGATACCGCGGCTTGTCTTCTGGACTTGAACCTTGATAGCCTTCATGGCGCAACCCGGGCGGTCTCCGATTTGAGACCGCGGCTTGCCCTCTGGACATGGGCCTTGGTAGTCTTCATGGCGCAACCCGGGCAGTCTCCTACTTGAGACCACGGCTTGCCTTCTGGACTTGGGTCTTGGTCATCTTCAATCTTTGGAGGCGATCTGAATTCTATTAGACTGCCCAGTTTGTGCTGGCTGGTGCTGATGGACCCTGTTGAATCTGAACCGGACGACTTGCATCTTCAGACCGCCCGGTCTGCGAGTAGTGCTATTCAGAGGCGGTCTTCTGGGTAAATATAATCCTCGCATATTTTCAATCTCCGAAGAGATTTCGAAAATATTAGTTCTAGCCAGAGACCGCGTCGATCTTGCCTTGTGGGTTATAAATGTTCTGGAAGCTTCTATTTCCGCATAATTGCAACGCTATCACGAGTCACTACTCGCCCCTCGTGGTCAGGACCTTCTGACTAAACAGTCCGATCAAGATGGTGGACCTTATGGCCGAGTTCGAAAGCCGCCAGAAACCGAGTAAAGACCGCGGGGGAGACTGCCCAAAGGATAAAAAAAGAGGAGGAAGACTCAGCCTGAAAAAATAGTGACCATTGCTTCTACGGGCAAGCCGACCGACCTTCCCCCTGCACTGACAGTCGATTTGTCGACTAAAAATGAAGCGGGTTGTTCGAACCCGCCCCTAGCTGATCTTCCTGCCCTTTCTGATAAGGTACCCAATCCGCCCCCTCCTCCAGATGAGACGAACTCGGAAGTCCTCATCCCGAAGGCCGACGGGGCTGATTCTTTTAGCATTGAGATTACTCCCTCTGGAGTATATCACTTGAAGATAAGTGATGAAGGAGGAGAAGCGGTTGACTCCCCCAAGCCGACCGGTCAGCAGAGCCCGGTAGTGAACATTGAGGATAGTCCAGTCTCCTCGCAACAATCTGGCCAGGAGTCGACCAAGAAGAGGAAAAGAGCTGAGACAACAGCGGACAGGCTCCTGAGAAAGGAGAAGAGCCTAAAGGCCAAGAATAGAGCAGCTTCCAGGAAACCGGGAGCGGGTAGCCTGCAAAGCAAGGCGTGTGACAAAGAAGTTTCAGAGGGACTGAAAACCCCTTCACCCAAGTCGGGCGGCCAGATTCCTGCCGATCGCATAGCATAACTTTAAGCGATATTATCAGGGACTTCGACTCCCTCAAGAAGCAGGACAAACTACTGGGGACTTCTGCCGACTTGAATGCGGCTGACCTCCCTGGAGGGGATGCGACCAAAGTTGAGAAGGCCGCCCCGGCTGAAGATTTTGTGATGACCGGACTGCGGTTTATAAAAGCGAAGGTGGAGAAAGTGAGAGATCAGCTGAACAAACTGCCGCCACCGCCGCTCAATCTTCTTTCGCAAGGTAAAGGGGTTGCGGGTTACCGCCCGGTCCGTTTTTTTCCAAACGCGGTCTCGAAAAAAGTCAAGTGACTTGATATTGAACCAGCCGCCGAGATTTTTTCCCTCCGCTGCTCAATTCTCGGCTGCTAAGCGAAGGCAGAATGATAGGTCGTGGAGAGAGCAGCGCCAAAGGATGGATCCGGAGCAAGCTAAGCGACCTGTTCATTTGAGCCTCAATCCTACCGTTGCGGCTTGTAAGCGAGAAGAGTTCGAAATGAGCGGTCTAGCTATGCCCCTTTTATAAGATAATGTTCACTCGACTTTTCTAACCATGTTTTTCTTGACTGTAGACGATCCGGAGTCCATTCCGAAGCCGGGCGAACTGGTGACTTATCTTCCTCCGCTGGATTCATCCCTTCCGAGTTCCTCAGTGAACCCGGACACCCGGATGGGGAAGGAGGTGGCCAGTCTCCAAGAGAATTTTGAAATCCTCAAGAAGCAGTTGAAGGCCCTCGAAGAGTGGGAGAAAGCCGCCGAGGATGAAAAGGCTGCGATGCGGGCTGAGATGGAGGCTGAGCGGAAAGAAAGTCGGGCTACGATGGAGGCCGAGCGGAAAGAATGACGGGAGAAGGAGAAGGCGCAGCAAGACCAGGTCGTTGTATTGACCGCGCGTCTGGATAGAGGAAAGAAAGAGATCCGCAAACTCGAAGATGACTGTGCGTACTATAGAGACAAGTACCTGCATCTGACCAGGGAAGTCGGCGGAAGCCGTCGACCTTATAATATAGCCGATGAAGGGCGTCGTGGATCAGACCGCCCGGCTGTTGGGATGAGTGCAGCTCTTCCAGCGGCCGGGATAGCTGATCCCGCTGCTAATGTTAGGGAGACCGCAGTGGTCCCCCCTGCTCGCATGATCCCAGCCGTGCGAGTAGAGCGGCATGTTGCGCGGCTTCAGAACATTATTCATCATCTTCATCGCAGTATTAACCAGATGCAAAGTACCATTCTCCAAGTCGGTGATCACGTCGCCCGACTTCATCGAGAGGATGACCCAAACGATGCCCGTCATTAGTGAGCGGCTTATGAACAATGATTGTAATATTATTTTATTCGGTCCTTTGGACACTTTGAATGCTTGGATTGAATTTTGTGATATTCGGTTTGCTCTTTAGACCGTACGGTCTTGTTATTTGAATATCATTATTTCCTTAGAACATTAGTGAATGTCTGTGAATTTGCTTTGCAAATCGAGCGGCTTGTTTCTGTTGTTCTTTAAACCGTTTGCTTTGATTTTACTTCTTATGGTTTACTGCTAATGAACCGGCTTTATGTACGAATTCTGCCCGCACGGGTTGATTAGGCTAGCCGCGATTTGACCTTTGCTAATTGCACATCACTTACTTCTATAAGTAGCGACCCTTCCGAAGACCCTTTCAATAGAATTTCAAAATGGGAGCAAAGCGCCAGCCGAAGCGACCTACGAAGACATCCGCTACCTGATCTGGAGCGGCTTTAGCGTTCCACTCGACTGATCATGAAGAATGTCGCCTGACTAAAGTAGAATTGGATGAGTTTGTAGACAAGCATATGATAGGGAGTTCGCTGCTCGCGCGACTTCCACTCTGCGATGAGCGGATTAATTCCTCTGCACCAAATCAGATCGCCATCCCAATCGATCACTTCGATTGCAGCTTCAAATTTCCAATATCGATTGAGCTCGCCATGGTCTTCGACCATTACGGGGTTGTTGCCGACCAAATTTCCCCCAACTCGATGGCCGGCATATGCAGCTTCATATCTTCTCTGCGGTCTGAGAGAGTCCGCTTCTCAATGGATCTCTTTAGAAAAATCTTCTCGGTGCGGGCTATCCCAGATTCCGAGTCGGGTGTGTTTAAGGGCCAACTGTACTTCGGCTGTCGGGGGTTGAAGATGGTTAACCTCGCGAACAAGGTCACGACCTGGTCAGAGAGATATCTGATATTTGAAGGCCGACTTGGCCTGTTGAATCCGAACCCGCAGGTGCGGCCAGAGGAAACCTTTCAACAAATTGTTGTCAACCAGATTGAGATGGATACCTACACGCTGCTTAAACATGAGCGGCTTAACGTAATTCACTACGTTCCGCTGCTCGCTGAACTAGAGAATGTCCGGCCTAAGGACAGTAAGTCTTCTTCAACCCGCTTCCTGCTCTGATGTTAACCGCACGGTCTTTTGTTCTAACTCTTTTACTTCTCTCTTATAGCTGAGGCCATTGTTCCCAAAAATAAGCCTGTCAGTCCGACCGGATTGATCCTAACTCAGAGGGAGAAGATGCAAAGGCAGGGGAAAAACAAGCCGCTGATGTCTGACAGCGAAGATTCGGCCTCTTATGGTGACTTTTCTTCCCTTCATTCCTTCAGCAAGGTGAAGGATTTGAAAGGCCGCACGGTCTTGACCTAGCATCCGGACGGCGATGGTGTCCAGGTCTCTACTGCGCTCCCCCACTGGGCAAATGAAAAATTTTGCCGGCATGCTGAAGCTGCTAGCATTGCCATGTTTGTCCGGCGAAACTTCAGGCGATTAAGGAAGATCCCTGAGGAAGAGCTCGCTCGGGAGGCCGTGCGGGTTGGTGCTGAGAGCTTCATCACCAATCACTTTATGGGGATGACCTTCAAAAGATTGATCAGAGCAAATGATCATCTGGAGAAGAAGAATATTGAATTAAAGAAGGAGGTCGCGCGACTAAAGGAGGCTGAGTTGATAAGTTATCACCTGGCTAACCGTCTTTCTTATTTTTCCAAGCCGTGCGGCCTCACCTTCATTCTTTTTTTTTGCAGAAAAAATATAATGAGATCGATCCGGTCTATCAGGAAGAGCTCTTCCCTCATGTTGCCGAGGGAATTGATAATGCCTTCAACCGCCTGCGAGAGCTCGGAGGACTCGCGCCCGGTTTTGAGAATTTCACCTTCTCCGACGCCTACCCGATCTTGCAAAAGAAACTAGACAAGATTAGGTGGAAAGCCAAAGGAAAGAATAAAGCTGATGGAACCAGTTCGGAAGAGGAGATTGATGACGAGGATGAAGAAGATGCCGAGAAGTCCGCTGCGACTGGAGGGGAAAAAGAGAGCGGCTCCGGTTCTGAGTACAGTGACTCCGGAGAAGGAGGCGAATGCAAGTCGGGCGAGCTGAGAGGTTCATCCTCATCGGGTAGTGAAGGGTATTCTCCCAATGTTTCTATTGAAGGCAGTGAGGACTCGAACAGTCCTGCATCAAAAAGGCTCAAGCCGGACGAGTAGTCCTAGTTGTAATTTTTTGCATTTTGCTTTCTATTGTATAGCCGGCGGCTTGTTTTTGTTAACCGACCGGTTACCAAACGATGTAAAAAGACATTTTGATAATGAAATAGAAAGTTTACCTTTTTAACTGTTCGTTCTCTGCGACTTACTTGTGATTGGCGTGGCCTTCTTTTTTTAAACAAGCCGTGCGGTTAAATATCAATTAGGTCGGTCAAACCATTGAACTCTAAAATTTCAGTTAGATAATCACCCGAACGTTATAGAACCTGCTCGGGCGGCCTATCGCTTTGACCGAATTTGGTATAACCCAGAAAAGGTATCAACTATGATATCTTGACGAACAGTCAATGCGGTTTCAATATATAATCGAGCGAATAGAGACTCGAGCTTTGCCTTATCTTGTTATGAATGCCCCGAGATAACCAGAAAACCAAACATAACTTCAAGCCGCTGAAGAATCCTGATTGTGTGATTTGAATGTGTTCTGTTTGATTAGGTGACTCCATATGTTTGTTATCAGGCCGCGCGATCATTATCCAACTTATACAATTGCTCCGCAAGATAAGAATACCAAGTCACAAGAAAACAATCAACAGGTCGCGCGGCAAGTATTTAATTCGAACGACTTATAACTCAGATTTCTATAAATCCCATCCTTGTGAACATAAATATTAACTGATAAGTCCGCGCGGTTTATATATAACCCGGGCGGTTAGTGGCTTGATACTTATGATGATTTCCATCGCATAAGAACCATGATTACTTTCCTGTTAAGAGGCCATTTTTAACCGAACAGATATAGTTAATACTCAAAAGGATAATAGATTTACAAACCGAATGATGAGACCGACCGGTCATGGTTATGCTTGATAGCCTGATACCTGACTTATGGCATTTTATGATATCCTGTTATGAAACTGACCGGTTTTAAGCCGCCCGGTATGTTCGAACCGACTGGCTTAAGTATTTCAAACCGTCTGACACATTATGTTATACCTGTTTATTTTAAACCGCCCGGTTTAACAAACCGCGCGGTCTTCAATATACCTGTAGAAATCTTGTTTTTTCCTCAAATGGTCCAGAAGGACCATACGATATAAGATAACTCCCTGTAATGCAGTAAAAAGTAGCTACAGACTCAGATGACCAAGTGGGCAGGTGGGCCTAGGCGGCGAACATTGCTTGCCTCAAGTGGTCATAAGAGCTGTAGAAATAAAGAAAAAAGATAAGTACAGACCCAGATGACCAAGTGGGCAGGTGGGCCTAGGCGGCGAACATTGCTTTCCTCAAGTGGTCATAATGGCTGTAAGCGACTCAACTGCTCTCTTGCCTAGGGTTACAAGACGAGTTGATCAGTTGGGCAGGTGGGCCTAGGCGGCGAACATTGCTTTCCTCAGAGAGATCAACACAGTTGTGGGTCCCGCTTAGGCATCGCTTGAGAGTACCTAGGAGTATTCGATGGTCATAGACTAAGATGATCAGTTGGGCAGGTGTGGTTATGCTGCGGGGGTTATACCGACATTGCTTTCCTCAGAAAGATCATCAAAGCTATAACTATATCCCTCTCGGGGCATGATAGAGCTAACATTCACCTAGACCTCCCTTCATGCAGGGGTGTGTCAGATATCAGCCGGGATCCAAGGTTCCGAAGACCACCGCACTAGAATTGGCAAGCTACCACTACACGTGTGCGAAAACTCCCCGGTACACATGGTCTTCGTGGTTTTACGCTAATGACTACAATCCGAGGGGGTTCGAGCAGAACTTGGCAATGTCTCTGCGGTTCAGTGAGGTTGATATATATATATATATATATATATATATATATATATATATATAAGTGTAAGAAGGTCACCAGACATGAAGAAGTGCCAGTATAGGGCTTTTCATTGAATATCCAAAAAATGCAAGAAATGGAGAAGACATTTTAAGGATAGAACCGTTTAAGATCGTCGCCGCTCCAGGTGCGTGAGATGTCTTCTCCTTCGCTTGTCTGGAGACGGTAAGCCCCGCTCTTTAGTACCTCCTTGATAATGAAAGGTCCTGCCCAGTTGGGATTTAGCTTTCCGACGTTTCCTGTCCTGGCTGCGGCGTCAGCTTTCTTTAATACAACATCACCAACTGCGAAATGTTTAACTCTAACATTTCTGTCAAAGTACTTGGCCATTCTCCTTTTAACCTCTTCCTGCCTGATTGTTGCCTCGTCCTAAAGCTCTTCGATCAGGTCCAGACTGTACTTGATAGCTTCATCATTGTCTTCTATCCATGCCTCTCCTCCCTCCTTTGCATACACAACCCTGGGGGTGACCACTTCAAATTCTATAAGAACAACAGCCTCCGAGCCATGAGATAATTTGAATGGTGTCTCCCCCACAGCTGAAGACGAAGTAGTACGGAGAGTCCAAAGGATGGAAGGGAGTTGTTCTGCCCAATTCCCTCTTTGAATCAAGACCCTCTTCATCAAAAGCTGCTGGGTTTGCCTATTTGCTGCTTCTACCTGACCAGTAGTTCTTGGATGATGGACCGAGGCTAACCGAAGATCAATTCCAACCTGGTCGCAGAAGTTTATCATTTCTGAGTTGTTGAACTGTGGACCATTGTCAGTGACAATTGCTAGCGGAATTCCATGTCGGCACACTATTTCCCCCCAGATGAAGTTTCTGATGACCTGCGTTGTGGTTTTTGCCAGTGCCTTCGCCTCAATCCATTTACTAAAATAATCGATCATTACAATTATGAAATGTCACTGGCCGCTAGGCATTGGGAGGGGTCCGATGAGATCCATCCCCCAAACTGCGAAAGGCCGAGGTGCAGTTATTGATCTAAGTGATTGAGCAGGCAGATGCTGAAGAGGGGAAAACTTTTGACACTGAACACATCGCTTAGCAAATTCCTCGACATCTTTTCTCATGGTTGGCCAGAAATACCCTTGCCTCAAAATTCTTTTCTCCAAAGTTTTTGCTCCCGAATGGCTACCACATTCCCCGGAATGAACTTCCTGAAGTATGGTCGGAATTTTGCCCTTAGAGACACACCGCGCTGAGGGAGAGATTAAAGTCTTCCTGTAAAGAACTCCCGCTATCAAATAATATTATGCCGCCTTTCTTCTAAATCTCTTTCTGTCTTTGATGGAATGATGGAATTCCCCTTTTGACAAGAATAGCTCGTAAGGGTCCTTTGATGCGCAAATCCTAGCACACCGCTATAGGCGGTAGTAAGATTGCGGCACGAAACGGCAGTGTACCGACCGTTCAAGTAATATAAAATGAGGAGTAATCCCCGAGTATCGAATCTCTCAAGGAACACAGTAAGGTGGAGTTTACTATTGAGGCAGGACTTGAGATCGAAGTCCTTTGGTCGGATGGATGCGGAACGGGGGATTTGGTTTGTGGAAAATAAAGAGAAAATATTACACTACTCCTATGCAAAGCCGCTATGCAATGCTTCGCTTGGCGGGATGGAGACTAGGCAGGCCTTGAGCGCACTGCGTCGCAAGGGCGGATGGACGAGTAGGCAAGCGGAATCAAACTATGCAGGCCTTGAGCGCGCTGCTTCGTAGGGCGAGTGGATTACACGGGCCGCTATGCCACGCTTCGCTAGGTGGATGGACGAGTAGGCAAACGGAGTGAGGGTCGTAAGCACCTCTTCGACAAGCACGCCACTAGCAATTGCTAGTGCGGCGACGAACGTGATGGTGGGATGGAGGATGGAATGATGCGCACCTCAAGCAACATAAACCACACAGCATTTCATATAGACATGAAATGTAAAGAAATTCTAACAAGTTTATGTACTCTAATTCATCAAAATGTAAGGATCTAACTACATATACATCAATAAGAGGAGAACAAAGCAAGAAATCGATCGAATCTGAAGGCTCGTTGGAGATTCACGGTTGGAATCGCTGGGTTGTCAGTCCGCGTCCAAGCTCGGTCAGCAACTGCGTCCGGGGTAGAGAGAGCTGTCACTACTCTCCAATGGACCCGTCTTCTTCATCTCACGATCCGGTGGAGGTTGCAAACTTCCTCTTGCTTGAAGGAAATGGTGGCTAGATCTCCCTTGAAGCTCTAGGATGAAGGAGGAGGCCAAAGGGATGAAACCCTGGTGGAGATGGAGAAATCGGCGCAGCTGTACAGTGCGTACGGAACTCTCCCGTTTTAGGTCGAAGCTGCAGATTTTATAGGAAAATGTTAGAAATTTGGTCACGCACGGTCGAACGCACGACCGTGCATGGACCGTGCGATACTTAAGCTCAGCAGGCGTGCAGGGGAAGAAGGCCAGCGCCCGTGCATTTTGCTCACGCACGACCAACACCGCCCGTGCGTCCAAATGCACGAGTAAACTCTGACGCTCCGTTTTCTTCCCAGGCACAAACGCACGACCGCATAGACCGTGCGTCAAGGAAACGCACGACCGTGCGATGTGCACAGAAATTACATTGGGGAAAACGGGACGAACAGGTTACCTGCATACAAGAGACACAAGCTGGGAAAGCACTACCAGCAGTACAGAGATAAAGATGATACACTGGGGAGCACGCAGTGCTTACCCCCAACAACAAAGTGCGCAATTGCACACAAAAACAGGCATACTAACTACTACAAATAAAAGCATGAATAAGGGAAATATGAACAAAACTGAAGCACAAGGGCAAGAAAACTAGCCTAAATGAGTCCGAAAATATATATATAATAGGGACTCATCATCCTTCCATGAAGGATTCTGATCGATTTGCATAAGTTCCCCGTCATCTGTTGCTGGATGGAAAAGTTCAAAGGTCACTCCCCCCGATGGAAGACCGAACTTCGACAACTCATCTGCTTCCTCATTTTGTGTCCTGGGAATATGCTCGATAATGAATGACTTGAATCTTCCGATCTCCTTTTTGGCTAGCAGCAGATACTTCCTCAGAATTGGCTCCCTTGTTTCGTAGTTCCCCAGAACCTGAGAGGCCATTACCAGTGAATCTGTCTTAACATGTACGTGTTCTATGCCCAGTTCTTTTGCAAGCCTCAGACCAGCCAGAAGTGCCTCATATTCTGCCTGATTATTTGTAACTAAAAAGAAGAACTTGATAGCTTGCTCCAGCTTGATGCCATTTGGACTGATTAAAACTACTCCGGCTCCGACGGAGTTTTTACCAGAAGCCCCATCCACATAAATAACCCAAGCCAAATGGGATTTCACCACCTGTTCAGGACTGGATTCTGTTGTATCAACCAGAAAATCTGCCAAGACCTGCGCTTTGATTGTCGTTCTGGGAATATAAGATATTTCAAACTCGCTCAATTCAATAGCCCATTTGGCCAGCCTCCTTGAATGATCTGGCTTTTCAAGAATACTTCTCAGAGGATGATCTGTGATTACTTGGATAGGATGAGCCTGAAAATAAGGACGAAGCCTTCGTGATGACATAACCAAAGCCAAAGCTAGCTTTTCCAAGATCGAATATCTAGTTTCTGCATCCATAAGGATATGGCTGACATAGTAGATCGGAAATTGTTTCTTCTTTTCCTCCCAGACGAGGACAAAGCTTACTGCATCTGGGCCGACCCCTAAGTATAAGAATAATATTTCCCCTTCACGGGGACTTTGAAGTAGTGGGGTTGAGGTTAACTGCATTTTTAACTGTTCAAAAGCCTTGTCGCATTCTTTGCTCCATTCAAAATTTGATCCTCCTCGGAGTATCTTAAAGAATGGAGCACTTTTATCTCCCGATTTGGAAATAAACCTGCTCAGCCCTGCCAACCTTCCTCCGAGTTGTTGGATCTCCTTAGTATTACGAGGGGGAATCATATCGAGGATGGCCTTCACCTTATTTGGATTCGGTGCAAGGCCATCGGGAGTGAGGAGATGCTCGAGAAACTTCCCCTTGTTTGCTCCGAACACACATTTCAATGGGTTCAATTTTAATTTGAACCTCCGTAGAGTAGCAAACGTCTCTACGAGGTCTTTCAACTGTATCGAAAATGTTTTACTTTTCAGGAGGAGATCGTCAACATAAACTTCAAGATTCCTGCCTTTTTATGTTTAAAAACTGTATCCATCATTCTTTGGTATGTTGCACCCGCATTTTTGAGTCCAAAGGGCATTACGAGATAACAATAACACCCATCATTCGTGATGAAATAAGTGTGCGGGATATCAGGTTTGTGTATTTTGATTTGGTGGTACCCCGAAAATGCGTCGAGAAAGCTCATAAAATTATACCCGACCGCGGAATCTACTAAAACATCTATCCAAGGCAAAGGGTAGCAATCTTTGGGGCACGCTTTATTAAGTTTAGTAAAATCCACACACATGCGCCACTTCCCACCGAATCTTTTAACCATTACAACATTTGACATCCATGTGGGGTACTGTATTTCAGAAATAAAGTTCGCTTTCAGGAGTTTGGCAACCTCCTCTCTGTGGGCACCGCCAGCTTGGTTGCCACTTCTCTTTTCTTCTGCTGTACAGGCTTGAACTCGGGAGATATGTTCAGATGATGGCAAGCCATGTTCGGATCCACTCCCGGCATATCCTACGCCGACCAGGCGAAGATATCTAGGTTCTCCAGAAGACAGGAGATCAGCTGCACTTTCTCCTCTTCCAGCAACTTCGCATTGATGATTAGCTTCTTGTCTTCCCCTTCGGCAATAGGGACATATTCGGTTGCCTGGGAAGGTTCCAGGAGAGCCCCTTCTCGATATTTCCTCTCCTAAGCAGCCTCTGATGATTCAGCAACTTCAAGAACTTCAACTGTGGCCTTGGGAAGTGAAACGTCGGTGATCATATTAACGGTTCGCACGTAACACTCCCGAGCCACCTTCAGGTTGCTTCAGATCCGATACTGCCTTCCCTCGGCAGCAAATTTAAGAGCAAGGTAGAAAGTGGATACTACCGCCCTGTATGCATTAAGAATTGGCCTCTCGAAGATGGCGCAGTAGTTGCTTGGGGCATCCACCACCACGAAGTTGATTAGCTTTATTACTCCCCCCAGAGAAACCAGGAGCTTTACAGAACCCTCCACTTCCTTTTTCTCCCCAGGAAAGCCATAGAGGGGCCCATCAGTGGAAAGCAGAGGCTTCCCAGTCTTCAGGGCTTCAAAGCTTGGACGAAAGAGGAGGTTAACTGAACTGCCCGTGTCGATCAGGATCTTGTGAACAGTATAATTCTCAATGACGTCTTTGATGACCACGGCATCATCAAAGGGATTGGCGTTTGGAGGAAGGTCATCTTGACCAAAAGTGACAATGGTGCTTTCAGGAGGAGAAGTTGTGGTTGCTACCACTTCTTGTTTCAGAACTCTCGCAATGCTGGATTTACGAGACGACTCCGCTCCAGCCCCTCCATGAATGCAATAAATGTCCCCTAGGGGGCCCACATCATTGACCTCAATGCATTCAGTCAAAGGGTGAATATCTCCATAGCAGTCGGCGTCTTCAACGTCGGCGCATTCCCAAGTTACCTCCAATGTTTCCTTCTTCTTCTCAGTGGCTGGTTCAGCAATGGCTTCCTTCCGGACCAGGCCTCGGAGTTTTCCCTCTCCCAAGAGCCTTTCTATCAACAAGCGGAGGGCCCGACAATCTTCGGTCAGATGCCCTCCCTCTTTGTGATATTCGCAGTAAAGATTCAGATTTCGGTTACGAACATCCGATTTCAGATGAGCGAGCCTTTTGAAATCCGGCCATTTCTGGAGAATTTGGACGACTTCGTCCATGGTGACATTCAGAGGAGTAAACGACTCTTGCGAGTCATCAAACTGGGTGGATGGGATGGCTGGAGGTGGCTGCGCAGCATACTGTGGCAGGTATACTAGCATTATTTGTGGAAGAGGAACGGATGGAACGGGTGCGATGGCCAACGGCGGTTTCTGATCCTGAAACCGTTGATGGCCGATGAAAGGTTGCTTGTTTTTGTAATTTCTTCCCCTCTGGGAACGGGGCTCAAAGTGGGGTTGGTTTGATGGTGGATGATGGAAGGATGGATTAGACTGCTCCTTGTCGCTCACCAATTTCGCGACGTAGCCAGGATTGCTTTTTTCTCCTCTGATGAACATATTAGCCAAACTTATCATTTCCTGATAAGTTCTTGGCTCTCTTATGTTTGCCTCGAATTTTAGGGGGCCTTCCCTCAAGCCATGAATGAGGGCCACCTTATACAGCTCCGGATCTACGTTCTGAACTTCCATGATTTCCTTCTAGAAACGGTCCACGAAATGGGCCCACGTTTCGTCTTCTCACTGCCTTATATCAAAAAGGGCCGTCGTGCCACTTTTCCTCTTTCTCGAAGTAGAAAACCTGAGCAAGAATTCCCTGCACAGCTCAGCAAAGCAACTAATCGATCTGGGGTGCAACCGATAAAACCACTCCCTTGCTTGTCCTTCGAAGGATGTCACAAGGAGTTTATACTTGGTCGCATCCGAGAGGGTCCTCAGAGCAATGACCGACTCAAAGGCCTGAAGATGGACGGTTGGATCTGTTTCCCCATTGTACGCCGGCAGATGCGGCTCCAAGAAATTGTTTGGGGCTGGCTCCCCTCGGACCTCGTCCACAAAGGGAGAATTATCTTCAGTGTCTTCATACAGCAGAGGTGTAGAATAATAAGCCGTCTGAGCTGCGGCTACTCGCGGACAAGCCGCTTGGTAGGAGGAACGGGCAGCGGATTCTGGCGGGTAGGAATGATGAGCAGCAACCTCAGGAGGGTAGGAAAGGCGGCCAGCAAAAGAAGCCGCCCCCTGGAAATCAAGAACTTGGGTCGGCATGCTGTGCGCGGCCTCTTGGTAGAAGTTTTGCCTGGCCGCAAAACCTTCTTGCAGCGGCTGGGAGTTGGCAACTTGTGGTAGCGGGTAAGGAGGAGGTGGAGGAGGGACCGGAGTCACCGCTTGGTTAACCACAGTTTGATGTCGAACAAACCGCTCGGTTAATAGTGCTAAAGCCTGACTGATTGCGTCAAGACGCTGGTCAGTCGCTTTCTAAGCCTGCTCGGCTTCTCATTTCGTTTGGTCCAAAGCCTCCCATAGGGAATCTTCACTGTGGTCGGAGCGGTCTCCAAGGGGGAACTGGCTGTCTGACATTGTGGCAAGGATTTCACCGACAATCCACTATCTGAAGGTCGCGTGTTTCTGTTGAATCTGAAATTGCACCTCCGAAGGAAATCGGAGGCTGCGGGCTGTCGGTCACTTTTTGGTTAGAGAGAATGAGACCGCTGGTAGCGGTCAAGGCCAGACTTCGCCCATCACGGCGAATGCCACTCCTGTGACGAGCTTTCCTTTGATTGAAAAGAAGCGGTTACAACTGGTTACAGATGCAGGAAAGCAGAAGCCGGCCGGTCAGACAGGTCGCAAGACCGGAAACAAGAGACCGCAGCTCAAACAATCGAGCTCCTGGATTCGAGTGTGCATGCCTTGGGAACGTCGTTGCCCCCTATTTATAAGCCCGGGGGCCTGCCCGAACGGGCAGGGATAAAATAACCGCCTGCCCGGGTACAGGAGAATCGGGCAGGCGGTAACGGGATACATAAAGGAGAAAAGAAAGAAGCCGCGCGGCTTGGCGCCTTGCGCTTCCGATCTGTCCTGGTCGGAGACTGAAGATGCTGTTATCAAGGCGATGATGCAACCCGGCCAGTCTCCGACTTGAGACCGCGGCTTGTCTTCTGGACTTGAACCTTGATAGCCTTCATGGCGCAACCCAGGCGGTCTCTGATTTGAGACCGCGGCTTGCCCTCAGGACTTGGGCCTTGGTAGTCTTCATGGCGCAACCCAGACGGTCTCTGACTTGAGACCGCGGCTTGCCTTCTGGACTTGGGCCTTGGTGATCTTCAATCTTTGGAGGCGATCTGAATTCTATTACACCGCCCGGTTTGTGCTGGCTGGTGCTGATGGACCCTGTTGAATCTGGACCGGGCGACTTGCATCTTCAGACCGCCCGGTCTGCGAGTAGTGCTATTCGGAGACGGTCTTCTGGCTAAACAGTCGTGATGCGGCGCGGTGGTAATGGGAAGTCTGCCTCGCTACCCTTCGCTACTCTCTTCCAGGGCCGGCCTGCTGCTTCTCACCCGCCTATAGGTAATTATTTTGTTCGCTCGCAGGTGATTCCGAGACTCTCCCCTCCGACTCTGACTTTGGGGAGGAAGAGATGTCTCCTCTCCCTTGTCGGAGCAGATGGATGACTTCTTGGGCGACCCGCTGGATCACGAGGCCATGAAGAAGCGTGTTGGAACATGGTCTTCCGCATCTCCTAGGTTTGAGAATAACAAATCCTATGTGTATTTGATCTTGTGTGTTTAAGAGTGCAGGAAAACAAAGTCCATATGACTCAAGGATTACATTAGAAGGTAGCCCCAAAATCTGAGCCATCAAATCCAATGTTCCCACTAGCGCCGACGGTAGCACCTAGCGCCCGACGCTAGCGATGAATACCGCAATTCTGGGAGCACATATAGAAGGAGATAGCGCCTGGCGGTATCCGATAGCACAGGCGGTAGCGCGGAGCACAGAAGGCAAGAGAGAAATGTTTCCTCGGATTGAAGATTCTGCCGCGCAGAATATGTCCAAAAATGGGATAGCGCCGGTGGTAGCACTAGCGCAGGCGCTAGCGCTGAGGCTATAAATAGGACCCCTCTTCTCTCATTTCAAGAGAGACATTAGAGAGAGAGAGATTGAGTGCTAGAATTCCAGGGGCTGCCTTGGCCGATTGTTGATGTCCTACCAAAGTTTTGCAAACTTCTGAAGGAGAATCTATTCACGCTGGATCCAAACGAAGTCCGCTTCTACAACGCTTATTCAACATCGGATCTTCATCTCCAACTTCAGAAGTTCTTTAAGAGGGAGTTTTTAATTATTTTCATTTCATATTTCTTGTAAACGGTTAGAGAATTCGCCTCGTGTTGGCGACTAGGTCTGAGTTGGACTTAGGGCAGAAATTCGCCTCGTGTTGGCTACTAGATCTAGGTTAGTTCTAGGGGGTGCTTGAGGCCATATCTAGGGAAGGTTTAGCTAGAGCGGCTTGAGGCCAATTCCGGGAAGGATAGGCTAGGGCCACCGGTTCGTGGGGATGCGAGTCGGGATAGAAAACAAAAAAGAGTTTACTATTATTCGCCATGGATTACTAGCGTTATAGAAATCAATTTTTGTAAAACCTTATTTCATATTAATAAAACATGTCTCTACTTTATTTCAATTGTTAGACTTGATTTCTCATATTCTTAATCACGCATTATTTAAAAGATTTTCAACATATAACATAAGTTTTTGAAAACCCTTATTCACCCCCCCCCCCCCCCTCTAAGGGCGCCTACCGATCCAACAAGTGGTATCAGAGCGGTTTTATTCCAATCGACTTAACAACCAGGAATAATGGCGTCTCATGATCTCGCTTCTACTAGTGGGGTAAATTTCTGTGAAGAAGAAATATCTCTTAAACCACCTTTA
Source organism: Dactylorhiza incarnata (assembly GCA_033032865.1). Classification (NCBI taxonomy): domain Eukaryota; kingdom Viridiplantae; phylum Streptophyta; class Magnoliopsida; order Asparagales; family Orchidaceae; genus Dactylorhiza; species Dactylorhiza incarnata. The sequence goes on along the minus strand of JAWHQI010000084.1, from coordinate 3,222,127 downwards.
TTTGAAGGGACAAATTATAAAGGATGGAAAATTTTAATTGAAAAAATTATTAAGACTTTAGATATTGAAGTGTGGAATTTTGCCATTATAAGACCTGCGGATGAATCAAATAAAAAGGAACGTCATCTAAATGCAAAAGCCAAACATTATTTATTTTGTGCTCTATCAAATGAAGTTTTCAAATTAATATATTGTTTTTCTAGTGCATACAAATTATGGCAATTTCTTGAAGAAATGTATGATCTTCCTCTCGCAGGTATGGAACAAACACAGGAGGAGAAGGGCATACAAGCATCCACTATTATTCAAGAAGATCTCTCTCGTAGCAAAGCCATGGAGATCATGGAAATTAACTTAGAAAAAGAGAGCAATACATCAAGAGAAAAAGAAGATGAAAATTCATCTATGATGGAGGAAGGCCTAAAAAATGACGAAGGAACTTCATGTTCACATTTTTCCTCTTCCAATAGCGTTGTAAGAAAGTCTAAATCTTCTTCTTGTGTGATAACTTCTATCTCTAGTTTTAATATACTAAAAATGGATAAACGTAACATCAAGAAATTGAAAATTACTAATAAAATTTTGCGCTTAGAAAATAAAGATTTAAAAGCAAAAGTTAAAGTAGAATCAAAATCTGATTTATCTAGCTTTACTCATGTCACTTCAATTGAAAATACAAAACCTTGTTTTGATTGTAATGATACTAAAGAAAAATTTAAGGAACTTGAAAAAGAAATTATTTGTATAAAAGAATATAATGAAAAACTATCTTTAGAAAATTCATCTTTAAAAAGTGATTGTGCTACATGCAAAAGTTATAAAATTGAAATTGAAGAGATGGATGAAACATTTGAGGAATACAGAAATGAATATCAAAATCATATTGATTCAATTATTTCTACTCTTAAAAATAGCACAATTGCGTATAATAAAGCTAGACATAATTTGAAACTTAAGAACAATGAATTAGAAACTCCAAACGCAAGTTGAATATGATTTCTCAAAATATGAATAAACCAAACAATGGAAATAAAAAACTTCAAAAGATTGAAAATGAAATTCCAAAATACGATCATCATTATCACTTACAACATCAATCTTCTCCCAACATAAAATTAAATGTTCACAACTTTCCTATGAAAAATACTTTCAATAATCATCAATATAAAGATTATCACAAAGGAAATTTCACATATAAGAATAACACTAAACCAAAGTTTGAATGGAGGCTCAAAACTAAAACTGAAACATTAACTTCACATGAAAGGACCCATTCATCAATATCTACCCACAAACCTACATGATATATTTGGGTACCCAAAGGAACCACCACACTTGGTCCCCTTTGGATACCTAAATCTCTTATTCATTAGGTATCACCAAACGCATGAAGTAGAAATCAACAAAAAAATTAAATATCAATTATTCTACTTCATGATATGCTTTAATTTCTTATTTTCTTTTTTTTTAAACTATCATGTTATGGTCATCTTATATATTATAGGAAATATGATCTTATCTCTTAAAACTTAATGAGTTTATAAATCAAATTAATCAAAATTCAAAATCATATTTTATTTTGGTGACCTATCTATTATTCTTATATTCATTACATATATATACACATCATTTATCAACAATTGAATTCAAAATTTTTGTATGTGGTATTAAAATCTCTAACCATAGGATTTCAAAAATATACTACATATGATCTTAAAATTGCCTAAACATCTCCACTTCATGACTTCAAAATTTATAAATAAAACGTAAAACAAAACCTTCAAAAACCACCAAAGAAGGATCAGATAAAAATAGTCAAACATCCAAAAACAACAAAATTAAACATTGCAGATAGCGCTAGCGCTAGCTGGTAACGCCTGCGCTAGCAAACAGCATCCAAGAACATGTGTTCAAATTCCTGTATTATTACAAAACTGAAAACTTGTTCCCCTCAGGACCATCCTACTCCACTACTCTTCCTCATCTACCTCCTCCACACTTGGACTTGGTGACTGTCGTCTGCGTGTTCGCCGAACAGTATGTCTTGGCGGATCCTCTACTGGGATATCCCATTCCCTTCTTTCTGACGATGACGGTGTCAACTTTAAGGCCTTGATCATAAATTTCAACATTTTTTTCATGCCGAACACATCCTTCTTTACCTCCGATATATCCTCCTCCACCCGTGTCATCCGTTCTCCCATATCTTATCGAAATCGATCATATGAACCATCCCATGTCTCTCGGGCTGACGCTCCTCGCCGGAGTGGTGGTTGAGTAGACGTCGATGGGTCATCCGGGAGGGATATTGCTCGCAAGTGTGAGGTACTATAGATTGGAGGAAAGCAATCTATCAAGTAAAAACCTATTTCAATAGAAGGGTACATCACCTGCATAACCCATTATATGATGCCACCCAGGGGCAAGTTGTTATATCTATGGCGGGAAGGTTCCCGCAACTTGTATGAATAGCGAATCAAGGAAAGTAACAAATCTGCCACATCAAATTTCTCCTCCTCTAAAATGAAATAGGTGACATAACTAAGTTGTGCTGTGACTTTTGCTATATCACCCAACTTCAACATAATTGTGTGGCGTAATACATCCTAAATGACTAGGGCATCTACTGTGAGTGACGACACAGAGGAGATCAGACTCCTGCATTCCCTATTATGCAGCACCATGTTCACTTGAGTCCAACCTCTATCTACCCTAAACTTCTCAACAATTTCCAAACGATTTGGATGCTGGGTCAATCCAAACACGACCCTCAATTGGTCATGGGTAATTGTCACCACTTGTCCTTGCACCAGAGACCGCACTCCTCCATCCAGCTCTGTCTGCGATGGGTCTTCCAAGTGCTTATAGAAATCTCGTACTAACTCTTAAGAAAATCCATCAGAAATAAATAAATTCAACAACTCAGAGGTTGCAAATAGCTGCATGATATGGTGGTGTCGAGGCATGTCAAACTCCACGATATATGGAACACTAACTACTGCAGCCTCCATGGCCAGCTCTGCACTTTTCTTTCCTTTTGATCCAGGAGCCATCTGCCACATTATAAGAGGAATTAAAACAAAGCAACAATCACTAGCGCCAGCGCTATCACTAGCGCCCAACGCTATCACTAGCGCCGGCACTAGTCCTCTAATTTGAAATGGTAAAAATCTTTTTAAAATAAAAGATTTTCAAATCCTAATTTGCTAGATCCAAGAAACCCACATAATCTAAACCAAAATCAAAACTAAAATCCTCATAAAATGTAAAACAAAAATCTTGAAGATTTTTTTAAAATCAATAGTTTTTCTTAAAAAGGGTCATAAATCTTCATCAAAATCAACTATTTAGAACAAGAATCATAAAAATAAGGAAGATTTGTTTTAGTTCCTCTCTCCAAAAATAAAAAAATCAAGCATTGTAGATCTAGTTTCTAAAACCACCTAATAACTTCAAATATCTTCATCTCTAACATCAAAATCAAAGTTTATAACAAAAATCATAAGAAAAGATGAAGTTTTACCTCAGATCTATGCGAGGGTTGGGTCGTCTTCTAGGGTTTTTTGGAAGAGCTTGAGAGGCAATGGCCGAAATGGCAAAAAGAAAAGGGGATTATATAAAGTAGAACTACCGCCAGCGCTATCGATAGCGCGAGCGTTATCGCTTGGTTCTGTCTTTTTGTATTTCTTGAATTTTATATGATACCTAAATTTATTCTCTATTATATGTACTACATAGTTTTTGCAGTTATGTTTTGAATTGATATTCGAAAAATTAAAATAAAAAAAATGATTATTATAAAACCAAAATGACAGCACCTGTTTGTTTTTCTGTAATTTTAAAATTTTGAAAAATTCTTAAAAATATATTAATCTATATTTACTACTTATTTTTGCACTTCTGATTGTTTTTCAATTTTTGAAAAATCAAATACAAAAGCCAAAATACAAAAAATATATATGTTTTGCCTTTTTTGTTTTTATCATTTGTTTAAAGTCTATTTTTTATGAAAAATCTAATACAAAAATACAAAAGCCAAATTATAAAAAAATATATATGTCTTGCCTTTTTGTTTTTGTCATTTGTTTAAAGTCTATTTTTTTATGCAAAAATCCATTTCAAATATATATAACATTAAAAGTATAAAAAAAATTGTATGGCCTTTCCTGTGAAAATCAAGCATGATTTAATCTATTATTTAGAACTTCTATAATGTTACAATTTATCTTTTCAAACTACTTTGAACATTGTTTTCATCATGCTTTGATATATCTATTAATATGTGCATCAATTATATTATAAAAGTTGTGTGGAATCAAGCTTAGCATGCCTCTAAGTATGAGTAAATGTTTTATGTTTGATAATGATATTTATACATTCACTTTTTTTGGCATTGTCTACATTTGTATTTAATCTAAGAATGCTTGTGTATGTTTTGTATTAGTACAATGAATTAAAATTGCACAAGTATCTTACCTACACTACCTTTATCTGCACTTTTAAAAGTTAAGAAAAGTGGTTATGTTTTCATAAATTCTATTGGTTTGCAAAACAAGTGTATTCAGAGAACTTTGTACAAAACAAAAATCATAAAATAAAGCGACAAAGATAACTCCACCAAGCACTACTTGAACCTCCTGATAAGTCTTAATAAGCGTTGTGAGGTTGAGCATCTTGGAAAGAATAGTAAAGTATCTTGTGCAAACCATATCTTTCTTTCAAAATAAAAACCACTTACTCTTAAGCACACCGGATAACTAGTCTTAACATTAAAATAAAATATGTGATCCCCCAAGCACTACTTTGCACCCTGATAAATCTTGAGAGCATTGTGTGTGCAAAGCACCTTGGTAGTTGTATATTTTTTTTTGTGCATTAAAGTTTGTGGAAGTAAAATTATTTGTGTTTTATTGTGCTCTTACTTTACATATTTCTTGTATTTTTAATTAAAACATTTGTGTACTCTACTCAAAAATACACTTATGTGCACATCATTATCTTCCATAACACTTCTTCTCATGAGTATTGGATCCTAATGCAAATTCTATACTACTCTTTATTTATGAAATGCACTAGATTACCTAGCATGCTTTATACAATGTTTGGTATGTTTTGAAATTGTTAATTAAAATAACATTGTAGTAATCTCTTTTTGATAACATTATGCTTGTTTTCTTTTATTGTTAAACTAAAAGATTTTAATTGAACAATGATTTACAAACACATCTTCTTTATGAAATTTAACTCATATATCTTCTTATGGATCATCATAAGATGTTTGATTGTATTTTTTAACTCTTCCGCAACTTTACATTTACCTTGTATTCTTTTTATGCTTCAAACTCTTATATAAGATAATATTGATTACTTGGCAAATGTTATATTATTCATCTTTATGCTAACAACTCTGATTTATTTCTATGAAAAAATTGTTCTGCTCAAAACTCTGATCTATTTCAATGAAGAGTATAATAAAACTCCTTATCATTTCCTTCTTATTATCAAACTTTTAGGTGGTGCCTCCTTACCCACTTTTGCTAATAACAAAAGGGGGAGAACTAACATGATAAATATAATCCGCTATCAAAATAGAAAACTAACATGATTAATTAAGATGATAGCTTACATATTCGTGGAGCATTCACTTAGGGGGAGCAAGTCTAAATGCTAAAATTGATAATTATCCTAAGTCATCACTCTCTCACACACACAAGTAAGTTTCATCATGCTTATATATTAATGCTCTGATTTATCATTAATGCATTTGTTATTATCAAAAGGGGGAGTTTGTTGGAACATGGTCTTCCGCATCTCCTAGGTTTGAGAATAACAAATTCTATGTGTATTAGATCTTGTGTGTTTAAGTGTGCAGGAAAATAAAGTCCATATGACTCAAGGATTACATAAGAAGGTTGCCCGCAAATCTGAGCCATTAAATCCAATGTTCCCACTAGCGCCGACGGTAGCACCTAGCGCCCAGCGCTAGAGATGAATAGCGCAATTCCGGGAGCACATAGAGAAGGAGATAGCGCCTGGCGGTATCCGATAGTGTAGGTGGTAGCGTGGAGCACAGAAGGCAAGAGAGAAATGTTTCCTTGGATTGAAGATTCTGCCGCGCAGAATATGTCCTAAAATGGGATAGCGTCGGCGGTAGCACTAGTGCAGGCGGTAGCACTAGCGCAGGCGCTAGCGCTGTGGCTATAAATAGGATCCCTCTTCTCTCGTTTCAAGAGAGACATCAGAGACAGATTGAGTGCTAGAATTCCAGGGGCTGCCTTGGCTGATTGTTGATGTCCTACCAAAGTTCTGCAAACTTCTGAAGGAGAATCTATTCATGACGGATCCAAATGAAGTCCGCTTCTACAACGCTTATTCAACAGCAGATCTTCGTCTCCAACTTCAGAAGTTCTTTACGAGGGAGTTTTTAATTATTTTCATTTCATATTTCTTGTAAACGGTTAGAGAATTTGCCTCGTGTTGGCGACTAGATCTAGGTTAGGTCTAGGGGGTGCTCGAGGCCATATCCGGGTAAGGGTTGGCTAGAGCGGCTTGAGGCCGATTCTGGGAAGGATTGGCTAGGGCCACCAGTTCATGGGGATGCGAGTCGGGATAGAAAACAAAATGAGTTTACTATTATTCGCCATGGATTTCTAGTGTTATAGAAATCAATTTTTGTAAAACCTTATTTCATATTAATAAAACATGTCTCTAGTTTATTTCAATTGTTTTACTTGATTTCTCATATTCTTAATGCATTATTTAAAAGATTTTCAACATATAACATAAGTTTTTGAAAACCCTTATTCACCCCCCCCCCCCTCTAAGGGCGCCTACCGATCCAACAAAGCGGACCTCAGAATTGTTTCAGAAGCAAGGGCGGATGCTGCAGGATCTTCACCTTCAAGTGAGGAGGGACAGGGAAGCTACCGAGGAGCAGCTTGCCTCTTTGTTGGATGAGTGGGCACAGCTCCGTACCGAGCTGCCGGAAGACATTGGCGAGACGACCACTTCCCCCGGGACTCATGTCGCGTGGGTGAATGATTACGCCATCCTAATCCAGCGCGAGGCTCACTCGCTCAATGCGTACCATTACCCTAGGATCCCACCGAGATCTGGAGTGCGAGGTCGTGGCCGGTGGAAATGGCTACGTTACTAGTCTCCCCCGAACTCATTCTAAGCTTGGCAAACCCCTTCGTAACATTTGAAAACTTGTTTAATTTCGCCGGACTAACTAGCGGACATTCCTCCTCTTATTATTAACCATTTCTCGCCCGCTCCTAGAGCTCTTGCGAACTTAATAGTTGTTGTAATAGATTTGCTTGTGATGCTCGCTCTTTTATTTCAATTTTTCTTGTCGTTTCCGCATGAAAATTTTGCTTATACTGATCCTGTAATCTGGTCTCGCTTGCCAATATATCGGATGTTCTATCACGTTCTCGCGCCATGTGGGTTTTTTGCCTAACCGTACCCCCGTCGCTTCAACTTCTTTCACGTGCTTTTTATTTTCTATAAATAGGTTCCAGCGATGATCCCACCCACCACATTTAACTCTAGCTCTTCTCTTTCCTCCGCTTGCGAGATCTCGCGCTCCCTCCTTCGCACTCTCTTCTTCTTCTTCGCAGGTCTCAGCGATGGTGTGCGACGCAAGCGAGGCCGAAGGTCGGTTGAAGTGCGCCCTGGCCTTCTCCGATCACACATTCTTCCACAACAACTTGACCGAAGAGGAATATCTCGACGCGGTCGCCGATTTTATCCCGTCAGGGTTCTCCGCTCGCTGCCCTAGCGAGGAGGACGTGATCAACGTACCCCTGCCAGACTGGTCAGCTTGCGCTTACCTCTATGGCTAGAGGTCCGCCAGGTACTCCTTGATCTCTCATAATTTTACCTTTTTGAATTTTGAAGCTCTCGCTCGCTTCTTAGAGTCCTCGCGATGTTTCTTCGCCAGGTTTTGAAACATTACAGCATGATACTGGGTCAACTGAGCCCTAACGTCGTGGTGGTCATTGTCACATTTGCCTGCTATATGCGAGAGGAATGCATTGAGTTCAGCCTGCCGGTCCTCCGGAAGCTGTTCTCCTTCCGGGACTACAAGGATGGCACCGCCTACTTCGTGGGCTCGGGGCCCAAGGTCGGCGAGATCGTAAACAAGAGCCATTATTGGGCTCAGAAGTTCCTGTTCGTCCAGGGGAACTTCGGCAACGTTCCCTTCTCGCCAATCCAACACGGCGAGAGCACCTACCGCCCCTTGGCTCTCGGTGGTCACGATGCTGCTCTGTTCCAGTTCTTCAACAAGAAGAACTTCGAGGTGGCGCATCTCCGCCGAAACCACGACTCGCTACCACCAGTGCTTCCCAGAGAGTACGTATCACGCTAGCTCGCCCTTTTCTTCTCAAAGTTCTTGATTTTAACATTTCTAACTGTTGGACTGTCACAGGTGAGCGAGATCTCCCCGTCCATCCCCCCTATGCGAGCAGCCGGTCTTTCCCCACCGACCACGCCCTCGCGAAAATGGGAGTGGACGCCTGCCGTGAGACCCCTCGTCCTGCCGCCCCTCCCACTAAGAAAAGGGGTGAGTCTTCCGGTCGGAAAGACTCCTCCTCGCAGCCCTCCCAGAAGAAGAGCAAGAAACATCCCTGTTGGGGACTCAGCGCAACCAACTTCACCAACAGTCCTGGCTTTTGGTCGATTTGGTTGCGCTGAGTCCCCAACAAGTGGTATCAGAGGGAGTCACGGGTTCGAAACCCCGGGTCGTTGCTGAGGGGGGGGGGGGGGGGGAATTGTTGGGCTGCGGTCAGCAATTGCCCCGACGTGCTGCTCTATTCGAAGCGGAAGGGCGTGTCCCCCGTGGGCCTAACTGGCTGCCCCGTGGATCCTGCTTGGGTGACCAGCTCTATTAAGGATAGGTAGTGCCTTCAACAACAGTCTGGGCTTTTGGTCGAGTTGGTTGCGCCGAGTCTCCAACAGGGATGTTTCTTAATAGAGCTGGTCACCCAAGCAGGATCCACGGGGCAGCCAGATAGGCCCACGGGGGACACGCCCTTCCGCTTCGAATAGCGCAACACGCCGGGGCAATTGCTGATCGCAGCCCAACAATCCCCCCCAGCAACGATCGGGGTTTCGAACCCATGAGCCCCTCTGATACCACTTGTTGGGGACTCGGCGCAACCAACTCGACAAAAAGCGCTGACTTTTGGTGAAGGCGCTACCTATCCTTAATAGAGCTGGTCACCCAAGCAGGATCAACTGGGAAGCCAGTTAGGCCCACGGGGGACACGCCCTTCCGCTTCGAATAGTGCAGCACGCCGGGGCAATTGCTGACCACAACCCAACAATCCCCCCCCCCTTCTGAGAAGGGAAAGGGGCATGTCGAGGCTTCTCCGGGCGAGATCCTACCGGCTGACTTCCCCGAAGAAAGGAAGTCTAGGGAGCCGGTCGAGAAGGTCGCCGAGATCTCCTCATTGCCAGTGCCGATAAATCACTGGAACTTTGGTCTCGGCCAGAGGCACAAGGACAAGGCCGGCGAGTACCAACATTACTGGAATCCAGAAGTCAATAAAGCCACCATATCCACCCTCCTCCCTTCTTGGGTAGAGCAGCCAACGGTCAATGGGCAGGCGTTCTTGCTCTGCTTCAAATTGTACGGCCGCGAGGACGCCTCGATCTTCAAGGCCAAGACCACGAGGACCTTGGCGTACGAGAGTGCGCGAGCCGAGCTCCGCTCTATGGAGCTCGCTCATATGACGGGAAGGCGATGTCTTCAGTTGGAGCGTAACAATGAGGAGCTCACCCTCACCTACAAAGAGTCCGCCGCCGAGGTCACGAGCTTGAAGGAGAAGTTGCTCGCCTCCGAGGCACTCTCCCTCGGCCACCAGGATGTGGTAAGCATTTGAGTTCTCGCCTCCCTCCTTTTCTGAGTGTTCCTAGAGCTTATCCATTTCCCCTACAGGATATCGAGACTATCCAGGAGCTTCGCTCGCGCATCTCCGGTCTGTAGAATGAGGTCGTCGGGTTGAAAGCTCACAACCGCGAGTTGGCCCGCGCCGCCGTCCCTCCGTCCCCTACAGATAGCGAGGACTAGCTGCTCCTCAGTGATAGTTAAATTATTGTATATATTTTTTTTGTTTCGACACCTTTTAGTCTGAGGAACGACTAGCGAGCCCGGGAAGAAGAATGTCGCGAGGCCTCCATGACCTCAGCGCGATACATCTTCCGGGCCATGTAGGGAGCCGGCCTGCTATCTGCCGAGGCGGCCGACTTGACGATTGAAGATGTGGTCCAGGAGCTATTCTTGCCCCCTCCGCACCCTACAGATAGCGAGGACTAGCTGCTCCTCAGTGATAGTTAAATTATTGTATATATTTTTTTTGTTTCGACACCTTTTTGTCTGGCGAGAACGCCGTGGTGGATGTAATAGACTCGAAAGGAATAGATAAAAAATTTCCTGTTGGTTCGTTGTGTTCTCGCTTTTTATGTATGCTGCCTTTTCTTCACATTTATTACTTGTTCTTTTACCCCGGCGTTCGTCGTGATCGCGCCCGCCTATCAAGCAATTGCGTAACCTCGACTCAGGATACTCACCGAGTTAGTTCTCTCCCTTCTAGCCGACCTTAGGGAGATTTCAAGATCCACCCTTCCGAATTTCTATCTCGCGGGGGAGGGCGAATGTCTCCCTTTTAATTCCGGCGAGCGAGATCCCTACGTTGCTTCTCGCGCCATTCCCGGAGACTGGAATGATCTTTTTCGTACGGCTCGCCCATCTGGGCCACCCACTTGTCAACTTTCCCTTAGATTGTCTGCGAGGACCCCATTTTATAGGAGGCCCCCCGTTGTCTCGCCTTGCGAGACCTCCCATTCTCGCAGTTTTGGGGCCCTGTTTTGTAGTCCAAAACTTCCCTTTCTGCCAGCCCTTCCAAAAATCAACCTGATCCACCGTCTATGAGGGCCCAGCAGCGGAATCGATCTGAGGCCTACCAGTACCAAAGGACTCGTTACTTGCCAGCCTCTCCAGAGATCAACCTGACCCACCGTATATGAGAGCCCGGCAGCGGAATCGATCTGGGGCATTCCAACGCCAAAGGACTTGTTACTTGCCAGCCTCTCCAGAGAACAACCTGACCCACCATCTATGAGAGCCCGGCAGTAGAATCGATCTGGGGCATTCCAACGCCAAAGGACTTTTTACTTGCCAGCCTCTCCAGAGATCAACCTGACCCACCGTCTATGAGAGCCCGACAGTGGAATCGATCTAGGGCATTCCAGCACCAGAGGACTTATTACTTGCCAGCCTCTCCAGAGATCAACCTGACCCACCGTATATGAGAGCCCGACAGCGGAATCGATCTGGGGCATTCCAGCACCAGAGGACTTGTTACTTGCTAGCCTCTCCAGAGATCAACCTGACCCACCGTCTATCAGAGCCCGACAGCGGAAACGATCTGGGGCATTCCAGCGCCAAAGGACTTGTTACTTGCCAGCCTCTCTAGAGATCAACCTGACCCACCGTTTATCAGAGCCTAGCAGCAGAATTGATCTGGGGCATTCCAGCTCCAGAGGACTTATTACTTGCCAGCCTCTCCAGAGATCAACCTGACCCACCGTCTATGAGAGCCCGACAGTGGAATCGATCTGGGGCATTCCAGCACCAGAGGACTTGTTACTTGCCAGCCTCTTCAGAGATCAACCTGACCCACCGTCTATGAGAGCACGACAGCGGAATCAATCTGGGGCATTCCATCACCAGAGAACTTGTTACATGCCAGCCTCTCCATAGATCAACCTGACCCACCGTCTATGAGAGCCCGGCAATGGAATCGATCTGGGGCATTCCAGCGCCAAAGGACTTGTTACTTGCCAGCCTCTCCAGAGATTAACCTGACCCACCGTCTATGAGAGCCCGACAGCAGAATCGATCTGGGGCATTCCAGCACCAGAGGACTTGTTACTTGCCAGCCTCTCCATAGATCAACCTGACCCACCATCTGTGAGAGCCCGACAGCAGAATCGATCTAGGGCATTCCAGCACCAGAGGACTTGTTACTTGCCAGCCTCTCCAGAGATCAACCTGACCCACCGCCTATGAGAGCCCGGCAGCGGAATCGATCTGGGGCATTCCAGCACCAGAGGACTTGTTACTTGCTCAAAAAATTGCTCCAAAATATATATATTGAGAAGGAAACATACAAGAGTCAGTTACGAAAAATTGCTAAGGATAAAATCTCTTCAAATCATCCCCACTCCTGGCTCGGCCGAGAAGTACCCCTTCCACATCCTGGAGGTGGAACCCTCCAGACTTTAGAATTTCGCTTACGATGTAAGGCACTTCCCAATTGGGCTCTAACTTACATTCGGCGGCTCCTCTCCCTGCCGCATCTACTTTCTTCAGGACCAAGTCTCCTTTCTCGAATTGCGTTATTCTGATATGCTGATCAAAGTACCCGGCCATCCGCCTCTTGACTTCCTCCTGTCGAACATTAGCGAGCTCGCGGAGCACTTCTACCAGTCCAGGGGCAACCTTTGCTCTGCATCATTTTCTACCAGCCATTCTTCATCTCCCTCGCTTGCGGTGATCACCCTGGGGTTTTTTACTTTGAATTCTATCGGGAGGACGGCCTCGGACCCATGAGACACTTTGAAGGGGTTCTCCCCTGTGGCCATGTTTGGAGTAGTCCTCAAGGCCCATAGGACCGAGGGTAGCTGCTCTACCCAATTGCCTTTGAGATTCTCCACCTTGTTCTTCAGCATGTTGACAATTATCTTGTTCGCCGCTTCCACCTTACCGTTTCTCCTGGGGTGGTGGACTGACGCGAACCTGAGGTCTATGCCGAGTTGGGTGCAAAAACTAACAAACTCTTCGCTGGCAAATTGGGGTTCGTTGTCCATCACTATGGCCAACGGCAGCCCGTGCCTGCAAATTATCTCGCCCCATACAAAATTTCTCACCATCTGGGAGGTTACCTTGGCCAGCACTTTCACTTCTACCCACTTGGAGAAATAGTCATTCATTACCAATAGAAACCTCCTTTGGCCACTAGCTTGTGGGAAAGGACCTACCAGATCCAAACCCCATATAGCGAAGGGCCACAGAGCTGTGATGGTCCGGAGCCTTTGGGATGGGAGGAGTTGGAGTGGAGCATAGAGCTGGCACTTTGAACACTTCCTTTCGAATTCGGATGCATCCTTGATGAGGGTAGTCCAGAAGTAGCCTTGCCTCAGCACTCTACCCACCAGAGTCCGGCTCCCGGAGTGACTGCCACACTCCCCCGAGTGGATTTCCTCAAGGACTCTCAGGACCTCCTCCTCAGACACGCAACGAGCCAGGAACCCCGAGAGTGTTTTTCTATATAGTCCTCCTACATGTAAGGAGTAATAGGCCGACTTATACCTGAAGCGCCGTTTATATACGTCCCCTTCAGGGAAATTTCCCGAGGTCAGGAAGGTGACGAAGGGATCCATCCACGATGCTCGCTGATCCACCTCCATCAGCTCCCCTTCCTCGATGGAAAGTCGGAAGAGTTTCGATACTTCCCCCCAGCTTGAGGGACAAACTCGGCTAGGAGGTCCGCCGGAGTGCTCTCCTCCCTTGGCACATGTGTGATGGAAAAAATGCAAAATTGGCCGATGACCCCCTTGACCTTCTCCAGTTAGCGTTGGAGGGTCGGCTCCCTTGCTTCAAATTCTCCCCTGATTTGGCACGCCACCACCATGGAGTCCGTTGATACCTCCACATCCTGCACTCCTAGCTCCCTGGCCATCCGCAGACCCGCTATCACTTCCTCGACGCACCATCCACTAGCATCTTCCATGCTACCGGGGAAGGTGATTCATGTTCCCCCACTTCAGTTGCGTAGTCCGTCATGAAGTCTGCCTCCGCTTGTGCCTTGATTGACGTCCTAGGCACAAATGCGATATCGAATTCACTTAGCTCTACGGAACATTTGGCTAGCCTCCCTGAATGCTCCTCCCCTTCCATGACTTTGCGAAGCGTGTGGTCGGTCACCACTTTGATTGAGTGTGCTTGGAAGTATGGCCTGAGCTTCCGGGCTGATACCACCAAAGCGAAAGGCAACTTCTCCAAAATTGGGTATCGGAGCTCCATCTTCCTCAGCACTCAGCTGACGTAGTAGATGGGGAACTGCCTCTTCCCGGACCAACACCGAGCTTACTGCCTCAGATCCTGTAAGACCCCCCTCCCGGAACACACGATACGGCCGAGGGGAGTCTTATGCCCAGGACAGCCGCCTTGCGGGAGCGCCAGCACACTAGCTAGCCTCCACCACAATACGCCTATCCTGCCGGCCAAGCCAACTAAACAGTGCCAAGCCATCAATAATGCAAAAGCAAGAAGCCATAAAAAGATATTCACATAAGTAAGAGTCCAAATGAGTATAAAGGCAAGAGCTCTGAGAGCTCCTGCAAAAGTATCAGAGTATCAAACTAACTGCCCCAAGGGCTACATCTCAAACTGCGCTCACATCTGCCACAAACGGAAACCAAGGTACCATAGTCACCAACCCTGCACACCTGACCAGTCTAGCCTCCTCCAGCACCGTGCACTGCTGCTCTAAGGAACACTCCTAAAAAGAGGGACGTAGCAACCGTTAGTCATAAAGACTAAGTGGCTTCCCAACCGTTCCCCCGGTGACTCCAAGGCACCGGGCGGAAGGAAAGGAAGAAAAGCTGTTGGATCGGTCAGCGCCCTTAGAGGGGGGGGGGGGAGGGTGAATAAGGGTTTTCACAAACTTTAGATTATATTTAGAAAACTTTGAATTATTGCAAGATTAATGACATGAAAGAAGTTAAGTAAAACAAAAAGAGAGACGAGCTTTATTAATGATAAATAAGTTTTACAAAACTTGATCTCGATGACGCTAGAGATCGGAGGCGAATAATAAAAAAGCTCTTTTGTTTTCTATCCCGACTTGCTTCCCCACGAACCGGTGGCCCTAGCCTTATCCTCCCCGGATTCGGCCTCAAGCCTCTCTAGCCAATCCTTCCCCGGATGTGGCCTTGAGCACCCCATAGAACTAGCCTAGATCTAGTCGCCAACAATAGGCGAATTTCAGCCCTAAATCTGCCCCAGACCTAGTCGCCAACACGAGGCGATTTCACTACCGTTTACAATGAAGAAAAAGAAATAAAATAACAAAACCTCCCTTAAGATGAACTTCTGAAGTCGGGAATGAAGATCCGCTGTAGAATCAACGTTTGTCGAAGCGGACTTCGTCTGGATTCGGCGAGATGGAATTCTCCTTCAGAAATTGGCAGAGCTTCGCTGGGACCTCAAATTTCGGCTAAGACAAGCCTCTGGAATTCTAGTACTCTCTCTGAGGTGTATGCAATAGGTGTTCGAAAACAAGAGGAGAGGGGGTCCTTTTATAGCCCAAGCGCTACCGCCGGCGCTAGCCCGGATTAGGCAACGTTTTGCGCGGCAGAATCTCCCATCCGCGGCAACCTCTTGCTCTATGCCTTATGTGCGTCACGCTACTGCCGGCGCTAGTAGCTACCGCCGGGCGCTAGCTCTTTCTAAAAACACTACCGGGCGCTATCGCTACCACCGGCGCTAGTGAGCCTGTTCGAATTTTGGCCTCAATTTTGGGGGCAGTCATCATGAGTACTCCTTGAGTCATATGGCCTATGTTGACCTGCACACTTGAACACACAAGATCAAATACACATAGGATTTGTTATTTCAAACCTAGGAGATGCGGAAGACCATGTTCCAACAAACTACCCCTTTTGATAATAACAAATCCATTAATGATAAATCAAAGCATTAATAAATAAGCATGATGAAACTATACTTGTGTGTGTGTGAGAGTGATGACTTAGGATAATTATTGATTTTAGCATTTAGAATTGCTCCCCCTAAATACATGATCCCCCTAAGTGAATGCTTCCCTAATATGTAAGCTATCATCTGAATTTGACATGTTGGGTTTATGATAGCGGGTTATATTTATCAAGTTAGTTCTCCCCCTTTGTTATTATCAAAAGTGGGTAGAGAAACAAAGCACCAAAAAAGTTTGTAAGTAGAAAATAGGGCATGATCGAGTTTTGAAGTAAATGATAAGGAGGTTTAGAATTGTTTTTCATTTAAATAGATCAGAGTTATAAGCATTACAAAATTTTTCATAGAAGGAAATCAGAGTTTTTAGCATAAAAAAAGTAATGATTTTCCCTTTATATAAAAGTTTTTAGCATAAAAATAAGGATTTCCAAATAACCAATCTACCCAGACAATATGTCTACACCCTAGCCCCGTACTAAGTGACGGATGGGCATGAGGAGCTGCAAACAAGCCGTAGGTTGGGGTGTTAATCACATATGCAAACACTAGACAAAACTCAACCTAGCACTCTTCCCCCCCCCCCCCCCCCCCCCCAGTGCCTCGCAAGGCCCCACTTGAACCCTCCCCGGTTAAGGACAAGACATGACTAAAGATAAGTTTATCTAATGTCTACAACCCTACGCCCCCGCTATGGTGAGATATGAACTCATGGATAATAATTATTGGAAACATTTAAGCGTTTTAAATCTAATGACAGCCTATGGATTTATATTTTTTATTTGAATTTATGAAAGCACTCACATAGCTATTTTGAAGTCCGTTAATAAGTCAGAGTTTTTAGCGTAAAAATATTTTCATAGAAATAAATCAGAGTTTTATAGCAAAAAAAAATTCAACCAATATAAAGTTTACCAAGCAAGTCTACCACTTGTTGCAATAAAGGAATTTGGAGATTCAAGTGATGATGCACACAAAATAAAAGACTTTAAATAAGCATGAAAGCGCAAGGTAAAACAATTATATGGTTATGAGGCGGAAGACTTGTAGAAATACAAGAAACATCTTATTGTAATCAGTGATGATCCATAAAAAGATATATGAATTAACTTTCAAAAAGAAGATGTTTTTGTAAATCATTTTTCAATTAAAATCTTTAAGTTTGACAATATAGTAACCAAGCATGAAATAATGTTATCAAAAAGAGATTACTACAATGTTACTTTAATTCACAATTTCAAAACATACCAAACATTGTAGAAAGTATGTTAGGTTATCTAGTGCATTTCATAAATAAAAAGTAGTATAAAATTAGCATTAGGATCCAATACTCATGAGAAGAAGTGTTATGGAAGATAATGATGTGCACATGAGTGTATTTTGAATAAAGTAAACAAATGTTTTAATCAAAAATACAAGATATATGTAAAGTAAAGAGCACAATAAAACACAAATAATTTTACTTCCACACACTTCAATGCACACAAAAAATGTACAACTACCAAGGTGCTTTGCACACACAATGCTCATTAAGACTTATCAGGGTGCAAAGTAGTGCTTGGGGGATCACATATTTTATTTTATTTTAATATTGAAACTAGTGATCCGGTGTACTTAAGAATAAGTGGTTTTTATTTTGAAAGAAAGATTTGATTTGCACAAGATACTTTACTATTCTTTCCAAGGTGCTCAACCTCACAACACTTATTAAGACTTATCAGGAGGTTCAAGTAGTGCTTGGTGGAGTTATCTTTGTCACTTTATTGTATGATTTTGTTTTGTACAAAGTTCTCTGAATATACTTGTTTTGCAAACCAATATAATTTATGAAAAACATAACCACTTTTCTTAACCTTTAAAAGTGCAAATAAAGGTTGTGTAGGTAAGATACTTGTGCAATTTTAATTCATTGTACTATTACAAAACATACACAAGCATTCTTAGATTAAACACATAAGTAGACAATGCCAAAATAAGTGAGTGAATAGCGATCATTATCAAACATAAAACATTACTCATACTTAGAGGCATGCTACGCATAGTTCTACACAACTTTTTCAATATAATTGATGCACATATTAATAGATATATCAAAGCATGATGAAAGCAATGTTCAAAGTAGTTTGAAAAGATAAATCGCAACATTATAGAAGTTCTAAATAATAGATTAAATCATGCTTGATTTTCAATGAAGTCCAAACAATATTTTTTGATATTTTTGAGGAATAATTTTTATTTAAAGCTTGAACTCATAAAAATTGATCTTGGACTTCCCGAGGACTACCTTGTGATAGGTTCACCCAGTACTAGGTGATATGATGGGATGATAGCCCAAATCATCCTTTCGCAAGATACACGTAAAAAGTTAAGTTCAAAAACTAACAATTTTTGATAATTTTTTTGTTTTATATTTTTGTATTTTATTTTTGCTTTAGGAAATAGAATTTAAACAAATGACAAACCACAAAGGCAAAACATATAATATTTTTGTAATTTGGCTTTTGTATTTTTGTATTTGATTTTTCAAAAATATAATAAAAGCAAAAATGCAGAAATGAATAGTACACGTAGATTAATATATTTTTAGGGATTTTTCAAAAGTTTAAAATTACATAAAAATGAATATGGATGCTAGCGCCTGCGGTAGCGCTAGCGCGGGAGACAGTAAGTGATTTTTGAGGATTTTGAAATTGTTGATTCTTGATCTTGATTATGTGTCTCAACAGTAGTTTCATGCTGAAATTGCATAATTTAAGGAGATGTTTTTTATGGTTAAAAGTGAAGAAGCTTATATATGTGAGCATGTTTTAACTTGTAAGATCTAGCACACCTAACTCAAGTTAAAATAAACGAAATCTTGCATCACCAACTAGTACATATAGTAGATAATAAATTTAGGTATTTAATAGAATTTTGTTATATTAAAAACCCAAACCGGTCCGATACCGCCTGCGCTAGCGCTAGTGCTGGCGCTATCGAGGCTTTTGTTAAAACTGAGTTCTTTTTTCAGATCCGTCATTATCTTTCATTTCCTCCCGAAAAAACCCTAGAAGACGACTCGTTCTTCACGCAGATCTGAGGTAATTCTTCATCCTTTCTTATGATTTTTGTTTTAAAGCTTGATTGTGATGTTAGAGATGGAGATATTTGAAGTTTTTAGGTAGATTT
This sequence comes from Dactylorhiza incarnata, assembly GCA_033032865.1. Taxonomy (NCBI): domain Eukaryota; kingdom Viridiplantae; phylum Streptophyta; class Magnoliopsida; order Asparagales; family Orchidaceae; genus Dactylorhiza; species Dactylorhiza incarnata. The sequence goes on along the minus strand of JAWHQI010000084.1, from coordinate 3,203,175 downwards.
AGGAACTAGATCTACACCAATAGGTTTTCTCTAAGGTTTGTGGTTTTGATGAGGTTTTTGGTTTTGAATATGTGGATTTCTTGGTTTTAAGTTAGGATATGAACATATTTTAATTTTAAGGAGATATAAAAATTTTTGTTTTTAGATGAGGATTTTGTTTTCTTGTTTTAATAATTTTTTTTGTAATGTTACAGATGGCACCGGGTTATAAGGGAAAGAAGAATACTGAGTTGGCCGTAGAGGCAGCTGTAGTGGGAGTGCCATACGTCGTGGAGTTTGACTTGCAGAGGTGTTGAGCTTGTTTATTCTTGACGGATTTTCTTCCGAGTTGGTGCGCGATTTTTACATGCACTTGGAAGATCCATCAACGACAGAGCTGGATGGAGGAGTCCAGTCACAAGTGCAGGGGCAGATGGTTACTATTACCCATGAACAGTTGAGGATCGTGTTCGGATTGACTCAGCATTCACATAGATTGGAAATTGTTGAGAGGTTCAGGGCAGACAGAGATTGGACTCAAGTGAACATGGCGCTGCATAACAAGGATTGCAGGAGTCTGATCTCTTCCATTTCGACTCTCACCGTGGATCCCTTGGTCGTGCAAAATGTGTTGCGCCATACAATCCTACAGAAGTTGGGTGATACTGCCAAGGTCACAGCGCAACTAAGTTATGTTACCTATTTTATTTTAGAGAAGGAGAGGTTTGATGTGGCGGATTTGTTACTCTCCTTGATCCGTTATTCCTACAAGTTGCGGCAACCAACCCGTCAGAGATTCAACAACCTGCCCCTGGGTGGCATCATTCAGCGAGTTATTCAGGTTTTGTATCCTACTATTGACTTAGGTTTCTTTTTAGTAGATTGCTATCCTCCTATTTATAGTACCTCGCATTTGCGAACATCCTTTGTCTCGGACGAGCCATCATCATCAACTCAACAAGCACTTCGGCGAGGAGCATCTTCTCGAGGGGCTCGAGATGCTCCATATGGGTCCTTTCGAGAGGAGATGGGTGAGCGGATGACACGGGTGGAGGAGGATGTTTCTGTGATAAGGAAGGATGTCACAGGGATCAAAAAAATGATGAAGTTTATGATGAAAGCTTTAAAGTTAAACCCATCTACACCAGAGCGGAGGGAGTGGGAGAGTCCAGTTTCAGATCCGCCCCGCCACTCGATCCGGAGGATTCGCAGGAGACGCTCCCCGAGTCCTAGTGTGGAGGACATAGATGAGGAGTAGTTGTGAGAGGAACAATTTTTATGTAATAATTCAGGAATTTGAACCTATGTCTTGGATGTTGTTGTTCTTTGAATTATGTTTATTTTGTTATCTTTTGGATGTTTGACTAGAATGTTTTATTTATAATTTGATGTTATGAAGTGGTGATATTTAGGAAAAAAAATTTATGTGGTATGCCCTTTTTGAAATCTTATGATTAAATATTTTACCACCACATGGAAGATTTTGAATTTAATTGTTGATAAATATGAGTATATGAATAATAAGTAGGTCATCTTAATAAGATTTTGAGTTTTGATTAATGTTATAGGTTCATTAAAATTTTTGATCATGTTTCCTATATAAGATGACCATAACATGATAATTTCAAAGAAATAAGAACACAAAGAAAATTGAAAGACATTAAAGCACATCATGAAGTAGAAAAAATTGTATATTTCCCTTTTGAAAATATTCTACTTCATGCATTTGGTGGTACCTAATGAAAGAGAGATTTAGGTATCCAAAGAGGAACGGGTGTGATGGTTCCTTTGGGTACCCAAATACAACGTATTTGCTTTTGGGGAGATGGAAATGAATGGGCCCTTTTTTGTGGCGTTTGTGTTTCATCTTTAGTTTTGGGCCTCCATTCAAACTGTGGTTTAATATTATTATTATGAGTCAAATTTTTATTGTGATAATCTTTATCTTTAGGATTATAATTGTAGTGATTATAAAAAGCATTTTTCATAGAAAATTTGTGAAGTTTTATGTTAGGAGAAGTTTGATGATAATAATTGTACTTTGGAATTTCATTTTTAATTTGTTGATGTCTTTTATTTCCATTGTTTGATTTATTAATATTTTGAGAATTTATATTTAACTTGCTTTTAGATATATCATGTATTGTGAATGTGTGTTTTTCTTTATGATTTCCTTGAGCAAGTTGATTTTAGCATTTAATTCATCATTCTTAGTTTGTAAATTGTGTCTGGCTTTATTGTAAGCGATTGTGCTATTTTTAAGAGTGGTAGCAATTGATTCAATATGTTTTTCATATTCATCCCTATATTCATCAAATGTTTCGTCCATCTCTTTAATTTCAATCTCGTAGTCTTTACATTTAGCACAATCATTCTTCGACGATGAATTTTCTAAACATAATTTTTCATTATGTTCTTTCACACAAATAATTTCTTTTTCAAGTTCTTTGACTTTTTCTTTAATATTATTACAATCAAAACAAGATTTTGTATTTTCAAGTAAAAAACAAAATGATGAAGACACGTCACAATTTGATTCATTAGCCTTTAGCCTCTTATTTTCAAAACGTAAATTTTTATTAGCAATTTTCAATTTTTTGATTTTTCGTTTAGCTATTTTTAATAGGTTGAAACTAGAGATAGAGGTTATTACACAAGACGAAAATTTAGTCTTTCTTACAGCGCTTTTGGAGGAGGCAAAATATGAGCATGAAGTTCCTTTGTCATCTTTTAGTCCTTCCTCGATCACAAATGAGTTTTCATCTTCTTTTGATGTATTGTTCTCTTTCTCTATTTCAATATTCTCCATGGCTTTGCTCCGAGAGAGATCTTCTTGAATGATAATGGATGCTTGTACGTTCTTTTCCTCCTGTGTTTGTTCCACACCTGCGAGAGGAAGATCATACATTTCTTCAAGAAAGTGCCATATTTTGTATGCACTAGAAAAGCAATATATGAATTTGAAAATTTCATTAGATAGACCGCAAAATAAATAATGTTTAGCTTTTGCATTTAATTGAAGTTCCTTTTTATTTGATTCATTTGCAGGTCTTGCTATTGCTAAATTCCAAACTTCGATGTCTAAAGTTTTAATAAATTTTTCAATTAAGATTTTCCATCCTTTATAATTTGTCCCTTCAAATAAAGGTGGTGTAGGTGATTTTTCTTCTTCACAAAAATTTCCCCCATTAGTAGAAGCGAGATCATGAGACGCCATTATTCCCGGTTGTTAAGCCGATTGGAATAAAACCTACCTCTGATACAACTTGTTGGATCGGTCAGCGCCCTTAGAGGGGGGGGGGGGTGAATAAGGGTTTTCAAAAACTTTAGATTATATTTAGAAAACTTTGAATTATTGCAAGATTAATGACATGAAAGAAGTTAAGTAAAACAAAAAGAGAGACAAGCATTATTAATGATAAATAAGTTTTACAAAACTTGATCTCGATGACGCTAGAGATCGGAGGCGAATAATAAAAAAGCTCCTTTTGTTTTCTATCTCGACTCGCTTCCCCACGAACCGGTGGCCCTAGCCTTATCCTCCCCGGATTCGGCCTCAAGCCGCTCTAGCCAATCCTTCCCCGGATGTGGCGTTGATCACCCCTAGAACTACCCTAGATCTAGTCGCCAACACGAGGCGAATTTCAGCCCTAAATCTACCCCAGACCTAGTCGTCAACACGAGGCGATTTCACTACCGTTTACAATGAAGAAAAGAAATAAAATAACAAAACCTCCCTTAAGATGAACTTCTGAAGTCGGGATCGAAGATCCACTGTAGAATCAGCGTTTGTCGAAGCGGACTTTGTGTGGATTCGGCGTGATGGAATTCTCCTTCAGAAATTGGCAGAGCTTCGCTGGGACCTCAGATTTCGGCTATGACAAGCCTCTGGAATTCTAGTACTCTCTCTCTGAGGTGTATGCAATAGGTGTTCGAAAACAAGAGGAGAGGGGGTCCTTTTATAGCCCAAGCTCTACCGCCGGCGCTATCCCGGATTAGGCAACGTTTTGCGTGGCAGAATCTCCCATCCGCGGTAACCTCTTGCTCTATGCCTTATGTGCGCCACGCTACCTCCGGCGCTAGTAGCTACCGCCGGGCGCTAGCTCTTTCTAAAAACACTGCCGGAATCGCGCTAATCATCGCTACCGCCGGGCGCTATCGCTACCGCCGGCGCTAGTGAGCCTGTTCGAATTTTGGCCTCAATTTTGGGGGCAGTCATCATGAGTACTCCTTGAGTCATATGGCCTATGTTAACCTGCACACTTGAACACACAAGATCAAATACACATAGGATTTGTTATTCTCAAACCTAGGAGATGCGGAAGACCATGTTCCAACAAAAGCTGCAATATAAGCAATAATATACAAAGCAGGTGACAGGAATGGTTGTATATACATGTCGATTGTATAAGTACCCGAGTACTTGCAATGACTCTAACTAATAGGTACATATATAAGCAAGTACTAGTAATAGGAAGCATAAACAGAGTATCAATAAGCAAGTACTAGTAACAGGAAGCATAAGCAGAGTATCAATAAGCAAGTACTAGTAACAGGAAGCATAAGCATAGTATCAATAAGCAAGTACTAGTAATAGGAAGCATAAGCAGAGTATCAATATCGTACTAGTAATAGAAAGGAGAAGCAGAGTATCAATAAACCGAATTGAACTTAACTTATAAGGATGCCCATACATGCTTATAAGTTAAGGATCTGAACATGAAGGTAACTCATCATATGAAGGTGCCCATACAAGTTTATATGATGAGGATTCAATGCGGTGCAATGCAATGATTATGAAGGATGAATGCAATGCAATGATTATGATATGAAGACTCACCCATGCAAAGTTGCTATGTCGACATAGACCTTTAGTTCTCGCTTTTTGAGTGGTAGCTAACCGCTCAGGCATCTCCCGTCGTGTCCAGACGGAGACAGTGGAACGAGCTCATCCACTACTAGGAGGGTATGAACACTACCAGTCCTAGGCCTCTGTACGCCTCAACGCTAAGAACACACAGCGGAGACTCTGCGTACTGCTCGACGCTAAGAACACACAGCGGATCCTCCAAGGACATAGAATGGGACTTGGGTAGGTGAGCACCAAGAGTCCAACCCAACCGGTCTAGAGTCTACTGCCGGCTTCTGTCGGTGTCACGACTAGCAAGCCCGTAGACCCGCCACAAGTAATCCTCCCCAGCGGGGTCCATTTGTATCCGTCTATCAACATACACCAGGACTTCTAATCCTAGTCCTCTAAACAATCAGTGTATCTATGTACACCAGGACTTCTAAATCAAGTCCTTCTAAACAATCCGTGTATCTACGTACACCCGGACTTCTAATCCAAGTCCTTCTAACCAATCCGTGTATCTACGTACACCCAGACTTCTAATCCAAGTCCTTCTAAACAATTTGTGTATCTACGTACACCCAGACTTCTAAACCAAGTCCTTCTAAATAATCCATGTATCTACGTACACCCGGACTTCTAATCCAAGTCCTTCTAAACAATCCATGTATCTACGTACACATTCGGAAACTAAACAGAAGACATCACGTAATACATAATTAGAAACCCTATTTGGCAGAGGGTTATTCATCATCTTCACCAAACATGAAGATCATTTCACCCCCCTTTTAAAATCCCCAAATTTCATTCCCCTCACTCTCCCACAACGACCATGGGTTTGACCCAAATCAAATCCCATCTCTTCCTTTTGGAGATAAGAAATGATCCCTAGAACCTCGCGGCGAACGGTGCCCTAATTTTGAGGTTCCGGCTTGGTCTTCCTAAGGAACTCCATTAAATCTCACACGAGAAGCTCTCTTGAGCCTTCATCTCTCCTATTGTGATCTAAGAGACTAGCACCAAGGGAGAGGGGAGGGAGTCACCTGATTTCCGGCTGACATTCGCGGTTGTCTCCTCCGCGGCATGGCGACAGTTGGCCAAGACTGATTAAAGGGTCCTGATCCACAAAAATATCCAATATGTAATCAGTCAACATTACCCAAACTAAAAAGAAAGGAAACAGCAGACAACATGAAAAGTTAACAAATTAATAATTTCCCAAAGACTCTCATCCTTTGATTCATAAAGAGAAACTGATTGCAGACGGCCAACAGGACTACCATATAAAATTTCTTCCATGGTATAGGAGTATAAATGGCAGCAAATAGGAATAGGAATAGGAATAGGAATCCCCCCAGTAAGATAGCAGTTCATATATAGACTGAATGTATTTGAAAACTATGCATAAATTAAACAAATAGGTCTCACCGTCACTTTTTCCGTCTCTTTGTCAGACCCCAAGTCACCGTCACTTCTATTTTTAGATGTCATCCATCGCGATATCTGTTTAGGAATCTTATCATTAAGGCTCATTAAAATTGGGGTTGTGTATCTACGTACACCCGGACTTCTAATCCAAGTCCTTCTAAACAATCCATGTACCTGCGTACACATTCGGAAACTAAACAGAAGACATCATGTAATACATAATTAGAAACCCTATTTGGCAGAGGGTTATTCATCATCTTCACCAAACATAAAGATCATTTCACCCCCCCTTTTAAAATCCCCAAATTTCATTCCCCTCACTCTCCCACAACGACCATGGGTTTGACCCAAATCAAATCCCACCTCTTCCTTTTGAAGAAAAGAAATGATCCCTAGAACCTCGCGGTGAACGGTGCCCTAATTTTGAGGTTCCGGCTTGGTCTTCCTAAGGAACTCCATTAAATCTCACACGAGAAGCTCTCTTGAGCCTTCATCTCTCCTATTGTGATCTAAGAGACTAGCACCAAGGGAGAGGGGAGGGAGTCACCTGATTTCCGGCTGACATTCGCGGTTGTCTCCTCCGCGGCATGGCGACAGTTGGCCAAGACTGATTAAAGGGTCCTGATCCACAAAAATATCCAATATGTAATCAGTCAACATTACCCAAACTAAAAAGAAAGGAAACAGCAGACAACATGAAAAGTTAACAAATTAATAATTTCCCAAAGACTCTCATCCTTTGATTCATAAAGAGAAACTGATTGCAGACGGCCAACAGGACTACCATATAAAATTTCTTCCATGGTATAGGAGTATAAATGGCAGCAAATAGGAATAGGAATAGGAATAGGAATAGGAATCCCCCCAGTAAGATAGCAGTTCATATATAGACTGAATGTATTTGAAAACTATGCATAAATTAAACAAATAGGTCTCACCGTCACTTTTTCCGTCTCTTTGTCAGACCCCAAGTCACCGTCACTTCTATTTTTAGATGTCATCCATCGCGATATCTGTTTAGGAATCTTATCATTAAGGCTCATTAAAATTGGGGTTGCATCACGTAATAGCTATGTCATAGACTATTTTGATTACATCATTTGGATACTACCCAACTAGCCCTCTAATTTACATAACCATAAAAGAGGCAAGTTCAAATCAATGGTATAACTAACTTTAACCCACTGTTTTAGTTATAAATGCATTGTGTTCCATAACAGCTACAGCAGCTGGTCAAGAATGAAAACAAGCTCAAAATTCCTAACAGCACTATTAATTGAAAAGAGGAGCAGCAACAGCCGGTTACAACAACAAAATCCCCAAAAGCTACGACTAACCAAAGCCCCCTCTTTGCTTTCTAACCCATATCAGCATGAAGCAGAATCCCGACAACAACAGGCAGACAACTCCAATATACATTTAACAGTTCTCTGTTTGCCAACTAAACTCAAAGCAACTGCCAACTATATTCAATACCATAACAAATCCTTCTGCATGAGTCGGACAGCACAGACAAGGGAGTTATTCCCAGTATTTTTCTTATGTTAATACCCATATAAAAGGAAAAACCCATCCAACCAGCTAAACTCAAAACAGGACCTATCCAGATCCAATTTAATTTGAAAACCCTAACCACCAAACTCTTAATTTCATGACTTCTGCAGTCCAGGAAGAAAGAAATAGGATTTTGAATTAGTATAGTGGAGCTCACAGTGATTTTGAAGAAGAAAGACGTCGATCGAAGGCCTCAGCTCCTACCAACCCCGCATCAGAAGCAACAAGAACCAACCACTAGCCCTTGCCGAGCTTTTCCAGCCCCGTCGACGAGAGGAAGAAAGGCGATCGAGCAGCAAAGAGATAAACCAAGAAAGCCCTAGGCGAGAGCGGCAAGAACTAGAGAGGGTCGAGCGGTGGTTGTGGGAATTCGTGAAGAAAATGAAGCCCTTCGTTATCTTATATCGCCTCTTACCCATTCCCCACCGCCAACATCACCGCTTAAATCCTCAATTTCTCCTCTATTGGCACACCAATAGATCACCAATCATATTAGCCCATCATATACTTATTAGCACACCCATTTTACCATTATACCACATATACCATTATATAGATCACCAATATTTATACATATAGAAAGGTTCATAATCTGATAAAACATTTCGAGCGCCGCAACGCGTACTTAAATTCATGCTCAATTTTCAATGCTATGCCAAGTTGACACTGATTTATTTTTCATCATAGGGGACTAGCGCGCACTGGGATGTTACAGATCCTACCCCCAAGTATAGGGATAGATCTTCCCCTTGCCTTGGTCCCTGGAGTAGGGGAATCTGGGTGAGTTGCCCTTTCAAAGCTTGAAAAGCTTCCACACACTCCGAGGTCCATTCAAACTTCTTGTTTCCCCGTAACACCTTGAAGAAAGGTGCACACTTCTCACCCGCCTTGGAGAGGAACCTGCTGAGCCCGACCAATTTTCCCATGAGGCGCTGAACCTCCTTGGCATTTCTTGGCGACCCCAACTCCAAGATTGCTTTAACCTTATCTGGGTTAGGCTCCACCCCCGTAGGGGTGAGCAAGTGGCCCAGGAATTTCCCCTGCTAGCCCCGAAGACACACTTCATGGGGTTGAGTTTCATTGTGTACTTCCGCAAGGTCCCAAAAGTCTCTTCAAGGTCTTGGAGGTGAGACTTCAGGTCTCGGCTCTTTACCATGAGGTCATCAACATAGACTTCTAGGTTCCTTCCCTTCTGCTCTCTGAAGATTTTGTACATCATCCGTTGGTACGTAGCCCCTGCATTCTTGAGCCCAAAAGGCATCATTTTATAACAATATTATCCATCCCCTGTGATGAAGGAGACATCTTTGATGTCGGGGGGGGGGGGGGGGGTGCATTCGGATCTGATGATAACCTGAAAAAGCATCTAAGAAAGACATTACAGGGAAACCGACGACTGAATGAACTAGCGCGTCGATTCTAGGGAAGGGGTAACAATCCTTGGGGCATGATTTATTAAGCAAGGAAAAGTCAATACACATCCTCCACTTACCTCCTCCTTTTTTTACCATCACCGCGTTGGAGACCCAGCCTGGATACTGGATCTTCGATACAAAACCCGCCTGTAGAAGCTTACCCACCTCCTCTCGGATGGGCCCTTCCAGCTTTTCTGCTGTGGCCCTTTTCTTTAGACGGATGGGGCGGGTGCCTGGGTCGAGATTGAGGCTATGGCAAGACACATCCGCATCGATCCCGGGCATCTCCGCGGCACTCCAGGCGAAGACATTCATGTTTTCCTGGATGTAAGACAAGATCTGCTTCTGCTCCTCCAGGCCGAGTTCTCCGCTGATGCGGATCTTCTCCACCACCCTGGCCCGAGTGGTGACTTCGAGCTCCACGACCTCCTCCATGGCTTCTAGCCGGGACTGCTCTCCCCAACCTTCTTCCTTCTCCTCTTCGTGAGTTGGCACTTCGGCTTTCTCCTCTCCTTCTCCCCCCTGAACCTTCATCACCTGTTTTGCCCCTTGCTCCTGGGCCCGACCTTCTGCCTTTTCCTTCTCAGCCTCTTCCTTCTCCTCCTCTCCTCCCATCTGCTCTTCTGCCTCTCCGAGGCCCGCCGACTCTCCCACCTCCTGATCCCACTTCTCGGCTTTGGCTATCTAGGAGATGGTGTTGACCGCCGTCATGTAGCACTGCCTTGCTACCTTTGGATCACCTCTTACCCGAATCTGGGTTCCCCTTGAGCTGAACTTGAGACATTGGTGGAAGGTGGAGGGGACGCAGCGGAAAGCGCTGATTAGTTGCCGTCCGAAGATGGCACTATAGCTGTTGGGGGCATCCACTATGACGAAGCAGTAATTTCGAGATTGCCCGCCCAGGACCACGTAGAGCCCCACTCCCCCCTCTACCTCCTTCCTCTCTCCGGAGAACCCAAACAATGGTCTGTCCGAGGCCAACACCCTTTTGGCTTCCACCTTCATCTCATCGAACGCCTTCTTGAAGATGACGTTGATGGATCTTCCGTTGTCCATGAGAATCCGGGACACCGTGAAGTTCTCGATGGCGGTCTGAATGACCAACGCGTCGCAGAAAGGGTCCTCATGACCCGGCATGTCCCTTTGAGAGAAAGTGATTTTTTCTGCTGGGGATGGGGCCGTGGATGTTGAAGCCACGCTCTGACGGTAGATGGTATAGAGGCTTGCCATGCGGGTTGCCTCTACCCCTACTCCCCCATGGATCACTCTGATCCCTCCTCGGGTCCCCACATCGGCCCGGTCCTCACACCTCTTCTCCTCGTCCTCCCGGGGTAGTACCACCTCGATCCTCACATGTTGTTATTGCCACGACACCGACATTCTAGCCCTCTTTGTCTCTAAGAATTCTAGGAAAGTGGTCGTTGCGTGACCTTCCTCATCATGGAAGTCACAGTACGGCAACGCCGCCTCTCCCCTCTCGGCCTCCGCCGCCCTGTTTCCCCTTCTCCTTCCTGCTCCTGCTTCCGCTCCTTCTCTCCTCCCTCTTCCTCCTCTTCCTCTCCTGATCGCCATGGCCTGCTGAGGTGGGGGAGGCACCGGACTTGGACCTTGCCTCCATCCCAATTGTTGGGGTCTTCCTTTCCCCCAATAGAAGTTACCCCCTCCTGAGGCGTAACCTCTTCCTTGCCTTTGCATCCCCCCGCCATGATGCCTCCATCCCCCCTCCGGGGTCCGGGGCTCTTCCCTTCTCCGCACCTCCTGCTGCTTGACCTCCGGCTCACTGAGCTTTGCTAGCCTCTTTTTGAGCTCCGGATTGACCTCCTCAATCTCGACCTCCTCCGCCACCCTCTCCATCAACTCCTCGTAGGAGACGGGGGCCTTTCTCTTCAGATCCATCTTGAAGAAACTCTTCTTCAGCCCCAACGTGAAGGCGAGCTGAATGGCAAACCCGGGCATCTCCTGGGTGAGCAATACTTCTTCCTGAAACCGATCTGCATAATGAGCCAACGACTTCTTGGGCTCCTGCTTCACCTTGAAGAGGGACTCGGCGTCCTTCTTCCTCTTCTTCAAAGTTGAAAACCGCAACAAGAAACTTCTACGCAAATCCTTAAATGCGTAGATTGATCAGACAGGGAGTTGGTGGAACCACTCCCGGGCCTTCTCCTTTAGGGTGACAGCGAAGAGCCGACACTTGAAGGCGTCCGACATCGACCTGATAGAGATTGAGTCCTCGAACGACTGCAGGTGCTGTACTGGGTCGTCCCGGCCATGGTAGTAGACCCTGTCCCACTCACCGAACCATTTTGGGATGGGTGCGGAAAGCACCAGCTCGCAGAAGGGGCTTCAACTACCTGCTGTCCATTCCTGCTCCACTCCCCCCCCCCCCCCCCCCCCCCGAGCTCCCTCACCTGGATTGAGCTCGCTGGGGCACTGATCGTGAGAGCCACCCTTGCCGGAGCCGCTCCTACGGGCGTTGCGCCTGCTACGATCGCGCTCTCCTGTGTCGCCCCCACCTGCGCCGCACTCGCCTGTGCCGCACTCGCCTGCCCTGTGCTCGCTGGCACCGAACTCGCCGGACTGGCGAACAGCAATCGCCCCTCCAGGTCCTGCACTGACCCTCCGACCACCTCCATTCCAGTCCTTCCTCCCGGGGCATCCTCGCCAACCGCTGTCGGAGGATGGGACACCTGAACCGCTATGGTCGCGAACTCGCTACGCAACGCTGTGACCGTGAACCCGAGGGTGTCGAGGAATTCCCTCCTGAATTCTGAGAACATCCTTTGCATCGCCGCGGGGGGCGACCCGCAGAACTCCTCGCCCTGCTCTTCATCTCCTGCCATGTCCTTTTCTTGGAATCTTCTTGGACTAGCCACACTCCACGCTCACCGCACCAAAATGTCAAATCTGGTTTCTCGGTCTCTTGTGAAGCCTGGGCCCTCAACAAGTTGAGGGGCAGCTAGCCCTTACTAGTCCCTCGAAAGGAGCAGACTGGTGACTCGGAAACACACTGAGACCTTAGTCATAGCGAGGAGGTCCCACCACAAACCCGGAAGATCGTTGAGCGCTTCCCCTCCCAAGCCAAAGCTGAGACTTGGGCACCTTGGAGAGCTAGAGAGCTAAACCAAAGTAGAAAAGGGCGAAAGAAGCTCAGAGAACTGAGATTGGAATCTTCTCCCAAGGTGCCCTTTAAGGTCTATTTATAGTTTTTTGCTCGTGGTCTGTCAATAGCGGAATTCCGACTTTTGGTTTTACTAAACGCACCACAATTTGTCCTGCTAACAACCAAACTCCGCTGTTTGGAAAGGCTAACGGCAGACCACCAGGGGTAGAGGGGTAATTTTGCCTCCTTAGCCTATAGACAAGTGGCCTGCACGAAGGCTACTTGCGAGAACTCCTGCGAGTCTCCTCACAAGTATGGCTCACGAAACCCCCTTTAGGCGAACGCTTTGCGAAGGCTCCGCCCGCATCCCTCTTGGCCACCTCCACCGAGGTCGGGTCTCGCGTGCCTTCCTGCGAGCTCCCCTCGGCCCTGTGAGAGTCCGATGAACTGGACGGAAGATTAAGCTCGCCAGGCAGAGAAATAATTTCGTCAAACTGAAGCGTGAATCATTTGAGTCGAGTTCGTCGAACGCAGAATGTGACGTTCGTCGATCGCAGAACAAATTTCATCGAACGCCGAGCTGAGTTCGTCGATCCCAACTGAAGATCGGCGTTCGTCGAATGCAGAACAAATTTCGTCGAATGACGGGCTGAGTTCGTCGAACACAGGAACTTGGGAATAACCTGGCTCGTCCGCTCTCTCGCGAGCGGTCGGCCAGTGCCCAGCTCGCCTGCCTTCCTGCGAGCGACCCTTGAGACTGGCTCGCCTTCCTTATTACCTCTTTCGCCTGTTGGATTTGAAACCCCTTTTAGGCAAGTGTTCTGTGAAAGCCCCACTCGCGCCTCTTCTGACGACATCCGCCGAGGCCAGGTCTCGCATACCTTCCTGCGAGCTCCCCTCGGCCTTGTGAGAGTGCTGAACTGGATGGAAGATCAAGCTCGTCGAGCTGAGCTGCAGATGGAGGAAAATTGCTGAGACAACTTTGTCCCAGCGGATCCGCGGAGACGGGACAGAAGTGACCGCTGAGACTGCTGATCCTCTCAGCCCAACCGCTGAGACAGATTCAAAGGTGTCGTTTGTCGAACGCGGAATGAATTTTGTCAAACGCCGATCTGAGTTCGTCGACCTCAGCTGAAGCTCAGAGTTCGTCGAACGCAGAACGAATTTTGTCGAACGCCGAGCTAAGTTCATCGATCTCAACTGAAGCTCGGCGTTCGTCGGACGCAGAACGAATTTCATCTATGACCATCTCCTGGAGAATATCAGGGTTGTACACTGCTCCCCTGAGGTCGGATGTCCGAAACTGTAATCCGAACCTCTTCTATGAATATCATAAGAAAGGAGGGCATATAACTGAGAATTGTCGAGCCCTTCACTTATTAATTGAGAAGCTCTTGGGAGAGGGAAAGTTCCAAGGCTTGGTTCCGAAAGAGGTGCCTAGTGGGCCATCTTCTTCAAAGGGAAAGGAAACAGTGGAAGTCAGCTGGGAATGTGCTGATGTTGAGGATGCCGGCTGTTACAGCGACATCCATCCTACCATTGAATACATTGAAGTAAATGACGAGGGACCCCTCGGTAACATTTACTGCATTCATGGAGGAGCCGGGCCCGAATCTTCTAGAAAATCAAGTGTTGCAAGGGTCTTCAAACAGGCAGTGGCGGACACTTCTACCTCTGCTCCGGAAAGGTCGGTCATTACCTTTGGCCAGGAGGACCTTCCTCTGAATGCGTTTCCATTCGATGATGTCATGGTAGTTAATGCTATTATCAAAAATTACACGGTACATAAGGTTCTGATTGACACAGGTAGCTCGGTCAATCTCCTCTTCCGCCCATCCTTTGAAGCCCTAAAGACTGGAAAGCCTTTGCTTTCCACTGAAGGGACCCTCTACGGCTTCTCGGGAGAGAAGAAGGAAGTAGAAGGATTCGTGAAGCTTCTGGTATCCTTGGGAGGAATAACAAAGCTGGTCAACTTTGGGGTAGTAGATTCCCCGGGCAGCTATTGCGCCATCTTCGGAAGGCCCATTTTGAATGCTTATCGAGCGGTGGGTTCTACTTTCCATCTAGCTCTCAAGTTTGCAGCTGAAGGAAGGCAGTATCGGATCTGAAGTGATCCAGTAGAGGCTCGGGAGTGCTATGTAAAAACAATCAACATGATTACTTATACTCCACTTCCCGAGCTTCCAGTTGACATCCTCGAAGTGGCCAAGCTTCCGGAAGTGGCTGAGGAAAATAAAGACCGAGAAGGGGCTCACCTGGAACCTGCCCAAGTAATCCAAGAAGTCCCCATTGCTGGAGGGGAAGAGAAGAAACTCATCATCAATGCGGAGTTGCCTGAAGGAGAAAAAGTTCAGCTAATCTCCCGCCTCTTGGAAAATTTGGATGTCTTCGCCTGGTCGGCGGAAGATATGCCCGAAGTGGACCCGGACATTGCTTGCCACCATCTCAACGTATCTCCTGACTTCAAACCAACCAATCAAACCTGCTTGGGAGAGTCCAGTAGTGTTTATTAAATCCAGTGAGAATCAACTAAATAAAAATATAGAATCTTATGAAGAACTGCATAATCACCCTGATAGAATCACTGTATTTAATAGGTGTTGAAGCCTAGAAAATCCTGGCTCCAAAATTCGGATCAATGCAGCCGGAGGCTACTTGCCCAGCGGTTCAACGAGAAGATTTGGTTAGCCACGACGAGCGAAATGGAGAGATAAAGGACACAACCCCAGGTGCTGCGGCAGGGAGGTCCCACCACGTACCCAGAAGCTCAAAAGAGACTTCTCCTCCAAAACCACGAATGGCCGAGCTTGGTACTAGGAAGTCACTTGTTAGGGAAGATTCTTGTCTGTAAGGGTGGGGGTGCAGCTCTGGTTTTTGACAAGTACTGCTATTCCTGGTAAACCCTGGGGGTCTATTTATAGACAAATCCTAGGGGGGAAGCAGGCGACTATCCCTGACCCCCTAGAGTTGGTTTTTAGACAAGGCAATAGGTTGGTGAGTAGGTAAGGACCTCGGCATGGAGCGAGCAAGTACCTTCTCGCACAACCAAGTCTCTTGATCTCTCTTCGTTCGACGAAATCTGAAAGCCTGCGTCCGACGAACTCCGAGAACCTGTGTTCGACGAACTCCGAGAGCCTGCGTTCGACAAACTCCGAGAGCCTGCGTTCGACGAACTCCGAAAGCCTGCGTTCGACGAACTCCGAAAGCCTGCGTTCGACGAACTCCGAAAGCCTGCGTTCGATGAAATATGTAGGACTTCTTTGTTGACCTTGACTCCTGCCTACATGGCCTTTAGACGGGCCCACCCTCGGAGAATGAGGGTTGTACACAATCCCCTCTCTTTGCGAGCAACGTAGTTGGTTGGAAAGAATCATCCAACCCGTATTCGACGAGTTGCTCCTGGCGGGAAACTATCCTACTCGGCTGTTATGGGATCCCCAGAAGTCTATAAATAGAGGGTGGAGGCCCTTCCTTGGCACGTCACTTTTTTAGAATCGATGAGATGTTGTCTAGCGAGGAGGTAAGCGTGACGACCGAGCTGCTGATGAAACTAATGAAGAAAACGAAAAGCTCCGATACTCGCAAGAGAAAAAGGGGGTTCTCCGATCGTCGCCTTAGCCCTTTGGGCGAGGAGGTGCCTCTGGCTAATCCGGCGACCTCTGCGCCCGAGCCCTCCCTCGCGCCGCCAACCGATGAGAGATTGGGGGACAAAGTTCCTCGGTATACTGTCGAGGAGGAACCATTGAACGTTCACCTGGACCCTCTCCGAGAAGGTAAACATCTTTTCGAGATATCGCGATTCTTGTGCGAACTTTTCGTTGATGCCGACGTTCTTTTGTAGATGGGCCCCCCGCGGAGGTGAATACGCAGACATCCCCGCTGGAAGGGCGCGCAGGTATCGAGCATCTACCGCCTCCACCGATCCTACCCGTAGGGGTTCTGCCTGAGCAGGAACCTCTTCGCCCGCCATCCCCCATTCCTGAGTGCGTGCCAGGCGGAAACCGGATATTGCTGAGGAACTCTCGGGTTACTCTTTCTGGAGGAAGGGGAGAGGGAGGGTCTTCCTCGGTGGTGCCCATGGCTCAGCTTCCTCGGCTCCCTGACGCCGCGCCATTGTCCCATAATGGACGGGGTGGGCGTTCAGGGGGCCGACATACTCCTCGGTGCTCACCTTCCCCTCGCAGATCTCCTCGGCGAAGGCTCGGTCCTCGGCGAACTCTGTCTCCACGTCGGGTTGTCTCTCCTCCTCGCTGGGACGCTCCTCGGTGGTTACCTTCTCCTCCTTGCCATCAACCGAGGGCGGCACCTGTGCAGGCAGGTATGATCATCGTAAAGTACTATCTTTATGTGAGTCGTTTTCTAACTCGCCGCCTTCCAGCCCGTGCCACGTCTCCGGGGTCAGCTTTCATTGAGGCGCTCGGGCTTCCTACTCGCGAGTATAGGACGAAGATGGCTTCGGCCTATCTCGACCTAGAGATAAAGGTAGAAAGGTTGTTGGCCTACGAGGTTCTTCAGCGAATAACTTCTCTTGAAGGGCGCGTCTCGAATATTGAAGGATTCGAGCATCGACTTGAGGTGGCAGAAGGAAAGCATTATCTCATCACCGAGTTGGACAGTCGGATGGCTGGCATAGAACAATGCTACGAGGCGCTGAGGACGGATGTGCGCGGCCTTCGGGCGAGTATTGGGTCCCTCGGGACGTTGAATCGCATGGAGGAGCACATTCGGCTCCGCGAGGAATTCTTGGCGAGAGCGAATGAGCAGATGGCCTTTGCGCGTCAGCTGGGGTTCAACGGGCGGCTTGGAGCTACCTTGGACAGGCGCGGCGATCCTCCTGTTAATTAGCATCGCTTGCTAATTTGTATTTTTAAGAACATTATTCAGCGAGTATTTGTAATAATCTCGAATTGCTTGCTTGATGTAATTTCGAACTATATTGCTTAATAGCATTCGTGTTGACTTTGTCTTCTGCAGGGTTTTCTCACGCTTTTTTGTAGATCGTCGCTTAGACGCGAGGAGGATGGTTAACACCTCGCGTATACGGTAGTGTGCGCGACTTTGGTGTAGGCGAGTAGGTAGACACCTCGCACGCACTTACGTCGCGACCCCCCCCCCCCTTTACCCGATTTCTATAAATCGGGGGGGGGGGGGGGGGGGGGGGGGTAGGGGTCCAAAATCGGCGTGCTATCTCGAAGTTCTTCAATTGCTTTACTATCTCGCTTCCTTCTTCCTTCTCGTAACGATGACGCCTTCGTTAGAGGCTGAAGCTCGCCGCTTGGCTTATGCTGAAAATTTCATCGCGCATAAGTTCAAGAAACCTGTTACCCGCGCGGACGATTAGGAGAGAATCATCCATCAACACCTCGCGCCAGGCTTCCGTGTTGGCCTTCCCGCTCACGAGAGCGGATCAACACCTTCTCGGAGGGGAAGCTCGCCTTCTCCCTCTCGCACTTCGAGGTCGGCCTGCGCCTTCCTCTCTGGCCCGAGTTCTGCCAGATCCTCAGGTACTACGGCTGGGTCCCTGCCCAGATCAATACAAATGGGGTAGCGATCATCATCGGCTACCTCTGCTTCCTTCGCAGCGATAAAATTGCTTTCAACCAGGACATCTTCCGAAAGATTTTCTACATGGGAGCGACCAAGGAAGGGGTGATTTTCTTCGGCAGCCATCACTGCAAGGTGGCGGGGACGTCCAACAAGGTCCACCGGTGGAGCGAGAAGTTCATCTTCGTCACCGGTGACTTCTGGCATATACCAAATCGCCCTCATCAAAGACCTCGCGGGGCCCTTGCAACTCCTTCGCTCAGAGGCCAGTGCGAGGAACTCTTCCTCGCCATGAAGAACAAAAAACTCGATATCAAGTTCTGGCGCAGGAACATGGGCCATCTCGCCTTTGTGCAGCCTGGTGAGGGTAACATTCCTTAGTCGCCGCTAAAAGTGATTTTACCTTTGCTTCTTTGTCTAACGTCTTTCTTCAGGTTGCCGGCATCTTCCATCCACGGCTCTTCCTGTGGGGGGTCAGACCCCACCTCCTCTATCTCCCATGGTCGATCCGGCGAGGAGGAGGAAGGCGAGCAGGGATCCCCTTTCTCGGGAATTCCTCCTGGGGTCGGCGAGACGACCGAGATTCTTCGCGCGGCGGGATGGCCGGCCGAAGGCAAACCACCGGCGATCAAGAAAAGGAAGAGGAAGGAGGTCTCCCGGCGCGTGGCGGAGGAGAGGGCACGAGAGGAGGAAGACAGTGTCCCTGAAAACCATCCCAACTTCGGGCAGGGTTCGCTGAATAAGGGCTTGGATGGCGAGCCGCTGATCACCTAGAGTAGGGAGCGGAGCGAGGTGTCCCTGAGCACTCGACTGCCTTCATGGAGCGAGGATGAGGTCCCGAACGACGATGCTTTCAGCGTCTTGTTTGTACTTTATGGTCGCGATGATGCGAAGGTGTTGTAGGAGGCTTCTCCTCGCTTTCTTGCCGACCAGGGATCACGAGCAATGTTGCGCGCCTCAGAGCTGTTCCATCAGACCGCACAGAACCTTCTCGGCTTCGAAGTGGAGCTCGCACTCCATCGGAAGCTCACGATGGATGCCGAGAAGCGTGAGGATGAGTCCTTAAAGCGCGCCAAGGCAGCCGAGGACAAAGCCGAATCCAGTCGAGGCTTCGAGTTGGTCTTGGCACTTCATGCGAGCTAGGATTGAAACCCACTCTCTTTTCTCCACAGCTTCTAACCTGTCCTTCTCGCATCTGCAGGAAGAGAACTTGGTGGCAGCGGAGACGATCTCTAAGCTCGAGTGCGAACTGCAGGCGAGCCAGTTCTTGCTGGAGGCGATGCAGGTTCGTAACGCCGAGTTGGAATCGAGGATGGCCGCCCTTGCCTTCTCGGAAGCCGGACCTTCCCGCCGACATCCAGGATCGTTCATGACTTCGTAGGAGCTTTCGTCTCTTAGGAAAGAGATCGCCCTAGCCGCCGGGGACTTGGTCTTCGCGAAGCTTTCGGTGGCCGGCTTGCTGGTTCCTGGGGCGGAGAGCTTGACGACGGAGGGGCTTTTGTCAGACATCCTAAATGCTAGCGAGGTGGAGGACGACGAGGAAGAGAATGAGTCGGATTCAGCTGACTATGCTCCACCGTCCAAGTAAAACTTTGTATTTAACAATTTTGATGCTTCTCGCGGCTCTGCGAGCATATTTTTTGGTAGATAACATTCCTTTTGATAGTGATATTTGCTTCCTTTGTGAATCTTTCTTGTGCTGTTGTGATGTTGCTAGGCTCATAGGCTCGCTCGTGTATGCTTACTTGTCTTTTCTGTCCGGGCGACTTAGGATAAGATCGGGGTCTGCCGACTACCTCACCCTACTCGCTTCTTCGACCTGCTTGTCCATATCTTGGATCCTCGCCCATAGGGCTACTCGCACTCAACCTTGCGAGTTGGTTTCCTAATCGCACCCTGACTGCTGAAAAGGACGTTAGATAGGAAAATACGACCAGGTCTTCCATGGGGATTCACGTTCCCGATAATCTCCCTTCTAGTGCGGTGCTGATGCTATTGAAGAGAACGAATCAGTAGGGAATGACTGTCGGGGAGGTTCTAAGGGAATGCCTTCCAAGGGAACACAATATCCCAAGGTCTCCATCCTGCTGTTGAAGGGGTCGACACAGTAGAGAATGACTATCGGGGAGGTTCCAGAGGAGCACCTTCCAAGGGAACACAACATCCCAAGGTCTCCATCCTGCTGTTATAGGGGTCGAGACAGTAGGGAATGACTGTCGGGGAGGTTCCAAAGGAGCACCTTCCAAGGGAACACAACATCCCAAGGTCTCCATCCTGCTACTCTGGTTGATGCTGTTGAAGAGTTCGACACAGTGGGGAATGACTGTCGGGGAGGTATCAAAGAAGCACCTTCCAAAGGAACACAACATCCCAAGGCCTCCATCCCATTTGGATGCTAAATGTCGGCCCAACCTATTTCTTGTTGCTCAACAATTCAACGGGGAGTTAAGCACACTTAAGTACATTAACTCTTACGATCGGAGGAAATAATCAGAAACAAATTATTCTGTTATGGGCTCTCAGCCCTCGAGGATACACAACACCTTTATTCAAGGGTCCCCTGATCGGCTTAAGTCGATCATCTCTTCGTTGGATTGGAAGGTCGGCGTCCAGACTTTTTCCTGATAATCTCTCTAGTCGGATGAGAAATGCAGTCGGTGGGAACCGCGGCCAACGTGCAAGGGGGGAGCTGATCTCGGCCGTCATTGTAGAGGCTTGGACTTAAGGGAACGCACAACCGAGGCACTGTCCCATCATCCGCTCTGGGCTTTACGAGAATCAAGTCGGAGGTCAGTTTCCCAACCTGACTAGGAGATCGACTTCACCTACTTTCTTCTTTAAAGACTTGCTATTATGAGAAATTCCTCGCATCCCTTGTTTCAGGGGGCTTTATTTATAAGCAATCAATTTACAGGAGAGAAGGGTATACGTCCCTGCTTAGGGATAAAACCTTTTTAGGTCATCGCCGCTCCATGTGTTCCCCAATAGCTCCCCTTCCTGATTCTGCAAGCGATACCCTCCTGTTGTAAGTGCTTCGTGGATGATGAAAGGTCCCTCCCAATTAGGGATGAGCTTTCCAATGGCTGCCGATCTCCCAGCTGCGTCCACTTTCTTCAGGACTAGGTCACCTGCTTGGAAGTGCTTGAGACGAACGTGCTTGTCAAAGTGTCTCGCCATGCGACGCTTGATCTCCTCTTGCCGAGGCGAGGCTAGATCTCGGAGCTCTTCGATGTAGTCGAGGGAAAGCTTCTAGGCTTCCTCATTCTCTAGTCTCCATTCTTCATCTCCGTCTTCTGCTGCAATCACCCTAGGACTTCTGACCTCGAACTCTACTGGAATGAGAGCTTCGGACCCGTGAGAGAGTTTGAACGGGGTTTCCCCTGTGGCTGAGCTAGGAGTGGTTCTCAAAGACCACAACACTGAGGGGAGCTGCTCCGCCCAGTTACCTCTTAAGGTCTCGACTTTCTTCTTTAGTAGGTTGATGATTAACTTGTTGGCGGCCTCCACCTGTCCATTGCTCCTGGGATGATGTACTGACGCGAACCGGAGATCAGTTCTGAGCTGTCTGCAAAAATCCTCCAGCTCCAAACTGGCGAACTGAGGACCATTGTCGGTGAGGATGGCAAGGGGAATCCCGAATCTGCAGACGATTTCTCCCCAGATGAAGTTCTTCACTACTTGAGAGGTGGTCTTGGCCAGAGCCTTGGCCTCGATCCACTTGGAGAACAAACTTCCTCTGGCCGCTAGCCGAAGGAAAGGGGCCTATCAAATCCATTCCCCAGATAGCGAACGACCACGGGGCGGTGATCGAACGAAGATACTGGGCCGGCTGCAAATGAAGGTGGGCGAACAGCTGACACTTCTGGCACTTTTTTGAGAAGGCCTCCGCATCCTTGCGGATAGTGGGCCAGAAGTAGCCATGTCTCAGGATCCTTTGCTCCAAAGTGCGAGTCCCAGAATGGCTTCTGCACTCTCCCGAGTGGATTTCCTCCAACACTCGAGGTACTTCGTCTTCAGAGACACATCTAGCCAGAGGGCCCGAGATGGTCTTGCGATACAACTCCCCATCTTGCAATAAGTAGTACGCCTCCTTGTACCGGAACTTCCTTTGATCCCCCTCCTCCGCAGGAAGCTGCCCGGAACTCAGGAAGGAAATGAACGGATCCATCCACGAAGGACGCCGATCGATCTCCATCATCTCTGCTTCCTCAATGGGTGGTCAAAATAATTCCGTGATGGTCCCTCCTGCTCTTGGCCCGTATTTGGCCAGACGATCTGCTGCCAAGTTCTCCTCTCTCGGTACGTGCTCGATGAAGAAGGATTGGAAGCCCCCAATCAATCCTTTCACCTTTACGAGGTACTTTTGCAGAATGGTGTCGCGCACTTCAAACTCTCTCCGAATCTGAGACGCGGCCACCATTGAATCGGTGAAAGCCATGACGTCTTGGATGCTCAGCTCCTTTGCGAGGCGCAAGCCTGCTATGATGGCTTCGTACTCGGCTTGATTGTTCGTGACGGGGAAGAGGATCTCGACCGCTTGCTCGATCCTAGTTCCCTGTGGGCTGACAAGAACGATGCCCACCCCCACAGAGCTCTTGCCTGAGGCTCCGTCCACGAACATCTTCCAAGGGATAGGAGTAGAATCCTCCTCTCCCGGCTCCGCCTCCACCGAGAAGTCGGCCAAGAAATCTGCTACCACATGCGCTTTGATCGCCACCTGAGGCGAGAAGGAAATGTCAAACTCACTGAGTTCTACCGACCATTTCGCCAGCCTCCCTGAATGATCCACCCCTTCCAAGATATTTCGGAGAGGATGGTCAGTCACGACCTGGATGGAGTGAGCTTGGAAATAAGGCCAGAGCTTTCGCGCTGATACCACCAAGGCGAAGGCGAGCTTTTCCAATATTGGATACTTCAACTCCACCTTCTTGAGCACCTGGCTGACATAGTAGATGGGGAGCTGCTTCATTCCTTCCTCTCGGACCAGCACGGAACTTACTGCTTCCACCCATACTCCCAAGTAGATGAGTAGGTCTTCGCCTTCTTTCAGGCTCTAAAGGAGAGGTGTCTGAGTCAACTACTCCTTCAGCCTACCGATCGCCTTTTCACACTCGTCGGACCATGCGAAGTTCTCTCTCTTGCGGAGCATCTTGAAAAAGGGAGAGCACTTCTCTCCTGCCTTGGACAGAAAGCGGCTGAGACCCGCCAACCTTCCTGTCATCCTTTGGACTTCTTTCATGGTCTTCGGCGAGGCCAACTCCAGGATTGCCTTAACCTTGTCAGGGTTCGGCTCTACTCCTCCCGGGGTGATGAGGTGCCCTAGAAACTTTCCCCTTCCAGCTCCGAACACGCATTTTGCTGGATTGAGCCTCATTTTGAACTTCCTTAGCGTTGCAAAGGTCTCCACCAGATCCGCTATATGCTCCCGGACGCTCTTGCTCTTGATCAAGAGGTCGTCCACATACACCTCCAGGTTCCTCCCCTTCTGCTCTTTGAAGACAAGATCCATCATCCGCTGGTAGGTTGCTCCTGCATTTTTTAGCCCAAAGGGCATCATTTTATAGCTATAGCACCGATCCCCAATGATGAATGAAACATCACGGCAATCGGGGGGATACATCCGGATCTGATGGTATCCCGAAAACGCATCAAGAAAACTTATTACAAGGAAACCGACGGCTGAATCAACTAGCGCGTCGATTCTAGGCAAGGGATAACAATCCTTAGGGCAGCTTTTATTTAATAAAGAGAAGTCCACACACATCCTCTAGCTGCCTACAGCCTTCTTAACCATTACAACATTGGAGACCCAGCCTGGGTACTGGATCTCCGACACAAAACCTGCATCCAGTAGCTTCTTCACCTCTTCACGGATAGGTCCGACCAACACGGTGGCACTGGACCTCTTCTTCTGGCGGACGGGCTTCACCGCGGGGTCGAGATTGAGGTGGTGGTCGGCAACCTCTGGGTCGATCCCGGGCATCTCAGCAGCACTTCAGGCGAAGATGTCAATGTTATCCTACAGGCACGTCACCATCTCCACCTTCTCGGTGACCTTCAGCGATCCACCGATCTTTAGCAACCCAGATACTCCCGCTGTGGAGAGTACCTAAATTTCTTCCACCTCCTCGGATGCCTCCAGCCGGGCCGTGCCTCCTGTTACCCTCTCGAACTCCTCCGCGTCAGCCATCCAACTGATGGTGCTAACCGAGCTGAGGTAGCACTCGCGTGCAGCTCTTGGATCACTCTTGATCCTCACCTGGACGTCCCCTTGGCAATACTTGAGGCACTGATGGTAGGAGGACGGGACACCCTTGAAGGTGTTGAGAAGTGGCCTCCCGAAGATGGCCTTGTAGCATCTCGGGGCGTCGACGATGATGAAACGGCACTGGAGAGGGGTGCCACCGAGTGTTACAAGGAGATCCACGCCTACCTCCACCTCTTTCTTCTCTCCGGAAAAGCCAAAGAGGGGACCATCTGGCGCCCAGACTCTTCCTGCGCCGACACACAACCCGTCAAACGTCTCCTTGAAGATGACGTTTACGGAACTACCATTGTCGATCAGAATTCGATCAACGGTAAAGTCTTCCACGGCGGCTTGGATCACGAGGGGGTCATGAAAGGGATTCACATTCCCCAGCATGTCTTCTTCGGAGAAGGTGATCTCCTCCAACGGGGGCGGTGCCTGCGAGGTCAAAGCGACGCTCCTTCGGTAGATCTGATGGAGACTTCCCTTGCAGGAAGCCCCTATCCCTGCACCCCCGTGGATCACCCCTACTCCTCTACCTCCTTGGGCCACCTCTCCTCGACCTCCGTGGTCGACGCGATCTTCGTTCCTCCTGCGGCCGACGTCTTGAACTGCCGGCGGCTCGACCGGGGCTTCTATCCTCTGCTGCTCCCCTTCCACCTCTCCTGTTGCCAGCCTCCTCCTGGCTTCCCAAAAGTCTAGGCAGGCCATCGTGCCATGCCCTTCCACCTGGTGGAGGTCACAGTAGAGGGGAACCTCCTCTACCTGCGGCCTCCTCTGCTTCCGGTTCTTTCGGCCTTGCCGATTGTCGCGCCTGGCAACCGCCATCGCTTCCTCCCTTCTTCTCTCCTGACGCCCCTCCGGCCTATCGAAACGCCTTCTCTCCGGGGATCTCCTTCCCCGTTCATGATGCTGAGGTCCCCTGGCCGGCTTCCATAGTGGCCGATTAGCGGGGACTTGGTAGCGTCTCTCTTCCTCCCGATCCTCTGGAGCCACGATGAGCCTCCTCTCATCGTTCTTTCTTGGCTCCTCCCTCCTGGGCTCTCTTTCTCTTCTCTCCTCTCTGCCTCTTCCCTCAGGCTTCCGCTTTTCCGCCCTCCTGGGCTCTTCCTTCTTCCTCTTCTCGGGGGGTCTTCTCCTCTTCTTCCTCCTCATCTTTCTTGGTCACTGGGTGAGCCTGTCTAGGAAGCTGCGGTTGGAAGCCTCACCCTGAACAAACTGGTTGGCCCTCTCGATGAGATTGTCATAGGAGTATGGAGGAATCCTACCAATCTCCAACTTGAAGAGCCCTTCCTGAAGGCCGAAGGTCAGGGCCAGCTGCAAGGTGCGACCATCCACCTCCTGGATGTTCAACACCTCCTCCTCGAAGCGGTCGATGTAGTCCCCCAATGTTTCTTTTGCTCCTCGCGTCAGATGGAAAAGGGTCGTAGCCTCCTTCTTCAACTTCTTTGCTGTGGCAAACCGCATCGTCAGCCCCCGTCAAAGGTCTTCAAAGCAGCAGATGGAACCTTTCGGCAACTGGTGGAACCAGTCCCTTGCGTTCCCGCGAAGAGAGATCGCGAACAGCCTACATTTAAAGGCGTCAGACATGGTCTGGATGGAGGCGACATCCTCGACCATTGGATGTGTCGGATAGGGTCCTCCCTCCCCGAGTAGTAATTCATCGAGGGATCCCTGAACCCCTCTGGTACTGGCGCGGTGAGGATCTCCTCCCAGAATGGGCTCCTCCCCCCAATCTGGCGACGACCTTCATCTTGCCGAGTATCTCCTCTATACTCGCTAGCCTGGCGAGTATTGTAGTATCTCGCCTGCTCTTCCTCCTCGTGGATCCGAGTTCCTCCAGTTCCTTGCGACGCTTGCAGACCAAACTGCGACCTCCTTGGTCGCTCGAACTCCTCGACGTGCTCCTTCCCTGCTCGCTTAGGGCGAGCACCTTCCTCGGATGGACCTGGGCGATGAGTCGAGGTCGCTGTTCCATCCATGCGAGGTAGAAGAGCTGCTCGCATGGAGCCTTCTATCCTTCGCGCGAATTCCTCGAAAACAGCCAAGGATACGAACTCGCCACCTTGAGCCAGGTTTCCCACCACATCCTCGTGGTCACTAATGGTAACCATCTCACTTCCTCTACCAGACTTTCTACCTATGGCCGCGATCCATGCTCACCGCACCAAAGTGTTGAAGCCTGGAAAATCCCAGCTCCAAAATTCGGATCAATGCAGCCGGAGGCTACTTGCCCAACGGTTCAACAAGAAGATTTGGTTAGCCACGATGAGCAAAACAGAGAGATAAAGGACACAACCCCAGGTGCTGCGGTAGGGAGGTCCCATCACGTACCCAGAAGCGCAAAAGAGACTTCTCCTCCAAAACCACGAATGGCCAAGCTTGCTACTAGGAAGGCACTTGTTAGGGAAGATTCTTATCTGTAAGGGGGGTGCAGCTCTGGTTTTTGATAAGTGCTATTCCTGGTACCTCTGGGGGTCTATTTATAGACAAATCCTAGGGGGGAAGCAGGCGACTATCCCTGACCCCCTAGAGTTGGTTTTTAGACAAGGCAATAGGTTGGCGAGTAGGTAAGGACCTCGGCCTAAACTGGCGAGTTGGTTGACTAAGTCGCCTATAGGCGAGTATGTCCGAACCTACGACCTTCTCACACGGATGTAAAGTGGACTCCAGGCAGGTATTTCCTCCTCGTCATGGAGCGAGCAAGTACCTTCTCGCACAACCAAGTCTCTTGATCTCTCTTCATTCGACGAACTCCGAAAGCCTGCGTCCGACGAACTCCGAGAGCCTGCGTTCGAAGAACTCCGAAAGCCTGCGTTCGATGAACTCCGAAAGCCTGCGTTTGACGAAATCTGTAGGACTTCTGTGTTGACCTTGACTCCTGCCTATGTGGCCTTTAGACGGGCCCACCCTCGGAGAATGAGAGTTGTACAATAGGGTGAACATTAATAATCAAAAAATAAATTCTAGGCAAACATCCTTAAGAAAAATAAATCAATAACAATGACATTTTGAATGAAAGGAGCTATGCGTCGAATAGAACTCGACGCAACATTAAAGATGTATCGAATGCAATTCAACGGAGTTCTGCAAGTGCTTTGACATAAATTTGAAGCAGGTATGAGGTGTGTTGAATCATACTCAACGCAACTAGCATCCTGCATCAACCTTTTATCAACGCAACTATGCAAACACTTCGAATTCATTTTGACGCAACCCTTAAGATGCATCGACTTCTTCTCGACGTATGTTTCCAGAAAATATTTTAATAAATTCTAGATTCCCTCCATCAGGTTCTCACTTCAACTTTAAATGTAATTATTGTTCTAAATTTGGTCACAAAGTAAAACATTGTTGGTATAATAAACCAGCACTTCATCAACTTAAGGGGTACTCTGAATGACCAACCTATCCTTTCATAACTCCTTATAATGGTAGAAGGAAGGGACCCCAGCAAGTGAGGGTCCATACTAATGTTTAAATTTATGTACAGAAAAGAGTCTGTCCAACCACAAATCAGCAGTGGTACTTGGATAGTGGATGATCCATGCATATGACTGGAGCAAAAGATGTGCTGGAAAACTACAAGGCTAAGGAAGGCCCTAAGGTAATTTTTGGTAACTCTCACTCTGGTCAGACCAGAGGATATGGTGTGCTCAGAGTTGAAGAAATCTTCTTCTTTAAGGTATCTTATGTTGAAGGTCTTCAACATAACCTAATTAGCATTACACAATTGTGTGATGGTGAATACAAGGTTGTGTTCACTAAATCATTATGTCATATTGTTAATTCATTAACCAACCAAATAGTATCAATTGGGATTAGAAAAGGTAAAGTGTATAGAGTGGATTTCAATTATTCAACATCTAAAATTTGCCTGTTTAACTCTAACTTAGAAAATATTGAATTATGTCATATGAGAATAAGTCATTTGAATCTTAAAACAATAGCTAAACTATCTAAGCACAAACTAGTAAGAGGCTTACCAATTGGTAAGTACAAAAAGGATCATCCTTGTAGAGCCTGCCAATTAGGAAAACAAATAAAATCCTCATTCAAATCAATTGGTAAGAATGATTCTCCTAGAATCCTTTATCTGTTACACATGAATCTCTTTAGTCCAATCTCCACTCAAAGCTTGATAGGCAAGTCTTATACCTTAGTTATTGTAGATGACTTTTCTAGATTCAGTTGTGTGTTCTTTCTAAGAGATAAGTCTGAAACTTTCAAGATCCTCTCAAGATTCATTAGACAGATTCAATCTGAATTCAATACTTAGGTTGCTATGATCAGAAGTGGTCATGGTACAGAGTTTGAGAATTAATTAGTTTGTAGACTCTGTGAGGATGAAGGGATAAGATAGAGCTTTTTAGCTCCCAAAACCCCCTAACAAAATGTGGTGGTTTAAAGGAAAAAATAGAACCTTAATTGAATCAGGAAGAACATTATTGACTGAGTCCAATTTACTAAAGTCTTTTTGGACTGAGGTAGTGAACATAACTAACTATGTTTTGAATAGAAGTCTTATCCACAAGACTAAATTAAAAACTCTCATTGAGTTGTTGAAA
Source organism: Dactylorhiza incarnata (assembly GCA_033032865.1). NCBI lineage: Eukaryota > Viridiplantae > Streptophyta > Magnoliopsida > Asparagales > Orchidaceae > Dactylorhiza > Dactylorhiza incarnata. Next base: position 3,174,488 of record JAWHQI010000084.1, on the reverse strand, counting down.
GGAATGACACATATAGTCATGTACTTTAGGATATTTGGGTGCATTTGCTTCATTCTAAACAATGGAAAGAGCCAACATGCCAAATTTGACATGAAGGCTGATGTTGGAATATTCTTGGTATATTCCTCATCAAGCAAGGCATATAAGTATTACACTAAGGTCTCTCTCAAAATTTAGGAGTCCATGCATGTTATATTTGTTGAAACTAATAGGTTTTCCAAGGGGAAGGAAACTTCCACCGAAGCTATTTTGCAATAAGAAGATCAACTTGTAGATCAAATCGAAAGGCTCAGTATTCTGAATCATTCATCAGGCTATCATGAAAAACCAAAATAGCAAACTGATAATGAATCAGATGAAGATATTGTTGAAAATGATTAGGCAGTCAAGGAACCTATCCTACCAAAGCAGGAAACTATTCAACAGGAAGGAAAGGTTGCTACCTCAGCCAATGAAGAAGAAGAGATCAATGTGGATAGGAATCCACTAAACAGTTTACCAAGAACTATAGCAACTCTGAAGAATCACCCTCTATCTCAAGTTATAGGAGACATGACTAAGTGAGTGAAAACCAGAAATCAAATAAAAAATGAGTCAATGTTGCAGTGTTTCCTATCTCAATATGAACCAAAGAAGTTTGAAGAGGCAGAAAATGATCCTCACTAGATAGCTGCCATGCAAGATGAACTTGGGCAATTTGAAAGGAACAAGATCTGGACTTCAGTGGAAAGACCAAGGAACTACACAATCATTGGAACAAAATGGGTGTATAAAAACAAGATTTTTATATATGGAACTATCACCTAGAGGGGGGGGGGAGAATAGGTGTTATGACTGTTTTAAAATTTATACACAAAAGCAAATAGTTCAAATCACATCACAACAAACAATCACAAAATCACAGCACAAAAGAACACCAGATTTATAGTGGTTCCTCGAGACAATGTGTCTTGAGTAGTCCATTGTCCCTCTGTGCCTATCTAGCAGTATGCTAGAGTCAGCAAACTCCACCAAATCTTAGATCTACTCCACAGATCTTACAACTCAAGCAAACAGGCCCTACAGCTCATTCCCTTAAGCCCTAAAACTCAAATCCTTCTAGGATCCTACCTCAGGTTCCAGGAACCCTACAACTCAGGCCCTCAAGCCCTACAGAGAAAGTATAAGATACAAAAATGAAGAACACTTAACATAGTTAAGAGAATACTGGAGAATTCATCTGAGGACAGATGTTGACGACCTCTGTACATGAAGAGAAAGTAATACAGATCTGCTCTTGATGAACCAAAAATTTTCTTTAATCCTTTCTTCAATCAGGAACACATCTTGACAGTCGATGTGGTTTGACTGATTCTCGGAGAACAGAGAGCAAGAGCACTTTTGTTCTCGAGAGTTTGTTCCTTCTTTTTCTTTGCTGACATTACTGTTCGATTGATTCTTGTATTCTCTTTTATTTTTAGGGCAGACACTTATCCTTTTTATATGACTGAGGGACCGTCTAACAGTCTACTCAGATGTCTTGTAAGTGTTAGAGGCCCATTCCTTAACAACATGCGATGATTGGACCATCAGGCGACGCCATTAAATGCAGACAACGCATTTCAAATTATCTTGGTCTGTCTCGATGATATGTGCAACATCTCGATGAAATACCTTGCCGTCACGCGGATCCATCTTGGACTTAGACAACCTTCAAGTATTCTTAAATCTTCTTCTGAGAAGGATATCTCGACAATATGAGATATCACAGCTACACTTGCACTCACGACGACAGAAAGTTATCTCAATGATGTCATCGTGAACATCTTGCTGACTTAAAGTATTCTCGTCGACATCGTCGAGATCATCCTGACTTAGTCTTCTCAAAGACAAGGCTCCTTTATGATGATGTCGTCGACTTAGCTGGACACTTTCCTTAAGATTCCTGAAGAACATCGGTAAGGCAGTCTTTCCAACGACAGCCTTTTTTTCTCGATGATAATTCTTCTTAGCCAGATACTTTGCTCAAGTCTTCTGAATAGCTTCATCATTCCAACCTTCACAACGATATCATCATGTGATACTTGATGACATGATGATACTGTGACTTGGTTGATTCTTCTTGTTCTCACAACGATATCATCGTATGTACTCTGTTGACACAATGATATCGTAATGTTGTCCATATTGTCACGATGATTAATGACATAATCTTTATGCTGACCTCTGCGAGTAGTCTCAACGATATCTATCTATTTATTCGATGATATGTTCAGTCCTTCTCAATGATTTTGGACTTAGAGAGATTAGAGAAGTACTGGACACACAGTCTAAATTCTGCAGTTATGAAATTAGCATACCATCAAATATATAGTGCTTTTATCATTGACCTGAGCACTTCTTCATATCAGGAACATTGATGGGCACTATTCCCAACAATCTCCCCCTATTTGAAGAAGTCATAACTCACCTCAATGATAAATGCCAGACAATAAATATAATCACAATTAAAGATACTCAGGCAACACAAAAATATTCAACTACCAAAATTATATAAATAGAGATAATGTTTTTTTTAATCATTGCCCGAGTCATTATCCAGACAAACATTTAAGAGAAATAATCTTTAATTCCTGCTGCTACTCCCTTTTCCTTTCATCTTCTGCCTTTCATAGAAACTGATTGGCTTGGGCATCTTCTTTGGAGAAGGAGGATAACCATGAGAGATAGCCAGCTTGTGATTCCTTCTTCTCTCCTCATTTCTCAAATGCAGAATCAAATCAGCCGAATAATACACTCTCTCTGAGCCATCTTAGGGATATCCAAATTCCATCCAAGATTCTAAGATAAGGTTCCTAGAGGCGGGACTCCACCTTCCTGATTGTGGATCCTGCTCTATATCCCTTAATCTCTTTTGTATGTACTTCTTGCTTTAAGTTCTTTTCCTTGATGTGGAAGATTCTCCAGCTTCAACACCATATTCTTCTGAGGCAGTGCTTTCAGAGGGTTCTGCTCTTTCAAAAATAGAGGGAGCCATTTGAAAGGCTTGCTTCACTTGATTTACAGTCCACATAGCCTGATTGGAGCTTACATTTATTATTGTCCGCTCCGCCTTTAGGACTTCATCAACCATTTGATCATCTAAGGCTACTTGTACCAAATTGATCCTTTCATGTAGATGTTGTTCAGCCTCATCTAGGTTGTTCCTTACTTCAAGTAGATGACCATCTAAAGTTTGAGTATTTATGTTCTTTATGTTCATAATAAGCTCTCTGTCTTCATTCATGAATTTGGCCACTTGTTGAAAAACATGCTCAATATCTCCTGACATAGAGACTTGATTCTGAATGTTGTGATGAGTTGACTTACTGGTTAAGTTGCACCAAGGTTATCCATGGCTGTAGCGGTCATGTGATGAAAGTGAGTATGCTGTGTTTAGATGATGCATATTATTACTCACACTTTGCAGCTCAGCCTTCATCTCTCTCCTTAGACCATCCACTGTCTGCAGAATAAATCATTCCATTTTCTCTCTTTGAACATTCAGCAGTGCTGATATCATATAGAACATTGAACCAGACTGTTCATCAGATGTTCCAGCAGCATTCACCTCTAGAGCACTTTCAGGGTGACTGTTATTACCCTGAAAGTTAGGAGAGTCTATTTGCACCTACTCTCCTTCCATCAACACTGATGAGTCCTGATCATATACACTTTTATGGACTCATCTGGGCCGTTTTTCTAGTCATTTCACCGCACTTTAGCCCTGTTATAGTTCATATTGATCAATCCATGCTAGGTGCACATCTAGGCCCACTTTGGTGTGATTTTCGTGCTTATTATCATTAGTAGTATTCATGTGCTGTCAAGTGCCACTTTCAGTGGCTAGATTTGTGGTTGTGCCTGGAATAGGAGTCGTGCGAGTGTTCCCAGTGCAATTCTGCACAGGAACACTGCGCACGATCACCGGTTCTATTGCGCACGACCACTGGTCGTGCGCCACTGATCGTGTGCACTTGACCCCTTTTTCACAAGTTCTGTTTGTTGCAGTGCGCACGACCACCAACGCCAGTGCGCACGACCACCGGTCGTGCGCCACTGCTCGTGCGCACTTATCATTGAAATTCTGAGTTCTGTTTGCTGTATTGCGCATGACCATGAACTCCAGTGCGCACGACCACCGGTCGTGCGCCACTGGTCGTGCGAATATGTTATTTTATAACTTCTGTCTTTGCAGGTTCCGTCCAGGCAGAGCGCACGATCACAGAATTCTAGTGCGCACGACCACTGGTCGTGCGCCACTGACCGTGCGCACTGTTTAATTCCAGCGCCTATAAATTCCCTGCTCGCGATTTAGGTCAGATCGCTCGCCCGACTCCGCCGTTTTCTGCTCCCGTCCGCCTGGTTTCGCCCCTCCATCGCCGCCCACCTTAGGGAGGATCTCCGGGCAAGCTTTCAACGCCAAATCTTCGCCGGAGTTTCCTCTCGGCCTCCTCCTTCATCCAAGAGCTCCAAAGGAAGATCTAGCCGCCATCTCCATCGAGCAAGAGGAAGTTTGCAACCTCTGCCGGATCGTGACACGAAGAAGACGGGTCCATTGGAGAGTCGTGACAGCTCTCTCTACCCCGGACGTAGTTGCGGACCGAGCTTGGACGCGGATTGACAACCCGGCGATTCCAACCGTGAATCTACAACGAGACTTCGGATTCGGTCGATTTCTTGCCTTATTCTTCTCTTATTGATGTGTATATGTAGCTAGATCTAATCATGATGATGAAGTGGCACTTGACTTAGTTATATTTACATATATATTTCATGTCTATGTGATTGTGTAATTTATCTATTTGAGTTGCTTGAGGTACGCCGCCGTCCATTTCCATTCCGCCGTCACGTTCGTGTGCCGCACTAGCAATTGCTAGTGGCGTGCTTGTCGAAGAGGTGCTTGCGACCCTCACTCCGCTAGCCTACTTGTCCATCCGCCTACCGAAGCGTGGCATCGCGGCCCGTACTCCATCCCGCCTAACGAAGCAGCTCGCTCATGGCCTGCATAGTTCGATCCGCTTGCCTACTCGTCCATCCGCCCTTACGAAGTAGCGCGTTCAAGGCCTACGTAGTCTTCCATCCCGCCGAGCGAAGCATTGCATAGCGGCATTGCATAGGAGTAGTTGTAGCATTTTCTCTTTATTTTCCACAAACCAAACCAACCCCCGTTTCAGCAATCCATCCGACCCAAAGGACTTCGATCTCAAGTCCTTCCTTGAACGTTAACTCCACCTTACTGTGTTCCTTGAGAGATTCGATACTTGGGGATTCGCTCCCACATTTTATATTACTTGAACGATCGGTACACTGCCGTTTCGTGCCGCAGTCTTACTACCGCCTTTAGCGGTGTGCTAAGATTTGCGCCATCAAGTTTTTGGCGCCGTTGCCGGGGAATACAGTCGTGTGAGTTTTCTGGAGAGGGAGAATCTGAGAGAGAAGCCCTTTCATTTGTAAATTGCATCCTTTAAATTTTATTTCTGTTCTTTTTATTCCGCTTTCTTATTTAATATTAGGTTGCTTTAGTAATTTCTGTTTGGTATAGTGTCTGCATAATAGCATTCTTATCTTGAATCGTATTATTTTTACACTATGTGGGCACATCTCAATATTCGTTGTCGTTGGTGTAGAGATACTTCTCACTCTAGTGATGAATGCCCTACGGAGAATAGTAGGCATAGTTCCTGCAGCCCAGCATATGGAGCACCGACTTCATCTGGTACTTCATATGGTGCGCGTAAGTCTTATGGCTACTCTGCTGAGCCTTTACCGTCATACTTCTTTTCGGCTCCAGCTCCCGCTGCGCCAAAGAAGTCCGTAAGGCAGTGCCAGTTTTGTCGGAGCACAGATCATGCCCTGAAGGATTGTGCTGCTTTTCGCCGCCAATTGGATGAGGATGATGAGCCGGATATCCGGATCGTCCTGAATCCTAACTCTGGCGGCACACCTTCAACATTCGGTTTTGTGTCTTTGCCACCTTCACATCTTGAAGGGTATGGCGTTGACACAGTCACCAGATGTGTGGCTGATCTGGGCACCGATATTGCTGAGCCCATTCTCCCAGTGCATCCACCACCTCTAGTGGATTCGATTCTTTGTGAGGAATCGGTGCTCGACTTTTATCCGAGCACTATTCCTCTCCCTATTGTGCATACTACACTCGTCTCTGACGACATTGTTGATGATGTGTCGCAGGAGGAGGCGGTTGATCTTAGCATTGTGCCTATTCCTATGGAGGAGGACAACCTTCTAGGTGAAGAGGAGTTTTCCTCAGCACCGGTGGAGGAAGCCCAAATCTCTAGTTTGGCCACTGTTGATCCCGCCGAATCTTGTAGCATTGATGACAATGCAAACATTATTTTACTTCCCCAACCTGATGGGAGTGAGTCCGGGATCACTCCCCCGATTGATGTTTATTTATGTTCTTCGTCTTCTTTATTTCTTGATCCCCTTTCTTCATCCGAGCCTGTGCAGGTTGAGTTTTCACAGGTATCCCAGGAGGACTTGGAGCTTTTTGCTCAAGTCAATGGTGAGAGCATCCTCTCATGCGAGGAGGTTTATTCTCCCTCCGTAGAGGAAGCTCCACTCATTGCCTTCGCCTCCTGCTGCCTCCCTATTGACGACTCCTTGCTGGGCAAGGATAGTTTTGGTAAGATGAGTGAGGACCAGGCCTCCTCCTCTTCTTACTTTCTTTTCCCTCTACCTATGATGGGCAGGTTTTATCTATATTCGGGTAGAGGCGTGACTGTTCTTTCTCCGTATAGGTACCCGCTACCTACACGTATATTAGAACAGTTACCTGTCCACTTTTCTTTTCATAGGCCCATTAGCTAGAACTGTACAAATGCTAAATAAGTCGTGCTGGGAGGACAATAACCCCAGTAGTTATCTTTCTTTTCCTGCATTCCTATTTTTTTTTCTAATCATGTTTAATTAGCTGTAGTTTATTTTAGTTTGTCTTTTTCTGTTTCTTTTGTTTTGCGGAGCTGACCCTTGCAGGTACTTCTTCTGGATGGCGGATGCTGCAGCTTAGTCGTGGTTTAAACGCCAATCTTCTGGTGTGCTCATTTCTGAGCACTGGGTACTCTCTTTCCCTAGCTTTTTCTGATTTTCATGTCATATATTCTGTGGATTGTTTAGTTTAAGTCTGGGGGAGAGTAGTTTTGTTTACCCGCTCACGTGCACTATTGCACTGCATGCTAGAAGATTTCTTTTAAAATGTTTTGTTTATTTTCATTGCACACCACATCACCCGCTTGAGCGCGTACTCATCTGTTTGCCGGCTCTGTTATGAATTTAATTCTTCTGCTTATTTGGGAAAGTCTAGGTGATGGTTTAGGACTATGTAGCAGAGTAAAATGTTGACTCCCGTAGTGCTCCTAGTCGAGTGCTCGGTTGCATAGAAATTTGTGTAGAATAGACTTCTTTTTATACTATGGTTTTATATTTTTCTCTATTAGTGTAAATGTTGTTTACTCTACTCAAATGGTGAATCCGGTGTGAATCAAACGGTAGCGTAGGGATGTGTGTAAACGATCGCTAGACTCGTATTGCTTGAGTCGGGAGAAAGGAGAATCTTTCTCGGTGGCTAGAACTTACCCCAAGCAATTCTTGAAGCATGGGTATACGGTTAGTCAATTGTGTGAATGTGATATAGGCCATCATTTTGGCCCGGTTGAGCCTTTGTGCCTATCCCTACCGCTATATCCTCGCTAGCCCAGTTGTGCCTACCCGTTCTTTGATTCAGCCCCACTTTTATTTCACCAAAGCCCAAAAGCCAATCCTAATCGCACACCCAAAATTTGAGCTTTAGCTGTTTATAATTTTCATGAGTTGGGTTGTTGATGTGGTAATATGTTTGTGAAGATGTGGTTGTGTCCTTTTGTTTATTTGCTGAAAATGAAAAGAAAAAAAAATGATGAGAAAAAGAAAAGAAGTTAAAAAGAAAGGAAAGAGAAGGAATGTTTAATTGAAAATCTTTATGTAGAGATTTATGTTTGGGAGTAGGCGGTGCACGCACCCATGCTGTTAAGTCCAAGTCTGGGGGTGTTGTGTACCCGCGTGTTTGTGTGGTGAATGAGGATAGTTTCCTGCATTAGCTCATTTGGGTTTAGTGTTTGAGCCGTCGTTTTTATCTTTGTTTATCCTCACCTAAACCCAAGCCTCATTTAAAACCTAAGTCCTATTGATTCACGCGTTTGAGCCAAACCAGTGCCGTGGAGAGAATGTGACCGGGCAAGCCTATGGTCACCGACACCGATGGATTTCGGTGGAGTTTGTCCGGCATCCCAATCTTGAGCAATGCTCATCTCAGCATTTAGTTTACTTTCTCCGTATGCATGACCGAACGATTCACCGCTGTTCACCATTTTGAGTAGTTGTAATATGCTTTTACTCTTTTAGAAATATATAGACTATTTTTATAATCAGAAATCTTCTCTACTATTCTTCTTATGCACGTGAGCATGCGACTTCGCATAGTACTCTGTATTGTAGTTTTAAGCCATCTACTGTTCTTTCCTAGTTCGCTTAGAATTTGTTTGCTCGGGACGCGCAAACAGTTAAGTCTGGGGGTGTGATGAGTCCTGATCATATACACTTTTATGGACTCATCTGGGCCGTTTTTCTAGTCATTTCACCGCACTTTAGCCCTGTTATAGTTCATATTGATCAATCCATGCTAGGTGCACATCTAGGCCCACTTTGGTGTGATTTTCGTGCTTATTATCATTAGTAGTATTCATGTGCTGTCAAGTGCCACTTTCAGTGGCTAGATTTGTGGTTGTGCCTGGAATAGGAGTCGTGCGAGTGTTCCCGGTGCAATTCTGCACAGGAACACTGCGCACGATCACCGGTTCTATTGCGCACGACCACTGGTCGTGCGCCACTGATCGTGTGCACTTGACCCCTTTTTCACAAGTTCTGTTTGGTGCAGTGCGCACGACCACCAACGCCAGTGCGCACGACCACCGGTCGTGCGCCACTGCTCGTGCGCACTTATCATTGAAATTCTGAGTTCTGTTTGCTGTATTGCGCACGACCATGAACTCCAGTGCGCACGACCACCGGTCGTGCGCCACTGGTCGTGCGAATATGTTATTTTATAACTTCTGTCTTTGCAGGTTCCGTCCAGGCAAAGCGCACGATCACAGGATTCTAGTGCGCACGACCACTGGTCGTGCGCCACTGACCGTGCGCACTGTTTAATTCCAGCGCCTATAAATTCCCTGCTCGCGATTTAGGTCAGATCGCTCGCCCGACTGCGCCGTTTTCTGCTCCCGTCCGCCTGGTTTCGCCCCTCCATCGCCGCCCACCTTAGGGAGGATCTCCGGGCAAGCTTTCAACGCCAAATCTTCGCCGGAGTTTCCTCTCGGCCTCCTCCTTCATCAAAGAGCTCCAAAGGAAGATCTAGCCGCCATCTCCATCGAGCAAGAGGAAGTTTGCAACCTCTACCGGATCGTGACACGAAGAAGACGGGTCCATTGGAGAGTCGTGACAGCTCTCTCTACCCCGGACGTAGTTGCGGACCGAGCTTGGACGCGGATTGACAACCCGGCGATTCCAACCGTGAATCTACAACGAGACTTCGGATTCGGTCGATTTCTTGCCTTATTCTTCTCTTATTGATGTGTATATGTAGCTAGATCTAATCATGATGATGAAGTGGCACTTGACTTAGTTATATTTACATATATATTTCATGTCTATGTGATTGTGTAATTTATCTATTTGAGTTGCTTGAGGTGCGCCGCCGTCCATTTCCATTCCGCCGTCACGTTCGTGTGCCGCACTAGCAATTGCTAGTGGCGTGCTTGTCGAAGAGGTGCTTGCGACCCTCACTCCGCTAGCCTACTTGTCCATCCGCCTACCGAAGCATGGCATCGCGGCCCGTACTCCATCCCGCCTAACGAAGCAGCGCGCTCATGGCCTGCATAGTTCGATCCGCTTGCCTACTCGTCCATCCGCCCTTACGAAGTAGCGCGTTCAAGGCCTACGTAGTCTTCCATCCCGCCGAGCGAAGCATTGCATAGCGGCATTGCATAGGAGTAGTTGTAGCATTTTCTCTTTATTTTCCACAAACCAAACCAACCCCCGTTTCAGCAATCCATCCGACCCAAAGGACTTCGATCTCAAGTCCTTCCTTGAACGTTAACTCCACCTTACTGTGTTCCTTGAGAGATTCGATACTTGGGGATTCGCTCCCACATTTTATATTACTTGAACGATCGGTACACTGCCGTTTCGTGCCGCAGTCTTACTACCGCCTTTAGCGGTGTGCTAAGATTTGCGCCATCAAACACTCTCTTTCCTTTGAATAGAACTAGGTCAAGCCCACTGGTGGGTCCTTCACCTTCAACAGATGTTGGCTCCTAGCCCTCTTCCTTCTCTGGCTCTTTTCCTGGAATCTTCTCAGCTTCTTGGACAACTGTCTCCTGGACTTCTGCCTAAACTGAAGTTTCAATCTTGTCAGCAGCAAGATCTTCATCATGATCAACTAGGGTAGAGCACCCCAGATGGGTCTCCCCCTCAACAACCTCAGTATATTGGGCTGAGATCCCAAGTAGGTACTCCCCCTCAACTTGATCACTTCCATGAATAAGGCTTCTTATTTCTTCAACAACCTCTGTGTTAGAAGGTTCTTCCAATGTTTCTTGGATTACTTGACTAAGAGATACCTCCCCCTCTATCAGAGCAGGGTTTGGTAAGGTTGGGGCTTCTCCTTCCTTAGAATTACTTGAGGGCTCCTCCTATGAGTCAACAAATTATACATCTTTCTTCTTCTTCTCTTTTTGAACGGAAGAAACATCTTTAGGTGATTTGGATATGATTCTATCCCACCTTTCCATCATTTTGGTGTCCAACCACTTAGAATAATGCAGAGGCACTCCCTTTTTTTTTCAGCACTTCACTGAGAGAATTCATAAGGAAGAGAGACAAAAATCTTCCATAAGAAGGGGTCATCAGACTGCTTTTTATCTTTTGGAACAAGAATTCTCTCCAGTAAGTCTTCTTTGAGAGAATTATTTGGCACATAACCTCAAACATCTCCTTAGAGATCCTGTCATGAGAACCAGGCTTGCATAACAGAAATTTCCCCACAATATCAACTAGGAGTTTTCCTTTCTTATTAAACTCTACCAATTTTATAGACCCATAGGTCTTTCCACTATCCCCACACCAGGCATATCCTCCAAAGATGTCTTCAGCAGTCAGCCCTTCCTCTTCATCTTCTGCCTCCAGTCTGGGTAGTCTCAAAGCTTTTCCCAAGCTTTTGGCTTACAATTTGATCTTCTTTCTAGCCACCATCGACTTTAATACGATTTCAGAATGATTAACACTAGCTCGCTCAAAGAACTCCAAGAGCTCTCTGTTCATTAGCACGCTTGGTTCATAGAGCATATATTCCAACCTGGCTGATTCCAGTAGACCGATAACGGACCTGATTTCTTCAGAGCAGGAGTTGAATCCTCCTCTTTGAAGTTCACAACCAGAAATTATTGACTCTTCATCCTTCTTGGGAGCCATTGAATCAGAATGGTGAGAACGAATGAGTGTCGGGAACGGAGCGTAAGTTGGTCGCGGAGATGACTTGGGGAAAATGAAGGTGTAATTTTATCCTAAGCATTCATCCTATTTATAGTAAGGGTAGATGAAGGTGTGCGTACCTTTGGTTTGTACTGAAGACTTGTTTAATAAATCATTGGATGGATCAGATTGAAAGATTCAATCATGCGTTAAGTAAGTGGATTCTATTTCAAAGATGCGCATTTGTGTCGTCGAAACCTGTCGACACTATGCATACTTCTAGCCGAGTCCACGTGTCGTCGAGAGCTGTGCAATTTTGTTGAGACATCTGATTATGTCGTTGAGACAATCATCTGATATTTGTCTGACTTATGAAATTTTCAGCACTTCTTGAGAGGTTCATGCAGCACTTAGCATGCATGCTATCTGTGACAACAAATGAATGATAACAAGTTAAAAATGGGTTAGATGTTAGTCTAAGTTTAACATCCCCAATTGGAGCTTGAAGAAATTAAACTTAGCTTCATCTTGGGGCTTTGTGAATATATCAACCACTTATTTGTCTGTGCGAACAAACTCAAGGATGATATCTTCATTCTCCACAAGCTCCATAATGAAGTGATACCTTATCTCAATATACTTAGTCATGCTATGTGAGACAGGGTTCTTAGCAATTGAGATAACACTTGAAGAGTCACAAAATAGGGATGTTTTGGTCATCTTCAAATTGTAGTCTTCAAGCTGATGATGGATCCACATTAGCTGAGCACAGCAACTCTCAGCAGATATGTATTTTGATTCTACTGTGGAGATTGCTACATTGGTTTGGTTCTCACTGCTCCATGAAATCAGTCTTCCTCCAAGGAATTGGCAAGTCCCTGAAGAACTCTTTCTATCTTCCGTGCACCCTGCTTAGTCTGCATCTGAATAACTAGTTAGTTCACAACCATTGTTCCTAGGGTACCATATGCCAAGATTGGGTGTGCCATTCAGGTATTTTAAGATCCTCTTGACAGAGGAGTGATGAGATTCCTTGGGGTTCACCTAATATCTAGCACAAACACATGTGGAAAATATTATCTCAGGCCTACTAGCAGTTAGGTAAAGCAAAGACTCAATCATGCATCTGTACTTGATTTCATCAAATGGTATTCCCTTTTCATCCTTGTGCAGAGATACATTGGATCCCATGGGAGTCTTCATAGAAGAAACACTCTCCAATCCAAATTTCTTGACTAGCACTCTAGTGAATTTGGTCTGTGAGATGAATATAACATCTTCAGATTATTTCACTTGGAGACCTAGGAAGTATTTGAGCTCTCCCATACTGCTCATTTCAAACTTTCCATGCATTAAATTAGCAAACTTCCTGCAGAGATTGTCATATGTAGAGCCAAAAATAATGTCATCCACATAGATCTACACTCTCAAGATCTTGCCCTTTAGTTCCCTTAGGAATAATGTCTTGTTAATCATCCCTCTTGAGAACTTGTTCTCAATGAGAATGCTTGACAAGGCCTCATAATAAGCTCTAGGAGCCTGTTTCAAACCATATAAAGCTTTTCTAAGAAAGTAAACAAAATTAGGGTATTCAGAATCAACAAAACCTGAGGGTTGTTCTACATACACTTCTTCTTAGAGGTCTTCATTCAGAAAAGCTGACTTGACATCCATCAGGTGGACTTTGAATCCTTTATGGGCTATATAGGACAAGAATAATCTGATAGATTCCAATCTTACAACAAGAGCAAAAGACTGATCAAAATCAATGCCCTCCTCCTGTTTATAACCCTTTACAACTATCCTGGCCTTGTTCTTTGTAATTACCCCATTCTCATCTAATTTATTTTGTAGACCCACTTTGTTCCAAGAATATTGTGTCCTTAGGGTCTGGGAACTAACTTCCACACTTTGCATATTTTGAATAGATTTAGTTCCTCCTGCATTGATGCAATCCAGAATGGGTCGAGATTTGCTTCTTCAAATTTCTTGGGTTCAATTTGAGAAAAAAAACTTAAGTACAATGCTCCATTCAATATCTTGCTCCTTGTTAGCACTCCTTAATTGACATCCCCTATAATTTGCTCTTGTGGATGATGCTTGACATGTCTAAGGTTAGATGTCAGTCTTCCAAGGATCTCTTATGTGGCAGGTTCTGCAGGTTGTTCTTCTTCTATTGTATCCAAGCCTTCCACGGCATCTTCTTCCAATCCAACTACCACTTAATGACCTTAACCTTTTACTGAAGTTTCAGCCTTGTCTTCAATGGATAGCTTTTCCATTTTCTCTGAGGTGCCTACATCCACTAATGAACTAGACCAGCCTTTGTGAATAAGGCTAGTCTCATCAAAAACAACATGCACAGATACTTTTACTGCTTGGGTATTGATGTTGTACACCCTATAAGCTTTACTATAGGAGTTGTAGCAAAAAAATACTTTCACTGCTTTTCTCAGCAAACTTAGTTAGCTTGAATTTCCCATTGTTAAGTACATAGCATTTACTACCAATGATTCTGAAATAGAATAAGGTGGATTTTCTGCCTTTATCAACTCATAAGAAGTTTTCTTGTGGTCGGAGGCACTATTTATCACATGACAAGTTGTATTGACAGCCTCTGCCCAAAAGTATTCTGGTAGAGAGGAGTCAATCAGCATTGACCTGCTAGTCTCTATTAAGGTTTTATTTTTCCTCTCTGCAACTCTATTTTGTTGAGGAGTTCTAGGTAAGGAAAATTCTTGAGAGATACACAGCTCTTGGCAGAATTCTGTCATGGCTCCTGACTGAAATTCTGTACCATGGTCGATTCTGAACTTAACCATAATATAGCTTATTTCATTCTGGATCTGCCTGACAAAGTTCTTCAAGTTGTCTAAGGTATCTGACTTATTTTTAAGGAAGAATGCCCTTGTGAACCTTGAATAGTCATCAACTACTACACGGGTATAAGCCTTCCCTCCCAAGCTGAGAACTGACATAGGACCAATCAAATCCATGCGCAACATATATAGACACCTAGAAGAATCTTTATTAGAGATGCTCTTAAAGATGGTCCTAGTTTGCTTGCCAAGTTGGCATGCCTGACAGGTATCATCTTTAAAGCAATTAATATTGGGTCCATTTCTAACTAGGTCTTGAGAGAAAAGCTTGCTTATGGTTTTGTAATTAATGTGAGCAATTCTCCTGTGCCATTGAACACAGAGAGTCTCTTTCTTATTAGCCACAAAACACATTGGCATGAAAGAATTTGAATGAAAGAAATTAAGACAATAAATATTTCCACTCCTAGTGCCAGTTAAGATAGCCTTAGAATCCAAGGACTTCTTAATCCTTATAGAAAATAATAACAAAACATAGATCACAAAGTTGACTTATGTGTTGAAACCGATTTCTCGGTCTCTTGTGGAGTTCGGGGCCCTCACCGAAATGAGGGGCGGCTAGCCCTTACTGATCCCTCAGAGAAGGTAGACCGGAAACTAGGAAGATTGACTAAGACCTTAGTCACAGCGAGGAGGTCCCTCCACTAACCCGGAAGATCGTTGAGCGCTTCCCCTCCCAAGCCAAAGCTGAGACAAAGCACCAAGGGGAGACTCTCTTGGCCAACCAAAACATCTAAAGGGAAATCCTAAACCGAATCCCCCTCCTAAAGGTGCTCTCTTGGGCCTATTTATAGCGTTCCTCGTCCGTGTCGCCGATAGCGTAATCTCGACAAATAGTCTGACTATACGCAGCCCAAATGGGACTGCCGACAACGTAACTCCGCCGTTCTAAGAGTTAATTAACTGACCCTTAAGGTCTTCCCGGTAATTTCACCTCGGGGTTCCCACGGGGCGAGTGGTTCGTGAAAGCACCACTCGCCTACGATAAAAAATGTAAGCTACATAAGAGGGCATCACAGGCATTTTAATTTACAAGAGCATAAGCTCCATACTTCGGCTCGCAGGCCGGCAAATATAAATGAATAAGCCCTTCTCGGGGCGGCACAACTTTGGGCTTAAGCCCGCAACCCCCTGCTTGGTACTGCGACGCCTGTACGCCAACGTCTCGTCATGCGGTAGCAAACTGAACCTCGACCAATTGCAGCAAACTGAGCTATATTGCCCACACCCCTTTCCCGGGGCGGCGGCATTTTAATAAATACGAACAAATACTAAACACTTCCCCAGAGTCTTCTCCGGGGTCCCTAGAACATCACCAATCCGGCCCCCACGTCCGGACGGGCTTCACACAGAAACATCACCAATCCAGTCTACACACCCGGATGGGCTTCACACAGAAACATCACCAATCCGGTCTACACACCCGGATGGGCTTCACACAGAAACATCACCAATCCGGTCTACACACCCGGATGGGCTTCACACAGAATGCCTAAACCCGTACTCACACTTCCGGGCACTAATGCAATTAATAGCGGGAACGCGCACGTCAACCCGTCGGAGAACTCCCTTCCCCCACCCGTTGGTGGAGAGGGGCTTCCATGCAAATATGAGAATTGAAGGCTTCACCTGCCCGGGTTGAAATTCGTTACCCTTGACGCGTGCCTTGGCGGAGTCGTAAAGAACGATCACCACGGATTTAGTTTCCGCACACTGATCCGAGCTCCAAAACGACCACACGAACTCTTCCTCGCACTTGGCCGGCCAAGCTCGTGCTGCATGGCTGTTCACACTGCAACGGCCAACCTAAGGTGGGGTCGGGTCGGCCTTCTCCTGGTCGGCGGAGGCCGGGACTAAGAGAGGAGAGGCTCTGCTGCCCTCGCACTAGCCGACGGGAGAGGAGGTAGATGGGGCTCGGCTTCTTCCAGCAACAAAGCGAGGGAGAGGGAGGAGCTCGGCTCCTCGTCGACAAGAAAAAAGGAGAGGAAGAGGGGGGCCAGGCCCCTCGTGCCCTAGGCGGCGACGGGAAAGGGGGAAGGAGGAGACGAAGGCCTCTGCCCTTGTTCCCGGCCGACGAGGGAGAGAGAGATCGGGGCGGTGCCTCCTTGCGCGAACGAGAGGGAGACGAGGTCAGAGATCGGGAAGAGGGAGCGGGTCGCGCCTCTTTTGCGTGAACAGGGGGAGGGGACTTCGGCTCCTCTGGCTGGGAACGGAGAGAGGAAGGGGGAGGGGCTCGCCGGCTGCCTCCTTCCTGGCGCGAGACGGAGAGAGGAAGGGGGAGGGGGTCGGGGCTTGCCGCTGCTCCTTCCTGGCGCCCGAGAGAGAGACGAAGGGGGAGGGGGCTTTGCGGCTGCCTGCACGAACCGAGAGAGCGAGGGGGGCTGAATCGGGTGGGAGAGGAGAAATCCCTCTTTTCTTGTTTTAGTTTTTTAGGTTTTATATATAGAAAACCCTAGCCCATATTGGCTATCCGCAGCCCATATTGGCTATCCGCAGCCCATATTGGCTATCCGCAGCCCATCCTCTAAACGCACACCCAAACCCCGTTACTCGCACCCCACTTTCTTGTTTATTTACGAATATGGATCCTAACCGCACCCCGGCCAATGCTAGCCGACCATTGGACACCACGGGTCCGCGCTATCTGGGGAGGGTCCCACCCGACAGATACGGGGTTGTACACAATCCCCGCTCTTTGCGAGCGTGTCCTACGCTCGGAAAGAAATGTCCAACCCCAAGTATCCGGAGGGTGGGAGCCGACCCGAAAAAAAAAGGGGGTATATAATCATGTGAAAAGATGATCCTTCCCTTTTGTACTCATATTTGTCCTGACGTGATAACTTTTCCCTTTGTTGCCTTTTAAAATGATCATTTTGGTTGTCAACAACCTTGGTTCTGCATTATGCCTTCTTTTTAATGGTAGAAATATTATGCCCTTCAGGCTCTCAGAACGTCATGCCACTTAATGCCTATTAGCAAGCAAACTCACGAATCACAATTTAGAGCACAGTTCTTTTTACTGTTGCATGTTGCGTTATTCCGGAAGGGGCCTCAAGGATGATTGATGGTGCTGAGGAATAGAATGCTCACTATTATCTACAATGATTACATAAACAATCATGCATTGACAATTCGAAATGAATCTGATTTTGTTTATAAAACTAATCAAATGAGGTTGCGCCATTGCAGGATTTATTATCTTCAGCTTATGTTTTCAAAAACTATTCTTGAAGAATTTCGATTATCAGTGAAAACTATCAATTTATCAAGCGTAACTGATTCCTTATATGCTAAAGCCTTTGGGATCCACCACCGAGTGAGCCTACGGCCCTGCCAGCTAGGTGAGAGCCTGGTCAGCGGGTCTGCTCGGGGGGCACTTTTTCTAAAATAACTTTTCAAACCATCGACCCTCGAGGTATACCCACCCTACCGGCTAGCGAGAGCACGGTCCGTGGAACCGTATCGGGGACACTTTTCTAAAAATCAACTTTCCTGCGAATGTCTTCCAGCCCGGCCAGCCAGTGAGAGCCTGGCAGCGGGATCGCCCGAAGCAAAAACAATTCATCTCCACGAGGCCTTCCTGCCCTGCCAGCTGATAAGAGCCTGACAGCGGGATCACTCGGAGTAATTTAGGCCCTACTAGCCTTAGCATATACTATTATCTTGCTGCTTTAAAAGTACCCAGCTTGCCAGCCTCTCCAGAGATCAACCAGAACCCCCCGTCTAGATGAGAGCCCGGGAGCGGAATCGATCTGGGGCACTCCAGCACCAACATATCCAACCTTGCCAGCCTCTCCAGAGATCAACCAGAACGCCCCGTCTAGATGAGAGCCCGGGAGCGGAATCGATCTGGGGCACTCCAGCACCAACATATCCAACCTTGCCAGCCTCTCCAGAGATCAACCAGAACCCCCCGTCTAGATGAGAGCCCGGGAGCGGAATCGATCTGGGGCACTCCAGCACCAACATATCCAACCTTGCCAGCCTCTCCAGAGATCAACCAGAACCCCCCGTCTAGATGAGAGACCGGGAGCGGAATCGATCTGGGGCACTCCAGCACCAACATATCCAACCTTGCCAGCCTCTCCAGAGATCAACCAGAACCCCCCGTCTAGATGAGAGCCCGGGAGCGGAATCGATCTGGGGCACTCCAGCACCAACATATCCAACCTTGCCAGCCTCTCCAGAGATCAACCAGAACCCCCCGTCTAGATGAGAGCCCGGGAGCGGAATCGATCTGGGGCACTCCAGCACCAACATATCCAACCTTGCCAGCCTCTCCAGAGATCAACCAGAACCCCCCGTCTAGATGAGAGCCCGGGAGCGGAATCGATCTGGGGCACTCCAGCACCAACATATCCAACCTTGCCAGCCTCTCCAGAGATCAACCAGAACCCCCCGTCTAGATGAGAGCCCGGGAGCGGAATCGATCTGGGGCACTCCAGCACCAACATATCCAACCTTGCCAGCCTCTCCAGAGATCAACCAGAACCCCCCGTCTAGATGAGAGCCCGGGAGCGGAATCGATCTGGGGCACTCCAGCACCAACATATCCAACCTTGCCAGCCTCTCCAGAGATCAACCAGAACCCCCCGTCTAGATGAGAGCCCGGGAGCGGAATCGATCTGGGGCACTCCAGCACCAACATATCCAACCTTGCCAGCCTCTCCAGAGATCAACCAGAACCCCCCGTCTAGATGAGAGCCCGGGAGCGGAATCGATCTGGGGCACTCCAGCACCAACATATCCAACCTTGCCAGCCTCTCCAGAGATCAACCAGAACCCCCCGTCTAGATGAGAGCCCGGGAGCGGAATCGATCTGGGGCACTCCAGCACCAACATATCCAATCTTAGTACCGCAATAACTGAAAGCATAACAAATGAAAGCATGATGTTGATTGGATAACAAAATAAGGTTAAGGGTAGAATCGTTTCAAATCATCCCCACTCCGAGCCCGGTCGAGGGGCATCCCTTCCACATCCCGGAGGTGATACCCCCCCGACTTGAGCACTTCGCTTACAATATATGGGCCTTCCCAGTTGGGATTAAGCTTCTAAAACGCTATCAACTTCTCGACAATGGATAGGGTAAAATATCTAGGCATAACCCGGAATCTCATGAGAACGGGGCTCACAGAATGGGGCAAAATCGCAAGAGCGGCAGGATAAACAAAATCGGAAGCCTTGTGAAGCCAAAATCATAGTGCAGGCCGGACCAAGCCTTATTGAGCGCACAATTCTTGAACCAAGTAAAAAGTACTAACACCGCCTATTTTGTGATGTAAATAACTTTCTTCAACGTTAAGTGTAAAACTGGTCATAAGATCAAGTAAAACACAATCTGTATGGTTCTTACCCTTATTTTTGAAAAGAATTTACCTTAAATAAAAAAGCTTAGCAGTGGCGTCTGCAATTTTACTCTTCTTTGACAAAAAGCTCGGTTAATAAAATATTTGGGCTAGGGATTAGCGCATTTAACTTACTATCATTTTAACATTATCTGATAGGAACACATTTTTATATTAGCACAAACCATCATGGTCAAAATATTTGATGAAGTGGAGAAACACCACTCAACAACACCAAAAATATATCACCAAGTTTCTGGGATATGACTTGCATATGAAAAATGTAGTGAAAACAACGGTGCAAATGGTTTGTCAAGACAACACCAGGAAGTTGAGGCATGACGAGCGGCCCTAGTAGTTATGACATCTTATCTATTGCAAAGAATCAAACGTACATGAGGCTATTGGGGTCGCATTTTATAATAGAAGAATTAGTTAAGAGGAAAGAAGATAGTACATATAAGCTCGAATATCAGGGTGTTAATAGAGTGTTGAAGCGGAAGTGAAAGTTTGTAACTGGAGATGATGAAGTTAAGAAACTTTAATTACAGTTATATCATGACACTGGAATTGGCGGGCATTCA
This sequence comes from Dactylorhiza incarnata, assembly GCA_033032865.1. NCBI lineage: Eukaryota > Viridiplantae > Streptophyta > Magnoliopsida > Asparagales > Orchidaceae > Dactylorhiza > Dactylorhiza incarnata. Next base: position 3,154,133 of record JAWHQI010000084.1, on the reverse strand, counting down.
GGAATAACAACCACTTAATTGCCCAAACAACTCTATTATTGGAAGAAGCTCAAGGTCACATTTCACGACTATATCAGTAAATGCAATGTCTAGATCTCACTGGAAGGAAATAATCTTTGTTGTGGTAGACAATTTAAGTAAATTGACTCTCCCTATGATATTACGTCATCCCTATTTGGCAACAACCGTGGCGTAGAGCTTCCTGGACTTAACTGATACAAGAAAATAAAAGTTTTAAACACGATGTTTATAGATGTTCACAAGAAAACTCTGAGATGACAATGTCTCCTCCAAAATGAGCATTTATCCGGTTGAAGAGACTTTACATTTTCTTTCTTACTAAAAAAAAAGACGTTGAGCCACGAAACCTCTCAATGATTCACTTCACAACATTAGTTGCTAGTACTAGATCTCTTCGTCTTACGTCTAGAATTTCATTATGACGTATACTTGGCTTGTGCGAAAGTGAATGTCGTAGGGGAGAAAAAATGGTATATACACTTTCCGGGATCACTTCAAGTAGAAAAATACTCAGAAGAAGATTGCCACGTAGAACATTTCCCGGAACCTTCCTCCTGAAGTCCGCGAACATCCTCGGTGTTACCACCTGCGGTGGCTCGCTGAACCCCTCGCCTTGATCCTTGTCTCCTGCCATGCCTGCTCTTTGGGACTTTCTTGGACCAGCCACACTCCACGCTCACCGCACCAAAATGTTGAAACCGATTTCTCGGTCTCTTGTGGAGTTCGGGGCCCTCACCGAAATGAGGGGCGGCTAGCCCTTACTGATCCCTCAGAGAAGGTAGACCGGAAACTAGGAAGATTGACTAAGACCTTAGTCACAGCGAGGAGGTCCCTCCACTAACCCGGAAGATCGTTGAGCGCTTCCCCTCCCAAGCCAAAGCTGAGACAAAGCACCAAGGGGAGACTCTCTTGGCCAACCAAAACATCTAAAGGGAAATCCTAAACCGAATCCCCCTCCTAAAGGTGCTCTCTTGGGCCTATTTATAGCGTTCCTCGTCCGTGTCGCCGATAGCGTAATCTCGACAAATAGTCTGACTATACGCAGCCCAAATGGGACTGCCGACAACGTAACTCCGCCGTTCTAAGAGTTAATTAACTGACCCTTAAGGTCTTCCCGGTAATTTCACCTCGGGGTTCCCACGGGGCGAGTGGTTCGTGAAAGCACCACTCGCCTACGATAAAAAATGTAAGCTACATAAGAGGGCATCACAGGCATTTTAATTTACAAGAGCATAAGCTCCATACTTCGGCTCGCAGGCCGGCAAATATAAATGAATAAGCCCTTCTCGGGGCGGCACAACTTTGGGCTTAAGCCCGCAACCCCCTGCTTGGTACTGCGACGCCTGTACGCCAACGTCTCGTCATGCGGTAGCAAACTGAACCTCGACCAATTGCAGCAAACTGAGCTATATTGCCCACACCCCTTTCCCGGGGCGGCGGCATTTTAATAAATACGAACAAATACTAAACACTTCCCCAGAGTCTTCTCCGGGGTCCCTAGAACATCACCAATCCGGCCCCCATGTCCGGACGGGCTTCACACAGAAACATCACCAATCCGGTCTACACACCCGGATGGGCTTCACACAGAAACATCACCAATCCGGTCTACACACCCGGATGGGCTTCACACAGAAACATCACCAATCCGGTCTACACACCCGGATGGGCTTCACACAGAATGCCTAAACCCGTACTCACACTTCCGGGCACTAATGCAATTAATAGCGGGAACGCGCACGTCAACCCGTCGGAGAACTCCCTTCCCCCACCCGTTGGTGGAGAGGGGCTTCCATGCAAATATGAGAATTGAAGGCTTCACCTGCCCGGGTTGAAATTCGTTACCCTTGACGCGTGCCTTGGCGGAGTCGTAAAGAACGATCACCACGGATTTAGTTTCCGCACACTGATCCGAGCTCCAAAACGACCACACGAACTCTTCCTCGCACTTGGCCGGCCAAGCTCGTGCTGCATGGCTGTTCACACTGCAACGGCCAACCTAAGGTGGGGTCGGGTCGGCCTTCTCCTGGTCGGCGGAGGCCGGGACTAAGAGAGGAGAGGCTCTGCTGCCCTCGCACTAGCCGACGGGAGAGGAGGTAGATGGGGCTCGGCTTCTTCCAGCAACAAAGCGAGGGAGAGGGAGGAGCTCGGCTCCTCGTCGACAAGAAAAAAGGAGAGGAAGAGGGGGGCCAGGCCCCTCGTGCCCTAGGCGGCGACGGGAAAGGGGGAAGGAGGAGACGAAGGCCTCTGCCCTTGTTCCCGGCCGACGAGGGAGAGAGAGATCGGGGCGGTGCCTCCTTGCGCGAACGAGAGGGAGACGAGGTCAGAGATCGGGAAGAGGGAGCGGGTCGCGCCTCTTTTGCGTGAACAGGGGGAGGGGACTTCGGCTCCTCTGGCTGGGAACGGAGAGAGGAAGGGGGAGGGGCTCGCCGGCTGCCTCCTTCCTGGCGCGAGACGGAGAGAGGAAGGGGGAGGGGGTCGGGGCTTGCCGCTGCTCCTTCCTGGCGCCCGAGAGAGAGACGAAGGGGGAGGGGGCTTTGCGGCTGCCTGCACGAACCGAGAGAGCGAGGGGGGCTGAATCGGGTGGGAGAGGAGAAATCCCTCTTTTCTTGTTTTAGTTTTTTAGGTTTTATATATAGAAAACCCTAGCCCATATTGGCTATCCGCAGCCCATATTGGCTATCCGCAGCCCATATTGGCTATCCGCAGCCCATCCTCTAAACGCACACCCAAACCCCGTTACTCGCACCCCACTTTCTTGTTTATTTACGAATATGGATCCTAACCGCACCCCGGCCAATGCTAGCCGACCATTGGACACCACGGGTCCGCGCTATCTGGGGAGGGTCCCACCCGACAGATACGGGGTTGTACATTATGCTTATGAGATTGTGATTCAATCCCTCCACATAAACTACCTTTGTGATGGTGACTAATCCATTAGTAATGTTACCATAACCTCTTGTCACCCCTTTTTATGAACCTCCAAATATAACTGTTGATCCATTCTCCACTAGGGTGAAGTTTCTCATGTAACTCCTTACTCTAGTGATTTGCCTAGAGCAACTACTGTCCGAATAGCAAATAGGAGATTGGTTGGCCTTTGGACATACTGGCAAGAAAAATCAATATACCTTAAGTACCCAATTGGATTTGGGTCCTTGGTTTCTGTTAGGGGGACAAGCTAGAAGATCAAACCTCTGAGTGGTCTGCACTCTTCTTGCTCTTGGCATTGTTGGGTTGAACCAATAATCCAAAGCCAAATGACCAACTTTCCCACAGCACTAGCATTCATACCTGTAATATCTTCTCTTCTGCCTCACCATCTGGGTAGGATGGCAATGTTGGTGAGGAGGATTGAAGATAGCTAGCCTAGCAGGTCTTTGGTGAACCTCACAAGTGTGAGTGTGTGGAGGAGCTGGTCTCACCACCTTTTGGTTCACCTTCTTGGAAATAGGCTTGGTAGGAACTGCCTTTCCCTTTATTTTTGGTGTTGTTGATGCAGGTCCATGGACAAAAGGACCTCGATTCTTTATTTGAATCTCTTTATGAGGTGCTTTAAAAGCACTCAGCCCAAAGCCTGCTCTTCTATTTGAGGTAGAGGGCTTACTGCCACTTGTTGAGCAAGCATTGGTCAGATGTGTTGAACATGTGTGTCACATCCCTTTGTTTGAGAATAACAAATCTCATATTGTATTTGATCTTGCTTGGCGTGTGCTTATAGTGTGCATGAACTATAGGTGCAATACTCCACAGGTAGAAAGCGGCTTGGAACCAAAATCTCTAAATTGGAGCACTACCGCCAGTGCTAGGGATACCGCAGGCGTTAGCGCTACCGCAGGCGCTAGGATCTACCGCCCGGTGCTAGCTCCATTTCGTCCCGCAACGTCCCACTTCCACAATCTATAACTGTCTACTACCGCATGTTAAACTTTTGAAGTGGAAGTGGAGTCTCCGGGCAGTCTGATTATGGAGACCGCAGAGACCGCGCGAACTAGCAATCTGGTATGGCGATCTGGCTTTAAATTCGCACGTCTCTAGTGTTGGTGAACTGTTGTGGTTTGTCGATTGTGCCCAAGTGTTCCTGTTCTGGTTGAGAACGGGCGGTCTACCGGGTTATTCTTGGCAAGCTGTCTTACTTGGACAGTTTTGCTTAAGTGTAATAAGGTCTTATGGAGACCGTGCGGTCTGGTTTTGGAGACCGTATGTTCCAATAAGAAAGGTGATCGTATCCCTCATGGGGGTTGAAAGTGCACAGTGTGCCTCTGAGAATCCTCTAGAGGGGGGTGAATAGAGATTTAAAATTATTTCTATCCTATTTGTGTAAACACAATAAAACCTAAGTATTATGCTCCAACAAATACTCACACAGAATAAAACAGTGATGAATGTAAAGCAAGAAAAACAATAAAAGTTATCGAAGTTATAAGGGACAGCACGAAAAATAAACAATTCAAAAGACACGAAGTTTTTTATAAAGGTTCCCCAAAATGTGGGTACTCCCCTCTTCTACCACCGGGTAGGAATGCACCAACTGTGCCTGAGTCTTTTGGTAAGGAGACTCTTAGAACCACTGATCTTTTGATAAGGAGATCATGACCCACCAGATCTTTTGATAAGGAGATCTTGAACAACCAGATCTTTTGATAAGGAGATATTGAACCACTGAATCCTTTGGAAGAGGGATTCTCAAAACTCTGTATAGGGGGTGTAGGAAAAGAAGAGTAAGAAAGGGAAGAAAGATTCAGAAATCTTTTATCAGATTTATGACAGCAATCCTTGAGGTGATGTTCTTTGAGTGCTCTTCAGGATCTGTATCAGATTAACCCTAGCTTTTGATAGTGATGATTTCTAGAGTTTTTAAACTCTTAATCCTTCTGCTCTCTGCTCTTAAAATAGTATTGCTGCTATTTCATATTGATGAAGAAGCGACAATTGTTTCTCTGAGCAGAGTATATTCTTCAGTTGTTCTTTTTTTCCTGTATCTTGTCTATTATGGTTCCTGAGAGAGAAGGAGAAGAGGAAGCCCCAATATAACAGTATGGTCGGTTGTGTTGAGTGCTCTATTTTCTCTTTCCTTTCTTCCCTTTTATTGTACCTATTCAATTTGAATTTGTTTCCTTTTTTTGTAAGTCCTAAAAAGGTGTTTTTTTCTGGACAATTACTCCTTTCCTTCCTTCTTTAATTCCCTACCCGTCCACCAATAATAAGCTTGTTTCAAAGAAAGCTTTTCTATGACCTTTGTTAATTCTTCATTCTATTTGAGGCAATTAAGGAGTCGTTGGGGAACGGTCTTGAGTGAGGTGGGCCATGAGAGAGGGTCCAAAATGACAGCTGAAAAGGTTTCCTTTTCAGACTGTATTCGACGTAGCATCGTGTTCTCTTCCTCTCTTATCGACGCATCTTCGAGTTCTTGTTGGAGTAGCTTTGAATTCATCCTTGCTCTGATTGAACTCTACTAGTCAACGTGTCATCGATATCTTATCAACGTAACCGTCGAGTTGAGGGCATGGCTCTGAACTTCATTATCCGCGTCGAGATGAAGTCGACGTTGCGTCGACTATAGATGGCTTCGTCTGATACTTCCTTCTACATTGAGTTGGAGTAGACGATGCGTCGACTTCACAAGGTACTTAGACAAGTCCATGGCCTCTACGTCGATATCTACTTGACGTAACATCGACTTGATCTACTTCGACAGAAGGGGTGAGTTGCTTGGACTTCTAGTCAGAGTAGCATCGATAATAACTCGGCGTTGCGTCGATTTCTATTTGACGCAAATGTTAACTTTACCCAAATTTTGCTTCTCTTGATCTAGTCTTGACACCCAAGGTTGAGTGTGACATCCTAAGACATCTAATGACCAGATTACCCTCACTATACAATGGGTAATTCAACCTAAGAGATAAAATCACTTTTTAGATGATTTGTTAAGTTAAATCAAAGGGGGTTTTTCCCAACAATCTCCCCATATTTATCTTAACAAATTTTACAGTTTGTTCAAAGTGATTTTACACATTTCTTTGCATAAACAAAAATACATACAAGACAGCATAGACATAAGAAAATGATAGACTGTAATCATAAGCCATTTAATTCAATTGTCAAGAGATATATAAATCACCATAGCTGTTGTTCAGGAGGTATAGGGCTTTACATGATACCTGAGCTTAAGAATCCTTCTCAGGAGTTCTTCTTTTCCTTGAGAATACTTTTGGAACCACCTTCCTTTGTGCCATCTTCAGAGGATCATCATCATCTTCAGTAGTAATGTCTTTGGGAAGCTCCCCCTGAGAGTGTGCATTCACTTCAGCCTGCTGGGCAGCTTCCTGAGCAATCTTAGCTACTTCATCTAGTAGACCTTCATTCTGAGGCTCACCATGAACCACTGCTGTACTTACAGCTGCCATTTCAGTATCCAAATTCCTTTGAACATCTAGAGCAAGCTCCCCCTGAATATCCGGGGGCTCCCTCTGATTTGCTGCATCTATTTGCTTCTCATTCATCATATTTGGGAGTTCCCCCTCATCTGTCAGATACTGATTTTCTGGCTCATTTCCTTTTTCTTGATGCTCTGGAACTGGCTCCCCCTGGATATGTGGACTTTGAAAGGTGTTCACTTTGTCTGGAGCAAGAGCTTCATTAGCATCACCTTTATCCTGCCCACTCAAAGCTAGGACAGGTCTTTCTTCCTCCAAAATGTTCTCGCCCTTCTTAACCTTGCTAGACAGAGAGGTTAAGAATTCCTTTATGACCATGGAGGAAGATACAAATTCCTTGAGACCCTGGAGGGATCTTTTTGAATCTAATAGCTCAGCCTCCATTTGAGAGTACTTCCTGTCAAATTTCTTTGCTTGAGAGGCCACCAGGTCTGCAAATGTGGACGAGGCAAGGCCAACTGCTTTGGAGATTATTTGCTCAAGGTTAATTGGTGGTATGGAGGTGGTTGATGGAGGAGGTGTTGGAGGGAAATCTTCTTGGATAGCTGAGAGATCATGCTAGATTTTAGGTGAGGCATGAATAGGTGGATGAGGTGGAGCAAATGTGGATGGTAGCTGATAAGGAATTTGAGGAGATGGCTCTGGGGCTGAAGATGATTGGTGTTGTTGTTGTTGAGGAGAATGTTGAGCTGGAGCATCGTCCTGATGGAGGTCTGAAGTAGTGTCTAGAGGAGTTTAAGAGGGGGGAGGAGGAATACTATCCCTTGGGGGATCTGGTATTTGCCTTTCAGAATCTTGAGGAGGAGGAGAAGCTGGAGCTTGACCAGGCTTTAAGATTTTCCTGGTCCACTTAGAGAATATTCCTATATTTATTCTCTTTCTAGGAGGAATAGGCACTCCTTTGGACTTACACACACCAGGATAGTGGTGAAGCAGTACCTGACTCATGATTCTCATGAAAGCATTTTCCTTGTTAGAGTACCTATGAGCAATCAGATTTAGGAGACACCTCCCCCAGTTAATCTTCTTTTGCATAACTAGAACTCCCATAATCTGCAACTGCTGTCTGGGAATAGCATCATGGGCTGAAATTTTACATAACATAACCATCCCAACAATGTCAGCTAAAAACCTGTACTCTTCTGCCACATCAATCTTTTTGAGATTAATTGTCTTCTCCTTCCTGAACTGCATTATCTCCAGGACATTCTTTACTTCCTCTCCTGACAGTTCATCTGAATCATTCCCAGTGGGCAGATCAAATATTTGGGGAGAGAATCTCCTCAGATATGCTGATGTCTTAACCAGAGATTGTCCCTTGGAGAATGATGAGTCCCATTTATATATACATTTATGGACTCATCTGGGCCGTATTTCTAGTCTATGCACCACATTTTAGGCATGTTTTCATTCATTTGTACTATTCCATGCTAGGTGCACTTTTAAGCCCATTCCGGTGTGCAATTGCGCTCCTTGTTGTTGGGGGTAAGCACATGGTGCTCCCCTTCCCTTCTTCTATGTTTTTTTGATGCTGGACGTGTATTCCCAGCCATTGTATCTTGTATGCAGGTGACCGGATCATCCCGTTTTCCCCAGAAGTAATGTCTGTGCATATCGCACGGTCATGCGTTTCCTTGATGCACGGTCAGTTGCAGTCGTGCGTTTGTTTCTTGGCAGAAAATGGAGCGTCGGAGTTTACTCGTGCGTTTTGACGCACGGGCGGATTCGCCCGTGCGTGAGTAAAACGCACGGTCGACCTGTGTCTTCCTGATTTCAGAGCTTCGGAGTTTACCCGTGCGTTTGAACGCACGGGCGGTATTGGTCGTGCGTGAGCAATTCGCACGGGCAGCGCAGCGTCTTCCCCAAGTCAAGTATTATCATTTAATAACGCACGGTCTGCGCACGGTCGTGCGTTCGACCGTGCGTGGCCAGTTTCTGACAGAATTTCTTTTTAAGCCGCAGGTCTTGCCCTATTCGGATTGATCATCTTCCCCGCTCCCAGAGCTACAGTTCCGCGCCCTTTTTGCCCTCCATCGCCGCCCACTTTCAGTAGGTGCTCCGGGCTTGTTCTTCACGCCAATCTTGAGCCCGGAGATCATCTCGGCCTCCTCCTTCATCCTAGAGCTTCGAAGGAGATCTAGCCGCCATTACCATCAAGCAAGGGGAAGTTTGCAACCTTTACCGGTTCGTGAGACGAAGAAGACGGGCTCATTGGAGAGTCGTGACAGCTCTCTCTACCCCGGACGTAGTTGAGGACCGAGCTTGGACGCGGATTGACAACCTAGCGATTCCAACCGTGACTCCTCGACGAGCCTTCGGATTCGGTCGATTTCTTGCCTTGTTCTTCTCTTATTGATGTGTATATGTTGTAGATCTTTATTATTATGATGAAGTGGCACATAAACTTGTTTGTATTTCTATATTTCATGTCTATGTGAAATGCTTTTGTGGTTTATGTGATTTGAGGAGCGCCCCATTCCATCCTCCATCCCACCGTCGCGTTCGTTTGTCGCACTAGCAATTGCTAGTGGCGTGCTTGTCGAAGAGGTGCTTGCGACCCCCACTCCGTTTGCCTGCTCGTCCATCCGCCCTTACGAAATAGCGCGCTCAAGGCCTACCTAGTCTCCATCCCACCTCACGAAGCATTGCATAGCGGCATTGCATAGGAGTAGTTGTAGTTGTTTTTCTTTATTTTCCACAATCCAAAACCCCCGTTTCCGTATCCATCCGACCTAAAGGACTTCAATCTCAAGTCCTTCCTCGATAGATAGCTCCACCTTACTGTGTTCCTTTGAGATCGATACTTAGGGATTCATTCCCATTTTATATTACTTGAACGATCGGTACACTGCCGTTTCGTGCCGCTGTCTTGCTACCGCCTATAGCGGTGTGCTAAGATTTGCGCATCAAGTTTTTGGCGCCGTTTCCGGGGAACACAGACGTGTTAGTTTTCTGGAGAGGGAGAATCTAAGAGAGAAGCCCTTCCATTTGTTTATCGCGTCCTTTTTGTTTAATTTCTTCTTATTCTGTTTTACTGTTTATATTAGGTTGCTATAGTAAATTTTTGTTAGGTGTAGTATTTTGCACAATAGTTTTTTATTTTGAATCATTTTATCTTCACACTATGTGGGCTTCATTCAATATTCGTTGTCATTGGTGTGGAGATATTTCTCATGCTAGTGATAGATGGCCATCGGGAGATAATAACCCTAGCACTCAAGGCCCAGCATTTGGAGCACCGACTTTGTCTGGTACTCCATATGGTGCGCGTAAGTCCTATGGCTATTCTGCCGAGCCTTTACCATCATACTTCTTTTCGGCTTCAGCACCTGCTGTGCCAAAGAAGCTCGTAAGGCAGTGCTTGTTTTGTCAGAGTACGGATCATTCCTTCAAGGATTGTGCTGCATATCTTCGCCAAGTGGACGAGGATGATGAGTCGGATATCCGGATCGTCCCGACTCCTACTTCTGGCAGCACACCTTCAACATCCGGGTATGTGTCTATGCCACCTTCACATTTTGAAGGGTATGGCGTGGACACAGTCACCAGATGTGTGGCTGATCTAGGTTCTGACATGACTGAGCCCATCTCCCCTGTTCATATATCACCATGCATAAACTTAATTCTTCGTGAGGAATCGGTGCTCGACTTTTATCCGAGCATTATTCTTCCCCCTATTGTGCATACTACTATACTCATCTCTGACGACATTGTTGATGATGTGTTGCAGAATGAGGCAGGTGATCTTAGTATTATGCCTGTTCCTATGGAGGAGGACAACCTTCTAGGTGTAGAGGAGCTTTCCTCAGCACTGGTGGAGGAAGTCCAAATCTTGGGCATGGCTACTGTTGATCCCGCCGAACCTTGTAGCATTGATGACAATGCAAACATTACCTTACTTCCCAAACCTGATGGGAGTGAGACCGGGACCACTCCCCCGATTGATATTTATTTAAGTTTTTCTTCTCTTTTATTCCCTAACCCCCCTTCTTCATTTGAGCCTGTGCAGATTGAGTCTTCACAGGTACTTCAGGAGGACTTGGAGAATTTTGCTCAAGTCAATGATGAGTGTATCCTCTCATGTGAGGAGGTTGATTCCCCCTCCATAGAGGAAGCCTCATTCATTGCCTTCTCCTCCTGATGCCTCCCTGGAGATGACACCTTGCTGGGCAAGGATTTATTTTGTGGTGAGATGAGTGAGGACCAGCCTTCCTGATGTAGGCCACCGGAAATGAGGCGATCTCACGCGACTACGAACAACAACTACCAAACGCTCCGCTCTTCCAAACACAACTTAAATCGCATCCCACGACTAAATTTATTAATTAATTATCATACGCGCGCGGCTAGCAACTCCGTGACAAGATCGAATCATCGGCGATAAGCCGGGATCCGTCAAGCTAAAGGGACGAATGTTTGCGTCCGGGCAAGCGATGGTGTTGTACCAAAGAAAATCCACCGAAACAAAATCGATTCGGAAAGGGTGGATGTTTCCCCAACAAGAACAAATGAGGATCGCTACTCCTCGTCGAATAAATGATAAATCCTAGAGCGCCCACTATTCCAAATGAAAATTAACGCGAGCAAATAGCGGCGAGAAAATCCGTCACAACTCTATTCCACCACAATTAACTAGAGAGAAATCTCACACGGAGTAGAATGCGTTACCCTTCCCGGAATCGTAGATCCGGGTGTAGAAAGTCCTAGGCCGTTCACGGTGGTGGTCGCCGGAGGAGAATCCTTGACGTAGAGCACCGTCGCCTTCAAGTCCGGCCGCCACGAGCAAGTCCAACACCGGGGCTGTTTTGTGGAGAACGATCTTTGAATGGAGGAGTAAGGAAGGGGGCTGTTGGTGGTGGTCGGCTCTTGAGTCAAGGAGGAGGATGAGAGAGGGAGGGGGGACCAAACTAAGAGAAGAAGGAGAGAGGGGTGGTCGGCCAAGCAAGAGAGGAGGAGGAGAGAGAGAGAGGGGGGACCGAACTTGGAGAGGAAGAGAGAGAGAGAGGGGGGACCGAACTTGGAGAGGAGGAGAGAAGGGTGGTCGGCCAAGCAAGAGAGGAGGAGGAGAGAGAGAGAGGGGGGACCGAACTTGGAGAGGAGATGAGGAAGGGGGTGGGCGGCTGGAAGAGGGAATACGAGAGAGAGAAAGGGAAAGAATTTAGGGTTTTCTTTTTTTTTTAATCCTCCATAATGCCATTTCAATTACAATAGGCCATATATATATAGGCCTTACAAATAAAAGAGCTACATGCAGCCCATAATAAGCTACTAGCACACCAACATTCAAAAGTCCAAAAATACAAAATACAAAGCATAAAATAATACCCAATACTAATTATAATAAAGAGATAATACTAAATATGTTATTTCATGTGCCGCGGGCGGAAGATGTTGCGGCGATAGCGCTCGTCATGGTTGGAGTTGCGCCGTCATCCGCCATCGTCATGAACCACACATGCTCCAACTTGAACCGTGCCGGCTCCAACATAAGCGATCAAGCCGGCTCCAATAATCTCGCGGCATCTTCCATCATAGTCTTCAAAATTGCCGCCGCGATCAAAGTGACGCGTCGACGTGGAATCACGAACACGACCACAACCATCCGGCGGGTCCATGCCTCCATCAATCCTCCCCCACTCAAAAACACTCAACACCGATGAGTGGGAGTGAAGGATCCGGTGGAGCAGGGCAGTAACCTGTAGAAGTACGTCTGAGGGGGTGGGCCGTGAGGGTGGCCCATCCGGCCATGGTGGCCGAAAGCAGCAAGGGGCCCAGCGTTGTCCCAAAGAAATGTCCACCTGTGTCCACCTGTCATGCAAAACGTAGAGCCCAAGGGCCTTGATCATAGCATAGGAAAAAGAAGGAGAAAGTGCTAAAACATCAACAGACATCATACCTCCAGAGATCACCATGAACGTGAACGACATGCTACCCCACTCACCTCTCAACCAATAAGAATTTGTAGTGGAGGGGAACGAGAAGAAAGTTAAATGTAGTGGCTCTAGAAGAAGTGAAGAACATCTCGCAACACTAAAACTGGGGTTGTAGCCCCGCTCAGCAAAAAATTTCGATGGAGTAGCGAAAGTTTCTAGCATTACAAGTATTCGACGAACAGTACCGAAACTACTAACATCGCTCTCTAAGTTACCAAGAGGCAACTGTCCAGGGTAAGGATCCACTAAAACCGAACCGAGCTTAAGGCGGGATGCTCCATGGGGTGCGGTGAACATAGAGTGAATGGACCCAAGCAGGTCGGCTAGCAACGTAACATCAAGTCTAGGTGAGTGAAGACATCGTGGAACATATGTTAAGTCATAATATAAACTTAAATCAATGATCGTCCTAAGGTGTGGTGGGTCCGTGGGTGGAAAAGGACTCCAACAATTCGTGATTTCGTCCCCTAAATGTATTCCCGATATGCTAGCTCTCCTAACGTGAGTGGTGTCATGATCACAAAGCCTAGGGGGTTCATGCATAGTAGGGTCAGCTAGCATAGGACGGATAACCCAACAAAACCACTCAACACGCCCAGCGGGGGTAACGGGCTCCATGCCATACCTCAAGGTTGGGGCTGAAGTTAGGGAGCTCCAGGCAACCTTAAATGGGTGACGGCTCCAGGGGGTAGCTAACACGAGTCTAGAGTCCACAAGTGCGGAATGTAGACTCACACAAGCACTACCAATCGATAAAGAAGTGGGCCGTATGACCTTCCCACTAAGGGGCGCAGAAAACTCAGTAGTCATAATTTCATCGTATTCATCGACCTCCTGAATGACCTCGGGATGTCCAACAGAGGGCTCCTTAAGGATAATGGGAACGTGCATAGGTTGACTAAGCATGGCAACCTCACTCGCAGGCACTAAATCAGACGTGGGGGCCTCCACAGGGACAATATCAAGGGGAATGATGGGACTAATAGGATCAGACTCGGGTTTTATGATCAAGCTCTGTGAGTTGGCCTCAGAGTGGCTAACATAATCCAAGGGCTGAATTTGACCAACGGTGTCATTATCCCCATGTGTGTCAATACCGGGTGGTGTCGACTCGGTCGAGCTACAAGTGTCTCCAGATGAGACCGTGGGCTTCTTAGGTGGAGTGGACCTAAGAGAAATAAGCCGACCTTGATGCATGAAGTCTAAGGTGTCATCGCGATCATCGTATATAATATCATGGCTAGCAAGCCAAGGGTGTCCTAACAACACATGAAAGTCTTTCATAGGAAAGACATCACACCAAATACGTTCGGAATAGGCTTTAATGGTGAGGGGCACCAAACATCGTTGGGACACCAAAATAATACTCCCATTAGGACACTCAAGGTGGTATGGGCAAGGATGTGGCTCGGTGGTCACCAACATCCTAGACACCGCGTTCTCCGTTATAGCGTTGGTATGACAGATGCTATCAACGACCAACCTGCACCACTTCTCACCGTGCTTAAAGTTTAAACGAAATTGATGTGTCGGATCACGGATAAGCCTTATCGTCTTTTTAGGGCGGGCTGGTGGTGAAGTGATACGTGAAAGGGGCGGGGGATACCCCGGATTCAGCCTAGTAGACATTACTAATGAAAAGATATGGTGCTGTCCAGCCTAAAAATTACGAGTAATTAATTTTTTTTAGCCACCTAAAACTTAACGAAACTGAAATATTTTTTTATTTTAATTCTTAGATCTTGACTAGGGACCTACGGATTTTTTTGGAGTTGATTCCGACGAATTTTACACTTTTGTTATTTGCACACCAAAACTAAAAATTTCAGATTTTGGCAAAACGGTGCACACCCAAGTGAGGGCGGATGACCTGCGGAAAAGGTAAGGATGGTGTCGATTGAGAAATCAACACAACCTCGCTTTGATACCAAATTGATGTAGGCCACCGGAAATGAGGCGATCTCACGCGACTACGAACAACAACTACCAAACGCTCCGCTCTTCCAAACACAACTTAAATCGCATCCCACGACTAAATTTATTAATTAATTATCATACGCGCGCGGCTAGCAACTCCGTGACAAGATCGAATCATCGGCGATAAGCCGGGATCCGTCAAGCTAAAGGGACGAATGTTTGCGTCCGGGCAAGCGATGGTGTTGTACCAAAGAAAATCCACCGAAACAAAATCGATTCGGAAAGGGTGGATGTTTCCCCAACAAGAACAAATGAGGATCGCTACTCCTCGTCGAATAAATGATAAATCCTAGAGCGCCCACTATTCCAAATGAAAATTAACGCGAGCAAATAGCGGCGAGAAAATCCGTCACAACTCTATTCCACCACAATTAACTAGAGAGAAATCTCACACGGAGTAGAATGCGTTACCCTTCCCGGAATCGTAGATCCGGGTGTAGAAAGTCCTAGGCCGTTCACGGTGGTGGTCGCCGGAGGAGAATCCTTGACGTAGAGCACCGTCGCCTTCAAGTCCGGCCGCCACGAGCAAGTCCAACACCGGGGCTGTTTTGTGGAGAACGATCTTTGAATGGAGGAGTAAGGAAGGGGGCTGTTGGTGGTGGTCGGCTCTTGAGTCAAGGAGGAGGATGAGAGAGGGAGGGGGGACCAAACTAAGAGAAGAAGGAGAGAGGGGTGGTCGGCCAAGCAAGAGAGGAGGAGGAGAGAGAGAGAGGGGGGACCGAACTTGGAGAGGAAGAGAGAGAGAGAGGGGGGACCGAACTTGGAGAGGAGGAGAGAAGGGTGGTCGGCCAAGCAAGAGAGGAGGAGGAGAGAGAGAGAGGGGGGACCGAACTTGGAGAGGAGATGAGGAAGGGGGTGGGCGGCTGGAAGAGGGAATACGAGAGAGAGAAAGGGAAAGAATTTAGGGTTTTCTTTTTTTTTTAATCCTCCATAATGCCATTTCAATTACAATAGGCCATATATATATAGGCCTTACAAATAAAAGAGCTACATGCAGCCCATAATAAGCTACTAGCACACCAACATTCAAAAGTCCAAAAATACAAAATACAAAGCATAAAATAATACCCAATACTAATTATAATAAAGAGATAATACTAAATATGTTATTTCATGTGCCGCGGGCGGAAGATGTTGCGGCGATAGCGCTCGTCATGGTTGGAGTTGCGCCGTCATCCGCCATCGTCATGAACCACACATGCTCCAACTTGAACCGTGCCGGCTCCAACATAAGCGATCAAGCCGGCTCCAATAATCTCGCGGCATCTTCCATCATAGTCTTCAAAATTGCCGCCGCGATCAAAGTGACGCGTCGACGTGGAATCACGAACACGACCACAACCATCCGGCGGGTCCATGCCTCCATCACTTCCTCCTCTTCTTACTTCCTATTTCCTCTACCTGTGTTAAGCATGTATTATTATTTAGGTAGGGGAGTAATTGTTCTGTAGACGTATCGGTACCCGCTACCGACATGCGTATTGGAACAGTTACCTGTGCACTTTTATTTTCATAGACCCATTAGCTAGAACTGTTTTCAATTTGAATAAGTCGTGCTGGGAGGACAATAACCCCAGTAGTTATCTTACTTTTCCTGCATTTTTATTTCTTCTAATCATGTTTAGTTAGCTGTAGTTTCTTTTAGTTTGTCTTTTTCTTTTGTTTTTGCGGAGCTCACCCCTGCAGGTCCTTCTTCTGTATGGCGGATGCTGCAGCTTTTTCTTGGTTTACACGCGTCTTCTGGTATGCTCACTTGCTGAGCATTGGGTACTCTCTCCCCCTAGCTCTTTTCTGAATTTCATAGTTATATATTTTGTGTATTGCCTAGTTTAAGTCTGGGGGAGAGTTGTTCTGTGTGCCCACTCACGTGCACTATTGCACTGCATGCTAGAAGTATTTCTATTTCATTTATTTAGTGTTGATTCATATGCACTGCACACCACTACACCCACTTGAGCGTGCACTTAGCTGTTGACACGTCTTGAGCTGAACTCATTTCTTTTTGTGTGATTTGGAAAATCATTGTGCTGGCGTGGGATTGTGGGTCAGAGTAAAATGTCGACTTCTATAGTGCTCCTAGTCGAGTGCTCATGTCTCGCATGGAAACTCATGTTGATTCAATTTCTTTTTATGCTTTTAGATTATATTTTTTCTGTTAGCGTAGTTATTGTTTACTTTACTCAAAAAATTTGGTGAATTCGGTGTGAATCAAACGGTAGCATGGGAATGTGTGTAGACATTCGTTAGCCTCGTATTGCCCGAGTCGGGAGAAAGGATTATCTTTCTCGGTGGCTAATAACTTGCCCCAAGCGATTCTCGAAGCATGGGTATACGGTTAGTCATTTGTGTGAATGTGATATAGGCCATCATTTTGGCCCGGTTGAGCCTTTGTGCCTATTCCTATCGCTATATTCTCACTAGCCCAGTTGTGCCTACCCTTTCTTTGATTCTACCCCACTTTTATTTCACCAAAGCCTAAAATCCAATCCTAGTCGCACACCCAAATTTGAGCTTTAGTCTGCATATTATTTTCAAGATTTGGGTGTTGAAGTGGTGATTTCTTTTGTGAAAATGTGGATGCGCTTCATTGTTCATTTTGCTGAAAATGGTTTGAAAAGAAAAGAAAAGAAAATAAGAAAAAGAAAGGAAGTGAAAAGAAAAGAAAAAGTGATGAGCTTTATTGAAAAATCTGTATAAATATATGTTTGGGAGTAGGCGGTGCACGCACCCATGTTTTCAGGTTCAAGTCTGGGGGTGTAGTGTACCCGTGTGTATGCATGGTGTTTGAGGATAATTTCTGCATTAGCTCATTTGGGTTTAGTGCTTGAGTCGTCATTTTATCATTGTATATCTCGCCTAAACCCAAGCCTCATCTAAAACCTAAAATCTTATTGATTCACACATTTGAGTCCAACCAGTACCATGGAGAGAGTGCAACCGGGCAAGCTTATGGTCACCGACATTGATGGATTTCAATGGAGTTTTTCCAGAGCCCCGATCTTTGGCAATGCTTGCCTCAGCGTTCAGTTTACTTTCTTCCTATGTACGACCTTATGATTCACCGTGATTCACTTTTTGAGTAAATGTAATATATAAATACGCCCCTAGAAAATTATAAACTAATATGTATAATTAGAAATTTTATCTACTGTATTTCTACGCGCATGAGCATGCGACTTCGCATGGTACTCCGCTTTACAATTTCTATGTCAGCTTATATTTTTCTTATCCGCTTGAGGGATTTGTTTGCTAGGGACGCGCAAACAGGTAAGTCTGGGGGTGTGATGAGTCCCATTTATATATACATTTATGGACTCATCTGAGCCGTATTTCTAGTCTATGCACCACATTTTAGGCACGTTTTCATTCATTTGTACAATTCTGTGCTAGGTGCACTTTTAAGCCCATTCCGGTGTGCAATTGCGCTCCTTGTTGTTGGGGGTAAGCACATGGTGCTCCCCTTCCCCTCTTCTATGTTTTTCTGATGCTGGACGTGTATTCCCAGCCATTGTATCTTGTATGCAGGTGACCGGATCGTCCCGTTTTCCCCAGAAGTAATGTCTATGCATATCGCACGGTCGTGCATTTCCTTGACGCACGGTCGGTTGCGGTCGTGCGTTTGTGTCTGGGCAGAAAATGGAGCGTCGGAGTTTACTCGTGCGTTTTGACGCACGGGCAAATTCGCCCGTGCGTGAGTAAAACGCACGGTCGACCTGTGTCTTCCTGATTTCAGAGCTTCGGAGTTTACCCATGCGTTTGAACGCACGTGCGGTATTGGTCGTGCGTGAGCAATTCACATGGGCGGCGCAGCGTCTTCCCCAAGTCAAGTTTTATCATTTAATAACGCACGGTCTGCGCACGGTTGTGCGTTCGACCGTGCGTGACCATTTTCTGACAGAATTTCTTTTTAAGTCGCAGGTCTTGCCCTATTCAGATCGATCGTTTTCCCCGCTCCTAGAGCTCCAGTTCCGCGCCCTTTTCGCCGTCCATCGCCGCCCACTTTCAGGAGGTGCTCCGGGCTTGTTCTTCACGCCAATCTTGAGCCCGGAGATCATCTCGGCCTCCTCCTTCATCCTAGAGCTTCGAAGGAGATCTAGCCGCCATTACCATCAAGCAAGGGGAAGTTTGCAACCTTTACCGGTTCGTGAGACGAAGAAGATGGGCTCATTGGAGAGTCGGGACAGCTCTCTCTACCCCGGACGTAGTTGAGGATCGAGCTTGGACGCGGATTGACAACCTAGCGATTCCAACCGTGACTCCTCGACGAGCCTTCGGATTCGGTCGATTTCTTGCCTTGTTCTTCTCTTATTGATGTGTATATGTTGTAGATCTTTATTATTATTATGAAGTGGCACATAAACTTGTTTGTATTTCTATATTTCATGTCTATGTGAAATGCTTTTGTGGTTTATGTGATTTGAGGAGCGCCCCATTCCATCCTCCATCCCACCGTCGCGTTTGTTTGCCGCACTAGCAATTGCTAGTGGCGTGCTTGTCGAAGAGGTGCTTGCGACCCTCACTTCATTTGCCTGCTTGTCCATCCGCCCTTACGAAGTAGCGCGCTTAAGGCCTACCTAGTCTCCATCCCACCTCGCGAAGCATTGCATAGCGGCATTGCATAAGAGTAGTTGTAGTTGTTTTTCTTTATTTTACACAATCCAAAACCCCGTTTCCGCATCCATCCGACCTAAAGGACTTCAATCTCAAGTCCTTCCTCGATAGATAGCTCCACCTTACTGTGTTCCTTTGAGATCGATACTTGGGGATTCATTCCCATTTTATATTACTTGAACGATCGGTACACTGCCATTTCGTACCGCAGTCTTGCTACCGCCTATAGCGGTGTGCTAAGATTTGCGCATCAGAGAGAATCACCATCTTCTACTGAAACAGTGTCCTTGAATTCTGTAAGTTCTACATCTAGAATCATACACCTTGTGGAGATAAGCTTTGTTAAACCAGCAGAATGAAATAGACCAAGGATGGCCTTGAAGCTTTCTGTAGTAGCTTTGAACAAATCAATGTCCACATCAAATCCAGAGTTAACTTTTGGTGGAGCCATCAAAACAATGGTACCTGTAAACACAAAGAGAAACGAGAGAGAGAGAGGCACGGGAGAGCTAGAGAACAAGAGCGCTAGAAGAAAGAAAATTTGAAAGCGTAAATGTTTCGACGCAGTAATTGCTTAAAAGCAGATGAATCACCACAACTTAGGGTGTAGCTCGATGCACCGTCGATAAAGATTAGTATTTGGCGCCCAAAAATAAGCCGAGAATGCTCCTAGAAGCACTTCTTATCGCGCAGTAATATCGACGTTGCGTCAAATAATTTTCGACGTAATCCTGTCGACGTAATAACATTCTGGATATTGTTCAACATCCCTTAAGTCGACGTAGTCCTATCGACGTTACATCGATTGTCAATCGACGCAACCTCGACTTTGATCAGTGTCTAGTAAGACGATGCATGCGTCGATAAGAACTCGACATTGCGTCGAGATCTATTCGAATTATCCACTCTAAATGATTCTTGACGTTGGCATCGAGTAGAAGTCGATAGTGCGTCGACTTCTATTCGACGCACCTCTGAATGAACAGATTTATTTCCTAAGAAAATTATTGTTGTTTTTCCCAGCAATTATATTTATTGATAATAGATTATAATATTAACTTTATAAACATTAGAGAAGATTCAAGGCAGAAATTACTCCCTTGAATAAATCTTGTTCCTTAATCAAAACCTACTTCTTTCTTCCCACTCCATTTTCTCCTGAGTGGGACCCTACCTAACCCTGCACAAGTAATTCAAACATTAGAAGGGACCCAGGTTACCTTGGGCCCTTTGTTTTTACCATTGTATGGTTCAATGAAAGAAAAGAAGGGTCTTTCATGATACCCTTTGGGATGATAAGGAATGGATTTCCAAACACTATTATCTTGATACTTGAAATGAGTATAAAATGTATCTAAATAAATAAGATCAGCATAGTGTTTTATAAACCTAGTTCTTGCTCTAACTTTTTGGTTGAGATTATTTAATTTCTCTACATGATTCTTCCCTATGGGTTTTTCCTTTTTATTCAGATTTACCTTTTTTGGTTTATCTATCCTAGCTGGGTAACTACTCTCCTTACCCTTAGATGATACATTTTTCTCACTTGGTTTGTACTCACTATGTCTAACAAAGGATACTGGATTTTTCCAGGCAGGTTTCCTAGGTGCTTCTGTGCTAGAGGAGGGCTCTGCTCCTAACCCTAGGTGATTAAATCTCATAGAGAGATTTTCTGTGATATCTTTGAGCTTCTGACTCCTCCCATTGAGTGAGCCATCAAAGGCTTTTGCCTTTTTAGCTCTTCTTTTAGATTTATGTTTTCTTTTCTAATTACAATCAATTTTGATTCTTTATTTTTAATTTCATTTGTTAAATCTTGATTTCTTAGGTATATTTCATCTTGCTTATGATTTTCTAATTCAATTCTAGTTGTGTCTAGTTCTTTTTCTACCCTAAGATGATCAATGCAGAAATCTTTAAAACAGGTTTTAAAATTTTCTGAACTAAAATTAAAATCATCAAATACAGATACCTGTTCATCTTCATCGTCTGATGACATCCCTAGTGCCATCATGCAGGTTGCTTCTGTTGCTGCTTCATCATCACCGATAGTTTATTTAGGGTATTGTCTTAGTCACCTAGAGTGGGGGGGGGGGGGGGGGTGAATAGGTTTCTTTTATTTTAGGCTTGTTGTTTTCTTATTTTGTTGTGCAAGGCCAATGCTCTGGATGCTGAATGAAGGAAGCATGGTTATGTGCACATAAATCAAAATGGATTCTAGGGTCTGCCCTCTCTGATGTCTTTGGCTTTGATTTGAGGGCATGATTCCGCAGCAAACGTGACGGTATAGGGGGCCACTATTTCAGTGGTAATCTGTGAGCAGCCACTTTGTGCATAGAGCCAAAGGTTAGGTCTGTTTCCAATCTTCCCCCGCCCATACCCCCAATGATTGGGGACTATATGGGTTCTGTTGTTGTTGTTGTTGTTTTCATATTTTAGGTTAGTCAAGTATCAAGCACAGAAAACACACAGAGACTTATAGAGGTTCCTCATGACAGGGTGTCTTGAGTAGTCCTCATTCCCCCTTCACCTTTCTAACAATGAGTTAGATAAGGCCAACTTCTCCAAACTCAGCTCCAAGAGCCTACAACACAGATCCCTCAGGATCTCTCAGATTTTCCCAAACCCTACCTCAGGCTCAACAACCCTACCTCAGATCCCACAATGATCCTACACTCAAGCTGACCTCTCAGCTCTACAGATCAGGCCAAACTGCCCTACACCCTCAGACAAAGATGCCCTACAAACTCAGGCAAAGATGCCCTACACACTCAGAACAATTAAGTTCCTATAGTAGTAATAAGATGGGATTACAATCAAAAGATAAAAGAGGTGGTCTTCTGTTTCTGAACAACTGCTATTGCAGTCTTGAACCAGGGAGGAGTAAGAATGCCCCAACCTGATTCTACTTGATCATTTCCTTCAAATGATGGACTGGATCAGCTTGCTCTTTCTTGAGTTGAACAACATGAGCAATCTCTACTCTTCTTGCAGCCTCGGGTTGTAACATCCCCCAAACAGCTATGCACCTAAATTGGTTTTGTCATGACTAGGTCATGACAAAACCATAGGAAGAGCCCAAGACCATGTGAATTTAGGTGAGAAGGAGAAAACCCAAGTGGTCTGCAAATAACAATCTTCAGATACCACACATAGGGTTGGGCTTTAGGGCCCCACCTTGAACCTTGACCCCACCATAGCATCCCTAACCCATTAGGGGTCTCCTTGAAGCACCAGTGATCCATTGGGGTCAACCAAAGAGGCCAAATTGACCAAAGTCAACCCTAACCACAAAATGGTCAAAGTAGCCTAACTAGGGTCAATTGACCTCCACCTTGCCAAATTGACCCTACCTAGACATTACTAACCATTAAGAGAGACCAATAGGTCACTACCCACCCATTGGTGTCAACCCAAATGGTCAAATTGACCAAAGTCAACGCTAGCCTTATTTTGGTCAAACCAACACCTTTTGGATTAATTGGCCCAATTGGGGCACCACCATGACTCAACCAACTTTGGGTGATGTAAAGGGACTCAAGACACACCACTTGGACCAGTCAACTCATCAGTTGACCAAGTCAACAGCTCAAGTCAACACTTGGTCAACCTTGCCCAAAAAGAGGGGAAAAGGCTAACTAAAGCCCAATCCACTTGGGCTAGGCCTAATTGGAGTAGCCCATTAGCTTAGGAGGCTGATAATTACCAGGAGTTACCACTCAATTTCTGGAAATGATGAGTAGGAGAGAGAAAGTGCAATTTCCCCAATTTTGAAGAGGATAAAGAAGAGAGAGAAGGCCATTATTGTCCATGGGAGGCCAAGAGCCTTTCCTCTTCATCTCCAATGGCTTTGTAACTCCCCCCTCATCAGTTTTGAGGAGTTTAATAGCCATTTCCGGCCACCCAAGTGCCGAATTTAATGGGATTTCAGTTTTGGTCAAAAATTCCTAATGGCCATTAATGGTGAAATTGGAGGTTTCACCTCTCCCCCTTCCACAAGTGGCTCTTTAAAAAGCTTCACAAGGCTGTGAGGATGAGTTTCCCCCACTCACCTAAAGATTTTGAGCAACTTGGTGTGGAGGTTGCAATGGCGCCAAAGCTTGAGGCCGGCCATGGAGGATCACCCAATCGGCAAGGAATCAACCCTCCCAACAGGTCTGGTTATTCTCCTCTACTCTAATGGATAGATCCACATCTATTGCTTGCAAGGTTTAATGCCAATTGGCCCTAGATCATGTGGATAAAAACTCCATTTTTGGAGGTATTTTTCCTTGCCTAAACCGCCGGTTCCGGCCACCGCCGGCCAGACAACACCTCCTATCGCTGGCCACCACCTCAAGGAAGGTGGTGGTGGCATTGGCCGGCCGGGGAGGGGCGTGGGTGGCCGGGAAAACCAAGGTAGATAGGCTACAGGTCGGGTAAATCTCCACCCTTGGCTGGAGGGGGAAGATGAAGGGATGCCCTCGAAATTGCTTCAAGATATGTGTTGGATCTTATGATATAAATGTTTATTTAATGTATTTTCTGTCACACTTTTTGCTGTACCTAGATTAATTTATTAAAAATACACAAGCCTCTCTACAGAAAACGTGGTCAACACCAAAGTTGTATCCCTTGGAGTCTACTTTAGTTTAAAATTGATTTCACCCCAAAAGGAGTTTTGTAGCTCCCTGTAGGTCCATTTTGGTGGGACTGGTCCCTTGTGTAGGACATAAACCATTTCTTGAATAACTTTTGATTGGGTTATGAGATTAACTTGAAAATTCAAACCTAGGCTATTTGTACCTACAACCATAACATACCCAAAGATGGGAATTTTAAGAGAACCTTTTTCTAAGATTTTTGTAATAATTACATAAATCAAATATTAATTAACTATTGGGTCAAATGACCTCCAATGCCCTCCAAATTTTGGTGGGTACTTCTTAGGGTTATCACATGACCCTGGTAAAACTCTCAGCCCAATTGGGACTAATTTGGTTGGGTAATTTGTCAACCCAATTTAGGTCAAATAGGGTCAAAGTTAGGGCATGGTGTTTATCTTGGGATATTGTGGTCAAATCTCCTCACCATGAGGTGAAACCTTGGCCACTTGTTTAGGATCACCTAAAACACCTTAATGAGTAAGATGGGGTGGTGTAGAGGTGGAAATGCCCTAGTACCCTAGTTTTACCCCTTGGGGCATATAGAGCTTTGTGATGGACATGTTTTCAAAAGCTATAAAATGGCCATAAAATTTAGGAGATATGTTCATGGGATGTATATATGCCCTAGGGAATTTTGAGAGGATTTTAGGAGAATTTATTCCCCCTAAATTAGGTCATAAACACTTTAGGGAAATTTCTTATAAGACACATTTACATGCTCAAATGGTCTTGGATGATGATGAAGCCTTGGTAGTGCCTTTGTAGTCATATTATAGACCTCTGGTATTTTTTGTGAAATTTATTAGATGATTTAACCAGTACTTCATTTACAAGGCACTTATTTTTCCTTAATCTTAAGAAATATAATTGAGGGTCCAATACTCTCTAGAAAAATGTGCAACTTGGTGATAGGACATTTCAGAGCACTAGGAAGCTCTGTGATTTTTTATGGAATTTTTGGAAGTTTTTGTCAGTAGACTACTTCACAGCATGTGCAAATTAGGAATTATTTGGGTTAATTATTTCAGTGAGGAAAAGATTCCCATAAATTGTTAAACTCTGTAATTAAGCTTTTCTGTACATAATAGAGGACTGGTAATTTTTCTATAATTTTGGCATAAGTATTCTTGGTAGTTCCTTCATAAATCTTCAATGTTGGATAGATGTTAAATATTAAAAATAGAGTACATTTCCTTACTGTAAAATTGTGATATTCATTATTTACTGTTATTTTGGCATAATAGATTTATCTGAATTTTACATGTATTGAGAATACCTTACACTTCATGTTCATATTCATACTTGGTAAATATTGGAGAAATTTAAATAAATATTAAAATGTTGAGGAAAAATATGTTTCTCTGGATTTAGTTTAGAAACATCATGATAGACCTCCAGTAAATATCTTGAGTCAGATGGATGAATATTTGGAATACCTCTACTTATAAGCTTCATATAGTTAGTTGGTCTGCGTATAGTAAAAATGTGAAATTTGGATATTTAGGGGTCTACCGAGTGGAAGTGGCATGTAGTTGGTGTGCATGGTCAGTTTGAAGAGATTGAAGGTCACCAAAAGGATCTTTGGTGATGAGGGCGTGCTTGGTGAGTTAAGGGTAAAGGTGTGCTCGCGGTTGACGAATGGTCGTCTTCCCCTAGCGGGTCATAAAATACTTAGGGTAATCCAAGTGTAATAACAATGAGGAGTAATCTTATGGGTAGATACCAACAACACTAAATTCCTTGAGAAAGGGAACTTTGGGGTGTCATCCCATTACAGTTCCTAGTACCGTAGCGAGCCCCTTATAGGGTAATCCTCGGGAAGTCCAAGATTAACCATAAACTGTAGGATTAAGATGTTGTACAAGATTAACTTAACAATACACACACCCACACCCCGTGGTTACGAGAGGTTAGTTGGTTTGGTTTTACGAGCGGTAGGCTCGGTGGTTGAAGCAGCGGACTAGTTAGTTCGGTGAGCTTGTGTCTCAATAATGCTTGTTGGTACGGACGGGTTGGTCCGGCGAGCCGTTGGCTCGGAAGGTTATAATGACGGGCGGGTTAGCTCTGGGAATTTATAGCTCGGGATATAGTAGAACATGTTAGCATGTGCATGAAGGTGGTGGGTCTTCGGTATTGGACGGTCGTTCACACCGACGTCAATACGTTGACTCGACAAGTGTGGAATTTGCACTTAGCCATAAAAGTCTAGTGGTCCAGCCAGTAAGAGTACGCAGATGCTCCTCGGTTTTGTGTTGAGGCATATGATAGGTCTAGGTTAGGTAGTGTGAATACCAACCTAGAGGTGGGCGAGGCCCAACCTACCGCTTCTGTTTGCCACTACGGGAGTATCCTGGGAGTCTTGCTAGCTCCAAAAAGGGGGAACTAAAGGTCTGTACGCATAGAGTCGAGGTGTGTGAGTTGCACTTGTATGAACATAGCATAAACTTTATAACTCTTCATGTCATCGCATAAGCATTACATTTGAACCCCTACCCCTATCGTATAAATTGGTTATGGAAATTTTATACGATAGGCCTTGCTAAACGACCCCTTGGTCTATAGGTTGGTATGGGCATTCCTATAAATCATTGGTTACTTTTCTATTATATACATGTCTTTACTTACGGCACTTTACTTATTCTTTACCTACTCTTACTATGCTCTATTACTGCTTCAATTATCTGTATACACATGTGTAGTAGTAGAACTTTTCATAGTTAGATTCACCGTCATCTGCTCTTTGTTATACCCCTTGTTGTCCTCCGCTTCATCCTCCCACACGGTGCCTAGGAGCCATTGGGGGTGGGGTGGGGAACATAAGGCTTAGTCTTTTTGACTAACAGTCGGTGAACCATATTATTTGAGGGGTTCGAGGACACGCAACAACATCAGAGACCGGTGCAGACAGAGGCGGGCCAGTGCAGTACAGGAGTACATGATTCAGGATCAGTGAGTGATTAGTAGTTAGCTTCCGCGAGTGATCTTGTAGTGAGGACATGATGTACAGGGCATGAGCCCTTTATTATTGTACCTTTGTTATTTTTATTCAGTTATTATCTGTGGACATATACACTTATGGTTTATATTTCATGTAATGTGGACTTGAGCTTCTTTATTTGTTCAAGTATACTTTTCTTCTTCTGTGATCGATATGGCCGGCAGGATCGGCGTTTTGTAGTGGCGACCTTCCCGAGTGAAGGTGTCACCGCAAAGTGGCGGTTCTGGGCCTAAGACCCGGTGTTTGAAAAGAAAAAAAGGGTCTTACAAGTGGTATCAGAGCAAACCTCGATCCGAAGAAAAGAAGTCCACAAACCCTGGGCCACCCCACGCGAGTTTAGTTTGAGGATAAACTAAGCAGCGGAAGCAATGGTGTGCCCATATGGGAACTCACATGGAAAAGTCCACTTTTAACTGAATCTTGTTAGCCAAAATCTCCTTACGAGTGCCAAGTTTTCTTTGTAACCTGCGACGAACCCTGCCCCCAGCAGGGAATACTTTCGGCTACAAAGATCTCTTTAGATAGTCCTTTAGTCAATGAGTTAGACTCAACCCCACTAGGACACATGACTCATCATGATAATTTATACCATGCCCTAGTCTGAAATAAACCGTAGGTATAATTTTGGTGAAGGTACAGGATACCCCAAGATGCTAGAGAAAGAGAGATTGACACATAAGCACAATGGTAGGGGACTCGTAGATCTAACCCTGACATGTTTATATTGAGACAACCACCATGACAAGCAGCGAGGGTCGGATAAGAATTGAAGTTCAGAAGGGACCCGTTTGGGATTGGGTGACATAGTGACCCTGATAAGGTTGTCGTAGAAGGTACCTAGAAGAGTCTAAAGTATGGAGAACACCCAAAATTCTCAAGATAGAACCCCAAGTCTAAGGTTGCGAGCCCTAAGGATTGTTTGCATACTTGGGACGAATATAAGATGACGATATCAAAGATACTTAGCCCAAAATAGATAGTGGCTTATCTTTTGTTTATTGGGCAAATAAGTTACTGACTTGGGTTTCCTTTGGATCTAATTTAGAAGATGTTGCGTCGTAAACATAATGATTTTGAAGTTGATCTTATTCAACGTTACTCGGGCAAGATGAGAATGTGTAACAGTATGTTCGGAATGATGATCTATGGTATTACCAGGACAATGAAAGTACATCATTGATCGAACAACAACTTGACCTTAGTTGAATCATTGCAAATGTAAAGTCGCCAGGATTAATCACTTAGGGATGTCGATGTCCTAGTCTAGAAGCTGAGGACGGAAACTAGGTCATACAAGTTGTAGTTATATTTGAAAGTTCGGGTAGTTTGGGGCATTCAGAAGTGATTAACTCATGAATCGTTATAAATCACGCCCTATCATGGTAGAAGATTTTAAATACAATAATAGCCCTTATACCTTGGGAGCTATGATGATGAATAACCAGAGATCTTAGACGATGACTTATTGGATTTAGAATATAGTGTTTGAGTTTACTACGATAAGAACGATCTAAGTTTATCTTACTTTGGATCATTCGAAAGTGATCAAAACTCGCATATGTGAAAGTGATAAGAATTTGGTGAAAGCAACGCGATGATATTTCCTTGATGAAATTGACTTGTGAAAATCTTAGGGTTTCAAAAGATTTTACCCGTATACCTTATGAATCAAACTCCATATAGAAAATGATTGTGAGCCATCTTACAAACATTGATACTAGTGATGATTGGTTAACATATACTCATGAAAGTTCACGAGTCACCCCCACTTAATTTAAGGATGATTGGGATGCTTGATGATCTGATCAATTCCACTAGTGGTAAGAACTGGATAAGTCGTGGAGTGGAGATGATTGGTCACTCAGGCGTACTTGAAAGAAAAAGAATCTGAATGTGTAGAGAAAACTTTATAGAGGCGTTGTCTACCCGTACAAACAAGAGCTTTAGTCACCAAAGAATTGGTATTTTCCCAGAACATGTAGCTTCCCGAAATAAAGAAAGATGTCGTAGGTTTGTGTTGCACTGTCAGGTTTGTCGACAGGTGTAGACCATGTGCAAGAGTCTTTGGATAACAGCCACATTCACTGCCCGTGTTAGAGTGGAAGCTCGAGGATATAACTATGGATTTCACACACAGTTTACCACTCCGAACACAGTCTTATTTGGAACAATGAGGATAGATTAACCAAGGTAGCTAGGGTCACCCTAGACTGGAAGGACACTCTCGTTGGTATTTTATGAGATTTGTTGAGTAGTTTGTCCGTTATCGTGGTGTGACCAGGACGATCGTGTCGGATCGGGATGAACAGGTTATCTCCAAGAGTGAAGATCAGTCCAGGCTTATCTCAGTTCTTGTTTGGCGTTCAGCACAACTTTCTACCCTCAGAGGGACAGAGGCACAAGACTCCGCTGTCTTTGATCCAGGATGAGGATCCCAAGGTACTCGGCTCAGAATTTATGGAGTACATAGATACCCAGGTGCGACTGATCCGAGTTAGGATGCTGGAGATCCAGAGTAGCCAGGTCAGGTATTACGATGCACGACATCGTGCAGTAGAGTTCCAAGTTGGAGACCGGGTGTTCTGGAAGATACGTGTGATGCATGGAGTCTCGCGGGTTCGCAGGCGGAAGAAGCTCAGTCTGAGATAGATGGGGCTCTATAGGATCCTAGAGTGGATCAGCCCATTGGTTTATAGACTGGAGTTTCCACCGGAGTTAGCGGGATTGCATGACATCTTCCATGTCTCCTACTTATTTAGGAGAGCTCTACTACGGCCGGAGCAGCAAATCACTACTATAGATGGCCCGGTATCCTCGGATCGATTGATTCCCCTGATAGCCACTAGAACTGCTGTGGCAGAGATAGTCGGTGCTCTTCGAGTCAGAAATAACTTCAATTCTTAGGGGATGTTACGTTCAGTCACTCTCGGTGAAAACCCCGCGAGCCTAGCCTGAATTTCGAGGACGAAATTATTTTTTTGCTTATTGGGATTTGTAACATCCCCCAAACATCTAGACCCCTAAGTTGGTTTTGTCATGACTAGGTCATGACAAAACCATAGGAAGAGCCCAAGACCATGTGAATTTAGGTGAGAAGCAGTAAACCCAAGTGGTCTGCAAATAGCAATCTTTAGATACCAGCCTAGGGTTGGACTTTAGGGCCCCACCTTGAAACCTGACCCCACCATAGCATCCCTAACCCATTAGGGGTCTCCTTGAAGCACCAGTGACCTATTGGGGTCATCCAAAGAGGCCAAATTGATCAAAGTCAACCCTAACCCCAAATTGGTCAAAGTAGACTAATTAGGGTCAATTGACCTCCACCTAGCCAAATTGACACTACCTAGACTTTCATAACCCTTAAGAGAGACCAATAGGTCACTACCCACCCATTGGGGTCAACCCAAATGGTCAAATTGATCAAAGTCAACTCTAGCCCTATTTTGGTCAAACCAACACCTTTTGGATTAATTGGCCCAATTGGGGCACCACCATGACTCAACCAACTTTGGGTGATGTCAAGGAACTCAAGACACACCACTTGGACCAGTCAACCCATCAGTTGACCAAGTCAACACCTCAAGTCAACACTTGGTCAACCTTGCCCAAAAAGAGGTGAGAAGGCTAACTCAAGCCCAATCCACTTGGGATAGGCCTAATTGGAGTAGCCCATTAGCTTATGAGGCTGATAATTACCAGGAGTTACCACTCAATTTCTGGAAATGATGAGTAGGAGAGAGAAAGTGCAATTTCCCCAATTTTGAAGAGAGATAAAGAAGAGAGAGAAGGTCATTAATGGTCATGGGAGGCCAAGGGCCTCTCCTCTTCATCTCCAATGGCTGTGTACCTCCCCCCTCATCAGTTTTGAGGAGTTTAATAGCCATGGTGGGCCACCCAAGTGGCTAATTTAATGGGATTTCAGTTTTGGTCAAAAATTCCTAATGGCCATTAATGGTGAAATTGGAGGTTTCACCTCTCCCCCTTCCACAAGTGGCTCTTTAAAAAGCTTCACAAGGCTGTGAGGATGAATATCCCCGACTCACCTAAAGATTTCGAGCAACTTGGTGTGGAGGTTGCAATGGCGCCAAAGCTTGAGGCCGGCCATGGAGGATCACCCAATCGACAAGGAATCAACCCTCCCAACAGGTCTGGTTCTTCTCCTCTTCTCTAATGGATAGATCCACATCAATTTCTTGCAAGGTTTAAGGCCAATTGGCCCTAGATCATGTGGCTGAAAACTCCATTTTTGGAGGTATTTTTCCTTGCCTAAACCGCCGGTTCCGGCCACCACCGGCCGGACAACACCTCCTATCGCTGGCCACCACCTCAAGGAAGGTGGTGGTGGCATTGGCCGGCCGTGGAGGGACGTGGTTGGCCGGGAAAACCAAGGTAGATAGGCTATAGGTCGGGTAAATCTCCACCCTTGGCTGGAGGAGGAAGATGAAGGGATGCCCTCGAAATTGCTTCAAGATCTGTGCTGGATCTTATGATATAAATGTTTATTAAATGTATTTTCTGTCACACTTTTTGCTGTACCTAGATTAATTTATTAAAAATACTTAAACCTCTCTACAGAAAACGTGGTCAACACCAAAGTTGTAGCCCTTGGAGTATACTTTAGTTTAAAATTAATTTCACCCCAAAAGGAGTTCTTTAGCTCCCCGTAGGTACATTTTGGTGGGACTGGTCCCTAGTGTAGGACAACCACCATTTCTTGAATAACTTTTGATTGGGTTATGGGATTGACTTGAAAATTGAAACCTAGGCTATTTGTACCTACAAACATAACATACCCAAAGATGGGAATTTTAGGAGAACCTTTTTCTAAGGTTTTTGTGATAATTACATAAATCAAATAATAATTAACTATTAGGTCAAATGACCTCCAATGCCCTCCAAATTTTGGTGGGTACTTCTTAGAGTTATCACATGACCCTGTTAAAAATCGCAGCCCAATTGGGACTGATTTGGTTGGGTAATTTGTCAACCCATGTTTGGTCAAATAGGGTCAAAGTTAGGGCATGGTATTTATCTTGGGATATTGTGGTCAAATCTCCTCACCATGACGTGAAACCTTGGCCACTGGTTTAGGATCACCTAAAACACCTTCATGAGTAAGATGGGGTGGTATTGAGTTGGATATGCCCTAGGACCCTAGTTTTACCCCTTGGGGGCATATAGAGCTTTATGAAGGACATGTGGTCAAAATCTATAGAATGGCCATAAAATTTACGAGATATGTTCATGGGATGTATATATGCCCTAGGGAATTTTGAGAGGATTTTAGGAGAATTTATTCCCCCTAAGTTAGGTCATAGACCCTTTAGGGAAATTTCTTATAAGAGACATTTACATGCTCAAATGGTCTTGGATGATGATGAAACCTTGGTAGTGCCTTTGTAGTCATATTTTAGACATCTGGTATTTTTTGTGAAATTTATTAGATGATTTAACCAGTACTTCATTTACAAGGCACTTATTTTGCCTTAATCTTAAGAAATATAATTGAGGGTCCAATACTCTCTGGAAAAATGTGCAACTTGGTGATAGCACATTTTAGAGCACTAGGAAGCTTTGTGAATTTTTATGGAATATTTGGAAGTTTTTATCAGTAGGCTACTTCACAGCATGTGCAAATTAGGAATTATTTGGGTTAATTATTTCAGTGAGGAAATGATTCCCATAAATTGTGAAACTCTGTAATTAATCTTTTCTGTACATAATAGAGGACTGGTAATTTTTCTATAATTTTGGCATAAGTATTCTTGGTAGTTCCTTCATAAATGTTCAAGGTTCGATAGATGTTAAATATTAAAAATAGAGGACATTTCCTTACTGTAAAATTGTGATATTCATTATTTACTGTTATTTTGGCATAATAGATTTATCTGAATTTTATGAAGATCATGTATTGAGAATACCTTACACTTCATGTTTATATTCATACTTGGCAAATATTGGAGAAATTTAAATAAATGTTAAAATGTTGAGGAAAAATATGATTCTCTGGATTTAGTTTAGAAACATCATGATTGACCTCCAGTAAATATCTTGAGTCAGATGGATGAATATTTGGAATACCTCTACTTATAAGCTTCATATAGTTGGTCTGCGTATAGTAAAAATGTGAAATTTGGATATTTAGGGGTCTACCGAGTGGAAGTGGCATGTAGTTGGTGTGCATGTATAGGTTGAAGAGATTGAAGGTCACCAAAAGGAGTTTAGGTGATGAGGTCGTGCTTGGTGAGTTAAGGGTAAAGTTGTGCTCGGGGTTGACGAAGGATCGTCTTTCCCCTAGCGGGTCATAAAATACTTAGGGTAATCCAAGTATAATAACAAGGAGGGGGTAATCTTATGGGTAGATACCAACAACACTAAGTGTCTTGAGATATGGAACTTTTGGGTGTCATCCCATTACAGTTCCTAGTACCGTAGCGAGCCCCTTATAGGGTAATCCTCGGAAAGTCCAAGATTAACCATAAACTGTAGGAGTAAGATGTTGTACAATATTAACCTAACAATACACACACCCACACCCCGTGGTTACGGGAGGTTAGTTGGTTTGGTTTTACGAGCGGTAGGCTCGGTGGTTGAAGCAGCAGACTAGTTAGTTCGGTGAGCATGTGTCTCAATAATGCTTGTTTGTACGGACAGGTTGGTCCGGCGAGCCGTTGGCTCGGAAGGTTATAGAGACGGGCGGGTTAGCTCGGGGAATTTATGGCTCAGGATATAGTAGAACATGTTTGCATGTGCATGAAGGTGGTGGGTCTTCGGTATTGGACGGTCGTTCACACCGACGTCAATACGTTGACTCGGCAAGTGTGGAATTTGCACTTAGCCATAAAAGTCTGGTGGTCTAGCCAGTAAGAGTATGCAGATGCTCCACGGTTTTGCGTTGAGGCGTATGATAGGTCTAGGTTAGGTAGTGTGAATACCAACCTAGAGGTGGGCGAGGCCCAACCCATCGCTTCTTTTTGCCACTATGGGAGTATCCTGGGAGTCTTGCTAGCTCCAAAAAGGGGGAACTAAAGGTCTGTTCGCATAGAGTTGAGGTGTGTGAGTTGCACTTGTATGAACATAGCATAAACTTCATAACTCTGCATGTCATGGCATAAGCATTACATTTCAACCCCTACCCCTATCGTATAAATTGGTTATGGGACTTTTTATACGATACGCTTTGCTAAACGACCCCTTGGTCTATAGGTTTGTATGGGCATTCCTATAAATCAATGGTTACTTTTCTATTATATACATATCTTTACTTACGGCACTTTAATTATTCTTTACCTGCTCTTACTATGCTCTATTACTGCTTCAATTATCTGTATACACATGTGTAGTGGTAGAACTTTCCGTAGTTAGATTCATGGTCATCTGCTCTTTGTTATACTCCTTGTTGTCCTCCGCTTCATCCTCCCACATGGTGCCTAGGAGCCATTGGGGGTGGGGTGGGGAACATAAGGCTTTGTCTTTTTGACTAATGGTCGGTGGACCATATCATTTTAGGGGTTTGAGGAGACGCAACAACATCAGAGACCGGTGCAGACGGAGGCGGGCCAGTGCAATACAGGAGCACAGGATTCAGGATCAATGAGTGATTAGTAGTTAGCTTCCGCGGGTGATCTTGTAGTGAGGACATGATGTACAGGGCATGAGCCATTTATTATTGTACCTTTGTTATTTTTATTCAGTTATTATCTGTGGACATATACACTTATGGTTTATATTTCATGTGATGTGGACTTGAGCTTCTTTATTTGTTCAAGTATA
Organism: Dactylorhiza incarnata; assembly: GCA_033032865.1. NCBI lineage: Eukaryota > Viridiplantae > Streptophyta > Magnoliopsida > Asparagales > Orchidaceae > Dactylorhiza > Dactylorhiza incarnata. Next base: position 3,119,734 of record JAWHQI010000084.1, on the reverse strand, counting down.
TTTTTCTTCTTCTGTGATTGATATGGCCGGCAGGATCGTCGTTTTGTAGTGGCGACCTTCCCTAGTGAAGGTGTCACCGCAAAGCGGCGGTTCTGGGCCTAAGACCCGGTGTTTGAAAAGAAAAAAATGGGGTCTTACACAGGTAATCAGGAAGAGTAAGCTTCTTGGCTGTCGACAATAGAACAGTAATGTTATTTTCTTTTGTGTGCTGGAGAGTAAGACTCTGTTCAGGAGAGTTTACAAAGCCCTAACTTATCCTTTTTATACTGCAATGATCTTCAACGGCTCTTAGCTGTCCTTATGACAAGTATGGGTGTGATTGGTGGACCCTAAGAATCCTTTCTGCAGCTTCCTCCAAAAGCAGTACCCGCCAGATCATTTTGAATCTGTCTCAGCGGTTGGGCTGAGATGGCCTGCTGTCTCAGCGCCTACTTCTGTCCCGTCCTAGCGGATCCGCTGAGACAGACAGTTGTCTCAGCGGTTTTCTTCTATCTGTAGCTCAGCAGGCCCAGACACCTTCTCAGCGGCTCCTGGTCATGTCTCAGCGATTCAGCTGAGATTGAGAGCTTGTCTAAGCGGTTTTGACAGTAAACCAACTGAACATACATCACATCACGGTATGATCTAACCCTGCATGGTCATTAAACAGAATTGGGTTTATCAAATACAACTTGCACTTAGCATTGAGTGTGAAGCTTCTTCAAATCAAGGGAACATTGAGGATCATTTTCCCAACAATCTCCCCCTATTTGAAGAAGGCAGAACTGTTGGGTTTTCTAAATACCATTCATAATGATATGAACACATCAATATGTGCGCAGCGGAATAAAATAACTAGAACAACCCTAAACAGTTAAAAAGGATCTTGCGATTTCATTGATTCAAGAAATAGAGTATAGCAACACATTACAATATATATACCTAAAGGGGGTTGAGTCTATACTCAATCGAGGTGCTCCAATGAGAAATCCAGAGATCGTGCGGCTGAGTTCCAAGTGCTGAAATGGATCGGCGCCTCTACGGGAAGTCCACACGAGCATTGAAGAACCCTAGTCTCTTGTCGCACAGGAACTAGGTCGGAGAGAAGAAAGCCCTCAGCGTCTTCCACGGACTGCTAGGTCTGATTACAGGAAGAGGCGGTGACGGGGGCAGTTGGACAGAACTCTTCCGTCACAAGCTTGGGCGGAACTCTTCCGTCGCTCTCTCTATCACAAAAAAATAGATCGCAAACAAAGATCAGCTTTTTATGTCAAAAGAATCGTATTATTTTATACCCCCAGCAAAAAAGAGAAGCGTCGGGAGATGATAAATTGGTCGAATACTGCGTTCGACGAACTGGCTAGCGCTCGTCGAATGCACTGGCCGTTCGTTGAATGCACCACACTAGCAATTTGACGAACGCGCTACGCTAGCCGTTCGATGAACCGTTCGACGAATGCGCTATGCTAGCCGTTCGACGAACGCTCTACGCTAGCCGTTCGACGAACGCGCTACGCTAGCCTTTCGACAAACCGTTTGACAAACGCGCTACGCTAGCCATTCGACGAACCGTTCAACGAATGCGCTACGCTAGCCGTTCAATGAACCGTTCGACGAACACGCTACGCTAGCCGTTCGATGAACCGTTCAACGAACGCGCTACGCTAGCCGTTCGACGAACGCGCTACGCTAGCCGTTTGACGAATGCGCTATGCTAGTCGTTCGACGAACGCGCTACGCTAGCCGTTCGACGAACGTGCTACGCTAGCCGTTTGACGAACGCGCTATGCTAGTCGTTCGACGAACGCGCTATGCTAGTCGTTCGACGAACGCGCTATGCTAGCCGTTTGACGGACGTGCTTTGAGTTCGTCGAACGTGCTTTGATCCGAACACTTGTCAACACGATTCTTCCTCCAATTTCTCCAAACACTCTTGTGTGTGACCCCATAGGCTCATACGCGTTGGCAGTGAGACTAAATATTTGACCACTTCCAGATCACCATGGAAACACCAACAGTCTCCCACTTGATCTTGAACATATCAAATAAAAGTCTCACAAACAATGAGCGGCATCTAGCAATGCATCATTGCTACCCAAGCAATAAGAGTTCATAACTCAACAAGCCTGTCTTGACCAATGTATCAGTGTTTTCATGTCCCTTTGTCCCTTACATCCGAATAGAACTAGAGGCCTGGACCGTGTCACCCTCATAATTGTTCAATCCTAATTCCTTGATCTAGAATAGACTGTCTGAAAATTAGTGAGCTCAATATCACATATTGACTCAACCAAGCATGGCCATGCATTTCTCAGTCTCATTCCATCAAGGGGCCCATGGATGTAACTGCTATCATATAGGAGGACAAATCCCATATCTGCCCACACACAAACACCCAAATGAATCTTAACATACCCAATAACTACCCTTATCCTCAACCTTTCTCAAGGAAGACTTTAGATGGCATCAAAGTACGCATTTTCTCACTTGATGAATGTTGTGACTTCAGGTCAAAGAACTACAAACATCATTGTCATATAAGACCTACTTGTGACACATTCATATAACAATCCACACAGTAGTCTCATGTTGGGTCTGTCCAGTACAACTTGTTCACTAACAAGTACCCATGTGATGACTTGATATCACAATATCATGACATGTGAGAACCGGTCACAGTCAACGCACATGCTAGTCTTTATGTATCATCATCGCCCTGAACTTCTAAGATGATACTACGACCAGGGACCATTTAAGAATGAAGCTTCTTATAAACATAGGCCCTCACATTCAAGACTCATACTTGAATTCCCATGGAAGCAAACATTCTTAGGGCATTTATTGTACTAATTAATTTATCAGTAGAAACATTTGACATAATAAAAGAACTTGCCATAAATGTAAAATAAAATATAAAGTACTTTATTCATCACATGAATAATCAACAACCGAAAAATTCAATCCACAAGACTCCCTCTAGAGACGATCATTCAGGTTTCTAATACCCATTGATCTAGTATGACCATCATGCTTTCTCTGTGCAAGAGGCTTCGTTAGTGGATCCGCAATATTTTCTTCAGTCGGTACTCTGCATATGCTCACATCTCCTCGAACGATAATCTCTCGAATAAGATGGAACCGCTGAAGTATGTGTTTGGAGCGCTGATGAGATCTAGGTTCCTTAGCTTGGGCAATAGCACCATTGTTGTCATAGTAGAGAACTACGTGATTAAAAATGCTAGGAACTACATCTAGCTCGCCGATGAATTTCCTAATCCATGCAGCCTCCTTCGCCGCATTTGGAGCAGCGATATACTCGGCCTCAGTTGTAGAATCAGCAAATGTCTCTTTCTTGGAACTCTTCCAGCTTACAGCTCCTCCATTAAGGCAAAATACAAAACCTGATTGGGACTTTGAGTCGTCCCTATCAGTCTGGAAGCTAGCATCTGTATAACCCTTTACGACGAGCTCTTCCTCTCCACCATACACCAAAAATACATCTTTAGTCCTTCTCAAGTACTTTAAGATATTCTTGATGGCTATCCAATGACCATCACCAGGATCAGACTGATACTTGTTCGTCATGCTCAAAGCATAAGAGACATCGGGTCGAGTACATAACATTGCATACATGATTGATCCAATTGCCGAAGCATATGGAATCAACTTCATGCGGTCCTTATCTTCTAAAGATTTTGGATACTGGTCCTTAGAGAGACTCACACCATGTGACATGGGTAAGAATCCTTTCTTGGACTCAAGCATGTTGAACCGTTTCAACACCTTCTCAATGTATGTAATCTGGGTCAAGCCTAGCAACTTCTTCGATCTATCTCTATAGATCTTAATACCAAGTATATAAGTCGCTTCGCCCAAGTCCTTCATAGAAAAGCAGTCCCCTAGCCTGTTCTTAACAGCTTGCAGGGTTGGAATGTCATTTCCGATCAACAGTATGTCATCCACATACAATATAAGGAAAACGACAATGCTTCCACTAATCCTCTTGTAAACACAAGGTTCATCCTCGTTCTTGATGAAACCAAACTCTTTCATTTTCTCATCAAAATGAAGATTCCAACTTCGAGAAGCTTGTTTCAATCCATAAATGGATCGATTCAACTTGCATATTTTAGTGGCTTCACTTGGAGATGCAAAACCCTCGGGTCGTGTCATATACACTTCCTCAAGGAGGTTTCCATTAAGGAAAACCGTTATGACATCCATTTGCTAAATCTCATAGTCATAATACGCAGCAATAGCAAGTAGAATTCTGATGGACTTGACCATGGCTATAGGGGAAAAGGTCTCATCATAGTCAACACCATGAATTTGCCTGAAACCTTTAGCCACCAGCCGGCCTTTGAATGTCTGTACATTCCCATCCATGTCGGTCTTCTTCTTGAAGACCCACTTTCACCCTATGGGTCGTACCCCTTCAGGTGGTTCCACCAAGGTCCAAACTTGGTTTGCATACATGGAGTCCATTTCAGATTTCAAGGCCTCTAGCAACTTCTCGGAGTCAGGTCCACACATAGCCTCTTGATAGGTTGCAGGCTCATCATCATGATCCATAAGCAACACATTACCTATTTGAGACACGAGAAATCCATATCTCTCAGGCTCAAATCTTGGTCTATCAGATCTACGCAGGACTTGTGTTTCTTGAGCAGTCTCTCTTGCTACAACAACTTGTATTCCTTGCTCAGGTTCTAAAATCGGTTCAACTATTGTTTGTCGTTCTTGAACTTCCACAAGTTCCACCTTTGCAGTCTTTCTGGATAAGAACTCTTTCTCCAAAAAGATGCCAGTCCTTGCGACAAACACTTTGCCCTCGGACAGCAGGTAGAAGTAATACCTTTTGGTTTCCCTAGGATATCCCACATGATAACACTAATCCGACTTGGGTTCCAGTTTTTCAGGCATTTGACGTCGCATGTATGCCTCACAGCCCCAAATCTTAATAAAAGACATACTAGGACGCTTCCCAGTCCATATCTCATATGGTGTCTTTTGAACCGTTTTCATTGGAGTACGATTTAATGTGAAAGCAGCAGTCTTTAAAGCAAATCCCCAAAAGGAAACGGGCAAATCTGCATGACTCATCATCGACCGTACCATGTGTAACAAAGTATGATTCCTCTTCTTAGACACACCATTATGTTGGGGTGTTCCGGGCGGAGTGAGCTGTGATACAATACCACACTCTCTTAAATGATTGATGCGATTACGGCAAGTGCACCGGTCATACAAGTAATAAAATTGGGAGAGACTCCCTGAATATCGTTCTTAGAGGACTGCAAGTTGGGTAGTATGAATCCTTGTTAGGGAAACGCTTATATAGATTCTTAAACACTTAATAAAAAAGCGTTGTGATGGTAGTTTTCCTAAGTTAGCAACAGAGAAAGAAAATGTGGGCCTAGAGCTCCGCTTCGCTTGTTGGAATGGGGTACAGGCCGCGATGCCGTGCTTCGGTGTGCGGGTGAACAAGAAGGCTAGTGGATGAGGGTCATAGGCACCTCGTCGCGGAACACGCAACTAGCAATTGCTAGTGCGGAGCACTACAAAGCGGTGGAGTGGATAGGGGACTACGACGCTCCTCAAATCTCATAAACCACACAAGATCTTAAAAACATGAAATCATATTAACTAAAACACAGAGTTTATGAACATCATCCACAATAACAAACGCATACAAGGAAAACTCTGAAGCAAGCGAAGGGGAAAAGAGGAAACCGAAGCTCGAAGACTATGCTAAAGATTCTCGGCCAGAATCGTCGGGTTGTCAAGCCTCGTCTGTGCTCGGTCTTCAGTTGCATCCGGGGTCCGGAGGAGCTGTCACCTTCCTCTACTTTTACCCATCTTCTTCGTGGTCTAGCTCGAGGTAACTCTTGTTCAACACCTTGAATGCAGCGGAAGCTCTCCGTCTATGGCATTCTTGAGCTCAAGGATGATGGAGGAGGCCAAGGAGGGAGCTTTGGCGGAAGATTTGCAAGCCAAAGGTCACCGGAGCTCCTCCTAGGTCAAACAGTGGTGGAGCGGCGAACTGGGCAAAAATGACAGGCTTTTGAAGCTTTTTCTCGTGGGGGATCCCGATTGCAGCAGATTTCCTGCCTTAAATAATAAAAGGTCAGAAATTTAGTCACACACGGGTGAACGCACGACCGTGCGTTGCCCGTGCATTATTTAACGAATAAATTGTCTTGAGGAAGAAGCAGCAGCACCCGTGCGTTTTACTCACGCACGGGCGAATCCGCCCGTGCGTAAAAATGCACGAACAAATTCAGATTGGCTAAAAATCAGACGAGACAGGTGATCGTGCGTTTCCTTCGCGCACGGGAAACTGCTCGTGCGTAAAAACGCATGAACAAAGTCAGATCACCGAGTTTCTCCCCAGATGAAGGCGCACGACCGCAGCCGTCCATTTGTCAAGAAAATGCACGACCGTACGATATACACAATCATGATTTCTGGGCAAAAGGAGATGATCGAACCACCTGCAAGCATAGCAATCCAGCTGGGAATACACCTCCAGCACCAATCAGACAGAGAAAAAGGATTGGGGAGCACCATGTGCTTACCCCCAATAACATGGAGCGCAAACGCACACCAAAATGGGCTTAAAAGGAGCACAACGCAAGCAAGTGCGCATGAATGAGCATGAGAGAAATAGATGCAATAATAGCTCGAGAATGACGCACATGAGAGTGAAAACTAGCCCGAATGAGTCCATAAAAGTGTATATAAATGGGACTCATCACACCCCCAGACTTAACCGTTTGCACACCTCGGGCAAACTACTTAGCTCTCCCATCAGAACAATTGGGTGTTAAAGTGAATTTGAGCAGTAGAGGTCCATGCGAAGTCGCATGCTCACGTGCGTAGAAATACGTTAGAATAGAATTTAACTCAAGATTATATTTAACTATTTCTAGAACAGTAATTTGAAATCTAGTTTACTCGGATGGTGAATCTCGGTGAATCTTTTGGTCACGCACAAGGGACAATAGCGTGACTAATGAGTAGAGTATTACTCGAATCAAAATTCTGGACAATCTCCTAAGAAATCCATCAAAGTCGGTGTCCATAGGCTTGCACGTTCGCACTCTCTCCACTGCATGAGATGACTCATATCTAAAATCAATAGGACTTATAGGTTAAGATTTGTCTTAGGTTGAGTTTAGGTTAGATAAGTAGAAGAACGATGGGCATCGCACTAAACATAACCTGAGTACTCAGGAGTGTAAAATCACCAATACAACAATTTCAAGAACCACACAACACCCCCAGACTTCAATTGGATACTAGGTGTGTGCTAAGTCAACCATACATTGTTTTATCGAGAGAGTGTATTTGAAAGTTCTTTTTGCATATTTTTTTTTCTCTTCTCGACATATATATCTTTTGTAAGCACTTTATAAACTTCTCCTTTAGCTTTCTCAAAGCTACCATACACATCAGAGATAACACCAAACGTGATATATATAAATTTCTTTCAAACTCATTTGTTTGTGCGAATATGGGTTTGGCCGTATGGCTTTGGTGAAATTTAAGTGGAGCTAAACAAGAAGGATAGGTAGGCTCAAGTGGGCTTGCAAAGGTGATTACATTGGTTAGGATTTCAAAAGCACAAACGGATCAAGAAATGGCCTACATCACGCTTTATAATGAGTTATTCAACGCAATCGTTTCAAGAGTCGCCTAGTGCAAGTTCTAGCCACCGAGAAAGGTTATCCTTCCTTCCGACCCTAGTAATAAGCTACTACTAATCCTGCTACACTCGACCCTTTGCTACTTTTGGATTCACCAGATTCACCACTAGAGTAGAATAAATTGCAACTACTATAATAGAAATAATTAAATTATAACATTGAATTTTATTCTACTCTAATTGAATTTCTAGGCGTGACGGGAGCACTCAACTAGAGCACTATTCGAGTCAACATTTTTTTCTCCACCCCTCACTCCTACACTAACAATCCAATTCTTACGAGCGGGGAACCTCGCAGCAATACCCAATAAGCGCGTGCGATCAAGTACGCGTGAACTAGGTGCAAATGTATGTAATGTGTGCAACAATATTGAAAATTCTAACTCAGCACATTCTAACATGCTATGCAAAGTGCGTGCACGTGCATAACTCGATCTCTCCCCCAGACTTGATCAAAACCATATAAAATAAAGAATTCATGAATAAGGAAAATAGGGGTAGAGTGGACCTATGCTCGCGAATGAGCATATCAGAAGTGCGGCAATTCCTTCTTTAAATTTCTCCTTCCTCATCCCCCAAGCGAGATCTTAAACCTGCGATGTTAGCATAAAGCAAATAACAAAACATAATAAACACAAAATCTGAATGAAAGTTCGGAACCGAATGGTTCCCCCATGGGTTGTCTCCCAAGAAGCCCTTTTGTTTACCGTCCTTAAGGTGGACCAAATACCTGTATTAAATAAAGTTCATAAAGTGCAGAAATTTTAAAGAAGAGTTCACACACAAAGTTCATAGAACAATAAGAAAAAAATCAGCTATAAGCACTTTTGTAGTGCCCATCTCCAGTGGCTCGTAGGCTGGAGGAGACAGCTTTAGGGCCAAAATTGGTATCACCCAATTTTCCCTTAGCCTCCGCCATCTTGCCACGGAAAATAGCGGAGCGTGCACCACACAATAGTCTCTCTTGTTTAAGCTTCTCCACTGTTGGAGAGCGCCAGCGTTGATAATCTTCAGAATTTCCCACCTTGGTGGTGGGTGGCATCACTTCCGTTGCCGCAGTGGCGACTGGATCAGCCCAAGAGATGGAACATTTAAGAGGTTTATTACATAATTCATTGCAAGATAAAAATGGGACAATGTCCCGAGTTAATTTCGGCTCGACAGGTTCAAAAATGAGGTTCTCCTCCCTCTCAGAGTCATATTCTTTCCGAAAGTCAACTTCTTCCTCTTCTCCGCTCGACTGATCCTCTTCCTTTTCTCCATCAAACAATCCTTTTTCTTCCCTATTTTCTACATTACTAAGTGATTCATCAATAATAAAGTGGGGAGAGCGAAATAATGTTTCATTTTGCAATCTTGGGGCAAGTAGGGGATGTTACCTTACTAGGTAAGATAACACACCCCACAGAGAAGTCCAAAGTGGCACCGCTCTCTTTCAAGAATGGTACTCCCAAGATGGGAATATATTGATTCTCACGGGGTCCCAATACTTGGAAATCGGCGACCACCACAGTCCCCTCGATTATGACTTCAACATTTCTTACTTCTCCCTCCGCCCGAATGACAGTCTCGTTCGCAAGCACTAGGGACTTCCGGTCATCCGTGTTCATTTCAAGTTGCATTTTAGCAACGTCCTGCAGTGCAAGGACGTTGCGGGATGAACCGGAGTCACGAAAGGCAGCAGTTTTAACATTATTTATGGAGCATGTGATTACCAACTCACTTGGGTTACTTACTTCCGCATCAGTTAGACTCTTCCCTTGATTGATTGGATTATTTTCAGTGTTGCTGGGAAGGGTCCCTTGCGAACGCTCGGTCAGCAGTTTAGCCAATTGGCTCAATTGCGTCTCCAAGTTTCGTATGGACGCGGTTTGGCTAACCATATTAGAGTTGACGGCCTGCATAAATCGCTCCATCATTTCTTCTAAATTGCTCTTCTTGGGGGCCGGGGCACCTTGATTATAACCCGACTGAGGTGGCACATTTTGCGTATAACTCGGTTTTGGTTGCCGCGGTTGGCTACCAGAGGCTTGAGCATCGAATTGATGTGAGCCTCCTTGCCATCGTTGGCCAGGAAAGTTTTGTTTCCACGAGAAGTTCGGGTGATTCCTCACACCCGGGTTATAAGCATTATAAAATGGTGCTCCACGATTTTGATCATTCATATAATTTATACTTTCATCATAAGATACTTCGGTAGGTTGCTCACCTGTGGGACACTCATATGCATGATGCCCCGGGCTTCCACAACCTTGACATGAGATGGACATTACTGGGGCAGGAGGAAGGGCATGCCTCTTAAGCAACATGACATTTTCATAAGGTGCTGATGCCATCTTAGCAGATGCACCAGATGTGTTCACCTCAAAGAGTCCCCGAGCATTCCTTGGAGCATTTCTTCCAGCAGTCCAGAATGAACTATGAATAGCAGTGTCCTGGAGAATCCGCAATGCGTCTTCGGGGGTGTGGTTCATCAGAGTTCCACCTGTAGCTACGTCTATCATGGCCCTGTAGTTGGGCTCGATTGCAAAGTAAAAATTCTCCACTAGGCTCCATGGTTGCAGCTCATGCTGGGGGCATTTCCGGAGAAGGTCCATGAACCTTTCCCATGCTTCTGCGAGAGTCTCCTAATCATGTTGTCGGAAGGTTGCGATTTCCCTTCTCAAGTTTACAACCTTATCAACTGGGTGGAACTGTGCCAGAAATTTTGTTTGCGGAGCATCCCAAGTGGTAGCTGTGCCAGGCGGTATCGTGTGGAGCCATGCTTTCGCCTTGTCTTGGAGGGAGAATGGAAATAGCCTGAGTTTCACCGTCTCATCAGCAATCCCAGCGTACCAAAATGTTCCGCATATTTTTGCAAATTCAGCCAAGTGAAGATCGGGATCTTCACTGACTAACCCAGAGAATTGGGCCTGGTTGCGGATCATATTCAGGATGGCCGGCTTTATCTCGAAATTGTTGTTAGTGATGGCCGGGCCAAATTCGGGGTACACACTCCCAATAGTGGGCGTAGTGTAGTCTCTCATGGTCCTGGGTCTCGACCTAGCAACTTCATTTTCATCGGCTGCCTGACCAACGACTGGTGCATTTCCCTCCCCGGGATTGATCTGATTTCCATTGGCATCCATGGTTGCAGCAGCATGGAGACGCGCCCGTAGGGTACGCTTTATTTCAGGTTCAAATGATGCAACGTCACCGGGTTCTCGTCTCTGCATACACACACTACGACACAAAAGAAAAAGCTTAAAAACAAAAATACCCTTAAACTAATTTCCCGAGAAGGACGAATCATACACGCTTGCAGTCCCCAACAACGGCGCCAAAAACTTGATGCGATTACGGCAAGTGCACCGGTCGTATAAGTAATAAAATTGGGAGAGACTCCCCGAATATCATTCTCAGAGGACTGCAAGTGGGGTAGTATGAATCCTTGTTAGGGAAACGCTTATATAGATTCTTAAACACTTAATAAAAAGTGGTTTTTATGGTGGTTTTCCTAAGTTAGCAACATAGAAAGAAAATGCGGGCCTAGAGCTCCGCTTCGCTTGTTGGAATGGGGTGCGGGCCGCGATGTCGTGCTTCGGTGAGCGGGTGAACGAGAAGGCTAGCGGATGAGGTTCGTAGGCACCTCATCGTGGAATACGCAACTAGCAATTGCTAGTGCGGAGCACTACAAAGCGGTGGAGTGGATAGGGGACTACGGTGCTCCTCAAATCTCATAAACCACACAAGATCTCACAAACATGAAATCATATTAACTAAAACACAGAGTTTATGAACATCATCCACAATAACAAACACATACAAGGAAAACTCTAAAGCAAGCGAAGGGGAAAAGAGGAAACCGAAGCTCGAAGACTGTGCTGAAGATTCTCGGCCGGAATCGTAGGGTTGTCAAGCCTCGTCCGTGCTCGATCTTCAGTTGCGTCCGAGGTCCGAAGGAGCTGTCACCTTCCTCTTCTTTTACCCAACTTCTTCGTGGTCTAGCTCGAGGTAACTCTTGTTCAACACCTCGAATGCAGCGGAAGCTCTCCGTCTATGGCATTCTTGAGCTCAAGGATGATGGAGGAGGCCAAGGAGGGAGCTTTGGCGAATGATTTGCAAGCCAAAGGTCACCGGAGCTCCTCCTAGATCAAACGGTGGTGGAGCGGCGAACTGGGCGAAAATGGCGGGCTTCTGAAGCTTTTTCCCGCGGGGGGTCCCGATTGCAGCATATTTCATACCTTAAATACTAAAATGTCAGAAATTTAGTCACGCGCGGGCGAACGCATGCCCGTGCGTTGCCCGTGCGTTATTTAACAAATAAATTGGCTTGAGGAAGAAGCAACAGAGCCCGTGCATTTTTCTCACGCACGGGGGAATCCGCCCGTGCATAAAAATGCATGAACAAATTCAGATTGGCTAAAAATCAGACGAGACAGGTGATCGTGCGTTTCCTTCGCGCACGGGCAACTGCCCGTGCGTAAAAAACGCACGAACAAAGTAAGATCACCGGTTTTCTCCCTAGATGAAGGCGCACGACCGCAACCGTCCGTGCGTCAAGAAAACGAACGACCGTGTGATATACACAATCATGATTTCTGGGCAAAAGGAGATGATCCAACCACCTGCAAGCATAGCAATCCAGCTGGGAATACACCTCAAGCACCAATCAGACAGAGAAAAAGGATTGGGGAGCACCATGTGCTTACCCTCAATAACATGGAGCGCAAACGCACACCAAAACGGGCTTAAAAGGAGCACAAAGCACGCAAGTGCGCATGAATGAGCATGAGTGAAATAGATGCAATAATAGCTCGAGAATGACGCACATGAGAGTGAAAACTAGCCCGGATGAGTCCATATAAGTGTATATAAATGGGACTCATCAATGATCATGAAACTCATGACTCAGATATTCGCCACCTCGATCAGATCAAAGTTCTTTTATCCTCTTTCCCAGTTGGTTCTCTACTTCATTTTTAAACTCTTTGAACTTTTCAAATGTTTGTTCTTCATAAGAAACATGTATCCGTATCTACTGAAATCATCAGTAAATGTAACGAAGTAGTAGTACCCACCTCTAGCCATAGAACTCATGGGTCCGCATACATCACTATGTATTATACCCAAGAGATCATCAGCCCTCTCACTACAACTAATGAAAGGTGCTTTCATCATCTTGCCTAACAAACATGACCCGCATCTCTCAAATGATTCATAATCAAATGAGTCTAGTAGTCCATCTCTATGGAGCTTGGATATGCGTTTCTCGTTTATATGGACTAAACGACAATGCCAAAGGTACGTAGGATTCGAGTCATTTGTTTTTAGTCTTTTAGTATTTTCTATATTATAGATCGGATGGTCTAAGTTCAAAACATATAAACCATTAAACAATTGGGCAACGCCATAACAAACATCATTCTTATAAATAGAACAACAATTGTTCTTTATAATAAAAGAGAAACCAAACATGTCCAAACATGAAATAGAAATGATGTTTCTAGTTATAGCAGGAACAAAATAACAATTATCAAGTTCGATTACAAGCCCAGTGGGCAAAGAATGACGATAGACACCAACGACAATGGTAGCAACTCTTGCTCCATTTCTAATGCGTAGGTCTACCTCTCATTTACCCAGCATTCTTCTCCTTGTTAGTTCCTACACATTCGTACAAATTTGAGAACCATATTCGGTATCCAATACCCAAGATGAAGGAGCAAAAAGATTTATTTCTATAACAAAAATACCTGAAGCGGAAGTCACACTTCCCTTCTGCTTTTGCAGATCTTCAAGATAGAGGGGACAGTTCCTCCTCCAATGCCCTACCTTACCACAATGGTGGCACTTCCCTTCCTTAGCCAAGCCCTTGTTCTTCAGTGCTGAAGACTTGGGATCAAGATACGACTTAGGTCCCACCTTAATCTTCTTGAATCCCTTGGTCTTGCCCTTGCTTTTATGCAACATTAATATGGGGCTAGCAGGCTTGACCTTCTTCATATTGATATCGGCAGTTCTTAACATGCCTAGGAGCTCGGGCAGTGTCTTGTCAATTTCATTCATAATGTAATTCAAGACGAACTGCTCATAACTGTCCGGCAACGATTGCAGGATCAGATCTGTGGCCAACTCTTGGCCCATGGGAAAACCCAGTCTTTCAAGGTTCTCTATATACCCAATCATCTTGAGTATGTGAGCCCCTACTGAGTCTCGAGCTCCCATATTACACTGAAATAATGCCCTGGATATGTCAAACCTCTCTTGGCGAGCTTGCCCTTGAAACATTTTCTTCAGGTGCTCGACCATCTCGTAACAACTCATGTTCTCATGTTGCTTCTGAAGCTCAGAGTTCATGGTCGCGAGCATGAGACATTCAACATCCAAGGAGTCATCTCCATACTTCTTGTAAGCATCTTTATTTGCACGAGGTGCAGTAGCGGCTGGTTCTTTGGGCGGATCTTCTTCAAGGACATAGAGCTTACGCTCTTGCCTGAGAACAATTCTCAGGTTTCTATACCAGTCAAGAAAGTTCGTCTCATTGAGCTTGTCCTTCTCAAGGATGGCTCTCAGGGACAACGTGGAGTGTGATGTATTTTCCATGGAAAACCTACAAAATAATGCAAAATATATTTTAGTACTATATTTTTAAAATACATTTTTATTTAATAAGGTCTTTTATTAAAATTGATAACCCTTAATATCAATTCTGAGAGTTTATGCGAGCTACTCTCTTAGTGGACAAGATCCGTATTTCACCAACACAACGAGTCCTCTTTGGCGTTCCTCTCATAATTGTTGAAAATGTTGAAGTGGGAAGATTTTGGGAGTTGGCGGTCTGGGGGGAGACCGCTCGGTCTGGTCTGACCGCACGATCTTGCGGTCTCCTATGGTGGTCTGACCTTTCTGGTCTAGCCGCGGGCTATTCGGCGTGACCGCCGCTCTGTGTTCCAGGTGCTGGAGTAAAGCCGCGCAGTCTGGTCTGTGACTGCATGGCGGGTTGTCTACCTCAGGGCTGTGCCGGTCTGGTGTGACCGCACAGGTTGGTTTCCAGAAGCCGGTGTCATGGCTATCCGTGTTCCAGGTTGTATTCGCTGGCTAAGGCATCTTAGTAGAGCGGTCTTTGTTCGCGGTCTCAGGAGGAGGCTGGCAGGCGAACAGGTTGTGTTCGATGTGGCGTTAGCGAACAAGCTGTGTTCGTGGTCTCGTTGGCGAACACTGGTGGTGGGCGGCTTCTTTGCGGGAGTGGCGATCTCCCGCGGGTTGTTATTGAAGCCGGCGATCTCACCTAAGCAGAATGATCTGTTGCTGATCGCGCTGGTTGACCAGTCCTAGTCGCGCGATCTGGAGGGTGGTGATCCTATCTCATAGGGTGGTGACTGGATCAGGTCGCTTGCCTATAAACAGGAGCCACTGTAGCAACATTCATAATTGCACCAAGTGTAAGCTGAGCTCGCGTCTAATTCGTGCGGTCTCAATTCTTTGTGACCGGCCGGTTTGATGATCGAACTTGTCTTGTGCAGCTTCTGCGGATTGTGCGGGCAGCAGCGGTCACCTCCTCTTCTGAAGGTGTTCGGGCGGTCTCGCGGCTTGCAGTGCGGGTTGCTGGAGTTCAGAAGGATCAGTGGAGTTCGGGAGTTCGCGTGGTTCTCAGTTGGTGTGGCTCAAGTCGCAGGTCGGCAGTTCGGGCGATCTGGTTTTCTAGCCGAGCGGACTGTCAGGTCGCACGGTTAGGCGGTCTCAAGTGGGCAGACCGCTGGTTTTTCCTTTTCAGCTGTTTTCTCTTCTGTTTTTTGTGTACTGGCGAAATCATGTCTCGTCATGTATACCTCGCCCTGTAATGAAGAATTTTGCGTATCAATAAAGAACTTTTTTTTTGCTTCATGTGCTTCTGGTTGTTTGGCTTGAACTCTAAGTTGTACAATTCCTGCTCACTCCATAAAGATTCGGAAAATTTAACATAGTATCAGAGGGAGGTTGGAGTGGATAGAGCAGTGAACAACTTAGAGTAGCCATCGCCTTTGTGAAGAATGAACCAGTGGTAGAGCCATGGAAGCGAGGGGTCTTGGAATTGAGATGCTCAACTCGACCAACTTTAAGAAGTGGAGGTCTTGTATGCAGAGTTATCTTCTGGGTGAGGACCTCTGGGAGGTAGTTGGAGGAGAGAGCACGGAGGAAGTTTTTCTGGTTGGAAATAACCATCATGAGGTGAGGAACTGGAGGCGGATTAATGCCAAAGCAGAGTTCGCCCTGTAGAGGGCAATATCACCTGATTTGTTTGATCACATCTTGGGGTGTGCATCAGCTGCAGAGATCTGGAGAGCCCTGGATGGGCTGTTTAACAAAAAGAATGTGGCAAGACTTCAATTCCTGGAGAATGAGCTGGCCAGATTGGCTCAAGGTGACCTATCTATCTCTACGCTCTTCTTGAAGATGAAGAACTTGTGCGCCGAGATTTCAAAGCTGGATCGTGATGAGCCAATTTCTGAGGCGAAGCTGAAGAGGCACATCATCTGTGGCTTGCGGAAGGAATATGTTGCCTTTGTGACGTCGGTGCAGGGTTGGGCAAATCAGCCGTCTCTGCTGGAGCTGGAAAATCTGCTTGCTTCGCAGGAGAGTCTAGCAAGTCAGATGGCGGGGGTGTCAGTGCCTGGGGGAGATGGCGAAGTTCTCTTCACGGGAAAGAAGAAGAAGTGGGATAAGAAGAAGACCGTTGGAGGAGGCAATGGGCCTTCAACTTCTGGACAGCAGGAAAGGGGCTATGCTCCTAAGGCTGAAGGGAAGAAGAAGGGGGAAGGTCCCAAGTGCTTTAGGTGCGGAAAGGTTGGTCACATCAGGAAGGATTGCCGGGTGAATCTTCGGTCGGGGCATGCTGCTGCAGGAAAGGGGGAAGCTGAAGCCAGGCAGGTTGATGGAGGATGGGGAGGAGCCTTCTCAGCTTCTATTGGAGCTGCGGCTCCTATCAACTATCAGGAGGACTGGATCGTGGACTCGGGGTGTGGTCATCACCTCACCGGGGATGAGTCAAAGCTTACTTCTGCGCAGCCCTACTCAGGTAATGATGTCATTATTACTGCTGATAATACCGTGCATGATGTAGAGAAGGTGGGGGTTGTTTCCTTGGGCAATGATAGGGGGCCACTAACTTTGAAGAGTGTCTATCATGTGCCCGGAATGAGGAAAAACCTCTTCTCCATGACCAACGATGTAGACGCTGGGTATCACGATCTGTTTGGCCCAACAGAAGTGAGGTTTCTTCAGAATGTGGAGGCGGTAAAGGCTGAGGTCGTTCATGTCGGGAGGAGGACAAAAGACTTGTTCGTTTTATCGACAAGTTCTTATGTTGACAAGATGAGGACGAATGATAGTGCTGTCATATGGAACGAGAGGTTGGGGCACGTAGGAATGGATAAGCTGAAAGCTATGGCGGTGAGAGGTCTGTTCAAGGGCCTGCCTAGTCTATCTTCCAATGGAGACGGTCATGTGTGCGCAGGATGTCAGTTCAGCAAGTCTCATCGTCTTCCATTTGACAAGCCGCAGACAAGGAGTAGTGTGCCGTTGGAATGCATCCACGGTGACTTGATGGGACCGACTGCTACCCCAAGCCTCGGAGGCAGCAGATATATGTTGGTGTTGATCGATGATTACACCAGATATGTCTGGGTATATTTCTTGAAAGAGAAGGCGGAGGCATTTGCCAAGTTTGTGGAGTTCAAGGAGTTCGTGGAGGGTCGGCTTAGACTGCGGTTTAAGAAGCTGAGGACTGACAACGGAGGGGAGTTCACTTCTGGTGAGTTCTCTACTTTTTGCAGGAAGGCAGGCATCCGGAGGGAGCTTACTTGTGCACATACTCCACAGCAAAATGGAGTTGCAGAGCGGAAGATCCGTCATCTGACGGAGACCTGCAAGTGTTGGCTACATGCCAAGAGTATCCTAAAGTCCTTCTGGGCGGAGGGAATGTCTTGTGCTGCCTACGTCATTAATCGGATGCCTCTTAGTCCCATCAATATGAAGATACCGCATGAACTGATGTTCAAAGAGAATCCAAGTGTGGCACACCTTCGGGTGTTTGGTTCCACCTTCTATGTGCACGTTCCAGATGCGTTTCAGATGAAGCTAGATGCGAAGGCAAGGAAGCTAGTCTTCGTAGGTTATGATGACCGGAAGAGTGGCTGGAAGTGCATGGACCCAGAGACACGGAGATTTGTTGTATCTCGCGATGTCATGTTCGACGAGGTGATGTCGTACAAGGGAAGTTCTGGTGTTGAGCTACCAGAAAGCAGGGTGGAGGAGCCGGAGAAAGCTGTGGAAAATCTTCAGGTGGAGCTGCCGGTGTCACCAGGTGGTCCATCAATATCTATTTCTGAGGCGGAGGCTTCTGGATCAGGAAGCAGGGGGAGCGATGGTCCGAGTACGTCTGGAAGGGGAGCTAGGGAAGAAGCAGCTGAGGATACTGCGAGTCAGGGGAAGGCATTGCGGAGATCGAAGCGAACTATCATTGCCCCTGATCGCTATACAGGAGGAAACATGGTGAGCTTTGTCTCATGTTTCTTTGTTGGTTCCTTGGATGAGAGGGAGCCGTCGAGCTTTGAAAAGGCCAAAGGCGTGGAACAGTGGGATTCAGCTATGCAGGAAGAGATGAGTGCTCTTGAGAAGAATGAGACTTGGTCTCTGGTGCCTAAGCCCAAGGGCATCACCCCTGTGACATGCAAGTGGGTCTACAAGCTTAAGAAGAAGGCTGATGGAAGTATCGAGCGGTACAAGGCTCGCCTTGTGGCTCGGGGATTCTCACAGCAATACGGTGAAGGCTATGAAGAGACATTCAGTCCGGTGACAAAAATGACTTCAGTTCGGGTTGTGATTGCCTTGGCAGCGTGTTGGGGGTGGAAGATTTGGCAGCTCGACGTAAAGAATGCGTTCTTGTACGGCGAGATTGACAAGGACATATTCATGGTCCAGCCGCCAGGCTTCGTATCTAAAGATTTTCTGGAGCATGTCTGCAAGTTGAAGAAGGCCTTGTATGGGTTGAAGCAAGCGCCGAGGGCGTGGTATGGAAAGATTGCAGAGTATCTCTTCTTCTGCGGGTTTGGTGCTTCAGACTCAGACTCAAGCTTGTTCGTCAAGAAGAATGGGGAGCTTCAAGTCATCGTGCTGCTATACGTCGACGATATGATCGTGACGGGGAATTTGAAGGAGGAGGTATCGCAGCTTTGGGCAGAGCTATCTATCAAGTTCGAGATGAAGGATTTAGGTGAGTTGCACCACTTCCTTTGAATCGAGGTGCAGAGGAAGGAGAGTGGAGTGATGGTGTCCCAGGCTGGATATGTGGAGCGGATTGTGGAGCGATTCGGCATGAAGGAAGGGAAGTGCACTTCCACACCTCTGGAGAAGGCCATGAAACTTCGCAAGGATGAGGGGAGGATTCTGGAAGATCCGTTGGTGTTCCAGGCTCTAGTTGGGAGCTTGATCTATCTGACGATTACCAGGCCGGATATTGCGTATGCAGTTGGCAGGGTGAGTCGGTATATGGGGGAACCACGGTCGCCTCATCTTCTAGCGACCTCGGATATGGGTCTCCTTTACAGGAGGGATGCGGGATTCGAGGTGCATGGGTATATAGATGCTGACTACGGGGGAGATTCGGGTGATCGGAAGTCAACGTTTGGATACGTCTTCATGGCGGGCCCCACGGCTATATCATGGTGCAGTAAGAAGCAGGATTCCGTGTCGGTCTCAACCACGAAAGCGGAATACAAGGCTTCGGCCTTGGCAGCTCAGGAAGCCATTTGGCTTAGGAGGTTAGTTGGAGACATCCATAAGGAGGTTCGGGGTCCGACTCTGCTCCGCGGCGACAATGAGAGTGCTCTCAAACTGGTTACTAATCCAGTTTGTCACGCGAGGACCAAGCATATTGAGATCGAGCATCATTTCATTCGTGAGAAGGTGCTTGAGGGTTCTCTTTCGGTCGAGCATGTTCGGATTCAGGACAACATTCCTGACATCTTCACAAAGGCGCTGGCAATGGGGCCGTTTACTCGGCTTAGGGGCCTACTGGGGCTGTTTTCAACTTCCCACTTCAAGGGGGAGTGTTGAAAATGTTGAAGTGGGAGGATTTTGGGAGTTGGCGGTTTGGAGGGGAGACCGCGCAGTCTGGTCTGACCGCACGGTCTTGCGGTCTCCTCTGGCGGTCTGACCTTTCTGGTCTAGCCACGGGCTATTCGGCGTGATCGCCGCTCTGTGTTCCAAGTGCTGGGGTAAAGCCGCGCGGTCTGGTCTATGATCGCGTGGTGGGCTGTCTACCTCAGGGCTGTGCCGGTCTGGTGTGACCGCATAGGTTGGTTTCCAGAAGCCGGTCTCATGGCTATCTGGGTTCCAGGTTGTATTCGCTGGCTAAGGCATCTTAGTCGAGCGGTCTCTGTTCACGGTCTCAGGAGGAGGCTGGCAGGCGAACAGGTTGTGTTCGATGTGGCGTTGGTGAACAAGCTGTGTTCGCGGTCTTGTTGGCGAACACTGGTGGTGGGCGGCTTCTTTGTGGGAGTGGCGATCTCCCGCGGGTTGTTTTTGAAGCCGGCGATCTCACCTAAGCAGAATGATCTGTTGCTGATTGCGCGGGTTGACCAGTCCTGGTCACGCGATCTGGAGGGTGGTGATCCTATCTTATAGGGTGGTGACTGGATCAGGTCGCTTGCCTATAAATAGGAGCCACTGTAGCAACATTCGTAATCACACCAAGTGTAAGCTGAGCTCGCGTCTAATTCGTGCGGTCTCATTTCTTTGTGACCGGCCGGTTTGCTGATCAAACTTGTCTTGTGCAGCTTCTGTGGATTGTGCGGGCAGCAGCGGTCACCTCCTCTTCTGAAGGTGTTCGGGCGGTCTCGCGGCTTGCAGTGCGGGTTGCTGGAGTTCGGAACGATCAGTGGAGTTTGGGAGTTCGCGTGGTTCTCAGTTGGTGTGGCTCAAGTCGCAGGTCGGCAGTTCAGGCGATCCGGTTTTCTAGCCGAGCGGACTGTCAGGTCGCGCGGTCAGGCGGTCTCAAGTGGGCAGACCGCTGGTTTTTCCTTTTCAGCTGTTTTCTCTTCTATTTTTGTGTACTGGCGAAATCATGTCTCGCCATGTATACCTCGCCCTGTAATGAAAAAATTTGCCTATCAATAAAGATCATTTTTTTTCTTCATGTGCTTCTGGTTGTTTGGCTTGAACTCTAAGTTGTACAATTCCTGCTCACTCCATAAAGATTCGGAAAATTTAACAATAATGCGGTTATTTAGGTAGGCAACACTTGCCAATTGCATCACTATGCAACTCTTGTATGGTTGGTGAATAACTCT
Source organism: Dactylorhiza incarnata (assembly GCA_033032865.1). Taxonomy (NCBI): domain Eukaryota; kingdom Viridiplantae; phylum Streptophyta; class Magnoliopsida; order Asparagales; family Orchidaceae; genus Dactylorhiza; species Dactylorhiza incarnata. The sequence goes on along the minus strand of JAWHQI010000084.1, from coordinate 3,098,737 downwards.
TTATTCGCATCCATCATATGGTGCATGCCAACCCAATGCCTCTAGGCACTCAACTTTTGACGTCACCTAGTTAAGTTGGACCCGATGTCGACAGTGGGATATCACAATTATCCGCTCGCACCCTTACCAAGATAGATTAATGCACCTTGCTTTGGCAAGCCCACACTTCATCGATCGAGGCAGGAAGATTGTCATCCATCGAAAGGCATCCGTATAATTAATATTGGATCAGGGATTTTTTTTTATAAAAAATGATTAACAATTAATCAATGTGCACATTTACAAAATTACAACATTCACAAACCAAATACATCCCAGATGTGCACTAAATAAAATTATCAACGCTTGATAGAAAGGGCTAAATCTGAGCATTTAGAACACTTCTAAATCTCCGTATTTACATGCATTTGACACAGGCAAAGACAACTCCACTTATGCAGTAGACAAGCTCATCTCTCAATGTCAGATTCAAAATCTAGGACATTTGGTTTCACAAACAAATTAGAGGGACGGTTACTGCAAAGGAGAAACAATTTCTGAAACAGTGAAATCACAACGCAGTCACATGCGTTCCTGGCAAGGTTCCAATTTAGAACACTTCATCGAAATCCAAACACCCAGGAAGAAATCCAGACATCTAGAACACTTCTAAATTTCTGATTTACACGCATTAGATCACAACCTCGCTTTGATGCCACTGTTGGGTTTTCTGAATACCATTCATAATGATATGAACACATCAATATGTGCGCAGCGGAATAAAATAACTAGAACTACCCTAAAAAGTTAAAAAGGATCTTGCGATTTCATTGATTCAAGAAATAAAGTAAAGCAACACATTGCAATATATATACCTGAAGGGGGTTGAGTCTATACTCAACCAAGGTGCTCCAATGAGAAATCCAGAGATCGTGCGGCTGAGTTCCAAGCGCTGAAATGGATCGGCGCCTCTACGGGAAGTCTGCACGAGCGTTGAAGAACCCTAGCCTCTTATCGCACAGGATCTAGGTCGGAGAGAAGAAAGCCCTCAGCGTCATCCACGGACTGCTAGGTCCGATTACAGGAAGAGGCGGCGGCGGGGGCGGTCGGACGGAACTTTTCCGTCACAAGCTTGGGCGGAACTCTTCCGTCGCTCTCTCTATCGCAAAAAAAAATCGCAAAAATAGATCGGATTTTTAGGTCAAAAGAATCGTATTCTTTTATACCCCCAGCCAAAAAGAGGAGTGTCGGGCGATGATAAATTGGTCGAATACTGCGTTCGTTGAACGCGCTGGCCATTCGTTGAACGCGCTACGCTAGCAATTTGACGAACACGCTACGCTAGCCGTTCGATGAACCGTTCGATGAACACGCTACGCTAGCCGTTCGACAAACGCGCTACGCTAGCCGTTCGACGAACCGTTTAACGAACGCACTACGCTAGCCATTCGACGGACCGTTCTATGAATTCCATACGCTAGCTTTTCGACGAACCGTTCGACGAACGCGCTACGTTCGACGAACCGTTCGACGAACGCGCTATGCTAGCCGTTCGACGAACCGTTCGACGAATGCGATTCGCTAGCAATTCGATGAATGCGCTACGCTAGCCATTTGAAGAGCGCGCTACGCTAGTCGTTCGATGAACACGCTTTGAGTTCGTCGAACGTGATTTGATCTGAACACTTGTCAACACGATTCTTCCTCCAATTTCTCCAAACACTCTTGTGTGTGACCCCATAGGCTCATATCGCATTGGCAGTGAGACTAGATATTTGACCACTTCCAGATCACCATGGAAACACCAACAAGAACACCTTCAAATGCTAAAGTACATACCATATCAGTATTTGTCATGTGACTTCATAACATGATAATCATTATATCATACTCATATAAACATTGTTATAATTTTTAGGATAAAGTTATAACACAAGATATTCATGCAAAGTATGTTACAACCATAATTGAACAGCCCATAATATGATTAAATACACATGATAGTGCATCACAGATTAACTTAATCAATAACAGTAAAGTAAACTCTTAGCTAAATCTCAGATTAGCTAATGACATGAGGTGATGACTTCAACATTCCTTTCATAAGCAGTTCAGATAGAGTAGTGAGTCATAGTTTAATTTGCATTCATATGTTCACAAAATATTTATACATTCATATAGAATTTTCTTTTCTTAGAAGAAGAGCATCCAGGAAAGTCAGCAGCTGCTTCTTTTCCTTTGACTGAGGCATCTTGGTTTACTGCAGCATCCATGTCTTCAGCAAATACATCTTCTTGAACTAGAAGCTCCTTCTTTTCAGCATTGACAGCCTTAATTTCAGCAATTCTTCTCTTGTTCTCTTGCCTTTGGAAATACAGAAATGGCTTTGGGATGTATCTAAAAGGCATTCTCTCCGGATTTTCTTTTCTTACCAGATTTGCTTTGAAAACTTTTCCTCTCTTTGAATTTCTTTCTAGATGCTTTATCCATTCTTCAGAAGGATAAAGCTTGTCAATATCTTTACAGACCTGACCATGGATTATCTAGGCATTCAGAATAATGTCCTTGGAGTCATCACTCCATTGCTCATAGTCAGGGTCTCTATTTTGCACATCCCTTTGCTTGGCCATGAATTCTTCAGCCAGCATTACTTGTTCTCTTTCTCTTCTCTTTTTCAAGCTTTCATTTTGTGCAATGGCTGCTTGATGTGGGAAGTCCCAATCTTCTGCCCTGTTGACATCTAAGATAGGAAGGTGCAGTGCAATCCTTGTGCCTTGAAGGACCTTAAGGGTAAGGTCAGAATTTATGAGTGCATTTGTATCCTCCTCCTTTCTGGCTTCTTCAAATACTTGTTGATGGAGGTCTTGCTTAGCTGCTGCTATACTGCCAGATAGGGTCTGGAAGACATTCTCAAAGTCAGCTTGAAGCACACCTTTTAACTTGCCCACTTCTTCATTCAGTTGGGAAGAGGTGGCTCTTGTAGAAATGGATTGAGAGACAGTGGCAATTTCTGCTCTCAGCTCTTCCTTATACCTGTCGGCTTCTTCATTTAACTGCATAGCAGTGGAGTATACATAATCTTGAAGATGATTGGCTGACTTCTCTATCACCTCATCTGTTTGACTGACATAATTTTTGACATATGATATATCTTGTTCAGATAGACTGAGTTGTTTGTCCATTGATCTTAGAATTGTATTCTGAGAAATTACTGTCTTCTCAGCAAGGTCAAACCACTTGGTCATCTATTTGTTGAGCATTTTAGAGTTCTCCTTTATCTCCTTGACCTCAGTAATGATTTCAGCCTTCACATTCCTGATGGACTGATCAATATATTCCTGACTGATGTAACCGATTGATCCACATGTGTCTTCATGGAAGTGAGATGAGACTGTAGCAGCAGGTTCATAGCATTCAGAAGATTCTCATGAGGTGGAGTGGAAGTGGAGGCTTGCTGAATATTGATCATTGGGGCTGGGGACCTTGGTGAACTTGGAGGGTTGATAATGTTGAGCACTAGGTTGACTGAAGGTTCATGCAAATCTTCATTACCATGATCTTGATTATCATCCATATCTTGCTCCTCCCCCTCAGAGAGAGCATCCTTGTCAGATGAGTCCAGGAAGGCTGGGACAATGAGTTGGAGTTAGAGTGATATACTTAGAAATTCTAAAGATAAGATTGATAGGCTTACCAAGAACTTCATCTTTCTCAGCAGATGGCTCTTTCTGCTTCTCCCCCTCAGATGGGGCACTAGATTTTTCTGGTGAATGGAAGGACCAAAGAGCTGGTTCATAATCAGGAATGTGTCTAATTCTTTCTTCAAGATTGAAGATAATTTCGTCAAGCTGACCTTGTAAATTCTGAGGTGATTGTCTTGTGTCCTCATCAACATCATTGATTATGATATCAATGGGGGCTGGTTCTTGTTGATGCTCCCCCTCAGTTGGGACATTCATTTGTCCTTGAGGAGCTATGATCCACAATATGCAAATGTCAAAATTGACAACCTAATTGATTAGTTATGATCTATTAATTTAATGAGTAGTTTGAAGCTTGAAAGATTAGTTACTAGGAGTTATGTCCTTGTCTAGCTCCTGTGGATGGATATTGACAGGAGGCAAGTCATCGTGTGAATCATCCTTGTCAAGATTGATGTGTGATCCAATGTTAGCACCAGCATCTGAAAGTGAGGTATTAGATCTTAGATTTACTCTAGAGGGGGGTGAATAGAGTATTAAAAGTTTTAACTTATTTTATAGCAGAATTAAAATAATAATATATATATGTGTGTAATTGAGTGAGTAGAAAAACAAAACAACAAACACAGCACAGTACAGAAAATAACACAAACACGGCAAAGACACAAGGATCAATAGAGGTTCCCCAATCAACCTGGGTACATCCCCTCTTCTACCACCCTTGGTAAGAATCCACTAAGGTTTTTGATCAGGTGCCCTTCACCAATTTGATTTTTGATCAGGTGCCCAAACACCACTGAGCTTTTGATCAGGTGCCCAAACCAAACCACAGGTTTTTGATCAGGTGCCCTGCCACCAAAGGTTAACTTTTGAAGGGAGTTAAAACCCTGTACAAGGTGGGGTAAAAAGAATGAACCAAAAAGGGGTTATGAAGTTCTTCTCTCTCAATAAGATCTGAGAGATGACTAGTGGATTACTGTTGTTGTAAAGCTTCCCCTGTCTGATAGAGTTTGTTGACAGTTGGTGAAGCTTCCTCTTGGGTGTAGAGACTAAGAACCAGCAGATGCTTCTGAGAGAAGATTTCAGTTATTCTCAGAGAATGAAGTTATTGCTGTAGATGAAGATTTTTGTATATCTCCTTTTTGTCTGTGTATTTCACAAGTATATTCTATATCATGTATCCTCTTGTATATGTCTTATATACTGCTTCATCCTTTTTCCTTAGATAAAATAATATGATTTGAAAATTCAAATCTTCTGTTAAGGAATAAAATAAACTGAAATAAATCATTCTTGGGACTGCAATAGCAACTTTCTGATTCTGCAAAATACTTTAATTCCTTTTCTGTGAAAGTTTCTTTTTCCAATATATGTCAACGGCTAGATTCTTGGAAGAAGAGAATAGGATGGATAAAAAGAAAGGAAGGTTGAAATATTGTCTTATCTGAATATGAATAAATCCAAATATTTGAATAGATCCGTTGCTGAATAGTCGATCTGAGTTCAGAGAAAGAAATAACTGATCTTCAGGATTCGTCAAGCACAAGAGGAAATTCGTCGAACAGAAAGTTACTCATACGTCGAACAGAACACTGAGTTTGTCGATCTCAATCAGGAGTTCATCAAACTGAAATATAGAATCCGTTGAACTAGCTTGGAAGACTGAGTTCGTCAAGCTAGAGATCCAAGTTCATTGAACTGATATACGATGTTCGTCGAACTCAGGAAGGCGTTCGTCGAACACAAAAAACTTGGAATTTTCCTAAGTTTCGGCTAACTTAGACAGGCTTAGACCTTGACCCTAGGACTATACATTGGGGTCAACTTGAGTCCTAACCACAGATAGTGATCCTAGCCCAAATTAGTAATAGGGTTGTTCCAACAATCTCCTCCTATTTGAGTTAGGATACTATTTGACAATAATAAAAGAAATCAAACAACAATGAACACAGAGCATATATATCTGACAGAATTTAAAATTCATTTCAGCAGATAAAAATATAATACTCTGAGTTTAGAATGTTTTACACTGTAAGCAGATATTAGTAAAACCAAAAATCATGAGTCTTTCTCTTTCTTTGAAGAAGGTTTGAATATAATTTTTTTGTTGGGATTTTCAGATTCTCTCTTGCTCATATATAGGTCATTTGCTCCCAGCAGGGTTTGAGATGAAGTATGAGGAACAACTGCAGTTGGGTGCAACTTCAGATAGTCTTCAGCACTGAATAGATGCCTTGAACTATATCTTTCAAACTCTTGTCTTCTGTATTCTGACATAGTTGTAAACTGTGAATAATCCTTTCCTTCATCTTTGGCTTTGTTAATTTGAGCAGTAGCAATTGTTTCTCTATATTTGGCCATGTGTGCATTCTTTTCTAAGTCTGGATTGATGGGAGAGGAAGGTCTTTCATCATGTTCACTAGACTGATAGGAAGATTGTTGATCTTAAGAATTTATTTTCCTGTTCATAGATCCATCAGAGATATGATATTTGTATGCTGAAGATGGAGCTCTAGCTGATCCTGAGGGTGGAGCTCTAGCTAACCCTGATCTGTAAGAGCCACTGAAACTTTCATATCTCTCCCCTGTTCTTCTTGAGTGCTGAAGGGAAGGTTTCTAAGATAAGGAGGACATGCCTGCAGATCTAGCTGCTGGAGGAGGAGGAGGAGGAGGATTAAATTTGACTGGCTTGTCAGAATAAAATCCTGTTTTCTTCATTTTCTTTCTCCTATTATTCTCATTCCTTGATAATCTCATCCAGGATGGAGAGTCTTTGGTGAGAGTGATGTTTTTCAATATGTATTAGGGAATGTCATGGGTAGAAGAAGGAGGTTTAGGAGCAGCCTTTGCTTTGCTTCTTGATTTCCTTTTCTTTGAAGATTTTATATCTGAATCATCAGAATAGTCATCACATCATCTGAAGGTTGTGCAGGTTTATCATACAAGTCATCAAGTTCTTTAAGAGCATTCTCAACATCTTGCTCATTATGCTCTGATAGAGGGGAATCATCATAAATAAATGTTGGAGGTGAATTCACCAAGCCAACTTCCTCTGCAATTGTAACTGGAACTGAAATACTTTTGATGATTTGTTCTAGCAAAACTAAATCTATAGGAGCTGAATAAGGAACTATAGCCTTTGAAATGGCTTGAGGCTTAGGCAGACAACTGAAAACCAAACTGAATTTTGATGATAAGAGAGAATGTCTATTGAAGGATTAGTAGAGATATCATTTACTGAATCTATAACTGGAATAGCTATTTCTGAAACTACAATTGAAGCTGTATCAACTGTATCAATAACCATATCTGAGTTTGTATTTACAACTAGAGCTTCTTCATTGAACATCTCCCCCTGCCTAGGTTCAGGGAGACCTGAATCTAGGCCCTTAGAAGAAGGGACAAGTGATGCATGAGGAGTGTTGGAACAACCCTATTACTGATTTGGGCTAGGATTACTATGTGTTAACTAGGATTAAGTTGACCCCCATTGTATAGTCAAAGGGTCATAGTTTTAGGCTGATAAGATAGCTAGAACTTAGAATTTCTCTAAGTTTCTGCGTTCGATGAACTCTATACTGGGTTTGACAAACTGCTTTCTGCGTTCGACGAACGTCCATCTCTCTGCGTTCGACGAACGGCTTGCTCCAGTCTCAGCGGTCGACGATCTTTAGTTCTCAGCGGCTCAGCAGCTCAGCGGTCGACAAATTCTTCAGTTCGACGAACTCTATATTGAGATCGACGAACTCCAGTCTGTGTTCGACGAATCTTTATCAGATGTTCAGTTCGACGAACTCTTCCTTCAGGTCGACGAAATCTTATCTCAGCTCGATGAAATTTTCTCCCAGACTATTCAGATCAGTCATTCTATTTCTCTGAACTCAGTTCAACTATCATATTCTTATTCTTCATTTGGAGTTATTCTTCCAGATAAGACAAGTTTTATTCCTCCTTTATTTTATTCTCTTTCCAATTCCTTCTCTCGAGATAAAATAGCTGTTTGGCTTATTGGAAAAGGATATCGTTTATTATGGAAGAGGAAAGGAATTAAGTTTGGCTAAATTAGTGGAAGTTCCAAGAAAAGATTTATTGCAGATTATTCTATTCCTATTCAGAGAGATTTGAAATTCAAATCAGTCGTCTTCTTTCAGAAAAGATAGTATACCAAAAAGAAAAAGAAGACAGACACAGAGATAATATTAGAGCATCTGTTGAGAATTATTATTCAGAAGGAAAAAAGAAAAGTTCATCTTCCTCAAGCAGCATCTCATTCTCTGAGAACATCTTCAAGACCAATCTCTCAGTCTTTCTGCTGCAAGTTTCAAATCTTCTATAGAGCAACAATAATTTGAGGAACATCTATCTCTCAGATTCATCAGCTTATCAAGGAAGATAATTTGATTCAAGAGAAAGCTCCATCCTCAAGCTGTCAAGATCTTTAATCAGACAGGGGGGGCTTTACACCATCATCCACTAGAGTCTTCTCTCAGATTGTTGACAGAGAAGAACTTCTTAATCTTTTATTCCATCTTGTACAGGGTTCTCACTCCCTTCAAAAGTAAACCTCTTGGTGACAGGGCACCTGAACAAAAACCTGTGGTTTGGTTAGAGCACCTGATCAAAAGCTACTTGGTGTGTGGTACACCTGATCAAAAATCCCTTGGTGCTAGGGCACCTGATCAAAAACCTAGTGGATCCTACCAAGTGTGGTAGAAGAGTAGACGTACTTAGATTTATTGGGGAACTACTATAAAATCCTTGTGTCTTTGTGCTTGTGAATTTCTGTGTTGCTGTGTTGTGCTGATTTCTTTATTCCGTTTTTATAAATCACTCAATATACACATATATATCGCTAATTTAAGTCCGCTATAAAATTAAAGGAAAAAGTTTTAATACTCTATTCACCCCCCCCCCCCCCTCTAGAGTAATATTAAGATCTAAACTCTCCTTCAATTGGTATCAAAGCAAGGCTGATTATATTAATCACCTTCAAGTGATACTCAATTGCACTTTCAATTGGTATCAGAGGGTACTTGATTTTTACAGGCTAACACCTGAATCACAAAGATCAATTAGATCTTAATTTATTTTTAGAGTTTTATTTTCTTAAAAACGCATGGCACAAAACAAAGAATATTCTAGCACATGACCTCCTATGTGCAATCTCAGTAAGTTTGCACTATGGAAGGCAAGGATTAGGTTGTACATGAATTCTATTGATGAGGAAATCTACAATGTTATTTTGACAGGACCTCCAACACCAACAGCAACAACAAGTGCTAAAGCACCAGTAAACAACAATGATGTTCCACCACCTGAGTGGATAGAAGAACAGAGAAAGCAAAGAAGTGCAGATGCAAAAGCAATGAACATTCTAGCACAAACTATGTCTGATGACATTTTTCAAAAAGTGGTAGAATGCAATTCTGCAAGAGAAATATGGATCTCACTCAACAATATGGTTGAAGGATCAGCTGATGAAAGAAAGGACAGAAGATCCCACCTCATTTCTCAATATGAGAATTTCAAAAAGGGAGAATCTGAAACAGTTGCTGATATGTATAATAGGCTCAGCCTCATAATCAATGAGCTGAAGACCTTAGACAAAGTGATCTCTATCACTGAAGTCAATGATAAGATCCTTATGTGCTTTCCCAGCACATGGGACTCTAGGATCTGGCCAATCAAGGAAGCCAGAAGCCTTAATGAGATCTCTACTGAGAGCTTGTTAGGCAAACTCAAGTCCTATGAGCAGCTTATCAAATCCAGAGAAGATGAACAGTCAACTTCATCTTCAGGATCCAAGAAGGAGAAGAATATAGCTTTCCAAGCTACTAAAGAAGAAGAAAAGGATCCAAGAGATGAGGAGTTCATGAGCCTTCTAGCCAAAAGGTTCTACAAGATGGCTAGAAAGGACTTCAGAAAGAAGGACTCCGGATCCAGAGAAAAGCCAAGGTATGATAAATCAAATTCTAAAGAGATTATCTGTTTTGGTTGCAGGAAACCTGGACATATTCTACCAGAATGTCCAGAGAATCAGAAGAAAGAAAAGAGAAAGGACAAAGAAGACAAGAAGCACTCCAGCAAGTCTTCCTCCCACAAGCACAAGCATAAGGGAAGAGGATTTGTAGCAGAAACTTGGAGTGAAACTGAATCAGAATCTTCATCAAGTTCTTCTGAAGATGAAGAAGAAACAAAAGAAAAGGACCAGTGCTTGATGGCCATTTTTGACTCAAGCAGTGAGTCAAATCTTGCATCTTCATCCAGCTCTTCTGATGATGAAGATAATGAAGAAGAAAAGAATTTTTGCATGATGGCTATCAATGCCTCAGCAAACAATTCAGATGAAGAAGAATCAGAAGCAGACAATGATACTGATCAGGTAATATCTAATTTTGATTTTAATTCAGTTGAATTCAAAGATGAATTCAAAGTTCTTTGCTTAGACTTAATAAAATCTGAGAAAGAAATAATCTCACTCAGAAATAAGCTAGCTGAAATGAATAAATTAAGTGAAGAAAATGCTAATCTTAAGAAAGATTTGGCTGCCTCTAGAGAACAAATTATTTTCATTGAGAATAAACTTTCTGAGGCCAAGAAAGTTGAAGAATCCCTAAATGGGAGAAGCATCAAACTGATGGACATTACAAGCACAGTAAATGCCAGATTAAGTAGCAAACTAGGCTTGGGTGCATCATCAAGTGAGCCACCTCTAATTAAGAAGAACATACTCTCTACACCTATAAAATTCATTTCTTCTACAAGCAAAGAGGTTGTAGATGAAAATAAAAACATTTCAAGCAAGGCTGTCAAGAATAAGGGAATTCAGCAGAATTCGTCGAATGGAGCTCGACGAAATCAGACGAATTCGTCGAACGGAGATCGACGAACTCTGAAGACAGATTTTTTGTATACTCATTATTCGAACGGCGCTCGACGAAAGCATATCCCTTCGTCGAACGGCGATCGACGAACTCAGCCCAGTTCGTCGAACAGAAGATATACAGAAAATTTACAGAATTCTTTTTCTTCACATACTTATAATCCTTTCACTGAATGGATAATTCCTCCAAGGAGATATCATCCAAAAGGTTATAAGGACCATCCTGAAATGTCTTTTATTTCAGAGTTTTGTGGTAATATAAAAGGACCCAAGGTAGTGTGGGTCAAAAACAACTAGTTTATTTTTTCTGTTGTGCAGGTCCACAGCTATCCAAGCAAGAATGAACAATGGTATTTGGATAGTGGCTGTTCAAAGCATATGACAGGAAACAAGGCCAACCTGAACAACTACAAGGCAAAGCTTGGACCCAAGGTGATCTTTGGAGACTCCAACTGTGGACAAACCAAAGGCTATGGTCAGATCAAAGTTGGAGCAGTCACATTCAAGGAAGTAGCCTATGTCAAGGGTCTGAAGCACAACCTCATCAGCATAAGCCAGTTATGTGATGAAGGTTATCAGGTAACCTTCAATCATTCCTTATGTATTATTTTCAATAATAAAAACATTAATGTGTTATCTGGTATTAGACATGGCAATATTTATTTAGTCAATTTTGACTCTGCCAATTCTGACATTTGCTTATTCAATTATATAAGTAAAACTAATGAATTATGGCATAAAAGGCTTGGACATATTAACCTTAGAACTATATCTAAGCTTTCTAAGGACAATCTTGTTAGAGGACTCCCATCTGGTTCATAAAAGAAGGAAGGACTTTGCAGGGCTTGTCAATTAGGTAAGCAAACTAGAAGTAGTTTTAAGTATTTATCCAAGAGTGATTCACCTAGGATTTTTTATTTATTGCACTTAGACCTTTTTGGACCTACTGCAATACAAAGCTTAGGAGGGAAGCATTACTCTTTAGTGATTGTAGATGACTTCTCAAGATTCACTTGGGTGTTCTTTCTTAGGAACAAGTCTGACACCTTCAGTGTTCTGACAGACTTTCTCAGGTCCATCAAGATTGAGTACTCTACTGTAGTTGCATTGATCAGAAGTGATCATGGCACTGAGTTTGAGTCTCTTCTGATGAGAGAATTTTGTGGAAAAGAAGGGATTAGGCAATGTTTCTCTGCTCCTAAAACTCCTCAACAAAATGGGGTAGCAGAAAGGAAAAATAGAACCCTTATTGAATCAGCAACTACATTACTTGCTGATGCAAACTTGCCACTCTCCTTTTGGGCAGAGGCAGTGGGCACAGCTAATTATGTGTTGAACAGAAGCCTCATAAATAAGCTTAAGGGCAAGACTCCCTATGAATTACTTAAGAATAAAAGGCCTAAGGTTAACTATTTTAAGATATTTGGATGTAAATGCTATGTGCATAACAATGATAAAAAGTATCTCAGGAAGTTTGAAGCAGAAGCTGCTGAAGTCATTTTCCTTGGATATTCCCTTTCTAGTAAGGCATATAGAGTCTACAACAAATTTACTCTTAAGATAGAAGAGTCCATGCATGTATCCTTTGATGAGACTAAAATGTTAATTGAGGAGAGGAACACCACCTCTACCAATAATATTTTGCAGGTACCAGCTCTATGTGAAGAGCTAAATGGACTAGATCTACAGAAAGACAATTCTACACTTCCATCAACACAAAATTTTGAAGACAGTGAAGAAGATGATCATCCGGATCTTGCTGACAGTTCAAATCAAGTGACAGCAGATCAAAATCCCCAAGTGGATATCATTGCTGAACCGACTCCAACTATTGACCACATCACAGTTAGAGATCATCCAATATCACAAGTGATTGGTGATATTTCAGCAGGTGTTCAAACAAGACATCAACTACACCAAAATCAGATGCACACCTGTTTCCTATCACAAGTTGAACCTCAATCCATAAAAGATGCAGAAAAATATCCAAATTAGATTCTTGCAATACAAGAGGAGCTCAACCAATTTGAAAGGAACAAGGTTTGGGATTTGGTTCGAAGACCAAAAGGCCATCCAGTTATTGGCACCAAGTGGGTCTTCAGGAACAAGCTTGATGATCAAGGAAACATAGTCAGAAACAAAGCAAGATTGGTAGCTCAAGGATATTCACAGGAAGAAGGCATAGACTATGATCAGACCTTTGCCCCTGTTGCAAGACTTGAAGCTATTAGGATCTTTCTGGCCTTTGCTGCATTCAGGAAGTTCAAAGTTTATCAAATGGATGTGAAGAGTGCATTTCTCAATGGAGACATCAAAGAAGAAGTCTATGTGGAACAACCACCAGGTTTCATCTCTCCAACTCACTCCTCCTATGTATTTAAGCTTAATAAATCTCTCTATGGTCTCAAACAAGCTCCCAGGCATGGAATGAGACCTTAGCCAATTTTCTTTTGGAAAACAATTTCTGTAGAGGCATAGTTGATAAAACCCTATTTTTCAGGATACATAAAAATTAAACTCTACTAGTTCAAATATATGTAGATGATATTATTTTTGGCTCTACTGATTCAAATTTATGCAAAAGATTTTCCAATCTAATGCAATCTAAATTTGAAATGAGTAGTATGGGTGAATTATCATACTTCCTTGGTCTGCAAGTGAAGCAAACTCCCAATGGCATATTCATATCACAATCTAAGTATGCTAAGGAATTAGTGAAAAGGTTTGGTATGTCTGATGCTTCCACCATGAAAACACTCATGCCCTCAAATGTTGTTGTTGATGCTGATGAATTAGGGAAACCTATTGATCAGAAAGTATAAAGAGCAATTGTTGGCTCACTACTTTATTTAACAACAAGTAGGCCAGATATAATGTTTGCTACTTGTATTTGTGTTAGGTTTCAAGTTAACCCCAAAGAATCTCACCTAATTTTATTAACAAGAATTTTGAGATATATAAAGGGTTGTCCTAATCTAGGACTTTGGTATCCAACAGCATCTGAATTTGAATTAACTGGATTCTCAGATTCAGATTATGATGGATGCAGAGTAGACAGGAAAAGCACATCAGGAACTTGCCAGTTTCTTTGTGATAGGCTTGTGTCTTGGTTTTGTAAGAAACAAACATCTGTGTCCACATCAACAGCTAAAGCTGAATACATAGTTGCATGCAGTTGCTTCTCACAGATATTGTGGATACAAAATCAGCTCCTAGACTATGGTGTCAACTTAAATAATTCAATTATATTTTGTGACAATACTAGTGCAATATCTATAGCACAAAATCCAGTTCTCCATAGTAGGACTAAACACATAGAAATTAGGCACCACTTTATCAGAGATAATGTGGATACAAATAAAATTTTCCTACAATTCATCTCTACTAATTTGCAGAGAGCTGATATTTTCACCAAACTCTTGGATGAAAAGAAACATATCTTCTTTATAAATCAGTAGGAATGATAGATGGAGATTCAATATGATAAAAAAATTAAATTTTCTATTTATCCCCTCATTTCGTCGAACGTAGAACGACGAAATGCTATCGTTCGTCGAACGGAGATCGATGATACTTAATAAGTCAGGATCGGCAAAGACAAGCGCGATCGTCGAACGGATATCGATGAAATTTATTTTTTCGTCGAACGCAGTCAGACGGAGCCCTAAGTCTTTTCGACTTTTGATTCTATTAGGTTTAGCCGAACCCTGTTCTACGAAAGTGTGCGCCCGTCTGCGATCTCTCTATATAATCAAAGCTTTTATCCTAATTCATCTTTGCACCTACAGAACTTGCTCTTTCCCTCCAGTTCCCTTTTGCACTTGATCGTTCTCTTTTGCAGGTAACAATGGCGATTTCGCAAGCAATGCTTTCCTCAATGAAGTTCGACATTGGTTTTGACATTGATTTCAAATCATTTGAGCATTCTGACCAAGTCTTCCAGGATATTCTTCACTTGTTTGAAGAACAACAGCTAAAGAAGATCATGACAACTAGAATCAAACTACCAGTGGCTGAAATCAAGGAATGGGCTTATACAGTCAAGCCAGAGAATGATACTCTATCAGGAACAATATCAGGAAATCATGTTATTCTAACCCCAGTAATATTATCTAAAGTTTTTGGCTTAGAAAATGGTGATGATGATTTGGAAATCACATCTGATGAATTTAATGCTGCATTGGTTAAGATGGGTTTTTCCAGTGGAAAACCTAACCACCTTTTAAAGAAAAACTTATTTGCGGAGTACAAGTTTTTAGTTGATGTAGTAGGCAAGGTTTTGCTAGGGAAAACTTTTGCCCATGACTACATTACAAGGCACCAATTTCTGGTGATGGTGGCCTTGGTTGAGAAGAAGAAAATCAATTGGGGAATGATCCTTTTTGAATCAACCAGGAAGAAGCTAAGTAAGGTAAATGTTGGTTATGGTAGGATTTTGGGAATATTTCTTTAGGAAAGGCATCCAGACCTTTTGGTCTCTCCAAAGGTTTTTATCAATTCTAGTAAAAGGCTGACCTCAGCCTTGTTTGGAAGATGGGAAAGGGTTATCCCTAAAAGGACTCCAAGGGCAGAACCATCAGATATTGCTTCAGAAGGCACCAGGACTGTGCAAGTCACTTCCTCAAACCTTCAAGAAGCTTCTCCTATTGTTTCTCCTCATCCTCTCCCTTCTCCACCTACCATTTCCTCTGAATAAATTCCTCCTCCCAACTCTCCCATCATCCCTTCATCCTCATTGCCATCTTCTCCTATTCTTCAGACTCACCCATCTGAAGAACCTTCATCATTCAATGACATTCATTCTCCAATCAACATTGATTCCCAATTACCAACCCTTCCCCAATCACCCATTATCCCCCAAGATATCTCTCTTCCTCAATCTCCTACACCAATTATCCCTCAAGATATCTCTCCACCTCACTCACCTATCAACCCTCAATCACCTATCCATCCTCATTGCCCTATCCACTCTCATCCACCCATAGCTCATGTTACTGACATAACTTTCCCATACTCCCTTCCATCATCTTCTAACACTAATCAAAACTTTGTCTATATTGACTTTTCATCTGCTGCTGACCAAATACATCAACATCTTGATCCAAGGCTAAATGATTTACTGGATGCAAAACTTGCTCCAGTTCTTCAAGCCCTTGCTGATCTCTCTGCAAAAATAGCTTCCTTCTCTTCACCCTCCTACTCTAACCCTTCTTCTAGGGGCCTAGCTTCAGGATTTCCTGAAACTAGGCAAGGGAGATGCCTGATGAAGAAGCTCCAGATCTCACAGCTTTCAGTGCAGATGCTGTTATGTTTGAAGAAATTGCAGTTCAGGCAGATTCAGAAATGACAGATTTAGTTCTTCCAGAAATAGAAGAAATAAATAATATTTCTATTAATCCATCCATAGATATTATTTATTTGCTTTCCCAGTTCAATACAGCTTTCAGAGATTTGCCAGAATATCAAGGTTATTCAAAGGCAATTATTCCTTATACTGCCCCTATTGATAAAACCATATTGAAAAAATTTCTCAAGAGTTTTAAAGTCCCAGCTCCAGTTCAAGTTGTTGAAGAAAGTCCAGCTATTCCAGTCCCAGTTCATGTTGAAAGTTCAGCTCCTCCAGCTCCAGTTAATGCTGAGAAAGATTTTTCTAAAACCCTGAAATTGATTAATGCTCTTTATGATAATCCTCCATCATCTGATGACAGTGATGATGATGATGATAGTGATGATGATGATTCTGATGATAGATCATCGAAGAAAAGGAAAGCTAAGCACATGTCAAAGGCTGATCATAAGCCTCCTAATCCCAACAATGACATTCCCTATTATATTTTGCACAACATCACTCTCACCAAGGACTCTCTAGCTTGGATGAAGATCTCAAGGAATGAAGCAAACAGAAGAAAGAAAATGAAGAAGATTGGTTATTACTCTGACAAGCCTGTCAAGTATAACTATCCTCCTCCTCCTCCTCCAGCAGCAGGTGCAGCTGTCTCAGCTAAGTTCTCTTCTTCCTCTCCAAGATACTCTTCCCAGCAATCCAAGAGACCAGCTAGTTCTAGTGGTTCTCAGAGTTATAGGTCTTCAAGACCTCCCTCAGGCTCCTCAAGATTAGTATCTTCAGAATACAAGCTTCATATCTCTGATGGCTCTTCTCACAAAAATAAAAATCCTCAAGATCTTTCTTTTGCTCAAGACAATATTTCTGAGTATAGCCCTTCTTTTCCCAATACTAAAGAAGAAAGGACAGCTCAAATGGCAAGATTCCAGGAATCCATTGTAGTAGCCCAGATCAACAAAGCAAAATCTGAAGGCAAAGATAACTCCAAATTTTCAACCATGTCAGAATTCAGAAAGAAAGAATTTGATAAGTACAAATCCAGAAATGTATTCAATGTTGAAGAGTACTTAGAAAATCACCAAGAAGTAGTAGTTCTTCATGACAAATCTCAAACCATTCTGGGAGATCAGGATCTATATATAAGTAAGAGAGAATCAGAAAACCCAAACAGACAAATCATTTTCAAGTTTGGTTTTTGGTTGACATTTCTGTTTTATTGTAATGTTGTTAAACTCAGAGCACTCATTATTTTATCTGCTGAAATGGTTTTTCATTCTGTCAGGTATATTTATGCACTGGTGTTTTTCTGCTGTTTATTATTTGAAGTTTGTCAAATAGTATCCTAACCCAAATAGGGGAAGATTGTTGGAACAACCCTATTACTGATTTGGGGTAGGATTACTATGTGTTGACTAGGATTAAGTTGACCCCCATTGTATAGACTAAGGGTCATAGTTTTAGGCTGATAAGATAGCTAGAACTTAGAATTTCTCTAAGTTTCTGCGTTCGACGAACTCTATACTGGGTTCGATGAACTGCTTTCTGCGTTCGACAAACGGCCATCTCTCTGCATTCGACGAATGACTTGCTCCAGTCTCAGTGGTCGACAATCTTTAGTTCTCAGCGGCTCAGTGGCTTAGTGGTCAACGAATTCTTCAGTTCGACAAACTCTATATTGAGATCGACGAACTCTAGTCTGTGTTCGACGAATGTTTATCAGATGTTCAGTTCGACGAACTCTTCCTTCAGGTCGACAAAATCTTATCTCAGCTCGACGAAATTTTCTCTCAGACTATTCAGATCAGTCATTCTATTTCTCTGAACTCAGTTCAACTATCAGATTCAATTTTATTCTTCATTTGGAGTTATTCTTCCAGATAATACAGGTTTTATTCCTCCTTTATTTTATTCTCTTTCCAATTCCTTCTCTCGAGATAAAATGTCCATTTGGCTTATTGGAAAAGGATATCATTTATTATGGAAGAGGAAAGGAATTAAGTTTGGCTGAATCAGTGGAAGTTGCAAGGAAAGATTTATTGCAGATTATTCTATTCCTATTCAGAGAGATTTGAAATTCAAATCAGTCGTCGTCTTTCAGAAAAGATAGTATACCAAAAACAAAAAGAAGACAGACACAGAGATAGAAAATATCAGAGCATCTGTTGAGAATTATTATTCAGAAGGAAAAAGAAAAGTTCATCTTCCTCAAGCAGCATCTCATTCTCTGAGAACATCTTCAAGACCAATCTCTCGGTCTTTCTGCTGCAAGTTTCAAATCTTCTATAGAGCAACAATAATCTGAGGAACATCTACCTCTCAGATTCATCAGCTTATCAAGGAAGATAATTTGATTCAAGAGAAAGCTCCATCCTCAAGCTGTCAAGATCTTCAATCAGACAGGGGGAGCTTTACACCATCATCCACTAGAGTCTTCTCTCAGATTGTTGACAGAGAAGAACTTCTTAATCTTTTATTCCATCTTGTACAGGGTTCTTACTCCCTTCAAAAGTAAACCTCTTGGTGACAGGGCACCTGAACAAAAACTTGTGGTTTGGTTAGAGAACCTGATAAAAAGCTCCTTGGTGTGTGGACACCTGATCAAAAATCCCTTGGTGCTAGGGCACCTGATCAAAAACCTAATGGATCCTACCAAGTGTGGTAAAAGAGTAGACGTACCTAGATTTATTGGGGAACTACGATAAAATCCTTGTGTCTTTGTGCTTGTGAATTTCTGTGTTGTTGTGATGTGCTAATTTCTGTATTCAGTTTTTATAAATCACTCAATATACACATATATATATCACTATTTTAATTCCGCTATAAAATTAAGGGAAAAGTTTTAATACTCTATTCACCCCCCCCCCCCCCCCCCCCCTCTAGAGTAATATTAAGATCTAAACTCTCCTTCAATTGGTATCAAAGCAAGGCTGATTATATTAATCACCTTCAACTGTTACTCAATTGCACTTTCAAGGAGGTAGGAATGGAGGCAAGTTTGGAAGTTATTTCTAAGATGGCTTTAAGAACTGGTGCTAGCTTCTCATCCAGAAGATCTGTCAGTTTTGGAGAGATATGATTGAAGATTTGCTCAGCAATGGAGGAGAAATCAACATACACATATTCAGATGTATGCTGAGAGGATGTGGATGTTGGAATGGAAGAAGAGGGAGTAGAGGTGTAAGCCTGGTTGGTACAAACAGATGAGGGTAGGAAGATGTTTGTAGCATTTGAGATGGGTGGAATGGAAGTGTTTTAGAGAATGGTTTGATGATTATCCTCATGGATGGGTGATTGAGGTGGAGTATTTTGTTGAGGAGACAAAAGTTCAAATGAAGGAGGT
This sequence comes from Dactylorhiza incarnata, assembly GCA_033032865.1. Taxonomy (NCBI): domain Eukaryota; kingdom Viridiplantae; phylum Streptophyta; class Magnoliopsida; order Asparagales; family Orchidaceae; genus Dactylorhiza; species Dactylorhiza incarnata. The sequence continues at coordinate 3,079,490 of JAWHQI010000084.1, read as the reverse complement.
GGGATGAATAGGGGAAGAGAATCATCATCTGGAATAGATGAGGATAGAAACTCTGCAGACTGATTAACCTGTAGAGGAGGAGAAGAAAGCATTGAGGAAGATGTGTCTATGGGAGTGTTGGAAGGAAGAACTTCTTCAGTAGTAGTGGTCTGAAGAGGTTGAGAAGGGATAGGAGTTATTGAAGATACAATGGGAGGAACTTCCTGTAGGGTTGAGGGAGTGACTGAGTCAGTCCTTGTGCTCTCAGAAGCCTTCGTGAATGTTTCTGCCCTTGTAGTCCTTTTTGGTATTACTCTGTCCCATTTGCCAAAGAGTGCTGAAGTTAACCTCTTGCTTGCATTTATGAAAACTGTTGGTGACACCAACATCTCTGGGCATTTTTCTTGAAGTACAATTCCTAAACTCCTGCCATAGCAAGCACTCATCTTGCTTTGCTTTTTCTTGATAGATTCAAAAAGAATCATTCCCCAGTTAACCTGTTTCTTTTCCACTAAGGCCACCATCAACAAAAATTGGTGCCTTGTAATGTAATCATGTGCAGAGGTTTTTCCCAGCAAAACCGTGCCAACAACATCAGCTAAGAATTTGTATTCAACAGACAAATTCTTCTTGAGAAGATGGTTAGGGTTTCCACTGGAGTTACCCATCTTACCCAATTGAATATTAAATTCAGCATAGGTGATGTCCAGATCATCTTCACCATCTATCAAGCCAGAAATCTCTGTTAAAATTTTAGGGGGAAAAGGAACCTGATTGCTTGAAATAGTTCCTGAGACAGATGTTGCATTCTGTGTCTGAAGAGTGTGTACCCATTCTTTAATCTCAGCAAATGGAAGCTTAATCCTTGTTGTCATTAACTTTTTCAACTGTTGTTCTTAAAAGAGTTGAAGAATATCCTTGAAAATTTGATCTGATTGAGCAAATGATTCCATGTCTATGTCGAATCAGGCATCGAACTTCATTGAGGAAAGCACTGACTGATAAATTTCCATGAGAACCTGCAAGAGAAAAATGATCAAGTGCAAAGGAACTGGAGGTAGGCAAGAGCAAATTCTGTAGGCGCAAAAACAAAATGGAATCAAAATTTTGATTATAAAGAAAGGGTTCGGATAAGGCGCAAACTTTCGTTGAACGGGGTTCGGCTAAACCTAATAAAAATAGAAGTTGAAGAGCCCGAGGCTTCGTCAGACTGCGTTCGACGAAAGATAAATTTTCATCGATCTCTATTCGACTAACGAGCTGGCTTGGTCGATCTATGGATCTAATAGGTTTCGTCAATCACCGTTCGACGAACGACTAATTTTCGTCGATCTCCGTTTGACGAAATGAGGGGATAAGTAAAAAAAAATTAGTTTATTGAATCTCCATCTATCATTCCTAGCTGATTTATAAAGAAGATGTGCTTCTTTTCATCCATAGGTTTGGTGAAAATATCAGCCCTTTGTAAGTCAGTAGGAATAAATTGTAGGCAAATTTTGTTTTTATCCACATTATCTCTGATAAAGTGGTGCCTAATTTTTATGTGTTTAGTCCTATTATGGAGTACTGGATTTTGTGCTATAGATATTGCACTAGTATTGTCACAAAATATAATTGATTTATTTAAGTTGATACCATAATCTAAGAGTTGATTTTGTACCCACATAATCTGTGAGCAGCAACTGTCAGCAGCAATATATTCTGCTTTAGCTGTTGATGTAGACACAGATGTCTATTTCTTACAAAACCAAGACACAAGCTTATCACCAAGGAACTGGCAAGTTCCTGGTGTGCTTTTCATGTCTACTCTGCATCCAGTATAATCAGAATCTGAGAATCCAGTTAATTCAAATTCTGATGCAGTTGGATACGAAAGTCCTAGATTTGGACAACCCTTTATATATCTCAAAATTCTTTTTAATAAAATAAGGTGAGATTCATTGGGTTAACTTGGAACCTAGCACAAATGCATATAGCAAATATTATGTCTTGTCTACTAGCTGTTAAGTAAAGTAAAGAGACAACAATTGCTATATACACTTTTTGATCAACAGGTTTCCCTAATTCATCATTGTCCACAACAGCATTGGAGGGCATGGGTGTTTCTATAAAAGAGGCATCAGACATACCAAATCTTTTCACTAATTCCTTAGCATACTTGGATTGTGATATGAATATGCCATTAGGAGTTTGCTTCACATGAAGGCCAAGGAAGTGAGATAACTCACCCATACTACTCATTTCAAATTTGGATTGCATTAGGTCAGAAAACCTTTTGCATAAATTTGAATCAGTATAGCCAAATATAATATCATCTACATAAATTTGAACTAGTAAAGTTTGATTTTTATGTATTCTGAAAAATAAAGTTTTATCTATATTGCCTCTACAGAATTTGTTCTCCTAAAGTAAATTAGCTAGGGTCTCATACCATACTCTGGGAGCTTGCTTGAGACCATAGAGAGCTTTATTAAGCTTAAAACATAAGAAGAGTGAGTTGGAGAGATAAAACCTGGTGGTTATTCCACATATACTTCTTCTTTGATATCTCCATTTAGAAATGCACTCTTCGCATCCATCTGATAGACTTTAAACTTCTTGAAAGCAGCAAATGCAAGAAATATCCTGATAGCTCAAGTCTTGCAATAGGAGCAAAGGTTTGATCATAATCAATCCCTTCTTCCTGAGAGTATCCTTGAGCTACCAATCTGGCTTTATTTCTGATTATCAAGCCTTGATCATCTAGCTTGTTCCTAAAGACCCATTTGGTGCCAATAACTGGATGGCCCTTTGGTCTTGGAACCAAATCCCAGACTTTGTTCCTTTCAAATTGATTGAGTTCCTCTTGCATTGCAAGAATCCAGTTTGGATCTTGTTCTGCATCTTTTATGAATTGAGGTTCAATTTGTGATAGGAAACAAGTTTGCATCTGATTTTGGTTGAGTTGATGCCTTGTTTGAACACCTGCTGAGATGTCTCCAATAACTTGGGATATTGGATGATCTCTAACTGTGATGTGATCAACAGTTGGAATGGGTTCAGCATGAGTATCCTCTTGAGGGATTTGGTCAGCTGTCATTTGATTAGCATTATCAGCAAGAACTTCAGGATTATCTTCTAATTCACTGTCTTCAACAATTTGAGTTGATGGGAGTAGAGTCTTTATTCTGTAGATCCAATCCATTAAGCTCTTCACATAGAGCTGGTGCCTGCAAAATATCTTTGGTAGAGGTGGTACTCCTCTCCTCATTCAACATGTTAGTTTCATCAAAAGAAACATGCATGGACTCTTCTATCTTAAGAGTTGATTTGTTATAAATTCTATATGATTTACTAGAAATGGAGTATCCAAGGAATATACCTTCAACAGCCTTTGTTTCATGTTTCCTTAGATATTTTTTATCATTGCTATGCACATAGCATTTACAACCAAAAATCTTAAAATAGTTAACCTTAGGTTTTTTATTCTTAAGCAATTCATAGGGTGTTTTACCCTTAAGTTTGTGTATCAGACTCCTGTTTAACACATAATTTGTTGTGTTCACTACCTCTGCCCAAAAGAGAGTGGCAAGTGAGCATCAACAAGCAATGTAGTTACTGATTCAAGTAATGTTCTATTTTTCCTTTCAGCTACCCCATTTTGTTGAGGAGTTCTAGGAGCAGAGAAACATTGCCTGATCCCTTCTTTTCAACAGAATTCTCTCATCAGAAGAGATTCAAACTCAGTGTCATGATCACTTCTAATCAATACAACTACAGTAGAGTACTCAATCTTGATGAACCTGAGAAAGTCTGTCAGAACACTGAAGGTGTCAGACTTGTTCCTGAGAAAGAACACCCAAGTGAATCTAGAGGAGTCATCTACAATAACCAAAGTGTAATGTTTCCCTCCTAAACTCTGCATTGCAATGGGTCCAAAGAGATCCAAATGCAGCAAGTACAGAATCCTATGTGAATCACTCTTGGATACAGATTTAAAACTACTCTTGGTCTGCTTTCCTAGTTGACAAGCCCTACAGAGTCCTTCCTTCTTGTATGAACAAGAAGGCAGTCCTCTTACCAGATTGTCCTTGGAGAGCTTAGAGATAGTTCTAAGGTTAATATGTCCTAGCATTTTATGCCATAACTCATTTGTTTTACTTATTGAATTAAATAAACAAATGTCTGAATTGGCAGAATCAAAATGGACTAAATATATATTTCCTTGTCTAATACCAGATAACACATTGATGTTCTTATTATTGGTAATAAGACATAAGGAATGATCAAAAGCTACCTGATAACCTTCATCACATAGCTGGCTTATGCTGATGAGGTTATGCTTGAGACTCTTGACAAATGCTACCTCTTTGAAGGTAACTGCTCCAACTCTGACTTTTCCATATCCTTTAGTGTGTCCACAGTTGGAGTCTCCAAAAATTACTTTGGGTCCTAGCTTTGCCTTGTAATTACTTAGATTGGTCTTGTTTCCTATCATGTGCTTAGAGCAACCACTATCCAAATACCAATGTTCATATATGTTTGGATAGCTTTGTACCTGCATAACAGAAAACAGACTAGTTGTTCTTGACCCAGATTATCTTGGGTCTTTATGTCTTACCACAAAATTTTGAAATGTAAGAGATCTCAGGTTGATCCTTATAGCCTTGTGGATGATATCTTCTAGGAGGAATAGTCCACTCAGTAAAGGGATTCTTAATATGTTGATAATGAGAATTCTTTAGAAATGCAGTACATTTTTTGTTCGACGAACTTGGCTGAGTTCGTCGATCGCCGTTTGACAAATTAAAGTTATTTCGTCGAGCGCTGCTCGAAGTATAGCTATACTGAAAATCTGTATTCAGCGTTCGTCGATCATCTTTCGACGAATTCATGTGATTTCGTCAAACGCCATTCGACGAATGCTTTTGAATTCTTTTGTTCTTAACAGCCTTGCTTGAGATGTTCTTACCTACTTCTACTACCTCTTTGCCTTTGGCAGAAATGAATTTCACTGGAGTAGATAGAGTGTCTTTCTTAAGAAGATATGGCTGACTTGATGATGCACCCAAGCCCAGTTTGCCATTGAGTCTGGCATTTAAAGTGCGTGCGATGTCCATCAGTTTGATGCTTCTCCCATTGAGGGATTCTTCAAACTTTTTGGCCTCAGATAATTTGTTCTCAATGAGAATAATATGTTCTTTGGAGGCAGCCAGTTCTTCCTTAAGATTGTCATTATCTTCATCATCACTTGAGATGGATGATGATGCATGTTCTGAATCACTGCTTGAGTCATAGATAGACAGCATGCATAAATCCTTTTCATTTGAATCATCTTCATCTTCAGAGGAGCTGGATGATGACTCTGATTCAGTCTCACTCCATGTCTCAGCCACAAAGCCCTTTCCCTTGTGTTTATGTTTGTGGGAGGATGGCTTGCTGGAGTGTTTCTTTTCTTCCTTTTCTTTTCTTCTGTCCTTCTTTTGATTTTCTGGACACTCAGGTAGGATGTGTCCAGACTTCCTACAACCATAACAAAGAATTTCTTTAGAATGTGTTTTGTCATACCTTGGTTTCTCCTTGGATCTGAAGTCCTTCTTTCTGAAGTCCTTTCTAGCCATTTTGTAGAATCTTTTGGCTAGGAGGATCATGAACTCCATTTCTCCTGGAGCTTTGTCTTCCTCTTCTGTTGCCTGAAAAGCAATGCTTCTTTCCTATTTGGTGGCTGGTGAGGAGGTAGACTGTTCATCTTCTCTTGATTTGATAAGTTGCTCATAGGATTTCAGTTTACCTAATAAGGTCTCAATGGAGATCTCATTTAGGCTTCTGGCTTCCTTGATTGGCCAGATCCTTGATTCCCATGTGTTGGGGAAGCACATTAGGATCTTATCATTTATTTCAGTGGTTGTGATCACTTTTTCCAAAGACTTCAGCTCATTGATGATGAGACTGAGTCTGTTATACATATCTGCAACCATTTCAGTATCTCCCTTCTTGAAGTTCTCATATTGGGAGATGAGGTGGGATCTACTATCCTTTCTCTCATCTGCAGATCCATTAACCATGTTGTTGAGAGAGTTCCACATGTTCCTGGTTGAGGTGCAGTCCACAACCTTCTGGAATATGTCATCAGATATGGTCTGTGCCAAGATGTTCATAGCTTTGGCATCAGCATTCCTCAGTTTCTTCTGAGCATCTGTCCACTCAGGAGGTGGAACAATTTGAGTATTGGTTGATGTTTCATTTCTTGTTGCTGCTGATGGAGTAGGAGGTCCTGTCAAAATAGAGTTAAAAATATCTTCATCAATAGAGTTCATATATAGTTTGATCCTTGCTTTCCATAATGCAAACTTGTTAAGATTGCACATAGGAGGTCTTGTGCTTGAGTAATCTTTGTTCTGTGCCATGAGTTTTTTTTTTATATTTTAGAAAAAGAAAACTCTAGAAGAAGTTAAGATCTAATTGATCTTTGGATTCAGGTGTTAGCCTATGTAACCAATCAACCTACCTCTGATACTAATTGAAAGTGAGGTATTAGATCTTAGATTTACTCCAGAGGGGGTGAATAGAGTATTAAAAGTTTTAACTTATTTTATAGTGGAATTAAAATAATGATATATATATATATGTGTGTGTAATTGAGTGAGTAGAAAAACAAAACAACAAACACAGCACAGTACAGAAAATAACACAAACACAGCAAAGACACAAGGATCTATAGAGGTTCCCCAATCAACCTGGGTACATCCCCTCTTCTACCACCCTTGGTAGGAATCCACTAAGTTTTTTGATCAGGTGCCCATCACCAATAGGATTTTTGATCAGGTGCTCAAACACCACTGAGCTTTTGATCAGGTGCCCAAACCAAACCACAGGATTTTGATCAGGTGCCCTGCCACCAAAGGTTAACTTTTGAAGGGAGTTAAGACCCTATACAAGGTGTGGTAAAAAGAATGAACCAAAAAGGGGTTATGAAGTTCTTCTCTCTCAATAAGATCTGAGAGAAGACTAGTGGATTACTGTTGTTGTAAAGCTCCCACTGTCTGGTAGAGTTTGTTGACAGTTGGTGAAGCTTCCTCTTGGGTGTAGAAGACTAAGAACCAGCAGATGCTTCTGAGAGAAGATTTTAGTTATTCTCAGAGAATGAAGTTGTTGCTGTAGATGAAGATTTTTGTATATCTCCTTTTTGTCTGTGTATTTCACAAGTATATTCTATATCATGTATCCTCTTGTATATGTCTTATATACTGCTTCATCCTTTTTCCTTAGATAAAATAATATGATTTGAAAATTCAAATCTTCTGTTAAGGAATAAAATAAACTGAAATAAATCATTCTTGGGACTGCAATAGCAACTTTCTGCAAAATACTTTAATTCCTTTTCTATGAAAGTTTCCTTTTCCAATATATGTCAACAGCTAGATTCTTGGAAGAAGAGAATAGGACGGATAAAAAGAAAGGAAGGTTGAAATCTTGTCTTATCTGAATATGAATAAATCCAAATATTTGAATAGATCCATTGCTGAATAGTCGATCTGAGTTCAGAGAAAGAAATAACTGATCTTCAGGATTCGTCAAGCTTAAGAGGAAATTCGTCGAACAGATAGTTACTCATACGTCGAACAGAACACTGATTTCATTGATCTCAATCCGGAGTTCATCGAACTAAAATATAGAATCCATTGAACTAGCTTGGAAGACTGAGTTCGTCGAGCTGGAGATCCAAGTTCGTCGAACTGATATACGACGTTCGTCGAACTCAGGAAGGCGTTCGTCAAACACAGAAAACTTGGAATTTTCCTAAGTTTCAGCTAACTTAGACAGGCTTAGACCTTGACCCTATGACTATACATTGGGGTCAACTTGAGTCCTAACCACAGATAGTGATCCTATCCCAAATTAGTGATAGGGTTGTTCCAACAGCATCTTCATCTTTATCTGAGTGATGAGACTCAGAGCTTGACATAATCAGTTTTGATTTCTTTGTGGATTTAGATCCTTTTTGCTCGTTTTCTTTTGCCACAGTGGGATGACTCATGGGAAGCACCCTGGTAAACCTTTCTAATGTTTTGATGTCCATTCTCTTGAGATAATGAAGGTTTACTCCTTTAGATTTGTTGAACTTGTCAGGGTGGGTTTGGAGTAGGTACAGAGAAAGAATTCTGCCCATATTGGGTGCCTGCAGACATTCTTTTATTCTTTGAAATAGGACTTGACCCCAAGAGGTTTTCCTTTTTAGTATAATCCTTGTCATGAGGTCAAACATGTATTGTGAGATTGTGTCATGAGACTCTGGTTTGCAGAGGATAGCTTTGCCCACAATATCTGACAGTAGTTTTCCCTTTTGGTTGAAGAATTTTCTTTTTAATGATCCAGTTTTGGTATCATTATACTCTGTCCATTTCAGAGCTTTCTTCTTGTCCTTCTCAGAGATTTCTTCCTCCTCACTTGAGCTACAGGAAGGAAGATGAATGGATTTCTCTATCTTGGCAGGGGTGACTTTTATCCTCTCTTCTCCTATTTTGGATTTGATGGACGATTTGGAGGAGGATAATTTGGCATTGTTAAACCATTCCAGAACGTTATTTCTAAGAATGATACAAGATTCAGAAAGGAGAAATTCTAGGCCTTGGTCTGCAAGAAGTTGAATTACTCCCTTGATATCTTCTGAAGCATGAGAAAACCCATCCTGGACTATCTCATAGCCTTCAAGAAGATCTTTAGAGATTTTGGGAGCCATTGTTGTGGTAGTAGAATACACTGGGATGGAAGAGAAGGTGATTCGTCTCGGAGGGTAGGAAAGAGAGGTCATGTACCTTTCACTAATAAGATTGACTATTTATATGGCCTAAGACTAAGGTATAATTAACCCTAATAATTAGATTTAATTGCTCTTATAATTGTATGTGAAAATGGGTCAATTTGGGGTTGCATTTAGACAAAGTATAATGAAACCAACCCGTCTCAGCAGAACCGCTGAGATGGCGACCTAGCCGTTGGGACAGAGCACTGACAGCTGCTGGGACAGATTTAGCCATCTCAGCGGCTCAGCTGAGACTTTTCCTAGTTGTCTCAGCGGCTCAGCTGAAACAGACTGTTCTGGTTTAGCTGATCTTACTTCCTATCCATAAATTCATTTGAGATATGATTGTTTGAAGGCCTAGTTATGTCACTAATAGAGTTGATGTGATAACACTTTAAGTTACAATAAGAAATGCATTATATCATATATGATTGAAAGAGAGAAATATTTTACACTATTCAACATTTAACATTCCTAATTCAATTTTGAAGGCATTAAACTTGGTCTCATCCAATGGCTTTGTAAAGATATCAACAACTTGATTGTCAGTGGGGACAAATTCAAGGCAGATTTCTTTGCATTCAACATGTTCTCTTATAAAATGATACCTTATCTCTATGTGCTTAGTCCTGCTATGAGAAACAGGATTCTGAGTAATAGAGATAGCACTGGATGAGTCACAATAAAGGGGAGACTCACTTACCTTGAGGTTGTAGTCCTCTTACTGGTGTTGAATCCACAATAGCTGTGCACAACAACTTCCTGCATTAATGTATTCAGACTCAGCAGTGGATATTGCCACACTTGTTTGCTTTTTGCTGCTCCAAGATATCAACCTCCTTCCTAGGAATTGACAAGTGCCACTTATGCTTTTCCAGTCTTCTTTGCAGCGTGCAAAATATGCATATGAAAATCCTGTTAGTTCAAAATCATTGTTCTTAGGGTACCAAAGGCCAAGATGTAGGCTGCCTTTAAGGTATCTCAAAATCCTCTTTGCAGCTGAGTAGTGAGATTCCTTAGGACATGTCTGGTACCTAGCACACACACATGTAGCATACATAATATCTGGTCTACTAGCTGTTAAATATAATATGGATCCAATAATGCATATGTACATTGATTCATCAAAGGCCTTGCCTTCTAATCCTTGTCCAGGGAAATGTTGGACACCATGGGAGTTTTCATGGTGGAAGAAAATTCCATCCCAAACTTCTTGATAAGCTCCCTAGTATACTTGGTCTGAGAGATGAATATACCCTCATCAGATTGTTTCACTTGGAGGCCTAAAAGTACTTGAGCTCTCCCATACTGCTCATCTCAAACTCCCCCTGCATTAGGTTGGCAAACCTTTTGCAGAGTTTGTCATTAGTTGACCCAAATATTATGTCATAAACATATATTTGGACTAGGAGACACTTACCCCTTGTTTCCCTAAGAAACAATGTACTATATATCTTTCCCCTCAAGAACTTGTTCTTGATGAGAAAGCTAGACAAAGTCTCATACCAAGCCCTGGGGGCTTGCTTTAAACCATAAAGAGCTTTCCTAAGTAAGTATACATGATTAGAGAGGGTTGGATGCACAAAACCTGATGGATGTTCAACATATACCTCTTCCTTCAAGTCTTCATTAAGGAAGGCTGATTTGATATCCATTTGATACACTTTGAACCCCTTGTGGGCAGCATAGGCAAGAAATAGCCTAATTGCTTCTAACCTTGCAACAGGGGCAAAGGTTTGATCAAAGTCTATCCCTTCTTCCTGTCTATAGCCCTTGGCTACCAGCCTCGCCTTATTCTTTATGATTGTGCCATTTTCATCTAACTTGTTCCTGTAAATCCATTTGGTGCCAATAATATTGTGTCCTAGAGGTTTGGGCACCAACTTCCATACCTTGCATCTCTTAAATTGTTGAAGTTCTTCTTGCATTGCTTGAATCCAAAAGGTGTCTTGGTTGGCTTCTTCAAACTTCTTGGGCTCCATTTGTGACAGGAAGCTCAAGAATAGGGCCTCATTATGAGCCATGCTTCTGGTTAACACACCTTGATTCTGATCTCCAATTATCTATTCTCTTGGATGATCTCTTAGATGTCTTACAACTATAGGCAATCTGTCCTCAGCTTGATGTACTACTTCTGCTGGTTTAGCAGTGTCTTCAGCACCACGGACCTCTTCCCCTTCAGGGATGGCTGCATCTGAATATGCATTGCTACTACTGGGTGTGTCTTGTACAGACATCTTTTCCAAATCCTTTTCATTCCCTGTCAAAACAGAGGAACTAGACCAGCCCTTATATATTAGGCTGGTCTCATCAAATACTACATGCATAGACTCCTCTACAACATGAGTTTTCTTGTTATACACTCTATAAGCTCTACTATGTGAGCTATAGCCACAAGAACCCCCACATTGCATTTCTCTGCAAACTTTGTTAATTGAAATTTTCCATTGTTTAAAATATAGCATTTGGAGCCAAACATTCTAAAATATGAAATTGTAGGTTGTTTGCCTTGCAGAATCTCATAGGGGGTTATGCCATGATCCTTATTGATGGAAGCTCTATTGAGAACATAACAAGCAGTATTGACTTCCTCAGCCCAGAAGTATTCTAGGAGTGAGGAGTCACTAAGCAATGTTCTCCCAACTTCTATCAAGGTCCTATTCCTCCTCCCAGCCATACCATTTTGTTGTGGAGTCCTTGGGGAGGAAAAATTCTTGGGTGATACCAAGTTCTTGACAAAATCTTGTCATGGCTTCAGATTGAAATTTTATGCCATGGTCAGTCCTAGTCCTGACCACATAACATTGTAAGTCATTCTGAATTGCTTTGACATGATTTATAAAGACATTCAAAGTATCAGACTTCTTCTTAAGGAAGAATACCCATGTATATTTTGAGTGATCATCAACAATCACCAAAGTATACAACTTCCCTCCTAGGCTCTGAATTGACAAAGGACCAAACAAATCCATATGCAAGAGATAAAGACATCTTTCAGTGACTTTGGAGCCAATACTTTTAAAGGTGGCCCTTGTTTTCTTACCCATTTGGCAAGCATGACAGGGATCACTTTTAATACATTTTAAATTAGGACTATTCCTAACAAGGTTTTTAGAGAATAGTCTATACATTGTTTTGTAGTTAATGTGAGCAAGTCTCTTGTGCCATTGAACACAAAGAGACTCATTCGCATTAGCTATTAGACATACATAGGTAAGAGAATTACTGCATATAAAGTCTAAGCAATAAACATTCCCACTCCTAGTGTCTGAGAGAATGGTCTCTAAGTCATTAGACTTTTTGATCAAGCACTTGTCATTGTGGAATTCAATGACATAGCATAGATCACATAGTTGACTTATGCTTACTAGGTTGTGATGCAACCCTTCAACATAAGCTACCCTTGTGATTGAAACTATACCATTGGAGATCATACCATATCCCTTGGTGATTCCTCTTTCAGATCCCCCAAAGATAACTTTGGGTCCATTCTTCACAGCCTTGTAGTCCTGTAGAAGATTTCTTGTTCCTGTCATGTGCCTTGAGCACCCACTGTCCAAGTACCAAATTTGGTTGATGCTGGTACTTGAACTAACCTGTAAGAAGAAGTTTAGTTACCCTTAGGAGCCCAAATAGATTTGGGTCCTAGGTCCCTATTAGCATGATGAAATGACCTCACACTAGCTGCACCCATTGTAGGAAGACTTAGCTTTGCACATGGCACATTGGGATTGTGCCAACAGTCTATGTCAAAGTGTCCCACTTTACCACAGCACCAACATTCATGAAAGTTGTATCTCCTCTTCTGAACATTTCTTGAGGGGAGTGCAGCACTGTGCATATGTTCAGGAGGGGTGACAACAGCATTTCTCTTATTTCTTTCAGCAAGGATTTGGCTGAAAGTCAATTTATGGACAGTCTTAGTAATCTTTGGTTTAATGGCATCAACTTGCTTTGGCTTTTGGGCAAGGCAAGATTTGATGGCATTAGACACTAGCAATCAAACTTGTCTACTGGTTTGACAGCAGTCATGTTCTTAGCTGAATTAAATTTAGAGGAGCTTGCTTCCTTATTCTTGACTGAAGGGGCTGAAATACCAAATACAAAAGGTCCAGGTTGGGCCATTTGAATTTCCTCATGGGAAGCCTTCATAGCACTCAATCTCATTCCCTTTCTTCCACTATGGGAAGGAGTGTTTTCCTTCCTATAGGTACTTTCATTCTTCCAGTGACCATACATGCTTTCATGGTCATACCTATTGGAGGGAAGTAACACCTTTTGAAAGGTGGTTTGAGGCTTAGTCTTACCCCAGCTCATTTCTCCACTCCCTTCTCCTACTTCCATTTTATTGAATCCTAGTCCTCTCCTATTGGATAGAGAAGAAAAGGAGTCAATAATAGGGAGCATAGATTTTGGCTTGGAGAATTGAACCACTAGGCTTCTTTCTTCACAAGTTTCTCCTCAAGGTCCTTGATGATCTTGTTCTTCAGGGATATGGTGATCAAATGCACAATTGTTATTCCCTTTAAATGGCTCATCTATCTACTCATCTGAGCCACCATGGTGGTTGACTCAGTGTAATCATTTTCAGCCATCTTAAGGGAAGCAATTTCCCGGGCTTGCCTCTTGGCCAGCTTCTTGCTTTTTTCAGAGCTTCCAAGAGAGCACAATACTTGTCAATCAATTGATTGACATCTTCCTCAGATTCTGAATCACTTTCACCATGTGATGAATGTGCTTCATATTCTGGGCATGCATCATGATCAGAAAAGGAAGTGGAATAAGTCAATACCTTTTCACTGTCAGAATTATTCTGACTATCTTCCTCATCAGTGAAGGCCATAAAACCTAACTGGTCTTTATTGTATTCATCCTCCTCTATATCACTATATGAATATGATAGAGGGGCCCTGACTCCAACCTTGGCAGCAGGATAATCTTTATCCTCTTCTGCTGCAAACAACCCTATGTAGGCTTCCTCTTCATCATCTGAATCTGAAGTTTAAGTTTCAAATTCACTCCAGCTTTTTCCTTTCTTTGCTAGGAAGGATTTTTCTCCCTTCCTATCCTTATTGTGATGGTATTTCTTATCACCCTTTTCTTTTCTTTTGACTGGACAGTCAGCTATGACATGTTCAGGCTTGCTGCAGCAATAGCAAATAATGTTATTTGAAATATGTTTACTAGATTTAGAATCATACCTGTCACCCTTTGGGTGCTGTCTTTCAGATTTCATGTGGTCTTTCTTGGAGTGTGATGAGGAGGAGGGCTTGTTCTTCCATTGCTTCCTCCTAATCATCTTCTTGAACTGCCTTGAGAAGGCAGCAAACTCTTCATCAGAAGATGAGCTATCTGAGGTGCTGATTTCAGATTTCTCATATTCAGCAATCCTCCTTGGAGGGGACACCATCCTGCCCTTGCTTTTCTTGGAGCTGTCAGCCTTGAGAGCCACAGATTTCTCCCTTGCATGAGCCCTTGTTGAGGTGTCCTCTTCCTTTCTTGCAGATAACTGCATCTCATAAGACAGCAGCTTTCCAAACAGTGTATGAGTGGGAGTCTCACCAAGCCTTGCCACTTCCCTGATTGCACAAATTTTGTTGTCCCAATCCCTAGTTAGAGATCTAAGGAACTTATCATTCAGCTCATAATCAGTGAACACTCTCTCATAGGTTCTTAGTTCTTTTACTATCATAAAGAACCTTTCATAGCACATGGAAATGCTCTCCTGGCTCAGCTGCCTGAAGGCTTCATATTCTTGATTGAGGAGTGACTTTCTATCATCCCTCACTTCAGTTGTTCCTTCCATATATACTACTAATGTATCCCACATTTCCTTAGCAGTTATGTAGTGTACCAAGTTCTGAAATATAGAGTCATCAATAGCATTAACAATTATGTTTTGTGCTCTTTTATCCATAGTGAACAGTGCAAGTTCATCCTTGGTCAAGTCATTAAAGGCCTTAGCCACTCTTCTTGTTGGATCTATGGAGGAGGCATTTTGAAAGGTGAAAGGCCCTTGTTTAACTGTGATGTAAATCCTAGGATCAGATGCTTCCATGAACAATCTAACCCTTTGCTTCCATATGCCAAAGTTTTCTTTGTTGCATATGGGTAACTTCAAGGATCCCATCTCCTTCTGCAATCCAGTGGAGGCCATTGGATTGAGATAAGACTATTCCTTTATAGGATCTGGTCAGACAGTTATGTCCTTCTTGACCAACCTCCCTCTGATACCACTTGATAGTTTATTTAGGGTATAGTCTTAGTCACCTAGAGGGGGGGGGTGAATAGGTTTCTTTTATTTTAGGCTTGTTGTTTTCTGATTTTAGGTTAGTAAAGTATCAAACACAGAAAACACACAGAGATTTATAGAGGTTCCTCAAGACAGGGTGTCTTGAGTAGTCCTCTTTCCCCTTCACCTTTCTAACAATGAGTTAGATAAGGCCAACTTCTCCAAACTCAGCTCCAAGAGCCTACAGCACAGATCCCTCAGGATCTCTCAGGTTTTCCCAAACCCTACCTCAGGCTCAACAGCCCTACCTCAGATCCCACAATGATCCTACACTCAAGCTGACCTCTCAGCTCTATAGCTCAGGCCAAACTGCCCTACACCCTCGGGCAAAGATGCCCTACAAACTCAGGCAAAGATGCCCTACACACTCAGAACAATTAAGTTCCTACAGTAGTAATAAGATGGGATTACAATCAGAAGATAAAAGAGGTGGTCTTCTGTTTTTGAACAATTGTTGTTGCAGTATTGAACCAGGGAGGAGTAAGAATGCCCCAACCTGATTCTACTTGATCCTTTCCTTCAGATGATGGACTGGATCAGCTTGCTCTTTCTTGAGTTGAACAATAGGAGCAATCTCTTCTCTTCTTGCAGCCTCAGGTAATCAGGAAGAGTAAGCTTCTTGGCCGCCGACAATAGAACAGTAATGTTCTTCTCTTTTATGTGCTAGAGAGTAAGACTCTGTTCAGGAGAGTTTACAAATCCCTAACTTATTCTTTTAATACTCCAATGATCTTCAACGACTCTTAGTTGTACTTCTGACAAGTATGGGTGTGATTGGTGGACCCTAAGAAGCCTTTCTGCAGCTTGCGCCAAAAGCAGAACCCGCTATTTTGAATCTGTCTCAGCGGTTGGGCTGAGATGGCCTGCTTTCTCAGCGGCTACTTCTGTCCCGTACCAGTGGATCCGCTGAGACAGATAGTTATCTCAGTGGTTTTCTTCTATCTGCAGCTCAGCAGGCCTAGACACCTTCTCAGCGGCTCCTGGCCTTGTCTCAGCAGTTCAGCTGAGACTGAGAGCTTGTCTCAGCGGTTTTAACAGTAAACCAACTGAACATACATCACACCATGGTATGACCTAACCCTGCATGGTCATTAAACAGAATGGGTTAATCAAATACAACTTGCACTTAGCATTGAGTGTGAAGCTTCTTCAAATCAAGGGAACATTGAGGGTCATTTTCCAAACAATCACTCTCAGATGATGAGGAGCTTAATTCTGCTTCAGAATCACTCCATGTTTCAGCAATGAAGCCCTTGGATTTGTTCTTATCCTTTCCTCTAAAGTACTTCTTCTTCTTCTTCTCCTCTTTGTTATCTCTTCTTTCCCTTTGCTCTTGTGGGCACTCAGGAGCAATGTCCCCTAGTTTGTTGCAGGTATAGCAGATAATCTCCTTCTTTGGAGTCTTATCATACCTAGGCCTTGAATCTCTTTCTCTTCTCCTTGAGTCTTTAGTCTTGACCCATTTATTGAATCTCCTTGATAGCAGACTGAACATTTCATCTTCAGGAGTAGATGGCTCTCCTTCAGTAGCTTTTAGAGCTAGGCTCCCTTGGATAGGAGCTGGAGTAGTTTCCCTTTCTTCTGATTCAACCCAATTCTTCAGTAACATCTCATAAGACTTAAGCTTTCCTAGCAAAGCTTTAGTGGAGATTTCTCTTTGGCATCTGGACTCTCTGATTGCCAAGATCCTTGAATCCCATGAGCTAGGGAAGCACATGAGAATTTTATAATTAATTTCAGTCAAGGATATCTCCTTGTCCAAGCCTCTGAGCTCATTAATGATAATGTTGAATCTGTCATACATATCAGCAACAGATTCCTCAGCTTTCTCATGAAAGTTCTCATATTGGGATATGAGAAGGGACTTTTTGTCCTTCCTTTCATCTGAGCTTCCTTCAACCATTCTGGTGAGAGAATCCTTGATATCTTTTGCTGATTGGCATTCAGCAACCTTCTGGAAAATGTCATCTGACATTGTTGAAACCAGAATGTTCATAGCCTTGGCATCACATGCCTTGACCTTCTTCTCAGCTTCTGTCCACTCATTTCTTAGGACAGCCTCAGTTGTTGAGGATTCTCCTTCCTTTTCTCTAACTGGAGCTGGAGGACCTGTGAGAAGAACATTATAGATGACTTCATGAATAGAATTCATGTAAAGCCTTATTATGGCCTTCCAGAGTGTGAACTTATTCAAGTTACACATTAGGGGTCTTATAGAAGCATAATCCTTAGTACTCATTTTCTTTTTAAGAAATATATTTGTAATAAAGAAAGAAGAGTAGGAGGTATTTTTGATCAAGGTGTTAACCTTTTAATGATGAACCTACCTCTGATACCAATTGAAAGTGCACAGTGTTCCTCTGAGAATCCTCTAGACGGGGTGAATAGAGATTTAAAATTATTTCTATTCTATTTGTGCAAACACAATAAAACCTAAGTATTATGCTCCAACAAATACTCACACATAATAAAACAGTGATGAATGTAAAGCAAGAAAAACAGTAAAAGTTATCTAAGTTATAAGGGACAGCACGGAAAATAAACAATCCAAAAGACACAAAGTTTTTTATAGAGGTTCCCCAAAATGTTGTTACTTCCCTCTCCTACCACCTGGTAGGAATGCACCAACTGTGTCTGAGTCTTTTGGTAAGGAGACTCTTAGAACCACTGATCTTTTGATAAGAAGATCATGAACCACCATATCTTTCGATAAGGAGATCTTGAACCACCAGATCTTTTGATAAGGAGATCTTGAACCATTGAATCCTTTGGAAGAGGGATTCTCAAAACTCTATACAGTGGGTGTAGAAAAAGAAGAGTAAGAAGGGGAAGAAAGATTCAAAAATCTGTTTATCAGATTTCTGTAATAGCAATCCTTGAGGTGATGTTCTTTGAGTGCTCTTCAGGATCTGTATCAGATTAACTCTAGCTTTTGATAGTGATGATTGCTATGATTTTTAAGCTCTTGATCCTTCTAATCTCTGCTCTAAAAATAGTACTACTGCTATATGATATTGAAGAAGAAGCTGCAGTTGTTTCTCTCAGCAGAGTATATTCTTTAGTTGTTCTTTCTTTCCTGTATCTTGTCTATTAGGGGTCCTGAGAGAGAAGGAGAAGAGGACGCCCCAATAGAATAGTATGGCTGGTTGTGTTGAGTGCCCTACTTTTCTCTTTCCTTTCTTCCCTTTTAGTGAACCTATTTAATTTGAATTTGTTTCCTTTTCTGGTTAGTCCTGAAAAGGTATTTTTGTCTGGACAATTATTCCTTTCCTTCCTTCTTTAATTCCCGACCCGTCCAACAACAATAAGCTTGTTTCCACGAAAGCTTTTCTCTTGCCTCTATTAATTCTTCATTCTATTTCAGGCAATTAAGGAGCCATTGGAGAACGGTCTTGAGTGAGGTGGGCCATGAGAGAGGGTCCAAAATGACAGCTGATAAAGTAGTTTTTATATAAGTTTTTAATAGAAAATTTTGTAATTATTTAATTTGAATTTTCCTTTTTATGTCAATTTTAGGTTATAAGTAGTTCTTTTTGTAATTTTGATTCTAATTTAGCCTAATTTTAATATTTGCAGATTTCTGGGACAAATCGGGAAAAATCACATGTCACGCCCGTGACCAAGGGCGTGTAACCTGAAGATCAGTCCAGAGTCACAGCCGTGCTGTTGAGCTAGTCCACACCCAGTCACGCCCCAGGTCACGCCCGTGACCCAAAGTCACGCCCGTGACCGGGGGCGTGTAATTTTAGCATCTGCCACGTGGAGCCGCCGTCGAGACGAGAAGCTGCCGTTGAGAAGTCAACTTGAGTCACGCCCGTGACCCAAAGTCACGCCCGTGACCTTCCCGCGTGATCCAAGTCGCCGCCGCGGCGTCTGGCTAGCCCATGCCGCATTAAATGAAGCCTTCCTGAGTCACGCCCGTGACATGTGCGATTTTCTCCCGCCGTCACGCCAAGCCCACGCCGCGACCGGATCCGATGCTGCAGAGATTACACGCCCTAGGTCACGCCCGTGACCGAGGGCGTGTAACATGAAATTTTTGCCTATAAATTCAGAGGCTCTCCTTGAGTTCAAAGTTCAGAATTTTGGAGTGGGGAAGGTGCTGCTGGAGCCAATCTTGAGTAGTTTTCCTTTTTCATGTTCATGTTCATGTCTCTTTATTTTCATGCTCTCTTCCTTTTCTAATGCAATGTATTAGCTTTCCTTTAGTGCAATAGTCTAGTTTAAGCTTGTAATCTTGTTTTTCCTAGCTTGCAATTTCCTTTCTTAAGTCTTGTAATAGTTTTTCATTTAAATAAAAAAATAGTTTGTTCTCTTTATTTTGTCTCCTCCTTAGCTAAAGTTTCTTAATATGCATTTTTATTTTTTTTCCTCTTCCCCCTCCACCATGATTAACTAATCCTCATTAGTACTCGATCAAAATGATCCGAGGATGAGTTAGACAAGTTATGATTTTCTAAAGTTTTCTTTTTCCGTTTTTATAAACACTTGAATTATCCTTGATTTTTAATTAGTGAGGCCATACTTTCGATATATGGTTTTCGCTTAAGTTTTCATATTTAGTTAGCCGAGAGGCTCAAAGTATGAATCGATCACTCAAGGGTAAAGAGAGTTGCACGCACCCCTCGAGAGAGGATGACGTAAATCTCCCGGATTGGAGTCAAATCCAATAGTGGGGTTCACCTCGTAAAGCAAGTTTTAGGTAATCGATTATAGGACGAGAGTCCGGTTGATTTTTCCTAATCTTAGTTGGGCATTAACCTCGAGAGAGGCATGTTCGAGCTTCGGGAACCTCCACGGTCAAGTAGTTCAATTTAAACGGAATTAGATTTAATTTCTTTTTACTTGTCTTTTCTCACTCCAAGGTGACTTTTGATTGAGTACTAGCCTCTTTTATCATCATCTAAACCCTTAATTTAGCTTGCAATTTCTCTTTTTTTAGCTAAGAACCAAAACCCCAAAATATCATTAGATAAGATAATAGTGACTTTCCTCAAAGTAGAAGTATTCAACGCGCCCCGTGGAATACGACCTTGGTATTTCTTAATATCCTATACTATAGACGATAAGGTACACTTGCCTTTATCAGATATAGTTTTGGAGAAAATCTCAACCCTTCACTAAAATTTCAAAACCGCAAAAATCTATATCAAGTTTTTGGCGCCGTTGCCGGGGACTTTTGCGTAGATATTTTGAAACAAGGATAGCTATTAATTTTATCATGTTGTTTTTATTTTAGTTTTTCTATTTTTGAAAATCTTAAGGGTGAAATTAAAATTCTTGGAAAGGACGCTTTGGGCTTGAATTCCCATCACAGCCTCTAGTACCTTGCAAACCCTTCACCGGGTAGATCTTGGGAAGTCCAAGACTAACTTAATCCGCCTAAAAAGAACAAAAAATATTCTCTCTTTTTCTTCTTCTTTCCTTCTCTTTTTAGTGTATGACCCGTGGTAGCACTTCGATTCTTCCTTTTGATCCGGAAATCGAGCGAACCCTTTTGAGGCACCACCGTTCTCGTGATCAAGGAAATCAAGTAGAATCTGAAGAGTCAATCGGGGACACTAACGCAGCAAATATGGATCATAATCTTAATCCTCCTAATCTTAACGAGCCAAACCCTAATGAGGACGCGCAACGGACCATGTCCTATTATGCGCGGCCGAATTTGGAAGGCACACAATCGAGTATTGTTCGCCCCGCGGTGGCGAACAATAATTTTGAGATCAAGTCCAGCATCATACAAATGGTGCAACAATCGGTGACCTTTGATGGTCAACCGGACGAGGATCCAAATTCACATATCTCTTACTTTCTTGAAATTTGCGACACTTTTAAGATCAATGGCGTCACCGATGATGCCATTCGATTACGTCTTTTTCCTTTCTCTCTGCGGTCTAAGGCCAAGCAGTGGCTGGGCTCCCTACCAAGGGGATCCATCACTACATGGGCCGAAATGGCGGAAAAATTTCTTAATAAATATTTCCCGCCTTCAAAGACCGCTAAATTACGCACGGATATTGCATCGTTCATGCAAATCGACTCGGAGACTCTCTATGATACATGGGAGCGCT
Source organism: Dactylorhiza incarnata (assembly GCA_033032865.1). Lineage (NCBI taxonomy): Eukaryota > Viridiplantae > Streptophyta > Magnoliopsida > Asparagales > Orchidaceae > Dactylorhiza > Dactylorhiza incarnata. The sequence goes on along the minus strand of JAWHQI010000084.1, from coordinate 3,058,366 downwards.
TCAAGGAGCTTTTGCGTCGATGCCCTCACCACGCACTTGCCACTTGGCAACAAGTGCAAATATTTTATAATGGCTTAAATCTCCAAACGAGGCAAATGATTGATGCGGCCGCCGGGGGGACATTAAATAACAAAACCCCGATCGCCGCTCAAGAGCTTTTCGAAGAGATGGCCACAAATGCGTATCAATGGAACATGCCCCGAGCGCGGCCTAATAAGCCGGCCGGAATTTTTGAAATAGACGCTAACGCAAATTTGGCTTTACAAGTTGAGCGCTTAACAAAGCAAGTGGCGGAGATGTCTGCTTCCTCCGCCACTCCTCCTTGGGCTAATAATATTTTACTTGAAGAGCAAGTTGATTACATGGGAAATCCACCTCGGCCTTCCTATAACCCGAACACCGCTCCGTATAATAACACCTACAATGCGGGTTATAGGAATCATCCAAACTTCTCATGGAGCAATCAAGGAAATGCTCAGCGTCCCTTAAATTTAAATCAACCTCCAAATCAACTTCTCAATTTAACTCCCCCTCAAAATTTTAATCCACCCGGTTTTCCACCGCAACAGCAAAAACCCTCTCCGCTTGAAGAGGTTTTTGCAAAATATGTTGCTACAACTGAAGCGAACATCCGGAACCTCACCGGATCGATCAAAAATTTAGAGAACCAAGTGGGCCAGCTAGCAAAGATAATCTCCGAGCGACCGCAAGGAGCCCTTCCGGGAAACACGGAGCCCAACCCAAGGGAGAGCGCAAACGCGATTACACTCCGAAGCGGGAAGGAGGTGGCTTCTAAGCAGGACGAACCCATGGTAACTTCCTCTCCTCCTCTTCCTCCTATTTTATCTTCAATTTTACCTACTACGTTAGCTCCGCGCGCTTCTACTTCTAATGTTCCGTATCCATCTAAGTTTAAAAGCGAGAGCGCCGAAAAGAATTATAAAAAGTTTTTAGATATTTTAAAGCAAATCCACATTAATGTACCCTTCTGCGAGGCTATCTCTCAAATGCCTAAATATGCGAAATATCTTAAGGAGTTGCTCTCCAATAAGAAAAAATTAGAAGATATTTCGCATATTTCTTTGAACGCAGAATGCTCCGCGGTTGTACTCAACAAATTGCCTACAAAAGTGAATGACCCGGGACGGTTTTCCATCCCGTGTTTATTTGGCAATTCATTAGTAAAACACGCTTTAGCGGATCTGGGAGCAAGTATCAATCTCATGCCTTTTTCATTATTTAAGAAACTAGGTCTAGGAAATCCAAGCCCCACTCGAATGAGTATTCAATTAGCGGATCGCTCTTTAAAATATCCGGTAGGAATAGTGGAGGACGTGCTCGTCAAGGTCGACAAGTTCATCTTCCCGGTGGACTTTGTCATTCTTGACATCGAAGAGGATGCCGAAGTACCCCTCATACTCGGCCGCCCCTTCCTTGCCACCTCCCGCGCCATTATTGACGTAAGTAACGGAAAGCTCCTCCTTCGGGTTGGAGATGATGAAGTTTCTTTCGGCATAAATTCCTCGATGCGGAACACATTAGAAAACGACGATTCATGTTTTTACCTGGAAGAGTGTTGGGAATTCGATTCCCCTCCCGAGTTAGTCTCCACCTCGAGTCACGAGTCCGAGTTCGCCGAGCTCTTTTGTCTGGAAGAAGAAGAAGTCACTCGTTTCACACCACCCGAACCACTATTTTTAGAAAAATTAAAAATCAAAACATCTTATGAAGAGCCACCCGTTTTGGAACTAAAGCAACTTCCCCCTCACCTTAAGTATTTATTTTTAGAAAAAGAGTCGAAGCTACCCGTCATCGTTTCATCCGAACTTAGCAACTCAGAAATTTCCGAGTTGGCTATTGTCTTAAGAAAGCACCGCCACGCAATTGCGTGGCAAATTTCGGATATAAAGGGTATAAACCCTTCCTTCTGCACTCATAAAATCTTCCTCGAAGATAATTCCCGAAATTCGGTCCAGCCTCAACGACGGCTAAACCCTAACATGAAAGAAGTCGTTAAGGCCGAAGTGATCAAACTATTGGACGCGGGAATTATCTACCCGATATCGGATAGTACTTGGGTTAGCCCAGTACAAGTCGTACCAAAGAAAGGTGGCATTACGGTAGTAGCTAATGAGAATAACGAGTTGATCCCAACCCGTACTGTTACGGGTTGGCGGATGTGCATCGATTACCGAAAACTAAATGATGCCACCCGTAAGGATCACTTCCCCCTACCATTCATCGATCAAATTTTAGAGCGCCTTTCAGGTCACTCCTACTACTGTTTTCTCGATGGTTTGTCGGGATATTTTCAAATACCGATTTCGCCCGAGGACCAAGAGAAAACCACTTTCACTTGTCCCTTTGGCACCTTCGCTTATCGAAGGATGCCATTTGGTCTTTGTAATGCGCCAGCTACATTCCAAAGATGTATGCTGGCAATATTTGACGAGTTAGTAGAGGAGGTGATGGAAGTGTTTATGGACGACTTTTCCGTGTTCGGAAATTCATTTAAAAATTGTTTAAAAAATCTTGAGCGCGTGTTGCAGCGATGCGAGGAAACGAATTTAGCACTTAATTGGGAGAAATGCCATTTTATGGTCAAGGAAGGGCTAGTCCTTGGTCATAAAATTTCGGGCATGGGGATCGAGGTCGATAAGGCCAAGATCGAAGTGATTGAAAAACTTCCCCCTCCAACAAACGTAAAAGCTATTCGTAGTTTCCTAGGCCACGCGGGGTTTTATCGGCGCTTTATACAGAATTTTTCAAAAATCACAAAGCCGTTAACCCACCTTCTTGAAAAAGAATCCTCGTTTATTTTTAGCGATGAATGCCATTTGGCTTTTAAACTCATCAAAGAGAAACTTATAAACTCCCCGATTCTAGTCGCGCCGGATTGGTCGCTTCCTTTTGAAATCATGTGCGACGCGAGTGACATTGCGGTTGGTGCCGTTTTAGGCCAACGGGTGAGTAAGTATTTCCACCCTATTTATTATGCGAGCAAAACACTCACGTCGGCACAAGCGAATTACACCACAACCGAAAAGGAGCTTCTAGCGATCGTTTTTGCCTTCGATAAGTTTAGGTCATATATCACCCTCTCAAAAGTTATTGTCTTCACGGATCACTCCACACTTAGGTATCTTTTAAGCAAATCGGACGCCAAGCCTCGTCTTTTGCGATGGATCCTCCTCTTGCAGGAGTTTGACATAGAGATCCGGGACAAAAGAGGAGCCGAAAACTTGGCGGCCGATCATCTCTCCCGTTTACAAAACCCCGCCTCGGAAGTTTTGATAGAATCTGACATCGATGATAAATTTCCCGAAGAGCGCCTCCTCGCTCTCGAAGATATTAATACGTCGTCTACCCCCTGGTTTGCAGATCTGGCTAACTATTTAGTAGCCCGGGTCTTGCCAAAAGAATTCTCGAGTCAGAAAAAGAAGAAATTCTTTTCTGATTTAAAGAATTACTTTTGGGAGGACCCCTTTTTATTCCGTGTATGCGCAGACCAAGTGGTGAGACGATGCGTCTCGAGTAAGGAGGGTCTTAAAATTTTACGACATTGTCACGAGGGACCATCCGGTGGTCATTATCATTCGAACCGAACCGCGAGGAAGGCGCTGGAGGCAGGCTTTTATTGGCCCACGCTCTTCAAAGATGCTCACACCCTTGTGAGTACTTGCGACAGCTGCCAGCGGTCGGGCAACATCTCTCGCCGGGATGAGATGCCCCAAAATATTTTCTTAGAATGCGAGATTTTCGATCTTTGGGGCATTGATTTCGTTGGTCCTCTCCCTCCTTCATTTTCAAATAAGTATATTCTAGTGGCGGTCGACTATGTGTCAAGGTGGGCGGAAGCGCAAGCTCTCCCCACCAACGATGCGCGAGTCGTCGTTAACTTTTTAAAAAAATTATTTTCTCGATTTGGCACTCCGCGCGCTATTGTGAGTGATCGGGGCACCCATTTTTGCAATACTCAATTCACAAAAACTTTAGCAAAATATGGTGTCACGCACAAACTATCCACTGCATATCACCCACAAACGAGCGGCCAAGTCGAAGTGGTTAATCGAGAATTAAAGCGAATTTTAGAGAAAACGGTTTCTATTAATCGGAAGGATTGGGCAATAAAGCTCGATGACGCGCTTTGGGCCTATCGTACGGCGTACAAGACCGCTATCGGTTGTACACCATATCGAATGGTCTATGGCAAGGCTTGCCACCTTCCGGTCGAATTAGAACACCGCGCATTTTGGGCGCTTAAATTTTTAAATCTCGATTCCACTTTAGCGGGTGAACAAAGGAAGTTTCAAATAAACGAGTTAGATGAATGGCGAGCGAATGCGTATGAGAGCAATAAATTATATAAGGAGCGAACAAAGTTTTATCACGATAAACATATAAAATTTCCGAAAACTTTTTCGCCGGGCGATCTCGTCCTCCTTTATAATTCTCGCCTTCGCCTTTTTCCGGGAAAATTAAAATCCCGATGGTCCGGACCCTTTATTGTTAAAGAGGTTTGGTCCTATGGGACAATCCTAATTTCCCACCCGGAAAAAGGCTCCTTCAAAGTTAACGGGCACCGCCTTAAATTGTATCTTCCGGGAGACGTACCTAATGACAAGAGTGATGCGATTTTTCTTCATCATATAACATAATCGGCAAGTGGGTCAAGCTACGCGACCTTAAACAAAGCGCTTTTGGGAGGCACCCCAAAGTTATCTTTTGTTATTTTCTCTTGTCTCTTCTTTTCTGCTTTAACAACTTTTGCAGGTAATCGCGGCTTCCCCACAAAAGCTTCAAAAAAAATCAGGGAAGCCCTTTTTCCTTCTCTTCTTTCGTTTTTGCATTTTTTTTTTTATTATCTTTTCCTACTTCATACTTATTTTTTAAACATTGGGGACAATGTTTAACTTTAAGTATGGGGGTGTGAATAGCCCTTTGTAAATTCTTGTAAATAGTTGTTAAATTAGAAAATTTTCAAAAAAAAAAAATATATATATATATATATATATTTTCATATGTTTTTCTTCTATTTTAGCACTTGTAAAACCCAAAACTCAAAAAAAAAATAGAAAACAGAAAAATTTAAATCTTGGAAAGGGACGTTTGGGATTTTATCCCATCACACCTCCTAGTACCTTGCGAACCCTTCACCGGGTAGCCCTTGGGAAGTCCAAGACTTGCAAAAAAAATTTGTTAAGTTTTAAATCTAGTTTCCTTTCTTTGTAAATAGTTTTTAATGAGAAAAATTCAAAAAAAAGATAATATCAAAAATTCAAAAAATTCTTATTTCCCTCCTTGTTGTTTTTGTGATTTCTTAGAAATCTAGTTGAGAATGTTTATAAGCATGTTTAAGTTTTTAATTGGCTAAAATTTTGCTTATCATAGTTTGTTAATTTTAAATTTGAGGTAATCTTGATTTAAGAATCATCTTATGATTTTAAATTGATTAGAGAATTTTGTTAGCATGACTTCTCTTTTTATTTTTAAATGGCTTCATTTTGTAGTAAATTTCCTAAACCTCTTTAGATTTCAATTATACTTTCTTCTAACTTCTTAGATCTTAGGAATTTTAATTTTACTAGAATTTGCTCTCAATATGATTTAAAACTAGCTAGATTTATTTTTCCCCTACCCTACCCCCTTTGATGGCATAAAAAAAAAATGTGTATTAAAAGATCATATGTCATGGGAATAAGAGGATAAAATTCATTATTCCCTAAAACATATGCACCCAAAATATTTGAAAAGATTATATGGCATGGAGTAAGAGGATAAAATTCATTACTCCTAAACCATATACATTTTGGGTTTTTATTAGAAGAGAAAAGAAAAAAAAAAGGGAAATTTCATGATAAATTCCATTTCCTCCATTCAAAAATTTCTCTTCTTATGCCAAATTCTATGAAATCACCCTTAGCCAATTATCATTGTTCTAGTTTTAGTTGAAAATTATGGAGAGAGCAATATTTAGTAATTTACTTTTCCTTAAGATTCTTTTAAGATAGAGTTCTTATAATTTTAATTTAATTTAGTTTTATAATTTCTACAATTTTGTCAAACTACTTAATTTTCTTGAGAAGTTATTGCCTAAACATTTTTTCCCTCTTTTCAAATCATCATCATAATTTAGGACTTAACTCCCCCTTGAATTTACTCTTAACTTAACTTTTGGTTAAATGAAATTTTAGTTTTAAATTAAAAATTTTTTTAAGGATGTCTTATAAATTATGTCTCACACTTTTGCTCTGGAATAGCAAAACCTCAAGTATGGGGGTATTTGATAAAGTAGTTTTTATATAAGTTTTTAATAGAAAATTTTGTAATTATTTAATTTGAATTTTCCTTTTTATGTCAATTTTAGGTTATAAGTAGTTCTTTTTGTAATTTTGATTCTAATTTAGCCTAATTTTAATATTTGCAGATTTCTGGGACAAATCGGGAAAAATCACATGTCACGCCCTCGGTCACGCCCGTGACCGAGGGCGTGTAACCTGAAGATCAGTCCAGAGTCACAGCCGTGCTGTTGAGCTAGTCCACATCCAGTCACGCCCCAGGTCACGCCCGTGACCCAAAGTCACGCCCGTGACCGGGGGCGTGTAATTTTAGCATCTGCCACGTGGAGCCGCCGTCGAGACGAGAAGCTGCCGTTGAGAAGTCAACTTGAGTCACGCCCGTGACCCAAAGTCATGCCCGTGACCTTCCCGCGTGATCCAAGTCGCCGCCGCGGCGTCTGGCTAGCCCATGCCGCATTAAATGAAGCCTTCCTGAGTCACGCCCGTGACCCAATTGTCACGCCCGTGACATGTGCGATTTTCTCCCGCCGTCACGCCAAGCCCACGCCGCGACCGGATCCGATGCTGCAGAGATTACACGCCCTAGGTCACGCCCGTGACCGAGGGCGTGTAACATGAAATTTTTGCCTAAAAATTCAGAGGCTCTCCTTGAGTTCAAAGTTCAGAATTTTGGAGTGGGGAAGGTGCTGCTGGAGCCAATCTTGAGTAGTTTTCCTTTTTCATGTTCATGTTCATGTCTCTTTATTTTCATGCTCTCTTCCTTTTCTAATGCAATGTATTAGCTTTCCTTTAGTGCAATAGTCTAGTTTAAGCTTGTAATCTTGTTTTTCCTAGCTTGCAATTTCCTTTCTTAAGTCTTGTAATAGTTTTTCATTTAAATAAAAAAATAGTTTGTTCTCTTTATTTTGTCTCCTCCTTAGCTAAAGTTTCTTAATATGCATTTTTATTTTTTTTCCTCTTCCCCCTCCACCATGATTAACTAATCCTCATTAGTACTCGATCAAAATGATCCGAGGATGAGTTAGACAAGTTATGATTTTCTAAAGTTTTCTTTTTCCGTTTTTATAAACACTTGAATTATCCTTGATTTTTAATTAGTGAGGCCATACTTTCGATATATGGTTTTCGCTTAAGTTTTCATATTTAGTTAGCCGAGAGGCTCAAAGTATGAATCGATCACTCAAGGGTAAAGAGAGTTGCACGCACCCCTCGAGAGAGGATGACGTAAATCTCCCGGATTGGAGTCAAATCCAATAGTGGGGTTCACCTCGTAAAGCAAGTTTTAGGTAATCGATTATAGGACGAGAGTCCGGTTGATTTTTCCTAATCTTAGTTAGGCATTAACCTCGAGAGAGGCATGTTCGAGCTTCGGGAACCTCCACGGTCAAGTAGTTCAATTTAAACGGAATTAGATTTAATTTCTTTTTACTTGTCTTTTCTCACTCCAAGGTGACTTTTGATTGAGTACTAGCCTCTTTTATCATCATCTAAACCCTTAATTTAGCTTGCAATTTCTCTTTTTTTAGCTAAGAACCAAAACCCCAAAATATCATTAGATAAGATAATAGTGACTTTCCTCAAAGTAGAAGTATTCAACGCGCCCCGTGGAATACGACCTTGGTATTTCTTAATATCCTATACTATAGACGATAAGGTACACTTGCCTTTATCAGATATAGTTTTGGAGAAAATCTCAACCCTTCACTAAAATTTCAAAACCGCAAAAATCTATATCAACAGCTGAAAAGGTTTCCTTGTCAGACTGTATTCGATGTAGCGTCGAGTTCCCTCCCTCTCTTATTGACGCATCTTTGAGTTCTTGTGGGAGCAGCTTTGAATTCATCCTTGATATTATTAAACTCTGCTAGTCAACGTGGCGTCGATATCTTATCGACATAACTGTCGAGTTGAGGGCATGGCTCTGAACTTCATTATCTGCGTCGAGATGAAGTAGACATTGCGTCGACTTTAGATGGCTTCGACAGATACTTCCTTCTGCGTTGAGTTGGAGTAAACGCTGTGTCGACTTCACAAGGTACTTCGACAAGTCCATGACCACTACGTCGATATCTACTCGACGTAACGTCGACATGATCTACTTCGACAGAAGGGGTGAGTTGCTTGGACATCTAGTCAGAGTAGCGTCAACAATAACTCGATGTTGCGTCGATTTCTATTCGACGTAAATGTTAACTTTGACCAAATTTTGCTTCCCTTGATCTGGTCTTGACACCCTAAGTTGAGTGTGACATCCTAAGACATCTCATGACCAGATTACCCTCACTATACAATGGGTAATTCAACCTAAGAGATAAAATCACTTTTTAGATGATGTGTTTAGTTAAATCAAAGGGGTTTTTTCCAACAGCGGTGACGACATCCATTCATTTTCCTATAAATAGGGGTGCAGGGCCAGCCATTTGTATGCAGGAACTGTAAGAACTAAAGTTGGTGTTATTATGTCAGTCTCAATTCGAGGTCGCGCTGTCTAAGGTTGTTGACTGGTTTGTTATGTTCGCAGGTTAGCGGGCAGCGGTCTACCGTCAGCATTCTTCCTTCTTTCCAGCTTTGAATAAACCAGTTCGCCAGTGGTCTCATCTGGGCGAACTGTGTTTTGAAGTTATTGGTCTATTTGCACCGGACTCAGTTGATCAGATGACCTTAATCAGTCAGGCGGTCTTGAGTTACGGTCTTGCAGCAGTGAGCAGTTCTTCATCTTTTGTTCGCGGGTTACTTCTGTGATCTTGAGACCGTGCGGTCTGGGCAATCAAGAAGTGCGAACAGCTTTGTTTTCCAATATTTCAATAAGGAGCAGATTGAGCGGTCTGTGATTGGCGGTCTGGCAGTTTGCAGGTCTGCGACCAGAACTGTTCGCGCAGTCTCAGGGAAGTCGGCGATCTTGCTGAGTTCGAGCGGTCTGGGTGGTCTCAGTTTTCTGTTTGCCAGAAGCTTGTGTTGCTTGTTCTTCTCATCTAAGTGTTCTCTTATAAATCATGTCTCTCCATATATGCAACGCATTGTTATAAGATTGTGGTCAATTAAGATTCTCTTGTCCTTCATTGTCATTGGTTAACTGATTTGAATTTAATTGAAGTCTTCCGTTGTTGTCTTCGATCCATCTCCAAAATTTTAACACGGTATCAGAGATAGGTTTGAAGCAGTGATCAGCCATAGAATCTTGTTTCAGTCTCTGAAAGGTTGTTAACCAGTGTGATAGCAATGGAAGGAGGTTATATAAGAGATCTTGGAATGGAGCTCCTTACGTAGACTAACTTCAAGAAGTGGAAGTCGTGCATGGAGAGCTATCTTCTTGGTGAAGATTTATGGGAGGTAGTCGGAGGAGATGATAGACAAGCTGTTGTAGCTGCTGAAGGGAATGCTGAGCAGGTGAAAGCTTGGAAGAGAACAAATGCTAAGGCAAAGTTCACTTTAAAGGGTGTTATCATTCCAAAGATGTTTGACCACATAATTGGATGTAGGTCAGCTGTTGAGATTTGGACAGCCTTGGATGGCTTGTTCAACAAGAAGAACGTAGCTCAGCTACAGTTTCTTGAAAATGAGTTGGCGAAAGCAACTCAAGGGGATTTTCCCATTTCAACTTTCCTCTTGAAGATGAAGAACCTATGCGCTGAGATATCGGCTTTTGTCCCAGATGAACCAATTTCAGAAGCGAGGTTGAAGAGGCACATAATATTGGAACATGGTCTTCCGCATCTCCTAGGTTTGAGAATAACAAATCCTATGTGTATTTGATCTTGTGTGTTTAAGTGTGCAGGAAATCAAAGTCCACATGACTCAAGGATAGTTGTCCCCAAAATTGAGGCTAGAACTCCAACATGGCCACTAGCGCCGGCGGTAGCGATAGCGCCCGGCGCTAGCGATGATTAGCGCAATTCCGGCAGTGTTTTTAGAAGGAGCTAGCGCCCGGCGGTAGCTACTAGCGCTGGCGGTAGCATGGCACACAAGAGGCATAGAGCAAAATGTTGCCGCGGATTGAAGATCCTGCCGCGCAAAACATTACTTAATCCGGGCTAGCGCCGGCGGTGGCGCTAGCGCCGGCGGTGGCGCTAGCGCCGGCGGTAGCGCTGAGGCTATAAAATGGACACTTTGGCTCCGTCTTTATCATCCTCTTGAGATCCAGAGTTCCAGAGCTTCGTGTGATGTAGCACGCCCGGACCCGCCCCGGCCGGCGGAGTCACACCTGCCAGCGGAACACGAACTGGCACGCGCCGCGAAAGGACTGCAGCCCAGACACCCCAACCCGTCTCCGCACCTATTCTCAGCGCGGCGGGTTGTTGAAGCTTGTCTCTCTTTTTGTTTTACTTGACTTCTTATTTTAATATTGCACTATTCCAAAGTTTTTCTAAATAAAAGTTAAAGTATTTGAAAACCCTTATTCACCCCCCTCTAAGAGCGCCTACCAATCCAACAAGTGGTATCAGAGGTAGGTTTTATTCCAATCGGCTTAACAACCGGGAATAATGACGTCTCATGATCTCGCTTCTTTCAGTGGGGGTAATTTTGAAGAAGAAGAAAAATCTCCTAAACCACCTTTATTCGAAGGGAGAAATTATAAAGGATGGAAAATTTTAATTGAAAATTTTATTAAGACTTTAGATATCGAAGTATGGAATTTAGCCATTGTAAGACCTGCGGATGAATTAAATAAAAAAGAACGTCAACTAAATGCAAAAGCCAAACATTATTTATTTTGTGCTCTATCAAATGAAATTTTCAAATTAATATATTGCTTTTCTAGTGCATACAAAGTTTGGCAATTTCTTGAAGAAATGTATGATTTTCCTCTCGCAGGTATAGATTAAACATAGGAGGAGAAGAACATACAAGCATCCACTACTATTCAAGAAGATCTCTCTTGTTGCAAAGCCATGGAAATCATGGAAACTAACTTGGAAAAAGAGAGCAATACATCAAAAGAAAAAGAAGATGAAAATTCATCTATGATGGAGGAAGGCGCAAAAGATAACGAAGGAACTTCATGCACACATTTTTTGCCTCTACCAAAAGCGCTGTAAGAAAGTCAAAATCTTCTTCTTGTGTGATAATTTCCATTTCTAGTTTCAATATACTAAAAACTGCTAAACGTAAGATCAAGAAATTGAAAATTACTAATAAAAATTTACGTTTAGAAAATAAGAGATTAAAAACTAATATTAATTTAGAATCTAATTGTGATGTGGTTTCACCATCTTGTCCTTTACTTGAAAACACAAAACCTTGTTTTGATTGTGATAATTTTAAGGAAAAACTTAAGGAACTTGAAAAAGAAATTATTTGTATAAAAGAACATAATGAAAAATTATCTTTAGAAAATTCATCTTTAAAAGGTGATTGTGCTACATGCAAAAGTTATAAAATTGAAATTGAAGAGATGGATGAAACATTTGAGGAATACAGAAATGAATACCAAAACCATATTGATTCAATTGTTTCTACTCTTAAAAATAGCACAATTGCGTATAACAAAGCTAGACATAACTTGAAACTTAAGAACAATGAATTAGAAACTAAAATTATCTTGCTTAAGGAAATCTTAAAGAAAAATTCTCAATATCAAACAAACTCTAAAAGCAAGTTAAATATGATATCTCAAAATATGAATAAACCAAACAATGGGAATAAAAAATATCAAAAGATTGTAAATGAAATTCCAAAACACTATCATCATCATCATTCACAATATCAATCTTCTCCCAATGAAAAATTAAACGTTCACAAATTTCCTATGAAAAATACTTTCAATAATCATTACAATCATAATCATCAATATAAAGATTATCATAATGGAAATTTGATATATAAGAAAAACATTAAACCAAAGTTTGAATGGAGGCCCAAAATTAAAAATGAAACATTAACTTCACATGAAAGGACCCATTCATCACTAACTACCCACAAACATACGATATATTTGGGTACCCAAAGGAACCACCACACTTGGTCCCCTTTGGATACCTAAATCTCTTATTCATTAGGTATCATCAATTGCATGAAGTAGAATCCTTTCAAAATGAAATATATAAAGTTCTACATCATGATATGCCTTCATGTCTTTTAATTTTTCTTGTTTTCCTATTTCTTTTGAACTATCATGTCATGGTCATCCTATACAGTATTAAAAATATGATTTTATCTCTTAAAAGCTTAATATATTCATAAAATCAAATTGATCAAAATTCAAAATCATATTTTATTTTGATGACCTATCTTTTATTCTTATATTCATTGCTTCTAAATATCTTATATTATCCATATGAATCAAACTCTAAATTTGCTATAAGATATTTCAAATTAAATCCGGTTATTTGGCTATTAAGATTCTTAGCCTTCACCAACAAGTGGTTTAGTGAAATAACTTGATATAAAAGAAAATTCAATGATCTAAATCAAAATTCTTAATTAAAGGAAAATCACTAAAATGTATTGAAAGAATTTATCTTCATAATGAATATAGAATTCACAAACACCACTATGATCTATTGATGTCCTTTGCTAAAATTCTCTAACATCATAAGTCATATCAAAAGTCTTCTAAAAATAGTTATTTCTATCACATTTATGTGAATTATAATTGATATATTAACTGATGACAATTGATATTATAATGGTTGGTGTATATTGCGATTTATTTCTAGTTTAGACCTTTGAATCATCTTGATATCAAATCAAATAAAATCGTCACTCCATTCTAGGTCTATAAGTTGAAACATTGTATCAACAAACCTTGGTATAACATTAATCTCAAACTTATCATACTAACATTGTCGCCTAAAGAATATTTGTGTCTATGTTAGGCTTTATTTGTTTACCAAGATATACAGGCTGGGTATTCTCATCTAGGGCTTATCCATGGTATGATTGTGCACGAACATTATTGTTAATCTCTAAAATCATGCATATTTGATTTGTTCATTCATGACCTCTCATGCTTACATTTCATATCATTTTCAAACTACATTGGTAAATATAAGCCTTAAAAATATTAAAATGGAGATATAATGAAATATATCACTTACAAAGTTTAGTCGGTAAAGTCATATACAAAATCGCTAATGTTTCATGAAATTTGCACTATCTAGACATTTACTAAAAATCTGAAATTTCAGCATGGAACTACTATTGGGACACTTAATCAAGATCCAAAATTAAAATTTCCAAAATCCTAAAAAATCATTCACTGTCTCCCGCGCTAGCGCTAGCGTCCATGTTCGATTTTCTGTATTTTTTAAAATTCAAAAAATCCCTAAAAATATATAAATCTATATTTTATACTTAGTTTTGCACTTCTGTTTTTCTTTATTTTTTGAAAAATCAAATACAAAACTACAAAAACCAAATTACAAAAAATATGTTTTTCTTTTTCGCTTGTGTTGTTTCCTTTGTTTAAAGTTCATCTTTTTGCAAAAATCAAATATAAAAATTACAAAAGCAAAAATTACAAAAATAAGCTTTTATTTGCTAAAATCAAATACAAAAATATAAAACTTTAAAACTATCAAAAAAACTGTATGATTTTTGTGAAAAATCAAGCATGATTTAATCTATTCTTTAGAAATTCTACAATATTGCAATTTATCTTTTCAAACTACTTTGGACATTGTCTTTCTTCATCCTTTGATATATCTATTGAAATGTGCATCAATTATAGTTTTAAAGTTGTGTAGGATCAAGCTTAGCATGCCTCTAAGTATGAGAAATGTTTTATGTTTGATAATGATATTTATTCACTCACCTTTTTTGGCATTGTCTACATATGTATTTAATCTATGAATGCTTGTGTATGTTTTGTATTAGTACAAATAAATTAAAATTGCACAAGTATCTTACCTACACTCCTTTATTTTGCACTCTTAAAAGTTAAGAAAAGTGGTTTATTTCTTTCAAAAATTATAATGGTTTGCAAAAACAAGTGTATTCGGAGAACTTTGTACAAAAAATATCATAAATTAACAAAGATAACTCCACCAAGCACTACTTGAACCTCCTGATAAGTCTTAATAAGCATTGTGAGGTTGAGCACCTTGGAAAGAATAGTAAAGTGTCTTGTGCAAACCATAGCCTTCTTTCAAAATAAAAACCACTTACTCTTAAGTACACCGGATCACTAGTTTCAATATTAAATTTAAATATGTGATCCCCCAAGCACTACTTTGCACCCTGATAAGTCTTGATGAGAATTGTGTGTGCAGAGCACCTTGGTAGTTACACTTTTTATTGTGCATTAAAGTGTGTGGAAGTAATCTTATTTGTGTTTTATTGTGCTCGTACTTTACATATATCTTGTATTTTTGATTAAAACATTTGTTTACATTACTCAAAAATACACTTAGGTGCACATCATTATCTTCCATAACACTTCTTATCATGAGTATTGCATCCTAATGCTAATTCTATATTACTTTTTATTTATGAAATGCACTAGATAACCTAGCATGTGTTCTACAATGTTTTGTATGTTTTTGAAATTATGAATTAAAGTAACATTGTGGTAATCTCTTTTTGATAAACATTATTTCATGCTTGGTTATTATAAAATTTAAAGATCTAATTAAAAATGATTTACAAAAACATCATCTTTTGTGAACTTTAACTCATATCTTTTTTTTGGATTATCATTACTATTAGATGTTTCTTGTATTTCGATAAGTCTTCCGCATCATATCCAAATAATTGTTTTACCTTGCGCTTTCATGCTTATTTAGAGTCTTTTATTTTGTGTGCATCATCACTTGAATCTTCAAATTCCATTCTTGCAACAAGTGGTAGACTTGCTTGATAAACTTTATATTGGTTGGTTTTTTTTGCTATAAAACTCTGATTTATTTCTATGAAAATATTATTACGCTAAAAACTCTGATTTATTAATGGACTTCAAAATAGCTATGTGAGTGCTTTCATAAATTCAAATAAAATATAAATCCATAGGCTATGTCATTAGATTTAAAACGCTTAAATGTTTCCAATAATTATTATCCATGACTTCATATCTCACCATAGCGGGGGCGTAGGGTTGTAGACATTAGATAACCTTATCTCTAGTCATGTCTTGTCCTTAACCGGGGAGGGTTCCAGTGGGGCCTTGCGAGGCACTGGGGGGAAAGAGTGTTAGGTTGAGTTTTGTCTACTGTTTGCGTATGGGACTAACACCCCAACCTACGGCATGTTTGCAGCTCCTCATGCCCATCCGTCACTTAGTACGGGGCTAGGGTGTAGATATATTGTCTGGGTAGATTGGTTATTTGGAAATCATTACCTCTTTATGCTAAAAACTCTGATTTCCTTCTATGAAAAATTTTGTAATGCTTATAACTCTGATCTATTTAAATGAAAAACAATTCTAAAACTCCTTATCATTTACTTCAAAAGCTCGATCATGCCTTATTTTCTACTTACAAACTTTTTTGGTGCTTTGTTTCCCTACCCACTTTTGCTAATAACAAAAGGGAGAGAACTAACATGATAAATATAACCCGCTATCATAAACCCAACATGACAAATTCAGATGATAGCTTACATATTAGGGGAGCATTCACTTGGGGGGAGCATGTATTTAGGGGGAGCAATTCTAAATGCTAAAATCAATAATTATCCTAAGTCATCACTCTCACACACACACAAGTATAATTTCATCATGCTTATTTATTAATGCTTTGATTTATCATTTATGGATTTGTTATTATCAAAAGGGGGAGTTTGTTGGAACATGGTCTTCCGCATCTCCTAGGTATGAGAATAACAAATCCTATGTGTATTTGATCTTGTGTGTTTAAGTGTGCAGGAAATCAAAGTCCACATGACTCAAGGATAGTTGTCCCCAAAATTAAGGCCAGAATTCCAACATGGCCACTAGCGCCGGCGGTAGCGATAGCGCCCGGCGCTAGCGATGATTAGCATGATTCCGGCAGTGTTTTTAGAAGGAACTAGCGCCCGACGGTAGCTACTAGCGCTGGCGGTATCATGGCGCACAAGAGGCATAGAGCAAAATGTTGCCGCGGATTGAAGATCCTGCCGCGCAAAACATTACTTAATCCGGGCTAGCGCCAGCGGTAGCGCTAGCGCCGGCGCTAGCGTTGAGGCTATAAAATGGACACTTTGGCTCCGTCTTTATCATCCTCTTGAGATCCAGAGTTCCAGAGCTTCGTGCCACAACATAGAGAGGAAGGTTCAGAGAGATACTCCCACAAATCCATGAAGGCTTAAGGAGATCCGTGGAGAAGATTTCAACACGCGTCATCATCGTGACGAAAGACCGCATCGACTACGATCATACTCTGCGTCTTCGTCTACTTCTCCAGGAGATCTACATAGAGGGAGTTTTTATATTATTGTTATTTATTTCACATATTTTCTTATTATCGTTTAGTGAACTCGCCTCGTGTTGGCGACTAGGTCTGGGGTAGGACTTAGGGCTGAAATTCGCCTCGTGTTGGTGACTAGATCTAGGCTAGGTCTAGGGGGTGCTCGAGGCCACATCCGGGGAAGGATTGGCTAGAGCGGCTTGAGGCCGAATCCGGGGAGGAGAAGGCTAGGGCCACCGGTTCATGGGGAAGCGAGTAGGGATAGAAAACGAAAAGAGCTTTTATTATTCGCCTCCGATCTCTAGCGTCGTAGAGATCAAGTTTTGTAAAACTTATTTAATATTAATAAAGCTTGTCTCTCTTTTTATTTTACTTGACTTCTTGTTTTAATATTGTACTATTCCAAAGTTTTTCTAAATAAAAGCTAAAGTTTTTGAAAACCCTTATTCACCCCCCCCCCCTCTAAGGGTGCCTACCGATCCAACACATAATCCGCAGCTTGCGGAGGGATTATCTGGCCTTTGTCACTTCTTTTCAAGGTTGGGCAAATCTGCCATCGTTGTTAGAGCTGGAAAACTTGCTGGCTTCGCAAGAGAGCTTGGCAAAAGAAAATGGCTAGGATATCAATCTCTGGAGGAGAAAGCGAGGTTCTATATTCGGGCAAAAAGAAGAGATGGGACAAGAAGAAGAAGTCATCTGTTAGTGATGGACCTTCAACTTCATATCAGCAAGAGAGGAGTAATACTCCTAAGCATGATGGAAAGAAGAAGGAAGGGCCAAGGTGCTACAGATGCAATCAGCTTGGTCATTTAAAGAGAGACTGTAGAGTCAATCTTCAGCCAGGGCATGCTGCAGGAAAAGAAGAGGTTGCTTCCAATGCATGTGATAGGTGGAATGATGGAGCTTTTATGACGGGCACTTGTGTTCGGTGTACAACCCCGTGTTTGCAAGAACCGGATAGAGGGGTCGCGAGAACCAGGTAGCGCGAGCCAGTCCGACCTCGCAGGAGAGAATGCGAGAGCACGCGATCTGCGACTGTCGCCAGAAAGGAAGGCGAGCTGGGCCTCCGTAGAGTGCTCTCCTAGGAGGGGTTTCACGAGCATTAGTCGCGAGGAGACTCGCAGGATCTCTCGCGAGTAGCGCACTCACAGGCCACTTGTCCAGAGGTTAGGGAGGAGAAATTATCCTTCTTCCCCTAGTGGTCTGCAGTTATCCTCTCCGAACAACGGAGTTTGGTTGTTGGCAGGCCAAAGTGGGGTGCGTTTAGTAAAACCAAAAGACGGAACCCCGCTATTAGCAAACCAGTTCAGAAAAACTATAAATAAACCTTGAAGGGCACCTTGGGAGAGGATTCCAGACTCAGACTCTGAGCTTCTTCCTCCCTAGGTTACATTGGTTTAGCTCTCTAGCTCTCCAAGATGCCCAGTCTCAGTTTAGCTTGGGAGGGGAAGCGCTCAACGATCTTCTGGGTTTGTGGTGGGACCTCCTCGCTGTCACTAAGGTCTAAGTCTAGTTCTGAATCTACAGTCTTCTCTTTCTGAGGGATCCGTAAGGGTTAGCTGCCCCTCAACTCATTGAGAGCCCGAGCTTCACAAGAGACCGAGAAATCGGTTTCAGCATTTTGGTGCGGTGAGCATGGAGTGTGGCTGGTCCAAGAAAGTCCCTAGGAAGGGACAGGGCAGGAGATGAAGAACAGGGCGAGGAGTTTTGTGGGTCACCCCCGGTGGTGACGCCAAGGATGTTCTTGGACTTCAGGAGGGAAGTACTCAACACCCTCAGGTTCGCAATCGCAGCATTGCGAAGCGAGTTCGCGACCCCGCGGCTTAGGCATTCCATCCTCCAGCAGCGGCTGGCGAGAATGCCCCGAGAGGAAGGGCTGGAAAGGAAGTGGTCGGGGGTTCAGTGCAAGACCTAGAGGGGCGAGTGTTGTTCGCCAGCCCGTCGAGCACGGTGCCGGCGAGCGCGGTGCAGGCAAGTGCAGTGCAGGTGAGTGCAGCGCAGGCAAGCGCGATTCCGGCGGGCGTGGCTCCCTCGAAGGCGGTTTCGGCGAGTATGGCTCTTGGGAGCATGGGCCCAGCGAGCTCAAGCCTGGCGAGGGAGCTCGGGGGGCGAGTGGAGCAGGAAAGGGTAGCAGGTGGAGGGAGCCCCTTTTGCGAGCTCGGGCTTTCCGCACCCGTTCCATAAGGGTTCAGGGAATGGGACAGGGTCTACTACCATGGAAGGGACGACCCTGTCCAGCACCTGCAGTCATTCGAGGACTAGGTTTCTATCAGGCCGATGTCGGATGCCTTTAAGTGTCGGCTTCTTTGCCGTCACCCTGAAAGAGAAGGCCAGGGACCGGTTCCATCAACTCCCTACGGGATTGATCTACGCATTTGAGGACTTGTGTCGAAGCTTCTTGTTACAATTTTTGACTTCAAAGTAGAGGAAGAAGGACGTCGAGTCCCTCTTCAAGGTGAAGCAGGGGCCCAAGGAGTCGTTGGCTCACTATGTGGATTGGTTCCAGGAGGAGGTATTGCTCACCCAGGAGATGCCTGGGTTTTCCCTCCAACTCGCCTTCACGGTTGGGCTGAGGGAAAGTTTCATCAAGATGGGATTGAAGAGGAAGGCCCCCGTCTCCTACGAGGAGCTAATGGAGAGGGTGGCGGAGGAAATTGAAAGTGAGGAGGCCAATCCGGAGCTCACTAGGAGGCTCGCAAAGCTCAGTGAGCTGGAGGTCAGGCAGCAGGAGGTGCGGAGAAGGGAAGAGCCCCGGGCCCCAGAGGGGGAATGGAGGTCGCAGGGAGGAGGAATGCAATGTCAAGGGAGAGGTTATGCCCCGGGAGGGGGTAACTTCCATGGAGGGCAGCGAAGACCCCACCAATTGGGATGGAGGCAAGGTCCAAGGCAGATGCCCCCCCCCCCCCCCCCCCCCCCACACCCCACCCCACCCCCGCCTCAGCAGGCCATGGCAATCAGGCGAGGAAGGGGAGGAAGAGGAAGGAGAGAAGGCATAGGAGCAGAAGCGGGAGCAGGAAGGAGGAGGGGGAATAGGGTGGCAGAGGCCGAGAGGGGAGAGGTGATGTTTCCATACTATGATTTCCACGATGAGGAAGGTCACGAGACGGCTACTTGCCCGGAGTTCTTGGAGACGAAGAGGGCCAGAGTGTCGGCGCAGCATCAGCAGCAGCAAGTAAGGATTGAGGAGGTCCTACCTCGGGAGGATGAGGGGAAAAGGTGCGAGGATAGGGTCGATTTGGGGACCCGAGGAGGGATCGGAGTGATCCACAGGGGTGTAGGGGTGGATGAAACCTGCAAGGCGAGCCTGATGTAGGGTTCACCCTCCAATGTGGACGCTATGAGTTAATTCACTTTCCTACCCAACGTATTATGATTACTACGCACGTGATGGAGAACGCAGCGCAACTTTTGCGCAATTATCAATTTTAATTCGCCTCGACGGATAGCCAATCCGCTAGAGATTGAATAGAGGCTATAGGCCAATATTCGCTCCAGCTAAATGGATCCACCCGATCCGACCAAGCTATGTGTTGTACCAAAAGAGATCCACCAAAAATATCGATTCGGAAAATGGTTGATCTCTCCCAACAAAAAGCGGGGCTCGCCAAACCCCTTCGAAAATTAAAATAACGGATGAAATGCAAATTTCGATATGAAGAAAGCCCACGAAAAATCAGTGATTCGAAGATCACGCCACAGAATTCCACCACAAAAAAAAATCAAGAAATAAATCACACTAGTGGTTTGTTCGTTACCCGCTTGAGATTGGATTGGCCTCAAGCAATACACTCGCCCGACCGTTCTTCTTTGGATCCACCGGAAGCGCATTGTTTGGAGAGGAACCCGTTCGCCATCTTTGCTTCACCATAACCAAGATCCACCGAATATCACTTAGATCCCTTGGTGGAATCCGTAGAGGATGAAGAGCCGTCCAAGAATAGGAAAGAGAAAAGGTGATGGGGAGAATACTTGGTAGAGAGGGCGGCTAGAGGGGAGAGGAGAGGCGGATCTCCTAGAGGAGAGGGCGGCCGGCGGCTAGAAGGAGGAGGAGAGGAGGGGGCGGCCTCCTTGGCCGAAGTTTGGAGAGAGGGGAAGAGAGGGGGGCACAAGAGAGAGAGGGAGAGATTAGAGAGGGATTAGGGTTTTCAACTTTGCTTCATCTAAAATTAAAAATAAAAATTATACATCATGGCCTTTTATAGACCTTGCCTCAGTTTTGACTAAACGCAGTCCAAAATTAAACATGATCAAAAATTTAAAACATTAACAAGGCATAAAATATAAATATGATAAATTAATAATTATAATAAAACAATTATAATTATTAATTATTTTGCTTGCGCCTCGGGCGGAGATTGTAACGGCGCGCATCACTGTCGTTGTGACGCCGATGGAGTAAATCCTTGGTCGGCGTGTCGCCTTCATCCGTAGGTGTGCCATCCTCCGTAGGGGCACCGTTACCAACATCTTCACGTTGAGGGTCGTCGTCGCCATTAGAGCCTCCATACCATCTACCTCCGGAGCGTGGCTTCGACATCCAAAGTCCCACCCCCGTCAGAAAAAATTACTTTCTCTCAGAGGGACTTGTCGGGTCATGAGGACCCTTTCTGCGATGCATTGGTCATCCAGACCGCCATTGAGAACTTCATAGTGTCCCGGATCCTCGTGGACAACGGAAGCTCCGTCAACGTCATCTTCAAGAGGGCGTTCGATGAGATGAAGGTGGAGACCAAAAGGGTGTTAGCCTCGGATGGCCGGTTGTTCGGGTTCTCCGGAGAGAGGAAGGAGGTAGTGCGGGGAGTGGGGCTCCATGTGGTCTTGGGCGGGCAATCTCGGAATTGTCGCTTTGTCATAGTGGATGCCCCCAGCAGCTATAGTGCCATCTTCGGACGACCGCTCATCAGTGCTTTCTGATGCGTCCCCTCCACCTTCCAACAGTGTCTCAAGTTCAACTCGGGAGGAGTTCTGGTTCGGGTAAGGGGGACCCAAAGGTAGCAAGGCAGTGCTACGTGATGTCAGTAAACACCATCTCCTAGATAACTGAAGCTGAGAAATGGGATCAGGAGGTGGGGGAGCCGGCGGGTCTCGGAGAGGAAGCAGAGGAGGAGAAGGAAGAGGTAGAGGGTCAGGCCCAGGTAAGAAGGGCGAAAGAACCGATGGCAATCAGAGAAGAAGGAAGCGGGGTGGAAGCCGAGGCGTTCGCTGGCGGTGATGGTAAAGAAGGAGATTGTGGAGAGCAGTCCCGGTTGGAGTCCATGGAGGACGTTGTGGAGCTCGAGGTTGATGAGTCCCAATTATATACACATATATGGACTCATCTGGTCCGATTTTCGAGTCTATGCACTACATTTTAGGCATGTTTTCGCTCATATTTGTTATTCCATGCTATGTGCACTTCTAGGCCTGTTTTGGTGTTATTTCTTGTTTATCTTCGTTATTAGTTTTCATGCATTGTTAAGTGCCACCTTCAGTGGCTAGATTGGTGTTGTATGCTGGAACAGGAGTCGTGCAGGTGTTCCTGGTACAATTCTGTACAGGAACACTGCGCACGATCACTAGTTCTATTACGCACGACCACTGGTCGTGCGTCGCTGATCGTGCGCACTCAACCCCCAAAATTTGAGTTCTATCTGGACCAAACGCACGACCATTTACGATAGTGCGCACGACCACTGGTCGTGCGCCACTGGTCGTGCGAACATTATATTTTATAAATTTCTTACATTGCAGGCTCCGCCCAGGCAGGCGCACGATCACAGGATTCTAGTGCGCACGACCACTGATCATGCGCACTGTTTATTCCAGCGCCTATAAATTGACCTGCTCGCGAATTAGGTCGGGATCGCTCATTTCCAACTCCGCCGGTCCGCCATTTTCGCCCCTCTCGCTGGTTCTCCGCCCCCCTAGGCCTCCGTCATTATCCTTGAGCCCCAAGGAGAGGTTTCTAGCCCAAAGATCGCCAACATCAAGCAAGGAGATCGCGTATCGGAGGAGATCAGATTGTGACACGAAGAATACGGGTCCATTGGAAGGTAGTGACAGCCTTCTCTACCCTGGACGCAGTTGAAGACCGATCTTGGACGCAGATTGACAACCCTGCGATTCCAACTATGAATCTTCGATGAGGCTTCGGATGTGGTCGATTCCTTCACTCTATTCTTCTTCCTTATGTTGTTAATTGTATAAGCTAGTTTCCTCTATATTATTGATGATGTGTGCTGATATTGATTTTGCGGTTTTGAAATTTAGTGAAGGTTTGAGAATTCTCTCCAATCTATATCCGATAAAGGCAAGTATACCTTATCGTCTATAGTATAGGATATTAAGAAATACCAAGGTCGTATTCCACAGGGCGCGTTGATTACTTCTACTTTGAGGAAAGTCGCTATTATCTTATCTAATGATATTTTGGGGTTTTGGTTACTTAGCTAGAAAAAGAGAAATTGCAAGCTAAATTACGGGTTTAGATGATGATAAAAGAGGCTAGTACTCAATCAAAAGTCACCTTGGAGTGAGAATAGACAAGTGAAAAGAGAATAAATCTAATTCCGTTTAAATTGAACTACTTGACCGTGGAGGTTCCCGAAGCTCGAACATGCCTCTCTCGAGGTTAATGCCTAACTAAGATTAGGAAAAATCAACCGGACTCTTGTCCTATAATCGATTACCTAAAACTTGCTTTACGAAGTGAACCCCGCTATTGGATTTGACTCCAATCCGGGAGATTTACGTCATCCTCTCTCGAGGGGTGCGTGCAACTCTCTTTACCCTTGAGTGATCGATTCATACCTTGAGCCTCTCGACTAACTAAGTATGAAAACATAAGCAAAAACCATACATCGATAATATGGCCTCACTAATTAAAAATCAAGGGTAATTCAAGCATTTATAAAAACGGAAAAAGAAAACTTTAGAAAATCATAACTTGTCCATCTCATCCTCGGATCATTTTGATCGAGTACTAATGAGGATTAGTTAATCATGGTGGAGGGGGAAGAGAAAGAAAAATGAAATTCCATAATAAGAAAAATTAGCTAAGGAAGGGGAAGACAAATAAAGAGAGCAAACTAATTTTTATTTAAATGAAAACTATTACAAACCTTAAGAAAGGAGATTGCAAGCTAAAAGAAATAAAGTTACAAACTTAAACTAGGCTATTGCATTGAAAGAAAGCTAGTACATTGCATGAGAAAAAGAAGAGAACATAAAAGGAAAGAAACATGAACATGAACATGAAAGTGAAAAATACTCAGGATTGGCTCCAGCAGCACCTCCCCCACTCCAAAATTCTGAACCCTGGACTCAAGGAGAACCTCTGAATTTATAAGAAAAATTTTCAGATTACACGCCCTCGGTCACGGGCGTGACCAAGGGCGTGACTGCACTATTCACATCGGATCCGACAGCGGCGTGGGCTTTCTGGACGGCGCGGCGAAAAGTGACATGTCACGGGCGTGACATGTCGGGTCACGGCCGTGACTTTGGACGGCTGCATTAAATGCGGCGTGGGCTGGAATTTGGCGCGGCGGCAAAGCAGAGATCACGCGGGCAAGTCACGGTCGTGACATGTGGGTCACGGGCGTGACTCAAGTTGACCTCTCTACTGCAGCTCCACGTCTCGACGGCGGCTCTACGTGGAAGATTCTAAGATTACACGCCCCCGGTCACGGGCGTGACTTTGGGTCACGGGCGTGACTTTGGGTCACGGGCGTGACCTGGGGCGTGACTTGGTGTGGATTGGTTCAAATAGCGTGGCATCGATTCTGGACTGATCTTCAGGTTACACGCCCTTGGTCACGGGCGTGACCGAGGGCGTGACATGCTATTTTTCCCGATTTGTCCCAAAATTCTGCAAATATTGAAATTAAGCTAAGTTAGAATCAAAATTACAAAAAGAACTACTTATAACCTTTGACATAAAAAGGAAAATTCATATTAAATATTTACAAAATTTTCTATTAAAAAGTTATAAAAATACTACTTATCATGTGCTATGAACAGTATTGCTTAATGTTTATTTCATTTATTTGGAATCATATTAGTTCATATGTGCTTATTGAGGTGCGCCCCCATCTAATTTCTATTCCACCATCGTGTTCGGTGCCGCACTAGCAATTGCTAGTGGCGTGCTTGTCGAAGAGGTGCTTACGACCCTCACTCTGTTTGCCTACTCGTCCATCCGCCTACCGAAGCGTGGCATCGCGGCCCGTGTAATCCATCCCGCCTAACGAAGCAGCGCGCTCAAGGCCTGCATAGTTCGATTCTGCTAGCCTACTCGTCCATCCGCCCAACGAAGTAGTGCGTTCAAGGCCTACGTAGTCTTCCATCCTGCCGAGCGAAGCTTTGCATAGCGGCATTGCATAGGAGTAGTTGTAATATTTTATTTTATTATTCATAAGCCAAATCCCTTTCGTCCGCACTCCACCTATCGCTGGACTTCGATCTCAAGTCCATCCTCGAAACCTAACTCCACCTTACTGTGTTCCTTGAGAGACCGACACTCGGGGATCTTCCCCATTATTATTACTTGCGCGACGGGTGCACTTGCCGAACATCGCATCAGAGGTCACCACCCAGGCTGGGGGAGAAAGTCCGAATCAGCGGAGAGCTCAGCCTGGAGGAGCAGGAGAAAATCCTAGCCTGCGTGCAAAAGAATGTGGACGTCTTCGCTTGGAGCGTGGCGGAAATGCCCGGGATTGATGCGGACGTGGCGTGCCACTGTCTCAACCTCGATCCGGGCTCTCGACCCATCCGCCAAAAGAAGAGAGCCATCGCCGACAAGCTGGAAGGCCCCATCAGATAGGAGGTGGCCAAGCTCCTCTGAGCAGGTTTTGTATCGGAGATCCAGTATCCAGGCTGGGTCTCCAATGTAGTTATGGTGAAAAAGGGGGGAAATAGTCACCCCCGCGAGATAGAGATTTTGAGGGCCTGATGCTGAGACCTATCACTCTAAGGTCGGTCAGAAGGGCGAGGACTAACGTGGTGAGTAGGTATACTAAGCCGAAGCTAGGCGGTTACGTGGTAGGCGGGCGTGAGCATGGCGAATGCGATGGCAAAAGAACAAGTAATAAACGCGAGAAAAAAGTAGCATACATAAACAGCGAGAACAAAATGAACAAGCAGGAAAAACTTTCATTTATTTCATTAAAGTCAATTACATCTATTGCGGCGGTGTCGCCAGCCAAAAATGGAACAAAACAAAAAAGAACAATGTTCTAACTATCGTTAGGGGGCAGCTCGTCCTCGCTATCTTCAGGGGGCGGGGGGGGGGGGGGGGGGGGGGGGGGGGGGGGGGGGGGCAGGAACAGCTCTGGGACCACGTCCTCGATCATTAGGTCAGCGGCCTCGGCGGACAGCAGACCGGCTCCCTGCATGGACTTGAAGATGTACCATGTCGCGGTGACAGAAGCCTCGTGGCATTCTTCCTCCCTGGCTCATTGGTCGTTCCTCAGACGGCGAGGAGACTGGGGAATGGCGGCACGGGTCAGCTCCTGGTTGCAATCTTTCAACCCGGCGACCTCATTCTCCACGTTGGAGATGCGAGCGCGGAGATCACGGGTGGTCTCAGCATCCTGTAAAGAAGAAAGTAGGTAAGCAGGAGAAGTGTTGAGAGGAAAGGGGGGAAGCGATAGCTCGAAGACTTACCCCTCCATCTTGAGGGTCGGGGAGAAGCTCATCAGCGGCGAGCAGCCACTCCTTTAGACTCGAAATCTCGGCAGCCGAGTCTTTGTAAGCATGGGTGAGCTCCTCGTTATGGTCCTCCAGCTGAAGGCAGCGCCGACCCGTCATGTGGGCAAGCTCCAGAGAGCGGAGCTGGTATCGTGCACTTTCATACGCCAGGGTCCTCGTGGTCTCGACTTTGAAGACCGAGGCGTCCTCGCGGCCATACAGTCCGAAGGATAGCGAAAACACATGCTCGTTGACCATTGGCTGCTCCACCCAAGAGGGGAGGAGGGTGGAAATGGAGGCCTTGTTGACCTCGGGATTCCAGTAGAGCAGGAACTCGCCGGCCTCGTCCTTGTGCCTTTGGCCGAGACCAAAGTTCCAGTGGTTTAGCGACATCAGCAGGGAAGAGATCCTGGCGACCTTTTCGACCGGCTCGACGAACTCCCTTCCCTCGGGGAGGTCGACCGAAGGGATCTCTCCTGGGGAGGCCTCCGCACGCTCCTTTCCCTTCTCGGATGGGGGAGGATTCTTCTTGCTTTTCTTCTGAGAGGGATGCGAGGAGGACTCCTTGCGACCAGAAGACTTGCCCCTTTTCTTGGTAGGCGGGGCAGCACTACGTGGGGTCTCGCGGCAGGCATCCGCTCCCATTTGGGCGAGAGCGAGGCCCGCAGAGGCTGGTCGGTTGCTCTCGTAAGGAGGATGGACGGGGATGTCTCGCTCATCTGCAGTGATCTCATGATTAGAAATAGTTGATGAATGCCTTAAGAAAAATAAGCGAGCGAGCGAGATACGTACCCTCCCCAGGGAGCACCGGTGGCAGCGAGTCGAGGTTTCGGCGGAGAAGGACCACCTCGAAGTTCTTCTTGTTGAAGAACTGGAACAGGGCAGCGTCATGGCCGCCAAGAGGCGGGGGGCGGTAGGTGCTCTCGCCGTGTTGAATTGGCGAGAAGGGGACGTTGCCGAAGTTCCCCTTGACAAAGAGGAACTTCTGCGCCTAGTAGTGGCTCTTATTGACGGTCTCGACAACCTTGAGCCCTGATCCCACGAAGTAGGCGGTGCCATCCTTGTAAGCCCTGAAAGAGAACAACTTCCGGAAGAGCGATAAGCTGAACTCGATGCGTTCTTCTCGCATATAGCACGCGAATGCAACGATGATCGCCATTACATTGGGGATCAATGATGAGTCCCAATTATATACATATTTTCGGACTCATTTGGGCCGATTTTCTAGTCTTTGCACCACACTTTAGGCTTATTTTCATTTATATTTAATAGTCGTCTATTATTCCACACTTAGTGCACATGTATGCCCATTCTTGGTGTGATCCATTGTTTTCCTGTAGTCCTGGAGGTTTTCATGCAGGTTCATGGATCGTGCGATGCTCGGAGTCTATTTGGGGGCAATGTCTGCCTGAAATGCCACTGATCGTGTGTTTTCTTCACGCACGATCAGTTGCTCGTGGGCCTCTCTGATCGTGCGAGTTCATTTGCTGCCCAAAAACAGCTTCGGATTTTGGTCGTGTGTTTTCTACGCACGATCGTGCGCACGGTCGTGCGCTTTATATTTTTTCTGCAGTTTTGTTTTGCAGGTTTCGGGCACAGAGCGCACGATCACCAGCTTTCAGTGTGCACGATCAGTTGATCGTGCGCCACTGATCGTGCACCCTATTTTCTATAAATATCCAGCCAGCGAAATTAGGTCGGACGACCATTCTGCTCCGCCGTTTTCGAGTCATGTTTGCCTCTTCTGCCCCCTGCACCATCTTCCACCACGAGGAAGTGCTCCGGGCTTATTCTTCACGCCAATCTTGAGCCTGAGCTTCCTCTCGGCCTCCTCCTTCATCCTAGCACTTCAAAGGAAGATCTAGCCGCCATCGCCATCAAGCAAGAGGAAGTTTGCAACCTCTACCGGATCGTGAGACGAAGAAGACGGCCTCATTGGAGAGTAGTGACAGCTCTCTCTACCCCGGACGTAGTTGCGGACCGAGCTTGGACGCAGATTGACAACCCGGCGATTCCAACCGTGAATCTACAACGAGCCTTCGGATTCGGTCGATTTCTTGCCTTGTTCTTCTCTTATTGATGTATATGTAGTTAGATCTAACATTATGATGAAGTAGCACTTAACTTTATTTGCATTTCTATACATTTCATGTCTATGTGAAATACTTTACTGTTTGAGTTGCTTGAGGTGCGCCCCATTCCATCCTCCATCCCGCCGTCACGTTCGTGTGCCGCACTAGCAATTGCTAGTGGCGTGCTTGTCGACGAGGTGCTTGCGACCCTCATCCGTATGCCTACTCTTCCATCCGCCTAGCGAAGCGTGGCATAGCGGCCCGTGTAATCCATTCCGACTCCGCCGGTGTGAACCATTCCATCAGTATGCCGACTCTTCCATCTGCCTAGCGAAGCATGGCATAGCGGCCCGTGTAATCCATTCTCCTAACGAAGCAGCGCGCTCAAGGCCTGCACAGTTCGATTCCGCTTGCCTACTCGTCCATCCGCCCTTGCGACGCAGTGCGCTCAAGGCCTGCCTAGTCTCCATCCCGCCAAGCGAAGCATTGCATAGCGGCATTGCATAGGAGTAGTTATAGTTATTTTCTCTTTATTTTCCACAAACCAAATCCCCCGTTCCGCATCCATCCGACCAAAGGACTTCGATCTCAAGTCCTGCCTCAATAGTAAACACCACCTTACTGTGTTCCTTGAGAGATTCGATACTCGGGGATTACTCCTCGTTTTATATTACTTGAACGATCGGTGCACTGCCATTTCGTGTCGCAGTCTTACTACCGCCTATAGCGGTGTGATAAGATTTGCGCATCAAGTTTTTGGCGCCGTTGCCGGGGAACACAGACGTGTGAGTTGCTGGAGAGGGAGTCGAGAGATTGTAGCTCTTCTCCATTTGTTTATACCATTTCTTTTGTTTATTTTAGTGTTAAAATTTGATATTTCTAGTTCATTTCTTCCTTTATCTAGTTTCTGCTTTTCTGTAGCAGGTGTTCATTTAATTCTGGTTGCATGTAGTCTTATTTTGCAAGGAATTGTTGATTTTTGTTTTATCCACATATTTCTGTGATGTATTCTGAGGTCGAGTGTCGCCTCTATGACACTTTGCGTCGATACATAGACGCCATGACTGCTTTAAATGCTGAGCATTGTATTAGGTGCTTGTTATGTCAAGGTTTAGGCCATATGGTGAAGGATTGCCCTCGTCTGCGCGATCCTTCCCCCTCTGAGGACGTGTACGCAGCATCCCCCCATTTACGGGAGACTACAGCGGACAAGCCCACCAGAGTGTTGCCTGGCCCCTACACTGACATCGCACATCTTGCTCGATCTTTGCCCTTGGAGATTACCGAGGAATCTCTCGTCGTGTACAGCTCTTTCATGGGTCCCTCAATCCCCTTTTATGAGCTTCCCTTGAGTGACGATGTGCACTCATTCGATGGTCAACAGGGAGAGGATTGGGAACTCATGGATGCACCAGTATGGTGTGCAGATTCTGGTTCTTCCTGCGGGGAGGCGTCTGTGGATATTTTCGCGGAGGCGACTGCTCATTTATTTTCTGATCATGAGAGCAGTCTGGTTCCCCCGCATTCCTTGCAAAATTCATCTACTCCTATCTTTAGTGAGTCGGTTGATGATGTCGTGCGGGTGGTTTATTCGGCGCCTGAGGTTGCGCCAAAGTGGGACGAGGATTTCATTCTCTCTGATGGGGAGTGTGATACCTTTGAACATGATGACGCACCGCGGTGGGATGAGGAGGATTCTCTTTCCGAGGAGGAGGTATTTACTTACGTCTTGGATGGGGACATCCAGCTCACCACCGAGGACCACGAGCTCTTGGGTTCCCCTCGTTACGACTCATATGATACCGACAGTGATCTGTGCTTGGATCCTGCCAGGAGTGAAACCGGGATCACTCCTCCTTTGTTTGATTCTTTTAGTTCTTCGTCCATTTTATTTCCTAATCAACCTTCCTATAATGCTGATATTGATAAGTTCATCCTTCCTGCTTCCCCGCCTGCTTTAATGTCTGATATTTCATTTATCCCCCTGCAGATGCTTGAATATCTAGACCCATTTTTGGGTAAGTCTGAGTGGCAGTCTTTGAAGGAAGAGCAAATGGCAATGATAAATTCAATCGTCTATTCCACTTCATCATCATTGCCTGCTTTTTCCTTGAAAGACTGGGTGCAGGGTGGAAAGCGCTACTTCATCCATGACCGCCGATTGGAGGAGAGGAAGAGGATGAAGAAAGATGAAATATGGAGATGGAAAGCTCCTGATCCTCTTGACTGCTGCTGTTGGGTCTTTGGACCCATTTCTTTTATTTCTAGTTACTATTTTAAATCAACTTATAGTTGATTATTTTGAGGCATGTAATATTTAGGATTTACTACCTTTTGCTTTATGCTTAGACTATTATTAAAACTGCTTAATACAGGTATTAAGTCCAACTTAAGGACGGTAAGCAAAAGCGCTGCTGGGAGACAACCCAAGTTTTTGTTGCTAACCCGTTAATAGTTTAGTGTTATATATTTTTTGCTTGGAGCCTTTTTGCCTGCAGGTGTGCGGCAATTTCTTTTGGTGACGGACTTGGATTCCCTTCGTAGTATTAACTCCAATCTTCTGGTATGCTCATATCTGAGCATAGGTACCCTCTTCCCTAGCATTTCTTTATTCTCATTGTCATAATTTATGTGATTGTCCAATTCAAGTCTGGGGGGAGTGTACCGAGTGTTCACTACACGTGTACACATTTTAGCTTACCAGAAGTATATTTTTATTTATGTCATATTGTAGCACGCACACACTGCACCCACTATGCACGCACTTACTTGCGAGTGCTACCGTGCCAAATTTCCTTTTGGAATGGAGCCGGGAAGTCAATTGTGTTAGCTAGGAATTGTGGTTTGGAGTACGATGTCGACTCCAGTAGTGTTCTAATCGAATACTCATGTTTTGCATATAATTTTGTGTAGAAGTTATTTCTATTTTCATGCTTTATATCTTTACTCTTATCTAATCTAGTAATTAGAGTTTTATTTTACTCAAAGCATGAACCTGTGCCGATCTACCGGTAGTGTAGGTGAGTTGGTATTGAACGCTAGATTCGTATTTCTCGAGTCGGGAGAAAGAATTATCTTTCTCGGTGGCTAAGAACTCGCCCCTAGCGACTCTCGAAACATAGGCACCGGGTAGTTCTAACGCATTAGCATGATGTAGGCCACTCTTTGGACCGTTTGAGCTTTGAGCCAAAACCAAAAATTCACCCTTGCTAACCAATTTTGAGCCTATCCCACCTTTTCTATTTAGCTCCATCGCTCTCGCTTAAGCCAAGATCACCAAACCTGTATACGCACGTGTTTTGAGCTTTATAGTATAACTAATTATTGTGACGTGGTGTTATTGGCTAAGTTGAAGAAAAAAATAAAAAAGTATTAGTGAGCTAAAAATTGAAAAGATTAGCGCTCCAAAAGAAAACAAATTCCGAGTTCTTTATATTCTAATTCAGAAGTTCTGAATTGTTTGATAGGAATTACTTTATATTGGGTGTTGGCGAGTAATACATCAGCTTTATTTGTTGTCGGGGTTTACAAATTATATTGCTCAAATGTGTTAGGTGTGTTAGCCTCCGAGTTTATCATTGTATACCATACCGCAACCTAAGCCACATATTTACCCGAAAGCCCTATTGACTTGTGCTAGTTTTACCCAATGTTGTGGACAGAGTGCAAAAGTGCGAGCTTATGGCTCCCGACAATGATGGATTTCGGTGGAGTTAGTTCTGTATCCCATATTTTTCGAAATACTCGTCTGAGCGCGTCTCTACATTCTCCCTACACGTGACTGGCAGATCACACTTGGTTCAGCTTTTGAGTAAACTAATCTCTTATTTACTATTTTAGATATTTGTAAATTACATTGCATAATAGAAATTTCTTCTACGAGAATTTTATGCACATGATTATCTGATTTCGCATATTGCTCCTAGACACAATCACCTCTCTAACCCTTGTTTTTCCCGTCCGCCGAAAATAGTTTGCTCGGGACGCGCAAACAGGTAAGTCTGGGGGTGTGATGAGTCCCAATTATATACATATTTTCGGACTCATTTGGGCCGATTTTCTAGTCTTTGCACCACACTTTAGGCTTGTTTTCATTTATATTTAATAACCGTCTATTATTCCACTCTTAGTGCACATGTATGCTCATTCTTTGTGTGATCCATTGTTTTCCTATAGTCCTGGAGGTTTTCATGCAGGTTCATGGATCGTGCGATGCTCGGAGTTTGTTTGGGGGCAATGTCTGTCTGAAATGCCACTGATCGTGCGTTTTCTTCACGCACGATCAGTTGCTCGTGCGCCTCTGATCGTGCGAGTTCATTTGCTGCCCAAAAACAGCTTCGGATTTTGGTCGTGCGTTTGCTACGCACGATCATGCGCACGGTCGTGCGCTTTATATTTTTTCTGCAGTTTTGTTTTGCAGGTTTCGGGCACAGAGCGCACGATCACCATCTTTCAGTGCGCACGATCAGTTGATCGTGCGCCACTGATCGTGCACCCTGTTTTCTATAAATATCCAGCCCGCGAAATTAGGTCGGACGACCATTCTGCTCCGTCGTTTTCGAGTCATGTTCGCCTCTTCCGCCCCCTGCACCATCTTCCACCACCAGGAGGTGCTCCGGGCTTGTTCTTCACGCCAATCTTGAGCCGGAGCTTCCTCTCGGCCTCCTCCTTCATCCTAGCACTTCAAAGGAAGATCTAGCCGCCATCGCTATCAAGCAAGAAGAAGTTTGCAACCTCTACCGGATCGTGAGACGAAGAAGACGGGCTCATTGGAGAGTAGTGACAGCTCTCTCTACCCCGGACGTAGTTGCGGACCGAGCTTGGACGCGGATTGACAACCCGGCAATTCCAACCGTGAATCTACAACGAGCCTTCGGATTCGGTCGATTTCTTGCCTTGTTCTTCTCTTATTGATGTATATGTAGTTAGATCTAACATTATGATGAAGTAGCACTTAACTTTATTTGCATTTCTGTACATTTCATGTCTATGTGAAATACTTTACTGTTTGAGTTGCTTGAGGTGCGACTCATTCCATCCTCCATACCGCCGTCACGTTCGTGTGCCGCACTAGCAATTGCTAGTGGCATGCTTGTCGACGAGGTGCTTGCGACCCTCATCTGTATGCCTACTCTTCCATCCGCCTAGCGAAGCGTGGCATAGCGGCCCGTGTAATCCATTCCGACTCCGCCGGTGCGAACCATTCCATCCGTATGCCTACTCTTCCATCCGCCTAGCGAAGCGTGGCATAGCGGCCCGTGTAATCCATTCGCCTAACGAAGCAGCGCGCTCAAGGCCTGCACAGTTCAATTCTGCTTGCCTACTCGTCCATCCGCCCTTGCGACGCAGTGCGCTCAAGGCCTGCCTAGTCTCCATCCCGCCAAGCGAAGCATTGCATAGCGGCATTGCATGGGAGTAGTTATAGTTATTTTCTCTTTATTTTCCACAAACCAAATCCCCCGTTCCGCATCCATCCGACCAAAGGACTTCGATCTCAAGTCTTGCCTCAATAGTAAACTCCACCTTACTGTGTTCCTTGAGAGATTCGATACTCGGGGATTACTCCTCGTTTTATATTACTTTAATGATCGGTACACTGCCGTTTCATGCTGCAGTCTTACTACCGCCTATACCGGTGTGCTAAGATTTGTGCATCAGTCAGCTGACCCAGTATCACGCCGAAGTGTTTGAGCACCTGGCGAGCGAAATGGCGAGATGTCAAAGAAACGAGCGAGGTTGAAATTGTAATAAGATTTGAAAGTAAGCGAGACCAGTAAGTACATGGCGAACCTCCGACCATAGAGGCAGGTGCAGGCCGACCCCAAAGTGGGTGGTTGGGATGGCGAGCTCATCTTGCATAGGGACATTGATTACATCGTCCTCGCTAGGGCAGTGGGCGGAGAAGCCCGGCGGCACGAAGTCAGCGACAGCGGTGAGGTATTCTGCCTCGGTTAGATTGTTGTTGAAGAAGGTATGGTCGGTGAAGGCCCAGGCACACTTCAGTCGGCCCTCCGCCTAGCTGGAGTCGCCAACCATTATTCAAATCTGCAAGAAAAAGAGAAGAAGGCGCGAGAGAGAGAACGCGAGATCTCGCAGGCAGGGGAAGAAGATGGGCTGGAGTTAAATGCGGTAGGTGGATTCGGCGCCAGAACCTATTTATAGAAAATAGAAAGCACGGGAAAGAAGTCGAAGCGACAGGGGGTGCGGTTAGGCAAAGCCTCGTATTTGGATGTAGGCGAAAGCATAAAGTAACCTGAACTATGTTAGTGAGCGAGACCAATTTACAGAGTTAGTGCAAGCAAAATTTCCATGCGAGGGCAGCAAGAAAGAAAAAAAATCACAATAGAGCGAGCCACAATAGACAGTTGTCGCATAAACAAATAATGAGTACGCGAGAGCCCCAGCAGTGGGCGAGAAATAGTTAACAAAAAAGAAAAATTGTGAAATTGTTCAACGAGATTAAACATGATATTAGGCATCGTGGAGGATCTTGCCGGGCAGAGGAGTGCGAGCGAGGACTTGTAGTGTATCCATTTCCACCTACCACGACCTCGCACTCCTGACCGCGGCGGGATCCTATGGTAGTGATATGCGTTAACGGCGCGCGCCTCGCATTGAATTAAGCGAGCATAATCATTCACTCGCGCGAGATGTGTCTCAGGGGAGGTGGCCGTCTCGCCAATATCCCGCGGTATCTCGGCGTCGAGCCACG
Organism: Dactylorhiza incarnata; assembly: GCA_033032865.1. Lineage (NCBI taxonomy): Eukaryota > Viridiplantae > Streptophyta > Magnoliopsida > Asparagales > Orchidaceae > Dactylorhiza > Dactylorhiza incarnata. The sequence continues at coordinate 3,023,295 of JAWHQI010000084.1, read as the reverse complement.
CGCACTCATCCAGTAAAGAGGCATGCCATTCCTCGGCAATTTCCCTGTCCCTCCTTGCTTGAAGGTGAAGATCCTGCAGCATCCGCCCTTGCTTCTGAAAGAATTCCGAGCTCCGCTTCTTCATTGCCTCAGGATCCCGCGGGTCGCCCAAGAAATCATCCATCTGCTCCATCAAGGGGAGAGGCGACATCTCTTCCTCCCCAAAGTCAGAGTTGGAGGGGAGAGTCTCAGAATCACCTGCGAACAAATTCAAGCATCGTTAGCCGTTAGCGAGACTAACATGGAGAGTAACGTCTCGACAGATGCAGCAAAACCATTAACTGTAGGTGGGCGAGAAGTAGTAGGTCGGCCCTGAAAGAGAGTAGCGAAGGGGAGCGAGACAGACTTCCCATGACCACCGCGTCGCGTCACATCGTCGGCAGGGACAGTCGGGGCAGGTCGCGAGCCACCGGAACCCTCCCCCCTCAGGAGATTGAACCCATGGGTCTTAATGGTTGTGTCGGGGGGACCGGCATCTGAGGTGGCGAGCTTGGACGACCCGGAGTTGCGCGGTGGGAGGCTGTAAGAAGAAAAAATGAGAACCATCCGGCAGGGAGTTAATCTGGTTATGTTGGAACCAGGCACTTACCAGCAGCTTCTCCGTTAATAAGATCAGTCCTCGTCGGAGGATCGAGATGAGCCTCGGCTAAGTCTTCGCCCGAGTCCTGATTGGCAGGTGGCAGGTCCTGCAGTCAGGCGAGGTTTAGGGAAACCAAATGAATTGTTAAGCGAAGGGGATAGTCCATTACCTTTTCAGCGGGCCTATCGTCAGGAGAAGAGTCCAGCATAACGGCCTCGTCCCCCCTGGAGTTAGGCGGACCAGCTTCACCTTTTTTATTGCAGGAGAAGGGGGAGGGGTCTGGCGAGTCATCCAGGAGGCGGCATTGGCCATGGTGGAGAGCTCGCCTGCCTTGGACACCCTCAGGCGAGCCCGGAGTTCTTCGAAAAGAGGCATATTCCAGTAGATACAGTGTAAGGAGGTGTAATAAGAGAGAGTAATGGCGCGCATCACCCCAGCTCAGGCAGTATTTATAGCAGTGGGGTGTGACCCGCAAGAAAGATTCCTGACAGATCAGCAGTCGCCGGCGAACACTCGGTGTTGGACGATTCTTTGCGAGTTTAGGATTAACCTCGCAAAGAGCGGGGATTGTGTACAACCACATGTTCACGAGAACCGGATTGAGGGGTCGCGAGAACCAGGTAGCGCGAGCCAGTCCAACCTCGCGGGAGAGAATGCGAGAGCACGCGATCAGCGGCTATCGCCAGAAAGGAAGGCGAACTGGGCCTCCGCAGAGTGCTCGCCAAGGAGGGGTTTCGCGAGCATTAGTCGCGAGGAGACTCGCAGGAGCTCTCGCGAGTAACGCTCTCGCAGGCTGCTTGTCCAGAGGTTAGGGAGGAGAAATTACCCTTCTGCCCCTGGTGGTCTGCAGTTATCCTCTCCGAACAGCGGAGTTTGGTTGTTGGTAGGCCAAAGTGGGGTGCATTTAGTAAAACCAAAAGGCGGAACCCCCCTATTAGCAGACTAGTTCAGAAAAACTATAAATAGACCTTGAAGGGCACCTTGGGAGAGGATTCCAGTCTCAGACTCTGAGCTTCTTCCTACCTAGGTTACTTGGGTTTAGCTCTCTAGCTCTCCAAGGTGCGCAGTCTCAGCTTTGGCTTGGGAGGGGAAGCGCTCAACGATCTTTCGGGTTTGTGGTGGGACCTCCTCGTTGCGACTAAGGTCTAAGTCTAGTTCCGAATCTCCATTCTGCTCTTTCCGAGGGATCGGTAAGGGCTAACTGCCCCTCAACTCATTGAGGGCCCGAGCTTCACAAGAGACCGAGAAATCGGTTTCAACATTCGGGCTTTGGCTTATATCAACTATCAAGATGATTGAATTGTGGACTCGGGTTGTTGTCATCACCTAACCGGAGATGAGTCAAAGTTCTCTTCTTTGCAAGCATACTCAGGTAATGATGTTATCATTACTACTGATGATATTATACATGTTGTTGAGAAGGAGGGTGTAGTTTCTTTGAACGGAGATAGAGGTCCACTTACGTTGAAGAGTATCTATCATGTTCCGGGGATGAAGAAAAACATCTTCTCGGTGACCAACATTGTTGATGTTGTCTATCACGTTCTGTTTGATCCAACGGAAGTGAAGTTTCTTCAAAACATGTCAGTGGTGAAGGTTGAAGTTACTCATGTTGGAAAAAGGGTGAAGGACTTGTTTGTGTTATCTACAAGCTCCTATGTTGATAAGATGAGGACTAATGATAATGCTGCTATCTGGCATGAAAGACTTGGACATGTTGGGATGGATAAGATGAAAGCTATGGCGGCGAGAGGCCTTGTGAGAGGTCTGCCTAGTTTGTCATCCTTCAGTGAAGGTCATGTTTGTGCAGGTTGTCAATATGGCAAGGCTCATCGCCTTCCATTCGACAAATCACAAAGCAGATGTAAAGAGCCATTGGAGTGTATTCATGGTGATCTGTTTGGACCTACTGCAACTGTAAGTCTTGGAGGTAGCAGGTATATGCTAGTCTTGATTGATGACTTCACGAGATATGTTTGGGTATATTTTCTGAAGGAGAAGTCAAAAGCCTTCGAAAAATTTGTGGAGCTCAAGGAGCTAGTGGAAGGTCGGCTTAACCTACGGATCAAGAAGTTCAGAACTGACAATGGAGGGGAGTTCACCTCAAATGTGATCTTCAACTTCTGCAGAAAGCATGGCATTTAGAGAGAGCTCTCTTGTGCTCATACTCCACAACAGAACGTAGTTGCTGAGCGGAAGATCCTTCATCTAGCGGAGACCTGCAAATGTTGGCTTCATGCCAAGAGTATCCCAAAGTCTTTCTGGGCGGAGGGAATGTCTTGTGCAACTTATCTCATCAATCAGATGCCTCTTAGTCCAATCAACATGAAGACCCCTCATGAGTTGATGTTCAAGATAAAGCATATGGTGGAACACCTTCGAGTGTTCGGGTCTACCTGCTACGTGCATGTTCCTGATGCCTTTAGAATGAAGCTAGATGCGAAAGCAAGGAAGCTAGTCTTCGTCAGTTATGATGACCGGAAAAAGGGTTGGAGATGCATGGATCCAGAGACACGGAGAGCTGTAGTCTCAAGGGATGTGGTATTTGATGAGTTGACCTCATACCAGGTTAGCTCTTTTGTTGAGTTACAAGGAGGCAGGTCAGATGGAGGACTTGAAGAAGCTACTAAGGAGGTTCTGTGGAGTTGTTTGTTTCTCCAGGTGCTCCAATTGCTTCTAGCTCAGGATCAAGTGCTTATGGTTCTAGAAGCAGGGGGCGATGCTCCAAGTCTACCTGAAAGGAGAGTTAGTCCAGAACAAGTAGTTGAAGAGGTGGTTCAGAAAAAAGCCCTGAGGAGGTCCAAAAGGACCATCATTCCACCAGATCGGTGATGAGTCCCATTTATTTACACTTTTATGGACTCATCCGGGATAGTTTTCACTCTCATGTGCGTCAATTTTGAGCTATTATTGCATCTATTTATCTTATGCTCATTCATGCGCACTAGCGTGCTTTGTGCTCCTTTTAAGCCCGTTTTGGTGTGCGTTTGCGCTCCATGTTATTGGGGGTAAGCACATGGTACTCCCCAATCCTTTTTCTCTGTCTGATTGGTGCTGGAGGTGTAAGCCCAGTTGGATTGTTGTTCTTACAGGTGGTTGAATCATCCCCTTTTGCCCAGAAATCATGATTGTGTATAGCACACGGTCGTGCGTTTTCTTGACGCACTGATGTAGGGAAGGGTGTTTGGGTTCACTCACTCGTGCGCAATCGATTAGTTTACTCCCAACGCTTCCTAATCTCACACAAGCATGAACGAACGCAGCCGACTTGCGGAATGATTTTTTTCACGTTATTTATCACGCACGGGCAGCCACACCGCGAGGGAACGGAAGGAGGCTATGGACCAACTTCGCTCCCGGCTAAAAGGATCCACACGATCCGATCGAGCGGTTGTTGTTGTCTACCAAAGAGAGATCCTCCGAAAAAGGTAAAAATTTCAGAAACGGAAAAATCTCCCCCAACAAGAACAAAAGAGGATCGCCACTCCTCGTCGAATTAAACGAATTCCAAGATCGAAATACCAATTCAAAATAAAGAAAATCCACAAAAAAATCAACGATTCAAAGACCACGTCACAGATCTAGCCACCACAGAACTATCTAAGAAAAGAATCACACGAGTGGAGAGTTCGTTACCCCCTCGGAATCATAGATCCGAGATGTAGGAATCCTAAAGATTGTTTGTCCGTGGAGATCACCGGAGATGAGTCACTTGATGTAGAGCACGTTCGCCTTCGCCGCTTCCACCACAATCAAGCCCTTAGAGCCAAATCCGAGCCAAGAGATCTCTTTCCACAAGCCCTAGGGGCTGGCCGAAATTCTTCAAGAGAGGAGAGAGGGGAGAGGTGGAGGCCGAAACCTTCAAGAGGGAAATGAGAGAGGGGCGGCCAAGGAGAGGGAAGAAAGAGGGGGGGCGGAAATTCCAAGAGAGGAAGAGAGGAAGAGAGGGAGAATTCCAAGTTTGGATTTCTGTTTTCAAATTTCAAATCTATCGTAATCTAAAATTAACATAGAGTTTGGCCTATTTATAGCCTCACACACATACGGCGGCTAAACGCAGCCCAACTAATAGAAATTCTAATGGACGGCTAAACGCAGGCCATAAAATAAACAGTCCCAAATTAAAAGCAATGCTGAAAATAAAAAATGCGTAAATAAAAATATATAATTATAAATATTATCCCAAGAGTTGGAAAATAATTTATAATCATATATTTGCATGTATCCCAAGAAGTGGAGATGTCGGCGCGACGTCGACGGTGGTTGTCGCGGCAACGTCTGAATCCTCAAATTGGCGGCAGCGCCCATCACAATCATCAAACTCCAAGTGGCAGACAGCTTTCGCATCATCAACAACGTCCTCATCCCCCACAAAGTGTGGATCCATGTGGGGTTCTTCATCAACAGGGAGATGGAGAAGGACTGAGAGGAATGGGTGGCCTCCATCACGCATAGACGGCTGCGGTCGTGCTTCTTCATCTGGGGAGAAAACCGGTGATCTGACTTTGTTCGTGCGTTTTTATGCACGGGCAGTTGCCCGTGCGTGAAGGAAATGTATGATCGACTGTTTCGACTGATTTTTTAGCCAATCTGAATCTGTTCGTGTGTTTTTACGCACGAGCGGATTCGCCCGTGCATGAGTAAAACGCACGGGCGCTGTTGTTTCTTCCCCAAGCCAGTTAATTCGTTAAATAACGCACGGACAACGCACGGTCGTGCAATCGCCTGTGCGTGACTAAATTTCTAACCTTTTAGTATTTAAGGTAGGAAATCTGCTGCAATCAGAATCCCCCGCGGGAAAAGCTTCAGAAGCCCGCCATTTTCGCCCAGTTCGCCTCTCCACCACCATTTGACCTAGGAGGAGCTCCGGTGACCTTTGGCTTGCAAATCTTCTGCCAAAGTTCCCTCCTTGGCCTCCTCCATCATCTTTGAGCTCAAGAACGCCGTAGACGGAGAGCCTCCGCTGCATTCAAGGTGTCGAACAAGAGTTACCTCGAGCTAGACCACAAAGAAGACGGGTAAAAGTAAAGGAAGGTGACAGCTCCTCCGGACCCCGGACGCAACTGAAGACCGAGCACAAACGAGGCTTGACAACCCTATGATTCCGGCCGAGAATCTTCAGCATAGTCTTCGAGCTTCGGTTTCATCTTTTCCCCCGCGCTTCGCTTCAGAGTTTCCTTGTATGTGTTTGTTATTGTGGATGATGTTCATAAACATTTTGTATTAGTTAATATGATTTCATGTTTTTGAGATCCTTTGTGGTTTATGAGATTTGAGGAGCGTCGTAGTCCGCCATCCACTCCACCGCTTTGTAGTGCTCAGCACTAGCAATTGCTAGTTGCGTGTTCCACGATGAGGTGCCTACGACCCTCATCTGCTAGCCTTCTCGTTCACCTGCTCACTGAAGCACGGCATCGCAGCCTGCACCCCATTCCAACAACCGAAGCGGAGCTCTAGGCCCGCATTTTCTTTCTCTGTTGCTAACTTTGGAAAACCACCATGAAAACCCTTTTCTTTTTTATTAAGAGTTTAAGAATCTATGTAAGCGTTTCCCTAAAAAGGATTCATACCACCCAACTTGCAGTCCTTTGAGAACGATATTCGGGGAGTCTCTCCCAATTTTATTACTTGTACGACCGGTGCACTTGCCGTAATCGCATCAAGTTTTTGGCGCCGTTGCCGGGGACTGTAAGCGTGTATGATTCGTCCTTCTCGGGAAATTAGTTTAAGGGTATTTTTGTTTTTGAGCTTTTTCTTTTGTGTTGTAGTGTGTGTATGCAGAGACGAGACCCCGGTGATGTTGCAGCATTTGACCCAGAAATAGAGCGTACCCTACGGGCGCGTCTCCGTGCTGCTGTCACCATGGATGCCAATGGAAATCAGGTCAATCCCGGGGCGGGAAATGCACCAGTCGTTGGTCAGGCAGCCGACGAAAATGAAGTGGCTAGGCCGAGACCCAGGACCATGAGAGACTACACTACGCCCACTATTGGGAGTGTGTACCACGGATTTGGCTCGGCCATCACTAACAACAATTTCGAGATAAAGTCGGCCATCCTGAATATGATCCGCAACTAGGCCCAATTCTCTGGGTTAGTCATTGAAGATCCCCATCTTCACTTGGATGAATTTGCAGAAATATGCGGAACATTTCGATACGCTGGGATTGCTGATGAGACGGTGAAACTCGGGTTGTTTCCATTCTCCCTCCGAGACAAGGCGAAAACATGGCTCCACACGATACTGCCTGGCACAACTACCACTTGGGATGCTCTGCAAACAAAATTTCTGGCAAAGTTACACTCAGTTGACAAGGTTGTAAACTTGAGGAGGGAAATTGCAACCTTCCGACAACATGATCAGGAGACTCTCGCAGAAACATGGGAAAGGTTCATGGACCTTCTCCAGAAATGCCCCCAGCATGAGCTGCAACCATGGAGCCTAGTGGATAATTTTTACTTTGCAATCGAGCCCAACTACATGGCCATGATTGATGTAGCTGCAGGCAGAACTCTGATGAACCACACCCCCGAAGACGCATTGCGGATTCTCCAGGACACTGCCATTCATAATTCATTCTGGACTGCTGGAAGAAAAGCTCCAAGGAATGCTCAGGGACTCTTTGAGGTGAACACATCTGGTGCATCTACTAAGATGGCATCAGCACCTTATGAAAATGTCATGCTGCTTAAGAGGCCTGCCCTTCCTCCTGCCCCAGTAATGGCCATCTCGTGTCAAGGTTGTGGAAGCACGGGGCATCATGCATATGAGTGTCCCACAGGTGAGCAAACTACCGAATTATCTTATGATGAAAGTATAAATTATATGAATGATCAAAATCGTGGAGCACCTTTTAATAATGCTTATAACCCGGGTGTGAGGAATCACCCAAACTTCTCGTGGAATCAAAACTTTCCTGGCCAACGATGGCAAGGAGGCTCGCATCAATTCGATGCTCAAGCCTCCCGTAGCCAACCGCGGCCACCACAACCGGGTTATACGCAAAATGCACCACCGCAAAGGAAGAGCGCATTGGAAGAAATGATGGAGAAGTTTGTTGATTTGGCTCAAACAAATATGGACAATCAAACGGCTTCAATGCGAAACTTGGTACGCAAGGCGCTCTCCCAAGCAATACAGAAAAGAACCCGCGGGAGCAAGGTAAACGCATTGTTGATGCTGATGGTGGCCAAGTGAACCCATGTGTTGTTTGATGTACTATTAATAATAATGATGTTTTCGCACTATGCGACTCGGGGGCATCCCGCAACATTCTTGCGCTGCAAGATGTTGAGAGATTGCACCTGACGATGAACTCTGAGGACCGGAAGTCGCTAGTGTTGGCTAATGGTATAATAGTCGAAACTGAGGGAGAGATCTGTGAGGTCAAGGTCAACCTTAATGGGATGTCTGTGGTCACCGACTTTCAGGTTCTAGGCCCATTGGAAAATGATTCCATGTCGATTCTGGGAGTCCCTTTCCTGAAAGAGAGTGGAGCAATCCTCCACATCGCCAAGGGTTGCGTCACCCTACCTTCCAACGGGACAGACCTTCCAGGACCATCCGTAGCTACCGATGATTTGTGTGGTATCACCAGTCTTTCTAACATCTCTGTGAGTAAGAATAAGTGCAGGTCCAGTGACGTGAAATCAGCCATGGATGTGGAGAATCCAAGGGAGGAGGAAAACATCACTCTGAAGGAAGAAAGAGCAAAGCAGATCATGAACAAAGAGATGGAGATAGCGAAGGAAAGCAGCGAGATCGAAGTGTGGAAAGATAAGGGAGAAGGAGGAGCAATGAGCCTTACGAACAGTCTTTTTATTCCTTATGGGAAATGTAAACAATCTAAACAAGTTCATTGGGCTGATCTACCCCCTTCTGAGGGTGCAGAAATGAAGCCCCCGGCTGATCCCAATCCGTCAAACTCTAACACTCATCCTATGCAAGGTGCTCGTTGGCGCTCTCCCTCCGTAGAAAAGCTGAAACAGGAAAGAATCATGCACGCGGTGGGCTTTCCTGCCCTCCGGCGTGAGAAGGAGGAGGTTAGGGGAAAGTGGGAGACATCTTCCTTGGGCCCTAAAGTCTTCACCTCCTTCCCATCTCGTGTGACTGGGGAGAACCACCACAAATCAGCATATAGTTGATGCGTGACGGGGTCTCCGGGCTTTGTTGTGTTGTGTCATCTGTTCTGATTTTGGACTTCTTTATTTTGATATGATGTGTCGCACCTTTTTATTTAGTTTTGAACAATCATCATAACTACTGTTATCAGACTTTAATACAGGTATTTGGTCCACCTTAAGGACGGTAAACAAAAGTGGCTTCTTGGGAGACAACCCATGGGGGAACCATTCGGTTCTGATCTTTCATTCAGATTTTTGTTTATTATGTTTTGTTGTTTGCTTTATGCTAACATCGCAGGTTTAAGCTCTCGCTTGGGGGGAAGAGGAAGGAGAAATTTAAAGAAGGAATTGCCGCACTTCTGGCATGCTCATTCGTGAGCATAGGTCCACTCTACCCCTATTTTCCTTATTCATAAATTCTTTATTTTATATGGTTTTGATCAAGTCTGGGGGAGAGATCGAGTTATGCACGTGCACGCACTTTGCATAGCATGTTAGAATGTGCTGAGTTAGGATTCTCAATTTTGTTGCACACATTGCATACATTTGCACCTAGTTCACGCGTACTTGATCGCGCGCGCTTATTGGGTATTGCTGCGAGGTTCCCCGCTCGTAAGAAAAATGTTGACTCGTGTAGTGCTCTAGTCGAGTGCTCCCGTCACGCCTAGAAATTCAATTAGAGTAGAATAAAATTCAATGTTATAATTTAATTATTTTTATTATAGTAGTTGCAATTTATTTTACTCTAGTGCTGAATCCGGTGAATCCAACGGTAGCATAGGGTCGAGTGTAGCAGGATTAGTAGTAGCTTATTACTAGGGTCGGAAGGAAGGATAACCTTTCTCGGTGGCTAGAACTTGCACTAGGCGACTCTTGAAACGATTGCGTTGAATAACTCGTTATAAAGCGTGATGTAGGCCGTTTCTTGATCCGTTTGTGCTTTTGAAATCCTTACCAATGTAATCACCCTTGCAAGCCCACTTGAGCCTACAAATCCTTCTTGTTTAGCTCTACTTAAATTTCACCAAAGCCATACGGCCAAACCAATATTCGCACCAACAAATGAGTTTGAAAGAAATTTATATATCTATCACGTTTGGTGTTATCTCTGATGTGTATGGTAGCTTTGAGAAAGCTAAAGGAGAAGTTTGTAAAGTGCTTACAAAAGATATATTTGTCGAGAAGAAAAAATAAAAATAATTGTGCAAAAAGAACTTTCAAATACAATCTCTCGATAAAATAATGTATGGTCGGCTTAGCACACACCTAGTGTCCAGTTGAAGTCTGGGGGTGTTGTGTGGTTCTTGAAATTGTTGTATTGGTGATTTGATACTCTTGAGTACTCAGGTTATGTTGAGTGCGATGCCCATCGTTCTTCTACTTATCTAAACTAAACTCAACCTAAGCCAAATCTTAACCTATAAGTCCTATTGATTTTAGATATGAGTCATCTCATGCAGTGGAGAGAGTGCGAACGTGCAAGCCTATGGACACCGACTTTGATGGATTTCTTAGGAGATTGTCGCGAGTTTTGATTCGAGTAATACTCTACTCATTAGTCACGCTATTGTCCCTTGTGCGCGACCGAAAGATTCACCGGGATTCACCATCCGAGTAAACTAGATTTCAAATTACTGTCCTAGAAATAGTTAAATATAATCTTGAGTTAAATTCTATTCTAACGTATTTCTACGCACTTGAGCATGCGACTTCGCATGGATCTCTACTGCTCAAACTCACTCTAACACCCAATTGTTTAGACGGGAGAGCTGAGTAGTTTGCCCGAGACGTGCAAATGGTTAAGTCTGGGGGTGTGATGAGTCCCATTTATTTACACTTTTATGGACTCATCCGGGCTAGTTTTCACTCTCATGTGCATCATTTTCGAGCTATTATTGCATCTATTTCTCTTATGCTCATTCATGCGCACTTGCGTGCTTTGTGATCCTTTTAAGCCCGTTTTGGTGTGTGTTTGCACTCCATGTTATTGGGGGTAAGCACATGGTGCTCCCCAATCTTTTTTCTCTGTCTGATTGGTGCTGGAGGTGTATTCCCTGTTGGATTGATGTTCTTACAGATGGTTGAATCATCCCCTTTTGCCCAGAAATCATGATTGTTTATAGCGCACGGTCATGCGTTTTCTTGATGCACGGACGGCTACGGTCATGCGCCTTCATCTGGGGAGAAAACCAGTGATCTGACTTTGTTCGTGCGTTTTTACGCACGGGTAGTTGCCCGTGCGTGAAGGAAACGCACGATCGCCTATTTCGACTGATTTTTTAGCCAATCTGAATCTGATCATGCGTTTTTACGCATGGGCGGATTCTCCCGTGCATGAGTAAAATGCACGGGCGCTGTTGCTTCTTCCTCAAGCCAGTTTATTCGTTAAATAATGCATAAACAACGCACGGTCGTGCATTCGCCCGTGCTTGACTAAATTTCTGACCTTTTAGTATTTAAGGCAGGAAATCTACTGCAATCAGAATCCCCCACGGGAAAAGCTTCAGAAGCCCGCCATTTTCGCCCAGTTTGCCTCTCCACCACCGTTTGACCTAGGAGGAGCTCCGGTGACCTTTGGCTTGCAAATCTTCCGCCAAAGATCCCTCCTTGGCCTCCTCCATCATCTTTGAGCTCACGAACGCCATAGACGGAGATCCTCCGCTGCATTCAAGGTGTCGAACAAGATTTACCTCGAGCTAGACCCTGGACGCAACTGAAGACCGAGCAGGGACGAGGCTTGACAACCCTACGATTCATGCCGAGAATCTTCAGCATAGTCTTCGAGCTTCGGTTTCTTCTTTTCCCCTGCTCTTTGTTTCAGAGTTTTCCTTATTTGTGTTTGTTATTGTGGATGATGTTCATAAACATTGAGTTTTAGTTAATATGATTTCATGTTTTTGAAATCCTTTGTGGTTTATGAGATTTGAGGAGCGTCGTAGTCCGCCATCCACTCCACCGCTTTGTAGTGCTCCGAACTAGCAATTGCTAGTTGCGTGTTCCGCGACGAGGTGCCTACGACCCTCATTCGCTGTCCTTCTCATTCACCCGCTCACCGAAGCACAGCATCGTGGACTGCACCCCATTCCAACAAGCAAAGCAGAACTCTAGGCCCGCATTTTCTTTCTCTATTGCTAACTTAGGAAAACCACCATCAAAACCCTTTTCTTTTTTATTAAGAGTTTAAGAATCTATATAAGCGTTTCCCTGACAAGGATTCATACCACCTAACTTGCAGTCCTCTGAGAATGATATTCGGGGAGTCTCTCCCAATTTTATTACTTGTACGACCGGTGCACTTGCCGTAATCGCATCAATTGGTATACATGGGGAAATTTGGTGAGCTTCGTCTCATGTTTCTTTGCAGATACCCTGGATGAGAGAGAGCCATCTTGCTTTGAAAACATCGTTGGCGTCAAGGAGTGAAAAGTGATCATGGATGAAGAGATGGCTGCCCTCAGGAAGAATGAGACTTGGGACTTAGTGCCTAAGGTTAAGGGTGTTACTCTAGTGACTTGCAAGTGGGTTTTCAAGTTGAAGAAGAAGGATGATGGTAGCATTGAGCGATACAAGGCTCACCTTATAGCTCGAGGATTCTCTTAGAAGTAACCTTCAGCCTTGTTGACAAGATAACTTCAGTTCGGGTGGTGATCGCATTGGCAGCTTGCCAAGGGTGGAAAATTTGGCAACTCGACGTGAAGAATGATTTCCTTTACGGCGAGATTGACAAGGACATTTTCATGGATCAGCCACCTGGTTATGTTTCTGATGTCTACCCAAGACATGTGTGCAAGCTCAAGAAGGCTCTTTACGTCTTGAAGCAGGCGTCTCTGGCGTGTTATGGTAAGATAGCAGAACACCTCTAGTTATGTGGTTACTTTGCTTCAAATTCAGATTCAAGCTTGTTTGTAAAGAAGACGGGGGGATCTTTAGGTCTTAGTGTTGCTATATGTTGGCGATATGATCATCACGGGAAATTCTGAAGTGGAGGTAGCTAGACTTCGTGCTAAGTTAGCTATCAGTTTTGAGATGAAGGACTTGGGTGAGCTCCACCCTTTCCTTGGACTCAAAGTGGAGAGGAAAGAGGGTGGTATGCTTGTATCCCAGAAAGGCTAAGCAGAATGAATTGTGAAGCGATTCTGCATGGAAGGAGGGAAGAGCAGCTCTACTCCACTGGAGGTTGGTATGACACTTCAACGTGATGAGGGCAAGGTTCTTTCTGATCCTTTGGTGTTCCGGGCTTTGGACGAAAGTCTAATATACTTGACGATCACAAGGCCAGATATCTCTTATGCAGTTGGCCGAGTGAGTCTGTTTATGGCAGAGCCTCGAAAACCTCATCTTATGTTAGGAGCATTCTGAAGTATGTAAAGTCCACCTTAGATTTGGGTCTATTCTATGGGAATAACTCGGGCTTTTGCTTGCATGGATACATGGATGCTGATTATGGAGGAGATTCAGATGATCGGAGATCGACTTTTGGATATGTATTTATGACAGGTTCTACAGTTATATCATGGTGCAGCAAGAAGCAGGATTTTGTGTCTGTCTCTACCATGGAAGCGGAGTACAAAGCTTTGGCTTTGGCAGCTCTGGAAGCCATCTGGATTAGGAGGTTTGTGGAGGACATTCATAGGGAGGTGCGGGGTCCTTCTCTGCTTCGGGGTGACAATGAGAGTGCCCTCAAACTGGTGAACAATCCAGTTTGTCATGCACGAACCAAGCACACAAAGATTCAACATCATTTTATTCGGGAGAAGGTGTTGGAGAGATCTCTTATGGTTGAGCATGTGCAGAGCAAGGATAATGTCGCGGCATCTTTACGAAGCCATTATCGAAGGGACCGTTTGATCGGTTGGGGAGTCTACTTTGGTTGACTTCCACTTTCCACTTCAAGGGGGAGTGTTAAATTTTTGAAGTGGAAGTGGAGTGTTTGGGCGGTCTGATTATGGAGACCGCAGAGACCGCGTGAACTGGCAATCTGGTATGGCGATCTTGCTTTTAGTTCGTACGTCTCTGGTGTTGGCGAACTGTTGTGGATTGCCGATTGTGCCCAAGTGTTCCTGTTCCTGTTGAGACTGGGCAGTCTGCCGGGTTGTTCTTGGCATGCTGTCTTACTTGGACAGTTTTGCTTAAGTGTAATAAGGTCTTATGGAGATCGCGCAGTCTGGTTTTTGGAGACCGCGTGCTCCAATAAGGATGGTGATCATATCCCTCATGGGTGGTGACGACATTTGTTCGTCTGCCTATAAATAGGGATGCAGGGCCAGCCATTTGTATGCAAGAATTGTAAGAACTAAACTTGGTTTGATTGTGCCGGTCTCATTTCGAGGTCGAGCGGTTTGAGGTTGTTGACCGGTTTGTTGTGTTCGCAGGTTAGTGGCCAGCGGTCTACCATCAGCATTCTTCCATCTTTTCAGCTTTGAATAAACCAGTTCGCCAGCGGTCTCATCTGGGCGAACTGTGTTTTGAAGTTCTTGGTCTGTTTGCAGCGAACTCAGTTGATCAGGCGACCTTAAGCAGTCAGGCGGTCTTGAGTTATGGTCTTGCAACAGTGAACAGTTTTTCTTCTTGTGTTCGCAGGTTACTTCTGTGATCTTGAGATCGTGCAGTGTGGGCAATCAAGAAGTGCGAATAGCTTTGTTTTTCAGCAGTTCAATAAGGAGCAGATTGAGCAGTCTGTGATTAGCGGTCTGGCAGTTTGCAAGTCAGCGACCAAAACTGTTCGCACGGTCTCAGGGAAGCCGGCAATCTTGCTAATTTTGAGCTGCTGGGCGGTCTCAGTTTTCTGTTCGCCAGATGCTTGTGTTGCTTGTTCTTCTCATCTAAGTGTTCTCTTATAAATCATGTCTCGCCATGTATGCAACGCATTGTAATAAGATAGTAGTCAATTGAGATTCTCTTGTCCTTCATTGTCACTAGCTAACTGATTTGAAATGAATTGAAGTTTTCCGCTGTTGTCTTCGATCCATCTCCAAAATTTTAACACCGCAGACACTAGGAGCTACCGCAGGCGCTATCTCCAAGTTCTATAAAATGGGGCTTTCTCTCTCATTTCGCACACACATCCCAGAGAGAATACCAGTGCCAAATTTCTAGAGCTGTTACTCTGCCAAAAGTTGATCTCCCGCTCAAAGCTAAAGAAGAATTCTGAAGGAGGATGTCATCACGCTGCATCCGAAGAACGATCGCTTCAACCACGCTTATGCTACAGCGATCCTTCATCTTCAACTTCAGAAAATCTTATAGAGGAGTTTTTATTTGTGTTATTTCATTTCATCATCTTTGTGAATTTGTGTTAACATTTGAAGATTCCTGGTCAAAAGAATTTGATGCCAGTAGCAACCTCTTAAAAGAAGGTTGAGCTTCAGAAGCTTTTCCCTTGACTGTCTCATTATTGAATCCTACACCAGCTCTGAATGGTGCTGAAAAATGGTCAATAATAGGAAGGACAGTCTTGGACTTTAAAAATCTGGCAACAATTCTCTTTTCTACCAACAGCATTTCCTCAAGGTCCTTGAGGACCTTGTTCTTCTGAGCCAATTCAGCAGTTTTGAGCTTTGTGGCTTCCTTGATTTTGTCCAGTTCATTCCTCAAAGCAGTCAGCTTCTCAGCTGACCCCTAGAGCTCAGAGTGGGCAATTTTCAGAGATGCTAACTCCTTAGTCTGAACTATAAAAAATTTCTTGCTTTTCTTAAAAGTTTCCCACAGAGCTTCATATTGCTGCATTAATTCAGGTTCATCCTCATATGGGTATCTTGAGGATGACCTGCTGTGAGCTGACTCACTTTCATCATCATCCAAAGAATATGCCACTGATTCAGAATTAGATACAGACAAGGTAGCTCTGATAAGTACCTTCCCAGGAGAGATGTTGTCATCCTGGATTTCTTCATTTATGGCCATAAGGCCAATAAGAGCTTCCTCCTTAGTTTCTGAAGAGCATGAGTCAGAATCACTTAGGGTTCTGATTTTCTTTGCTATGAATCCTTTCTCTGATTTCTTTTTATCCCTTGAACTTCTTTTATCATCATAATTCTTTGATTCCCTCTTCTTGGAGGGGCAGTCAACAATCATGTGTCCTGTCTTCTTGCAGAAATACCAAACTGTGTTATCTAAATCAAATTTACTAGGTTTGGATTTATACCTTTCCTCCTTGGAATATTTATGTCTGTCATGTTGACCAGATCTTCTGGAGCTTGAAGAGGATGACCTATGACTGTCTTTTCTTCTTCTAGACATCAACTTTTTGAACTGCTTGGAGAAGAGAGCCAGTTCTTTATCAGTGTTGTCAGATTATGATGTGCTTGTTGGGAACAGTGCCCAACATTATTCCTGATTTGAAGAAGTGCTCGGCTCAATGATAAGTGCAAGTTGTATTTAATGTCCCATCTAGTTCATGCTTGTAGAGATCGACAATATGTCAAGTACTTTAGTTATTTCACTAAGTACTATATTGTCGAGAAGAATAGGAAATGTCGTCGACAAAGTATGCTTGTCGTCATGATGATGAGCAAAGCAAAAGCTGAGACTTGGCGAGTTCGTCGAACGATGAATGAAGTTCGTCGAACGAAGAACAAAGTTCGTCGAACGCAAAGACAGCACAGAAGCAAACGCTGAGACATGGCGAGTTCGTCGAATGCAGATGTTGTTCGTCAAACGAAGAATGAAGTTCGTCGAACGCAGAGACGGGACAGAAGAATGAAGTTCGTCGAATGCAGAATATTGTTCATCGAACGCAGAATGAAGTTCGTTGAACGCAGAGAAGACATGAAGATATCAAAGGAAGGAATGTCGTCGAGAAGATGCAATATCGTCGACATCAACAAAGTAGCCTTGTCATCGAGAAGAACAGATATCATCATAAAGAAGGCGTGACGTTGAGAAGACTGAAGAAGGACAGCTGAAGACAAGCAGTTACTAAAGCAGAATCTATCAACATGATATCGCTCATGTCGTCGAAAGAGCAAAGTGATTACGACGACAGACTACAAGAAAGAAGATCACGACGACATAGTCAGAGATAGCATATCAATGTATATGCAGAAACGCCAGAATATCTCGTATCGTCGAGACATCAGCGTCAGAGGCAGAAGCTAGAAGACTTGAAGATCCACCAAGGTCTAAGGCACCGACAAAGTCATGTTCTCGAGATATTATCCATATCGTCATAACAATAGATATATCGTCGAGATGGAATTCAAATATTGCGGACGCGCTGTCAGTATTTAATGCCGCCGCCTGATTTTCCAATCAGTGCGTGCTCTTAAGGAATGGGCGTCTGACAATAAAGGACATTATATGTGACCGTTGGGAGCCTCGCAGTCTTATAAAAGAGATAAGAGGTTGCCCTAAAAAAAGGGGTATGTGGGAGAAAAGAAAGAAAAAGTATCTTGTCCTTGCTGCGGAGAAGAAGAAGAAAAAGTAGAGAACAAGAATCATGCTTCTCAGAAGAATCAGTCATCTCCATTGACTGATAAGAAGCCGATCAACATCAGGCAAAAGAAGAGGAGGTTGAAGAAGATCCAGTGCTAAAAATGACAAATCAAGAAGCATCTTCTTCAAGTCTAAGAAGCCGATCTCCATCAGGCTAAGAAGCCGATCTCCATTAGGCTAAGTTGCCGATCTTCATCAGGCAGAAGAAAAAGTTTGCATCACTGTAATTTCATTGTTGTAAGGCTTGCGGGCCTATGTGTCTAGCTTGAGGGATGGAGAGCTGTGAGGCTTGAGGGCCAGGGCAGTGGACTTGCGGGTCCGATTTTGTCTAGCTTGAGGGCTGGAGAGCTATGAGGCTTGAGGGTCAAGGCAGTGGACTTGCGGGTCCGATAACGTCAAGCTTGAGGGCTTGAGACATGTGAGGCTTGCGGGCCAGGGCAGAGGCTAGACTTGCGGATCTGAGCTAGGTAGGGCTTGAGGGCATGATTGTCGAGCTTGAGAGCTTGAGACCTGTGAGGCTTGCGGGCCAGGGCAGAGGCTAAACTTGTGGGTCTGAGCTAGGTAGGGCTTGAAGGCCTGAGTGTCGAGCTTGCGGGCTCGGGTGCAGTATGGGGCTTGCGGGCCTAGGCTGTAGGACTTGCGGGTCCGTGTTGTAAGGCTTGCGGGCCTGAAGATTTGGCAGAGTTTGTCAAGCCTAACACACTGCTAGGTAGGCGCAGAGGGAAAGAGGACTACTCAGGACACCCGGTCTTGAGGAACCTCTATAGATCACTGTGTGCTTTTCTGTGTTGTGATTTATAATTTATAGATCTATTAATCAGAAATCAAGAACATCTAAAGGGGATAAAATAATTAGAAAAACCTATTCACCCCCCCCCCCCTCTCTAGGTGATAAGTTGACACCCAATAAACAACAAGTGGTATCAAAGCGAGATTGTTCAAAGAAAAGCTTAACAGCTTGAACAGATCTGCCCGTGGGTGTCAATTCATCACAGCTATAGAATCAAGGATAGTTGTTTGTTCTAGAGAAAACTTTTTCATTTGGAAAGTAAGAACTAAAATATTCATGGAGGCAATGGATCCAAGAATGTTTTTAATTATTCAAGAAGGACCCTCCATGACAACGTTAAAAGATGAGACTCTTCTAGCCATCTTGGACAAAGAAGCCAGAAGTATTCTAGCTGGTGCAGTAGATCTGCCAACACGCCAGAAGCTGAGGCATTGCACAACAGCAAAGGACATGTGGGACTCCCTAGGAGTCCTCATGGAAGGGTCAGAGGAAGATTTTGAAGAAGAAACCCCTCATGGAGAGGTATGCATCAGAGCACCACTGACTACTTCAGACAATGAATTAGATGATGAAGAATGCTCTAGAGCAGGAGAAAGAATAAGAGCACCCTTGACTCTCACAGACTGTGACTCTGAGGATGAAGAGGTTCATGGGTTGATGGCTCTATCAGATGAAGAAAATCATGATGAATCACATCATGATCAGGTATGCACCACTCGCACACCTTTACTACCCGCTTCATTTAAGAAGACCAAGAGTGCATCAGGTGATTGTTCATCTCCTGAAGATGATGCATAAGTCTGCTTATCTTGCAATAATAAGAACCATACTGATCTAATAGAGCAGTTTGGTGATCTCTTGGGAGCTCTGAGAAAGAGCAAAAGGCTTGTTAAGAAGCAATCTAAGGAGCTAAAATCACTCAGACCCATTAAGGCTGAGATGAATGAGGAAATAGGTATGTCCCACAATGAGGGCACCAACTCATGTGAGCTCAAGAAAATCATAGGCAAGCTTCATGATGAAAGAAACCAAAGGGAAGAACTCATCAGGAAACTTAAGAATGATCTGCTTAAGGAAAGGAGCTTAGTGGCTCAATTCTCTAAGCCCAAAACTATACTGTCCATCATTGACACCTTCTCCTCCTATGGAAATAGGAGAGGATTGGGTTTCAATGAAGGGGCAGTAGTTGCTGGGAATGGAGAACGGGGCAAAACAAAAGCTGAGCCTCATACCACCTTTCGGAAGGTAGTGCTTCCCTCTAATAAGCATGATCAGGACAATGTCCATGGTCACTGGATGAATGGAAGCTCCATTAGTCTAGGAAATGCTCCTGACTATGGGAAGAGAAAGGGCATGGGAATGAGTGCATTGAAGGCTCCCCATAAGGAATCCAAATGGCATATCATGGACCATTTGTGTTTGGTGCCCCAGCCCCCACATTCAAGGGTAAGGAAGCAACACCTTCCCAATCTCTTCCAGCAAAGAAGCAGGCTGGTAGCCCCAGTATAATCAACTCTCACCTGATCATTTCTAATGCTATCAACACTATGTCAGCTACCAAGCTGACATCTGTTGCTGACAAATAGATAAAGTCAAGAAGAAATAATTATACTAGAGCAGCTAGTCAGCCCTTAGCTGAGAGAGATAGGAAGAATGTTGGTGCCTTCTCTACTGAACATAAGCATTGTGATTCTCCAACCACCTCAAAAATTGTTCAGAAAAGAAGGTACAACATCCATGAATGTTGGTGCTGTGGCAAAGTGGGACACTTTGCCATTGACTATTGGCGCAACCCTAGTGTTCCTAGTGCAAAGGAGAGACCTCCTGGATGGGTTGAGGTGAGTAGAAGAATTCCCTATTATGCTAACAAGAACCTAGGACCCAAGTCACCTTGGGTTCCTAATGGATATTAAAATCTGTTTTGCAGGGTAGTCCATTTAGCCAATAAAAAGCAAACAAGGCTAATGGACAATAAGTGCTCCAGACTCAACTCTGGACTAAGAATAACTCACCACATGCAAAGGTGCACTGATCAAGGGGGAGCTAAAAGTAAAGATAAGTGGACATCCCATTAAGGGGGAGCTATTAGCTCAAGAAGACTTAAATGATAAGGTAAAGGTAACTATGTTGATGCTCAATACATAACCTCACTTTATCATTTTGTAAAAGTAGTTTTCACTTAAGTAAAGTAAGTAAAAGTTGTCATTCAAGGAGCACATATGTTTGGCACTGCTAAAAGCATGGCACTGGTCATACAAAAGAGTGATCCAAAACCATGTCATCGAAATGATGATTGGTATCGTCGAAATAACTCCTCGGCATCGAGTCTGCATCACGACGATATCCAATCATCAGTGGACTCTTAAATAAACATGTGCTTAACCAATCATTATAGCTAAACTTGAGTTAATCAGACATTTAACAAATGACACTTCGACTTCCAACTCGGACACTATAAATAAGGTCAAATGTCTTAAGGTTAAAACACTCTCTACATTAGCCCTAAAAAGTTGTCGTGTTCTCAACGCCTTCTAAGAGTGAATGAGTCGACAGTGCTGAAATCCTCCTGGATCAAGCAAAAGATGGGGACAAAGAAGGAAGGATTCATCTTTGAAGGAAGTGAAGTGGTGAGGAATGGTTTCGTGGAAGGACCAGAAGAGATTCAAAATGCTATCAAACTATTGGACGTCGTCGGTCTGGAATTTGCCCTCTCCGAACCAACAATGATACTCAAAAGAGAAGTGATGGAGTTCTACTCGAGTGCCAAGGGTGGCTCAAAAGGAACCTCTGTGAAAAGTGAAATCAATGGGGTAAAGATCAAAGTGAATCTGAAGAGGTTGTTTAGGGCACTTCTGTTGCCGGCATTTGCCAAGGGGGAGGAAGATGAAAAGATCACCCAGGAAGACCTTGACAAGGCTCTGGCATGGTGCGGGCATTCGAGCAAGACCTATGGGTCTCTGGAAAGGAAAAGCTTCAATCAACAAGGAAAACTTGTGGCAGATATAGTAGGTAAAGCTCTCCTCTGCAAAGTAGGGTCGCATGATAGGATATCCAAGCCCATGTTCGAGATAATGGCAAGGATAATCCTAAGTAAAAGGACCAACTGGGGTCAGCAAATCTTCAAGAGGATACAAGAAAGTTTTCAAGCTCCAAATCTGGGAAGAATTCTATCACTATATCTTATGCTATCCTACCCTGAAAGCTTTAACAAAAAGTATGGAGTAAAAATTCATCACATGAGAAGGATGGACATTAAGATCCTTGACATATGGGAGAAAAATCTAACTAAGCCTCCCAAGAAATGGAAGTCAGCAGAAGATATGAAGAGGAAGGGAGAAAGCTCATTTGAAGGAAGTGAGTCAGGCAACAGCTCACCTCCATCTGACTCTGAGGTACCTGTGGAGACAAGGAATGTTGCCCTCCAGACCTTTGCTCTAAGTCTGGGATCCAGGACAATGGTAACAGCAGGAACAGAGCAAGAGGATGCTGAAACTGAGGGGGAGAAGAACAGTGAGCTCCCTACTCAAGTGGAAGAAGTGATCAATAAGATCATAGGGGCTTAGGATGCTGGTCATTCTGAACCAGCAATGCAAGAGGTCAACCAAGAGAACCCTGTTGATGAGACTAGCAAAGATCAGCAAAGTCCTGAAAAGGAAAATAAGCCAAACCATTCACCCATAAGAAAATCTCTATCTCCAATAAGTGAAGGGAATGAAGAAGAGGAACAAGATAGTTCATCTCCAGAGAATAGACCAGTGGAGCTCTCACTATTATCTCAGATAAAGATGCTCCTGGAAGAGCAAAGATTAAAAATTGAAAGCTATGTCACCTCTGCTATCAATGAGCTAAGAAGGGAACTGTCTGCTGGAACGACAAGCCTAAGAAATGATGTGAAAGATCTGCAAGAATACACTGCCCATACCCACAAAGGTATATCTAACCTAGGGGTTAATCAGACATTGATTGTGTAACATCCCCATCCGTTCGGGAGCATATAACAGAGGGTCCGGTCGGGGCCCCACGCCATATACTACAAAACAAACGGGAACGTCACTTAATTGAAATATCGAACGACTCTAAACAATGAACCTAACTCAGAGCATTCTATGTGGAAGCAAAAGAGAGAGACAAGATATATAAACCACAAAACCTGAACCCGGGTATGTCCACTTCTATTACTTGGAATGAAATGTTTTACACAATAAAATTTAGGCACAATGGCCTTACAAATTACCAACATCGGCGCGCAGGCCGGCCATACATGAAAACAATAGAACATTAAAAAGGCCTTCAAGGGCCGCAGCTGCGCAGAGGCTTCAGCCCGCTATGAGCCCGCTATGTTCCCGCTCGGTCCAGCACCTGTACAGCAAGCCCACCAAAAATGGTGGCAAAACAGGGCAACGGTCAGCAACGGCTGATCAAATTATAACGACCCCACCCCTTCGAGGGGGTGGCAGTTTCCCATCCCTGCAAGAGCATCACAGCATATATATAACAGAATGAAGCGGCTGACATGGCCCACAACAATTCATACATATGCATCAATCACAAACATGGGAATGGCCTCCACGTCTCGTGCTCTCAGGCACTCTTTGGTGTACTCCGCCATCCACCACCATCCACACTTGATGGCTTTGCCCTTCGAGGCCAAAGTCGATGGCCCGAATACCAGGGCTCTCCCGTGCTTTAATTGTGAACATCCCGTAGTCCGAAGACTCTTTCCCATTGCTTCCCGACATGTTGTACGAGACTTACTAATCAGGTGCTGCAATGGTGCGGTTTCAGGTTCGCCAAATGCCCGTTGTTCACAGCTCTCGTTGTACAACACGAAAAGCGGGTATGGCATCCCCTCAGCCCAGGTATTCTCAATTAGCCGGCTCTACGGGCCGCTAAGTCATCCACCAGGACACCCTCAAAGGTCGAGCACACAGGCCTCAGGTCCTCTCAACAGGTGGGCACAAAAACATCACCAGAACTCAGTCTGGGAGCTGTCGCCAGCGTTAACGCTAACGCCTGGCGATAGTGCACAGAAACCCCATTTTGGCTTCTAGCTGTGGGTGCTTCCCGGGGCACACCCCCGGGCATTGCTGCACATGCAGTAGCACTCCCACTGCCTCAGAACGCACAAAATCACCAGAACCAAGTCTGGGAGCTACCGCCCGGCGATAACGCTAACGCCAACGGTAGTGAACAGAAACTCCATTTCTGCTTCTAAATTCGGGTGCTTCCCGGGGCACACCCCCAGGCGTTGCTGCGCATGCAGTAGCACCCTCTAGTCCTACGAAGCAGGATATCAACACGGAGTTTTCCCCGGTACGCATAATATCAAAAAGCATCACCAATCCGGACGAACCGTCTCGGATGGGCTTCACACAGCGCGCCTACGTCCATTTCACGCATGGACTCTACATGTATGTAAGATCTGACGGGGATAACACGAATCCACCTGTCGGAGGTCACGACCTCATCCTTTTGGGTAGGGACCTCAAAGATGCACGGAAATGGACTAACACATGTCCAAAAGAGGGTAGAAAGGATCGTTACCCTTAGACGTCGCTTTGAGGCCATAGCTTGATTTTTGGCACAGTTAGAAAGGAGCGGCTAGCCCTCCTCTACGCGTAGCCACCAACGTTGAGGGATTCCGATGAGTGTAGCTCCACCAAATCCAAGCCCTAGGGTGTAGAAACCCTATTCATCATCACTTTGACTTTGGAGCTCTCCCTCTCTCACAAATCAAAACCCTTAGTGGAATAAGGAATAATGGGGGTTTTCGGCCTTTCTATGCCATCTCCCGAGCCAACTAACCAAAATCCAGCCCCAAAAGTCCAAGTGCCATCAATGCCCACGATTTTGGCCGCAAAGTACATTTTGCAGCTATCGCCGGGCGGTAGCGCTATCGCCTGGCGATAGCGCTAAAGAACCGACTCCGACTGGTCAACGCCACCACTTTGATCAGTGACTGCAACGCGTCACGCTGTCGCCGGCATTATCACTAACGCCGCGTGATAGCCTCTAGACAGAAACCTTCTCAACAGAACGCTATCGCCGGACGATAGTCGCTATCGCCGGACGATAGTCGCTATCGCCAGCGATAGCGCCTGCTCAAGAATTCTGAGCCCACTGGTCGACCAACCACCTGGGCCGACACCTAACCCTTGGTGTCGACAACTCACTATCGTCGGGCGGTAACACTACCGCCAGCGATAGTGCTGGATTCCAAAAATCCAACCTTTCTGATTTGAGGTCTTACAGATTGTCAGCAGCATAGAAAAGACCTACATTGCGCCCACCAAGAAGATGGCTGGACACAAAGTTGATCTCCAAGAAAGTCTAGATCACCATAATAAAGATCTAGACAGTCATCTGCTTGAGACCAAGAATCACTTGGAAGGAGGAATCCACATGCTCAAAAACAAGATATAGGCCTCCGAGGAGAATCTCCAAAGGGGGATATCTGAAGAAATCATAAAGGGGGAGAGATCAATGATAAAGGCCAGTGGTGATCATGACATCTAGACCACAAACACCTTTAGGGAAGCAATGAATCTCCCTCCTCTACATTATGACGAACCTGCTGAAGAGCAACATACAGATATTCCTGATACTGATAAGGGTAAAGAAAAGGAAGCACTGGAGGACGAAGAAATAAAAATGAGAAAGAGAAAGTACAGGGAGGAAATGGAGAAAAAGGATGACTATGAAAGATGGAGTCCCATATCCAGGACCATCATTCTAAAAGCATGGGAGCAAGTGAAAGTTAATAAAGGTGAAAGATACAATGTATACAGTCCTCAAGAATGGGCTAAGCATGAAGATCAAGAAGAAGTATGGAGAGAATACAGAAGGAATAAGCAAGCAGGAAGAATTTCAGCTGACACTCCTGAACCTTTAAAGTATCATCCTAAACCGTTTGAGTACTTCATCAGACAAGCTAAAAAGGAGCAGGAAGCCAGTGCCAAGAAAGCAAAGGGTGAAGCTAATATAGATGGCTAAATCTTTAGGGGGCTAAATGTAGAAATGTTAAAACTTTTGAAAACATTTGGCACTATTTTTAAGTGAAGTAATATTTGTCAAATTCTGTGTTCACTCAATTATAGCTGCAATGTCATCATTATATGCTTGTTTGCTTAAAATATTAAACCTTTATTTGAGTGGCGTTTATCATTGAGTGGGTTATGACTTCTTCAAATAGGGGGAGATTATTGGGAACAGTGCCCAGCAGTGTTCCTGATTTGAAGAAGTGCTCAGCTCAATGATAAGTGCAAGTTGTATTTAATGTCCCATCTAGTTTATGCTTGCAGAGATCGACAATATGTCAAGTACTTTAGTTATTTCACTAAGTACTATATAGTCGAGAAGAATAGTAAATGATGTCGACAAAGTATGCATGTCGTCATCATGATGAGCAAAGCAAAAGCTGAGACTTAGCGAGTTCGTCGAACGAAGAATGAAGTTCGTCGAACGAAGAATGAAGTTCGTCGAACGAAGAACGAAGTTCATCGAACGCAAAGACAGCATAGAAGCAAACGCTGAGACTTGGCGAACTCGTCGAACGCAGAATGTTGTTCATCGAACGAAGAATGAAGTTCTTCGAACGCAAAGACGGGACAGAAGAATGAAGTTCGTCGAACGCAGAATGTTGTTCATCGAACGTAGAATGAATTTCGTCGAACACAGAGAAGACATGAAGATATCAAAAGAAGGAATGTCATCGAGAAGATGCAATATCGTCGACATCAACAAAGTAGCCTTGTCGTCGAGAAGAACAGATATCGTCGTAAAGAAGGCGTGACGTTGAGAAGACTGAAGAAGGACAGCTAAAGACAAGCAGTTACTAAAGCAAAATCTATCGACATGATATCGCTCATGTCGTCGAAAGAACAAAGTGATTACGACAACAGACTACAAGAAAGAAGATCATGACGAAATAGTCAGAGATAGCATATCGATGTATATGCAGAAACGCTAGAATATCTCGTATCATTGAAACATCAGCGTCAGAGGCAGAAGCTAGAAGACTTGAAGATCCACCAAGGTCTAAGGCATCGACAAAGTCCTGTCGTCGAGATATTATCCATATCGTCGTAACAATGGATATATCGTCGAGACGGAAATCAAATGTTGTGAGTCAGCATTTAATGTCGCCGCCTGATTGTCCAATCAGCGCTTGCTCTTAAGGAATGGGCGTCTGACAATAAAGGACATTATATGTGACCGTTGGGAGCCTCACGGTCTTATAAAAGAGATAAGAGGTTGCCCTAAAAAAGGGGTATGTGGGAGAAAAGACCGAAAAAGAATCATGGCGTTGCTACGGAGAAGAAGAAGAAAAAGTAGAGAACAAGAATCAAGCGTTCTCAGAAGAATCAGTCATCTCCATTGACTGATAAGAAACCGATCAACATCAGACAAAAGAAGAGGAGGCTGAAGAAGATCCAGTGCTAAAAATGACAAATCAAGAAGCATCTTCTTCAAGTCTAAGAAGCCGATCTCCATCAGGCTAAGAAGTCGATCTCCATCAGGCTAAGTTGTCGATCTTCATCAGGCAGAAGAAACAGTTTTCATCACTGTAATTTAATTGTTGTAAGGCTTGCGGGCCTATGTGTCTAGCTTGAGGGCTGGAGAGCTGTGAGGCTTGAGGGCCAGGGCAGTGGACTTGCGGGTCCGATTTTGTCTAGCTTGAGGGCTGGAGAGTTGTGAGGCTTGAGGGCTAGGGAAGTGGACTTGCGGGTCCAATATCATCAAGCTTGAGGACTTGAGACCTGTGAGGCTTGCGGGCCAGGGCAGAGGCTAGACTTGCGGGTCTGAGCTAGGTAGGGCTTGAGGGCCTGATTGTCGAGCTTGAGGGCTTGAGACCTGTGAGGCTTGCGGGTCAGGGCAGAGGCTAGACTTGCGGGTCTGAGGTAGGTAGGGCTTGAGGGCCTGAGTGTCGATCTTGCGGGCTCGGGTGCAGTAGGGGCTTGCGGGCCTAGGCTGTAGGACTTGCGGGTCCATGTTGTAAGGCTTGCGGGCCTGAAGATTTGGCGGAGTTTGTCGAGCCTAGCACACTGCTAGGTAGGCGCAGAGAGAAAGAGGACTACTCAAGACACCCGGTCTTGAGGAACCTTTATAGATCACTGTGTGCTTTTCTGTGTTGTGCTTTATAATTTATAGATCTATTAAGCATAAATCAAGAACATCTAAAGGGGATAAAATAATTAGAAAACCCTATTCACCCCCCCCCCCCCCCCCCCCCCCCCCCCCCCCCCCCCCCCCCCCCTCTAGGTGATAAGTTGACACCCAATAAACTATAGTGCTGGCATCAGAAGCTTCACTGATCTCAGAGCTATCCTGAATTACATGAGTCTTGTCTTTGGTTTTCCTCAAGCTTTCATTCTTATGGGCCATGGATCTTTCTCTAGTGCTCCCCCTTGAGCTTTCTTCTTCAGCTTTTCTGGTGTTAAGCTGAAGCTCATGAGACAGCAATTTCCCATATAGGTTCTTGGGCTCTATGTTGCCCTGTTGATCCATTTCCCTAATAGCACAAATTTTTATATCACATTCCTTAGTGAGGGATCTAAGGAATTTGTCATGTAGGTCAAAGTTTGTGAAGTCCCTTCCATAGTTCTTCAGACCATTCACTATCTTAAAAACTCTTTCATAATAGTTGGAGATATTTTCATTCTTGTTTTGCTTGAAGGACTCATATTCCTGATTTAGGAGGGATTTCCTATCATCCCTCACTTCTTCAATCCCCTCCATATAGACAACCAAGGAGTCCCACATCTCTTTGGCAGTTTTGTAGTGAATAAAATTTTGGAGGGTTGAGTCATCAATAGCACTCACAATAATGTTCTGAGCCCTCTTATCAAGGCCCACCAAGGCAAGTTCATCCTTGCTCATGTTAACATACTTCTTTGGCACTCTCAAGTTAGGATCAATGGTAGATGCAGTCATGGGTTTGAAGGGTCCCTCTTGAACAACCACAAAGACTCTGGGATCAGCAGCTTCCATGAACAGTCTTGCCCTTTCTTTCTAAATGGGGAAGTTTTCTTTGGTGTAGGTTGGGTGCTTCATGGATCTCACATTTCTGTACTGATCACTTCCTGCCAAAGGGAATAGTTCCAAGATCTAGATCTGACTGTTAAGTCACATTTGATAAACATGCCTCTGATACCACTTGTTATATATGGAACTATCACCTAGAGGGGGAGAATATGTGATATGACTGTTTTTGAATTTATGCACAATAGAAAATAGTTCAAATCATAGCACAGCAAACAATCACAATATCACAACACAAAAGAACACCAGATTTATAGTGGTTCCTCAAGAAAATGTGTCTTGAGTAATCTACTGCCCCTCTGCGCCTATCTAGCAGTGTGCTAGAGTCAGCAAACTCCACCAAATCTCAGATCTACTCCACAGATCCTACAACTCAGGCACACATGCCCTACAGCTCAGGCCCTCAATCCCAACAACTCTGATCCTTCTAGGAACCTACCTCAGGTTCTAGGAACCCTACAACTCATGCCCTCAAGCCCTACAGATAATGTATAAGATACAAAAATGAAGAACACTTAACACAATAAAGAGAATACTGGAGAGTTCTTCTGAGGCCAGATGTTGATGGCCTCTACACTTGAAGAGAAAGCTATAAAGATTTGCTCGTAATGAACCAAAGCTTTTCTTCAATCCTTTCTTCAATCAGCAACACAGCTTGACAGTCGATGTTGCTTGACTGATTCTTGGAGAACATAGAGCAAGAGCATTTTTGTTATCGAGAGTTTGTTCCTTATTTTTCTCTGATGACTTTACTGTTCGATATATTCTTGTATTCTCGTTTATTTTTAGTGCAGACACTTATCCTTTTTATATGATTGAGGGACTGTCTAATGGTCTACTCAGATGTCCTTTAAGTGTTACAGGCCCATTCCTTAATAGCATTCGCTGATTGGACCATCCGGCAGGTACATTGAATGTAGACAGCGCGTTTCGAATTATCATGGTCTGTCTCAATGATATGAGCAACATCTCGATGACAGACCTTGTTGTCATGCCGATCCATCTTAGACTTAGACAATTCTTCAAGTTTCTTAAATCTTCTTCTGATAAGGATATCTCGACGATATGAGATATCACAGCTACATTTGCACACACTGCGACATGAAGTCATCTCAACGAGGTCGTCATGAACATCTTGCCGACTTGAGGTCTTCTCGTCAACATCGTCGAGATCATCCTGACTTATCGTTGATATCATCCGGATCATCCTGACGATAAAGAACACTTCAGTTGTCTCTATGAATTCTGACTTAATCGTCTCGACGACAAGGCTCCTTTACGGCGATGTCGTCGACTTAGCTGGACATTTCTCTTAAGATCCCTGTGTTGAAAATTGAAGTGTAAGTGGAGGTCGGGCGGTCTGAGCATCAGACCGGGCAGTCTGGTAAACCGCAAAGGTCGGGCAGTCTATTTGAATACAGCGCGGGTTGTCTTCCCGCAATGGACTGGCAGATTGCCAGTTACCGGTGGCCTTAATCCTTGACTATCTGGAGTCAGCTCTCTGGTAGTAACCGGGCGGATAGTGTCCGCGGTTACCACTGGGTGTTGGAGCTCTGGCCGGTTATCTGCTCGCGTTCCAGCAGTTTTACTGTTGGTACTGTTGGGATCTTGCAGTTTGTCTGTGTGGCTTTTCATAGAGTCGGCGAACTGATTCAGCATGATTATCTCAGCAAGGCGTGCGGTTGTGTGCTACCCGCCGTTGTAGATATGGGCGGTTATCTTATCGTTGTAGGCGGTGACCACACTCCTCACCTCTACTATAAATAGGACCCCCTGGGCTCGTCATATATAACTTGAACAGTTAGTGAGAGCTCGCGAGTTTGTGGTGCGGATAGAATTTTCAGTTCGCGTGGTTTGAGGCTTACCTTTGCTATGTTTGCAGGTTGTGCGGCTTGCTTCTGGTTCTAATTTGATCAGAGGAGACCGCAGCGGATAAGCCGGTAGCAGTTTGTGGCGGGTAGCAGCAGGAGGTCGCAGCTAGCAACAAGGCAGGTTCTCTTCAGCTCAATTCCAGCTTTCAATAAAGTTCAGACTGCGGAGGTTAGGCGGTTTGCCTTTGCCGGTCTATTACTTCTGTTCAGTTCTTCAGCATCTTATTCACGGTTAGGAGCAGCCAAGTGACTGCGGTCAGGCGGCCTTCCTTGGGCGAACATAGTGAGCATTGGAATAACGGGTAGTCCGCGTGTTGAGTTGCGGGTTAGTGACTTCGCAGTTAGTCACGCGGTCATCTTGGCGACTTGGCGGTTTGCGCGGACAACCTTTGTTAGTCGGGCGGTTTGGCGGGTTCTTGTTGTAATCTCCAGTTTCTTGTAGTTAGTTTTCTTCTCTTCTCATAATTGTGTGTACTGATAAATCATGTCTCGCAATGTATGTCTCGAAATGTACAAAAGATAGTTGATATAAGATTTTTCTTGTTCCTTCATTGTTTCTGGTTTTTGGTGCTTGGTATGGTTGGAGTGTTCCTGCGGCCTGGTTCCCGTTTTTTCACTTATTAAAACTTTCAACATGGTATCAGAGGTTTGAGCAGTGATTCAGCCGCAGTTATCTTACTTGGATTTCTGGAAGCACAGTTATCAGTGGTATAGCAATGGAAGGAGGAATAGCAAGAGGTCTTCGTATTGAGCTCCTGACGTGGACTAACTTTAAGAAGTGGAAGTCTTGCATGGAGAGCTATCTTCTGGGATAGGACCTCTGGGAGGTTGTTGGTGGAGAAGAAACTCAAGAAGTGGTTGCTTCTGGTGAAAATGCTCATCTGGTGAGATCTTGGAGGACAACTAATGCTAAGGCAGAGTTTACTCTCAAGCGGGCTATCTCATCAGAATTGTTTGATCACATCATTGGATGTCGATCAGCTGCTGAGATTTGCATGGTCTTGGATGGTTTGTTCAATAAGAAGAATGTAGCTCGGCTACAGTTCTTGGAGAATGAGTGGGTGAAAACCACTCAAGGAGACTTGTCCATGTCAACGTTCTTCCTGAAGATGAAGAACCTTTGCGCAGAGATTTCGGCTTTGGACCCGGATGAGCCTATCTCAGAAGCTAAGCTGAAGAGGCATATAATTCGCGGCTTGCGGAGGGAGTATGTGGCCTTTGTTACTTCTGTTCAAGGCTGGGCCAATCAACCATCGTTGCTGGAGCTAAAAAACTTACTTGCGTCGCAAGAGAGTTTGGCTATGCAGAAGGCAGGGATGTCTGTCTCTGTGGATAAAAGTGAGGTTCTCTATTTTGGAAAGAAGAAGCGTTGGGACAAGAAGAAGAAGACATCTGGAGATGATGGTCCATCTACTTCATATCAGTAGGAGAAGAGTTATGCTCCTAAGCGTGATGGGAAGAAGAAGGAAGGACCTAGATGCTTCAGATGCAATAAGCTTGGTCATTTCAAGAAGGACTGCAGGGTCAATCTTCAGCCGGGGCATGTTACAGGAAAGGAGGAGGATGGTTCCAATGCTAATGTTAGTTGGGGTGATGGAGCTTTTTGTTGGAGCTTGAGTTCCATATCTCTTAGTTTGAGAATAACAAATCACACTATGTATTTGATCTTGCTTGTATTATAAGTGTGCAGGAACTATAGGTACAATACTTCACAGGTAGAAAACAAATTGGAAAAGACTCTATGTAAATTGTGCTAACACTCACATTAGTTGTTAACGCCCAGCGTTAACAACCGCTGAGAAGCAAACCGCTGAGAAGCAAAACCGCTGAGAAGGAAACTGCATTCGACGAATGGAACTTGCGTTCGACAAAGTCTGAAGGCGCTCGATGAAATCTAAAGGAACCTGCGTTCGACGAACTCTGAAGGCGCTCGACGAAACCTGAAGGAAGTTGCATTCGACGAACGACGAGTCCCGTTCGACGAAATTTCCTGCGCTCGACGAACTTGCGCTCGACAAGCTGCGTTCGATGAATGAGGAGTTCCGTTGGATGAAATTTCATGCGCTCGATGAACGTGCACTCGACAAGCTGCGTTCGATGAACGAGGAGTTCCGTTCGACAAACTGAGCCTGCGCTCGACGACATTGCACCCAACAACTGCGTTCGACGAACTTGAAGTTCTGTTCGACGAAATTGGTTCCGTTCGACGAAAGTTTGTTCTGCCACGATCCCGACGGATTGCACGATCCTGACGGTTGCAGTTTTCCGTTCGACAAAGGGTGTGTTCGATGAAGGCGTGTTCGACGAAATCAATCCCGTTCGATGAAATTTGGTTCTGTCACGCTCTCGACTTTTTTCATAACTTCAGCAACTGTCAGACACGATGCTTAACGCTGGCGTTAACGCTAACGCCAGGCATTAGCTCCCGTGTCTATTTAAAAGACCTGATTTCATTATTCAAGATAGCTTTTTTTGGAAGCCTTCACTCCAATCTTTTGAGAGAGCATTTCATCCCCGAATTCAGAGAGAACTCGCAACACCACCATTGAGGAACAAGAGTGAGAAGGAGATTTGCAACGGTAAATTTGAAGAAGGACGCTCGCTTCAACTCCGATGATGATCAAAGCGTATCTTCAACATCTCCTTCAGCACTCTTCAATATAGGGAGTCTTTTATTCTGATTTTTATCTTTATCTTTTCATTTACTTGTAACCGTAGTGAAATCGTCACCTTACGTGTGGCGACTAGGTCCTTGTGCGGCTTAGGGGGTAATTCGCTGCCTTGTGCGTGGCGACTAGGTCAAGGGTAGATCTAGGGGGTGGCTAAAGGCCTTATCTGGGGATAGATAGGCTATAGCCAACCGGTCCTTGGGAGAAGGACCGGTGAAGGAACAAAAAAGAGATTTTCAACTTGTCGCCTCAATTTCAAGCGTTATTGAAACATTATCCTTGTAATCATTTTGTGATATATAAAATTCCTTTTCAGTATATCTATTTTTCTGGATTTGTATTTCATTTGAAATTGTGCAAGTAAAATCACTTTGTTTATTTCTGCCAAAATATTTTCTGGAGGGATAACGCCAGGCGTTAACTAGTCAACGCCAGGCGTTAGCAACAGTGCTAAAAAGATTTCTGTTTCTTTAAAATCAGTCAGTTTATCTTAAAAACAGTAAACCCCTTATTCACCCCACCCTCTAATGGCGCCATCAGATCCAACACTTGGTATCAGAGAATAGGTTATTCCAAAATGGTCTCACAACCGGGAATAATGGCGCATCACGATCATGCCTTTTTGGAGGGTCAAGGGATAAGTAGACCTCCACTATTTACTGGAACTGATTATAATTATTGGAAAACTAGAATGTGTTGTTTTTAACTGCTTTAGATAATGACGTTTGGGGTATGGTAGAACAAAGTTATTCTCCACCAACATTTGTTGTTGGAGAAGTCACTATGGAAAAACCTAGAGATGGATGGGATGACAATGATAAGTTGAGATGTAAGAATAACGCCAAAGCAATGAATGCGTTATTTTGTGCTTTGGATAGAACGGAATTTAATAGAACTTGTGCTTGCGAAACAACTTATGATATTTGGAATCTTTTAGAAATTACTCATGAAGGCACTTCACAGGTGAAGGATTCAAAGCTTTTCCAACTTGAATCTGAGTATGAGAAATTCCGGATGGAGACAGATGAAGACGTGGATTCTCTGTACACAAGGTTCACCAAAATTGTCAACGACTCAAAAGTGCTTGGAAAGGTGTTCTCCAACGGCGACTTGGTGAGAAAAATTCTAAGGTCTCTCCCTCCAAAGTTCAATCCAAAGGTGACGGCTATCTCGGAGTCGCACGACTTGAAAAAGCTCCAAATTGAGAGCCTTATTGGGAACCTCAAGACCCATGAGGTTGAACTCAAAATTCAACAACAAGAGTACAACTTGGAGCCAAAGAAGAAGAGTTTGGCCTTAAAGTCAAAGAAGGAGGCAAATGAAGAGGATGAGGAGAGCCTTTTTGTGAAGAAGTTCAAAAGGTTCATGAAGAATCCGGAAAGGAGAAACACCTTCCGGAAATATTTCATCAAAAAGGGATCTTCATCAAAGAAAGAGAGAGGTAGCGACGAGGACGATGATGAACGACCACCACCGGAGTGCTACCATTGTAGAAAGATTGGACATATTCGGAGCAAGTGCCCAAAATATCTGAAAGAGCGTAAAGAAAAAGGGCACAGGGGAAATGAGAAGAAGAAGGTCCTAAAAGCGACTACATGGGATGACTCCTCCTCTGAGGTTTCAAGCGGCTCATCCACTAGTGATGAAGAAGAGGCAAACATGTGCCTAATGGGAAAGAGTAACAAGATATCTGAAGATGAATGCAATGTCCAAAGCAACACTGAGGTAACTCTCCCTACTTCTTATGATGATTTATATATTGAATATTTACAAACATGCAAATTTGTTGATAAAAGTTTAAAAGATATTGATCTTCTAAATTTTGAAAATAAACTTTTGTTAAAAGAAAATAAAAAATTATCTAAACAATTGGGGAAAGAAAAGGTATCTTGCCAAGAGTGCAATCACTCCTTGGCAAGAGTGAAAGAACTTGAAGAAGCTCTTTCTAAATCCCACTCCACTATTGAACTTCTTACTAAGGAGAATGGGGATTTGGAAAGAACTTTAAAAACATCTCTTTCTCAAATAGAGGATGGAAAGAAAAGCTTTGTGAATCGGTGCGTTATGTTAGTAACGGAAAACACCGCTCTTGAAGCCCGTATTCATGATTTAAATTTGGCTATTAAAAAATTCGGAGTTGGACAATGATCTCTGGACATGATCTTGGCCAACCAATGCCATGGGAGTGCCAAATCTGGCCTTGGATATAGTTCTGGAAGCTATCGTCGGGCGTTAACTCTTAACGCCGGCGTTAGCCATAATCCAAAAAAATTAATTCTGGTAATAATAATTTCAAAAACTTAAATGTTACCTCATATTCTAGAAAGAGCTTACTCAAAACTTCAAAAAGGGTCTCATCCCCTTTTATAGCGTGTGCCCAATGTCATTTATTTGGACACACCTCAAACTCTTGTAAGAAAAAGGGTCGCAGTGCTATAAAGCAAATCTGGGTGCCTAAGGTTTCCACCTATTCTATGGGAGGAACCTCTTGGGTATCCGGATCTTTACTCTCATCTCCTTTTTAGGTATGTTGGCAGGCTAAGGACAAACATGACGTGTGGTATTTGGATTCGGGATGCTCCAAACACATGACGGGAAACAAAGCAAAGTTCCTTAGCCTTGAGATGAAGAAAGGAGGGATGGTGACATTTGGTGACAACGGTAAAGGAAGGATCATGGGCATCAGTACAGTGGGTAACGATTCTTTCTCAATCTCAAATGTTTTATATGTAGATGGTTTAAAACATAATCTAATTTCAATTAGTCAATTATGTGATAAGGGTTTAAATGTATTATTTGAATCATCTACAAATCTTTGTAAAATTTTAAATTCTAAAACAAATGATGTCGTACTCACCGCACCTAGGATGCATAATGTTTATATGATTACTTTTAATGATCTTTCAAATTCTTCTTTAAAATATTTTATTTCTAAAAATGAAGAATTAGAACTTTGGCATAGGCGCCTTGGTCACTCTAGCACCAAGCTTATTTTGAAATTATCAAAAGATAAATTAATTAAGGGATTACCTATGCTTAATGGAAATTTATCTTCTCTTTGTACGCCTTGCCAAAAAGGAAAATTTTCAAAAAATTCTTTTAAGAGCAAAAATGTAATTTCTACCACTAGACCTCTTCAATTAATTCATATGGATTTATTTGGACCGGTTAGCACTTCTAGTCTAGGAGGTAGAAAATATACGTTTGTAATAATTGATGATTTCTCTAGATTTTGTTGGACATTATTTCTATCTTCCAAATCCGATGCATTCCTTGAATTTACTAAACTATGCATTAGTATTCAAAATGAACTTGATTTAAAGATTAAATGCATACGTTCGGATCATGGAGGAGAATTTGAAAATGATAGATTTTCTTCTTTTTGTGATGATTTAGGAATTAAACATGAATTTTCCGCTCCTCGCACCCCACAACAAAATGGTTTAGTGGAGAGGAAAAATAGAACCCTTCAAGAGCTAGCACACACTATGTTTTGTGAATATGGGTTGCCTAAATCATTTTGGGCCGAAGCTGTTAATACTTCATGTTATATCATTAATCGTGTCATGCTTCGTCCTATTCTAAAATAGACACCTTATGAGCTTTACTTTAAAAGAAAACCTAATGTATCTTATTTTCATGTGTTTGGTTGTAAATGTTTCATTTTAAACACTAAAGATACACTAAGAAAATTTGATGAATAATGTGATGAGGGAATTTTCATTGGTTACTCTTCAACTAGCAAGGCTTATAGAATATATAATAAAAGAACTAAAGTAGTTGAAGAGTCTATACATGTAAGATTTGATGAGTTTGTTCCTTGTGTAGATTCTAATCATACAGGAAATGAAGACAAACCTATTTCCCCTTTGGAGCATGAGGATGATGAATCACTTGG
Source organism: Dactylorhiza incarnata (assembly GCA_033032865.1). NCBI lineage: Eukaryota > Viridiplantae > Streptophyta > Magnoliopsida > Asparagales > Orchidaceae > Dactylorhiza > Dactylorhiza incarnata. The sequence goes on along the minus strand of JAWHQI010000084.1, from coordinate 2,986,851 downwards.
AGAAAAAGAAGAAGAACACGAGGAGAAAGAAAATGAGATAATAGAATATGTTCCTCCAAGTGTGTTGCAGTTCACTAAGGATCATCCAAAGGAGCTTGTGATAGGAGAACCATCAAAAGGGGTAAGCACTCGTTCTTCTTTACATGAGTCTTTTTCAAACCTTTGTCTTATATCTGAAATAGAACAAAAAAATGTTTAAACCGCTTTAAATGATGAATTTTGGTTTATAGCCATGAATGATGAATTAAATCAATTTGAACGTAACAAGGTTTGGAATTTAGTAGAGAGGTCATCTAATCATCCGGTTATAGGAGTCAAATGGATTTTCAAAAATAAATTAGATGGTGGCTCTAGGATAACAAGGAATAAAGGAAGACTTGTTGCACATGGTTATTCATAAATCGAAGGGATAGATTTTGATGAAACTTTTGCACCCGTTGCTCGCCTAGAATCAATTAGAATATTTCTTGCATTTGCGAGTTTTAAAAGATTTAAATTATTTCAAATGGATGTTAAAAGTGCCTTTCTAAACGGGATTATAAAAGAAGAAGTTTATGTAGAAAAACCCCCCGGTTTTGTGAATGAAAAATTTCCTAATCATGTGTATAAGTTAGAAAAAGCGCTTTATGGATTAAAGCAAGTGCCACGTGCTTGGTATGATAGATTGACATTATTTTTGATAAAGCGCGGTTATAAAATGGGAAGTGCGGATAATGCACTCTTCATTAAGCATGTAGATAATGATTTGATTATATTGCAAATTTATGTTGATGATATCATTTTTGGAGCCACTAATGAAGAGTTATGTAATGAAGTAATTTTAGTGATGAAAAATGAATTTGAAATGAGCTTGGTAGGAGAACTCACTTATTTTCTAGGATTTCAAATCTCACAAAAACAAGATGGTATATTTATTTGTCAAACTAAATATGTTCATGATATTCTTAAGAGATTTGGATTTGAAAACCTAAAGCAAGCCAATACTCCTATGAGTGCATCACTAAAGTTAGGAAAAGATGAAGCCGGTATTTCAATAGATCAGACATTATATAGAGGAATGATAGACTCGTTGCTTTACTTAAGCGCATCTAGACCCGATATTATGTTTTCCGTTTGCTTATGTGCTAGATATCAAGCTAACCCAAAAGAATCACATTTAAAAGCGGTTAAACGTATTTTTAGATATCTAATCGGAACATCTAGATTAGGCTTATGGTATCCTCATAATAATAGTTTTATTCTACACGGTTTTTCTGATTCGGACTATGCGGGATGTTCATTAGATCGTATATGCACTAGTGGCACGTGTCATTTTATAGGCCCTTCACTTATATCATGGTCGAGTAGGAAATAGAATTATGTTGCCCTCTCCACCACCGAGCCCGAATATATCTCACTAGGTAGTTATTGTGCACAAGCATTATGGATGACCCAAACGTTAGAAGACTTTGGTGTTTATCTAAATAACATTGAATTAAAGTGTGACAACAAGAGCGCTATAGATCTCACAAACAATCTCGTACATCATTCTAGATCTAAACATATAGATGTCCGACATCATTTCATTAGAGATCATATTAAGAAGGAACATGTTAAAATTAGCTTTATAGGGACAGAATCACAACTTGCCAACATTTTTACCAAACCTCTACGCGATGCATGTTTTCACATGCTTAGGTTAGAATTAGGTGTCTTAGAAATGTCACTTTGACCCTTATAAAAAGCAATCAAATTATTTTATGTACTTTGATATTTTTTTCTCTTAAAAATTAAAAATCAATAAAAATTTAAAAACTATGGGACTACCACCAAAAACACGCTAAAAAGGCCATCATATCAACTCCATAATGTCTGAAATTTCAACTGTATGAAGGCCTATTTATATTACAAATGTATCATGAAAAATATTTTTCAAAAAGTCAAAAAATGGTGTTCTGTCTCGGCGTTAAGAAGTTAACGCCTGGCGTTAGCTTCAATGCTCAGAAAAAATTTTTGGTGTGTTTTTACAACTGTGTTGGTATTTTGGTGTTTTCTTTCAAAACTTAAAAACAAAAAAATTACTATAAGCTTAAATGTTGATCTCAAGGATGATTATATGGATATTGGTTCAAGATTATTTACAATGTTTAATTTAAACCTTCAAGTTTCATTAAAAACATTGTTTTGATTTAATCATGCCTTCAAAATTAATTATCTTCAAATGTGCAAAGAGTTTGAGAATAGATAACATATGTTGAAATGCTTTTACATGCCTCTAAGTATGAGTAAAGTTTTTATCTTTGATAATGATTTTCTCACTTACACTTTTTGGTTAATATACATGTGTTTTTAAATCTTATTTTTACATGGTTGTGTAGCATAAGAACTTATTTTGAATTTCATAAATAGTTTACCTTCACAACATTAAATTCTTTCTTGAATTCTTTGTTTTTCATGCACTTGTATTTAGAGAAATGTGGTAAATAAAGTTCAAAACAAAATATAAACTATGTTTGCTAAACAAGTGAATTCGGAGTCCTTTGTCACTAAGTCTAAAAAGCAACAAATGAATGACAAGGATAACTCCACCAAGCACTACTTCAACCTCCTGATAAGTCTTAATGAGCATTGTGAGGTTGAGCACCTTGGAAAGAATTGTAAAGTGTCTTGTGCAAACAAAAATTTTCACCACTTCTCATTAAAAAAAATCTATAGTGCATTGAAATTTGTGAAAGTAAAGTTGTTTTTGTTCAATTCAAGTTATGCTCTTACATTACATAGTTTCATGTGGTTTAATTTCTACACTTGTATGCTTTATCAAAACACATTTAATGTACACATCATTATCAATTATAATACTTCCACTCATGAGAATTGGACTTAAAGCTTACCTACATTGTTCTCTACAATCATGAGTAAATGCACTAGATAGCAACGCATGATCTTTACAATGTTCATGATTACGTGAAATGCAAATTATTTACATTGTAAACCTATCTTCCATTGATATTATATATTCTTGCTTGCTAACTTTATTCAAAATTTCGAATGTCTTTGCAACTTGTGTATTTCAATTCAAAACATCTACTCATTTGATTTACAACGCTTATTATGTTTTGTTCTTCCAAATTCTTAACGATGTTCAAATATTGCTTTCGCCGTGTTCACTTTCAAAAAGTTGCAATTATCTCTACAGAGTGCACAAAAGAACAAATTCCTACTACTCATCCATATCTCCTTTTGATTAAAACAAAAGGGGGAGAAGAGACTAACTTCAAGAAATAACTTAGAGAAATCTATTATTTAGGGGGAGTACATTATGACATGCATTCATGTAGGGGAGTATCCACATAGGGGGAGTATGCATGATTATCACGCTCATCATATATTATAAACACTTACACTATTTTTATTTCTTATTAGTGGATTTGTTATTATCAAAAGGGGGAGATTGTTGGTGCTTGTGTTCCATATCTCTTAGTTTGAGAATAACAAATCACACTATGTATTTGATCTTACTTGTGTTATAAGTGTGCAGGAACTATAGGTACAATACTTCATAGGTAGAAAACAAATTGGAAAAGACTCTCTGAAAATTGTGCAAACGCTCGCGTTAGTTATTAACGCCCAGCGTTAACAACCGCTGAGAAGCAACCCGCTGAGAAGAAAAACCGCTGAGAAGTAAACTGCGTTCGATGAATGGAACCTGCGTTCGACAAACTCTGAAGGCACTCGACGAAATCTGAAGGAACCTGCGTTCGACGAACTCTGAAGGCGCTCGACGAAACCTGAAGGAAGCTGCGTTCGACGAACGAGGAGTTCCGTTCGACGAAATTTCTTGCGCTCGACAAGCTGCGTTCGACGAACGAGGAGTTCCGTTCGACAAAATTTCCTGCGCTCGATGAACTTGCGCTCAACAAGCTGCATTCGACGAACGAGGAGTTCCGTTCGACGAACTGAGCCTGGGCTCGATGACATTGCGCCCGACAACTGCGTTCGACGAACTTGAAGTTCCGTTCGACGAAATTGATTCCGTTCGACGAAAGTTTGTTCTGCCACGATCCCGGCGGATTGCACGATCCTGACGGTTGCGGTTTTCCGTTCGACGAAGAGTGCGTTCGACGAAGGCGTGTTCGACGAAATCAGTCCCGTTCGACTAAATTTGGTTCTATCATGCTCCCGACTTTTTGCACGACTTCAGCAACTGCCAGACAAGATGCTTAACACTGGCGTTAACGCTAATGTCAGGCATTAGCTCCCGTGTCTATTTAAAAGACCTGATTTCATTGTTCAAGATAGCTTTTTTCTGGAAGCCTTCACTCCAATCTTTTAAGAGAGCATTTCATCCCTGAATTCAGAGAGAACTCTCAACACCACCATTGAGGAACAAGAGTGAGAAGGAGATTTGCAATGGTAAATTTGAGGAAGGACGCTCGCTTCAACTCCGATGATCAAAGTGTGTCTTCAACATCTCCTTCAGCGCTCTTCAATATAGGGAGTCTTTTATTCTGATTTTTATCTTTATCTTTTCATTTACTTGTAACCGTAGTGAAATTGCCGCCTTGCGTGTGGCGACTAGGTCCTTGTGCAGCTTAGGGGGTAATTTGCCACCTTGTGTGTGGCGACTAGGTCAAGGGTAGATCTAGGGTGTGGCTAGAGTCCTTATCTGGGGATAGATAGGCTATAGCCAACCGGTCCTTGGGAGAAGGACCGGTGGAGGAACAAAAAAGAGATTTTCAACTTATCGCCTCAATTTCAAGCGTTATTGAAATATTATCCTTGTAATCATTTTGTGATATATAAAATTCCTTTTCGGTATATCTATTTTTCTGGATTTGTATTTTATTTGAGATTGTGCAAGTAAAATCACTTTGTTTATTTCTGCCAAAATATTTTCTGGAGGGATAACGCCAGGCGTTAACTAGTCAACGCCAGGCGTTAGCAACAGTGCTAAAAAGTTTTCTGTTTCTTTAAAATTTGTCAGTTTATCTTAAAAACAGTAAACCCCTTATTCACCCCCCCCCCCTCTAAGGGCGCCATCAGATCCAACACTTTTATGATGGGCACTTGTGTTCGGGCTATGGATTCTATCAACTATCAGGATAATTGGATTGTGGACTCTGGTTGTGGTCATCGCCTCACTGAAGACGAGTCGAAGTTCTCTTCTTTGTAGACATACACAGGTAATGATGTTATCATTACTGCTGATGATACTATACATGTAGTTGAGAAGGAGGGTGTAGTTTCTTTAAACGGAGATAGAGGTCCACTCACATTGAAGAGTGTCTATCATGTTCCGGGGATGAAGAAAAACCTCTTCTCGGTGACCAATAATGTTGATGCTGTCTATCACGTTCTGTTTGGTCCAACATAAGTGAAGTTTATTCGAAATATGTCAGCGGTGAAGGCTGAAGTTACTCATGTTGGTAAAAGGGTGAAGGACTTGTTTGTGTTATATATAAGTTTGTGTGTTGATAAGATGAGGACTAATGATAGCGTTGCTATCTTGCATGAAAGACTTGGGCATGTTGGGATGGATAAGCTGAATGATATAGCGGGAAGAGGCCTAGTGAGAGGCTTGCCTGGTCTGTCATCTTTCGGTGAAGGTTATGTTTGTGCAGGTTGTCAATATGGTAAGGCGCAATGCTTTCCATTCGACAAGTCACAAAGCAGATGCAAGACACCATTAGAGTGTATTCATGGTGATCTGTTTGGACCTACCGCAACAGCTAGTCTTAGAGGCAGCAGGTATATGCTGGTCTTGATTGATGATTTCACTAGATATACTTTGGTATATTTTCTGAAGGAGAAGTCAGAAGCGTTTGGGAAGTTCGTGGAGTTCAAGGAGCTCGTGGAGGGTCGGCTTAATATGTGGATCAAGAAGTTCAGAACCGATAATAGAGTGGAGTTTACTTCCAATGCGTTCTTTAACTTCTGCAAAAAGCATGGCATCCGGAGAGAGCTTTCTTGTGCTCACACTGCACAATAGAATGGCATTGCAGAGCAGAAGATCTGTCATCTGACTGAGACCTGCAAATGTTGGCTTCATGCCAAGAGTATCCCAAAGTCCTTCTGGGCAGAGGGAATGTCTTGTGCAACTTATGTCATCAATCGGATGCCTTTAAGTCCCATCAACATGAAGACCCCACATGAGTTGATGTTCAAGATAAAGCCTGCGGTGGAACACCTTCGTGTGTTCGGATCTACCTATTATGTGCATGTTCCTGACGCCCTCAGAACGAAGCTAGATGTGAAAGCAAGGAAGCTAGTCTTCGTAGGTTATGATGACCAGAAGAAGGGTTGGAGATGCATTGATCAAAGAGACACAGAGAGTTATGGTCTCAAAGGATGTGGTATTTGATGAGTTGACATCATACCAGGGTAGCTCTTCTGTTGAGCTACAAGAAAGCAGGGTAGATGGTGGACCAGGAGAAGCTGCAAGGGAAGTGCTGGTGGAGTTGCCTGTTTCACCAGGTGCTCCAGTTGCTTCTAGCTCTGGGTCAGGTGCTTCTAGTTCTGGAAGCAGGGGGAGTGATGCTCCAAGTGTGCCTGGGAGAAGAGCTAGTCCAGAAGTTACAGTGGAAGAGGTGGATCAGAGTAAAGCTCTGAGGAGATCCAAGAGGACTATTATTCCACCAGCTCAGTATACAGGGGGAAACAAGGTGAGCTTCATCTCATGTTTCTTTGCTGGTCCATTGGAGGAGCAAGAGACGTCATGCTTTGAAGACGCCACTGGATTCAAGGAGTGGGAAGAAGCCATGGATGAGGTGATGGCTGCCCTCGAGAAGAATGAGACATGGGACCTTGTGCCCAAGGTTGATTGCATTACTCCTGTGACATGCAAGTGGGTCTACAAGCTGAAGAAGAAAGCTGACGGGAGTATCGAGTGATACAAGGCTCGCCTTATAGCTCGAGGGTTCTCTCAACAGTACGGAGAAGACTGAAGAGACGTTCAGTCCGGTAGACAAGATGACTTCGGTACGAGTGGCGATTGCATTCACAGCTAGCCAAGGGTGGAAGATTTGGTAACTCGACGTAAAGAATGCTTTCTTATACAGCAATATTGACAAGGATATCTTCATGGTTCAGCCACCTGGATATGTATCGGAAGTTCATCCAGGACACGTCTGCAAGCTCAAGAAGGCTCTTTACGGGTTGAAGCAAACGCCTCGGGCATGGTATAGGAAGATCGCAGAATATCTCTAGTTCTACAGATATTTTGCTTCAGATTCTGACACGAGTATGTTCGTAAAGAAGATCGGGGAGTTACAAGTCTTTGTGTTGTTGTACGTTGATGACATGATCATCGCGGGGAACTCGGAGGCTGAGGTACCTAAGCTTCGGGCTGAATTAGATATCAGGTTCGAGATGAAGGATCTGGGGAGCTTCACCATTTCCTTGGACTCAAGGTGGAGAGGAAAGAGAGCGGTGTGCTTGTTTCCCAGAAAGGTTATGTGGAGCAGATCGTTAAGCGATTTGGCATGCAGGATGGGAAGATAAAATCTACTCCACTGGAGGTTGGTCTAAAACTTCGGCGGGATGAGGGGAGGATTCTTCCTGATCCGTTGGTGTTCCGGGCTCTTGTTGTGAGTCTGATATATTTGACGATTACTAGACCAGATATTACTTATGCAGTTGGTAGGGTAAGTCGATATATGGCGGAACCACGAAAACCTCATCTTGTTGCGGCAAGAAGTATTTTGAAGTACGTGAAGTCGACCTCAAACATGGGTCTTCTTTATGGGAGAGACACGGGCTTTTTTTGTATGGATACATGGATGTCGATTTTGGGGGAGACTCAGATGATCGAAAGTGACGTCTAGTTATGTTTTCTTATGCGGATCGATGACTATTTCATGGTGCAGTAAGAAGCAGTATTCTGTGTCCGTCTTTACCACTGAAGCGGAGTACAAGGCTTATGCCTTGGCAGCTCAGGAAGCCATCTGGCTTAGGAGATTGGTTGAGGATGTCCATAAGGAGGTACGAGGTCCTACTCTACTATGTGGTGACAATGAGAGTGCCCTCAAACTGGTTAATAATCCAGTCTGTCATGCACGAACCAAGCACATCGAGATCGAGCATCATTTCATTTGGGAGAAGGTGCTGGAGGGATCTTTGATGGTTGAGCATGTGCGGAGTGAGTACAATGTCGTTGACATCTTCACGAAGCCTCTAGTGAAGGGACCATTTACTCGGTTATGAGGATTGCTTGGGCTGACTTCCACTTCCTACTTCAAGGGGGGTGTTGAAAATTGAAGTGTAAGTGGAGATCGGGCGGTCTGAGCATCAAACCGGGTGGTCTGGTAAACCGCAAAGGTCGGGCGTTCTAGTTTGAAGACCGTGCGGGTTGTCTTCCCGCAATGGACTGGCGGATTGCTAGTTACAGGTGGCCTTGATCCTTGACTATCTGGGGTCAGCTCTCTGGTAGTAACCGGGCGGATAGTGTTCGCGGTTACCACTGGGTGTTGGAGCTCTGGTCGGTTATCTTCTCGCGGTCCGACACTTTTACTGCTAGTATTGTTGGGATCTTGCAGTTTGTCCATGCGTCTTGTCATAGAGTCAGCAAACTGATTCAGCAGGATTATCTCAGCAAGGCGCGCGGGTTGTGTGCTACCCATCATTGTTGATATGGGTGGTTATCCTATTGTTGTAGCCGGTGACCACACTCCTCACCTCTACTATAAATAGGACCCCCATGGCTCATCATATATAACTTGAACAGTAAGTGAGAGCTCGCGAGTTTGTGGTGTGGATATAATTTTTTGTTCGCACGGTTTGAGGTTTACCTTTGCTGTGTTCGCAGGTTATGCGGCTTGCTTGTGGTTCTGATTTGATCAGAGGAGACCACAGCGGTGTAGCCGATAGCAGTCTATGGCGGGTATCAGCAGGAGGTCACGGCTAGCGACAAGGCAGGTTCTCTTCAGCTCGCTTCCACCTTTCAATAAAGTTCAGACCGCAACAGTTAGGCGGTTTGCCTTTGCCGGTCTGTTACTTTTATTCAGTTCTTCAGCAGCTTGTTCGTGGTTGGGAGCGGCAAAGTGACTGCGGTCAGGTGGCCTTGCTTGGGAGAACAGAGTGAGCATTGGAATAATGGGTAGTCCGCGTGTTGAGTTGCGGGTTGGTGATTTCGCGGTTAGTCGCACGGTCAGCTTGGCGACTTAGCGGCTTGCGCGGACAACCTTTGTTAGTCAGGCAGTTTGGCGGGTTCTTGTTGTAACCGCCAGCTTCTTGTAGTTGGTTTTCTTCTCTCCTCGTCATTGTGTGTACTGATAAATCATGTCTCGCAATGTATGTCTCGAAATGTTCAAAAGATAGTTAATACAAGATTTTTCTTGTTCCTTCATTGTTTCTGGTTTCTGGTGCTTGGTATGGTTGGAGTGTTCCTGTGATATGGTTCCCGTTTTTCCACTTATTAAATATTTCAACACCCTGAAGAACTTCTGTAAGGAAGTCTTTCCAAGGACAGCCTTTCTTTTTCGACAAAAAATCTTTTTAGCCAGATATTTTGCTCAAGTCTTCTGAAGAGCTTCATCATGCCAGACATCACAATGATATCGTTGTGTGATACTTGTTGACATGACGATACTGTGACTTGGTTGATTCTTCTTGTTCTCAAGAGAATATCGTCATGTGTACTTTGTTGAAACAACGTTATCGTCGTGTTGTCCATATTTTCACGACAATTAATGATATAATCTTTTTGCTGACCTCTGCGAGCAGTGTCAATGATATATACCTATTTATTCGATAATATGCCAAGTCCTTCTCAATGATTTTGGACTTTGAGAGATTAGAGAAGTACTGGACACACATTCTACACTCTGTAGTTATGAATAAAGCATACCATCAAATACATAGTACTTTTATCATTAACCTGAGCACTTCTTCAAATCAGGAACATTGATGGGCACGGTTCCCAACAAAGATGAATTTAAATGGATTAATAATAAGAAATAAAGCCAGAATTGTGGCTCAAGGATACAGACAAGAAGAAGGAATTAACGATAACCAAACTCTTGCTATAGTGGCTAGAATGGAAGCAATCAGAATGTTTCTTGCTTATGATGTTCAGATGAAAATCAAGGTATACCCGATGGATGTGAAGAGTGCATTTTTGTATGGAACTCTTCAAGAAGAAGTATATGTGGAGCAGCCACCAGGTTTTGTCAATCCAACTCATCCCACTTTTGTTTATAGGTTAGTTAAAGCACTATATGGTCTCAAGCAAGCTCCAAGAGCTTGGTATGAGACCTTGTCCACCTTTCTTCTAGAACACTCCTTTCTAAGAGGAAATGTGGATAAAACACTTTTCACTAGATCACGTAAGAATCAGCTACTTCTCTACAGATCAAAGACTTTGCAAAAGGTTTGCTAACCTAATGCAGTCTAAGTTTTAGATGAGTAGCATGGGGGAATTATCCTACTTTCTTGAACTTCAAGTAAAGCAAAGTGCAGATGGAATTTTCATATCCCAATCTGAATACACTAAAGAGCTTATCAAGAAATTTGGAATGGAAAATGCCTCTACCATGAAAACCCTTATGGCTACCAATAATGTACTTGATAGAGATGAAAAGGGTCATTCATTTAATCAAAATACTTATAGAGCATCCATTAGCTCTCTTCTCTATCTTACAATAAGTAGGCTAGACATAATATTTGATATTTGTGTATGCGCTAGATTTCAGGTTGACCCCAAGGAATTCCACACGAGTTCTGTAAAAAGAATACTCAGATATCTAAAGCGTACACCTAAACTTGTCTTATAGTATCCCACGGAGTCTGGATTTGAGCTAGTAGGTTACTCAGATGCTGATTATGCTGGGTGCAGGCTTGATAGAAAAAGAACCTTAGGAACTTGTCAATTCCTCGGTGCTAGACTGATTTCTTGGTTTATCAAAAAGTAAACCTCTGTCCCCACTTCTACTGATGAAGCTGAGTATATAGAAGCATGAAGCTGTTGCTCAGAAATATTGTGGATGCAGAATTAGTTGTTGGATTACAACTTGACTCTTGAGAACTCCACAATATTCTGTGACAGTTCTAATGCTATTTCTATAACTTTAAATCTTGTTCTCTATAGTAGAACTAAGAACATAGATATAATGCACCATTTTCTCAGAGATAATGTAGAGAAGGGTAAAATCTCTCTTCAATACATTTATTGGAAAAACTGCTCATAATGTTCTAGATTTAGAGAAGTCCCTAAGTCAATGATAAGTACATTATGTATTTGATATCTATCTGATGTGACATGAGCAGGTTGGAATATCATATATCTTATATATAATGTTTGGAGATCAAGCACAAAATGTCTAAATTAAATATTATTGTGTATATGACACTCACACGTCAATATCATTTTGATCACTCACATAAGACAATAAAAGTAGTCAGTCAACAATCGACTTGATAATAAGAAGAACACGATGGCATCGTCGTGTCAACAAGCTACACACGATGATATTGTTGTGAGAAATCAATGAAAGTCTGTCAAGGCATATATCATCGTGCAACAAGGCTCCCATGACGATATCATTGTGAGAACTCAATGAAAGTCTGCTAAGGCATATATCGTCATATCAACAAGGTACACACGACGATATCGTTATGAGATCTCAAGAAAAGTCTGATAAGGCATATATCGTCGTGTCAACAAGGTCCACATGACGATATCATTGTGAGGACTCAAGAAAAGTCATCTAAGGCATTTATCATCGTGACAATAAGGTGCAGACAATAATATCGTTGCGTGGACTAAAGAAAGACTTGCTAACTCATTTATTGTCATGAAAACTATCTTTACACGATGATATCGTCTTATCAAGTTAGAAGGAAGGATTTCAAATTGGCGAAGGCAAAAAAGGCAGATGTCAAATTAATGACTTATGAAAAGTGCTCTGACATCAATTTTCTAAGGTTTCGACCATTTGTTAGCTCAGAGCTATAAAAGCATAAGAGAGGGTCAACAAACCCTAACAATAACTTGGAAAATCTTGTGCCCTAGTATTCTTTAAAAATCAAGTCTTTTCAATGAAAGAGAAAGAAGAAGAAGAAGAAGAAGAAGAAGAAGAAGAAGAAGAAGCCAAGCTTCAATTAGAAAGCTCTCACTATTGAGAGCACGAAGTCTTCTTCATACAAGAAAGCTCAGCCCTGATCCTGGTCATAAGGCTCATCAATTGAAGATCTAGTGTTACTGCTAAAGAGAAGTCTTTCTATTTAGGAAGACCTAAGAAGACTCAAGCTGCTTAAAGCAATATCTTTCAGAGTCTGTATATTGTAAACATTCTTCCAATCTTCTTATTGTAAGAACTCCTTAAGATCTGAGGTAGGAACGTGTTGTTAGTCTGAGTGTAGGGCTGGTAAAAAGGCCTGAGTGTGGGACTTTGCTGAAAGTCTGAGGAAGGGTCTTGTGAAAACCTAAGGTAGGATTTCTGAGGAAATCCGAGTTGTAGAATTTTTGAGGAAATCTGAGTTGTAGGATCCTTGTTGGGGCTCTAAGTTGTAGGAGGGCTATCACTCTGAGGTAGGGTTGTTTTATTTCTCCTGAGGTAGGATTCTAGGAGGGAATCTGAGGTATGGGACTTGTTGAGTTCCTGAGTTGTAATATTTGATAGATCTGAGTTAATGGAGGAGTTGGCCGAGATTAGCACATTGTTAGATATGGGAAGGGGGACAGTGGAGTACCCACACTAGTGAACTGCTATAAATCTTTGTGTGTTTTTTTCTAAGGAGCTTTGTTTGTGTTCTTTTAAGCTAAATTAGTCATCAATTAAAAAAAACTAAAATATTCTAAAACGCCTATTCACCCCCCCCCCCCCCCTCTAGGTGGTTAACCCACACCCTATACTTTCAAGTGGTATCAGAGGGAGGTTATTCAAATAAATCTTAACAACTTGAACATATCTGCCCTTGGGTGTGTCAAGTAATCACCATGGCTCTAGGAGAAAACTACAAGGAGTTAAGCTTCATGAAGAAGGAAAGAAGCTTTATTGCCAAGAAATTCAAGTCTCTAAGTGACAGCAACAGCAGCTCCTCATACTCTAAAGAAGAAGCCTATAGAGGGCTAATTACAAGTGGAATAATAGCATCACCCACTCTCTCAGACAATATATCTGAAGATGAAGACCGCTCTGCTGCTAAATGAGAGATAAAAGCACCCCTCACTCTCTCAAACAGTGAATCTGAAGATGAAGACTAATATGGGCTTGTAGCCCTATCTGATGAAGAAGATCAGGATGATTCCCATCCTACTCAGGTATACATTCTTCTCAAATTTTCATTATCTGAGTCAAATGACAAGTCCAAGAGTGCATCAGATGATTGTTCATCATCTGATGAGAGTAATGTTGTTAGTGAAGCAGATAATTGCTCATCATGCAACAATGAGAACCATTCTGATCTATTGGAGCAATTTGGTACTCTCTTGCTCAAATATCAGGCTGAGGAAATAAGTATCTTCAAGCCATTCAGATCTCAAGTAGATGAGAAAACCAAGGAAGTGACAAAATTTTCCAATGAGCTTATCTTACTTCAAAAGAAGTCTGAAGCTCAGAGTAGAGTAGTTAAGTCTTTGGAGGACAAGCTTCTAGTAGAAAGAAAGCTTGTGGCAATCTTCTCAAAGCCTAAAACTATTCTCCTTATTATAGATAGCTTATCCTCTCAATACAGAGGAGGACTTGGCTATAATAAGGAAATTGGAGAGACTTCCCAAGCAAGAACTGTCTTCGAAAAGGTTGTCTCTCCCCCAACACCATCAACCAAAGGGAAGGAAAAGGCTTTACCTCAAATGACTATTCCTAGAGTGAAGCATGTGACTGTGCAACCAACTTCCAAGTCAGTTTACAACCACATGAATAGATATAGAAGTGTTTGTTGTAAAGCAACATGCTCTTCTAATCACCAACACTTCATTCAGAAGGTGACTCAGAAGAGGGGGTAGAATAAATTTGAATGTTGGTGTTGCGGCAAGGTTGAGGTCACCTTATCTCGATTTCATAAGGGGCTTCAACCCGATATTCAAAGGAAGCTCCTGCGCTATGGTCATACAGACCTGAACACGACTTTCAATGCCGCCCTTGACATTGAAAAGCATCTTGCCTCGAAGGCCCACTCCCGTTATTCCCACACGAAGAACAAGTCCACCGTTGGAGCGTCTTCCTCCACATATCCGGATAAGGGGAAGTTTAGGTCCACCGAGTTGAAGTCTGTCGTGATCACTGCTAGGAATGCTAGGAATCCCGCGAGTGAGCGTATCCTCATAGGTAAGGTGAGCAAGGCCAACACTACATGTTACTCTTGCGGCATTCAAGGTCACTATGACTTTGAGTGCCCAACGAAGACTAAGGCCATAGCCCTTTTAGACTCGACTACCGATCCCACTGATTACGTATATGAGGTTGCTGAGGAGAGTGACCCAGAAGGGGTCCCAAGTGATTTAGAGGACGAACACCACCTTATGGTGATGCGTTGTATCTTGACCACTCCTCGTCCGTTAGATGACTGGAAGAGGACGAGCATATTTTCTCTGATTTTTAAGAGTGGAGAGAAACTCTGCAAGCTGATTATCGATAGTGGTAGCTGTGTGAATGTCATTTCTGAGAACGCCATCGCACGTATGTCCTTGACCACGGAACCACACCCGACCCCATATCAGGTAGCTTGGATCAACAAGATCACTGTCCCGGTTACCAAGCGATGGCTGGTTCCCCTCTCATTCAAATCTTATATTGATGGGTTATGGTGTGATGTCCTACCGATGGACGCTTGTCACGTGTTACTAGGCCACCCTTGGCTCTATGACCGTGATGTGACGCATTTTGGAAGAGCCAACATGTATGAATTTAAATTCAATGGCAAGACCATTACCTTGAGGCCGACCATCCCAAAGGAGCCAGTAGTTTTGGCTAAGGACACCACTATACCAGTAGAGAGGAGGACGTTGAGTCTAGTTGGTAGGAAGGAGTTTGTGAAGGATCTGTTTCTTGATGGAGCGATGTATGCACTAGTACTTATGAGTGTGAAGCTTGATTCTAGTGTTTTGGATGATCTGCCCAGAGAGTTACGGGTACTATTGGAAGAGTATAGGGACATGTACCCGGAGGAGTTACCGTTGTCATTACCCCCGCTTAGGGATATTCAGCATGCGATAGATCTGGTCCCGGGCTCCTCTTTACCCAACCAACCCCATTATCGACTCCAACCTGCTACCCACAAGGAGTTACAGGCCCAAATTGAGGACCTGCTGAAGAAGGGGTTCATTAGGACTAGCATGAGTCCATGTGCGGTACCAGCCTTGCTTTCCCCCAAGAAGGATGGTACATGGCAGATGTGTGTTGATAGCCATGCTATCAACAAGATTACCATCAAGTATAGGTTCCCTATTCCATGATTAGATGACCTCTTATATGTCTTATCTAGCGCCATTATCTTTTCGAAGTTAGACTTACGGAGTGGCTATCACCAGATTAGGATCCGCGAGGGAGACGAATGGTTAAGTCTAAGGATGGGTTGTGCGAGTGGCTTGTGATGCCCTTTGGGCTATCCAATGTCCCCAGCACCTTCTCTCGGACGATGACCCACGTCTTTTAGCCGTTCATGGGAAAGTTTGTTGTAGTCTACTTTGACGACATATTGATTTATAGCACCACCACTCTTGTGCACATCTCCCACATGAGAGTGATTCTTTCCACCCTGCAGAAGGAAAGATCATTTCTTAATCTTAAGAAATGCACTTTCTATGTCCCTGAAGTGGAATTCTTAGGCTACATAGTCGTTTCGGAGGGCATTAAAGTCGACCCTAAAGGTTCAAGTCATTAAGGACTGGCCCAAGCCGAGCACGTTACGAGAGGTGCGTAGTTTCCACGGGTTAGCTACATTTTACCGCCATTTTATACGGGACTTCAGTAGCATCATGGCCCCCATTACTGATTGCATTAAGAAGGGCGAGTTCACCTGGACGAAGTCCGCCACCCATGCTTTCCAACGCATTAAGAAGCTAATGTCTGAGGCACCTATCTTACCTCTACCTGACTTCACCAAAGTCTTTAAGCTTACTTGTGACACTTCTGGTGTGGGATTAGGAGGTGTTTTGAGTCAGGAAGGGCACCCTGTGAGTTACTTTAGTGAGAAGTTATCTGGCACTAAGTTAAATTATTCGAACTACAACAGGGAGTTTTATGCGGTTGTTAGATGTTTGCACCATTGGAGGCACTATCTCCTCTCCAAGGAGTTTGTGATCCTCTCCGATCACGAAGCATTGCGGTTCATCAATGGCCAGCATAAAATCAGCCCGCGTCATGCTAAGTGGGTAGCTTTCCTACAAGGTTACACGTTTAATCTTAAGCACCTTAAGGGAGCTGAAAACCGAGTCGCTGACGCTCTTAGTCGCCATACCATTTTACTTTCCACTATGGAGGTTAATGTTGTAGGATTTGAGCGCGTTAAGGATGAGTACGCTACCTGTCCAGATTTTCAGGATTCATATTTATCTGCCCAGGATAGTTCCCCCGCGACTATATCTGCGTTTGTTATTAAGGATGGCTATCTATTTAGGCATGGGAAGTTGTGTATCCTGCAGTCATCTTTACGACTTCATATCATCTGGGAGTTGCATAGCGGAGGACTGAGTGGACATTTCAGTAGGGATAAGACCGTTACACTAGTTGAGGAAAAATTTATTGGCCAAAACTTAAGACGATGGTGGGAAGGGTAGTGAGTAGTTGTCGTACCTGTCAGGTATCCAAGGGCACCAAAACCAACGTAGGATTATATACACCCTTGCCTATCCCTTCCACACCATGGGAAGACGTGAGTATGGACTTTGTTTTAGGCCTACCCACCACTTTACGCTGTCACGATTCTATTTTTGTAGTTGTGGATAGGTTCTCAAAAATGGCATATTTTATTAAGTGCACTAGGACCAACGATGAGACTCACATTGCAAAATTATATTTTAAGGAAGTCGTTAGTCACCGAGGAGTGCCTAAGACAATAGTCTCGGATAGAGATGTGAAGTATACGAGCTATTTCTGGAAACACTTTGGATTTTAATGGGTACCAAATTATTGTTTTTCGCCGCCTATCATCCACAAACCGATGGGCAGATGGAAGTGGTTAATTGGAGCTTGGGGAATCTTCTTAGATGCCTAGTGAGCGATCACAAAGGCATGTGGGATCTACTTCTTCCCCATGCCCAATTGGCCTACAATAATTCAAAAAATAGGTCCACGGGTATGTCTCCAAACGAGATTGTTCACGGGTACAAGGCCCCTGTGCCGCTTGACTTGGTTTTGTTGCCCCCAACGTACAAAGCAATTCAGTTTGCACAATCCTTCGCCCAACACATTCATGACCTACATGCACATATACGGGCTACCTTAACTGCTCAATACGGGTCCTATCAAGCACACGCTAATCTACATAGGAGAGTGTGACACTTTAAAGTCAGCGATCTGGTTTTAGTCTGGTTAGTTCCCGAACGACTGCCATCTAGCACCGTTAAAAAGTTAGCACCAAAGCCCGTCGGCCCTTTTCGAATTATAAAGAAGCTAGGTGACAATGCTTTCGTTTTGGATTTGCCTGCTGATTGGGGTATCTCCCCCATTTTTAATGTCTCGGATTTGACGTCGTTTGTTTCGCCTCCACAAGAGTTAAATTCTTTGTCGTCTTCTCCCTCCACTAAAATTTCTAATGGGTTGGGGAGTGGTAGTTCGGATGATCTCTCTCTTTCGGTCCTCGCAGGTATATCATCGGATGGTGAGTTGCATTCTTTTATTCCTACTGCTGACATGTTTCCCAGGTTTCCCATGACATTTCTCACTCCAGATACGATACTTGCTACTGAGCCACTTGCTACTACTGATGGTGATACCTACTGCTTCCTCATCCGTTGGCATGACCGCCCCCCTTCAGACGACTCATGGTACTCGAGATGGAGCTTCGACGCTTGGATGCCGCTCTTCTCCACCGCTATCTCTCGGACCACGCATCGGATATACGTGATTTTGAGCGGGGGAGGATTGATGTCGCGGCCCCTCCACCACTACTTGATGATGATCCAGTTGCCGAGGCACAACGACATAAAGATTTTAGGTGCCATGATGATGCTAACGGAAGACAGCATTACAACCTCCGCCCGCGGCGTGCTAAACCCACTTGAAGACCAATTTTATTTAACTATTATGCTCTTTTATTTTATATTTGTGAATATAAAATTATTCCATGTTTGGGTAATAATTTTTTATTCATATAAGCATTTATATTATTTATTTCCTGCACTCTTAAAACATTTGGTGTGTATTTAACCGCTCGGATGGTTGAGATTACATCTCCATCTTAGACGGTTATGTGTTGTTTGTAACTCTTATATAAGGAGACTTTTATGAGGCTTAAGAAGAATTGGAAAACTTTTAACCTAAAATTCTCTAAGGAGAATTTCGGCCAAGGAGGTTCTCCTCCTAGCCGCCGCCCCCTTGATGGTGTGAAGCCATCTCTTGCTCCCTCCATCCCTCATCAGTGCGACTCCGGCGTGGATTCCTTCGGTGCGACTCCAAGGAAGAAGGTTTGAAAGAAATCGTTGTCTACCTAAATCACCTAGAGGGGGGTGAATAGGTGATATCTACTGCGATTGCGGAATAAAAAATTTTGCACAAACACAACAAAAAAAAACACAGCACAGAGACACAAGATTTATAGAGGTTCCCCCAGGGTGGGTACTCCTCTCTCCCGCTCCGCCTATCTAGCACTTCGTGCTAGCGTCGGCAACTTCACCAAAACTCGGATTTATCAACAAATCCTACACTCGGAGACAACGGCTCCTACAAACTCGGAGAACAACCTCTCCTACAAACTCAGAGTAAACAACTCCTACAACTCGGAGTAAACAACTCCTACAAAATAGCTCGGAGTAAAAACTCCTACAGAAATTAAATAAAGTTTGAAATGAAACTTCTCTTGAATCTCAATAGAGATTAACTTCAAATCTGGAAAGACTAAATCTTCTTCTTCCTTTAGAGTGGAAGCTTGGATCTTCAAGGATTAGGAAGAATGAAGAATCGGCAAAGCTGATCTGAGTAGGCCCTTTGATTAATTTGAAAGGATCTTCAATAGAGAGAGCAGCAACTAGATCAAAGGCCTTCTTATCTGAGAAATCTTTAGCAACACTGAAGAACGAAACTTGAGTGGCGCAGAAGTTAGATCTCAGAAAACTTGTTTAGCAAGAGAGGAAGAAAACGGCTGCCTTCTTCTCAACAATCGGGTTCTATTTTCTTTCGATTTGTTTGCCCTAAAATAAAGGATTATTTATAGGGAGACCTCCAACGGCACGGGCGACAAACAAGGAGGGATCACCACGTGTACTGAAAATGGCAGCCAACCCTAAATTTCAAAAACGAAACATAAATTTGAAATCCGTCTGTGCGTCATTCGTCGAGACTTCACGTGAACATTCGACGAATTGACTTGGCCATTGAAAAATGTTGATCAAAGCTTGAAAAATGTCTTCTGTTTTCATTCGTCGGGAGTTCTCGAGAACATTCGACGAATTGACTTAGCCGCACCATTTCCTTCACAAGTCTGCCTTTTTGACTTCTGTCTGCGTTCGTCGATATTCGTCGGGAGTTCATGAGAACATTCGACGAATAGACTTAGCCGCAGAAATTTCTTCTTTAAACTGGAAATTTGGCTTCTGTCTAGATTCGTCGAGATTCATCGGAACTTCACGAGACATCTCGACGAATTGACTTAGCAAAAATTTCTTTTCTCCTGAAAACCTGCTCCACTCCTCAAACTTGAAAACCTTCAGTTATGAGTATATGAAGTACACCCCAATAGAGAGATTACACATAGACCAACACTTTGTTCTACACAATGAGGGATTACATTGTCTAGAACTATGTTTGGTGATCCATTGCAACCTGACTTTGGTGTGCACTTAGCATTAAGACCTGTCATAACACATCTAAACAGAAATCATCAAATACATACTCAATTCAATTTAGTTCACTAGGGGACATCTTCAAATCCAGGTAATTGTGGATACAATACCCAACAATCTCCCCCTATTTGAAGATGTCATAACCATATGCACTAAGTTGAATTGTACAGAAAATATAATGAATAAGAAGAGCACTAAACAGGCAGTAATATTTAAAGAAAAACTCAATGTTTATCTTAACACAAAAATATATATATATATATATATAAAGAAAACAGCATGATTCCAGAACAGCTCAGCTCATGCTTGATCCTTGCCTTTCTGCTTTCCAAAAATTCTTTCCACTGCTTCAGCTCTCTTTTTCTGTTCAGATTCCATTCTTTCAAAAAATGCCTTTGGCTTAGGCCAATATTTATCAGGAGCAGTTTCTTTACTAGCACTCTCCTCTATCTTAGACAACATACTCTTCTCCCCCTTTATGACATCTTCATGTAGGAGGACATAGAGTTTGGCCAGTTGCCTTTCAACTTGATCATCCAGAAAATTGATCCCTTGATCATTTTTGAATTTGCTCATTTCATGCCTTATTTCAGTCATTTCCTACCTCAAAGCACTATCAACAGTTGGAAACTCCCCCTCAACATGTTCACCTCTTCCCTGATCAGGAGTTGGACTAGGTCCACTTCCCCTTGAGGATTGGAATCACGTGTTTTCAATATTTATATATAAAAAAATGGGCGCGTACCTGATTTCATGGATGGCTCTTCGGATCCAATAAATTGTATTTAACAAAAAGAATTCACGGGAGACGTGTCCGAGAAGAGAAATATTTTGACAAGTGAAATCCCGTGAAACTTCATGAAATTTTCTGATTTATCCAGTGAAATCCCGTGCAATTTCGTGAAATTCCAACAGTCCTGTCTTCAAGATTCCTTGTTAAGCATTCCAAGTTCCATTTTGAAGAAATTGAACTTGGTCTCGTCCAGAGGCTTCGTAAAAATATCTGCAATTTGTTGGTCAGTATTGACATATAACAAATTTATATCCTTACTCTCAACATGTTCCCGGATGAAGTGGTAGCGAAGCTCGATGTGCTTTGTTCTGCTGTGAGAGACTGGATTATTTGCTATGGCAATAGCACTTGAAGAGTCACAGAACATGGGGATTTCTGTGAGCTTTAAGTTATAGTCCTCAAGCTGATTCTTTATCCACAAGAGTTGTGCACAGCAACTGCCGGCAGAGATATACTCTGATTCAGCAGTTGATATTGCAACACAATTTTGCTTCTTGCTACTCCATGAAACAAGCTTTTTTCCCAAGAATTGGCAAGTTCCTGAAGTACTCTTTCTATCATCTTTGCTACCTGCAAAATCAGCATCTGAAAAACCAATTAGTTCAAAGTCATTGCTTCTCGGGTACCATAAGCCGATATTTGGTGTACCTTTAAGGTATCTCAAAATCCTCTTTGCAGCGGCATAATGAGATTCCTTACAGTTCACCTGATACCCGGCATAAACACATGTTGAAAACATTATATCAGGCCTACTAGCAGTAAGGTAGAGCAAGGACCCAATTATGCTTCTATACTTGGTTTCATCAAAAGGTTTTCCTTTCTCATCTTTGTCCAGATACATGCTTGAGCCCATTGGAGTCCTCATAGAGGTTGCACTCTCCATTCCAAATTTCTTAAGGAGCTCTTTGGTGAACTTCGTTTGAGAGGTAAAAATTCCATCTTCAGATTGGTGCACCTGGAGTCCTAAGAAATATTTCAGCTCTCCCATACTGCTCATTTCAAACTTACCTTGCATCAAGTTAGAAAACTTTTTGCAAAGTTTGTCATCTGTAGAGCCAAAAATAATATCATCGACATAGATTTGCACAAGCAAAATCTCGCATTTCACTTCCCTAAGAAATAATGTCTTATCTATTGTTCCTCTTGTAAATTTGTTCTCAAGAAGGAACCTAGACAATGTCTCATACCAGGATCGGGGTGCCTGTTTGAGACCATACAAAGCTTTATGTAGATAATATACATGATCAGGAAAGTTAGGATCTGCAAAACCTGGAGGTTGAGCTACATATACTTCCTCTTTAAGGTCTCCATTCAGGAAGGCTGACTTCACATCCATCTGGAAAACCTTAAAGCCCTTATATGCAGCATAGGCCAGAAATAATCTGATGGCTTCAAGTCTTGCTACTGGTGCAAAGGTCTGATCAAAATCAATCCCTTCTTCTTGCATGTATCCTTGTGTAACCAGTCTTGCTTTGTTCTTTATAATGATGCCCTTTTCATCAAGCTTGTTCCGATAGACCCATTTGGTCCAATCACATTTTGTCCTTTGGGTCTTGGTACTAACTCCCAAACTTTACATCTCTTGAATTGGTTGAGCTCTTCTTGCATAGCAAGGATCCAAGATGGATCGGTGTTTGCTTCTTCAAACTTCTTCGGCTCAATCTGTGAAAGAAAACTTAAATGTAAAACTTCGTTAGTTGTACCTCTCCTCATTAGAACTCTACTTGAAGGATCTCCGATAATCTGATCAGCTGGATGATCTCTTGAATATCTGACTCCCAAGTTACTTGCATTTTTAGGAGCAACTTGAGGTTCAGCCACCTCTAGAACATCTTCTTGTTCATGAACTTCTTGTTCATCTTCAAAGTGATCTGAGATCTCTTCTGCCAACTTTGGTGCATCATCTGTGGTATTTACTCCATCTTTCATAGTGAGTTCCTTTAGCTTTTCACCTACATCTTCAATGATCACACTAGACGAGTTGCTATGCAGCAGGCTCGTCTCATCAAATACAACATGGACTGTTTCTTCTACCACCAGAGTTTTCTTATTAAAAATCCTATATGCCTTACTATGGCTACTATATCCTACGAAAGTACCTTCAAAACATTTTACACTAAACTTGGTTGTAGGATGTTTTCCATTATTAAGTACATAGCATTACTGCCAAAAATTCTAAAATATGAAATCTTTGGTTTTCTGCCCTTTAGAATCTCATATGGGGTCTTACGATGGTTCTTATTGATGAGTGCTCTGTTTTGCACATGGCAAGCTGTGTTGATAGCTTCTGCCAAGAAGTATTCTGGAAGAGCAGAATCACTTAACATAGACCTGCCAGCTTCTATGAGGGTTTTATTCTTTCTCTCGGCTACTCCATTTTGCTGTGGAGTACGTGGACAGGAAAACTCATGGGAGATACCTTGACTTTCACAAAACTCTGTCATGGCCCCAGACTAAAATTCTGTTCCATGGTCACTTCTGATTTTGACCACTGAACAGTCAAGTTCATTCTGAATAAGCTTGAAAAATGTAGTGAATATGCCAAAGGTTTCTGACTTGAGTTTTAGAAAGAACACCCATGCAAACCGGGAATAGTCATCAACAATAACCAAGGTGTAAGCTTTCCCACCTAAGCTTCTAACTGACATTGGACCAAATAAATCCATATGCAGCAGATGAAGACATCTGGTTGAATTATTGCCAATTATGCTCTTAAAGGTAGCCTTTGTTTGCTAACCCATTTGGCAAGCATGGCAAGGGCTTTCTTTAATGCATTTAACTTTGGGGGCATCCCTTACCAAGTTGTGAGAAAATAACATAGATATAGTTTTGAAATTAATATGTGCTAGTCTCTTGTGCCATTGGTCACAAAGAGATGCACTATCTTTGGCAACAAAACACACTGGGGTAGAAGACTGTAAACATATAAAATCCAAACAGTATATACCACTACTCCTAGAGCCTGTTAAAATAGTTTCCGCAGACACGGACATCTTTATCAGGCATCTATCTCTAAAGAACTCAATGGTATAGCCTTTGTCACACAATTGGCGTATACTAATCAGATTGTATTTCAATCTTTTCACATGAGCTACACGTGTGAAAACGACTGAGTCGTTGGTTATTGAACCATAGCCTATAATAATACCTCATTCAGATCCGCCAAACTTTACTTTAGGCCCGTTCTGAACTGGAACATAATCCTGAAGTAATCTTCTTCTCCCGGTCATATGCCGAGAGCAACCACTGTCCAAATACCAGATAGGAATTTTGTTGGCCTTTGGACATTCCTGCAAACATGATCAATACCCCTTAGGAGCCCAAACATATTTGGGCCCTTGGTTCCTTGTTAGTGGAACACCACTTGGAACATTAACTTTGCAAGTGGTCGGTCTTGCACTGTTAACTCGTGTTCTTGGCACAGTATGATTGAACCAACAATCTATGGCAAAATGACCAATTTTGCCACAACACCAGCATTCAAATCTATTGTATCTCCTCTTTGTGTTCTGCTGAGCCTTTTGAACAGGTGGCTTTGCAGGAGGAGCAACCTTGGAGGTAGAAGCCTCGTTGGTGCAACATACACAATTCTTAGGCACAATAGGCTTGACCTGCGGTGCCTTCTTAGCATTTGATCCATGAACGAATGGTCCATGATGCTTCAATTGAACTTCCTCATAAGGAGCCTTGAGGGAGATAGAACCAAAGTTTCTGGGTCTGGTCCACACTGAGTTCACCTTGGCAGGCTCAACATGGATTGGTCTGCTGAAGTGACCATAAATGCTCTCGAGATCATAGGTGTTCGTAGGAAGAATCACCTTCTTGAAAGTTGGAGCACACTGTGGACCCTTACCCTTTGCTTTAGTAGCTCTTCTTTTGGCTGACTTACTTAGGCTCTTTTCAGCAACATGGCCCAAGTCACTACTACCAGAACCAGCAGTGAAAGTGTCTATGATAGGCAAAACTGTCATGGGCTTAGAGAAGTTCATTGTGATCTTCTTTTCAGCCTCAGGCTGTTTCGTCAAATCATTGATAATTTCACTCTTCTGAATGCCTGTTGAAGTGGCCTCCGAGAGTGCAATCTTCAAGGATAAGATTTCTTCCCTGAGTACGTTAGATTCTTCAATCTCCTTTCTCAGGTTTGATTCTTGATCCTTTAGGGATTGAATCTCCTTTGATTGAGTTTTAACAAGCTTTTGACACTTATTAAACCCCTTCAACATTTCCTCATACTTAGCAGTCAACTCAGAATCCTCTTCCGAATAGTAGTTTTCATTAGCATCAGATGTCGTTTCTGAACATGAAAGAGGTGTAGAAGATAATACCTGACCGGTGAAAGGAACAATATATTTGTTATCATCTGACATGGCCATTAGACTGTAGAAGCAGTCTTTTGTGAGACCTTTTCCTCTATATTGACCAAATTGGTCTTCTGTATCAGGTTGAGCCATCAGTCCAAAGAATACCTCTTCATCTGAGTTAGATTCATTTGTGTCACTATCACTCAGAGTCTTGGACTTCTTGGCAACAAAACTCTTCTCCTCTTTCTTCTTTCCTTTGAAGGACTTCTTTTCTTCTTTTCTTGAAGATTCCTTCTTCTTGTGTGGGCAATCAGCTATCATGTGCCCTGGCTTTTTACAATAATAACAAACAGGTTCAGTATAATCGTGTTTGTTTGGTTTAGAACCATACCTGTCGTTTCTGTCACGGTGTGATCTCCTGTGATCTCTTGAGGAAGATGAGCCTTTTCTCATTTGCCTCCTCTTGCTAAGCAACTTCTTGAATTGCTTGGAGAGGAGGGAGAACTCTCCTTCAGATAGTTCTGAGTCTGCAGAACTGCTTTCAGCTTTATCCTCAGAGGACTCATCCCTCACAGGGGACAGAGCCCTGCTTCTCCGGGAGCTTTCAGCCTTTAGAGCAATGGTATTCTCCTTGCCAGAGCTCCTACTGCTTTCCTCTTCTGACTTCCTGATATTCAACTTCAGCTCATGGGAAAGCAGCTTCCCATACAGAATCTGTGGCTCCGTAGTAGCCAACTTACCATATTCTCTGATAGCTATCACCTTGGGGTCCCATTCCTTAGACAGGGATCTAAGGAATTTATCGTTTAGTTCACCCATGGTGAATTCCCTTCCATAGTTTCTCAAACCATTTACAATCTTGAAGAATTTCTCGTAGGTGTCAGAAATTGTGTATTTGCCTTGTTGCTTGAAGGCTTCATATTCTTGGTTCAGCAAAGACTTCCTGTCATCTCGAACTTCTTCAGTACCTTCCATCAGAACCACAATAGAATCCCACATCTCTTTTGCAGACTTGCAGTGAATCAGATTTTGTAGCATTGAATCATCAACTGCACCTGCTATGATGTGCTTTGCTTTTTTTTGTCAAGAGTGACAAGTGCAATTTCGTCCTTTGTCATATCCATTAGTTTCTTTCGCACCATTTTGGTGGGATCAATGGTAGAAGCAACCGTAGGAATGACGGGACCTTCCTTAACTATCTGGGAGATTCGGGGATCATTTGCTTCCATGTAGAAGATAACTCTTTCTTTCCACTATGGGAAGTTCTCCTTAGTGCAAACTGGGAGCTTGGAGGATAACCTTTGTATGCCTCTGTCCATAGATAGAGATCTTGACAACGTTGAAAGATCTTTAATCTAGCTGTTAACCACTTAAAGATAACCTCCCTCTGATACCAATTGAAAGAAATCGTTGTCTACCTAAATCACCTAGAGGGGGGTGAATAGGTGATCTCTACTGCGATTGCGGAATAAAAAATTTTGCACAAACACAACAAAAAAAACACAGCACAGAGACACAAGATTTATAGAGGTTCTCCAAGGGTGGGTACTCCTCTCTCCCGCTCCGCCTATCTAGCACTTCATGCTAGCGTCGGCAACTTCACCAAAACTCGGATTTATCAACAAATCCTACACTCAGAGACAACGGCTGATACAAACTCGGATAACAACCTCTCCTACAAACTCAGAGTAAACAACTCCTACAACTCGGAGTAAACAACTCCTACAAAATAGCTCGGAGTAAAAACTCCTACATAAATTAAATAAAGTTTGAAATGAAACTTCTCTTGAATCTCAATAGAGATTAACTTCAGATCTGGAAAGACTGAATCTTCTTCTTCCTTTAGAGTGGAAGCTTGGATCTTCAAGGATTAGGAAGAATGAAGAATCGGCAAACCTGATCTGAGTAGGCCCTTTGATTAATTTGAAAGGATCTTCAATAGAGAGAGCAGCAACTAGATCAAAGGCCTTATTATCTGAGAAATCTTTAGCAACACTGAAGAACGAAACTTGAGCGGCGCAGAAGTTAGATCTCAAAAAACTTATTCAGCAAGAGAGGAAGAAAACGCCTGCCTTCTTCTCAACAATCGGGTTCTATTTTCTTCTGATTTGTTTGCCCTAAAAATAAAGGATTATTTATAGGGAGACCTCCAACGGCTCGGGCGACAAACAAGGAGGGATCACCACGTGTACTGAAAATGGCAGCCAACCCTAAATTTCAAAAACGAAACATAAATTTGAAATCCGTCTGTGCGTCATTCGTCGAGACTTCACGTGAACATTCGACAAATTGACTTGGCCATTGAAAAATGTTGATCAAAGCTTGAAAAATGTCTTCTGTTTTCATTCGTCGGGAGTTCTCGAGAACATTCGACGAATTGACTTAGCCGCACCATTTCCTTCACAAGTCTGCCTTTTTGACTTCTGTCTGCGTTCGTCGATATTCGTCGGGAGTACATGAGAACATTTAACGAATAGACTTTGTAACATCCCCCAAACAACTATACCCCTAGAGTGGTTTTGTCATGACTAGGTCATGACAAAACCCTAGGAAGCTTGGAGAGACCACTTGGCCTTAGCCAAGAAGAAGGAAACCACAGTGGTCTGCAAATAGCAATTTCCAATTAACAAGCTTAGGGTTGGACTTAAGGGCCTCACCTTGACCCTTTTACCCCACCATAGCATAACTAACCCTTTAGGGGTCCCCTTAGAGCACCAAGGACCCATTGGGGTCAACCAAAGAGGCCAAATTGACAAAGTCAACCCTAACCTCAAATTGGTCAAAGTAGCCTAATTACGGTCAATTGGCCTCCACCATGCCAAATTGACCTTTCCCCTACCCTTATAAGGATATTAGGGACCCAATGGACCAAAAAGCCCCATCATGGGGTCTCTAATTTAGGCAATTTTACTAAAGTCAAACCCTAGCCCTATTTTGGTCAAAGTGACCTACTAAGGGTCAATTGACCCTCACCTTGCCAAATTGACTCCACCTAGACCTCCCTAACCCTTAAGGGATGCCAATGGATCATAAGCCACCCATTGGGGTCAACCCAAATGGCCAATTTGACCAAAGTCAACCTTAGCCTAAATTTAGGTCAAAATGGCCTATTTTGCTCAAATCAAGCTCAATCCACTTGGGCTAGGCCCAAGTGAGGTGATCCATTAGTCATAAGGCTGACAAATTACATGGAATGCCACTAATTTTCTGAAAATGGTGACTAGGAGAGAGAATCCTCTTTTTCCCCAAAAATGGAGGGGAGAGAGAGAGAGAGAGAAAGGTGGCCATTCATGGCCAAAGGAGACCAAAGGCCACCCATTCCTCTCCCAATCGAGTGGTGCATCTCCCCTCTTCAGTTTGGAGTAGATAGACAGTCATTCCAGGCCACATGGGGGCTTAATTTCATGGTTTTTCATGGTGGCCGAAAATGTGCTTGATGGCCATTAATGGTGGCAATCAAGGAGAGACCCTTCCTCTCCTCAAATTGCTCCACTTAAAAGCTTTACCAGGCATAGGGGAGGGTTTTCCCCCACTTACCCGAAGGAACCAGCTATCTTGGTGTAGAAGTTCCATGGCATCCAAGAGCTTTCATGTGGCCATGGTGGATAGGAGATCGGCAAGGCAAATCCCCTTCGTTCAGGTCCTCCCTCCTCCTCTCTCATTGGATAGATCTCCCTCTATTGGCTGCAAGATTTGGGGCCAAATGGCCCTAGATCAGGTAGGCTAAAACTCCAGATTTGGAGCTTTTTATTCCAGCTAAAAAGCCTTGTTCCGGCCACCTCCGGCCGGCCAACCACCGCCAATCGCCGGCCACCACCTCAACGAAGGTGGTGGTGGCATTGGCCGGCCGGGGAGACGCCCAGGTGGCCGGGAAAATGGGGCTGAAGTTCACCCAGGTGCAGCTCATCTGGAACGTCGGTTTTGTGGAGAAGATGATGGGATACCGTTGAAATGGCTGTACAGGAGTTTGATAATAATGTATTCTTATTTCCAATTTATGTGTTAATATTGACAGCTGATAGAAATAATTATAGATAATACTTATGCCCACCTACAAAAAAAGTGGTCAACACCAAAGTTGTAGACCTTAGAGTCTACTTTAATTTAAAATTGATTTCACCCCAAAAGGAGTTCTGTAGCTCCCTGTAGGTCCATTTTGGTGGGGCCGGTCCCTAGTGTAGGACAGCCACCATTTCTTGAATAAATTTTGATTGGGAAATGATATGGACTTGAGATTTGAAACATGGTCTACTTATACCTACATACACATCATATCCAAAGATGGGAATTTTATGAGAACATTTTTCTAAGGTTTTTGTAATAATTTCATAAATCAAATATTAATTAATTAGTGGGTCAAATGACCTCCAATGCCCTACAAATTTCGGTGGGTACTTCTTAGGGTTATCACATGACCCTGGTAAAAATATCAGCCCAATTGGGACTGTTTTCGTTGGGTAATTTGTCAACCCAAGTTAGGAGAAGTTGGGTCAAAATTAGGGCATGGTGTTTATCTTGGAGTATGGTGGTCAAAACTCATCACCATGAGGTGGAACCTTGTCCACTGGTTTAAGATCACCTAAAGTACCCCCATGAGTGGTTTGTGGTGGTGTGGAGGTGATTAAGCCCTAGAACCCTAGTTTTAGTCCTTGGGGTGCATGTAGAGCTTTGTGAAGGACATGTGGTCAAAAGCTATAGAATGGTCATGAAACTTGGTAGATAAGTTTATAGGGTGTAAATAGGCCCTAGGTAATTTTATAAGAATTTTAGGAGCAATTATTCCCTTTGGATTGGGTCATAATCCCTTTAGAGAAATTTCTTATAAGAGATGATTACAGGATCAAAAGGTCTTGGATGATGATGAAACTTTGGTTGTGCCCTTATAATCATGTTTTAGACCTCTGGTAATTTTTGTGAATTTTATAAAATGATTTAATCAGTACTTCTTTCACAAGGCACTTATTTTGATTTAAACTTAAGAAAAATGTTTGAGGGTCCAATACTCTTTGATAAATTGTGCAAATTGGTGATAGGACATTTCAGAACATTAGGAACCTTTGTAAATTTTTATAAAATTTTTGAAGACTTAAATCAGTAGGCTACTTCACAGTTTATTTAATTTGAGGTTTTCTTAAAGTATTTAATTTAGTGAGAAAATGAATTCCTTAAATCCTGAAACATAGTCAGTAGCCTTTTCTAGTGATTACAAGAGCTTGGTAATTTTCCCATAATTTTAGTGTTGATCTTTTTGGTAGTTCCTTCATAAAACAATGATTTTGGATAGATGATAAATAATTAAATTAGAGGAGAATTTCTCACTGAAAAAAATATGATATGTTGTTTCTGATGTTATTTAGTCACCATAGATTTATTTTAAATTTTGGAAAGCCATATCATAGGATTTACTTATAGTTCATGTTCATTTTCATGCTTGGTAGATGTTTGGAGAAATTAAAATAAATATTAATTAATTAGGAAAAAATATGATTCTCTGGTATTAGTCTTATAACATCATGATAGACCTCCAGTAAATAGTTTGGGTCATTTGGGTGAATATTTGGAGTACCTGTAGTTGTGAGCTTCATATAATTCATTTGGTATGCGTATAGTAAACTGTGAAATTTGAGAATCAAAGTGGATCCTTAGGAGGGAATGGGAGGTAAGTGGTTTACCAAGTTTAGTTGAGAAGGTATGATGGTCAACAAGAAGGATTATAGATGGTAAAGGTGTGCTTGGTGAGTGAGAGGTAAGTTTCTCTCGGGGTCGACGAAAGATCGTCCTGGAAAGTCATAAGTCACTTAGGGTTAATTCAAGAGTAATGACGAGGAGGGTATTCTTGTGGGTAGATACCAACAACACTAAGTGTCTTGAGAAAGGGAACTTTGGGGTGTCATCCCATTATAGTTCCTAGTACCGTAGCGAGCCCCTTACAGGGTAATCCTCGGGAAGTCCAAGATTAACCATAAATTGTAGGGATACGATGATGTACAAGATGAACTTGATAACGCACACACGCACACCCCATAGTTACGGGAGGTTAGTTGGTTTGGTTGTACGAGCGGTAGGCTCGGTGGTTGTAGCAGTAGATTAATTAGCCTGGTGAGCTTGTGACTCAGTAAGGTTTGTTGTTACGGACGGGTTGGTCTGGCGAGCCGGTGGCTCGGAAGGTTATGGTCACGGGAAGGTTAGCCCAGGGAGCTTATGGCTCGGAGATAGATAGTAGAACAAGTTGCATGTGCACGAAGGTGGTGGGTCTTTGGTATTGGACGATCGTTCACACCGACGTCAATACGTTGACTCGGCAAGTGTGGAATTTGCACTTAGCCTTGAACGTCTGGTGGTCCAGCCAGTAAGAGTACGCAGATGCTCCGCGGTTTTGCGTTGAGGCGTACGATAGGTCTAGGTTAGGTAGTGTGAATACCAACCTAGAGGTGGGCGAGGCCCAACCCACCGCTTCCGTTTGCCACTACGGGAGTATCCTGGGAGTCTAGCTCGCTCCAAAAAGGGGGAACTAAAGGTCTATGCGCATAGAGTCGAAGTGGGTGAGTTGCACTTGTATGAACATAGCATAACAGCATACCTTGCATGTCATAGCATAAACATTGCATTTCAACCCCTACCCCTATCGTATAAATTGGTTATGAGACTTTTTATACGATAGGCCTTGCTAAACGACCCCTTGGTCTATAGGTTTGTATGGGCATTCCTATAAATCAATGTTACTTTTCTATTTTATACATGTCTTTACTTACTGCACTTTACTTATTCATTACCTGCTCTTACTATGCTCTTTTACTGCTTCAATTATATATATACACATGTGTAGTGTAGAAATATTTCCTGTAAACAAAACCCGCTGTCACCTGCTATTGTTTATACCCCTTACTGTCCTCCGCTTCATCCTCCCACACGGTGCCTAGGAGCCACTAGGGGATGGGTGGTGGGAAACGAGGCTTAGTCTTTTTGACTAACGGTCGGTGGACCATATCATTTTAGGGAACGGAGGAGACGAAGCAGTACCAGAGGCAGGTGCAGAAGGAGACGGGACAGTCTAGTACAAGAGCAGCAGTTCGGGACCAGTGAGTAGTTAGTAGTTCACTTCCGCGAGTGATTTTGTTGTGAGGATATGATGTACAGTGCATGAGCCCTTTGTTATTGTAACCCTTTGTTATCTTTTTATTCAGTTATATCATGTGGACATTCTTATATTTTTTGTGTTGATTCTGTGGACTTGTCTTCTTTAATGTACTTTTCTTTGTGATCGATTTGGCCGGCAGGATCGGCGTTTTGTAGTGGTGACCTTTCGGAGTGAAGGTGTCACCGCAAAGCGGCGGTTCTGGGCCTAAGACCCGGTGTTTGGAAAGAAAAAAATGGGGTCTTACAGACTTAGCCGCAGAAATTTCTTCTTTAAACTGGAAATTTGGCTTCTGTCTGGATTCGTCGAGATTCATCGGAACTTCACGAGACATCTCGACGAATTGACTTAGCAAAAATTTCTTTTCTCCTAAAAACCTGCTCCACTCCTCAAACTTGAAAACCTTCAGTTATGAGTATATGAAGTACACCCCAATAGAGAGATTACACATGGACCAACACTTTGTTCTACACAATGAGGGATTACATTGTCTAGAACTGTGTTTGGTGATCCATTGCAACCTGACTTTGGTGTGCACTTAGCATTAAGACCTGTCATAACACATCTAAACAGAAATCATCAAATACATACTCAATTCAATTTAGTTCACTAGGGGACATCTTCAAATCCAGGTAATTGTGGATACAATACCCAACAAGGTTGCAGCCTCATTCGGTGTGACGCCGGTGGATCCGTGGAGAGAGTGATTCTCCCACTTATCTTATTTGCTTGTTGGATCCGGGTTGGGTAACATCTCTTTCCCCCCATCTTGTGATTTCTTGCTTTAGAATTTGTGGAGCTTGAGCATCCGTTTTATCCGTGATTTTTAAATACTTCGCTTGTAATCTTCTGAAATCGATTTCATTATTATTGAACTTTCTTTATTCCGGATCAGGTATGTCCAATTTGCTTGAGCGGAACTTGGCCTATAGCCTTGGTTTTGCTCTCCAAAAGGATTGGCAAACTTTATGTTAATTTGGGGAATAATCCAACTCCCTTTCGATCGTTATTTTAGAGTCGATCATTCCTCCCTCATGGTGTATGTGCTGCGTTAGATGCGAATCATATTGCGACAATAAATGCTTGTGTAGGTGCGGTAGATCTAGGCGTGAAGGGCATCGCGAGAGTTCTTACTTGTGTCAATCTCCAACTCACGGACATCCCTACATCACTAATGCTGCCATGAAAGGGAAGAAAGTCAGTAGTAGTCAAGATAGCCCATCAACAAGCAATGATTGCACACCAAATCTAAACCCTGCAAACCCTGAGGGGAGGAACTTCAAAAAACATCTACTGAACCACATTCAGGACCACATGAAGTGTAACACCCCAAAAATCGTAGTTCAGCGAGGTAGGCGGGGTGGTAGTGCTGCGCTCGGGATAGGCTAGGAATTCCATAGCAGTTCTCTGCGCACGACCATTTCTCCTCTTCGCGCACGACCAGTGATCGTGCGCCAATGATCGTGCGTTAGTCGCAAGGATTCGGAGTTCTGTCTCGAACAGTGCGCACGACCAGTGTCCTCTTCGCGCACGACCAGTGACCGTGCGCATGTGATCGTGCGTTAGTCGCAAGGATTCAGAGTTCTGTCTCGAACAGTGCGCACGACCAGTGTCCTCTTCGCGCACGACCAGTGACCGTGCGCATATGATCGTGCGCCCTGTTTATTCTGCTCCGCGATTTTGAGCGGAGAAGGAGATCGGTCCGTCCAAATCTATTGGAATTTGATCCAACGGCTGCGATGGATGGTTGGGGGGTTTAGGGCTTGGTAGAGGAGTTAAACCCTCATTATTTCCAAGGCTTTCTCTCTCTTAGGTTGGAGAAAGGAGGAGGAGGCAAGGAGGAAGAAGAAGGGGGATCCGCCATTGCCGGAGCTTCGGAGCTCCGTTCGCCGATCCGAGACCGGCAGTGCGTAGAGGGCATCAAGGCGCTTCTTCTCCACCGTGTGGTTGCAAGCTTCTCATGGCTAGGAGGAGATCTCAAAAGGTAACGACATTTCTCGTCCCGGTCTTTAGGATGCGTGTTTGGCATCTCTTCTTTTTCTGCATTTTGGCACCGGATCCGTCGAGTGAGAGGGATCCGGGTCGCCTTGGTTCAAGAGAAACCACCGGGTTGATTGTGTCCGTCCCCGGCATGTTTTGCACTAGAGATCCGCTCCGCTAGCGGATTAGGCATTGTGGGTGAAGCCGGATTTGTGGCCGTTGGTCCGATCCGGTGATGTTGATTTACGCACATTTTTAGGGGTTTTGTTAGAAATCCGATTACGGCGAACTCGTCGTTGTGATGCCCTTGTAGCTTCGTGTGGTAACGAATGTTGGGTTTAGGGCGGAGAAATAATGTGCGGATTATGGGGCTTGTGATGCCTAGTGTTGTGCGAAGGCGCGATTGGTCTTTGTGGTCGGCTGGCTATCCCGTGAAGACTGAGATTCACGTGTGGAGAGTGTCCCGGCAAGATTAGTCCCTTCGATTGTTGACTGACGAGAATGTCTGTGCTACGGTTGAGTCCGTTGACGGTCGCCAGGCGAGGCAATCGGTGGACGTTGTCCCGAGAGTAAGCCCAGGGCCTTGGGACGTTTTGATTGGCCAGAACTCTTAGAATCGGTCTTGGTGCGTTGTTGGCGGCCCGAGCGTGTGAGCTGTCAGACAAGCCCGATGGCATGGTGGGCCAGGAAAGGTGGGTCTCAGCGAGAGCGCTTGGCCTTGGGTTTTGATGCCCTTGTGGGGGAAGTAATGAGTACCCTTGTGTTGGTGATGTATGATGATGTGTTAGATTCATACGCTTTAGGGCGCCTTGGGTGAAACCCGGACTTGCACTCATTTTGCATTGTTAGGCCCCTTTTATTACCTGCTCAACATAGAAACGTGGATGATGCTTGTGACACTCATGCCAGTATTTACGTTGCTTTCCTTTATGTACATTTGCATACGAAGTGCTGACTTGCAGGGTGAAGTAGTTCCCCGGGGTCCGCTAGGACGGCCGGGAGGAGGGATGTTGTTACACCGCTTGTGGTCAGCCATAGCTGACCCTCGTTTACCGCTCTTTGTGATTTGGTTGCAGGGCACGAATCGCAGGCTGGACCCAGCGCGCCGGCCAAAAAGGCCTAAAGCCTCACGAAGTGCTTAGTTGATTTCCTGCATCACTTTCTTCGTACTTTGTTATATCCGGCTTGCATGCCAAGGTAGTTTAGGGAAAAACTATCTTTCCCCTTTTTGTTGGGATGTCTTTTATTATGGAATGTTTGATGTTTTGGACATTGTTTTGTAAGGCCTTAAGGCCAGTTGGACTCCTTTGTAGTATGGACAATCTCTGTGGCTTAGTTTGTTTCGGCTGTGTTGTCTGAGTTATGAGATTGGGTAGTTAATATCATCTTCTAATACTAAAGCTGTGGCGGTTGTATGCTGTGGGGTCCCGGCCGGACCCATATTATATGATCATTACAGGGGAGGTGTTACAATTTGGTATCAGAGCTAGGTTTGTTCTAGTATTCTTGCGAGGTCTAGTGTTTTTGGATCGCGTAAGAGATTGTTCACATAGGAGTATAGTGCGGGATCATGAGTATCCCTGCGTTCGGGTCTTGCGTTTAGATCCTGATGAGCGTTTATTTGTTTCCTTGCTTATTCTAGGATGTTGGCGACGATGCGGATACATCGAGGAGGCAAGAGGAGCCTTCGGGGAGTAGTGCTACTGCTCCAGGCCTCATGAATGTGGGCATGTCCCCGGCTGATTTCTGTCGCATGCTAGCGGAGGCAATGGTAGCGGCTCAAGCTGGAGCGATGCCACGGGTTCCTACGCCGGTGGTGCAAGTTGCGACCCCTGTCACTCCGGCGGCTACGCCGGATACACCGGATGTCGAAGTAAGGCAAGCAGAGCCTCTAGCGGAGAGAGCTTTTCCGATGGGTGATCGATTCATGAAGTATTTCTTGAGTTTCCACCCTCCGACATTCAAGGGAGTGGGCACTCCAACGGATGTCGAGGATTGGCTTTCGAGGATCCAGGAGCTCTTGAAGGCAGCTGAGACCCCAGCTGAGACCCCAGCCTCACTTTGCGAGCTTCATGTTAGAGGGCGATGCGAAGTTGTGGTGGGTGAACCATAACGGTCGACTTTTTGTTGGGCGTGTTCCGTCCATGGAGGAATTCGGAAACGCTTTCCTAAAGCGTTACATTCCGGCTTCAACAAGGTTAGCACTGCAGCGGCAGTTTCTGCATTTAGTGCAGCGGGAGAAGACGGTGGATGAATATCTGCAAGAGTTCACTCGGTTGGGTCGGTATGCGGGCACGACAATGGCAGATGATGAAGAGAGAGATAACCTCTTTTATCAAGGGTTGAGGGAAAATTTAAGGCAACCACTCATAGCCTTGAAGAATGCGGGATTCAATGAGTTGGTCGAAGCCGCTCGCACGCTGGAGAGCGACTTGGAGCGAACTCAACGGCGAAAGGGTGTTGCGGCAAGGCAGGGAGAAGGAAAGCCTCCTAAGTCTCAGTCCCAGTGGAAGTCCGAGGGCAGCCGATGGAAGAAGAAGCCCCGTCCTAATTGGCCTGGGGAGAGAAGTGGCGCACCTTCGGGAGATTTCCGTTCCAAGGGTCCGGTTACTTGTTACCAGTGTGGCAAGGTGGGTCACATTAGTTGTTTTTGTACCGAGGGCGGAGCTGGGCCAGAGCCGAGACAAGAACAATCGGTGCGTTTGGGTCCCGGTGTTGCAGAGAAGGGGAAAGCGGCGGAGTCGAGTGCTTCGCGGTTCCCTCCAGTGCAGCCTAGGGCCTATAATCTTGGGCAATAGGAAGCGATACGTCAACCCGATGTGGTGACAGGTGCGAAAGGTTTAAGTTCCGTTTGTTACTATAATGTAGTTTGCGGCCTTTCATGTTTGTTTTGCACGTGGTTAGGTTTCGTGCTAGTTTCGGGCTACCCCTCTCGAGTGTTGTTCGACACGGGGGCGTCACACTCTTTTCTTGCGGAAAGTTTTATCCGGAAGATTGGTGTTGAGCCCGTAGTGGCAGGAGTGGAGCTGAGTGTGCGTATGCCGAATGGGTCTTTCATGACTACCATGAGGAAGGGACGCATTGTGATGCACATTGGCGATTGTGATTTCGTGTTGGTAGCAGCGATTCTGCCACTAGCTGAATTCGATGTTATCTTGGGAATGGACTGGCTTGCGGAGCAGCGAGCTAGTATCGACTGTCAGTTGAAGGTGGTAACCCTGAGAGCTGAAGGTAGAGCAGAGGTCAAATTTGAAGGCCTAAGCGGAGTGGCTTGCTCCCTGATTTCCGCTATGCAAATGAGGCGTGCGGTGAATCAAGGAGGCGAGGCGTTTTTAGCTTTGTTGGAGGCTCACTCCACAAAGTTGGCTATTAGAGAAGTTCCGGTGGTGGAAGAATTTGAGGATGTATTCCCCGAGGAGCTTCCGGGAGCACCTCCTCAGCGTGAAATCGATTTCTCGATAGAGTTGGTACCGGGTGCGAGGCCGGTGTCGCGTCCTCCGTTTAGGATGGCACCGAAGGAACTGGCCGAGTTAAAGGTTCAGTTGCAGGAGTTGTTAGAGCAAGGGTACATTAGGCCCAGCTCTTCGCCGTGGAGCGCACCGGTTTTGTTTGTGAAGAAAAAGGACGGAAGTATGCGGTTGTGCATCGATTACCGTGAATTGAATAAATTGACCGTTAAGAATAAATATTCGATTCCCCGAATCGATGATTTGTTCGACCAGTTAGTGGGGTCGGTGGTGTACTCCAAGTTGGATTTGAAATCGGGGTACTACCAGTTGAAGATTCGAGAAGAGGACGTTGCCAAGACAGCGTTTGGGACTCGGTATGGCCACTACGAGTTTTCGGTGATGCCGTTCGGTTTGAGGAACGCGCCATCTGTGTTCATGGATTTGATGAACAGGGTCTTTCGCCCATTCTTAGATTCGTTCGTGGTGGTGTTTATAGATGATATCTTGGTGTATTCGAAATCGGAGGCAGAGCATGAGTCTCACTTGAGGCAAGTATTGCAGACTCTAAGGGAGAATCAGCTTTATGCTAAGTTCTCAAAATGTGAGTTTTGGATCGAGAAGGTGGCTTTCTTGGGGCACTTAATTAGTGGAGATGGGGTGGCGGTAGATCCAACGAAGATTGAAGCCATTAGAGATTGGCCTGTCTTGAGGACCGTGGCGGAAGTCCGGAGTTTCCTTGGACTAGCCGGTTATTATAGAAGGTTCGTGGAGAACTTTTCGCGGATGGCGTTGCCCCTCACCACATTCACTCGCAAGGACCAGAGGTTTGTTTGGACACCAGAGTGTGCCCGGGCATTCGAGAATTTGAAGGAAAGATTGATGTCTGCCCCAATCCTTAGTCTTCCTAGTGGGACGGAAGGATTTCAGATCTTTAGCGACGCGTCAGGTTGCGGGTTGGGTTGCGTGCTGGTGCAGCACGGCAAGGTGATAGCGTATGGGTCAAGGCAGTTAAAGACTCATGAGAGGAATTATCCCGTCCATGATCTGGAGTTGGCGGCGGTAATCTTTGCGCTAAAACTGTGGAGACACTATGTTTATGGTGCGAAGGTGGAGATCTTCACGGATCACAAAAGCCTGAGGTATCTCCTAGACCAAAAGGATCTGAATATGCGGCAGCGTAGGTGGGTCGAGTTCCTTGGGGACTACGACGTGGAGATTCAGTATACGCCGGGTAAAGCCAACGTGGTGGCGGATGCTTTGAGTAGGAAGTACTCCGGGCAAGGTAATTGGATGGAGGCGCATAACGAGCGTTTGATTCGAGACTTGGAGTCTCTTGACATTTCTTGTGTGGCTAGAGGTGAGTCTAGCATAGCCCGTTTGAACTGGATTGAAATGCAGTGTGATATAACGGATCGAATCCGAGAGGCGACCAGTGCGGACGAGGAGTGCCAACAGTTGGTGTTGGAGGCTCAACAAAGCGAAGGCACTGCTTTGGAGATGGTTGGTGGAATTCTGAGGAGAGACGGAAGGATCTGTGTTCCGCGCTTCGGCAAGCTTCGCGAGGAGTTGATGTTTGAAGCTCACTTTACGAAGTACTCCGTTCATCCAGGAAGTACAAAGATGTACGCGGATTTGAAGAAATCTTGTTGGTGGCCTGGGATGAAGTGGGATGTAGCCGAGTACGTGAGCCGATGTCAGACTTGTGCCTTGGTGAAGGCTGAGTGCCAAAGGCCCGGCGGGTTCTTGAAGCCTCTTCCCATCCCCGAATGGAAATTTGATGACATCTCTATGGATTTTGTGCATGGTTTGCCTCGATCGCAGCAGGGTAACGATGCGATTTGGGTGATAGTGGATCGCCTGACGAAGGTGGCCCACTTCATTCCGAATCAGAAGAGCGATGGCGTGGAGAAGCTCGTGGAGCTTTATGTTAGAAACATTGTGCGGTTGCACGGGATTCCGAAGAGCATCGTTAGTGATCGCGATGGGCGATTCACATCGAAGGACTAGAGATTAGTGCAGAAAAGTCTAGGCACGAAGCTCAAGTTTAGCACCGCGTTCCATCCGCAGACCGATGGTCAGACGGAGCGAACGAACCGTACGTTGGAAGACATGTTGAGGATGTGTGCTCTCGACTTTGGCAAAGGTTGGGAGGACCACCTTTTCATGGTGGAGTTCGCCTATAATAATAGCTTCCAGGCGAGTATCAAGATGGCGCCATACGAAGCTTTGTATGGAAGGAAGTGTCGAACGCCGATGTCTTGGGCAGAGGTGGGAGACACTAAGCTTTTGGGAAAGCAAGTGGTGGAAGATGCTTGCGAGATTGTGCGGACGATTCAGGAGCGCATGAAGGTTGCTCAGGATCGACAA
This sequence comes from Dactylorhiza incarnata, assembly GCA_033032865.1. Lineage (NCBI taxonomy): Eukaryota > Viridiplantae > Streptophyta > Magnoliopsida > Asparagales > Orchidaceae > Dactylorhiza > Dactylorhiza incarnata. The sequence continues at coordinate 2,946,911 of JAWHQI010000084.1, read as the reverse complement.
GCGAAGTATTTTAATGCGCGCCACAGAAATGTGGAGTTTGCAGTGGGCGATATGGTCTACTTGAAGATCAAGCCGTTCAAGGGTGTTTCACGGGTGCGGCGACTCAAGAAGTTGAGTCCGAGATATTTGGGTCCGTTCGAGGTTACGGAGCGTATAGGCGAAGCAGCCTATCGTTTGGCGTTGTCCGCAGAGCTGAGTGGATTACATGACGTTTTCCATGTCTCCGTGCTGAGGAAAGCTTTGGTAGAGCCGAGTGTCGTGGTCGAAGCGGCGGCGGTGCCGGTGATGGAGAACTTGGGGGCGAGGGTTCGCCCGGTGTGCGTGGAGGATTCAGAAGTCCGGCAGTTGCGTAACAAGCAAGTCAAACTTGTAAAGGTGCGATGGGACAACTGCGGGCTAGACGAATTCTCTTGGGAGCGTGAGCAAGCGATGCGGGAGGATTTCCCGGAACTTTTCGCTCCAGGTATGCGTTATGAATTTCCTGTTTAAATTCTGAAATTTTGAGGACGAAATTCTTTTAAGGGGGGTGGAGTTGTAACACCCCAAAAATCGTAGTTCAGCGAGGTAGGCGGGGTGGTAGTGCTGCGCTCGGAATAGGCTAGGAATTCCATAGCAGTTCTCTGCGCACGACCATTTCTCCTCTTCGCGCACGACCAGTGATCGTGCGCCAATGATCGTGCGTTAGTCGCAAGGATTCGGAGTTCTGTCTCGAACAGTGCGCACGACCAGTGTCCTCTTCGCGCACGACCAGTGACCGTGCGCATGTGATCGTGCGTTAGTCGCAAGGATTCGGAGTTCTGTCTCGAACAGTGCGCACGACCAGTGTCCTCTTCGCGCACGACCAGTGACCGTGCGCATATGATCGTGCGCCCTGTTTATTCTGCTCCGCGATTTTGAGCGGAGAAGGAGATCGGTCCATCCAAATCTATTGGAATTTGATCCAACGGCTGCGATGGATGGCTGGGGGGGTTTAGGGCTTGGTAGAGGAGTTAAACCCTCATTATTTCCAAGGCTTTCTCTCTCTTAGGTTGGAGAAAGGAGGAGGAGGCAAGGAGGAAGAAGAAGGGGGATCCGCCATTGCCGGAGCTTCGGAGCTCCGTTCGCCGATCCGAGACCGGCAGTGCGTAGAGGGCATCAAGGCGCTTCTTCTCCACCGTGTGGTTGCAAGCTTCTCATGGCTAGGAGGAGATCTCAAAAGGTAACGACATTTCTCCTCCCGGTCTTTAGGATGCGTGTTTGGCATCTCTTCTTTTTCTGCATTTTGGCACCGGATCCGTCGAGTGAGAGGGATCCGGGTCGCCTTGGTTCAAGAGAAACCACCGGGTTGATTGTGTCCATCCCCGGCATGTTTTGCACTAGAGATCCGCTCCGCTAGCGGATTAGGCATTGTGGGTGAAGCCGGATTTGTGGTCGTTGGTCCGATCCGGTGATGTTGATTTACGCACATTTTTAGGGGTTTTGTTAGAAATCCGATTACGGCGAACTCGTCGTTGTGATGCCCTTGTAGCTTCGTATGGTAACGAATGTTGGGTTTAGGGCGGAGAAATAATGTGCGGATTATGGGGCTTGTGATGCCTAGTGTTGTGCGAAGGCGCGATTGGTCTTTGTGGTCGGCTGGCTATCCCGTGAAGACTGAGATTCACGTGTGGAGAGTGTCCCGGCAAGATTAGTCCCTTCGATTGTTGACTGACGAGAATGTCTGTGCTACGGTTGAGTCCGTTGACGGTCGCCAGGCGAGGCAATCGGTGGACGTTGTCCCGAGAGTAAGCCCAGGGCCTTGGGACGTTTTGATTGGCCAGAATTCTTAGAATCGGTCTTGGTGCGTTGTTGGCGGCCCGAGCATGTGAGCTGTCAGACAAGCCCGATGGCATGGTGGGCCAGGCGAGGTGGGTCTCAGCGAGAGCGCTTGGCCTTGGGTTTTGATGCCCTTGTGGGGGAAGTAATGAGTACCCTTGTGTTGGTGATGTATGATGATGTGTTAGATTCATACGCTTTAGGGCGCCTTGGGTGAAACCCGGGCTTGCACTCATTTTGCATTGTTAGGCCCCTTTTATTACCTGCTCAACATAGAAATGTGGATGATGCTTGTGACACTCATGCCAGTATTTATGTTGCTTTCCTTTATGTACATTTGCATACGAAGTGCTGACTTGCAGGGTGAAGTAGTTCCCCGGGGTCCGCTAGGACGGCCGGGAGGAGGGATGTTGTTACACCGCTTGTGGTCAGCCATAGCTGACCCTCGTTTACCGCTCTTTGTGATTTGGTTGCAGGGCACGAATCGCAGGCTGGACCCAGCGCGCCGGCCAAAAAGGCCTAAAGCCTCACGAAGTGCTTAGTTGATTTCCTACATCACTTTCTTCGTACTTTGTTATATCCGGCTTGCATGCCGAGGTAGTTTAGGGAAAAACTATCTTTCCCCTTTTTGTTGGGATGTCTTTTATTATGGAATGTTTGATGTTTTGGACATTGTTTTGTAAGGCCTTAGGGCCAGTTGGACTCCTTTGTAGTATGGACAATCTCTGTGGCTTAGTTTGTTTCCGCTGTGTTGTCTGAGTTATGAGATTGGGTAGTTAATATCATCTTCTAATACTAAAGCTGTGGCGGTTGTATGCTGTGGGGTCCCGGCCGGACCCATATTATATGGTCATTACAGGGGAGGTGTTACAATTTGGTATCAGAGCTAGGTTTGTTCTAGTATTCTTGCGAGGTCTAGTGTTTTTGGATCGCGTAAGAGATTGTTCACATAGGAGTATAGTGCGGGATCATGAGTATCCCTGCGTTCGCGTCTTGCGTTTAGATCCTGATGAGCGTTTATTTGTTTCCTTGCTTATTCTAGGATGTTGGCGACGATGCGGGGACATCGAGGAGGTAAGAGGAGCCTTCGGGGAGTAGTGCTACTGCTCCAGGCCTCATGAATGTGGGCATGTCCCCGGCTGATTTCTGTCGCATGCTAGCGGAGGCAATGGTAGCGGCTCAAGCTGGAGCGATGCCACGGGTTCCTACGCCGGTGGTGCAAGTTGCGACCCCTGTCACTCCGGCGGCTACGCCGGATACACCGGATGTCGAAGTAAGGCAAGCAGAGCCTCTAGCGGAGAGAGCTTTTCCGATGGGTGATCGATTCATGAAGTATTTCTTGAGTTTCCACCCTCCGACATTCAAGGGAGTGGGGACTCCAACGGATGTCGAGGATTGGCTTTCGAGGATCCAGGAGCTCTTGAAGGCAGCTGAGACCCCAGCTGAGAGGCAGTCTCACTTTGCGAGCTTCATGTTAGAGGGCGATGCGAAGTTGTGGTGGGTGAACCATAACGGTCGACTTTTTGTTGGGCGTGTTCCGTCCATGGAGGAGTTCGGAAACGCTTTCCTAAAGCGTTACATTCCGGCTTCAACAAGGTTAGCACTGCAGCGGCAGTTTCTGCATTTAGTGCAGCGGGAGAAGACGGTGGATGAATATCTGCAAGAGTTCACTCGGTTGGGTCGGTATGCGGGCACGACAATGGCAGATGATGAAGAGAGAGATAACCTCTTTTATCAAGGGTTGAGGGAAAATTTAAGGCAACCACTCATAGCCTTGAAGAATGCGGGATTCAATGAGTTGGTCGAAGCCGCTCGCACGCTGGAGAGCGACTTGGAGCGAACTCAACGGCGAAAGGGTGTTGCGGCAAGGCAGGGAGAAGGAAAGCCTCCTAAGTCTCAGTCCCAGTGGAAGTCTGAGGGCAGCCGATGGAAGAAGAAGCCCCGTCCTAATTGGCCTGGGGAGAGAAGTGGCGCACCTTCGGGAGATTTCCGTTCCAAGGGTCCGGTTACTTGTTACCAGTGTGGCAAGGTGGGTCACATTAGTCGTTTTTGTACCGAGGGCGGAGCTGGGCCAGAGCCGAGACAAGAACAATCGGTGCGTTCGGGTCCCGGTGTTGCAGAGAAGGGGAAAGCGGCGGAGTCGAGTGCTTCGCGGTTCCCTCCAGTGCAGCCTAAGGCCTATAATCTTGGGCAACAGGAAGCGATACGTCAACCCGATGTGGTGACAGGTGCGAAAGGTTTAAGTTCTGTTTGTTACTATAATGTAGTTTGCGGCCTTTCATGTTTGTTTTGCACGTGGTTAGGTTTCGTGCTAGTTTCGGGCTACCCCTCTCGAGTGTTGTTCGACACGGGGGCGTCACACTCTTTTCTTGCGGAAAGTTTTATCTGGAAGATTGGTGCTGAGCCCGTAGTGGCAGGAGTGGAGCTGAGTGTGCGTATGCCGAATGGGTCTTTCATGACTACCATGAGGAAGGGACGCATTGTGATGCACATTGGCGATTGTGATTTCGTGTTGGTAGCAGCGATTCTGCCACTAGCTGAATTCGATGTTATCTTGGGAATGGACTGGCTTGCGGAAGCAGCGAGCTAGTATCGACTGCCAGTTGAAGGTGGTAACCCTGAGAGCTGAAGGTAGAGCATAGGTCAAATTTGAAGGCCTAAGCGGAGTGGCTTGCTCCCTGATTTCCGCTATGCAAATGAGGCGTGCGGTGAATCAAGGAGGCGAGGCGTTTTTAGCTTTGTTGGAGGCTCACTCCACAAAGTTGGCTATTAGAGAAGTTCCGGTGGTGGAAGAATTTGAGGATGTATTCCCCGAGGAGCTTCCGGGAGCACCTCCTCAGCGTGAAATCGATTTCTCGATAGAGTTGGTACCGGGTGCGAGGCCGGTGTCGCGTCCTCCGTTTAGGATGGCACCGAAGGAACTGGCCGAGTTAAAGGTTCAGTTGCAGGAGTTGTTAGAGCAAGGGTACATTAGGCCCAGCTCTTCGCCGTGGAGCGCACCGGTTTTGTTTGTGAAGAAAAAGGACGGAAGTATGCGGTTGTGCATCGATTACCGTGAATTGAATAAATTGACCGTTAAGAATAAATATTCGATTCCCCGAATCGATGATTTGTTCGACCAGTTAGTGGGGTCGGTGGTGTACTCCAAGTTGGATTTGAAATCGGGGTACTACCAGTTGAAGATTCGAGAAGAGGACGTTGCCAAGACAGCGTTTGGGACTCGGTATGGCCACTACGAGTTTTCGGTGATGCCGTTCGGTTTGACGAACGCGCCATCTGTGTTCATGGATTTGATGAACAGGGTCTTTCGCCCGTTCTTAGATTCGTTCGTGGTGGTGTTTATAGATGATATCTTGGTGTATTCGAAATCGGAGGCAGAGCATGAGTCTCACTTGAGGCAAGTATTGCAGACTCTAAGGGAGAATCAGCTTTATGCTAAGTTCTCAAAATGTGAGTTTTGGATCGAGAAGGTGGCTTTCTTGGGGCACTTAATTAGTGGAGATGGGGTGGCGGTAGATCCAACGAAGATTGAAGCCATTAGAGATTGGCCTGTCTTGAGGACCGTGGCGGAAGTCCGGAGTTTCCTTGGACTAGCCGGTTATTATAGAAGGTTCGTGGAGAACTTTTCGCGGATGGCGTTGCCCCTCACCACACTCACTCGCAAGGACCAGAGGTTTGTTTGGACACCGGAGTGTGCCCGGGCATTCGAGAATTTGAAGGAAAGATTGATGTCTGCCCCAATCCTTAGTCTTCCTAGTGGGACGGAAGGATTTCAGATCTTTAGCGACGCGTCAGGTTGCGGGTTGGGTTGCATGCTGGTGCAGCACGGCAAGGTGATAGCGTATGGGTCAAGGCAGTTAAAGACTCATGAGAGGAATTATCCCGTCCATGATCTGGAGTTGGCGGCGGTAATCTTTGCGCTAAAACTGTGGAGACACTATGTTTATGGTGCGAAGGTGGAGATCTTCACGGATCACAAAAGCCTGAGGTATCTCCTAGACCAAAAGGATCTGAATATGCGGCAGCGTAGGTGGGTCGAGTTCCTTGGGGACTACGACGTGGAGATTCAGTATACGCTGGGTAAAGCCAACGTGGTGGCGGATGCTTTGAGTAGGAAGTACTCCGGGCAAGGTAATTGGATGGAGGCGCATAACGAGCGTTTGATTCGAGAATTGGAGTCTCTTGACATTTCTTGTGTGGCTAGAGGTGAGTCTAGCATAGCCCGTTTGAACTGGATTGAAATGCAGTGTGATATAACGGATCGAATCCGAGAGGCGACCAGTGCGGACGAGGAGTGCCAACAGTTGGTGTTGGAGGCTCAACAAAGCGAAGGCACTGCTTTGGAGATGGTTGGTGGAATTCTGAGGAGAGACGGAAGGATCTGTGTTCCGCGCTTCGGCAAGCTTCGCGAGGAGTTGATGTTTGAAGCTCACTTTACGAAGTACTCCGTTCATCCAGGAAGTACAAAGATGTACGCGGATTTGAAGAAATCTTGTTGGTGTCCTGGGATGAAGCGGGATGTAGCCGAGTACGTGAGCCGATGTCAGACTTGTGCCTTGGTGAAGGCTGAGTGCCAAAGGCCCGGCGGGTTCTTGAAGCCTCTTCCCATCCCCGAATGGAAATTTGATGACATCTCTATGGATTTTGTGCATGGTTTGCCTCGATCGCAGCAGGGTAACGATGCGATTTGGGTGATAGTGGATCGCCTGACGAAGGTGGCCCACTTCATTCCGAATCAGAAGAGCGATGGCGTGGAGAAGCTCATGGAGCTTTATGTTAGAAACATTGTGCGGTTGCATGGGATTCCGAAGAGCATCGTTAGTGATCGTGATGGGCGATTCACATCGAAGGACTGGAGATCAGTGCAGAAAAGTCTAGGCACGAAGCTCAAGTTTAGCACCGCGTTCCATCCGCAGACCGATGGTCAGACGGAGCGAACGAACCGTACGTTGGAAGACATGTTGAGGATGTGTGCTCTCGACTTTGGCAAAGGTTGGGAGGACCACCTTTTCATGGTGGAGTTCGCCTATAATAATAGCTTCCAGGCGAGTATCAAGATGGCGCCATACGAAGCTTTGTATGGAAGGAAGTGTCGAACGCCGATGTCTTGGGCAGAGGTGGGAGACACTAAGCTTTTGGGAAAGCAAGTGGTGGAAGATGCTTGCGAGATTGTGCGGACGATTCAGGAGCGCATGAAGGTTGCTCAGGATCGACAAGCGAAGTATTTTAATGCGCGCCACAGAAATGTGGAGTTTGCAGTGGGCGATATGGTCTACTTGAAGATCAAGCCGTTCAAGGGTGTTTCGCGGGTGCGGCGACTCAAGAAGTTGAGTCCGAGATATTTGGGTCCGTTCGAGGTTACGGAGCGTATAGGCGAAGCAGCCTATCGTTTGGCGTTGTCCGCAGAGCTGAGTGGATTACATGACGTTTTCCATGTCTCCGTGCTGAGGAAAGCTTTGGTAGAGCCGAGTGTCGTGGTCGAAGCGGCGGCGGTGCCGGTGATGGAGAACTTGGGGGCGAGGGTTCGCCCGGTGTGCGTGGAGGATTCAGAAGTCCGGCAGTTGCGTAACAAGCAAGTCAAACTTGTAAAGGTGCGATGGGACAACTGCGGGCGAGACGAATTCTCTTGGGAGCGTGAGCAAGCGATGCGGGAAGATTTCCCGGAACTTTTCGCTCCAGGTATGCGTTATGAATTTCCTGTTTAAATTCTGAAATTTCGAGGACGAAATTCTTTTAAGGGGGGTGGAGTTGTAACACCCCAAAAATCGTAGTTCAGCGAGGTAGGCGGGGTGGTAGTGCTGCGCTCGGGATAGGCTAGGAATTCCATAGCAGTTCTCTGCGCACGACCATTTCTCCTCTTCGCGCACGACCAGTGATCGTGCGCCAATGATCGTGCGTTAGTCGCAAGGATTCGGAGTTCTGTCTCGAACAGTGCGCACGACCAGTGTCCTCTTCGCGCACGACCAGTGACCGTGCGCATGTGATTGTGCGTTAGTCGCAAGGATTCGGAGTTCTGTCTCGAATAGTGCGCATGACCAGTGTCCTCTTCGCGCACGACCAGTGACCGTGCGCATATGATCGTGCGCCCTGTTTATTCTGCTCCGCGATTTTGAGCGGAGAAGGAGATCGGTCCGTCCAAATCTATTGGAATTTGATCCAACGGCTGCGATGGATGGCTGGGGGGGTTTAGGGCTTGGTAGAGGAGTTAAACCCTCATTATTTCCAAGGCTTTCTCTCTCTTAGGTTGGAGAAAGGAGGAGGAGGCAAGGAGGAAGAAGAAGGGGGATCCGCCATTGCCGGAGCTTCGGAGCTCCGTTCGCCGATCCGAGACCGGCAGTGCGTAGAGGGCATCAAGGCACTTCTTCTCCACCGTGTGGTTGCAAGCTTCTCATGGCTAGGAGGAGATCTCAAAAGGTGACGACATTTCTCCTCCCGGTCTTTAGGATGCGTGTTTGGCATCTCTTCTTTTTCTGCATTTTGGCACCGGATCCGTCGAGTGAGAGGGATCCGGGTCGCCTTGGTTCAAGAGAAACCACCGGGTTGATTGTGTCCGTCCCCGGCATGTTTTGCACTAGAGATCCGCTCCGCTAGCGGATTAGGCATTGTGGGTGAAGCCGGATTTGTGGCCGTTGGTCCGATCCGGTGATGTTGATTTACGCACATTTTTAGGGGTTTTGTTAGAAATCCGATTACGGAAAACTCGTCGTTGTGATGCCCTTGTAGCTTCGTGTGGTAACGAATGTTGGGTTTAGGGCGGAGAAATAATGTGCGGATTATGGGGCTTGTGATGCCTAGTGTTATGCGAAGGCGCGATTGGTCTTTGTGGTCCGCTGGCTATCCCGTGAAGACTGAGATTCACGTGTGGAGAGTGTCCCGGCAAGATTAGTCCCTTCGATTGTTGACTGACGAGAATGTCTGTGCTACGGTTGAGTCCGTTGACGGTCGCCAGGCGAGGCAATCGGTGGACGTTGTCCCGAGAGTAAGCCCAGGGCCTTGGGACGTTTTGATTGGCCAGAATTCTTAGAATCGGTCTTGGTGCGTTGTTGGCGGCCCGAGCGTGTGAGCTGTCAGACAAGCCCGATGGCATGGTGGGCCAGGCGAGGTGGGTCTCAGCGAGAGCGCTTGGCCTTGGGTTTTGATGCCCTTGTGGGGGAAGTAATGAGTACCCTTGTGTTGGTGATGTATGATGATGTGTTAGATTCATACGCTTTAGGGCGCCTTGGGTGAAACCCGGGCTTGCACTCATTTTGCATTGTTAGGCCCCTTTTATTACCTGCTCAACATAGAAACGTGGATGATGCTTGTGACACTCATGCCAGTATTTATGTTGCTTTCCTTTATGTACATTTGCATACGAAGTGCTGACTTGCAGGGTGAAGTAGTTCCCCGGGGTCCGCTAGGACGGCCGGGAGGAGGGATGTTATTACACCGCTTGTGGTCAGCCATAGCTGACCCTCGTTTACCGCTCTTTGTGATTTGGTTGCAGGGCACGAATCGCAGGCTGGACCCAGCGCGCCGGCCAAAAAGGCCTAAAGCCTCACGAAGTGCTTAGTTGATTTCCTGCATCACTTTCTTCGTACTTTGTTATATCCGGCTTGCATGCCGAGGTAGTTTAGGGAAAAACTATCTTTCCCCTTTTTGTTGGGATGTCTTTTATTATGGAATGTTTGATGTTTTGGACATTGTTTTGTAAGGCCTTAAGGCCAGTTGGACTCCTTTGTAGTATGGACAATCTCTGTGGCTTAGTTTGTTTCCGCTGTGTTGTCTGAGTTATGAGATTGGGTAGTTAATATCATCTTCTAATACTAAAGCTGTGGCGGTTGTATGATGTGGGGTCCCGGCCGGACCCATATTATATGGTCATTACAGGGGAGGTGTTACATGAAGAGACCTTGGTTGATGATGTGTCTGTTCCAGAAGAGTCTGCTACAATGCAGAGAAGTGCTCTTGTTGAGGGGGAGACTCATGTTGTGCTCCCAGCTCTAGAGGGTGAGGAAGCAATCTGCACTGAGTTTGCTATCCAAGAAAATCTACGAAGTTCTAGAATGGATATTGATGATGCTGTCATTGAGAAGGAAATTACTGAGAAAGAAAATTTATGCAGAGAATACATTCTAATCCCAAACAAAGAAGCTACCAAAGAACCTAAAAATACTCATCAAAGACAGGATTCCCCTAATGATCTCCTTGATGATGAGGTCCTAGTTAGTATTGACAAAGATCTACAAGCAAAGGTGAATGAGAAAGAATGAGATCTTCCAGGATCATCTGCACAACCATCTCATGAGCTAGCTCTAAGCTCTATAGTTGATCAAATAAAGAATCTGCTCACTGATGAAAGATAACACTATCAAGCATATATGGACAAGGCTATTAAGGAAATCATAGATGATATGTCTACCCAGATGAATGAGATAAAGGTAGACATTGATCACAATGCTCAGATCAATTGGTTTACCACGGCAGGAACAGATGTAGACAGTAATATGAATGCTCTCCAATCTCTGGGTGAATGTCTGGACTCCTCTCTACAACACAATCAACAGATAGAAGAAGATTTGGTAAGTGCAGTTAGATGGCTCACTACAAAAATAATTGACAGTCAGAAGATGATCACAACATGGTGTATTAATTCCAATGAATTCACCCATAAAACACTCAACACCAAATTGGAGCAAAGTACTCAAGATATTCAACAAAGCATTATTAGGAATGTTAGAAAGGGAGAGCAGACTGTAAGTAATCAAGTTGTCTGGATAGTAGGTCAACATCATCACTCCCTGGGAATCCCTCCCATATTGTATGACATTGTACAACCAGCAGACCCTGAAAACTCTCCAAGACACTTTGCTAAATATACTTCTGAGAATGCTCAACAAGCAGATGAATCAAGTCAGAGAAAGAAGCCAAAGTTGTGAGATGAAGATATGTCTCTCAAAAGAGAAAGGGAAGAAGAGAGGGCCAATAATCCAAATTTTCGAACCTGGAGCCCAAAGTCAAGGGACATTATATTAAATACATGGAGAGACTTTGGGGACATTGGCAAAGATATATCCAAATATTACTCTTCAAATGAATGGGATAAGCACGGGAAAATAGAAGCTAGGAGAAGTCTCTACAAAAAGCATCAGCAAGAAAGGACACTGCCAAAGAATGCACCTCCCATCCCCAAAAGATACATTCCAAAGCCCTTCTCATATTTTGAAAGACAAGAGTAGAAGCAAAAAAGAAAGGAGAAGAAGACAGGAAAGAAGAAGAGTTAATAAATGCAGTACATGAACCTATGTTGGCTAAAAGCAAATGTAGTTGTTAATCTCTTTGTAAACAATTGGTCTGCTTATAATATCTTGCTGAAATTTATGAAATGCTTGTTCATTTATATATTTCATTATTCTGCACTCTCATACATGATCTACCTGTGTTGAAATGTTGTTGATTAACTTATTATGCATAAACACTGTGAATACTATTCAACATATTATAGTTAATATGGTATAGGTAAGAGCATTAATTGTTAGCATCAATGTATAGTCTAGTGTCAATAAGTTGACAATGCATCTTTATGAAAATGTGCAAACTGCTAAGTATAATGTTGCAGCTGACACGCAAGTTGTTTTCATGTTGTTTGTGCATAAGAACAATCCAAGACCATATCGTTTTGTCCACAAAATGATATCGTCGTGATGACAGATGGTATCGTCGTGATGACAGATGGTATCATCGTGGTGACAGATGGTTTCATCGTGATGACACAACGATACTCTATTATTTATCTGTCAATTCAGAAATCTTAAATGAAACTATCTCAGCCTTTGGATCTGAATTAATCAAATCCCTAATACGCGGCTTCGCTTTCCACAATATAAACTATAAATAGGTGTCAAATGTCTTGTAATTAAAGCATAAGCTACATTTGCCCTAAAAAGCCATCGCGTTCTCTCCATCTTGTGGAAGTAGACAAGTTGATCCAGTTCAACTCTCCTTCAAGTGTCTAAGAAATGGCTCTAAAGGGAGAAGGATACCTATATGAAGTCAGTGAAGTGGTGAGAGACGAATTTCAGAAGGCCCCAGAAGAGATTCAAGCAGTTATTAGACTGCTCAACTCCGTCGACTTGCAGTTTATGCTATATAAACCAACTGTGATCATGAGAAGGGATGTTCTTGAGTTCTACTCCAATGCCAAAGTTGGCTTGTCTGGGAAGTTAGTCAAGAGTAAGATAAATAGGACGAAAGGGAAGGTAACCTCAGAGAGACTGGACAAGGTTCTCAAGCTGTCCCCATTTGCTAATGTAGAAGAGTATGAAGAGGTCACCAAATAGGACCTAGATGATGCCCTAGAATGGTGTGGGCACTCTAAGAAGACTTATGGGTCATTGGAAAGGAAGCACTTCAATCAGCAAGGGAAGCTGCTGGCTGATATAGTTGGGAAAGCCCTCCTCGGCAAGGTAGGGTCACATGATTGGATATCCATGTTTGATCTAATGGCAAGGATAATCCTGATCAAGAAAACAAATTGGACTCGGATTGTATTACATAAAATTCGAGAAAACTTTCAAGTACCAAACCTTGGTAGAATACTATCCCTCTACTTACTCTTGTCATATCCTGATCACTTTAACAAGAAATTGGGAGTCAAATCCATTACATGAGGAGAATAGACATTAAAGTACTAGAAAGGTGGGAGAAGTTTTTGACAAGGTCTCATTTGGGGAAGAAGGTTGTGAAAGCTATAGAAAGTTAAGAAGGAAGCTTCTCCATAGAAAGTTAGATAGTGCATGATCCAGATATTTCAAGCTCTGAGAAGGAGGTGGAGCACAGTGACTTTAAAGTCCAAATTTTAGTATAGAGCGCTGAGTCAAGAGCCACTGAAGGTGTTGCTCAAGGTAAAGAAATGGATCTTGCTGAAAATCCTAATAACTCCTTGGGAAATGTTTCTGACAAAAGAAGTGCAGGTGATGCTGCAAGTGAGGGGGAGCATGACACTGATCTCCCTGCTCATGTTGTATAAGTGATCAACAACATCACTAAGGTTGAGGATGCTATCCACACTGGGTTAGCAGTGCAAAAGGACCAAGTTAAAGCTCCTGAGGAGATGAACCAAGAAGAGTGTGTTGTAAACTCATGCAGGGAGTCGATCTTTGTTGAAGCCACCATTATTCCTGAGGATGAAGTAGGATAAACTTCCTTAAAAAGATCACCCTCTCCAATGTATGTAGAAGCAGAAAGAATGAAAGATCTTCTATGAGAGGTAATGAAGAAGAAAGCTAAGCCTGAACCTGAAAAGCCAAGCTTCTCCAAAGGCCAAATGCTAGATGACTCCTGAATGCTGAATCAGATAAAGATGCTCCTGGATGAGCAAAGATCTAAGCTTGAAGCTTATGTTGATACTGGAGTCAATGATTTAAGAAGAGATATGTCCAGTGAGACTGCATGTCTAAGAATAGAAATGAAGTTTTTGAAAGAACACACCTTCAACTTCTTTATGAGAGCAGCTCCAACAGTAGATTATATTGCTACTCAGTTATAACTCACCCACAAGGGTCTAGCTGATATTATTGAAAATCAATGTGTAACATCTGAGAATCTGGAGGAGACCTTCAGAGCTACTGCAAGGGAAATGGTTGAGCATAGAAGGATCATCCAAGAAAGATTGGACCTCTGCAGCCAAGAACTGGACAGTCATCTACTAGAGACAAAGAATCATCTGGAAGGTGGAATCCATATATTGAAGGACAAGATTCTCAAACTTCAAGTCAATCTGGAGAAGGACCTATCTGAAGAAGTCCTAAAGGGGGAGAGATCCATGATAAAGGCCAGTGTTGAGCATGCCATCTTGACCTCTAATTCAATAAGGGAAGCAATGAACCTTCCCCTTATCTACTATGATGAGCATGTTGAAATATCTGATGTTGTACCCACTACTACCCCTGCCATATCTAATGTACCTGCTGCTGCTGAACAAAGGAAAGGGAAGGGGATTACTGCTGAGGAGGATGAGATAAGGCTAAGAAAGAAATGATACAGGGAGGAAATGGAAAAGAAAAAAGATTATGTACAGTTGAGCCCCAAATCAAGAGAAATAATCTTATGTGCATGGGAACATTTCAAAACAAATAAAACTGAAAGGGCCAAACTGTACATCACCATTGAGTGGACCAAGTATGAAAATCAAGAAGAAATAAGAAGAATCCACAAAATAGACAAGTTGGCAGGAAAGATTTCAGCAGATGCAGAGGAACCATTGAGATATCATCCAAAGTCGTATGGCTACTTCACCCAACAGTCTGATAAGAAAAAGGAAGTAGCTGGCAAGAAAGCAAGAAGTGGAATAGTCATAAGGGAATATGAAGCATAGTTGGTTTTCATTTCATGGGAAAATGTAGATGTAACCCCCCCCCCCCCCCCCCCCTTTTCCTCACATTTTTGGGTCTTACCGCCCAGAACCGCCGCCTTGTGGTGACAACAACACACGAGAAGGTCTCCACTACAAGATGCCGATCCTGCAAACTATTCATACATCCATGCCAACCATTCACCACAAAATAATATAAAACAAGTCCATAATAATCACATTACAATAAAAGAGAAAAGTCCAAATGAGATACAAAAATAAAATGATGTACTGAAATAAGAGTACTTAAACAAAAAGGTCTTAAGCTCAGGACACAAGGATCCTCACTGCATATCTCTCAGGAGAAAGCAAATTACACACTGTTGTGGGAAAACATGGAAGGTAGCATTCGGGAGATGGTATCTCACCAGAGCTCTTCCAGATGTAGTTGAGAGTCCAATTCTGGGTCGGGACACGGTATCAAGCTCCTCCCTCTAGATTTGGGTCTGCTCCTCCTGGTGATCCTGTTGTTATGCCACATTCAGCCATTAGTCCATAATACTGACCAGTTTCCTCATCCCCTCGACAAGCAACTCCTAGGCACCGGGCAGGGAGGATAAAGAGAAAGGTAGCAAAGGGTAATATAAACAAGCAGGTGGCAGTGGACTTATCTAGCATAAGTATAGATAGAAAAAGGGGCATATTCTAGCAGTTCTACTATACTATCTATGTACAAGAGTGCAATAGACAAGAATAAGCAGTAATAATAGTAACAGTGAACAAAGAGCAAACAATAGCATTCACAGCAACATAAGTAAGAAAAGCAGTGTATTTAAAGAAGCAACAACGAAAGTAACCCTATCTTATAAGAATTCTCATACAAACTTATAAGTAAGGGGATCTAGCACTAAGGTAAACTCATCGTATAAAAGAGCCCATACTAATTTATATGATGTGTTTGTTTTATGAAATGAAGCTATGTTATGCTGTGGAATACAATGATGCAACACACCCACTCGAATATGTACGTACAGACCTCTTATGTTCCCTCTATTTGATTATATTAACTGAGATACCCCGTTGAGGCAAACAGGGGCAGGGGATCGGCATGTCCGCTTCTAAGATCCTATCAACACTTCTGGACCAAGACTTATGTATGCCCCTAAGAACACACAGGGTATCCGCGTACTATTTGGTAAGTAACACCTTGTAATTTGTATTTCCCTGAGCCTCCAGCTCGTCGGACTATCCAGTCCTCCTTAGATAACACCGAGCCAACCGCTCGCAGGACTAACCCGTCCTGATATCATAATTCCCCGAGCTTCCAGCTCACGGGACTATCAAGTCCTTGTACCAATCCATCCCACATTTTGGGATGATGATTACCTTAACAAGCTCTCCTACTTAAACTACTTTTTTCTATCATTTAGTTGAACTTAGAAGCTTAGGGTGAACCTTGGATATCCCAAGGGCTACCCGGTGAAGGGCTCGCAACGGTACTAGGATGTATAATGGGGTGACATACCAAACCTCCCTTTCTAAACATATTTAATCTTATTGGTGGCTACCCATTCTTACATACCCACTTCCTCTCTAGTTACTCTAGCTTCATAAGGTGGTTTAAAATTACCGGGACAGGGGAGCGATGATGTTCAATTGAACATCAATCCTAGCCCGTTCATAGTGACTAAATACACCTTCACGACATCACTCAATCTCTATCTAATAGTTCCATGTTCTGATATTAATCATATCCTCTAGTGGCTGGTGGATCACCATTCATATATCTTAACATATCGTTATCAAAATCTTATAATGAAAATTTTAGTAAACGCACCCCAAACCCAAATATTAAGTGCTGACACTAATTGGTTGATCTACCAATCAATCTATGAAGTACCCAATGTTCCAGGAATTAATAAATCTGTTTGTGAAGATCAAATGGGGTCTAGTTCAAGTACTTCACTTTTGCTACCCGCAGACCAAATTGTCCTCAAGCATGATACATGACCTAAAAGGGAGCTACATGATCCTCATAGCTAATATACATTCAAATATGGTTCCAGAAGTTGTACAAATGATAATTTAATAATTTCTATCCTCTTTACTTTAATATGCTTAGGTTTGGGCATTATAATCAAACTTCTTAATATTTAGGAGAATCCATCAATTTGTGCATGAAGTGTCAACTAGCATGTCCCAAGGGGTCTAATAAAATTTACTGAGTTTTGTTATGACCCGAAACACTGTCCAGCAAAAATTCATAATTTTTTCCCCAATAAAATTCCTGAAAGTTAATTAAATAATTAACCAAGGGTACTATTCATAACATTGTGAAGGATCTACTACAATTATTCATCCAAATACTGTAAAAAAATTTCAAGGTATTTGTATAACTCTAAAATGAACATCAACATGGTTTGACATTTTTCTAACAGCATTTTTTCATCAAAATTAAATAAATCATATAATCCCTTTATTTCCACTTTGTGAAGGAGCTACTGTAAATCATAATGAAATAATTACAACAAAATTATCAGGGCATTGTGGTGGTATAACAAGTCCTCTGGCTAAGTCTTACAAGTTTCTAGTTTCATTTGACCAACAATAATAATTGCTAATGGAAAATGATAAAACTCCACTTTATGAATGAACTATTATGAATCATCAGAGAATAAATATGTCAAAATTATCACGGCATTATTTTGAAATAAAAGTCTACTGACCAAGTTTCATAATTTTCTAACTTCAATTGAGCAGCAATATTAATTATTCTAAGAGGCAAACAAATTCCACCTTGTGAAGGAACCATAGTATTTACTCATAAAATGAATATAATAAAATTCCAGAAGCTACTGATGATCTCAAAAGCCAAACTACATAGTTTGATAATTTTTCAGATCAATTTGACCAACATTTATAATTAATTAAGGAAGACATTAAACCTCCACATTGTGAAGGAACCATAGTAAATACTCATCCAATAAATATAATAAAATTTCTCGTGGCTACTAATGATCTCAAAAGTCTAACTACCCAGTTTCATAATTATCCAGATCAATTTGACCAACATTTAAAATTCATTAAGGAAGACAATAAAGTTTCACTTTGTGAAGGAACCACAGTAAATACTAATCAATTAAATCTAAATAAATTCCCAGAGGCTAATAATGATCTTTAAAGTCTACATATACAGTTTCATACTATTTAAAGGCCATATGCTCATACACAAGTCTGATAGAATGAATGAGGGTAACTCAACTAATTACTACTTAGTGAGTCATCATATCTCTTAAAATTCCCAGAAAATCTACATAGTGTAATTACACCCTCCAAAAGTGAATCTCATAGTTTTGTAGCATTTCAGAAAGTTTTCACCCTAAAATACTCAATTAAGTGCAATGTCACAAAATCACATTAACCCAAATTTCCTTGGGCATTCAACCCAAAAGTTCATGATTTTCCCTGAGCTGTAATATCTCAGGCTATCAAGTGCATGTTTTGAATTTCATAAGAATTGACCAAGGGAATACCCATCAATTCACAAAACATCATTGTGTATAACACCTTATTGAATTTTCCATGGTACCTTGGTCTTGCATGTGAATTTCCCTCACATCACTACAACAAACTGCACTTATAGTAAGGACCTAAATCGTTACAGTAAGTGCCAAAAATCATTACAAAAACTCTTTGGTAACGAAAAAACTTTAAGTAACGGTCCTCCTCTAAAGCTCGATGCTAAAAGTTCTTGTAACGAATGTATGCATGTCGTTACAAATAAATTAATTATAACAAACAATACTTTCTCACCAAAAAAAGATTCTTCCTCACAATAAATTGGTCACAATAAATATTATTTCGTTACGAATGTTTTTTTTCTCACAAAAAAACAGTTACGATTAAAACTATTTCGTTACAAATGTTTTATTTTTTCATCACTAAAAATAAACTAACTTCGTTACAATAAAGTATAATAAACATTATTTCGTTACAATAGATTAAACAATAGTAACGAAAAAATCGTTACATTTGTTTTCCATTCTTCTTACTACAGCCAATTCATTTATATATCAAAAATATTCCATTTCTATTTTTGTGTACCTGAGATTTTATTACTAATAATAATCTTGAAAACACACATATATTTAATATTTCGTAACAAGATCAACATGTATTTATTCACACCAAAAAGTATTACATAGAGTACAAGTTATTATCATCTCTTCTAAAATAATACAATATTACATTACAAGATCAACATGTTTCTAATAAATCTTCCGTCATTTTTCAAAAAATGAATCGTCCATCACTTTCTGACTAATGAATCTTTCATCACTTGCCGGTCAATGCTCGAGCACCCTACAAATAAAAGAGAGTAATTAAGATCACCCTACAAATAAATGAGAGCAGAAACATCCATACAAACTCACATCCATACATACATAAAAAGATGCCGAATCAACATGCACAGTTTAGCCAGTAATCACCTGAAACAGCATGTGATAAGCTTCAATACAATATTTGAATGAGAATAAAATCAACAACTCTTACCAAGACTTATCGAAAATCTAACAATAAAGATGCCCCATGTTTGATAAATGAAGAACTTACTGATTCTATGAACATAAGAATGAAGAACCCTCACCTCTTTTACTTTCTCTCTCCGATGACATATAGCTTTTTCCCAAAAAAATTGTCCAAAATTTTGAAGATGAATAGTCTCTTACCATGATCGAGATTCGAGAGGTTGGAAGATGGAGTTCTTCACTATAATATGTTTCGTTCGAAGATCTGCATAGGTGGAAACATTTTGTGAGAAGAAATGAAGTAAAAAGATATTGATATCTTACTTCACCATAGTCTCCTTACAAATGATGCAGCAATAGTGAGGTGTGAAACTCCTCATGGAATTTAAAGTGGATGAGAGTCTCTTGAAAAAAAATGCCCCATGTATCATGTATGATAAACTAAGAACTCAATGGTTTTCATTGTTTAGGATCAACACTTCAAGAACATGGATGCAATTTTCCAAAAAGAAGGATAATTCAAAGTCATTATTACCACTAAATGTGTGAAACTTACTGATGCATATACTAAGTATTCATACAGCTATATAAATACAAATATATATATGAGCAGCACTTAGTGGAAATGACAGATCAATGTTGAGGTTGAAAACACTGGTATGTGCTGCTAGCTTTCAAAGTTCTCATCAGTTAATAATCAGTAATACGTAGACCAAGCCTATAATACACATAAAATTTGAATAGAATAAAATCAAGTTAAAAAAATGGAGAACAGGTTAGCCAGAATTCACATTGCTGCATAAAGTTTATACAATTTATACAAAGTTGATGAAAATAAAATATTATACAAAGCAGTAGAAAATATAAATTTATACAAAGCAGATGAAAATAAAATTTATACAAAGCAGATGAAAATAAAAATTTATAGGAAAGAGATGAATAATTGTTCGTCCACTACTGTAGCTCATCGATTGTGTTTCCCCATCAAATAACTTAGAAGGAATCTAGGCATATAATTTCTTCTTCAGTCATATGGAAGTTATAAGAAATATCCTCTAGATAATCTATCTATTGGGGTTTTATGCCTTTATGATGCTCTACATATATGTATATATATGATTTAATATAATAAGAAAATGTTGATGTGGTAGATGGTCACTAACCTGGATGAAGGGCAGTCACAGTACATGATCATATTGTACATAAATGCTCAAGGATGCAGCAAACCATGCTCTAAATTTCATAATAGAAAAGTGATGGAGGAAATGAAGTCAATACAAATTTCCACCAATATAAAATCAATACAAATTTTATACTAATATCTACTTAACAGAGAAATGAAATTTTGAAACTACTAAATTAAAGAAAAAAACTATTGAAACTTCTTCAACATTTTGTGGCATTTCATCAAATAACTTGTGTGCAACAAATTATTTTTGTTCAGAATCAGAGCATGAATCCATGAATAACAAAAAGAAATCAAAATTAAGATCACATGAAACTGGAATAAAGAAAATGAACAAAGCCCGGCAGAAAACTAAAATCTAGAATGGATTAGGAAACTTGGGATAATGGGATGGAACCTGGAGAAGCTTGCTCGGGCCTTCAAGATTTTTATTTCCTTGTAGGAACAGTAGCAAAAATAGATGAACATCATGTGCGCCCAAAATCTGAATCCAGATTTTGGATTCAAAAACTAGAAGGGCACTAGCAATTAGCAAAAATCTGGATTCAATATTGGAAGAACCTATAAAAACAGTTGTTGCCTTGCAGGATCGGAAACAGCAGCTCCACAACAACAAAACCTAGGGGATCTGGGAGGTCAGATTTGCAATGGAGGAAGAGATAATTTGATGCAGGCTTGCAAACATGTCATAATTGCAGATGTTATGTGCTTAAAAGAACTAAATGCAAATGAATCAAGAACAACAGACCTGGCTTGCACCCTCTCCCTCAACAGACCTGGCTTGCACACATTCTTGATGACATTTTATTGAAAATTCTTGTACAGAATTTGGCTTACTTCCTTTTAAACTCTCATTCAAACTGTATGTTTGTCCCAGCTTCTAGCTGCATCATGTGGACGGCCTCAGCGAATGTGGAGTGAGGAGACTTCTAACAATAGCAGTCAGAAAAAGAAGTCAGTATCCATAAACTTCGCATAAATTGTTACCCGAGCTTCGTCCATCAAGGCATCACTCTCATCAGCCTTTCTATCGGAACCATTAACTTGAGTTGGCTGCAAAGATGTATCAACATCATATGGCTTGCTATCATCATCTGATTTCACATTAATCTCCATATTTTGTTCAAGGACAGATACCTGCAATTATAAGATATTTCCTATCAGAACCATAAACAACCTTTCAGACTAAATAATATTTCAGCTAGAAATTATGATGAACTTTACTAGATTGGAAAAAATAAACCACATCAAAACATACTTTGTAACTTATATTGGGTAAGCAAATATTATCTATCTACTGAGAAGCAGGACTATAAGTGCAGTTCTATGTCAACATATCAAAAACCTGTAAGGATTTACTGATTCATGGTGGTGATTCCTTATTAAATGTGATAATCTTACTACTCATTTGATACTGAAGGAAAATGTCTTCGTAGGATCGTTCTACAAAATAGTAGACACAAAAAGAAAACCAAAAATGATATCAAGGCCCCAAATCATGGAAAAAATCCTAAATATCAAAACAAGAACATTTCTCTTTCACTTTCAAAAAATTAACAATACAAGGTTGATACAACACTCCAGATGATGAAGGTATCAAAGTAGTCATTAAAAAAGAAAATTGTCTTTTATAAGATGATCAATCTGAAAGATAAATTATTTGTTTTTTAATTGTTTGGCTTATTTTATTTTATTAGAGCAACAATAGAAAATGATATCTATCAAATATAAGATAATATGAAATATACTTTAAGTGTCATGTGTGTGTAGAGCAATGGTAAAAATGCAACAATTAGATGAGTATATAAGTTGAGATAGGGATCAACTCCTTAGAGTATCTAGAAGTCGAAATAGTTGGCTTGAGGAAATGTCCTACAGGAGAAGCCCTATTATTGGAGAGGTCCATTGTTCATCGTGTCTGTCCTCTCATCCAGGTCGCCCTCTTCAACGTGTTGATCTACCATGTCTATAAGAAGTCAAAATTCTAACTTGTAAATCTTGTTCAAGGTTAAAATGAAATAAATTTGTATGATTTTTCAAAGCTGAAAAAAAATCAACTGATAAAGCATAAAAATAACAAAAACTAAAAAAGAGGCATGAATACATACAACCCAACTTTATCGACAACTCCATGCAATACTTTTAATTTTATAAACTCGATTTAAACTAAAACCCAACAAAGAAAATACTACATAAGAGCCGATCAACAAGAAAATATAAACATGTCTAAACCTAATTACAGCACCTTGATGTCAAAGCAATCGGCAACTACCTCTTCCGCACAAATACTACTATGTTTTTTAATCTATAATAGTACAGTTAAACTTTGTAAATAAGAAATTCAACATAACAATTAATTAGGACATCCTGGTTTAGTTAAGAATGATCCATGAATTTAAATATCACAAACTAACAGTTACCAAGAAAAAAAGAATTTCAATGTTAAGGTAGGTAATCACCTATGCCAGGTCCAAGCAAAGAAAATATTGTAGTACTCTGTTTGAAGTAAGAATTGTATAGGAAATCCAAAAAAGTTCAGGGAAAAACATTCGAAAGGTTTGAAGTGAATGATCATAGTAGAGAATAAACATTGACCTAGGGAGAAAAACTATCTCACTTGAACTCCCAGTTTTCAGTTTCTAATAAGAGCACACACAAAATTTATTAGAAGGAAACTCCCAGAACGGTTTGTCTTACTAAATCCCAAAAAGTTCAAGGGAAAACATATGAAAGGTTTACCTTATTAAATCTAACTGGGAGGGTATGACTTTCCTAATCTTTCAATGACTGAAGGCACCTCTAGCAAATTCTTCAGCTTCTGAAAGAAAAGTGCACATGTCCTGCAAGAGAATGTACTAGAGAAATTTTAAGCATAAGACTCCAATGGAGCTTTTTCAACTTTCATCACAGAAGCCATAGGATCGACTTCATCTTGGAGGAGCCCAACGACGGGAAGGACCTAGAGAAATTGTAAGTATCAAATTTTCATATTTTCAGCACAGTATATTCATAGCACAACAATCACATATTAAGATGCAGCAATCACATATTCCATGAAAGCACCAAAAAATAAGTAAAAAAATGCCCTAAAGATTGAGGATCTTGTGGCATGTCCATGAAGAAATTAGGGCATTCCAATGAGAACTGAAGTATTAACAAGAAAATCAAACCTATGAATGGAGTGCATGCACGTTGCAGATCATAGGGCCACACACGTTTCTTCGGGAGAGCGACCACTTGAGAATGGCGGCACTGAAGCTTTTCTTCGGGGGGAGCTGGGCGGCTCTTCTACCAGAGGGGCGACGGGAGGAGGGCGACGAGAGGAGGGCGACGGGAGGAGGGCAATGGGAGGAGGGCGACGGGAGGACGACGATGGGAGGAGGGCGACGGGAGGACAGCAACTAGGTGGCGATGGATGGGAGCAGGACGTAAGAAATGTCGTGACATTTAGAGGGGAGGGATAAGGGAATAAAGAACTAAAATTTTTGGGGGGGGGGGATTTTTAGTTTCCCTCCTTTAAGGCTAAGAAAGAAATAAAAATGTGAGTCGAGGCAGAAACGTGCTCTTGTGAGATAATGCACTCAACGGAGAAACGTGCACTCACACAAAAATATGTGTGGGGGATAAAAAGCGTACACGTAGGTGTAGACGTAACCCCAAGCAAAAATGTGCCCAGGAAAAAATGAGCGTCGATGCAAAAATGTGCACCATGATGAAAATGCACATCGAGGAGAAAATGCGCACCTTGGAGGAAACACGTCTGGACAAAAAATGCGCGGCTATGATAAAACTCGCCTAGGTTAAAACGCGTGGCGGTGCGAAATCGTGCGCCCGAAAGAAATTGCACGTCCGATTGAAAACGCGCGCTAGGGAGAAAAAACGGCACAAAAAATCAAAGATGATAAACCCTACAGATCAGTATGAAAAAGACAAAAAAATCAAGATGAAAGAGGATATACCTAAGGCGAAAGCAGTCTCTCCTCAAGATGAAAGAAGAATTGAATCTGTTCTCTACTCTCTTTCTCGCTCTCGCTCATGCTTCAGTCCTCCTTCGCTCTCAAGAGGAGTGGCGCCGATTCGCTGGAGGAAGAAGCACGTCGCAAGGGTTTCGAGGGTTCCTGGAGCAGCGCCGGGATGGATTGATCAAAATACGATATATGCCCGATGCATGGGGTCATATCAATGTGATATAATAATTTATTTTATTGGAATAAATTTTATTGAAAATTGTTTTATTGGAGGGAAATTTCCGGCCAAAAATTTCAAGCACAATATCATGAAATATTCTTTATTTTTTGCTCGAGCTCGAGAGATGGCTCGCGCGCCATCATAATCAAAAATATCTGAGCTGAAGCTCAAGTAGTAATCGATCTCCAGCTCAAAGAACTCGAGCTAGACTCAAAATCAAGATTGAGCTCATTGAACTCGAGTTCGAGATTGAGCTCATTGAACTCGAGATCGACTCAAAATCAAGATTGTGCATATGTGTGTGTGTGTGTGTGCATGTTGCATGGGTTCTGTGTCTGTGTCTGTGCGTAATCTATATTTGCTTGTGCATGTGTGTGTTTGCATCTGTATGTATGTGTGTCTGTGTGTTTACGTGTATCTGCATGTGTCTGTGTTTGTGTGTGTCTTTGTTTATGTGTGTTTGTGTGTGTGTGTGTGTACACAAATGTCTGTGTGTGTCTGACTTTGTTGTTTGTGTGTGTGTGTCGTGGCGTTATTGTGTGTGTGTGTGTGTGTGTCTGTCTGTGACTGTGACTATCTGTGTCGGTGTCTGTGTCTGTGTATGTGTCTGTGAGTGTCTGTGTACGTATATGTGTCGGTCCATGTGTCCGTGTTTGTGTCCATGTGTTTGTGTTTGTATGTGTCTGTGTCTGTGTACGTATGTACGTGTGTCGGCCCATGTGTCTGTGTATGTGTCCATGTATCTATACAAGTCTGTGTCTGTGTCCATGTGTTTGTGTCTATGTCTCTATGTCTGTATGTACACGTGCTTGTCTTTGACTGTGTATTTGGGTTGTGTGTGTTTGTCTGTCTATGCATGTTTGTTTGTGCTTGTGTGTGTCTGTGTTTGCGTATCTATGTGTGTTAATTGTGTGTTTGTGTCTATGTGTGTTTGTGCGTGTTTGTGTCTTTGCTTGCATGTCTATGCGTGTTTGTGTTTGTGTTTGACAATGTCCATGTCTATGTCAGTCGGTATCTATGTCTGTAACTGTGTTTGTGTTTGCGTGTCTGTGTTTGTATGTGTGTGTGTGTGTGTGTGTGTGTGTGTGTGTGTGTGTGTGTGTGTGTGTGTGTGTGTGTGTGTGTGTGTGTGTGTGTGTGTGTGTGTGTGTGTGTTTGTGTCTGGTGAGAAAATTACATTAATATTTAATTATTTTTTATTCAGTTGATCGAGCGCCTGAGAGCGGACAAAATTGAGCGGGGTAATTCTTACTTTTAAAAAATACATAAACGGATAAACCTTATTTAAAAATACATAAATCTTATTTAAAGCTCATGTGCACTGTCGGGCAATGTCGGGGCGTGGGTATTGTCGAGCGGGGAACATGGGCCTCATGTGCACTGTCAGTTGATCGAGCTCCTGAGAGCGGACAAAATTGAGCGAGGGTAATTCTTATTTAAAAAAAACATAAATCTTATTTAAAAAGTAAATTTTATTGAACAACGCGTTGTATTTATGAATTGATTTGACATGTATTTATGAATTTCATTACACATTTATTTTCATTAAAGCACGTGTCATTCATCAATCAATATATATATATATGACATATATTTTCATTAAAACGCTAGCTCCCGAGCAAAAAATGTGTGCGCTGACAAATTTATTTATACTCTCGAGCAAAAAAGATAGAGCTAGTGCAATGCGCGCGACTGAAAAAATCGTGTGCTCGGGAAATAAAACGCGCATCCGAGTGAAAAGCACGTGCTCGAGCGGAAAATGGGCGCTCGAAGGGTACAATTATTTCACCCCTGCGCACAATGAAAAAATATGTGTGCATGCGGGGCCAGTGCGCGATCGTTATTTTTATTCAAAAATTATATTAATATGTTTTAAATTTTTTGATTTGTTTTGTGCAAAATTTTATGGAGGGAAATTTCCCTCCATATATTTCATTAATGGGAGAGGGAAGGAAATAGACAAAACTTAATAAACTAGAGGAAGAGAACGACGCGCGGCGACGGCCGAGAAAGAGAATGACGATGGCGGCGGCCGTGGAAGAGAGAGGTGACGGCGGCGGCGACCGTCGAAGTGGGGAGACAACGGCGGCGGCCGTACGTGAAAGGCATTGCTACAGCTCACAAATGGATATTTGTGTGTTTGGTTGTCAGTGTCTGTGTGTGTGCATGTGTCTGTGTTTGAGCCCCGACACATGCAATACGCGCAAGCTCTCAAGCAAAAAAAGGAAAACTACACGCACGAGAGTGCATTTGCGTGCGCGCAAGAGTGCATTTGCGTGCGCGCGAGAGTGCATTTGCGTGTGCGCGAGAGTGCATTTGCGTGTGCGCGAGAGCGCATTTGCGGGCGCACGAGAGTGCATTTGCGTGCACGCGGGTTCGTGCGTGATTTTATTTTAATTCCAAAATTATATTAAAAAATTAATGTCATATTAATTTGCATTCATTTTTACATTTAATATAGTTTTAATTTTTAGTTTTATTTTGTTCAAAATTTTATGGAGGGAAATTTTCATCCGTATATTTCATTCATTCATGTGAGAGAGAGATATAACTGCATGAGAGAGAGGCAGAAAAACTTTTATAAAAAGTTAAAGATTTATAAAAAAAAACCGTACGCGCAAAAATATATGTCGCAATTGCACCACATATCTGCGACAGCCGCGCACGAATGTTTGCGAGCTGTAGGAGTACTGTCGTCGCGTTAGAGCACTATCGAGGCGGGGTACTGTCGCGCACATACAATTTTTTTTTTTTTTAAATTCAAAACTTTGATAATAAAATAGTACAAAAATTGAAAATAAAATATGATATATTTTTTTTAACAAAACTTTAATAATAAAATATTACTATTAGTAAGGACAATGTCTTTGTCACAAAAAACTTTCATGATGTAGTTACAATTGATACTTATTGTGAGAAAAGTTTTCTATTTGTAACGTAACATTAGTGTTGTTACAAATACTTAGAGTTATAGTAACGAATTAATTATTATTGTAACAAAATTTATAATATTCGTTACAAAAAAAGTACTTTTTTGTAACAACAACAAAAAATTGTTACTAAATATAACTATTAGTAACAAACTGTGTTTTAGTTATATTTCAGTCCTTACAACAGGTGCAGTTTGTTGTAGTGCATGCATGAGCCCAAATGAGCTAAAAATTTAATAATGCTCATGATATAGCTAAACAAGTACCCCCCACCAAAATATTGAGT
Organism: Dactylorhiza incarnata; assembly: GCA_033032865.1. Classification (NCBI taxonomy): domain Eukaryota; kingdom Viridiplantae; phylum Streptophyta; class Magnoliopsida; order Asparagales; family Orchidaceae; genus Dactylorhiza; species Dactylorhiza incarnata. Next base: position 2,919,667 of record JAWHQI010000084.1, on the reverse strand, counting down.
GGTTTTGAAGGCATTTAATCACTTAATTAACACGTGCGTAGATATTTAAATGTTTCCTAAAACTTTAGGATTTTTTTCTAAAAATTCCCAATTTTGGGCAGGGTGTGTATTAGGGCATGACTCATGCATGCCCATAATTTCAGATCATTTGGACTTGTAGGACTCCATCCTAGTAACTAGGACACCTAGTGTACATCCCCCACAAGAAATTGATTTCATGGAGCTATAGTGCTCCATATTGAGCGAACTCAATTTCTAAAAATAGCAGAGACGTGGAGCTTCATCTTTATGTTAGACACTTTTTCTGATTTTGCTTCTATATTTTTCTATAATTTATTTAAAGTTTAGGAAGATATTGTTAATATAACAGTAAAATATAATATGGTATGTGGCAATCATCTGCGCGGGATCCAACTGCCCTCCTTCATCGTTGTAATGTCATTGATTTTTCGGTAATTATTTAATTCAGTAATGACGTGTTTATTGACGTCAGGGCGTTACTTTTAACGTCGAGTTGACGGCGCGTCGCCGTTTGCGGGTTTTCGCGTCTGTTTTGGTCAAGTCGACCAAATTTTGAAACGACCCAGAATTTGAAAATTTTATGTTAGAAAATTAAATTATTTAATCTTAGACTTGTCCGTCAAGTTTCGTTGCAATCCGAGCCATTTTGGAGCATCGGCGCATTTTGGAAGAATTGTATGTATTTAAAGTTCGCCGTAAACTTCGGTCATTTATATCTTGAGAACGGTACATCGGTTTTTTATTCCGACTTCGCCGTTGAATTCGTAGCGCCGCCGTTCACCTTTGGTGCGAAATTCGTTGATTTCGGCGTTCGTTTGGTTTTGATAATATATAATTTTATTATAATAATTATTATTATTATACAGGTGAATTCGTTGGAAGAATCTGATAGATATAGGCGAATTTATATCTCAGCCAATTCATTCGGCTATACCAGTATTCATTCGGATCCGAATTGTGCGTGGGTTCATTTGCTGATATAGCTTATAGCTATTATTATTATTATTATTATTATTATTATTATTATTATTATTATTATTATTATTATTATTATTATCGTTATTATTATATTATCATATTAGATATATATAATCATATTATCATATTAGATATATATATATATAATCTTTGTCCATCTCCTTCCTCCTTTGTCCGCCTGAGCCCGAGAAAAAAAAACGAGAGAGAGAGTCCCGTTCGTGAATATATCGGTCGCCGCCGACGGAGCTCCGGTGGTCGAAATCGCGAACCGAGCTTAGATCCGAGAAGCTCTCGACGACAGCTTCGCACTCGTGGTAATTTTCTTCCGTTTCGTGAAACTTTTTCGTTAGGATTTTTCGGCCCTAACCTCTTTTCGCTCAATTTCATGTAGATCTTGACTTCTCCCGTCTTCTCTCATCCCGATCTACAACGTGGAGCGATTCGGAAAATTTTTCCGGCAAAACCTAAGGCAAGTGGTGGTTTTCCCCTTCTTTTGCTCCAAATGAATAATCGTAGGATTGTTAGAATAAATTTTAATTGCTTGAAATTGTGTCTCGCCGCGTCGGAAGCCCGTTATTGCGCGCTCGTCGCCGCCGGAATTTCGTTGGATTGCCTTATTTCGCTAAATTTGTGACACGGTCGTAGATATTTTCCCTTTTTTTTCCTATCCAATTAATGATATTTTTGTTGTGTATAATCGGTCGCGTGCGCCGTCAAGTCCATTTTGCGTTCGTCGATCGAGCTTCGCTCATCAAAATTGTCGCTTCGTGTTGGTTAAATAAGTCCGTTGATTGAGTCTTTAAATCCGTCTTGAGGTTGATCACTCACTGAGTGGGCCTCACTTTAGTCAAATTTATGCGTCAAGTTTATCTGACGACGTCTAGTCGGTGTTTTGACAGGCCATGTCTGCCTTGGTGATTTTACGTGCATTAAGACTAGTGGTAACTAGTCTAGTTTAGTCGTGCCTTTCTCGAGATATAAGTAGTTGATTTAGGTATGTTGGGGTTGGTAAATTAAAGTTATCGCCGCAGTGCCCTGTACAGAAATTGAATGTTTTACGGGATTTTACCCGCGTTGGGTTGTTGGTTGTTGTTGTTTTACTGTTGGTGTGCTGGCGGAGTTATCTCCCACCGCAGTTACTGGATATTTTTCCAGTTCGGGTGTGTCAGGCTATGAGACCACCTTTCCCTTGGGCCCCTTGTGGAGTTTGTTCTGTGGGTGTGCTGGCGGAGGTATTCCCCCCACAGTCACCGGAATTTTACCGGTGTTGTTACTAAATACTTTATTTCTAGAATTTTAGAATGATGTTATGCTCTTATTATAGCCGGGCATTTTAGCCCTAACTCTTCTACCGTGCTTGGGTAGTCAGGTATACGTGATTATTCCCTTTAAGTATTTTATGTTGCTTGCTTAGCTTTCTTACTGTACTTTCTTTCTGTATAGTCAGTCTTGGGTTGGTACTCCTGTTGACCGTTGTTTGCTTTTGTTTAGTTTTCTCCCGCCACTTGTACTTTCTTGCTGAGGCGTTCTCCCTTGTGAATGCCTCAGGTTCAGAGTAGTAGCGGTCAGTGGAGCTAGAGCTGGTCTTTCGGTGTTGCAGTAGTAGCTGTGACTGTTTCACCTCGCTGTTGTGAGGTAGTCGTTTGTGGTTTTGTTTTTATTATAGTTCAGACATGCTTTTGTGGTCTGTGGGTTCGTGTCAGGTTGTTGACACCCACAGAGTGGTGTTGATTTTGGACACTTTGCTAGCTGCTAATTATTTCTTGTTGCTTTATGGTAGTTTACTTGCTCTCTGGGAGGTTTTATGCTAGGACTGCATGTTAGATATTTTAAGTATAACAGACTTATATCATTACTTCATAACGCATTTTCAAAACGAATATCACTTTATTTTAAAGGTTATAAAAAGGACTTTTCATACTAAACCTAGAGGTCTGCACAACATGTTGTATCATTGAATGGTATGTTCATATAGGGTAATAAGTATATAAAACTTAGTATTTTCCGCTGCGTATTTCTACTTACACCGTTAGTCGTGGGATAGTTGACCTCCCCCCCCCCTAAACCGAGGGGCACGGTTAATAAACTAAACATAAATCATGTTTTTTAATTATAAATCCATGGTTTTTCATGATAAGTAGTAGGAGTAGGATTTGCCTGAGCGCATGCAGTTGTCCTCTTCACGGCATGGCATCACGTCACGTATTTTCTCTTACTCTGACGTATTATTTAATACGGAGAAAATGCGGGTTGTGAAAGTTGGTATCAGAGGGAGGTTTGTTCGACAAGTTGGTCGAGCGACTAATTCTGATATAGTTTAGTTGTTTGGTTTCATTGCGTACACACACCGATTTGTCATCAGTACGTCTTGGCTGAAGCACGAAGACTGCACTCATAAGCATGATAAGAAGTATACGGGGCATATTATGTAGTATGAGATGCATAATATATGGTCGTATATGGATCCTCATAGGAGGCAACATGTGACTGTTATGTAGTATGTGATGCATAACAATCATCACATGGATGCGCATTAGATTTTTACTTTCGTTACATGAGATATTATGTAGTATGGGATGCATAATATTTCATGTGTACGCCGCTCATAACATGCATTAAGGCCTTTATTAGAATGCATAGCACAACATACATTACATAGCATTGCATAAGCACATGTGCCAAGCTAAATATTTACATGATGACACTCGTACACACATGATTTTAAAACAAAGGTATAAGAAGTTCATGCATGCATAGAATAGGCACAAGTATCTAAGGGGACGACGGGGTATCATCCCAAGTTTCATGCATAGCATCATTTATAAATCCCAGAGCAAGTTAGCAGCAAAAGCAAGTGTCTATTCGAGTATGGTCTGAACTAAGTTGAGTTGTTCTAGTTCAAAGTTAGGGTGTTGATGAGTTGTTTGTTGGTGTTTTATTTTAGAAATGCCGCGAAAGCGTCCTGTGACGAGGGCGACTCCCCAGTCCGAGGGCGAGTCGTCAGGTGCGCAAGGTGAAGCTGTGATTGAAGGACTGCGCCAGAGCAACGAAGCTCTGTCGAGGCAGTTGATTGAGATGCAATCTCAGATTCAGTCGTTGTTGTCTGCTGCTGCAGGGCAGCAGGCCGTGGTGCAAGACCCTGCTGTCGGTCAAGCTGTACATGTTCCTCCTGCTCCTCTGGTGCCCCCAGTGTTGCTGCCTCCAGATATGAATTTCATCTCGCACTTCCAGCGACTAGGACCTCCCACCTACGACGGGAGAGCCGATTTCATGGCGTTAGACGACTGGATTATCGCTATCGAGGAAATGTTTTCCTATTCTGGGATTTCTGCCGACCAAAAGGTGATGGTCGTCGCGTACCAGCTGAAGGGGCTTGCAAAGAGCTGGTGGATAAGAGAGAAGGAGAACCTGATAGGTGGATGTTCATGGGAATCCTTCAAGAAGTTGTTGCTGAAGAAATTTCTACCGTCGGTCGAGCAAGACCGCCTGATGAACAACTTTCTGCATCTGAAGCAGAGGCAACTCACTGTTAGCGAGTATGAAGTTGAATTTAGCAAGTTGAGCCGATTTGCTCCAGATCTAGTCCCCTCTAAAGCAGGAAGAGTGAAGTGATTTCTGGGAGGACTTCACAGCGATATTCAACAGTTGGCTTGTGCTTATAGATCAGAGAGCTATGCTGAGGCGGTGGAAGCTGCTCTGAAAGTTGAGGCGATTGATAACGCCAAGAATCGAAGTGCTGCGATGAGAAAAGAAAAGAGGAAAGGTGTTGATGAAGGAAGTTCCAGGGCATCTGGCCCCGCTTCAAAGAAGAGTGGTGGGGAAGCGTGCAGTTTCTGTGGGCGCCCTGGCCACCCCTATGAAAAGTGTTTCAAGAGGATCGGAGCTCAGAAGCAGCAGTGGGTGCTCGCCATTCAGGGCGCACTCAAGGGAGAACTGGTGTGTTCTACCTGTGAGAGGAAGGGTCACGATTCGAGCAGGTGTTGGATGAAAGACAGAGTCTGCTATCAGTGTGGGCAGAAAGGACACATGAAGTCTGCGTGTCCAAAGAACCAGCTCCCGTTGCAGCCCGCTCCACTTCGGGCCTTGTCGCCGCCGCCGCAAAATCTAGGTATCGTAAAGGGAAAGCTGAATGTGATGACGAGGGAGGAAGCTCAGACCTCCACTCAGGTGATATCAGGTTAGATTTCAATCTAACTCTTAGTTTTCAGTTTTTGCCCTAGTTGCCTTCGCTCGTTTAGTTACGTATCCGCTTTTATAGGAGAGTTTAAGGTAAAGAACCATATGTCGCGCGTTCTTTTCGATTCTGGTGCTACCCACTCATTTTTGGCTAGGACTTTCGTAGAGCGTCATCGGTTGAATCTCGATCAAGTTGGTGATTCTTTTTGTGTCAAGTTTCCCTCCGGTGACACGGTGGTGTCGAACCAGTGTATCCAGAGATGTCCTATCTTCTTGGGTGATTTCTTAGCATTCGCTGATTTGAAGATGCTGGACCTAGAAGATTTTGACGTTATCTTGGGCATGGATTGGTTGTCCCGTTATGATGCTGTGATCCAGTGCAAGGTTAAGCGCTTGGACTTCAAAATGGACAACGGCCACCCCATGAGTGTATATGGCTTCCCGCGCCAGGATTCCTCGATTATTTCTGCGGTATGTGCTCGGAGACTTTTAGATTCCGGTTGTTTTGCTTACCTCGTTTCTATTATAGAAACTGCTAGTGGTTCGCCACGTGTTGAGGATATTGCTGTGGTGCGGGAGTTTCCGGATGTTTTCCCGATTAGTCTTCCTGGTCTTTCACCTGAGAGAGATGTAGAGTTCGTTATCGATCGTGAGCCTGGTACTCGCCCTATTGCTAAGGCACTGTACCGTATGGCTCTGCGTGAGCTAGAGGAGTTGCGTACTCAGCTCGATGAGTTGCTGCAGTGCGGGTTTATTAGGCCGAGCTCTTCACCCTGGGGTGCTCCATTTTTGTTTGTGAAAAAGAAGGATGGTTCTATGAGGTTATGCATAGACTATCGTGAATTGAACAAAGTAACCATCAAGAGCAGGTATCCGTTGTCGAGGATAGATGATTTGTTTTATCAGTTGCGTGGTAGCACAGTGTTTTCAAAGATTGATCTTCGTTCAGGCTACCACCAGTTAAGAATCCGTGAGTCAGATGTTCCGCGGACAGCTTTTCGATCTCGGCATGGACATTTTGAGTTTTTGGTGATGTCCTTTGGACTGACGAATGCACCCTCTGACTTCATGGATATGATGAACCGAGTGTTCAAAGATTTCTTGGATCATTTCGTAGTCGTGTTTATAGATGACGTTCTCGTGTATTCTCGGAGCGCCGAAGAGCATGCTCAGCATTTGCGTTTGGTGTTGGCTACCTTGAGGTAGCATAAGTTATATGCGAAGCTGAACAAGTGTGAGTTCTGGCTTCCTCAGGTGTCCTTTCTGGGCCACGTAGTGAGTAAGGATGGAATTTCAGTGGATCCAGAGAAGATTTCTGCTGTTATGGATTAGAAGAAACCTACTACACCCAAGGAGATCAGAAGCTTCCTGGGGTTGGCAGGTTATTATAGGAGGTTTGTGGAAGGATTTTCTTTATTGTCTGCTCCGATGACTAAGCTCACGCAGAAGAACACCGCTTTCGCGTGGAGCGATGAGTGCGAAGGAGCCTTTCAAGAATTAAAGAGGAGATTGTGCATTGCTCCAATTTTAACCTTACCTAGTGAAGGAGCGGAGTACGATGTTTATGTAGATGCATCGCACGTCGGACTCGGATGTGTCTTGATGCAGGGAGGTAAAGTGATTGCGTACGGGTCGATACAGCTGAAGGTCCATGAGAAAAATTATCATACGCATGATCTGGAATTTGCGGCTGTGATCTACGCTCTAAAGCTTTGGAGACATCTATTGTATGGCGCGTTGTGCAGGATCTATACAGATCATAAGAGCTTGAAGTACGTCTTCACTCAAAAGGAGTTGAATTTGCGCCAGCGTAGATGGTTAGAGTATGTCGCGGACTATGAAGTCGATATCTTGTACCATCTGGACAAGGCTAACGTAGTAGGTGATGCGTTGAGCAGAAAGACCGCGCAGATCTTCAACCTTACCGTGCAGTCGTTGGTTGAGGAGTTCCTTTTGATGGACATTTCCGTAGGCAATAGTGTCGGGCCCTCTCGCTTGGAGGCAGAAGAGCCTTCCTGGATCACCCTCACAAGGTTACATCAGAAAGAAGATCCTGATCTTCAGCATCTCCGAGGAAGGACAGAGAAGGGAGAATTGCCTGACTTCTCGGTAGACGAAGGCGGTACCTTGAAGTACCGAGGTAGATTTTGTATCCCCGCGGTGGGTGATATTAGGACGAGGATTTGCGATGAAGCACATGGTTCTAGTGTGGCCTACCACCCTGGTTCTACGAAAATGTATAGAGATTTGAAACAGATCGTGTGGTCGTATGGTATGAAGAACGACATAGCTAAATTTGTGTCTGAGTGCTTCACCTGCAAGCTTGTCAAGGCAGATCACAAAAGGCCTGGTGGCAAGTTAACGCCTTTGGACATACCGAGTTGGAAGTAGGAGAGTATATCGATGGACTTTATTACTGGTTTGCCAAGAACTCCCCGAGGGCATGACTCAGTGTGGGTAATAGTTGATAGATTGACGAAGTGTGCGCACTTTGTACCTTTCAAGATCGGATATTCTATGAAGAAGATAGCAGAGTTGTATTTGGATGAGGTCATCTGTTTGCATGGAGTGCCAGTGAGTATAATGTCAGATCGAGACTCCAAGTTAATGCCGCGATTCTGGCAGAGCTTACAGGGAGCTTTGGGCACCGACCTCAGGTTTTCGACCGCATACCATCATGGAAGATATGATCAGATGTTACATCTTAGACCACGGTGGAGCTTGGGACGAGCGTCTCAGGCTTATGGAGTTTGCGTATAACAACAGTTATCAAGAAAGTTTGCAGATGGCCCCGTTCGAGGCTTTGTATGGGAGGCGCTGTAGGACTCCCTTGTTTTGGGCCGAGGTTGGTGAGAAGCCATTGCTAGGTCCGGAAGCCCTTGAAGAGATGAGTATTGTTGTAACCCATATTCAGGAAAAGTTCCGTGTAGCTCAGGAGCGTTATGAGAAGTACGCAAATCAGCGAAGGGTTGATCTGGAATTCGCAGTTGGTGACGTGATTTTTCTGAAAGTTTCTCCGATGCCTGGTGTTAAAAGATTTGGGAGGAATCATAAATTGGATCCCCGGTATGTGGGACCCTTTCGGATTATTGAGCACATCAGAGTGTCAGCGTATAGGCTGGATTTACCTGCTACCTTCCCTGACGTCCATGATGTGTTTCATGTGAGTCAGTTGCGGAAGTGTGTTCTTAGTGATCGTCACGTCCTTGACTCGGTGCCCCCGTTACAGCCTAATATTTCATATGTTGAAAAACCTGTTCGTATTTTGGAGACTCAGGATCGAGTATTGCGGAGAAAAATAATCCCCATGGTCAAAGTTCTTTGGCGGAATCAAGACGTCAAGAGTGCGACGTGGGAGTTGGAGTCAGCGATGAGGGAATCTCATCCGCATCTCTTCTCATAGTTTTTCTGGTAAGTTAGTCATTTGTTAGCCTTTGACTATTCATGTTGTTTTGGGTTTGAGTTGTGTGTAAGTTTCGGGATGAAACTTCTTTTTAGGGGGGGGGGGGTGACTGTAACGCCCCTGATTTTTCGGTAATTATTTAATTCAATGATGACGTGTTTATTGACGTCAGGGCGTTACTTTTAACGTCGAGTTGACAGCGCGTCGCCGTTTGCGCTTTTTCGCGTCTGTTTGGGTCAAGTCGACCAAATTTTGAAACGACCCGGAATATAAAAATTTTATGTTAGAAAATTAAATTATTTAATTTTAGACTTGCCCGTCAAGTTTCGTTGCGATCCAAGCTATTTTGGAGCCTCGGCGCATTTTAGAAGATTTGTATGTATTTAAAGTTCGCCGTAAACTTCGGTCATTTATATCTTGAGAACAGTACGTCGGTTTTTTATTCCGACTTCGCCGTTGAATTCGTAGCGCCGCCGTTCACCTTTGGTGCGAATTTTGTTGATTATGGCATTCGTTTGGTTTTGATAATATATAATATTATTATAATAATTATAATTATTATCAATCATATAGGTGAATTCGTTGGAAGAATCTGATAGATATAGGCGAATTTATATCTCAGCCAATTCATTCGGCTATACCAGTATTCATTCGGCGATATCAGTATTCATTCGGCGATATCCGAATTGTGCGTGGGTTCATTTGCTGATATAGCTTATAGCTAGTATTATTATTATTATTATTATTACTATTATTATTATTATTATTATAGTTGTTGCGGGTCGCTTAGGGCTCTTGGTAGACCGGTTTACTTGAACCACCTTAGCTCGAGAGCGAACCAAGCGCGCAAACAGTCAATTTGAGATTCGTTGATTACACCTGGACTTTTTAGCGTGGAAAACCCGGAAAGGGTGAAAAACCACGTGGCCGGAGCTGTGCCGACCAAACTTCCACTATCTTCTGGGGGGTTACAATTAGAGATTTAAAAGTTGAGCGCGACAGACCGCTGCTCGTTACAATATCAGAGAGAGAGAGAGAGAGAGAGAGAACGTTCCGAGGGCGACAGGCCACCTCTCAGAAAAAACTAAGTCTTTTCCTTCTGAGAACGGTAGAGAACGAAAGTGAGAATGCCTTGTCCGCTTTCGTGGAGACGAAAGTGAGAAAGCCTTGTCCGCTTTCGTAGAGATGAAAGGGAGAAAGCCTTGTCCGCTTTCGTGGAGACGAAAGTGAGAAAGCCTCGTCCGCTTTCGTGGAGATGAAAGTGAGAAAGCCTTGTCCGCTTTCGTGGAGACGAAAGTGAGAAAGCCTTGTCCGCTTTCGTGAAGACGGAAAACTTCGAGTCCGCGAAGGAGATCTTTAAGCGCCGAAGGAGAAATCCGTGGAAATCTTCAAGGAGCTCTCTCTGGGCATTCAGGTCGTATCCCCTCAAATGAAGCCTAGGGGGTCCTTTTATAGCTTTGGCCGGTAGCCCGATAATTTTGCCGTTGTAACCACCGTAACCACCTGGGAGGACGAATCATATTTTCCGGTTCAGAGCCCACGGATCACCATTTTTGTAAATGACCATGCTGTCCTTTGAGGAAAGGCGACAAGCTGTTCCTGAAAAGTGAGAAACTGAAAAGACAAAAAGTGAGCGAGCCGAGTCGGAAAAGTGAGCGAGTCGGAAATGTGAGCGTGCTAGAAAGACAAAAAGTGAGCGAGCCGAGTCGGAAAAGTGAGCGAGCCGAGTCGGAAATATGAGAATGCTCCGAGCGCGCTCAGAAGCGTTCTGAGCGCGCGACGAACATGGAAGCGCTTTGAACGCGCTTAGAGGCGTTCTGAGCGCGGTGAATAATATTCCGTAAGAATAATATTCACGTGAGAATAATATTCATGCGAGAATAATATTCTGGCGTGCAATTTGGTCAGCATTCTGTGTGCGGTGAACGCGAAGATGCTCGATGCGCGACCGTGAGAAGACCTCGAGGCCGAGGCGACCGGGAGCACTCCCTAGTTGGGGAGTTACGTGAATAATATTCACGTAACTCCCAAGGGAGTTACTATTCACGTAACTTCCTCTTGGGGAGTTACTATTCACGTACTCCCCAATTGGGGAGTGCCACATGGGCGTTGACCAATTGGTCAACGCCCATTGTATTGGGGGGTGCGGTAATGCCGCACCCCCCAATGTATTTGGGAGGTGCGGCAATTGCGGGCTTCGGGCGGCACAGGGATCTTACGACGAGGGGGGCGTCGAGCGCGGTGGCTGCCTACCTCAGCACACCGGCCGCAATCTCCTGCGGCAAGCGCGTCAAATTTTTCTTCCAGCCATACGCATCCCGCGATGGCGGCCATAGTCCCTCTAAGAAGCTGGCCGCGCAGGTTGAACTCCGCACAGCTAGTTAGCAGACTGAGGTCTCGTTCGTTAACGGAATTAACCAGACAAATCGCTCCACCAACTAAGAACGACCATGCACCACCACCCATAAAATCAAGAAAGAGCTCTCAGTCTGTCAATCCTTACTATGTCTGGACCTGGTAAACGAGGATCCACAAAAAATTGGCCACCAGGAGTCCAAAACCCCCAGAAAGGTTACCCAACAAAGGATGCGCGGTGGGAGGGCATTTGCACATCGAGCGCCGATGGTGCGTTTTCCTCCCCTCCGCGGCAGTCGATCGGGTCAATTTTTTCCCTCGGTGCGTGCTCCGGGCAGCTTGCGTGGCTCGGATGCGGGCTTCGGGCGGCACAGGGATCTTACAAACTCTGCTCATGCTGCATATTTACCTTGGCACAAAGCTGCGCCGAATTGATCTCCCATCCGCCTACAACATGTTTCCATCGGGTTGTTCATGCAACAGATGGACGGGTGCGCAGCAGCGTAAGTGAGCTGCTCGGCTTAATTTGACTCAACACGGGGAAACTTACCAGGTCCAGGCATAGTAAGGATTGACAGACTGAGAGCTCTTTCTTGATTTTATGGGTGGTGGTGCATGGCCGTTCTTAGTTGGTGGAGCGATTTGTCTGGTTAATTCCGTTAACGAACGAGACATCAGCCTGCTAACTAGCTTTGCGGAGTTCAACCTGCGCGGCCAGCTTCTTAGAGGGACTATGGCCGCTCAGGCCACGGAAGTTTGAGGCAATAACAGGTCTGTGATGCCCTTAGATGTTCTGGGCTGCACGCGCGCTACACTGATGTATTCAACGAGTATATAGCCTTGGCCCGACAAGCGCGTCAAATTTTTCTTCCAGCCATACGCATCCCGCGATGGCGCCTTCGTTTTTCTTCCCCCTAATAGTATATAACGAGGATCCACAAAAAATTGGCCACCAGGAGTCCAAAACCCCCAAAAAGGTTACCCCACAAAGGATGCGCGGTGGGAGGGCATTTGCGCACCCCCTTTAATTGGGGGTGCGGCAGTGTCGCACCCCCTTTTAGGTGCGGCAGCGCCGCACCATTTTGGTGCAGCGGGTGTCGCGCCGTTTTGGCGCGGTGGGTGCCGCGCCGTTTTGGCGCGGTGGGTGCCGCGCTGTTTTGGCGCGGTGGGTGCCGCGCCATTTTGGCACGGCGGGTCCCGCGTCGTTATGACGCGGCGAGTGCCGCGCCATTTCAGAGCGGGGAGCGCTGCACCCTTTTGGCGCGACGAATGTCGCGCCCTCTTGGCGCCGTAACGGGCGCGTCTATTGGCGCGACGATTGATATGTGTCGCTTGCCGCGTGGCACCTTTTGATTTTCACGCCACGCGTGGCGCTTGCGTGCTCGGCGGTAACCGTCCAGATACGTGATACAGGACCGCATCCCATATCATTTTTACCGGTGCACATCAATAGTTATTATTACATTATCATATTAGATATATATATATATAATCCTTGTCCATCTCCTTCCTCCTTTGTCCACCTGAGCCCGAGAAAAAAAACGAGAGAGAGAGTCCCGTTCGTGAATCTTTCGGTCGCCGCCGACGGAGCTTCGGTGGTCGAAATCGCGAACCGAGCTTAGAACCGAGAAGCTCTCGACGAGAGCTTCGCACTCGTGGTAATTTCCTTCCGTTTCGTGAAACTTTTTCGTTAGGATTTTTCGGCCCTAACCTCTTTTCGCTCGATTTCTTGTAGATCTTGACTTCTTCCGCCTTCTCTCACCCCGATCTACAACGTGGAGCGATTCGGAAAATTTTTCCGGCAAAACCTAAGGCAAGTGGTGGTTTTCCCCTTCCTTTGCTCCAAATGGATAATCGTAGGATTGTTAGAATAATTTTTAATTGCTTGAAATTGTGTCTCGCCGCGTCGGAAGCCCGTTATTGCGTGCTCGTCGCCGCCGGAATTTCGTTGGATTGCCCTATTTCGCTAAATTTGTGACACGCGATCGTGGATATTTTTCCCTTTTTTTCCTATCCAATTAATGATATTTTTGTTGTGTATAATCGGCCGCGTGCGCCATCAAGTCCATTTTGCGTTCGTCGATCGAGCTTCGCTCATCAAAATTGTCGCTTCGTGTTGGTTAAATAAGTCCGTTGATTGAGTCTTTAAATCCGTCTTGAGGTTGATCACTCACTGAGTGGGCCTCACTTTAGTCAAATTTGTGCGTCAAGTTTATCTGACGATGTCTAGTCGGTGTTTTGACAGGCCATGTCTGCCTTGGTGATTTTACGTGCGTTAAGACTAGTAGTAACTAGTCTAGTTTAGTCGTGCCTTTCTCGAGATATAAGTAGTTGATTTAGGGATGTTGGGGTTGGTAGATTAAAACTATCGCCGCAGTGCCCTGTACAAAAATTGGATGTTTTACGGGATTTTACCCGCGTTGGGTTGTTGGTTGTTGTTGTTTTACTGTTGGTGTGCTGGCGGAGGTATCTCCCACCGCAGTTACTGGATATTTTTCCAGTTCGGGTGTGTCAGGCTATGAGACCACCTTTCCCTTGGGCCCCTTGTGGAGTTTGTTCTGTGGGTGTGCTGGCGGAGGTATTTCCCCCACAGTCACCGGAATTTTACCGGTGTTGTTACTAAATACTTTATTTCTAGAATTTTAGAATGATGTTATGCTCTTCTTATAGCCGGGCATTTTATCCCTAACTCTTCTACCATGCTTGGGTAGTCAGGTATACGTGATTATTCCCGTAAGTATTTTTTGTTGCTTGCTTAGCTTTCTTACTGTACTTTCTTTCTATATAGTCGGTCTTGGGTTGGTACCCCTGTTGACCGTTGTTTACTTTTGTTTAGTTTTCTCCCGCCACTTGTACTTTCTTACTGAGGCGTTCTCTCTTGTGAATGCCTCAGGTTCAGAGTAGTAGCGGTCAGTGGAGCTAGAGCTGGTGCTTTCGGTGTTGCAGTAGTAGCTGTGACTGTTTCACCTCACCGTTGTGAGGTAGTTGTTCGTGGTTTTGTTTTTATTATAGTTCAGACATGCTTTTGTGGTCTGTGGGTTCGTGTCAGGTTGTTGACACCCACAGAGTGGTGTTTATTTTGGACACTTTGCTAGCTGCTAATTATTTCTTGCTGCTTTATGGTAGTTTACTTGCTCTCTGGGAGGTTTTATGCTAGGACTGCATGTTAGGTATTTTAAGTATAACAGACTTATATCATTACTTCATAACGCCTTTTCAAAATGAATATCACTTTATTTTAAAGGTTATAAAAAGGTCTTTTCATACTAAACCTAGAGGTCTGCACAACATGTTGTATCATTGGATGGTATGTTCATATCGAGTAATAAGTGTATAAAACTTAGTATTTTCCACTGCGTATTTCTACTTACACCGTTAGTCGTGGGATAGTTGACCCCCCCCCCCTAAACTGAGGGACACGATTAATAAACTAAACTTAAATCATGTTTTTAAATTATAAATCCATGGTTTTTCATGATAAGTAGTAGGAGTAGGATTTGCCTGAGCGCATGCAGTTGTCCCCTGCACGGCGTGGCATCACGACACGTATTTTCTCTTACTCTGACGTATAATTTAATACGGAGAAAAGGCGGGTTGTGACAATCGTTCCCAGCTAGCCAATGGTCGAGATTAAATCTTCTTGGGCCAAATTTGGCAACATTTTTCGGCGAGCTCCGACCGTCTCTGGTAAAACCCCTAAGCCACCACCTTCGACCGAGGTTTGGCTATCCACTGGTGGTGAGAACTCGGGCGGAGGTGGCCGAATTTGGTATCCCATCATTTTCATTTTTCGAGTTGGAAAATTGAAAATCCGAAATGGTGCACACCAATGACACCATTTTTGCATCAATTTTGAAAATGGAAGAAGGGGGAAGCTAGCACGTGAGGAGAGGAAGAGGAACCCGACCTCGTTGCGGATGTTGGACCTTGTTTTCCTTTTGGGGGCCATTTTGATTTCTCATGAGAGCTCCTTGCAATGTCCCTCCAGCAAAGCTCGATTTCTTCAGCAAAGGTGGGGCTTCTTCTTCTCTCAGCTTAATGAAGGTGGTCAGGAGTTCGAATGGGGCTGAGGAGGTTTAATTTGAGGTGTGCCATCATAGCACCGCTCGGACACCCTATTAGAGCCTCAATTCTCCACCAAATGGCCCCCTCTCTGCATGAATCCTGCTGGAATTTACTTTGTCAGCTGAGAGAGGATGTTGGAAGGAGGAATGGAGGACATGTGGAGGGCATTCCACAAAACCATGGTTGTCTTCATTCAATAATTGGGGATTTCCCAATTTTGCTGTTTTGCATGTCATCTCCTCCTAATTCTGAGGGCATGCATGGTTATTAGGTCATGGGCTATAGATTGGGCTTATAACATTGGTGTTAGCCCATTTGAAACTTGGTTTGGATTCACTTGACCTAAAGGGGTCAATTTGGGCTAAGTGCACTTGAGTTGACCCTTGGTCAAATTGACCAATGTGCTAGACCCACATTGATGGTCTTAGGTCTCTAGTCATCATGTGAGGTGTATTGGGCCATGGTTAGGCCCCTATTAGGCTAATTTAGCCATAAGATGTAATTTTGACCAAGACTGGGCTACGTTTGACTTTGGTCAAATTGGGTCAATTGGTTGACAAAATGATGGGGATCTTGTTCAATTGAACATCTCGGAGGGTTTGCCTAGTATTGGTGGGTTCAATTTGGCCAAATGAAGTCCAATTGACTTCAATTAAGAAGGTTTGACCTAGTTTGTGCTAGGGTTGACTTTGGTCAATATGAACAATTTGGTTGACCATGAAAGGTCCATAGTGACCTATTGATCTCCTTGAAAGATCATGAAGGTCAAGGTGAGGTTATATTGACATACTGAATCTCCTTTGGTTATTTCTAGGCTAGGTGACCTAAAATTCTTAATGCACACCACTGTGCAATTAACCTACTCTCCTAGGTTTCTAGGGTTCTTTTGGCTAGCTAGTCTCCCTTTTTGTCATGACATAGTCATGACAAAAATTCAACTTAAGGGCCTACTGGTTTGTGGGATAGTACAAATCCCAATATATAAAGAAAAAATTTCTTCCCCGAAATTAAGATTGGGCTCGCGGGGTTCTTACATAAGGTAGACCATTGTAAAGTTTTTAAGCTAATTAAACTTTTACCTGGCGCGAAGAGTCCTGGGTATTGCTACTGCATCAGGTCCAGAGGCACCCAACTGTCATCGATCCGTATTGGTTCCTAATGGACTGTGTGATCGGATGCTATCGGGCCTGTCGCGATAAAGATCTATTGTTCTGGTCGAAGGAGTGCTCTCCTAAGCGGGGAGACGTGAAAAACATCGTACAATCCTGCCAATTTCTGCGGCAGCTCCAGTCTATAAGCCAAGGGGCCGATCCGCTCCAGGATCCTATAGTGCCCCATGTATCTCGGACTGAGCATCTTTAGTCTCCGCACCCGTGAGACTCCCGGTGCAGGACGTGTTTTCAGAAACACCCTGTCTCTCGCCTGGAATTCCACCTTGTGATGTTGTGCGTCGTAATATTTAACATGTCTGCTCTGCGCTTCCAACATCCGATCTCATATTAGTCATATTTGGACATCTGTGTCCTCTAAATATTTTGACCCCGGTGCCTTCGGTCCCTTATCCTATATCCATGAAAGTGGAGTTTTGCACTTCCTGTCGTAGAGGGCTTTGTAGGGAGTCATGCAAATGCTGGATTGCTTACTATTATTGTAGGAGAATTCGATGAGTGGCAGTAGTCTCTCCCACGGCTCTCCATTATCTATGATGCATATCTCAACAGATCTTCCATCGTCCATATAGTGCGTTCCATCTGACCGTCGGTCTGTGGGTGAAAAGCGGTGCTGAATGTCAATTGTGACCCCAGATATGCCTAAACCAGCTTTCATTCCCTTAACGTAAACCCGCCATCTCGATCTGACACGATCGATCTGGGTACTCCATGGTATCTAATGAATTTATCCACGAATAGTCGCACCAAAACACCGATGGGAGCACCCTTTCTGATTGGAATGAATATGGCAACATTTGTCAGTCTGTCCACAATAACCCAGACGGAGTCATGCCTAGAGCGGGAGCGAGGTAACACATGTACAAAATCTATAGAGATTTCCTCGAACTTCCACTCCGGCACCGATAACGGCTGCAATAACCCTCTTGGGCTCTTGCATTCGGCCTTCACCAGTTGGCATGCCTCGCAATGAGTCACGAAGTGGATGATTTCTTTCTTCATTCCTGGCCAATACATCGTTCTCCTCAAGTCTGCTGTCATTTTAGTGAACCTGGGATGCACTGAATATTTACTATAATATGCTTCTGTCATGATATCTTCCCGGATATTATCTCATATTGGTATGTAAATTTGTCCCCGGAAGTGCACGAGATCATCTTTAAATGAATAATCCCTGGCAGTGCCTGACTCTAATGCCTTTAAAACCGGTTCTAATTCTGCATCACGCTTCTAGGAAACCTAGCTTCGATCTCGGATATCACAGGCAATGCTCATCGAGGCTAGATAGTCCTTGTAGACCTCAGGGTCATCCCTGGATACCAGTCTGATATGCATGTCTTCTAGCATCTATACCAGTTCCATGGCCATCAACTGTGGTTTTGCATTGGATGTGATAGCCCTTCTGCTGAGAGCATCCACTACTGAGTTCGCCTTCCCTGGGTGATAGTGCATTGTATATTGGTAATCATACAGAAATTCCACTCATCTGCTCTGCCGGAGATTTAGGTCCTTTTGTGTGTCCACATACTGAATGTTCTTATGATCTGAGAAGATATCACAATGAACCACGTACAAGTAGTGTCTCCAAAGTTTCAACGCAAAAATTACAGCTCCCATCTCCAAATCATGCACCAGGTAATTCTGTTAGTGCTTCTTCAACTATCGGGAAGCATAAGCAATCACACGTCCGTGCTGCATTAAGACAGCACCCGTTCCTTGATATGATGCGTCAGTGTACACCTAGAATCCTTCGTTCCCAGATGGAAGTGCAAGGATTTGGGCGGAGCTGAGTCTATCTTTTAGTTCCTGAAAGGCAGCCTCACACCGCGGTGTCCATACGAACGGTGTGTCCTTCTTTGTCATTGTTGTAAGGGTAAGGGCAGCCCGGGAGAATCCCTCTACGAATTTTTGGTAGTAACCGGCAAGTCCTAGGAATCTCCTTACGTCAAAAGTCGTCTTCATTTGGGGCCAGCCTCGCACTGCCTGAATCTTTGCCGGATCTACCGCTAATCCTGCCCCACTGATGATGTGTCCCAAAAAGGCTACTTCCTTGAGCTAGAACTGGCACTTGTTAAATTTGGCATACAACTTATGCTCTCAAAGCCTCTTGAAGGCGGAGAGAGCATTTGTGAGCCCGAATGGCATTACCGTAAATTCATAAAGACCATAACAATTGTTGAATGTTGTCTTCGAAATATCTCCCTCCTGGATTCACAGTTGGCAATATCCTTATCTCAGGTCTAGCTTTGAGAACCAGTGCACTCCTTTGAGTTGGTCAAATAGCTCGTCTATCCTTGGCAAGGGGTACGTGTTTCGCACCGTCAGCTAGTTCAGCTCCCTATAATCAATACATAGCCTGAGGGACCCGTCCTTCTTCTTTACGAACAACATCGGGGTTCCCCATAGTGATGAGCTTGGCCTAACGACTCCCGCTTCCACTAATTCTTGCAGTTGGCTTCTGAACTCTGCCAGTTCCTTCGGAGCCATCCGATACGGAGCTCTAGATACTGGTCTTGCTACCGGTACTAATTGAATTTTGATATCTTTCTCCCTGTGCGGTGGTAACCTGGGCAGTTTCTCTGGGAACACGTCAGGAAAATCCCAAACAACGTTAATATCAGTTAGAGAATTTTCCATTTCCATCATCTCGAAGAATATCATATAGACTTCGTCCCCCTGTAGGTGGGTCTTGACGGCCTGAATATAAGAAAGTAAATAACGGGAGATAGGGATAGTACCTTCGAAGGTCGCGTAGGTATTATTGTATCTTTGCATGACCTTCCTTGTTGGGCAATCAATCTGGGCATGGTTCCAGGTGAGACATGTCATCCCCAACACAAGATCGAAGTCCAGCATCTTCAAGATTATTGTCGGAGCCTCGAGTGTTAAGCCTTCAATGATCACCTTCAGAAGACATTTTGCTATTGATTCAATCTCTTATCCATTGGGAAGACGCACCCTCCTGGTGACTCCCGTATATTGTCGAACCTGGTCCAAGTCCTTGACAAAGTCTTCCGAGACGAAGTTATATGATGCCCCCATGTCGAACAGGGTATGGGCAGGCTTGCCGCATACAGTTACAATTCCTGAATTTATTGTATAGTTTTAGGTGACTAAGTTTTTCTACTCTAACAGTTCTATATGAATTCTACAATCTAAGAATTGAAAAGAATTTAAAATACTAGCATACCTGCTATGTCCCTTTTCGGATTTCGGGGCATGATGCAATAAGTCTCAGGAACTTTGATTATACTTTTTAGATAAAGTAATTTGGTAGTTCCTTCACAATGTGCGAAAAGTCAGTTTCCATGATTTATATTATTTATGTGGTCATATGATTTTAAAAAAATGTGAAATATTTTCGGCGAACCTCAAGGGTTAATAAAATGCTCTGCAATTTGTATCATAATAATTGGATGGGAATTTATAGTGATACCTTCACAAATTCCCTATATTCAGTTCTCATGAATTAATTAATTATATGACTAAATGATTTATGAAAAAATATGGTACTTGGCCAATAGTCTTTTTAGGTCATCATGATGCTCTACAAATTTTGTATTAATTGTTGGATGAGACTATGTAGTGGTTCCTTCACAAATTGATTTAAACCTAGTTCCTTAGCAATAATTAAATATATGGTTAAATGGAATTAGAAAACTATGAAACTTGGCCAGTGAGCTTCTCTAGTCAACATGAAGATTTGGTAATTTTATCATAATTTTCGGAAGGACATTTACTGTACTTTGTTTATACATTGGTTAAAAGTAGTAATTATGATTTATTTAAATTACATGGGTTCATGATCTTGTAAAATAGACAATCTCTGTTGGAGGACATTTTAGACTTATTAGAACCCCTGGAAATTGATTCATGTCATTTGGGTAGAAGTAAGTTGAAGTTCCTTCACAATTTTGGATTATACCTCAATTATTCATATAATGATTTTCGAGGAAATAATTAGGGAGGAAAAATATAAATTACTGATATTTCTTCAACATAAATCATAACCAACCTCTGGTTGTATGGTTCATCATATGAAAACCTTAGGGACATGTAGGACCTTTACAAATGTCATTCTTTCCCCTTTAAGATTGAAGTGGTATGCGGATAGCCAAAATGGAGTTTGGTGGTTTTAGGTCTTTCCATGAGTCAATGGTTAGGGATTCTTCAGTGTGAGATTATGTAGGTCAACTCTATAGTGGAAGGGGCAAAAGTCCCTTCAAGACCTCCTCTAGTTGTGGGTGTGAGTTGTATACTCTTAAGTGGAGTGTTGGTGTTCAAGAGAACATTAATATCTACCGATGAATCTTAATACATTATAAGACTCTAGAGTAACATAAAAGAGCAGTGTTGGGTAGTCATCAATAAAATTAAGTGTCTTATGAAAGGGAGGTGTGGTCAATCATCTCATCGTACCTCTTAGTACCACTGCGAGCCCCTCACAGGGTAGACCTCAGGAAGTTCAAGATTAACCCTTAAACTGGTAGGGCATATAATAAGGAAAGATTAATCTAATAATAAGTTATCAAGTACACATGCACATACACCCCTTTATTATGGGAAGATAGTTTTGGTTGGCCTAGTACTGTGAGCAGTGGGCTCGGTGTTATTTTAATGAAGGAATGTATTGCAAGTTGTGGCTTAGTGTTTGTTGAAATGGGTTGGTTAGTCCGGTGAGCCGATGACTCAAGAGTTCAATTATAGCATATGTGCTTGTGCATATAAGTGGTGGGTCATAGGTATTGGGTAGTCGTTCACACCGACGTCAGTACATTGGATCGGCAAGTGTGAGTATTCACTTAGCCAAGAAAAGACTGGTGGGATGCCAACCTAATTGCAAGATGCTCCGTAGCACCTGACTAGGTGTACCGAGTAGTGCGTAAGGTCTAGGTTAGGTAGTGTGAATACCGGACTAGGAGTGGGGTGGCCCAACCCACTACCTCTGTTTGCCACTATGAGTGGTACCTGAGAGTTTAGCTAACTCCAAATCGGGGAACTAAAGGTTTGTGCGCGCAGAGTCATGTGGGTGAGTTGCACAAGTGTGAAACATATTCACTAAACCTTGCATAACATTCATATCATACATAACATTGCATAAAACCTATACCCCCATCATATAAATTATTATGGGATCTTTTATATGATGGGCCTTTCAAAACGACCCCTTCTCTTATAAGTTTGTATGAGCATTCTTATAAGTTAAGGTTACCTTTCTCTTGATAGTCGCTTTACCATTTATTTCACTGCTTCTTTATTGTCATTTCCTTTACCACTACTTTACTGTTGTTATATTATAATTATGGAAGTAGACCATGAATTAGATAATTTTATTATATGATTCCTGGTAGGTAAGGCCACTGCCATCTGCTTGTACTTTCTGCTTTGATGTCCCTCCTCTTCATTCCTCCCGCTCGGTGCCTAGAAGTCACCGGGGGAGGGGTGGGGGATCCTTCCTTAGTCTTTTGATTAATAGTCGGATGTGACCAAATACCATAGGGGCTCTGATTGGGAGACAAGGAGCTTGTTGGGAAAATGATTTGTCTTAACCCCCAAAATGAGTTGAATATGAATTCTAAGAAAGAAAAATCAAGGTTAAGTAAGTATGCGTCGAATAGTATTCGACGCAACGTCGAAGTGTTGTCGACGTTTCTTTCAGAATGAGTCGAAGTAACTTTAATAAGAATTTGACGTATCCTATGTCGACGTAGCTCTGACTTCTAGTCGACGCACCTTAGTCGACGCACCTTCCTTATTCTCCTCTCGACGTCCAGCCAGGATGAATTCGACGCTTACGTCGAATTGTAATCGACGTACGTCGATTACTATGTTAAATTCAAATAACACCAGATCTCTTTCCTTATTTCTATAGATCTGATTTATATGGAATAATATTATTCTTTTATAGTCGTTATGAATCATTCTTTCCCTCTAATTGATTCTTGGCTAAATTGATTAAGTTGATTATGGATATTATTTGAAATCAAAATGAATTCTTTCCTTCTATAGATATAATAGTTAGGGAAATATTTCTCTCTTTCTAATATTCTGTCTACTAATTGATTTCTCTCCTATAGTGTTATCTTAATACACAGAGTTATAAATAAGGAGAAGGTCGACAGAGAACAATGAGAGGTGATCCACTCCATACATTTGAAATAGAGGATTCGGAACCAAGGAGCCTCCACAACTAAATCAGACAGGGGGAGCTCTCTTCACCATCTTCATCAAGATCCAACTCAACATCCAATCAAGATTTTCAAGTGTCTTCTCAGCTAAAAGAGAAGAACAATATATCTTTTCCCTTTCTCCTTCCCATCTTGTAAAGGGTTAAAACTCCCTTCAAAAGTTTACTCCTGGTGACAGGGCACCTTATCAAAAACCTGCAGCTTGGTTTATAAGCACCTTATCAAAAGCTTATAGGTGAATTGGGCACCTGATCAAAACTCCCATTGGTGTGTGGACACCTTATCAAAATCACCTTGGTGTGTGGATACCTTATCAAAATCACCTTGGTGAGAGGGCACCTTATCAACAACCTCCTAGTGGATTCCTACCAGTGGGTAGAAGAGTAGATGTACCCAGGTTTTGGGGAACTACTATATATCTTGTGTCATCTGGTTATGTGCTTGTTTATTTATGCTTTACTTTCTCAATCAGCACTCATATATATTTATATATATCACTTAATTTGAAACAAAGTTAAATAAGACTTTTAATAATAAGATTGAGAACTAAAACTTTTCTTTCAATTGGTATCAAAGCCAGGTTGATTTTTCATACAGGCTAACACCTGAAATCATAAAGATCACTTAGTTCTCTATTCTCCCCTTATTTTCTGAAAATGATTTTTCTGATTTCCTAATATATCTCTTTCGATAAAATATGCTTTGATGTGTTGATTAAATGCTGATTCAATTTTTCTCTGAATAGGGTTAAGACAAATAGGGGGAGATTGTTGGGAAAATGATTTGTCTTAACCCCCAAAATGAGTTGAATATGAATTCTAAGAAAGAAAAATCAAGGTTAAGTAAGTATGCGTCGAATAGTATTCGACGCAACGTCGAAGTGTTGTCGACGTTTCTTTCAGAATGAGTCGAAGTAACTTTAATAAGAATTCGATGTATCCTATGTCGACGTAGCTCTGACTTCTAGTCGACGCACCTTAGTCGACGCACCTTCCTTATTCTCCTCTCGACGTCCAGCCAGGATGAATTCGACGCTTACGTCGAATTGTAATCGACGTACGTCGATTACTATGTTAAATTCAAATAACACCAGATCTCTTTCCTTCTTTCTATAGATCTGATTTATATGGCATAATATTATTCTTTTATAGTCGTTATGAATCATTCTTTTCCTCTAATTGATTCTTGGCTAAATTGATTAAGTTGATTATGGATATTATTTGAAATCAAAATGAATTCTTTCCTTCTATAGATATAGTAGTTATGGAAATATTTCTCTCTTTCTAATACTCTGTCTACTAATTGATTTCTCTCCTATAGTGTTATCTTAATACACAGAGCTATAAATAAGGAGAAGGTCGACAGAGAACAATGATAGGTGATCCACTCCATACATTTGAAATAGAGGATTCGGAACCAAGGAGCCTCCACAACTAAATCAGACAGGGGGAGCTCTCTTCACCATCTTCATCAAGATCCAACTCAACATCCAATCAGGATTTTATAGTGTCTTCTCAGCTAAAAGAGAAGAACAATATATCTTTTCCCTTTCTCCTTCCCATCTTGTAAAGGGTTAAAACTCCCTTCAAAAGTTTACTCCCGGTGACAGGGCACCTTATCAAAAACCTGCAGCTTGGTTTATAAGCACCTTATCAAAAGCTTATAGGTGAATTGGGCACCTGATCAAAACTCCCATTGGTGTGTGGACACCTTATCAAAATCACCTTTGTGTGTGGATACCTTATCAAAATCACCTTGGTGAGAGGGCACCTTATCAACAACCTCCTAGTGGATTCCTACCAGCGGGTAGAAGAGTAGATGTACCCAGGTTTTGGGGAACTACTATATATCTTGTGTCATCTTGTTATGTGCTTGTTTATTTATGCTTTACTTTCTCAATCAGCACTCATATATATTTATATATATCACTTAATTTGAAACAAAGTTAAATAAGACTTTTAATAATAAGATTGAGAACTAAAACTTTTCTTTCAGAGCTGCCCCGGGAGATCCAGCGCAACCAGGGTACGATGCAGGAGGAGGTGAGCCAGCAAAGTTCGGGAGCAGCCGCAGCGATTACGGGCTCTGTGAGTGATTAGTATTTATTCCTTTCGTGAGCGATGTAGTGAGGATTTTATGTACTGGGCAGGAGCCCTTTTTCAGTATTTCTTATCGTGGACTATTTGTGATATTTTATATATATCACCTTGTGATGAGGACTTAATCTTATATTATTCTTCTTCATTTCTCTGTGATGTATGATTGGCCTGGATGCGATTTTGTCGGCAGAATCGACGTCTTGTAGTGGCGAACTTCCCGAGAGTTTGTGTCACCGCAAAGCGGCGGTTCTGGGCATAAGACCCGGTGGAATTTAGAAAAAGGGGGTCTTACATAACACTTGTAGCTCATTATGATTTAGAGCTACACCAGATGTACATTAAAACTGCATTATTGAATGTTGACCTGTATAAGGAAGTCTATATGGTGCAACTTGAGGGATTCAAGTCTGGTTGTTCTGACCAACTCGTGTGCAAGCTCCATAAATCCTTATATGGTTTAAAGCAAGCCTTAAGACAATGATATCTGAAGTTTGATGAGGTTGTTACTTCATTTGTTTTTGTTGAAAACAAAGTAGACCATTGCATATATCTCAAGATCAGTGAGAGCAAATTCATTTTCTTAATTCTCTATTTAGATGATATTTTGAATGCGAGCAGCAATTTGGGACTTCTGCATAAATTTAAGTAGTTGTTATCCAAACATTTTGATATGAAAGATCTTAGAGAAAATTCTTTTGTTCTAGGCATAGAGATTATTAGGGATAGATCTCGTCATACATTAAAACTCTCTTAGAGGGCTTACGTCGAGCGCGTACTTGAGAGATTTAGCATGCTTGAATGTAAGGTTGGCGATGTGTCGATGATTAACGGTGACAAGTTAAGTTTGTCACAATGCCCCATAAATGATATTGAGAGAGAGTCCATGAAGAACATACTATATGCTAGTGCAATAGGTAACTTAATGTATGCACACGTCTGTACCTGACCGGACATTGCCTTTGCAATGGGACTTCTTGGCAGATATCAATTGAACCCGGGACTTGATCATTAGGTGGCTGCCAAGAAGGTATTGAGGTATTTGAAGAGAACAAACGATTTTAAATTGGTCTACTGCAGAGAACAAAACCTAGAATTGGTGGGCTATACAGACTCATATTTTGCTGGTTGTGAGGATGATCGAAAGTTGACATCAGGATATATTTTCAAGTTAGTAAGAGTGTCAAACAGACACTCATCAGTTCTTCCACTATGCATGTGGATTTTGTTGCTTTTTTGACACCGCTACTCATTATGTTTGGCTCAACAACTTCATCACTAAATTGATGGTCGTTGATAAGTTACTAGGCCCATTCGTTGGTACTGATAATATTTCAGTTGTAATGTTCTCTATGAACAATAAAAGTATCACAGAGTCTAAGCACATGGAGATTAAGCTCTTGACCGTGAAAAAATTGGTTAAGAATGGTGACATCATTATGGAGCATATTGGGACATATGATATGATAGCTAATCCACTTACCAAGAGACTTCGGCCGAATATATTTAAGAAGCATGCATGTAATATAGGCCTTGTGGAGTCCATTGACGTACTTAATTAGTGGGAGGCTATATTCATAGATCCATTTAATATAAATTTTCACCTGTTATTTTATTTAGCACTTCAAATTTAATATATGCATTAATTTTGCAAATGAATATAGTTTGAATTCAAACATAAATTTCATATTCATATGTGATATCATTCAGCTTTGATACTCATAGCTTCATGTGACACATCACAATTCATAAACAAGTCTTGAAACTAGTGTCTCTTTCAAGTATAAGACTAGGACATCCATTTAATTCATAAAACCTTGATCATATGTGTCATTGACACATTAATAAAATCTTAAGATATTCATTTAATAGAGACATACACACTCTTTTGAGTATTAAGAATTTCTCAAAACATGGTTTAATGCATTCAGTAGAGGATTTAATTGACCACCAAGTTAAACAACAATTTGTGATCACATTTATGTATGTTGTTTTTGAATCTTTATGACCACATTGTATCCTTGTCAATTGAAAATGTAAGCTCTTGTGACCATGGATGGTCCGGTGTCACGTAATGATGTGGTCTGGTGTCACGTAATTGAGAATAAGTGTTATTTACAGACGGACCTGAAAATTATTTTCAGCATAATATAGTCCCGTGTAAAAATGAAAGACACGAGTTTTCAAATTTGGGACTCTCTGGCAATCAAATTTAGCCAGCCCGCATACCCACGGGTGAATCCCGCAGGAGAGCATCGAGCATGGGCGTAGCTCGTGCGAAGATGCTAATAAATTAAAACTCATATTATTGTCAATCAGAGTTAAAACTCATATTATTATCAATTGTGTAATGCATGTTACCAAGAAAAAAATCATGCCAACACACATCATTTACATCACAAATCATAGGCTTATAACCGTAATATTTTGCGGAATGCAAAAGAGGCGATAGATTAAAAAATAGTATATTGAGGAAACATCGGCCATGAGAAGACATATTTTTTTGGTGAAGTAATGGGGGTTATTTCCATTATTAACATGAATCAAATATCTCATTAAGGAAAAATAAGCTTTTCTTAATAATGATTTTTGAAAGTGCACAGTGTCCCTCTGAGTATACTCTAGAGGGGGGTGAATAGAGATTTAAAAATATTTCTATCCAATTTGTGCACACATAATAAACACTAAGTGTTATGCTTCAACAATACCTAACATAGAATAAAATTAATGTTGTTAAAGTAAAGCGGAAAAGCTGTAAGCTATACGGGACGGCACAAAAAAAATAACACACATAGGAGACACAAGATTTTATAGAGGTTCCCCAAAATGTGGGTAGTCCTCTCTTCTACCACCTGGTAGGAATGCACATCCTATGCCTTAGTCTTTTGATAAGGAGACTCTTAGAACCAAAGATCTTTTGATAAGGAGATCTTGAACCACTCAGATCTTTTGATAAGGAGAACTTGAACCACTCAGATCTTTTGATAAGGAGATCTTGAACCACTGAATCCTTTGGAAGAGGGATTCTTAAAACTTTGTACAGTTAAGGAAGTTGAAAGACGAAAGAAGATGAAAAAGAAGAATTATGTTCTCAGAATTCTATAGAAGCTTTCAGCTTCTATTTTTCCCTTCAATGGATCTGCTAATGATGAACCCTTGCTTATGATTGTGATGATTTGCAAGGGTTATATTCTTCAGATCCTTTTGTATATCTTTTGTTTTCTATCTGGCTGCTATATGATGTTGATGAAGAAGCAGCTCTGTTTTCTGTTCTGAGAGAGCACTTGTTTTCTCTATTTGTCTCTGTTATGGTTCCAGGAGGAAGAAGAACTAGTAGGAACCCTAATCGACAAGCTGTAGCAGAATGTAATGAATGCTCTGTGTTTTTCTCTCTTCTTATCCTATTTATTATCCATGATAAATTTTGAATTAGTTTCCTCTTTTGGGTTGTCCTGAAGAGGCATAGTCTTGGAAAATTAATATTTCTTTCTTCTTTTATTCACGACCCGTATGCCAGCTGTTTGAATACATTCCAAGAAAGCTTTTCCTGTCTTCTTTAATGTTCCTCTCTATTCTAGGCAATAAACAAGTCGTTGTAGAACGGTCTTTAGTGTTGTGGGCCTTTAGAGAGAGTTCTAAAAGGACAGCTGAAAAGGTTTCCTTTTCAGACTGTAGTCAACGCTGCGTTGACTTCATTCTCTCTCTTATCGACGCACCTTCGAGTTCTTGTAAGAGCAGCTTTGAATTCCTTCTAGCTCTGGTTGAACTCTGTTGTCGACGCTATGTCGATTACTTATCGACGTAACCATCGAGTTGAAGACTTCTTTTAGAACATCATTGTCTGCGTCGAATTGTAGTCAACGTTGCATCGACTTCAGATGAATTCGACATACACTTCCTTCTGCGTTGAATTGAAGTCGAGGTTGCGTCGACTTATAAGATAACTTTGACATGCTTCATTATCTACGTCGAGTCCTATTCGATGTAGCGTCGAATTGATATACCTTGACAGAGAGATTGAGTTGCTTGGACTTCTAGTCTGAGTTGCGTCGACATCAAGTCGAAGTTGCGTCGACTTATATTCGACGCAAGTATTAATTCAACTCAGATTATACTTGTCCTGACCTAGTCTTGACACTCTAAAATGGGTGAGACGTCCTAAGACATCTAATGACCAAATTACCCTTACTATACAATGTGGGTAATAAACCTAGAAGGTAAAATCACTTATAAGTAATTTGTTAAGTTAAATCACAAGGGGTTTTTCCCAACAATCTCCCCCTATTTATCTTATCAAATTTTATAAATTGTTTTGAAGTGATTTTACACATTCTTTTACATAAACAGAAATACATACAAGACAATATAGACAATAAAATATGATAGAATGAAATCACAGACTATTTCATACATTGTCAAGTAAGTTATATTGTTCTTAATAATTGTATCCATCAGAGACTAGAAAAGTATTGAACTCATCTCAAAATTAGAATACCTAGACCTCACTGTCCTCTATCAGGAGTTTTCCTTTTTCTGGAAAAGACCATTGGAACTACCTTCCTCGGGGCAAATGAAAGTGGTTCATTTTCTTCTTCAGGATTCCTATCAGCTTCTTTATTGATTTCAGCATCTTCATCATCTTTTGGAGGCTCCTTCTGAGATTATGCAATTTCTTCAGCATTCTGAGCAGCTTCCTGAGCAATTTTTGATAACAGAGAGTCTAAAGGAGGATCATCAACTAGGAGCTCCCCTTAAGTTGATGGAAGCTCCTCCTGAATTTCTGCAGATAATTCTCCAGTAGGTTCTTGAGATGTTATAGAAAGCTCCCCCTGATTTGGTACAGTATTATCTTCAGGAATTGAGAGAGGCTCCCCTGGTTCAGTGATGCATCTTGAAATATAGTTACTTTATTAGAAACTACAACATCCTTGCCCTTTTCATGGCCACTCATCTCTAGAGTGGGTCTTTCCTCCTCCTGAATTTTCTCCCCTTTCTTAACCTTGCTGGTAAGTGAGGTTAAGAAATCCTTTGTCACCAAGGAGGAAAACATGAATTCTTTGAGACCCTGAAGGGACCTCTTTGAGTTTAGGAGTTTAGACTCCATTTGGGAGTACTTCTTTTCAAATCTTCTTGCTTGGCTGGCCAGTAGGTCAGCAAATGTGCTGGAGGATAGCCCTATTGCTTTTGAGATTATTTGATCAATGTCAAAGGAGGGTGTATGATGGGAGGTAGAGGCAGGTGGAGGTGGAGGTGGGAGGTTCGCATTCAGATCAGGAGGATCTTGGTAGGCAGGAGAAAGGGTTTGGTAGGTTTCTGGAGAAATATAAGCTGGTGGTGGAGATGGAATAGACTGATTGTCTGGAAGTGGGGTGGATGGTTATTGTTGTGGTTGGGGAGGAGACTGTGGTGTAGGTTCAGGAGCTGGTGTGGATGGGATAGATATGAGGTTTTGCTCTGGAATGACACCTTGTTGTGCTGGTGGATTATTTTGGGCTGGAAGATCTGGTACAGTTGTCTCCATGTCATATGGTGCTAGAGAGAGAGGAGGTGAAGGTGCAGCTTGACCAGGCTTGAGGATCTGCCTGGTCCATTTGGAGAAGATTCCAATATTTATCTTTTTTTTTTCAGGAGGAATGGGCACTCTCTTGGACTTGCACACCATTGGATAATGGTGGAAGAGCGCCTGGCTAATGATCCTCCTGAAGGAATTTTCTTTATGGGAGTACTTGTGGCCAATCAACTTCAGGAGGAATCTCCCCCAGTTTATCTTCTTTTGAAGGACCAGAATGCCCATGATTTGCAGCTACTGCTTGGGAATAACATCGTGAGCTGAGATTTTGCAAAGGAGCACCTTCCCTACAATGTCAACCAAAAACCTGTAGTCCTCTCCAAGATCAATCTTCTTTAGATTGATGGCTATCTTTCTTGAACTGCATGATCTCCAAGACTTTCTTTGTCTCTTCTCCTGTCAATTCATCAGATTCATCCCATGTTGGTAGATCAAAGGTGAGAGTTAGCATTTGCTCTGTAATGCTAAGATCATTCGCAGATATCTTCCCAGTGAGGGATCCATCCTCTCCTAAGTGAATGTTGTCCTTGAGCTCTATCAGCTCAACATCCAGAATCTTGCATCTGATGGATATTAATTTGGTTAACCCAGCAGATTGAAACAAGCCAAGAATGGCTTTGAAATTATCTGAGGCATCTTTGAATGAGTCCACATCAACATCAAAGCCAGAGTTAATCTTTGGAGGGGTCACTTACTCTTTTGTGAAGTACTTGCAAACACAAAGCAAAAGGGAGAGAGAGAAAGATAGAGAGAGAGAAGAGCACGAGAAGAGTGGAGAAGGAGAGAGCAAGAGAGCCAAGAGAGGAAAATTCGAAAGCGTAAATGATTTGACGCTGAAGTTTCTTAAAAGAAGGTGATTCGTCGCAACTTAGGGTTTAAGTCGAAGCTGCGTCGATAAGAATTAATATTTGGCGCGCAAAAATATGTCGAGACTGCTTATAGAAGCAATTCTGTGTGCGTTGTTATATCGACGTTGCGCCGATCAATATTCAACGCAACTTCAAGATTGCTCAGCATTTCTTAAGTCGGCGTAGTGATGTCGGCGTTGCGTCGATTTATAATCAACGCGACCACGAATTTGATCAGCGGTTATTAAGTCGACGCATGAGTCGATATGAACTTGATGCTGCATCGAATAGCATTCGTATCATCCACTCTGATTGGCTCTTGGCGCTTGCGTCGAGTAGAACCCGACAATACGTCGAATTCTATTCGACGCAACTCTGAATAAATAGTTCTATTTTCTTAGGAAATTCTTGTTGTTTTTCCCAGCAATGATGTTTATTGAAAATTGTGTTTATGTTATTAATCTTTAAGAACTATTCAGATCATAAGGAGTTTACAGAAGAAATTACTCCCCTGTTGAATTTGGGTCTTTGTTAGACCATAGTTCTTTCTTCCTCCTCCATTCTCTCCTCAGAGGGGTCCTGCCTAATCCTGCACAATCAGCTCAAATATTAGAGGGAACCCAGGTTACCTTGGGCCCTTTGCTTTTACCATTGTAAGATTCTATGAAAGAATAGAAAGGTCTTTCATGGTATCCTTTTGGATGGTAGAGGATTGATTTACTAAACCTATATTTATTACCTTGATATTGAAAATGTGCATAGAAGGAATCACAATATAAAAGATCATGAGGTCACTGAGGAATCACAAGATAAAAGGCAGCCTGTGAAATGTTGAAGATCGTATCTTATATTTATTTATTTGAGAATCAGCATCACTGAATTGCTACTTTTATTCTTGATAGATATTCAAAGCCAGAGATCGCCAAAGTGATAAGCGGACTCGAGAAGATATATTATAGCCAGAGACCGCCAGGCATAAGCGATCTTGTTCATCTTCAGTGACCTCATGATCTCATTCTTGATTAACCAAAATTGTTATCTACTTTCATATCAACCGGTCTGGAAAAATAAAGATCGTGGATTCAACTTACTTATCTTATAAGTATGGGAGATCGCTGGATATCATAAGAAGATTTTTTCCTAATATCCAAGGTATGTCTTGGAGAATTAAAGATCGCGGACTATCCACTATGAAAGGGCTGTATTTTTCGAGGAGCGGTCTCAACCGTGATAAATCATATCTTATGTTCTTGCTTGAAGTTATTAAGAAATAATATCCACAAATTGGTGTTATCTTGACAAGATTTTAAAGACTGTAGACCGCAAACATAATAAGCGGTCTCGTATAGGTATGTTATAGTTAGAGACCGGCAGTATTAACAGATCTTGCCCATCTTTGGCTCCGGTATTTTCATTCTTGCTTAATTAAAAAACTGATATTTCACCTCCCGGTAATGCGATCTGAGAAGTATGAGGTCGTCCTTATTGAATCATTCAATACGTAATGTATAAGGTAATGATCCCGAGCTAGGTAACATCTAGGGCATTGAGATCGAATGCCAGTTCTATATCATTATAATGAGATCGCAAATAGTATAATGGACATTTAAAAGAAAAATACAAGAAAAACATTCATTCACAGAGAAGACAAAAGTATATCAAATTTCTATTTCTTCTATTTCATTGTTCATTACCTCAGATCGTGCGGTCACAAAAATCCGCAGAACGCAAGAAGTAAAAA
Source organism: Dactylorhiza incarnata (assembly GCA_033032865.1). Lineage (NCBI taxonomy): Eukaryota > Viridiplantae > Streptophyta > Magnoliopsida > Asparagales > Orchidaceae > Dactylorhiza > Dactylorhiza incarnata. Next base: position 2,887,058 of record JAWHQI010000084.1, on the reverse strand, counting down.
TTACAGCTTGGTTTACTTGCTTCTTGATTTTCTGGGAGACCGCTCATCACCTCAAGAGGAGCCGGTCTCATCTGAAGATTCTTCTGAATTTCCATCAGGAACTTTAGATCCCGAGCTTGAGTCCGCATCAGAGCTCGTATCAATACCAGCAACATAATGACTTCCACTCGCCTCGTCAGCATTTCCTTCAATATCAACATATGCTTCCTCTTCTCCTCCCTCAGCAGCAACCTCACCAGTCATGATCGACTATTCGTCTATTACCCTCGCAGCATTGGGGAAGAGATCGACAAATTTGATATCTTTGAACTCCTCAGTAAGCCCGCCGTGATTGCGAAGTTCTGAGATCACCTGCTCTGCGGTCTCTTTTATATGTTGCATTAAAGCATTCTGGAATGCAGGATTGTCTGGATCATAAGCTTCCTCTTTTGATTGTTGCAGAAGAAAATCATTAGATCGCGCGGTCACAAAAAAGGGAGCTAGATGCCTCAAGAAAAATTGTCTTACCTTTCGCTCTTCATGCAGCATATCATTCTCTTTCAAGGCCCTACGTAGAGACCGCCCCATGTGATGATTTATGACCGTGCTCCTAGCGGTCGCTTGAGCGCAGGCATCAGGGAGCATCTCGGTCTCAAAATTATATGCCTCTTCAAGATTTTTCTTTTCATATAAGGTCGTGGTGACCACAAAGGCATGACGAGATAATTTTCCGCTCCAAAGAGGGAGATCGGTGGACACCTTCACGACATTCCCTTTGGCACCCCATCTGAGAAGGGGTTTTCCCTTGGTATCCATTTGTTTTTTCATGAAACCAGCCATAGAAAACTGATCGATGGCGGTCTGAGATGTATTACCGACCCCAGTGGTCTCGCGCTCCTCTTCCCTTCTTATTATTTTTTCCCTCTTGGTGAGCACCTCTTCAGCTGGTGCCACCGGGTCGGCTGTAGGGATCGCAAAGGTCACTGAAAAAAGGAAAATGGTTAGAAAAACCAAGTAATGGAAAGGACACATAAGAACGCAGGGAAAATACTTACTTTCTGCCGGAGGAATCTCAGCGATCTCAGGCCAGATCGCTAGATAATGGTGGAGGTCCAGTTGTTTGCCCGTTAGAAAAGCCAAAACGTCCAGCACCTCTTTTGAGATCGTCTTGCTTTTTCTGAAGACGCCTTCTGCTCGCGGAGATGGTCGGCTGCTGAGACCGCCGAGGTCACCTTCGAAAATAAGGAACCTTTCCGTCCAGAAAGGAACCTTATTTGGAAGATTCAAAATCTTTAATCCTTCGCACAAAAAATAAACTAACCCTTTGAACTCTTCTTTCTTTGGTCCTTCTTTCAGTACTTTTGCAATGAAGGTCGCGCGGAAGAGTGCCATAGTAAATTTAATTCTTTCCGATCTCAGGTAATTGATGAAGACATTGATGAGACCGATCAAATTTGGAGGCAGCTGAGCGAGCACAAATCCGTAATACTCCATTACCTCGAGAATTTCCCAAGGAAGATGGAGTTTCAGCCCATGATCGAAGTGATCGATAGGAATGACAAATTTATTCTCCTCTCCAAAATTTGATCCTTCACCCTTTTTAGGCGGTCTCACCACGATCTGGTTTTGGACCATATGCTTTGCTAGGAAGGACAGGTACTCATCCTTGGAAAAAAAGTTTGGTTTATGATCAGCCTCCAAGAAGACTTCGGCAGAGGAAGCTCGCGCGGACACCATAATTGAAATTCGCTGAGATCGGTGCTTAGGGCGCATTCGAAAAAGTATGAAATGAAAAATCAAAGCCCAGCTATTTATAGGAGTCCAAGGATATTTTCATAATGATGACTTTTTCTGAGACCGCCCAGTAAAATTGCTCAGACCGATGGAATACCTGCATAAGATTAGAAATGTCGCTATATTTTCGGTCTCATTAAAGAGAGACCGTGAAATCCCAGAGCATGACAAGTATAAGAATAAAAGAAAAACAAGCAACACATAATAATAGGAGATCGACGTTACGACATCACAGAGATCGCATAAATAAAAGTTATTGTCGACATATATCACAACACATTCAAATTGTTTCAGGTTTTTGAAAGTTCGGGATCGCGTGAGGAAATAATCTATCTCCTATTTGGACGCTTTCTTCCTACAAAAGCTGCAATATCTTGCATCTCATTCATGGCGGTCAGAACAGACGCAAGGCTACGATTAGCATAAATTGCAGCTCGGTGGATTTTTGACATTTCTTTGTCCACCTGATCCATAGGGATAACCATGATTTCTGAAGCCGGTCTCTCCTCCGCATGATCGCCAGAAATCCCCGGTCTCATCGTCATCTTTGCAGGACCGCCCCTAAGGATGGAAACCTCAGCGGACAGAGCTGCGACTTTTCCCTTGTAATACACAGCGTCCTTCTCAGCATTCTGAAGCGCCCGAATGAGCTCGACATTATTCTGGTCACACTCCTCGCGGACTCGTTTTTCATTAGCCTGCAACCTTTCTTCAAAGTCAGCGGTCTGAACCCGGAGCTAGTCGTCTCGAGCACAGAGTTGACCATTTTGTGATCGCTCTCGAATCAGCATGGAGCGGACATCCTCAAACATTGGCTTGAGGATGTCAGCGAGCTGAGTTGTAACCATCATCTCTTGAGGAAGGAGCTCTCTTTCCTCTGGAATCTCCGCGACCTCATCACCTGCGATCAGAAAAATTCTATAGTTAGCTCAACTACAAACAGTTCAAAGATAGAAGTTTTAGCGTAAAAGAGAATACTTAGAAAGAAATAATGACCGCAGTCATGTAAGGTACTTTCGATAACTTTTGTGACCGCGTGCTCTGCAGTCAGCAAAAGGCGGTCCGTTCCCCTTAGGTGCTCATGGTTCATTCTTTCCAGTTCTCTCTTTTGCGATTTATCACCTTCTTTTCTCCTCCTTTTCAGCTCTGCGTTGCTAACAAGAATGTCATATGTTTCAATGATGACGATCTCATGCCTTTTCTTTGGAGATCTAGGTCGAACTGCAGGCAGGGGAAGGAATTCAAATGATTTTGAGACCTTCGTTATCTTACCAGTCCGCAAGGCAGAGACCACCGATGCGCGATCTGTCACCGCTTTGTTTATTTTGTCAGCCTGAGAAGCAGAGGGGTTCGCCAGACCACCAAAAACTGTGGCTTTCTCCTTTTCAATCTGACGAGCTCTCTCCTCATCAGAAGCCTTTTTCTTTTCCTTCTCTGCAGCGAGCAAAGCGGCCTTCTTCTCCTCTTCTTTCTTCTTCTCTGCAGTGAGCAGAGCAGCCTTCTTCTCCTCTTCTTTCTTCTTCTCTACAGCGAGCCGAGCAGCCTCCTTCTCCTCTTCTTTCTTCTTCTCTGCAGCGAGTAGATCAGCCTTCTTCTTCTCTTCTTTCTTCTTCTCTGCAGCGAGCTGAGCAGCCTTCTTCTCCTCTTCTTTTTTCTTCTCTGCGGCGAGCAGAGCAGCTCTCTTCTCTTCCTCCTTCTTCTCAGCAACTCGTGCCTCTCTCTCTCTCTCTTTTCCCTCTCTTCCCTCTCTGCTTACGCCTTTAACCTGGCCGCCTCTACAATGGTCTCCTTTTCCCTTTCGGCGATCACCTTCTCTGCGGCAGCCTCCTGGAGACGTTCAGATTCAAAAGGGTACAACACCTGCAAGATCGAACAAGATAAGTCATTAGAAGAATCTTCATCAAGATAAGCAATCATCTTGGAGTCCGCTTCTCTTAAAGAAGCTGAGATCGCATAAGGTAAATGGAGACCAACCCATACTTGTCTTCTCAGAAGCATCCTCGAGATGTTTAAGACCGCTACTTTCAGGAAGAATGGCCGTTTTCGGAGCGGTCACATCTTTATTTTCTTCGTTCTTCTTCTTCTTGGCAGTTTTGGCAGAAGAACTTGAGTTCTTTCTTTTTTTTTTGTTTTTGCAACTTCTTGAGAATCAGCGATCTTTTGCCTAATCCTCTCAGCCTCAACTTTCTTCTCATGCATTCCAGCCAGAATGGCCTCGGTCGAAGTGGTCTCTCCAGATGGGACAGCGGTCTGATTGAGGACCTCAACGATCTTCTGACAATCAAAATAAATGGAGAGATCAGGAAAGTTCAGCACGGGAGGACCCGAAGAACTACTGGACAAATCAACAATGATAGAGACCGGTAAGACCGTGCTCTACGACAAGTCGGGTTGCTTCTTCGAAGAAGATGGAGCGGTCTCTTTTGATGTGATCGCCTCAACCAGAGTATGAGAAGCCTTGACCATTTTCTTCTTCAGGCTGGCGGTCTCCTTTTTCTTTGGAGAAGCCACTCCTGGTGGTAGCTTGTTCAGCCGAGAAAGAACGGTCACCATTGCAAGAGATTGTTTTTGTGTGGTTTTTGGTGATCGCTTGAAGTTCAAGTTCGCTGTTCTTTTTAGAAAATTATGATTTCTGAAGCCCTGAAGCCCTATTTATAGAGCCCAACGCATTTATCGCATTCACGGTCTCAGCGGTCAAAGAGAACATTTCCAAAGTTTCATCGCAACTTGAAAATGTGTGGGGATCATGTTTGCCCGGAATTCCCGCGACCTCTTCTCTAGTCAGAAAGGAGCCCTTCCAGCAGTCTCAGTTTTGCGAGACCGCCCAGATCGCCTGCTATCCCTCCGGTGTTTTCTCCAAGGCACAGGCAATCAAGCCCCTGCCAGACCACGCGGTCTGGTCCCTTTTTCCTTTTTTGTTGTTAGCACCCCCTTTCCTCTGCCCCGGTTCTCCTGTACCCCAGGCAGCCCATAATTTTTGGATCTGACCATTTGGGCAGCCTCCGCGTCTATAAATAGAGGGGTAGGGGTACCTGAAAAGGGACTTCTGCTTCGATCCTCTAGCTTACAACATGTGTAAGCGGTCTCGAATTTTGTCACTTTTCTACCTCTCACCTTGGCCTGTTTTAGACCCCCTCTGTAATCCTTTTTTGAGATCAATCAAAGAAGTTTTCCCTCAGAGATCTCTTTTCTGGCATTCTCCGTCCTAAGTAACCTGCACTTCGCAGTCCCTTACCTCTTCTTTTAGTGTGAGTCTTGGAGGTTTATTTTTTGTACCAACAATCGTGAACACTAGGGAAGGAGGAAGGAAGCAACAACCTATAAGCAGAAACTCTGACGCGTTCCACGACCTGAAAAGGTCCCACATACCTAGGATCTAGCTTATGGTTCTTCCCAAACCTTTTAACACCAGCCATCGGAGAAACCTTCAAGAACACCGAGTCCCCAACTGCAAACTCTAAATCGACCCTACGCCGATTGGCGTACTTCTCATAACGCTTCTGAGCTACTCGAAGCTTCTCACGGATCTGCGTTACAGCAACGCTCATTTCTTCCAAGGCCTTTGGACCCAAAACTAGCTTCTTGCCCACTTCAACCCAAAATAGGGCAGTCTGACACTGTCTCCCATACAGAGCTTCAAAAGGAGACATCTGCAAGCTCTCCTGATAAATGTTATTATATGCAAACTCCATAAGCCCAAGGCGTTCATCCTGAGCTCCTCCATGCTCCAAAATATAACACCTGATCATATCCTCTACAATCTGATTTACCCTTTCTGTCTGCCCATTCGTCTGCGGTAAAATACTGAAGGTTGGTACCCAAAGCTCCCTGCAAACTCTGCCAAAAGCGAGATGTATACCTGGAATCTCGATCCGACATGATGCTCACTGGCACACCATGCAATCTAATAACTTCGTGCACGTACAGCGATGCAATCTTCACCATAGAATAACCAATCTTGTACGGCACAAAATGAGTACACTTGGTCAATCTATCCACAATCACCCACACCGAATCATGACCGCGAGGGGATCTCGGTAAGCCAGTAATGAAATTCATAGAGATACTTTCCCATTTCCACATCGGAATGTCCAACGAGGTCAACTTGCCTACGGGTCTCTTATGATCTGCCTTAACGCGCTGACAAGTATAACACTTCGACGCAAACCTTGCAATAACATTCTTCATACCTGACCACCAAACGATCTGCTTTAAATTGTGGTACATCTTTGTAGAACCAGGATGATATGCAAGACTGGAATCATGAGATTCCTCGCAAATCTTCACTCGAATCACTTCCACAGCGGGGATGCAAAACCTGCCATGGTACTTCAAGGGACCTTCTTCATCGATCGAGAAATCCGGTAATTCACCTTTCTCGGCTCTACCACGGAGGTGTTGCAAATCAGGACCATCCTTCTGATGCAACCTCATAAGGGTAATCCAGGAAGGTTCTTCAACTTCCATACTAGACGGTCCATCCTTGGACTTCACCACTATGCTCGTCAAATGAAACTCCTCCACTAGCGACTGCACCGAGAGGCTAAAAATAGAAGCAGTCTTTCTACTTAGGGCATCCACCACTACATTCGCCTTGTCAAGGTGATATAAGATATCCACATTACAGTCTGCAACATTCTCCATCCACCGACGCTGGCGCAAATTCAACTCCTTCTACGAAAACACATATATCAAACTCTTATGGTCTGAGTAGATCTTGCACGACACCCCGTACAATAAATGCCTCCACAGCTTTAAGGTATAAATCACCGCAGCGAACTCCAAATCATGCGTAGGGTAGTTCCTCTCATGAACCTTCAGCTGCCTCGACCCGTACGCAATCACCTTCCCATCCTGCATAAGAACACATCCAAGACCAATCCGCGAAGTATCAATTGATATTCTACCCCCTAAACAGGAAGGGCCAAAACTAGGGCAGAACATAATCTTCTCTTTAGCTCTTGAAAAGCCTCCTCACACATTTCGCTCCAAATAAAAACTGCTCCTTTCTGCGTCAACTTGGTTAGAGGTGCAGAAATTTCTAAAAATCCCTCCACAAACCTTCAATAATAACCTACCAACCCTAAGAAACTTCTGATTTCCTTAGGAGTTGTCGGTCTCTTCCAATCCAAAACAACAGCCACCTTTGCTAGGTCCACAGAAATACCATCCTTGCCCACCACGTGACCCAAGAAGGAAACCTGAGAAAGCCAAAACTCACATTTGCTCAACTTGGCATACAACTTGTGTGCTCTCAGGGTCGACAACACCAAGCGCAAATGCCGAGCATACTCCTCCTCATTTGGAGAATAAACCAACACGTCATTTATAAAGACCACCACGTACGGATCCAGATAATCTCTAAATACTCTGTTCATCAAATCTATAAAGGCAGAGGGTACATTCGTCAACCCAAATGACATCACCAAGAATTCAAAATGCCCATAACGCGTACGGAAAGCAGTCTGTGGAACATCAAACTCTCGAATCCTCAATTGATGATAACCGGACCGAAGATCAATCTTGGAAAATACGTAGCTACCTTGCAACTGATCAAACATGTCATTAATCTGCGGCAACGGATATCTGTTCTTGGTCATCACCTTGTTCAATTCTCGGTAATCAATACATAACCGCATCGAACCGTCCTTCTTCTTCACAAAGAGAACTGGCGCACCCCAAGGCGACGCACTCGGCCTAACGAAACCAAACTTCAACAACTCATCCAACTGAGCACGCAGCTCCTCCAACTCAAGCGACGCCATACGATAAGGTGTCTTTGCAATAGGATGAGTTCTGGGCTCCAGATCTATCACGAACTCTATCTCCCGCCCAGGTGGAAGACCAGGAAAGCTGTCGGGAAACACATCCGGGTATTATTGCACCACTGATATGTCCTCGACACAAGGCAACGGTGCACACACCGCACACAAAATAGAAACAAAACAAGCACGACCACCCAACTCTGCAAAAGCCTGAGCACAGACGATTGACATAACCGAGGAAGTTTGACGCGGAAAGCCAAACACACTCATGGGCTGGTCATCATCCATCAGAAAATCCAAACGCTTATCCCTGCACTGGATAACAACGTCATATCGGGCTAACCAATCCATTCCCAGAATCACTTCAAAATCTTCCAAGTCTAACACCTTTAGATCTGCATAGGCCGAGAATCCTTCCAAAAGAATAAGACACTGCACAATACTCGGGTCTGCCAACACCGAATTACCGGACGGAAACTTAACACAAAGCGGATCATCAACTCGCTCTATAGCCCAGCGATGACGATACACAAACTTCCTAGCCACGAAGGAATGGGTGGCACCAAAATCAAAGAGGACATGCGCCCAACAATCTCGGACCTTAAACTCACCTAACCAATCATTATGAACAAATGATATCTCAAAGATATAATGTCTAAGCTTCTACACAAAGATCAGTTTACAAGGAGAGCGAAGACAAACCTGATATGACCTGGGTTGAGCACTGCGCTTCCTCCTTTGTTACTGCATTTAACTTGGCCTTTCCTCGATCCAACTGTTGCTGCTGAGGCGGAGGCGGTGTCGGAGCTGTAAGAGCAAGCTGCTGGTCGGCCGACTGGAACTGCAAACACCGGGGCTTCACATATCCTTTCTGTCCATATTGATTATAGACCTTATCTCTTGACCAACAATGACTGACGTCGTGCCCCTCTGTTTGCACGAAGTGCAAGACAGATCATTATTCTGAGCACCTTGAAGAGCCATCACCTGAAGCTGCTTCTGCGCGCCCAGTCTCTTGAAACACTTTTCGAATGGATGCCCCCCCTCGACTCCAAAAACTGCACACCACATTGCCCTTCTTACTCGGAGCACGGCTGCCCCATCACCAGCTTTCCTTTTTTTCCTTTCTTGATTCTTGTCCTCTATTCTTTGCATTCTTTATCGCCTCTACCCTCAATGTAGCTTCCACCGCATCTGCGAAGCTTACAGACCGGTAAGCAATAGCCAACTGCTGGATCTCACTGCATAGACCTCCTAGAAACCTCTTCACCCTGCTTTCCTCAGTGGCAACTAAATCTGGGCGAATTTGCTCAGCTTGCTGAACTCAACCTCATACTCACCTACTGTGAGTTATCTTTGCTTCAAATGCAGGAAGTTATTCATCAGACGATCCCGCTCCACTGTAGGAAAAAATTTCTTCAACAACAGCCTCTTAAATTTCTCCCACGAGCAACCTTCTGCAAGTGCTTCTTTTTCTCTAATCCACCAACTCTTCGCTAGACCCTTCAGCTGGAAGGATGTAACCATCACCTTCTGGTCAACAGAAACACCAGAGTATGAGAACATCTCCTCCATCGCTAGGATCCAATCATTAAGTGCCATAAAGTCTACCCTCCCATCTTAGGTTGGGGGTCCTAGCCTCTGGAAGTGCGAAATAAAGTTCATCTCTGGCGGCCACGCTATAGGGAGAACGAGGGGTGCAGGACGGACGGGTTCCGGCCGATTCGTCACAGGTTGCTGTCGCTGAGTGGCAGTCAACAATACTTGCATCTGCTCCTGCATTGTGACCAACTATCGCGCCAACGTCTTATTGCTAAGACGCAACTCCTCCAACATAGCCTCACTATGTGCACCTGACGACTCTCCCTCAGATGGAGGGACAGGTCTCACGGGTTGGCGCTTTGGGGCCATATCTAAGGAAGACAAGGGCAAACAACCTATCAAAACTGGACTCAACCCTCTAGGAAGAGAAGACATACAAACGCTTGCTCTTACTACTACCTTGCTCTGAGAAAAGTTTTATATTTGATATTTTGCTATACTCAGGATGATAAATCGTCACCCCTGAATCCCTCGTGCACATATCCCGTATGCATGAAGGTTTAACATCTTTCTTTTAAAACCATGAGTGTACATGTGTCATCATGTAGATCTCCAGTTTGGCACGTGTGCTTATGCAATGCATGCAGTGCTATGCAGTCTAAGAAAGGCCTTAATGCATGCTATGAGTGGCGTACACATGCGATCTTATGCATCCTATACTACATATTATCACATGCAATGAAAAAGAAAATCTAATGGACACGCATGCGACCTACGTTATGCATCTCATACTACATAACAGTCGCATGTTGTCACCTATGATGATCCATATACAGACACATATTATGCATCTCATACTACATAATATGCCACATATACTTCTTTCATGCTTTTGAGTGTAGTGTTCATGCTTCAGCCGAGATCTACCGATGACCCATCGGAAGGTGTATGCAATGAATAACGTTCTCACCAGGTGGTTAACCGGGCCAACCAGACTATCCCAGCAACCCGGCTAACCTCCCTATGATACCAACTGTCACAACCCACATTTTTCCCGGAATATTTTAAGTATTAACAGAATAAGGGGAAAATACGGGTTATGATGCCACATTATACATGGGATAACTACAGACGCTAAGGCAAACACTTTTTACGAACATTTATACAAAATGTAGGTATCTTTAAGTCAAAAGATAATTTGAGCTTCTTTTAGGTTGGGATCGTGTCCCTCGTTCTGTGGAATACTTAGTCCACAAATAGAAAATATACGTACGCGGCGGAAATATAGGTTCATTTACCTTATAAGCATGAAGACCAATCATGTCTTCAAGAATAACATATGCCTAGATTTATTATATATATATGAAAATACTTAGTACAATTTCCAAAAATAGGTGGTATATAATAAGAAAATTTGTGATATGCAATGCTTTACACAAAATATTTCACATAATGTAGTTAAGTACACACTTTCCCAGAGAGCAACATCAATCTACCTCAAAAGTAGCACAAGTAGTAGTAACCTGCAAGTACACTGAAAACAAAACCTGATGGGCTTCTACAACTGAAATGAGTCCACAAGGTGACAACATGAAGGCAAAACATCAAGGACTGCTCCTCACCAGGAAGATCCTCTACCGGGGACCGGACATCACAGCTCTACCGCTTGCCGCAACTACTGACCCGAACCTGAACCTGGGGCACTCAACAGAAAAGAATGCCTCAGCCCAAAAGGGAGCAAGAAACAATAAAAATTGGAAAGAAAACTATGAGGCAACATGACTGACAATTAGCCAAGAGTAAGCATAGAGTTAGCATAAGCAGCTTGAACAAATATACTAGTTTACAGAAAAACAAGCCCATAAATAGGGGCATCAAGTAAAGAGGGTGGTGGTCTCATTGTCCAACTACCCTTCACAAAAGATGGTGGCGGTCTCATTGTCCAACCTACCATTAATAAAAGATGGAGGTGGTCTCATTGTCCAACCTACCATTAATAAAAGATGGAGGTGGTCTCATTGTCCAACCTACCATTAATAAAAGATGGAGGTGGTCTCATTGTCCAACCTACCATTAATAAGAGATCTGAGATGGAGGATCTCGTTGTTCCCTTACCCATCCTTCTGGTTCAAAGTAAATCCATACATAAATCAACATTATACTTGCTTAGGCATTGTCTAAATGTGGCAAACGAGGCCAAAACAAAAGATTCATAAGGTAGACCTTACCGTAGAATAAACAAAAACTAATACTTCCAAACAGTTGGACAAGTCAGTACAATACTGAAAGAGTTCTAGTGATTGAAGTGGAATCAAAGGGAATTTCTTCCCACTATACGACCAAAAAGACTCAAAAATGAGCATTCAAAACAGAAACTGCACTAAGGAAAGAAAATCGGCGGGTGCTCCCGTCGGTCGATGGGCGGTCCCGTCGATCGACGGGAAGCCCCGTCGATTTTGACTTAGCGGCACGGGGAAGCCATTTTCCCCAGCTGCTCTCGTCGATCGACAATCGACGGGCGGTCCCGCCGATCGACGGGACGGTCTCGCGGTCCCATCGATTGATGGGAATAGCCGTTGATTTGGACTTAGCGACACCGGGAAGCCATTTTCCCCAACTAAAGCAGCCGATCGACGGGACGGTCTCGTGGTCCCGTCGATCGACGGGAATAGCCGTCGATTTGGACTTAGGCAAAATTTTCTGAGGATTTTACAACTACAGAAACAGTAAAGGTTATAGATTTCCTGGAACTTATCTAAAATCGAAACAGCAGAAACAATTTATTTATGTGCTTAAGCACATGCAAATTTTCTGTAAGAGTTTAAAGACTCATAAAATTTCTTGGAAGAGAGGAAAACAGATAAATACAGAAATCTGAGCATATACTCTAAAAGAAAATGTGGAAATACAACCAATTTATGGGAAAAGATCATCAACAAGAATATGATCACAAAAACCGCACTTGCCTCGATTTCGAACGACGACTTGATGGATCTTGACGATCTTGACGACGACCTTCCGATTCCTCGCTCCGGCGACAAAATTGACCTCCAAACCTCCTTCTCAGACCAAAACCCTAGCTTTCTCTCTCCTTCCTTCTCTCTTTCTCTCTCTAAAATGGCTGAAGCTCACGAAACAAAAACAGGAGGATGATTTTGCATTGGAAGAAAAGAGAGAAATCCTATTTAAGAGGATGATGGTGGTTTCCAACTGGACCCCACTAACTTCTCCTAAAATATAAATTATAAACAGATTTTTTTATGAAAAGTTATATATATATATATATTTGATAAGAATGTATATATATACATATTTTGTCAGGCTATAAATATACATAAATTTTTATAAGAATTTATATATATAAGTGAATTTGTTAAGAAATTCTTATAAATAATATTTTTTATGCTAATTAAATATTTCATACCAGGATCAATAAGGATTTTTTATCAAACACGACCTCGCGAACACCCGAGACGAACTACGGTGACACACCTACGACGGCAACGCCCTCACTACGAAGGAATAAATCATTCGATCCAAAATAATTATTATTATTTTCATTTCAAATAAACTATTCGAATTTTCGGGGCGTTACACAGAGTGAGGCCCGACCAGGGGGATGCCGGGTTCCACTCTGGTATGAGGGGGAATAAAGGGGGGGGGGGGGAAGAGAAAAGAAAAGGAGGGGGAGGAGAAGGAAAGGGGCGAGAGAGGGTGTAAGGGAGGAAAAACTGGGTGGGCATGTGACAATGAGAATTACCGGGTTATGTCCCAAAAACTTTATTAATGATACAAACTTTTCTCTACTCATAATTTAGGCTTCGTTTGGCGTAGTTTATTTGCTCCTGTTAGTTTGGTCAAAAACGTCATTACAATAGAATGTATGTTTGACAAAACAAAGATTATGACCGCTATCAAGAAAATAAACTAGTTTTGAGCATAAAATGCATGAATTTTTTAGGTGAGGTCAGACGTTCACAAACGGCGGTTCATGACCACCGCGTTCACGACCGCCACCACCGTGCCAAACGAAGCCTTAGTTTATAATAAAATATATACTTATTTGAAATATGCCTCGAATCATAACCCATCTCGAGTCCGAAAGTCGAGCATTTGCATAAGATTTGGGTTTTTTTAGGAGGGATTTTTTTGGGACTTTATAGTGTACATCAAAATATATAAACTCCCCTGATTTTAGGATTCGCTTGATCTAATGAATACAAAAACTTATAGCAATCTATATTCTTCAATGTTGTGCTACTACTTCCGATGGGTATAAGCCATCTTTGGTTGAACCACATAAATCCTATATTTTTTATGATTTGTTTGCTTTCGGTTTTGCTTGATTCCCTAACAACATTGATGCAAAATTACCAAACAGTTCGCTCGCGACATCGACCATTTTGAATTGATATACTAGTACAGTAAATTAATAAAATTTGATTCAAACTAGGTACATGTTCCACTGCTTAAACCCTGTCAAATGGAAACATTACTTTAGTTTCTAATGATGGCATACAAAAACATTGTAAATTTTTTTTACATTTTTGCGTGAACATGAACGATTAGCAAGTAGAATTTGATAATTTAGAAAGATACAACAATGCATCGTTAGACTCAATTGAAAACAATGCCCTAAATCGAAATGGAAGGAGATATAACAAGAGTTGAAATAAGTAACGGACAAATATAGAGTCAATGATTATCGGCTGAGCCTACAGAAGACATTTGGTGAGGTCAATAGAGACAAGGTCGGCACTGCATCCCATTCCGGCGAGGTTTTAGCTCCAGATATTTCCCCGGAGCTTATAGTGGTTGACGTCACCGTTAGGGACAGTGGGGTTGTAGATGCTCCAGTTGACGACGAGGACTGCGATGTCCTTCAGTCTCACTCTGATGTCCTTTACGCTCACATTTTAAATAAATTTGATTCTGCGGGCCTATCAAGCCTCAACTTCCGCCTCAACTTCCATTGGAACATCCTCTGAGGGTATTGTTTATTTTTAGCATTTCAGCCAAGAAGTCAACCCTGATGAAGTTCGGAAAGCCGTATATAATCCAATGCTTCCGCTGGGAATTCTATTGCTTTCACTTTCAGAATCTAAAACCAAACCGTCATCCAATCTAACAAATAATATTTGTTTCACTGTTGCAGCAACAACGCAACATTCTCTCTTCAATGCAACTTCAACATGGAGAAATGAACATAAACGATGCATCGATCAATGATCACGATAGAAGTTATGAGATGAAAATGAAAGGATAAAACGCTCCACAATATTTCATTCGACGATATTCAAAACGCATGAGAAGTCAAAAATGCAAAAAACATTTAAAACGATGTAGAACATTTCACAGTAATAACAAAATCTCAATTAAAGCAAAGTAGAAATGGCAACAAGTTCCATTACTACTGCTAAAAACAAATGCAAACAAATATCATGAAAAGCTTCAGCATATCATCGTACCACCAATATAACAGATAACTTGACAGTCAAAGCTCAAGCTCCAACAATTTCCGCCTCAACTTCCATCGGAACATCCTCTGCAGGCCTATCGAGCTTCACACAAATATCTTCCTTATAATCCCCATGTACCTACACAAACCGCCAAATAACAAACATATTAAACATAAAGGATCATAGGAGTTTACTTCAAAATTATTTAAGAAACAAAAGAATACTGCCATTATGCTCACCTCCATGAGTTTTCCAAGATCAAATTTGGGAGCCTTCAGAATCTTAACTTTAATGATAAACACATTTTATAAGGGGTAGATGCTTGTCGTAGCTTTCTCAATCTCCTGTCGATGACATCGGGGATAAACTTCAACACCAATTCTTTCAGATCGCATGATGAAGCTTGATTGATCATTATCTCTCTCATTTTACGACATATCTATAAAAAAAATCAAATATATTGGTTTTAGAAAAAGAAATAAACTTACTAACACGTGCAAAACATTTACCTGCATCTAAAGACACCCAAAAGAATGAGAATGGTTCACGTATTCTAAAAATAATGGATCCATTATCTCAAAGATTCAAGGCTAAGCATGATGAACTTTGACATCCAATAGTAGAGCTTAAGCACATGCACTCAAAAACAACGGGCTGCGCCCACAAATGAATTATGGATTTAGGTTCTAATATAAAAAACTAAAACAAAAGTTAATTCAAAGCCATAATTTCAACTATGATAGTAGGAAATAGAGGTTTCATAGTTCCTCTAATTATATGCAATTTCTGATCATATAGTAATAGTGAACCCCAAAATAAATAAGACATCCCTTCCATAATTAGATGAATGTACGCAAGTAACTTTCATCAAGGATAGGAATGCATCTGCATAGGAATTGATAATCATATATAATTTCCTTGTAGTGGCAGTTAAAATAAATAGGCCAGGAGTCGTTCAAGAGCTGAACTAAATAAAACCACTAAAGGGATAAGACTCTTAAAGCACCAATAAGTCTTCCTGTCTTAGAACCAAATTATTTTAAGAATATGAACTCATCTCCAGAAGCTGAATTTTATTGCAGTTCAAAGAGTTGCAATCTCTAGCAACAAAAGTTCAACTGGAACCATAATAACCCCTAAATCTGTATAGTTTGGTATCTAGATTTTTTAAATTTTAGAAACTCATAGCAATTAAATCATTATAGGGATATCTCCTGCTAGCAATTCATAAAATAGTAAATAAAACTATTTCACCCAATCAGATCTGTCAATCAGCCAACCCTCCATTCTTCACCCAATCGGATTTGTCAATCCTTACCCTATCGACTTTCTTCTTCAGCCGAGAACACCTCAGAAGAAGAAGAAGACAGCGTATATGGATTTGTCTGAATCAATCCATTACCTAGTGGTCTGCGGGCTTGGGCGAGGTCTGCCGGCTTCGGCGGTACTCCGGGACCGGAAGCCCTCTTGTCCCTGATCAGCGTTTGATTCCAAAGCTCTGTCCATTTGAATTCCCGCCCTTTATCAAAACTCTATTTTACGGTAGCTTCTGAAAATTCCTCTGTTTTGGGAGAGTCGCCGAACCTGAAGGAGGAGCGAAGACTGGTCGCGGGATGTGGTGGATGAGGCAGCTGGGAAACAGGATCCGGAGTCAGGGTGGCGGCGACGCGTCTTGGAGTGGGGCGCCAGATTGCGGCTGGAAGCGGCTGGCTGTGAGAGGTTGGGGGAGGAGAGTTGGGAGCGGCGAATTCATGGCGGAAGGAAAATCGCCACTGCCGTCGCAAAACCTGGGGAAAAGACAGAGATCGACACGCTTGGCTTGGCGAGTTGCAGCTCTTGCGGGAGGCGGAAGCGTATACGAGAGGAAATGGTCGGGGGAGGAGAGGGGGCGCTGGTTCGCGGATGGGAGAGGTGGGTTGTGAGAGGTTGGGGGAGGAGATGGTTAAATTAGGATTGCATGATTTGCTAAGTGAAAATAGGATTTATGTAATATCAGCCTGATTCAGTCGCACCAGAGTGAGGCCCAACCAGGGGGAAATTTTTTGCGTCCGATGCCCGGACTCCGGGTTCCCTATTGCTCGAATACAGAATGGGTTCGCCAATCCCTATGTTTTTTTAGTTTTTAATTGCCTCTGTTAGATCTTCCACGCGGCAAACAATCTTTGCTCCCGGACAGCGATTTCGGAAAGCGCATCAGACCCAAAAATCTCTCCAACCAGGGGGGGTATGGGCTGTAGGTGAAATGCTTGGGTGGGGTACACTTCATATCGAATTTGGTAGGAGTAACGCATCTAGAGAAAGGCGGGGAAGAATCGTGTGCCGTCCGATCGAAGATCCAACGACACATGAAATTCGATCATATTTACTAAAAAAAGAAAGAAAAATCAATGAAAAAATAATGTATTTTGGATTTCGTGAACCGTCCGATCATATATCGAAAGACACACGATTCTTTCCCATATAGAGGAAGGTGAGTAACGCATACCTAAAGAGTTATTTTATATAGTTTAGATTAATCTAAAAATATAAATTATTTTTTTATTTTAAAATACTGAGACTCTTTTATTTTTGCGGCCAAGAAAACTAGCGTGTAAAACCACAGTGCACCTTACCCGGTTCCAGGCAACACATCTCCCGTTCGCCCACGGAACTATCTTCTGCTACAGAGAAGGCCAGTGGCTAATATAATAAACTAGGCAATAAACTATCCAGAGCAGAGTACCAAGCTTACAATTCGACAAAAGTTTAATCGGCCTGCAGGTTCAGGACTATAAAATTAATCTCCATCAATGTTTGCCCGCTCCGGCCATCGGAATACTTGTTAATGCGCTCTTCCTCGACTCTACCTGGAGGAAGAATCTCTCAGTAAACGATCGTAGCGATCAGGAGATGCAGCGGTATATTGCTGCGCGATCCGCGGCGGCTGTTCTCCGGCAGCAGAAGAACCCTAGAGCACTTTTCTCCACTTCCCTTCTCTTCGATGACACACAAAAGCAGGCATGTTCTGTCCCCACTTTTGCGATTAAAACCATTCTATAACTTGCATTCTGAACATCGTTTTATAGGTCTCTTATTAATGGTTGCATGATGTTTAGTCATTGCTAGATTTTGGGAGTATTCCATATAGGTTATGTTCCGACTTTTCGGAACCGGAACCGACCCATGTACTCAAGGTGGAGAACCAGATCAGCACCAAAAATCTCGGTTCGGTTCCGGTTCGGTTCTCGGTTCCACTCACGCGTCATAAATTTTTTTATATAAACTTATGTATTAGTAAGCACTCCTAACTATTATATTCATTTAAGCAAATACTAAACCCAGAATATTCTTTATAAAAAAATAATATGATCAAATAATTGTATGTTTAGAGGAGCAAAAAAAAGTCATACATTATCTTCTTTAATTTGCGCTAACATACTCTTAGAAGAACAAACAAATAACTCATATAATGCCGTGAACTAATTTTTGAATGCAATATTAATATTGAAAAGGTTGTGGATCTATAAGAAAGATGAAGCTTGTGGATTTAACTTAACCTAGACTATTTCGGAAAGCTCATATTGAATGAAATAATGATCGGACGACTCATATTTTTGATACTTAAATTCAATAACTTGGTTCTCGGGTTGGTCCTAGGTACCCGAGTGTAAGAATCAAATCGAGTGGTCGGTTCTGAAAATTTTGGATCCAGAACCGAACCGAGCCACATGAGAATTGACCCAAACCGCTCAGTTCGGTTCAGTTCCGGTCCGGTTCTCGGTTCTTCGGTTATTTTTGCACACCCATACTAAAAACTTATACTGCTGGTCATATATGTTAGTGGTGGCATCAAAACCAAGTGCAAATAAAATAAATATTTTTTTTTGATATTGATCTAAATAATTAAAATATATAACAACAATGTATAAAATTCAGAAAAAAATCAAAATAGAAATCGAGTCGAGTAACGCTTCTGAAATACCACCTTAAAGAAATTGCACTACCTTTTGATTTGATTTTTCATTCATACTCACTTTGTAAAGGTACAACACTCAATTTGATCCTGAAACTCCGATGTACGCAGACACAAAAAAGAACACGAATAACCCAAAGCAAACTTCGAAATACCAAGTGCAGAAATCCCAAAACCATGAAATAGAGGGAGAGAGAGTGAAAGAGAAAAGTGTTTTCAGCTATTGCCAAGTTGTGTACAATGTGTGAAGACTACCTCTCTATGTATAAGCTTGCATGATCAATATATCCATTGACCACTATTAAGCACATTTTTAATGTGAGAGCAAATTGTTGAGCAATCAATGGTCAACATAAGGGGCTCACTAAATGCCAAATAACTATATTGGATTAACTCTAATTCGAACGAATATCAAACCACTTACTGACCAAGGATTTAATCTGAATGGTCAGATTAGCGATGAGTATCAATGAGTGTTCAACTATATGATTTGTAGCCATTAGGTGTTATTGGTAAAATAAAAAACATCACATAAAATAAAAATATATGAAATGGTAATATAAAATGATCCAAAAATTTAGAGTTAATGAAAACCAACTCAATTTAATTCACTAATTCCCATACCTGGACCTGAAGCTGGCAGTGCATACTAGTGAGAGCACACACGTTTGTGGTCCATCGTTTTCTAGTGTTCAGCTCAACTAGAGATATGAAGGAGTAAGTGTTCATGAACATCTAAGGGTTTTGACAAGCAATGTGAGAATAAGCCTTTCTTCCGTAAAGGTCTTGAGCTTTTCCTACTTGGTGTGAAGCCCATATACCAATACAAAGTATTAACTCTTTATAGTTCTAACAATCCCTCTAAAAATGAAAAAATAATAATAATAAACAAACAAAAGCATAAATCAAATTATATGTTTCATGCAGTCCTATTTAATATTGTGAGTGTAGGTGGAATTAATACTTTTAACCTACACTTATTGCATATTCTCTATATTGAAGTACCTAATATGACAAAGCTTTGATTTATTCTCTTATGACCAATAAATTAAGTATACACAAGCCTAGTAGTTTTTTGGGCTATGGAGGTAAGTGCTATTATGACCATGCAAATTACCTTGATTTTCATGGTTTTTTTTTGTAGGTTTTTGCTTGTATCATAAAGTTGTGACCTTATGACTATCATGCAAGAGATATTTTGTAACTAATATCTCCCAACCTAGTATGTCTTTGGAAACCATTAAGAACTTTAAGTTGTAACATATATGTTATGTAGAGCACTTTATCATAAGAATGTGAAGAAGAGGGTTAATATTATCTTCTCTATATTATGCTCCTCACTATAGTATATCAACAATTTTGTTTATACCTATTGAATTTGAACATAATTCATGAGATTTCCGATTACATAAGTTGAGTTTCCACTCTTGGCAACAAATTATATGGTTTTAAGCCACAATCTCATCGATCATATTATTGTCTCACTTAGTAGTGAGATAATCAGTTAGATTTAATTCCGATTTACATAGTTAAACGATATCACATTCTCATTTTTGTTTTACTGACTTATACATGATTCTCATAAATCTATTGATTTTAAAATTAGAAACATTAGAAGTAGAATGATCAATAGCGTAATTATTATCACAATGCAAAAAATAAGGATAGGTTTTACAATAATATGAATATAAGGAAGTAAATTTTATTCCATTCGTCTTCAACGCGTCTAGTACGTAAAGCTATGAGTTTAGTTTTCATAGTAGTCCTATATATTATCAATTATTTTGTAGAAGTTCAAGATACAATTGCTCTTCCTAGAAGGGATACATAACTATTAGTGGACTTGATATCTAATGAATCAACTACCTAATTGACATTTGAATATCCTTCAACCACTTCAAAAACCTAGTGTAAAGTAGGTTGTAATCAATAGTCACAAGGAAACTTGAAAAATCTAGTTAGTTAATGAGTTTCATCTGCATCGAGAAGAGCACGAGCATCAAAGGATGTTCAGTGTCTATTCTCGTTGTTGTCAATTATAGGATAGTCATCGAGATGATCGGAGACCAATATCTCATTCAATGCCTTTTTAATATTTTTATGTAGTTTTACGAGTGATAGTGCACAGGGGGATTCCCGTGCGGCCAACGACAGTACCTCGTCTGTGACAATGCCCTGATCGTGACAGTGTCCCGACGTGACGACACTCCCGCCACTCGCAGTTCCCGAGCGCACGATTGCAGTCCCAAGGACATTGTGAGGAGTGAGGGATTTTTATTTAATGAAATCAAAAATAAAGAGAGGAGAAGATGATTGAATGAAGGGCTAGATTGTTTTGATGGTCTACACCATTACACCATTACACCATAAGGGGATATCTTTATATATTAGTATAGATTATTATTTCAAGTGATGAAACTAAGTTAAATGATCCAATTAGTGATTTGAGCAATTAAATACATTTAACCTAATCCTTATATATTTATATTATCAAACACTATGGCATATTTTTCAAGAATTAGTGGGCAAGAATCCCTAACCACTCGTTAAGTGAATACCCACACGATGCTAATTTCATTCGGGATCCTCTTGGTAGTGCCAAATCCACTACTTTTGTCAGGACCCTTTTTACATCCTACAACAGCTGCTGGTGCCCCTGCTACAACCCATAATCGCGTCTCTTATCCCTGCATTTGTCATCCGTAATCTACTCTCCTAGACTCATTGCGTGCGTTGTTTTCCCTGTACATAAATCACAAACAACTCCACCTTTTTGTACTACCACGACCTCTACGACCAGTCCCACCTTTTCGCTCATTTCCACAACCGGAAGTTACTTGTGATTGCTTTCGATTCTTGTTCCTGCCTGCTCTACTACTCGATGAGTTTTAATGCGTTTACCCCGATTGTATGTGCATTGTTTATTTTCACATTAATTAATTCGACGGTACTCTTTTAGTATGACAATCATTATCTATAACCCTAACATGAGATCTTTCTGATCAATTGTTAGTTCCATGTAAGTTTAAAACCAGTTTAATTAATGTATTTTATTGTCAAATATTATTGTTTGTTGAGTCATTTAGTTGTATCATACTAGTATTAGGATAGTCTTAGTCATTGATTGTATAACTGCTTGCATTTACATTTAAATAGGTCATCGTTGGCCCCAATGGCCTGCACTTCGTCAAATTTGTTATCACAGTCCCAAGTTTACAGCTTTTTGAATGTTAATTAAGGTGTATAGGTTATCCATGAGAGGTCCTAATAACCCTGCTAATAGCTCAAATATGGAGATGACGAACACTAACTTTCACAAATACATATTAAATGTGATTGACCACATGGATACTCACTTAGATCTTATGTGCTCTCAGTTAGATCACACGAGCACCTACTTAGATGGCCTTAATAATTAGCTGGGAACATTGAACACTAGAGTCAATGAGTTAGATGCCCCCAATGAGTTCGGGTCATGCCACCCCTCATCAGTGCGACCCCATCTGGCTCCCTCTTGAGCAGCTAGGAGAGAGGTTGTTTTGATGATCTTAGTGACCACCCCTTTTGGCATCCTACGATTCAGACTTCTCCACCGCACTATTAAAGGATCCCGAGCCAGCTTATACTCGATCCTGAGAGCTCGGTAGGTGAGGCCCTGTTACCACCATATAGATCATCTTCGCCCCCTGTCCCCTCCACAAAGGAAACCGAGACCATACTTGACTCTAGAGAGTTCCTCAAGAGAGGCCTCTGTACCATTTTGTAGAGATCATGTTGACCCTCTGACACAATTTGATTATGGTAGGTTGAATTAGTACAATGATTCAAGAATCACCATCTTGAGGATGACACCACGCTTAGGGTTAGGATTATGCGTCCTTTTTTGACGGTTAGCTGGACCCGAGTACATTTAAAGATTAGAAATATGGAACATTACTTCGAATGATATGAGGTGTTGGTCGAGCGTCGAGTTAGGTTTACGAAGATGAAACTTCATGGGAAGGACACAAATTATTGGATTAACCTCGTATCATAGAGTATGTCTTCACCCAATCTCAAGATGGATAAGCATGAACCGAAATTTGAAGAAAAAGTATCTAGTATCCTATAAGAGTCCTCTCTTCGTTTAGTTATATGCCATAAGGCAAGGTACTCTGTTCCATTTCAAGTTATGTGTCTTGATTCGATGAGTTAGTAAGAGGAGCGATATTCAGGAGGAGCCAATTGTTATTTCTTCTCTTTTTACTGTTTTAGATTTGGGCTTCGTACTGAGATACTTAAAGAATTTATTCCTTACCACTTTGAGTCTGTAGAGAAGTTATTGTAGGCCACTCTTCTATATGAATTATCTGAGATTCACAGAACCGAGGTGAGTTGGTCCGCAACTGACCACTCCATCATTATTAGGAACCCTTCCCAATCAGGGAACAATGGTATGCCTAGATGTGCTTCCACAAACATGAAAGGGAAGATACCAGACATCTGATCATCCCGTCGTGATGAGGTTTAGTACTTTAGATGCCAGAGTAGAGGACACATAACGACCTACTTCCCCTACAGGGATTCTACTCTACTATGGAGAGGATGAGTCTGATCAGGATCTAGTAGCGTAGGCTAATAGAGATATTATCATGATTGTTGTGAATGGTTGAGAGATATAGATAAAGGCTTAGAGTTAAACATCGTTAGAGGCTTATATCTACTCTCAGTCTATGTGAAGATTGAAGACACACATTTGTTTTGTACAATTGTGTTCCTAATGCGGGAGACTGAAAGCTAGCTACTGATAGTAGAAGTTGTATCAATATATATAATAGCTTTGAAGGACCTCGAGCGTATGAGATTGAAGGCCGAGCCTCATACGCACCCTTATCAGGTCATTTGCGCCGACAAGTCAACGCTCGAGGTCACTCAACTATGCCTGGGACAACTTTTGAGGATAGTGTTTGGTGTGATGTTCTCTTTATGATTGTTGCCCACATATTATTAAGACGACCCAAACCATACGATCGCGATACGTATTTCAGACGATTGTGCATGTGCGTATTTTACTATAAAGTTCGCAAGATTACTCTATCTAGACCTCACCCAAAGATAGTGATGAAGGTATGGTTCAGATGAAAGACTCATTTTTGAGTGTAGGATCCTCAAAGTCTCTCCATATAATATCTACTAGCCAGTCTCTGAGTGAGGGTTGAGGGTCGAGAGTTTAGAGTAGACAATGTAGTGCTTGCCATACCCACGTCTAAAAATACTATTGATGTATAGGTCATTCATCCTTACGTTTGTCGCCCTGACGACGAATTCTTTAACACTCCACCTAATGAACCTCCTGATAAGGCCCTCTTTTTGAGAGACATTGAGAGAGGAGTGACATGCTAGTGCGTTCATTGAGCTAGTTGATCATCATTTGCATGATTTGCATGATTCACATGATGTGCTTGTTACCATCCTTAGTAGATCTCATCAAGTAATGAAACATAAAAATCTTGCACATATTGTTACAAGAGAGCATGATTTCAGTGACGATGATCATTTGGAGGTTCACATTTAACTTAAGAAGATACTTTTGGGAACGACTAAGAAGTTGAATACTTGAATGCTAGGTGAATGAGCCTTATGAAATGTCGAGTTAAACCCATATGAGCTGGACATACCTATGGATATATGTATCCACCCAATATTCAATGTATAAGATTTAACTCCATACTATGAGCCACCTAGCCACTTGAGTTTTCTGCCAGATACCCCCACCCATAATTCACCTTACTCTCAACCTCCACCTCAACAACAACTTACACCTATTTTAGGATCATCAACATCGTCACATTGACCTCCAAAGGACATCATCAAGATATTGGAATAAGAGATAATCGAGTCCCCCAGATAGAGTCATAGTCAAATATTTGATATGCTGGAGAGGATGCAAGTTCAATGATGACACACAAATGGCATATGCAGAGGTAGATCGACTCACATCTAATTTGCTTTGGGACTTGGAAGTATGACAGTCTTTATTTATTGGAGATGAATACTTCAAAGTTAGGGAGAGTTGACGAGGATTAACCACATTGAGCAATGCATGTCTATTTCCATCGTCATCAGTTATAGGATCAACATTTTGAAGATCGGATTCCGCGATCACGTTGAATTCAAATTTTTAGTATTTTTATGCATTTTTTGAGTGATATTTTGAGAATTAAGTTAAATGATTCGATCGGGCGATCTGAGCCATCTGATACATTTAACCTAAACCCTTTATTTATACTCACTGAACATTAGGGCATATGTATTGAGAACTTATTGGCGTGGCAAGCGCTCTCCCGTCCTTATTGATTCCACCTCCTCCAGTCGCAGTCTGGACAAATCCTCCATGTCGATTGATATTCCAGATTTTTAGGGAATAGTCCCTCTTGAATGGATTATGCATGTTAAACAAATCTTCGAACTTTAATGTACATTGGATGGCCACAAAGATTCTCTCTCTAAGATTTATATATGGAAGGTTCATCTCTCAATTTGTCACGTCGACTCCGTCAAACAAACTTATTATGATATCACTCTTGATGTACAGACTGATCATCCACTACTAAACCGTTAGTATGACGATGCTTTCCAATCTTTTATTGTCGTCCATCATATTTTGCTGTTCAACACCTACATTGACAACCACACTGCCTTGTTCAACGCCTACATTGACAACTTTGTGGAGTTGGCCTACAATCCCTAGCTTACAATATCCCATTGCTTAGGCAACTTTATGCTTGACCTCCAACCTCATATTCAGACACGTCTTTGAATTCATAACCCCGTCACCCTCACCTTATCAATGTAACAAAATTGTTTTGTGGAAGTTGAATTTGCTATGATGATTGACCCTACACCATCCCGACACCACCCCTTACACATCATCCGTAAAGATACTTTACCGATATTTTACCATATTTCACTTGAACCCCCAACATACCTTCCAAAATTTAATCCACCCCTCCACTCCCTCCTACCATGTCTCTACCAAAATTGACCCACCATCCCCAACGATTATCCCATTTGGAGTACCCTGAATTTTATCGCCAAGGCCTATATTTCTACTACGATTAGCTCACTCTTATTGATGGGGATCGGCGATGCGAACCCGTGGTGGAGCACGAGTTTTGGGCCCGTTCGGGGCCGATTTGCTACCTGCCATATTTGGCGTCTCCAGATCAACGATCCGACTCTGCAAATATGCCCAGATTTTCATTTACTTGCATTTTCATATATTATATTGTTGTTTTCAGTTATTATTTAATGTAATCCGGTCCGTTACATTAACGACCAATCATAGCCGTTGATGTAAGGATATCGTAGAGTAGTTCTATTATAAATAAGAGTAAGAGGGCAGTAGTCATGCTATTGCATATTTTGGAGAAAGAACACTTTTCGGAATTCGGCGATCCCTTCACGGTGACGATTCCGTGAGGTCCTAGGTGACGACTTCTAGGTAAGCTTTGTATCTTTTGTCCCCCCTTCCCAAAACCTCCGCAGAAAGCATGCCACAACCCACTTAAGCTCTCAGTTTTCTTCCAGGAAACACATTCCTAGCCCCCAACCGAACCCTATTCTATTTTCATTTTCCCCCTCCCCTGCAGGTACCTTCTCTTCAGCCTTCAGGAACCCCACACCTATCCTCTCCATTGACTCCCCCATTCCAGCAAACCCACCGCTGATCACCTTCCAATAAGCCTCGATCCAGGCTTCTTCACGTGTTCAGACCTCTTCTAGGCAGTTCATGCCCAGCCCCCAACATCAACCCATAAATCCAGCCCCCACATTCTCGCCCCCCCCGAATCCAACCCCGATTCACCCTTCATCCCCTTCGGACAGCCACCAACTCATCGTGAATCACCAGATTTCCACCCTATGGCATTCCCCCTACTTAGTCAGTATATTATTGTTGTATGGACCTTCGACGTGGAGAAAAGTCTAAACTTGCTTGACCTTAAAGAAATAATTTTTACTTTGCTGAAATTATATGCGTGTAATTTAATATTTTATTACTTATTTTTGGTCTCTCCGTTGTGTCCCATTTACATGCTACCTATAGTACCTAAGATTAGGAGAGTAACTTATCTGCACCTCACTAGGATTGCATTTAGTTGCGCACCCACGTAGCCTACCCGACATCACCTATACATATAAATGTCCAAATAAAGATCTGTGCTTGCTCCTCAATTTTGAAGATCGTCAGAATTTAATAATAAAGTTTATTATTTTAGTCTACCTTATTACATTGAAGCTCCCCTCTTTATGTACAGTAGAGGAAGAGAAGCAATCTTCATTAGGAGATGTATGACTAAATATAGAGATGCGAAGAATCTACAATGGATCCTTGTTTTGGTCTTTAATACTCCCTTCAAGCTGGAGCATATTTATATCAATCATTCTCAACTTAGTACAAATATTAGAGCAAATAGGTTTAGTAAATATTTTAGCGAGCTCTTTGTCTGATTTTACTAATGGAGTGCATGTATGTCTGCTGATAACTTTCTTTCTAATAAAGTGATAATCCACTTCTATATGTTTTATTTTTTCATTAAATATGAGATATTTAGGTATGTAGATGACAACTTAGTTATGACAGAATATCGGTAGAGGGTAGTTGTAAGTTTAACCAATTTTTTTTCAGAAGTGTCCTTAACCATTTTAACTCACTAGCAGTCTGAGTCTTGCTTGTGTATATAGCTTCCGCACTTGACTTGGATGCTAATACTTGTTTCTTGATTCCCTAAGTGGCAGGATTTCCTCCTACATAATTGTAGTATCCTGAAGTAGATTTTCGGTCTAGTTTATCGTCTGCATAATGTGTGTCTGAATAAACTTCAATATGTAAATGATTATTTCTTCTAAGCAGAAGACTTTTGTCGGGAGATCTTTTGATATAGTCCTATTAAAATAAGTTGTATAAGGGGCGAGCCTCATACGCGTATGAGATTGAAAGCCAGGCCTCATACGCATCCTTATCAAGTCATTTGCGTCGACAAGTCAACGCTCGAGGTCACTCAACTATGCCTGTGACAACTTTTGAGGATAATGTTTGGTGTGACGTTCTCTTTATGAATGTTGCCCACATGTTATTAAGACGACCCAAACCATATGATCGCGATACGTATTTCAGATGATTGAGCATGTGCGTATTTTATTATAAAGTTCGCAAGATTACTCTATCTAGACCTCACCCAAAGATAACGATGAAGGTATGGTTCAGATGAAAGACTCATTTTTGAGTGTAGGATCCTCAAAGTCTCTCAATATAATATCTACTAGCCAGTCTCTGAGTGAGGGTTGAGGGTCGAGAGTTTAGAGTAGACAATGTAGTGCTTGCCACACCCACGTCTAAAAATACTATTGATGTATCAGTCATTCATCCTTACGTTTGTCGCCCTGACGACGAATTCGTTAACACTCCACCTAATGAACCTCCTGATAAGGCCCTCTTTTTGAGAGACATTGAGAGAGGAGTGACATCCTAGTGCGTTCATTGAGCTAGTTGATCATCATTTGCATGATTTGCATGATTCACATGATGTGCTTGTTACCATCCTCAGTAGATCTCATCAAGTAATGAAACATAAAAATCTTGCACATATTGTTACAAGAGAACATGATTTCAGTGACGATGATCAATTGGAGGTTCACATTTAACTTAAGAAGATACTTTTGGGAACGACTAAGAAGTTGAATACTTGAATGCTAGGTGAATGAGCCTTATGAAATGTCGAGTTAAACCCATATGAGCTGGACATACCTAAGGATATATGTATCCACCCAATATTCAATGTATAAGATTTAGCTCCATACTATGAGCCACATAGCTGATGGGGCCAAAATAGAGCTATAAACGCAAGTATACGTGCCGATCAAGTAATAAAGTGTGAGTGAGATCGTTCCCTCGGAGAAGTGATAAATTTAGTGCTCGCAAGTACTAGCTAAACCGTTTCTTTAAATTCAAGCGAATCAAAACGGATGAGTTTTTTGGAAAATTAAACAATATTAAAATGAAGATTGAAAAACTAGATTACTTTTAATAGAAAAAAAATACTTGTTTAAAATCAGTTGAGGAAAGCAGTTTTGTATTCCGATTTCCGACGATTATTATGATGAATTTTTATGATTTATCTTATGTGAATGTTTTACGAATTATTTTGTAACAATTTAAACGGTGAAATCCTAATCTCTCGATATTGGAATCTCAATACCCTAATTCCTCAAATTATCTCTAACGTAAATGAATTGAAGAATATTGTGTGAAGTAACAACCGTAGTCACTTAGCGAGAAGAGGAATCTCTTTCTCTCTTCTATACTAAATTAGAATTATGAAATTTACACTTCTTCTCTCTCGATTCTCGAAGTGTTAGTGAAATAAAAGAAACTATGATTAAAGATTTACACCACTCCTCTCTCGATTCTCGTGATGCAAGAAAATAGAATTCTAACTCAAAATACGTCTCACATCTCTCGATTCTCGAAGCGTTAAAGAGAATAAAATTCATAAATCAAGAGTTCTACAGCAAATTCATAATCCAAATAAGATAATCCATTAATAATCAATAAGATTAAAAGTAAATTTTCATCATAAAAATCAACATACTCTCATCATATAAGACTTGAGAGATTTAATTCATAATGGAGAAAAAGAAACCCAAAATTAGAAAGATCTTACAAGACATATTGAGGAAATTTCGGAATTTCTTCCTTAATTTCTTGAAAATAGCAAGTTGTCACCTCCTCCTCTCTCTCTTGACCGAAATTCACTCCTTTAATTCCTCTCCACTCTCATGTGTGTCTCTTATTCTTTCATGGGGGAGAATATATATAGTAACTCCCTCCTTTGCGTGTCATAATTGTTGAATAAATGCCATCTTTTAAGATTGTAACCGCCCAATTTGAATTATTTTGAATTTCTGAAAATCTATAACTGCCAGATTTGTTGCAACAAATTTATTTCGGGATTTTTCTTCAGAATTCTGCTTTTGGCAAGTTGAAACCCTCTTGAATCCTTTTCTTAGCCTTGATAAGAACTTCAACTTTCATAATTAATGAAACTTTTCTCCTTTCCTAGCATAAAATCACATAAAATGAGAATTATCTTCAAACTTTATTGCAAATTTAAATATTTATCATTTTGTGACTTTTTAATCAATATTATATGAATTATGACCATAAAATGATAAGAATGTGACACCAAGATAACTTCTTTTGGGAAGTTATCACACCCCACACTTAGTTCTTTGTTAGTCCCTAACAAAGATAATTCATTGCAAATAATTGGATGAGCACAAAATAAAATTCAATTCACCTTACTCTTGAGTACACTTAGACAAATTTCATTCAAGGAATTTGCATGAACAATTGCTAAACTTACCGATCATTAAAATTTGTAATTTTCACAAAATTCATTAGTTTGATAAAAGAATAAGTTCTATCAATATTCTCAGTGAAGTGTGTGATATTTCTTAAATTTATTTACTCCCTTTGCAATCTATTTTATTAAACTTCTTCATAATTGGGAAGACTAAGAATAATCCGAGTCTTTGATTTAGCCTCCACAAGAGTTTAGTAGTTCCAATTGAGAAGAAATCATAAGGACTTACTGAAGGAATGACTTTGGCTTGGTAAGGAACTTATGGATAAATTTTGATAGTGCACGAAATTTTCCTAGTAAATATTCTTAATAACTTTCCATACTATGAGGTTTATTTCTCAATCATCAACATTTTTTTAGTCCATAGTTGGGATCATTCTAAGTAGGTGTATACATACTTAGGCCACATATCACTATGACACACTTATACATTTTCTCTTTATTTTTTTATGTTCATAGTTGAGATCATTCCAAGTAGGCGTACACATACTTAGGCCACATATCACTATGACACACATTTTCATGTTTTTTCTGTTAAACACCCAAAGTTGGAAAGTTTAATAAGAAATAACTAGTAAAATTATAGGGAAATTATGCATGGTCAATTGTATCAAATTGTCAAGGTTCAAGCTCAAAGAATTCGGGGAAATAAAAACAAATGCAGGCTTTGAGGTGCTAAATTATCCCAAGGAGGCTACCTACACTCCATGTTTTGGCTTACAACATTGACTCAGTTCTTGCTCATCCTTTCACCATTATGTTTAGAAGTCAATAATTTATTTTGTACAGAGTAAACTCTTTAAGTAATATTGTGCATAAAATGAGAATCATGAAAGAACTTTATTCTATCTTACTAACTTCATATGATCAAATGAAATTCTAGGATTGAATAACTAATCAATATAATCAAATTAAATCTCTTGATTAAATTTGTAAAATGTAGACAACAAGAATAAGACTCCTCAAAAGAAATAGTCAATTGATTATTTTGTACTAATCTAGTGGATGTTTGCATTCGCACCCCCACACTTAGATCTTTGCTAGTCCCTAATGATGCGCAAATCTAGCACGCCGCTATAGGCGGGAGCGAGACTGCGGCACGAGACGGCAGTGTACCGATCGTTCAAGTAATATAAAATGAGTGAATTTCCCCAAGTATCGATCTCGAAGGAACACAGTAAGGTGGAGTTTACTTTTGAGGAAGGACTTGAGATTGAAGTCCTAAAGGTCGGATGGATTGCGGGAAGCTTGGATTGGATTGCGGAAAATAAAAGAAAAGAACTAAACTACTCCTATGCAAGCCGCTATGCGCTGCTTCGCCGGGCGGATGGAAACTATGCAGGCCGCTATGCACTGCTTCGCTAGGCGGATGGGCGAGAAGGCAAGCGGATGAGGTGAGTGTAACTGCGGAAAGGTGTGAGGGCCGTTAACACCTCTTGGCATGTCAGATGGATTATACGGGCCGTTAGCACCGCTTCTCTACGCAGATGGACGAGAAGTCTTACGGATGGAGTGGGTCGCATCGGCGGAATGAGGGTCGCAAACACCTCGTCAATAAGCACACCACTAACAATTGCTAGTGCGGCAACACCGAACACTCACACCACAATCACCACGAAAGCATACCTCAAGCACTCATAAAGCATGAAAAGATTTCATAATATATAACAAGAAGTTCAACAAATATAGAGTGCAACATCATCAACATAAAGAAGATTACACTAACAACAATTGTCCAAGAGGAGAAAAATGCAAGAGATACAACCAAATCCGGAGGCTTGTTGTAGATTCACGGTAGGAATCGTCGGGGTGTCAATCCGCGTCCTAGCTCGGTCTCAACTATCATCCGGGGTAGAGGAGGGCTGTTACTTCCTCCCAATGGACCCGTCTTCTCCGGTAAACTACAATCCGGCCACGTCCGATGCGAAGAACTCCTTGCTTGGCGATGAAGATGAGTGTAGAATCCTCTCCTTGAAGCGCTTGGATGATGTGAGGTGGCCTCGGGCAGAAGAGGGAGGAACAGTGGAAGAAAACGGAGCAGTCGCCCCCTCCGGCGGAAGATATCGCGTATCGGTTCGGTCTCCTGAAAACCTAAAAATCGCAGCTTAAATAGAAAATGTGCAAAATTTTGTTCATGCACGACCGTGCGTGAACAAAATAAAACATAATAATTATTTAGACAAAAGAGGAGCTCGTGCGTTTTACTCACGCACGGGCAAACCAACCGTGCGTGAACAAAACGCACGACCAAATCCAGAACGCTATTTTGAGCCATAGATGGATGCGCACGGTCGGATCGATCGTGCGTCAAGGAAACGCACGACTGTGCAATTCATGCAGACATGAAATCTGGGCGTAATGGATGATCTACCCACCTGCACGGCACCGAACATCAATCACACAACTGAGAATACCCTTGCGTTTCTACTTATTATTGCTACTCATAATTTGAATTGTGGTGAATCCTTCAATCACGCGTAGGGGGAAAGTAGCTCGATCACTAAGTGGAATATTGCCAGAGATCGAGGATCGGGACAACCTCCAAAGAAATCCATCAATGACGATGGCCATAAGCTTGCCCGTTCACACTCTCTCCACGACACTAGTTACATTCAGAGTGCGAATCAATAAGACTTTAGGTTATGATTTAGGCTTAGGCTACGGTGCGGTAAACAATGATAAATGTGGGGGCTTAGCACACCTAACCCAAATGAGCTGACAATAAAATCACTATCCCAAGGCAATAATGAAATTGTGTGCACCACACCCCCAAACTTAAACATGAAACTATGGGGTGTGTACACCACCTAATCCCAAATACATTTCTTTACAACATTTTTTTTCATTTCTTTTCACAATTTTTTTCTCTTTTCAAAATTATAACTTTGCACATATAATAACAAACACAACTATATTTTCAATAACGCATTGCCACCACAACCACAAATATACACAGCCTCAACACCCAACTTTTAGATGCACAAATTGCTTGAGCTCAGAATTTGGTGTGCGATTAGGATAGTCATTTTGGCTTTGGTGAATTGAAGGTGGAGCTGAATCAAATGGTAGGGATTAGACACAAAAGGGCTAAGCAAGGATAGAGCGTTTAAGAATGGTGCAAAGGCTCAACCGGGCCAAAGAATGGCCTATATCACACTTGCACAAATGAAATAACCTATACCCATGCTTCGAGAGTCGCTAGCGGCAAGTTTTTAGCCATCGAGAAAGAATATCCATCCTCCCGACTCGAGCAATACATCACTAGCGATCGTCTACACACTCATCTACACTACCGTCGGATTCTATTGGATTCACGAATTACGAGTAGAATAAACAACACTCACACAAGTAGAAAATTATAAAACTAAATGCATGAGAAAAAGCTAATTCTACAAGAATTTCAACACGAGACGCGAGCACTTGACTAGGAGCACTACAAGAGTCAACATGTTACTCCGCCACTCAATCCTATGCCAGCATCAAGATCTTCCAATCACACATAACAAATAAATTTTACCCGAGACGCATCGACAAATAAGTGCGTGCTCAAGTGGGTGTTGTGGTGCAAATGACAAAGAAAAATTAAAATGATATAATCAATCTTATAGCATGCTCCTAATATAATGTGATTGGTGCACAGTAGGTAACGACATGAATTCACTCTCCCCTAGACTTACATGAAACTATATAAAGAAATGTGATCGTAAACTGAAAATATGGAGGGAGAGGTTTAGAGTGTACCCCATGCTCAGAAGTGAGCATACCAGAAGATTGGCGTGTAAAACCAGGGCAAAGCCGCAGCTTCCGCCATCCAAAAATGTACACTTGCAGGGGTAAGCTCCGCAAAAACAACAGGAAAATAGAAAAGATGAATTGAAAAAACAATTAACTAAACTAGATAAGTTGAAAATGCATGAAAAAGGAAGATAACTACTGAGGTTTATTGTCCTCCCCAGCACGACTTATTCAGAAAGCAAAAAGTTCTAGCTAATGGGAGTATGAAAAGAAAAGTGCACAGGTAACTGTTCTAATATCCGTGTCGGTAGAGGGTACCGATACGGTGACAGAACAGTTACTCCTCTACCTAAATAGTAGTACCTGCTCTTCACAGGTAGAGGAAAGAGAATATAGGAAGAAGAGGAGGAATCCTCACTCTTCTCACCAAAAAGGTCCTTGCCTAACAAGGTGTCATCCTCAGGGAGGTAGAAGGAAGAGCGGGAATGAATGAGGCTTCCCCTAAAGAGGAGGGGTCAACCTCCTCGCATGAGAGGATGCACTCTTCATTGACCTGAGCAGACTGCTCCACGTCTTCCTGAAGCACCTGTGAAGACTCAACCTGAACAGGCTCAGATGGTGAATGAGGATCAAGAAATAAAGGAGAAGAATAACGTAAATAATCTGAAAGCGGAGGAGTGGTCCCGGTCTCACTCCCAGCAAGTTCCCAAGCTTGATCACCATCATCATCGTAAGTATCATAGCAAGGGGGACCTGAGAACTCAAGGGCCTCAGTGGTGGTTTGGACCTCCTCGTCCCATGAAGAAGTGCAAACCTCCTCATCAGAGAGAGTATCCTCCTCATCCCACCTAGGTGCGACCTCAGGCTCCAAGTAATCACCTCGCTCACTTACTTTGAGAGGATCATAAAAAAGAGGTGTAGAAAAATTATGCAAAGAAACTAGAGAAATGCATCTAATATCATGATCAGAAAATGAAAAATCAGATTTCTCCGTAAAAAGATCCGCAAGCACCTCCCCACTGGAGAGAGCACTCTCCTCATCACACTCAGGTGCATCTAGGATCTCCCATTCCTCTCCCTGTTGGCTATCAAATGAGTCATCGTCATCACTAGGGGTGGAGCCATACACAGGGAGTGAGGAGTCCATGCACGAAATAAGCTCGGGGGTAGAGGGCACGATTGCCTCCATGGGTAAAGAATGAGCGATAGGGACAATGTTGTCATGAGTGAAGGAGCAACGATTAGGATTGAAAAGACTAGGACAGTCCTTCAATTCATGACCCTCTCCTCGACACAACAGGCAAACAAAGTTCCTACACTGCCTAACATTTAACTCCTTCATTTGGTCTATATAATAGACCATCTTGTCGTAAGTGCTAGGAGAAATATCTCATGAAGACATTTTCAACAATTAAAGCAGATATAACGAAACTGAAATTCCTTGTAAGGAAATTTACACAAACTATTAAAACCTCCTTGGAGTAAACTTGCCTAAGACTTTAAAACAGGAGAGGATGAAATAATAACAATAAAAAGTATCTTAAATAAAAAAAACAAACAAGAAAAAAAAGATTATACACGATGGAAGGACTTCTTTCTCTCCCCTTTTTCTCCAGAAAACTCACACGACATTATCCTCGGCAACGGCGCCAAAAACTTGATGCACAAATCTAGCACGCCGCTATAGGCGGGAGCGAGACTGTGGCACGAAACGGCAGTGTACCGATCGTTCAAGTAATATAAAATGGGCGAATTTCCCCAAGTATCGATCTCGAAGGAACGCAGTAAGGTGGACTTTACTTTTGAGGAAGGACTTGAGATTGAAGTCCTAAAGGTCGGATGGATTGCGGGAAGCTTGGATTGGATTGTGAAAAATAAAAGAAAGGAACTAAACTACTCCTATGCAGGCCGCTATGCGCTGCTTCGCCGG
This sequence comes from Dactylorhiza incarnata, assembly GCA_033032865.1. Classification (NCBI taxonomy): domain Eukaryota; kingdom Viridiplantae; phylum Streptophyta; class Magnoliopsida; order Asparagales; family Orchidaceae; genus Dactylorhiza; species Dactylorhiza incarnata. The sequence continues at coordinate 2,851,497 of JAWHQI010000084.1, read as the reverse complement.
GCGGATGGAAACTATGTAGGCCGCTATGCACTGCTTCGCTAGGCGGATGGGCGAGAAGGCAAGCGGATGAGGTGAGTGTAACTGCGGAAAGGTGTGAGGGCCGTTAGCACCTCTTGGCTTGGCGGATGGATTATACGGCCGTTAGCACCGCTTCGCTACGCGGATGGACGAGAAGGCTTACAGATGGAGTGGGTCGCACCGGCGGAATGAGGGTCGCAAGCACCTCGTCAACAAGCACACCACTAGCAATTGCTAGTGCGGCAACACCGAACACTCACACCACAATCACCACGAAAACACACCTCAAGCACTCATAAAGGATGAAAATATTTCATAATATATAACAAGAAGTTCAACAAATATAGAGTGCAATATCATCAACATAAAGAAGATTACACTAACAACAATAGTCCAAGAGGAGAAAAATGCAAGAGATACAACCAAATCCGGAGGCTTGTTGTAGAATCACGGTAGGAATCGTCTGTCAATCCACGTCCTAGCTCGGTCCCAACTATCATCCGGGGTAGAGGAGGGCTGCCACTTCCTCCCAATGGACCCGTCTTCTCCGGTAAACTACAATCCGGCCACGTCCGATGCGAAGAACTCCTTGCTTGGCGATGAAGATGAGTGTAGAATCCTCTCCTTGAAGCACTTGGATGATGTGAGGTGGCCTCGGGCAAAAGAGGGAGGAATAGTGGAAGAAAACGGAGCAGTCGCCCCCTCCGGCGGAAGAAATCGCGTATCAGTTCGGTCTCCTGAAAACCTAAAAATTGCAGCTTAAATATAAAAGGTGCAAAATTTTGTTCATGCACGACTGTGCGTTATATAAACGCACGACCGTGCGTGAACAAAATAAAACATAATAATTCTTTAGACAAAAGAGGAGCTCATGCGTTTTACTCACGCACGGGCAAACCAACCGTGCGTGAACAAAACGCACGACCAAATCCAGAACGCTATTTTGGGCCATAGATGAATGCGCACGGTTGGATCGATCATGCGTCAAGGAAACGCACGACCGTGCGATTCATGCAGACATAAAATCTGGGCATAATGGATGATTTACCCACCTGCACAACACCAAACAACAATCACACAGCTGGGAATACCCTTCCAGCTCAATCCAAATACAAAAAAAGGGTTGGGGAGCACCATGTGCTTACCCCCAACAAACATAGCGCGCAATTGCACATCAAAACGGGCCCAAAGAGTGCACTCTGTGAAGAAATGTGTTCAAGTGAAATATAAGTAATAATGAACTAAAAGTGAAGTGCATGTGAGTGAAAACTAGCCCAGATGAGTCCGAAAAACACTATATAAATCGGACTCATCACCTAACATAGATCGAAAATAATGACAATATGGGTTTTATTTTTTTTTTAACAGAAGATTTGATAAAAATTCATGATGATGTAAATCAGAAAATATGTTTTGAAGCTATGAACGTAAACTCCCCTGATCAATCGATGGCAGATATGTTCAAAAGGAAAGAGTCATCTTGTGCCTGCTGAAGATATTGATGAACTTGTATCTGCTTGTGTTACAACAACTAGAAGTAAACATGTTAATGACAAATTAATAATGGAGCCCCCTTCAGGAGCTAACTGCCCGCAAAATAGGAAAACTGTAGATTAAGCAAATAAAAAAAATGTAATGAGGCTGCAACAAGTCAAGTCTTAGTGTAAGGTTTGTTCTAACAAGATTTAAATAACCCAATAAACAGTTTTCATAAGGATTGGATATCAAAACAATTGCACATATCAAGTGGTTGTCCTATTAGAACTTAAGTTTTAGAGTTTAAAAACAACCAACACCAAAAAAAAAAAAACTTTAAGCATCAGAAACATCAGAAGATTAAAACATTGATGATTATAAAATCATCAATTCGGCGAGAGTTCATGCCGCATACCAAAACAGAAATATTGTTTGTCCATAAAGATGAAGTTAAACATCAAAACATCAAAATTCTAGATAAAGAAAAATGTAAAACGTCAATTAGATGAAAGTAAAGAGTGTTTGTTCAAAACACTAGTCATCCTCATCATCATCATTGAGGTCGTTCGTAAGATCTTCCCCTCCCATGTTCACATCCTCCTCATCATCATCATTGAGCACATAGGCATCCTCCAAATCATCACTGGACTCATCCTCATTTGTCTCGGGCAGTGAAGGATCTGCTCGTTTTCCCCTTGAGTTTAGCAAATATCCGTTATCATCGAACGGCTTTAGGAATGGCAGACTCTGATTTCCCACTGGCAGAAGGTTATGGTGAAGAAGCAATTGCTGATTTCGAAGGACAGCGAGAAGCCGTGCGTCAACCACCATGTGATGATTGCGTTGGTGCTCCTTCATGTATTGAATATTTGCCAACACAATGTTTATACCAGTTTGGTCCTGGGAAGAGCGCACATGGGCCTTTGGTGTTTTGCTTGAAGAGGCTCCAACTTCGCGCTTTGGGGGAGATTTGGGGTCATCCAGAACTTTGATGATTAGTAGTGATTACGGTTTTAGTTATGTGGTGTGAAACTGAGGTAACTATATCCCCATCTCCCATGTTTACTCCCATGTGCTGGCAAAGTTCAGTAATTAGGGTAGGAAACCATAATTGTTGCCCTTTCAGAAGATGCTTTGGCCCGTAGCTGTTCGCAGATTATCCTCCCAACATTGATTTGATTTCCTTGAATAATGCAGTAGATGAGTAGGGCACAGTCTAACGAAACGTTGTTAGGGTTTTTTGTAGGCATGAGGTTTGAGTTTACAAATAAGAGCCATACTTTAGCCTCTCTTGTAAAGCTGGAGGCTTTGAAGACATGCTTGGCTGGATTTGCCCAATATTCATCCTTGTTCACACACAGAACTGTAGCCATGTCATCCGGAGCAAGGGTGGACTTTAACGAGGTGTACTCATCTTTACCCATGTTCTTAAGTTCGAAAAATTCATTTAGATAGCGTGCAGAAAAGTTAACTTCCTTCCCCCTGACCATTGTTATGTCATGCTTCTGAAAACGTGCATTCGCGTAAAACTCGTACACCCAGGGCAGGACTGCTTCGGTTCGAGGGTCACAAAAGGATTCCCAACCCTGCTTGTTGAGCTGCTCCGCATAGGTGGTGCTTCATTTTCGGACCTCCATTACGAAACCTCTTTCAAAAATGAACTATTTCTTCTTAATCTTCTCGAACAGGGCTTGTGCTCCATCATGTATAAACCACAATTTTTTGTGAGCCAAAATCTTAACTTGTTCCTTCTTCTTTGGAGGCATGGTTTCTATGTGGAAAAATGGGTGCTGACCCTAGGGTGAAATGTTAAAGTGAATGAAGTGTAGTGAAAGGAAATTACCTGCTAACGGAGGCACTGGGGCGAGCACAATAGCCGTCGAAGACCGCCGCCGGCGTGGTTGGTGTGCCGTCTTGTCCAGCGAAGAAAACACTCGGGAGAAACAAGAAGGTCTTTACCGTGGATGCAAGGGTGAAAAGACCGAGGTAAAGGTTGAAAAGAAGGTATCAGTAGATAATTAAGGGACAGTTAGATTAATCGCTGATTAAGGTTGATTTAGATTTACCATAATCCAGCTTTAATGTTAATTGACGGATTTCAAGGTTCGACAATATTAACCGCTGATTAGCGGTTAATGAAAATAATTCTGGATTAATTGAGCGAGGTAGAAGGCGCATTTTAAGGAGAAGAATTTAAATAAAGCGCGTACTCTTTTTTTGTGCTAAGAATTAATAACAAGGAATATGTTGTAACAAGAATGAAATTTGTTGGAACAAATTTTCGGAAAAGTAATTTTGGCAATTTCAACTCATTTCGGCGAACTTAAAATGAACTACAGAATTCTAATTTATTCTTTACGTAAAAATTAACGAACAAGCATGAAAACGAAAAATGAAAACTTGGGTTGCCTCCCAAGAAGCGCCGGATTTCATGTCCCGACAGGACATTAATCACGCTTATGGATCTTTAGACCAACCGAACGAACGAAACCATTCGTTCATTCTCGGATCCTTTATAAATTTTTAGTCTCTCACCATTCACTTTGAATTCAGAATTATCTTTTTTTCATTCAAAATAGTCACCGCTCCATATGAGTGCACTTCTTTTACCCGGAATGATCCCGACCAACGAGATTTTAGTTTTCCCGGGAATAATCTTAATCGAGAATTGAATAAGAGAACTAGATGTCCCGGCTCAAAGTGCTTTTCTTTCAAACGCAGATCATGCCATTTTTTGGTTTTCTCTTTATAAATTTGGGAATTCTCGTAAGCATTCATCCTAATCTCATCCATTTCATGCAATTGCAAAATCCTTACTTTTCCTGCTTTGTCATAATCAAAATTAATCTTTTTAATAGCCCAATAAGCTCGATGTTCCAATTCCAAGGGCAAATGACAAGCCTTTTCATAAACCAATCGGTAAGGAGTTAAACCTATTGGTGTCTTATAGGCAGTCCTATTAGCCCATAAACATCATTTAGCTTTTGAGACCAATCTTTACAATTAACACTCACAGTCTTTGTAAGGATTTGTTTTATTTCTCTGTTAGACACTTCGGCTAAGCCGTTGGTTTGAGGGTGATAAGCTAGTGCAACCTTGTGTTTGACTCCATATTTCCTTAGAAGTGAAGCAAATTGATAATTACAAAAATGACTTCCCCTGTCACTTATTATTGCTCTTGGGGTTCCAAAACGGTTAAATATGAAATTCTTTAAGAAATGTAACACTATTTTGACATCATTTTTGGTAGTAGCGATTGCTTCCACCCACTTAGACACATTGTCCACGGCTAATAGAATGAAAATATTACCATTAGAGTTAGCAAAGGGTCCCATGAAGTCTATGCCCCGCGCATCAAACAACTCAACTTCTAAGATTGCATTCATCGACAAAGAATCCTTTTTCGTTATATTGTTACTTCTTTGACAACGATCACATTTCTGTACAAATACCCTAACATCTTAGAATAGTGTGGGCCAAAAGAATCCTGCTTCTAATACTTTCATGGCCGTTCTATTTCCCATAAAATGCCCTCCATAAGGAGAGTTGTGACATTTTTCTAAAATAGGCGTCATTTCGTGTTCCATAATACAACGTCTTAATATTCCATCACCTCCAATTTTAAATAAATATGTATCATCTCAAACATAAGATCGAACTTGGTGCAAAAATCTTTTCTTTTGTTGAAAGTTAAAATCAAGGGGGATAATTCTACTTGCTAAATAATTCACAAAATCGGCATACCATGGTAAAGAATATTTACAAATAGCTAAAATTTGTTCATCAGGAAATCTTTCATCAATTTCAGAACGTAATAAAGAATTGGTTGATTCTATCCTGGAAAGATGATCAGCTACTGGGTTATCTACTCCTTTCCTATCCTTGATTTCAAGATCAAATTTTTGTAATAATAAAACCCAATGTATCAACCTAGGTTTAACATCCTTCTTTTCCATGAGGTATCGAATAGCCGCATGGTCGGTAAATACAATGACTTTAGTGCAAAGAAGATAATATCTAAATTTTTCGAAAGCAAACACTACAGCTAATAATTCCTTTTCGGTTGTGGTTTAATTAATTTGAGCCTCAATTAAAGTTTTACTAGCATAGGCTATCGTGTAAAATATCTTTTTTCACACTTGGCCTAATACAACGCCCACATCGTAGTCACTAACATCACACATAAGCGTAAAAGGCTCTCCCAAGTCGGGAGCCACTATAATAGGTGCCGTAATCAATCGGGTTTTAAGTTGGTTAAAAGCGTCAATACAAATATTATCAAAATCAAACTTAACATCTTTTTCTAATAAACTACTTAATGGTTTGACAATTTTCGCAAAGTCTTTAATAAGTCTCATATAAAAACCTGCATGTCCTAGGAAGCTTCACAATGTTTTTAAATTCTTTGGAGGTGGTAATTTTTGGATAACCTCAATGTTTGCTTTACCCATTGTTAGAAACATGATGCCCAATGACTATTCCTTCCCGCACCATAAAGTGAATTTTTTTCCAATTCAAAACAGGTTAGTTTCTACATAACGAGATAACACCCTTTCCAAACAACATAAACATTCATCAAAAGTTTTTCCAAATATGGAAAAATTATCCATAAAAATTTCTATGCCATGGTCCATAATATTAGAGAATATAGCGATCATGCAACGTTGAAAAGTGACCGGTGCGTTGCACAAACCAAATGACATCCTCCTAAAAGCAAATGTGCTGTAATGACATGTAAAAGTTGTCTTTTCTTGGTCTTCCGGATCAACAGTAATTTGATTGTATCCGGAATACCCGTCTAAGAAACAAAAAAAATCGTTACCAGATAATTTATCAAGGACTTGATCTATGAAAGACAATGGAAAGTGATCCTTCCTAGTAGCTTTATTAAGTTTCCGGTAATCCATGCATATTCGTCATCCCGTGATAGTCCTAGTCGAAATCAATTCAGTTTTATCATTCTTTATCACCGTAATTCCCCCTTTCTTAGGTACACATTGAACCGGGGAAACCCATGCACTATCGGAGATTGGGTAGATTATTCTAGCATCTAACCATTTAATTATTTCTTTTTTTACTACCTCTTTCATGGGTGGACTAATTCGGCATTGAGGCTCTATGGGTCCTTTATATGATTCTTCTAAAAGAATTTTGTGCATACATAATGAAGGACTAATGCCTCTAATATCCTCTATTGACCATCCTATGACCAATTTATATTGCTTTAAGAGGTTTATTAATTGTTTATGTTGTTTTGGTAATAGATTAGAGTTAATTATAACCGACAACGTGTCATTTTCGCCTAAATATGCATAAGAAAGGTGTTCCGGTAAGGGTTTTAATTCAAGGCTGGGTGGGGTTATTATTGATGGTTCGATCGCACTCGGCCCTTCTTTCATATCTAGAGACTCCGGAGTACGGGTAAATACCTCTTGACATGCACCAAATTCTAAACACTCTTTACTTTCTTCCTCATCGTCAAAGCATTCATCAATATCTAATAAAGATTCTAAGTCATCATCTTCACTATCAAATTCATAACTTCTCCTAAATTCATGAAGTGTTAGACTATTTACCTCTTCCATTCGATCTTCTTCTCTATCAGGAAATTTCATGGTCTTGAGAACGTTAAAGGTGACTTGCTCATCATTCACCCTCATGGTGAGCTCTCCTTTATGAACGCCAATCAACGTTCTTCCGATTGCTAAGAAAGGCCGGCCTACTATGATAGGGACCTCCTTATCTTCCTCCATATCAAGAACTACAAAATCTACCGGAAAAATAAACTTCTCCACTTTGACTAAAACGTCCTCCATAATTCCTTTCGGAAAAGTAAGAGATTTATCCGCCAATTGTAAAGTTAAAGATGTTTTAGATATTTCTCCTAATCCCAATTTTTTATAAATTGATAATGACATTAAATTTATGCTTGCTCCTAAGTCACACAAAGCTTTCCCTTCGAATTGATATCCTATAAAGCAAGGAATAGTGAAGCTCCCCGAATCTTTCAACTTAGGAGGTAATTTCTTTTGAAGAATTTCACTACACTAATGTGTAAGTGCTACCATTTCATTTATGCCAAATTTCCTTTTCTTATTTAAAATATCCTTCATAAACTTCACGTAGCTTAACATTTGCTCCAAGGCTTTGGCGAAGGGAATGTTAATTTGAAGCTTCTTGAAGATTTCTAAAAATTTCTGAAATTGTTGATCAAGTTTACTCTCCCTTAATCTTTGAGGGAATGATGGAGGTGGGTAAATAATTATATTTTCTTTCTCTTTTCCTTTTGGAAGATTAACATTCTTTTCCCTCATGATTTCTCCTAAGATTTCCACTTCTTCTCCATTCTTATTACTTTCTAAGATTATTTCTTTATTAGATTCATTCGAAAGGTTATTATCCACATTTGAATAGATGTTATTATTTTCCAGTGGATCATTCCTTTTGTCACTCACCAACTCCCTTCCACTACGTAATGACACAACTTTATATTGATGATTATCCCCCTTCGGATTAGGGGTAGTATCCGTGGGGAGTGTGCCTTGTGTTCTTATGCTCAATGTCGAGGCTATTTGTCCTAATTGAGATTCAATCATCCGCATGGATCCTTCTAGACTAGTGAAGCGTGCTTACTTTTTTCCATTGATTCCAATATGAAGTCATCGGTTAATTTCCGAGAAGGACCTACTTGATTGGGGTGGTGATTTTGATGATTTTGGTGTTGAGGGTTTGGATTAGAATTAAATAGATGAGGTGGAGTTGAACCATTTCCACTATTTTTCCAAGAGAAATTAGGATGATTTCTCCATTCAGGATTATAGTGATTTTGATAAGAGTTTGAGTTTTGTTTATATTGGTCTTCTATGTAATTTACTTCTTCACTCCCACCTACAAGTTGTTCTATTGTCGAAGTAGGATTAAAGTTGACCATGAGGGTGATTATGCTATTAACTTGAGGATTCATTTGATTTTGATTCAATGTCAAAGCATCTAATCTTTTATTGATCGAATTAAATTGAGATGTCATTTGTGCTGCAAATGACGTGATTTGATCAACTTGATATAATCCGGCCGTGGTGGAAGGATGTGTTTGACGATCAATAAAATGGTAATTATTAGAAGATAAGTCTTCTAAAGTACCATAAGCATCTTCCGGATATTTATTCATAAGAGAACATCCTGCAACTCCATCCACTTGTATCATTGTAGATGTCTGGAGGCCATTATAGAAAGTCCACACTTGTTGTGGATGGCAAGTCCATGATGTGGACATCTCCGTAATAATTACTTAAAACGTTCCCATGCATCATAGAGAGTTTCTCCATTCCCTTGCATGAACGTGGATATATCCCTCATTAACTTAGCAGTTTTGGATGGGGGGAAATATTTGGCCAAATTTTTTTCAATTAAAATAGCCCAAGTAGTTATAGAACCATGATGCAACGAATTCAACCAATCTTTAGCTTTCTCTTCGAGGGAGAAAGGAAACAATCGCAATCTAATGACTTCTTCAGATGCACTATTAATTTTGAATGTATCACATATTTCTATGAACGTTCTCAGATGAGAATTAGGATCTTCATGATTTAGACCCCCCAAATTTGTTATTTTGAACAAGTTGCATGACCATGGAATCAGTTTTAAAATTATTAGCCTCTGCCGCGTGTCTAGCAATACTAAATTGTACCCCTCCCCGATAAAGCATATTATAGTCACGACAAGTTCTTCTTTGTTCTACGGGTTGCCCATTTTGATCTACTTGACCTCCTAAATCTTGCCCTCTTGAAGAGCTTCGTCATCTATATTTTGATGGTTTTGATTATTTAAATCCATTATAGGGTGATTTAAATTTTTCAATCCAGTGGTCTTCCTATTACGTCTACATGTTCGTTCAATTTCTGAATTTAATGATACTAATTCTACCGAGCGATACCTGACATACACTAACAGATTTCAAAGAAAAAATAAAATAGAAATTAAACAAACTTATAATAAAAGCTTGACCTCCAAGTACTAAGGGTTACTAATATTGCAAGATAAGACACTAAATCCGTTAAACCTCCCCGACAATGGCGCCAAAAACTTGATGGGGGCTAAAAGAGAGCTATAAATGCAAGTATACGTGCCGATCAAGTAATAAAGTGTGAGTGAGATCGTTCCCTCGGAGAAGTGATAAATTTAGTGCTTGCTAGTACTAGCTAAACCGTTTCTTTAAATTCAAGCGAATCAAAATGGATGAGTTTTTAGAAAATTAAACAATATTAAAATGAAGATTGAAAAACTAGATTACTTTTAATAGAAATAAAAAAAACTTGTTTAAAATCAATTGAGGAAAACAGTCTTGTATTCCGATTTCCGACGATTATTATGATGAATTTTTATGATTTATCTTATGTGAATGTTGTACGAATTATCTTGTAACAATTTAAACGGAGAAATCCTAATCTCTCGATGTTGGAAAACTCAATACCTTAATTCCTCTAGTTATCTCTAACGTAAATGAATTGAAGAATATTGTGTGAAGTAACAACCGTAGTCACTTAGCGAGAAGAGGAAATCTCTTTCTCTCTTCTATACTAAATTAGAATTATGAAAATCACACTTCCCCTCTCTCGATTCTCGAAGTGTTAGTGAAATAAAAGAAACTCTGATTAAAAATTTACACCACTCCTCTCTCGATTCTCGTGATGCAAGAAAATAGAATTCTAACTCAAAATACGTCTCTCATCTCTCGATTCTCGAAACGTTAAAGAGAATAAAATTCATAAATCAAGAGTTCCACAGCAAATTCATAATCCAAATAAGATAATCCATTAATAATCAACAAGATTAAAAGTAATTTTTCATCACAAAAATCGACATACTCTCATCATACAAGACTTGAGAGATTTAGTTCATAATGGGGAAAAAGAAGCCCAAAATTAGAAAAATCTTACAAGTTACAATACATGTTGAGAAAATTTCGGAATTTCTTCCTTAATTTCCTGAAAATAGCAATTTGTCACCTCCTCCTCTCTCTCTTGGCCAAAATTCACTCTTTCAATTGCTCTCCACTCTCGTGTGTGTCTCTTATTCTTTCGTGGGGGAGAATATATATAGTAACTCCCTCCTTTGCGTGTCATAGTTGCTGAATAAATGCCTCCCTTTAAAATTGTAACCGCACAATTTGAATTATTTCGAATTTCTGAAAATCTATAACTGACAGATTTGTTGCAACAAATTTCAGATTTATTGCAACAAATTTATTTCGGGATTTTTCTTCAGAATTCTGCTTTTGGCAAGTTGAAACCCTCTTGAATCCTCTTCTTAGCCTTGATACCCCCACCTATAATTCACTAGCCACTTGAGTTTTCTGCCAGATACCCCCACCTATAATTCACCTTACTCTCAACCTCCACCTCAACAATGACTTACACCTATTTTAGGATCATCAACATCGTCACATTGACCTCTAAAGGACACAATCAAGATATTGGACTACGAGATAATCGAGTCCCCCAGATAGAGTCATAGTCAGATATTTGATATGCTGGAGAGGATGCAAGTTCAATGATGACACACAAATGGCATATGCAGAGGTAGATCGACTCACATCTAACTTGCTTTGGGACTTGGGAGTATGACAGTCTTTATTTATTGGAGATGAATACTTCAAAGTTAGGGAGAGTTGACGAGGATCAACCACATTGAGCAATGCATGTCTATTTCCATCGTCATCAGTTATAGGATCAACATTTTGAAGATCGGATTCCGCGATCACGTTGAATTCAAATTTTTAGTATTTTTATGCATTTTTTGAGTGATATTTTGAGAATTAAGTTAAATGATTCGATCGGGCGATCTGAGCCATCTGATACATTTAACCTAAACCCTTTATTTATACTCACTGAACATTAGGGCATATGCATTGAGAACTTATTGGCGTGGCAAGCGCTCTCCAGTCCTTACTGATTCCACCTCCTCCAGTCGCAGTCCGGACAAATCCTCCATGTCGATTGATATTCCAGATTTTTAGGGAATAGTCCCTCTTGAATGGATTGTGCATGTTAAACAAATCTTCGAACTTTAATGTACATTGGAAGGCCACAAAGATTCTCTCTCAATTTGTCACGTCGACTCCGTCAAACAAACTTATTATGATATCACTCTTGAAGTACAAACTGATCATCCACTACTAAACCGTTAGTATGACGATGCTTTCCAATCTTTTATCGTCGTCCACCATATTTTGCTGTTCAACACCTACATTGACAACCACACTGCCTTGTTCAACGCCTACATTGACAACTTTGTGGAGTTGGCCTACAATCCCTAGCTTACAATATCCCATTACATAGGATACTTTATGCTTGACCTCCAACCCCATATTCAGACACGTCCTTGCATTCATAACCCCGTCACCCTCACCTTATCAATGTAACAAAATTGTTTTGTGGAAGTTGAATTTGCTTTGATGATTGACCCTACACCATCCTCACACCATCCCTTAGACATCATATGTAAAGATACTTTACCTTATTTTTACCATATTTCACTTGAAACCCCAACATACCTTCCAAAATTTAATCCACCCTCCACTCCCTCCTACCATGTCTCTACCAAAATTGACCCACCATCTCCAACGACTATCCCATTTGGAGTACCCTGAGTTTTATCGCCAAGGCCTATATTTCTACTACGATTAGCTTACTCTTATTGATGGGGATCGGCGATGCGAACCCGTGGTGGAGCACGAGTTTCGGGCCCGTTCGGGGCCGATTGGCTACCTGCCCTATTTGGCATCTCCGGATCGATAATCCGACCTGCGAATACGCCCGGATTTTCATTTACTTGCATTTTCATATATTATATTGTTGTTTTCAGTTATTATTTAAAGTAATCTGGTCCGTTACATTAACGACCAATCATAGCCGTTGATGTAAGGATATCCTAGAGTAGTTCTATTATAAATAAGAGTAAGAGGGCAGTCGTCATGCTATTGCATATTTTGGAGAAAGAACACTTCCCGGAATTCGGCGATCCCTTCACGGTGACAACTCCGTGAGTTCCTAGGTGACGACTTCTAGGTAAGCTTTGTATCTTTTGTCCCCCCCTTCCCAAAACCTCCGCCGAAAGCCATGCCACAACCCACTTAAGCTCTCAGTTTTCTTCCAGGAAACACATTCCTAGCACCCAACCAAACCCTATTCTATTTTCATTTTCCCCTCCCCTGCAGGTCCCTTCTCTTCAGTCTTCAGGAACCCCACACCCATCCTCTCCATTGACCCCCCCATTCCAGCAAAGCCACTGCTGATCACCTTCCAATAAGCCTCGATCCAGGCTTCTTCACGCGTTCAGATCTCCTCTATGCAGTTCATGCCCATCCCCCAACATCAGCCCATAAATCCAGCCCCCACATTTTCGCCCCCCCGAATCCAACCCCGATTCACCCTTCATCCCCTTCGGACAGCCACCAACACACCGTGAATCACCGGATCTCCACCCTATGGCATTCCCCCTACTTAGTCAGTATATTATTGTTGTATGGACCTTCGACGTGGAGAAAAGTCTAAATTTGCTTGGCCTTAAAGAAATAATTTTTACTTTGCTTAAATTATATGCGTGTAATTTAATATTTTATTACTTATTTTTGGTCTCTCCGTTGTGTCCCATTTACATGCTACCTATAGCACCTAAGATTAGGAGAGCAACTTATCTGCACCTCACTAGGATTGGATTTAGTTGCGCACCTACGTAGTCTACCCGACATCACCAATACATATAAATGTCCAAATAAAGAACTGTGCATGCTCCTCAATTTTGAAGATCATAAGAATTTAATAATAAAATTTATTATTTTAGTCTACCTTATTACATTGAAGCTTCCCTCTTTAGAAGAATCTAAATGGATCCTTGTTTTGGTCTTTAATACTCCCTTCAAGCTGGAGCATATTTATATCAATCATTCTCAACTTAGTACAAATATTAGAGCAAATAGGTTTAGTAAATATTTTAACGAGCTCTTTGTCTGATGTTACAAATGGAGTGCATGTATGTCTGCTGATAACTTTCTTTCTAATAAAGTGATAATCCACTTCTATATGTTTTATTTTTTCATTAAATATGAGATATTTAGGTATGTAGATGACAACTTAGTTATGACAGAATATCGGTAGAGGGTAGTTGTAAGTTTAACCAATTTCTTTTCAGAAGTGTCCTTAACCATTTTAACTCACTAGCAGTCTGAGTCTTGCTTGTGTATTTAGCTTCCGCACTTGACCTGGATGCTAATACTTGTTTCTTGATTCCCTAAGTGGCAGGATTTACTCCTACATAATTGTAGTATCCTGAAGTAGATTTTCGGTCTTGTTTATCGTCTGCATAATGTGTGTCTGAATAAACTTCAATATGTAAATGATTATTTCTTCTAAGCAGAAGACTTTTGTCGGGAGATCTTTTGATATATTCCTGTTAAAATAAGTTGTATAAAGGGCCCATTCAAGAGCTCATTCTTATATGTAATGTTTAATCCCACATCATAGGATGGAGTTGGGCCTCCACTCATCCTCCTTATAAATAGTTGTGCTTACTCTCGTTGTAATCTAACTTGACAAGAAATAAAAATCAATATATATTACTTTTCCTTATGATTTATTGTGTTCCTCTACATGGTACGATTGAACTTCAGCTCTATGATTTTTTTTTATTTAGCATGCTATCAACTTCTCCGTCCCTTCTCTGTTTGTCTCCTCTGCTTCGACTCGTTTTAGCACATCGACCTCCTAAACGAGGGTCTTGGACGTCTTCGTACAGGGACCGCCATTTTTTTCTCATCGGAGCCGACCGTCGAATTTAGGGACCGCTTCTCTAGAGCTCGCACGGGGACCCATGGCTCAGTCTCGTGCTCGCAACCAAAACTTGCTGCTCCCATTTGTGCTCGCTAAGTCCGCCGCGTCCGCTCTTGCTCATTTTTTTCGAGCTCGCATTCTTAGCATCCAGAGCTCGCTGCAGCGCGCTCCCATTGCCGAGCTCCTGGTGCCTCCTTGCCGAGTTCCTTGTCTCCTTGTCGAGCTCCTTGTCTCCTTGTCGAGCTCCTGTTGTCTCCTTGTGACCTCCTGATGCCGAGGTCCTCCTTGCCATGCTTCTGTTTCATTGTTTGCCACGACCTCCTTGCCGAGCTCCTGTTGCCTCCTTGCGACCTCTTGGTGCTGAGGTCCTCCTAGCCGAGCTCCTGTTTGCTGCGACCTCCTTGCGACCTCCTTGCCGAGCTCATGTTGCCTCCTTGCTGAGCTCTTGGTGCCGAGGTCCTCCCATTGCCGAGATCTTATTCGCGAGCTCTCCTCGCCGAGCTACTGTTGCTGAGGTGACCTCCTTGCTGAGCTCTCCCTGCTGACTGGTTATCGACACACCTGCTGGTTCTTCTACGCCCCCCGGATCTTGCTCCGACTCCTTCTGATGTACGGGATAAATTAAGGATTACCAATATCTCTCTCAATGGGAAGAGAAATTTCGTGGATTGGTGCACTTCGTGGGTCGTGTTGTCCAAACAAAGGGGCTACACCATCATGTTACCCGCACTCCTCTAACTGAACCTACAGACCAGTGGCTCCGTGATGATGGTCGAGTTCAGTCGTGGCTTCTCAACTCGATGGAGTCCGAGCCCTATTGGATGGCCATGTACCATGAGACTGCCAAAGCTATATGGAACGAGCTTCAGTCTCTTTTCTTTGGGCAGAACAGTCTCCAAGACCTCTTCGATATCTTTACTGGCCTCCAAGCAGTTGACCCTGACACTACTGGTGACCTGACTTCCTTTGTGGCGACGCCCAAGACCTTCGTTGAGGCCTGACTTCAGCACCAGCCTCCGTCCTTGGATTTTTCCGTCCAGCGAGCGCAGAAGGAGGCGGTTGTCATAACTCTCATGATGGCGCGTCTACCTCTGCATCTTCAAAGCTCCTGTGCGACCATTCTCCCCCCGCCCACCGTTCCTTCTCTTTTTGATGTGTGCTCTATGATTCTTAAAGTTATTCCGCCCCCTGATGCTGTGTTACCTCCTTCACCTGCCCTTTTGGAACGCTCCCCAACCATGCACCCTCCTTCCGGGTTCAGGGTGGTCGCCAGGGCTCTTGCAGCGTCGGGCGTGATGGTCGCCCTCGCTCGTCTCGGCCCACTACTCGAATTTGTACTTACTGTGGCCACCCGAATCATACTGAGGACACTTGTTTCAAGAAACTCGGACTCCTGCCGCCCTCACCCGCTGCACCTTATGCTTCTCCTGTGGTGGATGTCCCTTCCACCTCCCGCATCGAAGTTGACATCCTGCGCGAGGAACTCCAACAACTACGGGAGATGTTTACTCGGGCCTCTGACTACTCTGCCTCTACCTCCTTTGCATGTATCTCATGTTTTTCCCACAGGACGGTGTGTATCGCGAACTCTGGGCCACCTACCATATTTCCCCTTATAAACCTTTTCGATATTCAGATGACCCGTCTCCGAAATTTATCACGGTGGCTTATGGTGATACCACCCCCGTTTGCGGCTCTGGCGATGTGCCTCTTACTCCACTTTTCCTCTCCGCTCTGTCCTTCATGTTCCCGGCTCTCAGTTTCATATTCTTTCTGTCAGTCGTTTAACTTAGAATCATGATTGTCTAATCACATTTTCCTCTTCTTCCTTTGTCATGCAGGACCGACGAACTCGGAATATCATTGGTAGGGGCCGCTTATCCAATGGGTTGTATACTCTGGATCTTCCCTCCTCGACTCTCATCTCCGTCACCTCCACAGATTGACATCAGCTTCTCGGGCATGCTCCTCTTCCTATCCTCAAGCGGGCTTTCCCCGATTTTCCTTTTTCTGTTTTTCAATGTGAATCCTGTGTTTACGGGAAACATCATCGTTTTGCTTTTTGTCCGCATTGTACTCGGAGCGCTGCTCCTTTTGATTTAGTGCATTCTGATGTTTGCGGTCCCTACAAAATAGCCAGTGTCTCTGGTGATCGTTATTTTGTCACTTTTATTGATAATTATTCTCGCCTAACTTGGCTATATACGATGCGCGACTGCTTTGAGTTACTACGCATCTTTCGCTTGTTAATCGCTGAAAGTAAGACCCTCGTGATCCTTGAAAATTTTTCGCACTGATAATGCGCGTGAATATACTAGTCACAACTTTCAGGACACCTGTGCTGCGATGTGGATTCTTCACCAAACCTCATGTCCCTATACACCTCAATAGAATGAGGTGCCGAGCGTAAGAATCATCACCTCATCGAGGTTGCGAGGTCCCTCATGTTCCAAATGAAGGTTCCCAATGTCTACTGGCATTTCACAGTCTCTACTTCATGCTACCTCATTAACCGCATGCCCTCCTCTGTCCTAAACTTATCGATGCCCTTTTCCACCCTCTTCCCCTCCACCTCTCCCTTTGTCTTGACACCTCGCGTCTTCGGTTGTGTCTGCTATGTCCACCACCTCGGCCCCGTCATGGATAAATCGACACATCGTGCTATTAAGTGTATGTTCGTTGGCTATTCGAGCACCAGAAGGGCTACGTCTGCTATTCCCCTCCACTCGGAAACTCATCACCTCCGTTGATGTCACCTTCAATGAACATCAACCGTTCCACCACTCTGACATTCCACTACCTTCTACCCCCAGTCTGCCACGTCCTCACGTGCCTACTACCACAGAACCTCCTCCTCTGCTTCCCACTCCTCCAACTGTTCCTCTCCCCTCGCTACCTCCTCCCCCTCTTTGTGTCTACTCGCGATGCCTTCCTCGGTCTACTGCCTCGCGAGAGCCGCCCTTGCCTGCTGATACTCCGCCAACCATTGATCCTACATAGGCATCTACTGCTCACCCTATTTCAAATTATATCTCGTTGCATCGCTTATCCACGATGCTCAACATGTTTGCAACCTCCTTGTCTCTATTTTCGCCCTTCTCTACAGGAGGCTCTTCAGCATCCGGGGTGCCGAGACGCAATGGATGAGGAAATGGCCGTACTTTGGGCCAATCACACGTGGGACTGTTACGTTCCGAGGCTTGGCAGCGCGTGAACGGCCGGTTGGAGGCGGAATCCTCCAGGATGGGAAGGAGGATGCGGTGGTGTGGCGGGATGTAGAAGGAATTAGAGAGAGAGAGAGAGGTGCGAGAGAGAGAAGACTTGATGAGAGGAGAAAGATAATTTTATTTCTTGTTGTTCTTTTTGGTACCAACACCCTACATATAAATAGAGTTTCTTAAAATAAAAGCTGACCCCCCGTTTGGGCCTTAAACAACGGGACAAAATTAAAGATACAAATCTAGCCATAATTAACCGGGCTAGATTAGGCATAACAATTTAAATGATAAAAATATAGCCATACGTAGAGAGACTAAAATAGGCAATAAATTAAAAGATAAATTTAAGTGTTGCTTGCGGTCCCGCGGTAGATTTGTGGCGACGGTATACCTGCCCCCAATGAGGATCTCCTTCGATGCCATCGATGTCGTCGTCCGTGATTGGTGCCGTAACATCTCTTTTCTCGTCGGAAGACAGCTTGTCCTCAAGCTGTGTTGGAAGGTCCGCGATCAGAGTTGTTGGAGTCTCGCCGATGAAATGTTTGAGTTGGGATACGCGGAACACGTCGTGGATGCGCGCGTCGGATGGGAGGTGGAGGTGATAAGCAACTTCGCCAATGCGTTTGGCGATTTGGAAAGGACCGTAGAACCGAGGTCCCAACTTGTTGTCGGCGTCGGTGTGCTGGAGCGTTGACTTGCAATATGGCCGGCGCTTGAGCCATACCCATTCGCCAACCGCATATGTTACATCGCGATGGCCGCGATTATATGTTGTCTCCATGCGGTGTTGCGCTTGCAGAAGATGTTTGGGGGCGGTGTCTAGCATGTGATCCCGATC
This sequence comes from Dactylorhiza incarnata, assembly GCA_033032865.1. Classification (NCBI taxonomy): domain Eukaryota; kingdom Viridiplantae; phylum Streptophyta; class Magnoliopsida; order Asparagales; family Orchidaceae; genus Dactylorhiza; species Dactylorhiza incarnata. Next base: position 2,833,120 of record JAWHQI010000084.1, on the reverse strand, counting down.
ACGGAGTTGTTGGTCCACGGATGTCATGGTGGCCTGGCCGTGCTCGTAAGTAATGAGCTTGGGTGGGTCGCGCCCATAAATGAGCCGAAATGGTGTCGTTTTGAGGGCCGAGTGGTAGGACATGTTGTAGCAATATTCAATCCATGGAAGCCACTTTACCCATGCCTTGGGGTGTGCACCCACACACCCGTCAAGCAACGAAGGTACATCTCCACGGTCCGGTTGACCACCTCTGTTTGGCCGTCGGATTGCGGGTGGTATGCAGAGGAGAATTGTAGCGTTGTGCCGCTAAGCGCAAAAAGCTCCTTCCAAAAACGTCTGGTGAAGGTTTTGTCTCGGTCGGATACAATACTTTTCGGTAAGCCATGTAGTCGGAAGATTTCGTGGAAGAATATTTGAGCCACTCGTTCCGCGATAAGTGGGTGGGCTAGTGGTAGAAAATGCGCCCCCTTTGAAAATCTGACCACTACTACCATCAAGGTAGATTTGCCCTTGCTGCGTGGAAGTCCTTCGACGAAATCCATGGAGATATCAGCCCAAATTTGGGTCGGTACTGGTAACGGTTGTAGAAGGCCCGCTGGTAGCAAGTTGACGACCTTTTGTTGTTGACTAACGACACATTGTGCGATAAATTCTTGGACATGGCGGCGAACTCCCTTCCAATAGAAAGTGGCCCTAATACGGTGGAGGGTTTTGTGAACCCCTTCATGAGCCCGGGCGTGCGTCTCCCGCACTATGGTGCGAATGTGTGGGGAGGTTGGGCTCAAGTAGATTCGGTTTTTGTAGAGAATGAGTCCGTCGTGCACCTTCCATGTGGGCGGTAGAAGGCCCTCGTGTGCCCGGTGGATTAGCTCGGTGAGGGCCGGGGAGTTGATGTTGTCGGTCCGGATGTCATCCACCAAGGGGATAGTCGGTCGTGAGATGGCGCAGATTTGGATAGCGTCGTCGGAGTGTCGGCGTGAGAGGGCGTCCGCGGCCTTGTTGAGAGTACCCGCCTTGCATTCAACCGTGAAATCAAAGCCCAATAGTTTGCTTACCCACCGTTGTTGTGGTATGGTGGTTAATCTTTGCTCCAAGAGGTATTTCAAACTATAATGATCCGTGCGGACGATGAAGGCACGACCCTATAGGTAGGGTCGCCAATGTTGGACGACCTTTGCTAGGCCGATGAGTTCCAACTCATATGCCGACAACTTGCAGTGGTGTAGCGCGGTGCGGCGGCTGTAATAGGCTATTGGGTGCCCTTGTTGCTGAAGGACGGCGCCGCATCCCATAGCGGAGGCATCACACTCGATGATGAAAATTGTATTGAAGTCCGGAAGTTGTAGCACTGGAGCCGAGATGAGAGCGGCTTGGAGGGCTTCAAATGCCCGTTGCTCGGTGTCCTCCCTGTGGAATTCCTTGTGGCGTAGGCGCGCCAGGAGGGTTTCGGCCATGTTGCTATAACCGCGGATGAAGCGCCTGTAGTACCCCGTCAGTCCGAGGAATGCTCGGATGTCGTGTTGCGAGCGGGGAGCCGGCCATGCGGCGATTTCTTGTAGTTTCTCCGGATCGGCGGACACGCCTTGCTTATGTATTACGTGGCCGAGGTAGGCGACACTAGGTTTCCCGAAGGAACACTTGGATTCCTTGAGGACAAGACGGTGAAGGCGGAGTAGGTCGAGGACCTCGCGCACGTGAAGGAGATGTTCCGCCCAAGAATTGCTATAGATCAAAATGTCGTCAAAGAAAACGAGCACAAATTTACGGAACATGGATTGAAATACCTCGTTCATGAGTGATTGAAATGTGGATGGCGCATTAGTCAGACCGAAGGGCATGACAAGAAACTCACAATGCCAGTGGTGTGTCCGGAAAGCGGTCTTCTCCACATCCTCGACCGCCATGCGCACCTGATGATATCCTGAGTATAAGTCAAGCTTGGAGAAATGTCGTGCGCCATGTAACTCGTCGAGAAGCTCCTCGACCACCGGGATTGGAAATTTGTCCTTGACTGTCTTGGCGTTGAGTTCGCGGTAATCTACGCAGAAGCGCCAGGTATTGTCCTTCTTGCGTACCAAAAGAGCTGGAGAGGAAAAAGGGAGACACTCCGTTGGATAAGTCCTTGTTGGAGCATGGCGGAGCACCGCCGCTCTATTTCGTCCTTTTGGAGGAACGGGTAGCGGTAGGGTCGGACCACGACCGGCGCCGCTCCTGGTAGTAGACAAATGCGATGATCCTGTAGTCGGTGGGGCGGTAGTTGCTCCGGAATGGTGAAAGTATCGACAAACTCCTTGAGTAGAAGTTGGAGCTCGTTGGGGTTGTCGTTCGTCGGTTGCTCCGATCCCTAGATGAGGAAGGCCCGCGGTTTGGCTGTGGGGGGGAGGCATTGCCATTCCACCTTAGTCGCCTCGTTATACCACTGCATGGTAAGGTTGTTGAAGTCCCATGTGATGGGTCCCAAGGTACGGAGCCATTGTACCCCTAAGACAATATCGAAGCCATCGAGGTCGACAACCAAGAGATTGATTTCAAAATTTCGGTTGTGTATTGTTAGCGGTACCCGCCGGCACAGGCCGGGGCACGCCATGCTTTGACCATTGGCCATGGAAACTTGAAGCTGGTGGCGAGTTGTGATCGGAAGGTGTAAGGCTCTTGCTGTTTTGTGGCGGATGAAGTTGTGTGTGCTGCCGGAGTCCAACAAGGCCACCAGAGTGGCGCCTGCCACGTGGATGGGAAGCTGCAACATGTGGCCCCCATGCGGGCCGGCAATGGCATTGACGGAGATTTCGGGTGCCTCTGAGTCCGGATCCTCGCCGTCGTCATTGTGCGGATCGTCCACCTCAATCCAAAAGAGGCGTTTGCAGCGGTGGCCGGGTCCAAACTGCTCATCGCAGTTGAAACATAGTCCTTTTGCGCGTCGTTCGACCATCTCAGCGTTGGAAAGGCGACGCCTGAAGGGTTGTTTGGATGGTTCCGTCGGTTTTGCAGGCGGAGCGGGTGGAGTGGTCTGACTACCCCCGCGGAAGGAGTGTCCGTAATCCCGACATGATAGGTGTTGGCGATCCAAAAGTATGCGGCGCTCGCATGTCCTCGCGATGCTCATGGCTGTCGTGAGGTCTGGGGGATCTTGGAACTCGACGTCAAGGCGGAGACGTTCGTGGAGGCCCGCCGTAAATATAGATACCTGCTGATCCAGGCGGCACGTCGATGCTCTTGCGAGCAGAAGTTGAAAGAGGTCGATGTAGTCCTCCAGTGCGCCCATTTGTCGAAGGGCGATGAGATCGCCGAGGGAATTTCCGCGGATCGAGGGGCCGAAACGAAGTAAGCAGGTGGCTTTGAACTCGTCCCACTGGAGATTTTTGCGCTCGCCTTGTATTTGTGAAAACCAGAGTTGTGCGTCGCCATTGAGATGGTAGGATGCAATGCCCAATCGGTCCTCCCCGGTTGTGCGCTGGTTGGAGAAGAATAACTCGCACTTAGTAAGCCATGCAAGGGGATCTTCGCGCCCGTCGAAGCTCGGAAAATCGAGTTTGACATAGCGAGGAAATGTGCTTCCTTCGTGACGTTGGCCGGTGTATCCTTCACTGGCGGCGTGCTCGGGTGCCGAGTGTTGGCTCGGTCGTGGTTCGGAGGGAGACCGCTCCGCGGCGAGGTGTGCCGTGCGGGTGTCGACCTCGCCAAGGCGACAATCCATTTTGTCGAGCCGGTCCAAGATTTGCTGGAGTAGTTGGCGTTCGGCCATGGGATGGACCGGGGGACGCGGTAGGAGTGGTACGCTGTCCGGTGCGACGAGGCGAGGTGGGGTGGTCGGCGTGACTGATCTGGCGGCGCTGGTGTTGGCGGCCGAACCTGGGACCGGTGGCTTTGATACCAGTTTATTACGTGCCGAGGCTTGGCGGTGCGTGAACGGCCGGTTAGAGGCGGAATCCTCCAGGATGGGAAGGAGGATGCGGTGGTGCGGCGGGATGTAGAAGGAATTAGAGAGAGAGAGAGAGGTGCGAGAGAGAGAAGACTTGATGAGAGGAGAAAGATAATTTTATTTCTTGTTCTTTTTGGTACCAACACCCTCCATATAAATAGAGTTTCTTAAAATAAAAGCTGACCCCCGTTTGGGCCTTAAACAACGGGACAAAATTAAAGATACAAATCTAGCCATAATTAACCGGGCTAGATTAGGCATAACAATTTAAATGATAAAAATATAGCCATACGTAGAGAGACTAAAATAGGCAGTAAATTAAAAGATAAATTTATGGTGTTGCTTGCGGTCCCGCCGTAGATTTGCGGCGACGGTATACCCGCCCCCAATGAGGATCTCCTTCGATGCCATCGATGCCGTCGTCCGTGATTGGTGTCGTAACAGGGACCTTGTTTCACTTCCTTTTGGCCACACTCCTGTTGGCTGTAAGTGGGTCTTCATTGTGAAGCACAACCCTGATGGGACGGTTGAATGTCTGAAAGCTCGCCTGGTTGCTCGAGGATTCACGCAACAACACGGCTTCGACTATGAGGAGTCATTCTCACCCGTTGCAAAGTTGAATACTTTTTGGGTAACAATGAGATAGATGAGCTTACACGTAATATCTTTGATTGAAATTTCTGAAGAGCAGAGAGCTGGCCTGGTAGTTTTCATGGGGGTAGCTAGAGTGGAATGCGCAATAAGAGTGAGAAGAGTAGGACGTCTTTAATAATGATTAGGGAAAGGTAGGATGAGATGGTGAGGTATTTGCTCAGGAAGGGGTGTAGGAGATGCAACATTAGGTGGAAGAGCATGATATAGGAAGGGATTACACATGCACTGGTGGAGAGGAGGTTAGAAACATAAGAGGTGAGCTATAAAGAGAAATGGACTGTTGTCCTTGGAGAAGTAGGGAGTAGTCTTGAAGAAAGTGACATCTGTAAGAGCATACAAGCTTTTGGAAATTAGGTCAATGTAACGATAACTCTTTTGAGTACGAGAATATCTCGCGAAAATACATTTGATGGCGCTATTGGAGAGCTTGTCATGGCCAGATGCTGGAGTGTGAATGAGGAAAATACACCAAAAATTCGGGGAGTGAGGGACAAACTATTGCTATCTGGACGAAGAATAGAAAATGTTGCCTTACCTTGAAGAGTAGAAAATGACATGCGATTAATGAGAAAATAAGAAATCAGAGCGACAATGACTCCAATATGATCTGGGAACATTCATATGACATAACAGAGTGCGTGCAACATCGAGAAGATGATATTTTCTTGCTATCACTCCGTTTTGTTGTGATGTATGCTCACAATTTGTCTAATGAATGATGCTATGAGAACTGTGTTACGAAGGAGGAAGGGAGAGAGCGAAATTGAGGGAGGAGAGTAGAGGAATTACGGCTAGGGTTAGGAGAAAGAGGGAAAGGAGAAAGATACCTGAATAATATGCATGATAGCTCCATCCAAGAGGGGTCCCAGGTATATATAGACCCAGGACCAAGGGGGCCGGCCGGCCCCCCCATAGGAGCTGAACCAGTGTGGTTCAGCCCCATATCTTCTATTTAATGTTGGCGGGCTGAGCCAGATGGTTCATCCCGGACTTTCTCCGCGGTATCCTTTGGCCTTCGCGCATAGTGATGCCCTCTGGAACGTATCGCATCTGGAGGCATAACATTCCCCTCCCTATCAAGAACCAGCTTGTCCTCAAGCTGGAAGTCTGGAAAAAGCTCTCGGAACTCGAGGAGGTCAACCCAGGTGTTGTGTGCAGTCGATAAATTCTTCCATTTGACCAAAATCTCAGGACGATATTCGGTGCCACGCTTCTTCCATTTGGACAGTATGATCTCGTCAGGTATGGGACGCAATTCCCCGGATGTCGTGGCTTCTGGCAGGAGAGGGCTAACCTGAATAGCATCACCCAGTTTCTTTTTCAGCAGAGATACATGAAAGGTCGGATGGATGCGCAAGCCCTCCGGAAGTGCGAGGGTATATGCGACTGGACCCATCCGGTGGGTGATGCGGAATGACCCGTAGTATCGTAGTGCCAACTTCTGATTCGCTCGGCGGGAGACGGAGAGCTGTCTGTAAGGCTTAAGGCGAAGGAAAACCTCGTCGCCAACCGAGAACTCCCGCTCGATTCGATGTTTATCTGCTTGAACTTATATCCTGTCCTGAGCTGCCCAGAGATTGTTGCGAAGGAGTGGCAAGGTCCTATCCCTGTCCCGTAGTGTACGATCAACCGCCGGAAGAGCCATGCTGCCCGCTTCGTAAGTGCCAAGAGAAGGAGGTGAGCGCCCGTAGACCGCCTCAAAGGGGGTGAGCTTGCTGGCAGTATGATACGACGTATTATAACAGTATTCTGCTCAGTGTAGCCAGCGAGTCCATGACCGTGGCTCATCCATAACAAAGCTCCAGAGGTACGTTTCCACCCCCGGTTGAGCACCTCAGTCTGTCCATCTGTCTGGGGGTGATTGGACATACTCATGCACAGACGTGTGCCCTGTAATCGAAAGAGCTCTCTCCAGAAATTGCTGACGAACGCCGGGTTACGATCAGTGATGATCGACCAGGAATGCCATGCAACCGTACAATTTCTTTAGCAAAAAGGTCGGCCACCGATTCACCCGTGTAAGGGTGGCTTAAGGCGATGAAATGCCCATACTTTGACAGCTTATCCACTACGACCAGAATCACCGATTTCCCCTGTGATTTGGGTAAACCGTCAATGAAATCCATGGAGATCGTCTCCCAGATGTGTTGCGGAATCTCCAAAGGTGTAAGTAAGCCAGCCAGTGAAGTCGTCTCATATTTCTGCCGCTGACAGACTTCACGCTGCTGTACGAACTGCTGCACGTCACGACGTAATCAAATACATTGGCTCGCAGTCTCTGAATAGTTCGGAGCACCCCCGCGTGGCCCCCTGTCGGCGAGGAATGGAACTCGTGGAGCATGACTGTCTTCCACGCTGAGGAGGTCGGGATAACAACCCTACCTTGGTAGTAAAGGTGTCCGCCTTGGAGCTGGTAGCCTGGTAGAGTCGTCTCACCCTGTAGTAGTGCCTCCCGGATGGGTCGGAGCTCGGGGTCCCGTTGGACCTCCTCCTGTATGTCATCGAGTGAGTCTATCCGGGGCCCCGAGATGTGAGCTATGGTGCCCTCTGGAAGGCAGGACAAGGCGTTTGCAACTACATTTTCCTTCTCTTGCTTGTACACAATTTCATAATCATACCCCAGAAGTTTGGTCAACCATTTTTGCTGGAGGGGAGAGGCCAAACGCTGCTCCAAAAAGTGCTTCAGGCTCTGATGATCTGTCCGGACCTTGAAGTGGTGTCCCAGTAGGTATGGTCGCCACAAGGCCACGACATGCAGGATGGCCAACATCTCCTTCTCGTACGTGGATAAACCCAGAGTCCGCGGGGCTAGACCTTTGCTAAAGTAGGTCAGGGGCCTTCCCTCTTGCAGCAGGACCGCGCCAATACCTACCCCGGAGGCATCAGTCTCTAATACGAACTCTTTGCAGAAATCTGGGAGGGCTAGAACCGGAGTAGTCGTCATGGCCCGTTTAAGAGCCTGAAATGCTTTCTCTGCCTCGTGCCAGACAAAGGCCTCCTTCTGGACCAACTGTGTGAGCGGCCGCGCGAGCTTGCCATAATCCTTCACGAATCTGCTGTATTAGCCCGTGAGGCCCAGAAAGCCCCGTAAAGCCCGAACCGTCGCGGGTCGAGGCCAAGAAACCATACTCTCTATCTTTCTAGGGTCTGCCCGTACTCCTTGGGCCGGGACCAAATGACCTAAATACTCCAGCTCCGCTTGTCCGAAAGAACACTTGGACATTTTTGTTAGATTTTTCGAATCTTTATGGAGTGAGCAGGAATTGTACAACTTAGAGTTCAAGCCAAACAACCAGAAGCACATGAAGCAAATACGATCTTTATTGATAAGCAAAATTCTTCATTACAGGGCGAGGTATACATGACGAGACATGATTTCGCCAGTACACAAAAGACAGAAGAGAAAACAGCTGAAAAAGAAAACCAGCGGTCTGCCAACTTGAGACCGCCTGACCGCCCGACCTGACAGTCCGCCCGGCTAGAAAATCAGATCGCCCGAACTGCCGACCTGCGACTTGATCAACACCAACTGAGAACCACGCGACCTCCCGAACTCCACTGATCCTCCCGAACTCCAGCAACCCGCACTGCAAGCCGCGAGACCGCCCGAACGCCTTCAGAAGAGGAGGTGACCGCTGCTGCCCGCACAATCCGCAGAAGCTGCACAAAACAAGCTCGATCAGCTAAACCGGCCTGTCAGAACAAGAGACCGCAAGAACAGGTCGCGAGCTCAGCTTACACTTGGTGCTATATTTTTTTGCTGCTAGGCTCCTATTTATAGGCAAGCGACCTGATCCAGTCACCACCCTATGAGATAGGATCACCACCCTCCAGATCGCGCGACCAGGACTGGTCAACCCGCGCGATCAGCAACAGATCCTCCTGCTTAGGTGCGAACGCCGGCTTCAATAACAAACCGCGAGAGATTGCCACTCCCACAAAGAAGTCGCCCACCACCAGTGTTCGCCAACGAGACCGCGAACACAACCTGTTCACCTGCCAGTCTCCACCTGAGACCGCGAACAGACCAGACCGATTAGGGCACAGCCCGCCAAGTCGATCAAACACCTGTGATCGCATATGCCAGCTGATCGCCAAAGGACCAGCCATGCGAACACAACCCGGAGACCGCGCGACTAAGACGACCTTAGTCCGCGCGCACCACAAGGAACCCGGACAGCCATAAGACCGGCTTCTGGAAACTTGAACCAACCTGTGCGGTCACACCAGACCGGCACAGCCCTGAGGTAGAAAGCCCGCCACGCGGTCACAGACCAGACCGCGTGGCCTTACCCCAGCACCTTGGACACAGACCGGCGGTCACGCCGAATAGCCCGCGGCTAAACCAAGAGGTCAGACCGCCAGAGGAGACCGCAAGACCGTGCGGTCAGAACAGACTGCGCGGTCTCCCCCCCAGACCGCCAAGTCCCAAAATCCTCCCACTTCAACATTTTCAACACTCCCCCTTGAAGTGGGAAGTTGAAAACAGCCCCAGTAGGCCCCTTAGCCGAGTAAACGGCCCCTTCGCCAGCGCCTTTGTGAAGATGTCAGCAATGTTGTCCTGACTCCGAACATGCTCGACCGAAAGAGACCCCTCCAGCACCTTCTCACGAATGAAGTGATGCTCGATCTCGATATGCTTGATCCTCGCGTGACAAACTGGATTAGTAACCAGTTTGAGGGCACTCTCATTGTCGTCGCGGAGCAAAGTCGGACCCCGAACCTCCTTATGGACGTCTCCAACCAACCTCCTAAGCCAGATGGCTTCCTGAGCTGCCAAGGCCGAAGCCTTGTATTCCGCTTCCGTGGTTGAGACCGACACGGAATCCTGCTTCTTGCTGCACCATGATATAGCCGTGGGGCCCGCCATGAAGACGTATCCAGACGTCGACTTCCGATCATCCGAATCTCCCCCGTAATCGGCGTCCATGTACCCATGCATCTCGAAGCCCGCATCCCTCCTGTAAAGGAGACCCATATCCGAGGTCGCCTTGACATACTTCAGCATACTCTTGGCCGCTAGAAGATGAGGCGACCGTGGTTCCGCCATATATCGACTCACCCTGCCAACTGCATACGCAATATCCGGCCTGGTAATCGTCAGATAGATCAAGCTCCCAACCAGAGCCCGGAACACCAACGGATCTTCCAGAATTCTCCCCTCATCCTTGCGAAGTTTCATGGTCTTCTCCAGAGGTGTGGAAGTGCACTTCCCTTCCTTCATGCCGAACCGCTCCACGATCCGCTCCGCATATCCGGCCTGGGATACCAGCACTTCACTCTCCTTCCTCTGCACCTCGAGTTCAAGGAAGTGGTGCAACTCACCTAAATCCTTCATCTCGAACCTGATAGATAGCTCTGCCCGAAGCTGCGCTACCTCCTCCTTCGAATTCCTCGTCACGATCATATCGTCGACGTATAACAGCACGATGACTTGAAGCTCCCCACTCTTCTTGACAAACAAGCTTGAGTCTGAGTCTGAAGCACCAAACCCGCAGAATAAGAGATACTCTGCAATCTTTCCATACCACGCCCTCAACGCCTGCTTCAACCCATACAGGACCTTCTTCAACTTGCAGACATGCTCCGGAAAATCTTGAGATACGAAGCCTGGCGGCTGGACCATGAAGATGTCCTTGTCAATCTCGCCGTACAAGAACACATTCTTTACGTCAAGCTGCCAAATCTTCCACCCCCAACAAGCCGCCAAGGCAATCACAACCCGAACTGAAGTCATTTTGGCCACCGGACTGAATGTCTCCTCATAGTCTTCACCGTATTGCTGCGAGAATCCCCGAGCCACAAGGCGAGCCTTGTACCGCTCGATACTGCCGTCAGCCTTCTTCTTAAGCTTGTAGACCCACTTGCATGTCACAGGGGTGATGCCCTTGGGCTTGGGCACCAGAGACCAAATCTCATTCTTCTCAAGAGCACTCATCTCTTCCTGCATAGCTGAATCCCACTGTTCTATGCCTTTGGCCTTTTCAAAGCTCGACGACTCTCTCATCCAAGGGACCAGCAAAGAAACACGAGACAAAGCTCACCATGTTTCCTCCTGTATAGCGATCAAGGGCAATGATAGTTCGCTTCGATCTCCGCAACGCTTTCCCCTGACTCACAGTATCCTCAGCTGCTTCTTCCCTAGCTCCCCTTCCAGACGTGCTCGGGGCATCGCTCCCCCTGCTTCCTGATCCAGAAGCCTCCGCCTCAGAACTAGATATTGATGGACCACCTGATAACACAGACAACTCCACCTGAAGATTTTCCACAGCTTTCTCCGGCTCCTCCACCCTGCTTTCTGGTAGCTCAACACCAGAACTTCCCTTGTACGACGTCACCTCGTCGAACACGACGTCGCGAGATACAACAAATCTCCGCGTCTCCGGGTCCATGCACTTCCAGCCCTTCTTCCGGTCATCATAACCCACGAAGACTAGCTTCCTTGCCTTCTAGCTTCGTCCGAAGCGCATCTGGAACGTGCACATAGCAGGTGGAACCAAACACCCGAAGGTGTGCCACACTTGGTTTTTCCTTGAACATCAGTTCATGCGGGGTCTTCATATTGATGGGACTAAGAGGCATCCTGTTGATGATGTAGGCAGCACAAGACATTCCCTCCGCCCAGAAGGACTTTGGGATACTCTTGGCATGTAGCCAACACTTGCAGGTCTCCGTCAGATGACGGATCTTCCGCTCTGCAACTCCGTTTTGTTGTGGAGTATGCGCACAAGTAAGCTCCCTCCGGATGCCCGCCTTCCTGCAAAAAGTAGAGAACTCACCAGAGGTGAACTCCCCTCCGTTGTCAGTTCTCAGCTTCTTAACCCGCAGTCCAAGCCGACCCTCCACGAGCTCCTTGAACTCCATAAACTTGGCAAACGCCTCCGCCTTCTCTTTCAAGAAATATACCCAGACATATCTGGTATAATCATTGATCAACACCAGCATATATCTGCTGCCTCCGAGGCTTGGGGTAGCAGTCGGTCCCATCAAGTCACCGTGGATGCACTCCAACGGCACACTACTCCTTGTCTGCGACTTGTCAAACGGTAGTCGATGAGACTTGCCGAACTGACATCCCGCGCACACATGACCGTTTCCGTAGGAAGATTGACTAGGCAGGCCCTTGACCAGACCTTTCACCGCCATAGCTTTCAGCTTATCCATTCCTACGTGCCCCAACCTCTCGTGCTATATCACAGCACTGTCATTTGTCCGCATCTTGTCAACATAAGAACTTGTCTGTTGGGAATATTGCCCTCAATATTACCTTGATTTGAAGAAGCATCATTCTCAATGCTAAGGACATATTGTATTTAACATAGCTATACTTGTATAAGGTATACAGACACAGGTGACTAAACGTGACTCAAAAGGAAGGGCCAAACATGGCATTAGATAAGAAGAAATCATCCACAAGGAGATGAAGATCCATCTCAGCACAACCACTGAGACGAGGAGCTGTCTCAGCGGATCCACTGAGAAGGAGACTGCAGCAGCCGCTGAAAATGGAAGTTGTCTCAGCCCAACCGCTGAGACTGAATGCTGTCTCAGCCCAACCGCTGAGACTGAATGCTGTCTCAGACCAACCGCTGAGACAGATCCAAAGTCTTTGTCGGGATCTGCTTTCGGCGCAGATAATATTTGAAAGGGAAAAGCAAGTCCAATCAGCCGCATATTGTGTCAGGAGGATAGAGATAGCCGTTAAAGCCTTCTGGAAGTATAAAAGAAGATGTTAGGGCATATCATCTTACAGAGTTCTATTAAGAAGTTTTTGCTGCAAGCCGTAATCGCGCATTCTCGTTCCAGCCAGGTGGAGTGGTTCTCTGATCCTGGAGTTAATCTTCTAAGGAAGATTAGTTAGCTCTTCCTGTTCCAACTCAAGAAGGGCAAGTCGATCCTCTGCTTTGCTGAAAGAGAAGATCAAGATGATTCAAATCTGAAGCTACCGTCCTCCAGATCTGAAGAGATGAACCAGAAGACCTAAGAGTAAATCTTTTGTCATCTGAACTAAACTCATTTATAACTTTGTAAGGCAGCTTGCCTGAGAAAAAGGCTGTTGAGCCTGTGTAGAGCTGTATTGACAGCTTGAGTGGTAGGACTTCTTGACAAGTCTGAGGTAGGAAATCTGTAGGATTTCTGAGAGGTAGGAGTTATACATAACTCTGAGTGTAGGGCTGCTGAGCCTGAGTGTAAGGCTGCTGAGCCTGAGTGTAGGGCTGCTGAGCCTGAGTGTAAGGCTGCTGAGCCTGAGTGTAGGGCTGCTGAGCCTGAGTGTAGAGCTGCAGTGCTCGAGGTAGGATCACTCTTGATCTGAGAAGTTCTGAGGAACTTGTGGTGTAAGCTCAAGGAGCTGAGATTGAAGTTTGGAGGAGTTGACCCTGTCTAACACACTGTTAGAAGGGTGAAGGGGAAAAGTGGACTACCCATAGACTCATTGTCTTTGGGGAACCACTATATATCTCTGTGTGCTTTCTGTGTTTGATCTTTTTCTTGAACTACACCTGAATACCAATAGTCTAAATTAAAGAACCAAAAGGGACCTATTCACCCCCCCTCTAGGTGAACTAGTCAGCATACTTATAATATATCAAGTGGTATCAGAGCCAGGTTGGTCAAGAAGGACTTAACAGTCTAACCAGATCCCAAATAGGTGTTGCTGACACTGAACTAAATGGCCTCTAGTGGAATGAAGAAGGAGTTAGGATCAATGAAGTTGCCCATATGCTCAAAGGAAAACTTTGGCATATGGAAGCAAAGGATGAGGCTGTTCATGGAAGCCTCAGACCCAAGGATCTTCATCACAGTGAAAAATGGTCCTTACACATTTGAGAAAGTCTCAACTACTGACCCCACCAAGAAAATGCTGAAGGTATTCACAGAACTAACTAATGATGAAATTGCACTATTCACCATGGATAAAAGGGCTCAGAACATTATTGTCAACACTATTGATGACTCCACATTTCAGAACCTGGTACACTGTGCAACTGCCAAGGAAATGTGGGACACATTGATTGTATATATGGAAGGAACTGCTGAAGTAAGGGATGATAGAAAGTCACTCCTTAATCAAGAGTATGAAGCCTTTAGGCAGCACAGTGGAGAAAGCATCTCCATGTGCTATGAGAGGTTCTTCAGAACTGTCAATGAGCTGAACACCTATGAGAGAGAACTCACAAACTATGAGCTAAATGATAAATTTCTTAGATCTCTAACAAGAGATTGGGACACAAAAATCTGTGCAATCAGGGAAGTGGCCAGGCTAAGTGAGACCCCCACTCACACACTGTTTGGAAAGCTGCTCTCCTATGAGATGCAGCTGTCTGCTAGAAAGGAAGAGGATACCTCAACCAGGACACAGGCCAAGGAGAATTCTGTAACCCTCAAAGCTGACAACTCCAAGAGAAACAAGAGCAGGATGGTATCTCCTCCAAGGAGAAGTGCTGAACCTGAAGTCAGCACCTCTGATAGCTCTTCCTCTGATGAAGAGCTTGTTGCCTTTTCAAGGCAATTCAAAAAGATGTTAAAGAGAGAGCAATGGAAGAACTTGCCTTCCTCATCACCACACTACAAGAAAGTTAGCAGGAAGTCTGAAAGACATCACCCAAAGGGTAACAGGCATGATTCCAAACTTAGTAAACAGTCTTCTAATAACCTTATTTGCTATAGCTGCAGCAAACCTGGACATGTCATGGCTGCTTGTCCACCCAAAAGAAGAGAGAGTGGTGATAAGAAGAATCTTCACCATAAGAACAAGAAGGGAGAAAGGTCACTCCTAGCAACGAAAGGAAGAAGCTGGAGTGAATCTGATTCCTCATCATCAGATTCAAATAATAAAGAAGAGGCCCTTTTTGGGCTAGTTGCCGCTATAAAAGATGAGGACCTTCATGCAACAAAGGTAGGCATCAGGGCTCCTCTTTCTCACCCTGAGAGTGACAATGAGGTGGATGAAGAAGAAGAGGAAGAATTCAATGATATCACGACCACTTCTGCATTTAATGTTGATAAGGTACCTACTCTACATTTTGCTCTATCAGAGTCTGAATATAGTACAAACCCAGATTGTGAAGCATCCTCAAGGACAGAAACTGAGGATGGATCTGAATCTGAGATAGATGCTGATCATCCAGTTGAGAGATATGATGCTCTCCTTGATGCCCTGGGCAAAAAGGAAAAACTTGTTAAAGAACAAGCTGACGAGCTCAATGAGATAAGGTCACATAAGGCTGAGCTACAAAGTAAGATGGACATTCTCCATCAAGATGGACTAAAATCCATAGAGCTCCAGAAGGTAATTGACAATCTTCTTGATGAAAAACAAAAGATGTGGGTATACATTAGGAAGCTTCATAGTCAACTTCTCATAGAACAAAGTAAAGTAGCCCAATTCACTAAATCCAAAACTGTGTTACCCATCATTAGGACCTTTACCCCTCAATCCAGTATGAGGGAATTAGGAAACATTAATGAGGCAGCTAGGGATGGGAATAATAGAAAAGGGAAAGCTTTGGCTAGGATGCAAAGCACCCTCCAAAAAGTGTGGCTACCCTCAAATGGGTATGACCAGAACAGCATATGTAGGCAATTGAAGATTGCCAAGGTTCCATGCAAGGAGAACACTCCAAGCAGTGGAAGAAGGAGATTTGAGTTGAGTACTCTGAAAGCCCCCCATGAAGAAATACAGATGGCTCAACCTGAACCATTTGTATTTGGTGCCTTAGCATCCTCACTAAAAGGAACTAAGTCCAGCTCTTCCAAGATTGCACCAGCTGTGAAAAAGGCAGGATGCTGCAATGAGGATAATCAACATCGGAATATTTCTGAGGCCATCAACAGCAGGAAAGCTGAAAGGCTGAAACCTGTCAGCAGCTTGAAGAAGCATTCTCATGCAACTCAAGCCCAACCAGCAGTCACGTCACCTCCAGCTATAAATTCAACAAAGAAGGCGAACACTAATCCCTCTACAAGGGCTCAAAAAAGGAGATATAATATCCACGAGTGCTGGTGTTGTGGTAAAGTCGGACACTTTGCCATAGACTGTTGGTACAACTCAAATGTGTCATATGCAAAAATGAGCCTTCTTGCAAAGAGGGCAGCTCACGTAAAGTCATTCTATGACTCTAACAAGTACCTAGGACCCAAAGTTATTTGGGCTCCTAAGGCCAACTAAAATATTTCTTGCAGGATAGTCCAAGTACCAGCCTAAACCAAATTGGTACTTGGACAGTGGGTGCTAAAGGCACAAAACAGGAAAAAGCCTGATCACATGGAGATGCAAGAGGTAGACCAGTATGGGTATCCGCAAAGCTGATTCAGAACAAATAACAACTGGGAGTTGCTGTGCACAGGTGTTGTAGATCCAACATCATCTAGTGAACTGGAGTATCAAGGGAGTCACTCACCTCTGTTATGTGACTCATCCAGTTCTGAATATGAGTCAAGTAAACCTATGTAATTTCAAGTTAACCATCTTGTGAATTCAATCTTTTAACTCACCATATACATAATAGAAAGAAAATTGATGACTAAGGCTGACGACCAAAAACAAATAGGGGATGCACATCCTAGATACGCTGTAAACGACAAAAGTGTCAGCGCTCAACTATTTTTTTTTTTAAATATTGTTAAAATTCCGCAAGTCAGAAATGCTCGACACGTAGCCATCGACTCCTCGAGAAATGCAAAAGGAGTGCTCGCCTCTTCACCTACTCGTACTATAAATGGTGTGGATGCCAAGGATGGAAATTTGTCTCCAACCCTTCGTCCTCCCAGAAAAATGTCAAAAGAAACCGGTGAGATGCTCCCCAGTGTGACGCTCTCCACCCTGTTGGAGCAAATAGAAGCGCTCATAAAAAGGGGCATAAACAAATTGAAGGGTGAAGTGAAGGATGACATTGCGCAGTCCACATCTCTCATCTTGAACAGAATCAATAGAATGGAGCAAACCCTAAACGATCATCTCCAGGAAGTGAGAAATGACACAGATGTAGGAGATCAGGAGATTCTGGAGCAGGTATTTGAACTACAGGCATCAGTAAAAGAAGTAATCCAAGACGGAGAAAAGAGAATTGGAGAAGAAATTCGGAAAGAGATCAAGGGAAGTATAGCTGCTTGCTCGCATCAAGCTAAGTGGGTAAACAATCAGGTAAGGAAAACACTTCAAGTAACCCCCACTGAATACAAACCCGCTGAACCCTCCTCCAGCTCCGACTCTGAAACTGAATCGGATGAATCTGCATCAGCTAGAAAGAAGAGGAAAATATCCTGCGAAGAGTTCCGGAAGAAAAGAGTAAGTGAGGTTCAACAAGACCCAGGTTCTAGTCGATGGAGTCCACGCTCAACAGACATAATTACTGAATCTTGGATAACCTTTGGACACGGTTAGCAAGACTATGAGAGAGTGTACTCTTCCATTGAATGGGATCGTCACATGAAAGATAAGGAAGAACGAACAAGACACAAGATGGCCTTTCCCCACGGTCCTCCTCCTTCACCAAAGAGAATCCCGAAGCCACTGAACTTTTACAGGCGACAAAGGAAGAAGGAAGCCAAGGAAGCTGGCTGCAGCAAGGACTCCATACTTAACATCGATTGAAAGGGATCTATTTTTGCTGTTTTCATATTATGATCAAACAATTGCCATATGTCCGCTCCTAGATACAAACAATTATAGTTTAAGAAGTATTATATATATATGAATGCCTATAAGGCATATGCCTGGGTTACTGCATGATATAATTACTGCTATATCCAGTCATTAAACTTGTTTTCTCTGCTTAAAAAAAAAAATATATATCTACTTGAATCTATGCTAGACCTAAGAATACAGGGTATGAAGAATGCAGGAAAGTAGTCAGAAAGGGGGAGCATAGCTCTCTCCTTGGAGATAATGATGGGTGTGCCAGTGAGGGGGAGCACAACCCAAAAAGCTGAAGAATACATGTCTCAGAAGAAAATCTTTATGGGAAAGGATTCACAAAGAAAATTTGGTAAGATGGGAAAATCTCTTTCAGATATCTTCCCGAGTCACTCCTGTACTTCAAAATAAAGGAGAAGGCTCTTCCAAGGGTCTTTCTTAGAACAACCAAACTTGACATTTTGTTTCTGCTCGAATGAACAACTATTAGTTGAACTGTACTTGTCTTTATTATCTCTAGAACTTAGTAGCTTAGATGGATTGCTTAAATTAAGGAGTAAATTCCTTAATCAGGTTGATGAGTAATGGGCACATGCTAAGTGTGTACAGGTTAGCCTATAACATGATCCAAAGGGATCTGTAATCGTTATCCCTCTCTACATAACAAGTAAAGGAGGTGATTATAAGTTAAGGTTGAACAAGGCAGAAAGGGGGAGATAGGTTCCAGTACCAATGCTGGGTTCCAGTATCAATGCTGGAGAAAGGGGAGGAAGGGACAGTGCAACTGTTGTAGTACAACTGTTGTAGGTTCTATGTCTTATAGATCACTCTCTTTAAAGATCATTTTATTCTGTTAATGGATCTTAGCATTGGGATGTTCTGCCTTCTTCAAATAGGGGGAGATTGTTGGGAATATTGCCCTCAATATTACCTTGATTTGAAGAAGCATCATTCTCAATGCTAAGGACATATTGTATTTAACATAGCTATACTTGTATAAGATATACAGGCACAGGTGACTAAACGTGACTCAAAAGGAAGGGCCAAACATGGCATTAGATAAGAAGAAATCATCCACAAGGAGATGAAGATCCATCTCAGCACAACCGCTGAGACGAGGAGCTGTCTCAGCGGATCCACTGAGAAGGAGACTGGAGCAGCCGCTGAAACTGGAAGTTGTCTCAGCCCAACCGCTGAGACTGAATGCTGTCTCAGACCAACCGCTGAGACAGATCCAAAGTCTTTGTCGGGATCTGCTTTCGGCGCAGATAATATTTGAAAGGGAAAAGCAAGTCCAATCAGCCGCATATTGTGTCAGGAGGATAGAGATAGCCGTTAAAGCCTTCTGGAAGTATAAAAGAAGATGTTAGGGCATATCATCTTACAGAGTTCTATTAAGAAGTTTTTGCTGCAAGCCGTAATCGCGCATTCTCGTTCCAGCCAGATGGAGTGGTTCTCTGATCCTGGAGTTAATCTTCTAAGGAAGATTAGTTAGCTCTTCCTGTTCCAACTCAAGAAGGGCAAGTCGATCCTCTGCTTTGCTGAAAGAGAAGATCAAGATGATTCAAATCTGAAGCTACCGTCCTCCAGATCTGAAGAGATGAACCAGAAGACCTAAGAGTAAATCTTTTGTCATCTGAACTCAATACAAACTCATTTATAACTTTGTAAGGCAGCTTGCCTGAGAAAAAGGCTGTTGAGCCTGTGTAGAGCTGTATTGACAGCTTGAGTGGTAGGACTTCTTGACAAGTCTGAGGTAGGAAATCTGTAGGATTTCTGAGAGGTAGGAGTTATACATAACTCTGAGTGTAGGGCTGCTGAGCCTGAGTGTAAGGCTGCTGAGCCTGAGTGTAGGGCTGCTGAGCCTGAGTGTAGGGCTGCTGAGCCTGAGTGTAGAGCTGCTGTGCTCGAGGTAGGATCACTCTTGATCTGAGAAGTTCTGAGGAACTTGTGGTGTAAGCTCAAGGAGCTGAGATTGAAGTTTGGAGGAGTTGACCCTGTCTAACACACTGTTAGAAGGGTGAAGGGGAAAAGTGGACTATCCATAGACTCATTGTCATTGGGGAACCACTATATATCTCTGTGTGCTTTTTGTGTTTGATCTTTTTCTTGAACTACACCTGAATACCAATAGTCTAAATTAAAGAACCAAAAGGGACCTATTCACCCCCCCTCTAGGTGAACTAGTCAGCATACTTATAATCTATCATTGTCGATAAAACGAACATGTCTTTTGCTCTTCTCCCCACATGAACGACCTCAGCCTTTACCGCTTCCACATTCCGAAGAAACCTCACTTCTGTTGGGCCAAACAGAACGTGATACCCAGCGTCTACATCGTTGGTCACGGAGAAAAGGTTTTTCCTCATTCCAGGCACATGATAGACACTCTTCAAAGTTAGTGGCCCCCTATCACTGCCCAAGGAAACAACCCTCACCTTCTTTACAACATGCACTGTATTATCAGCAGTAATAATGACATCATTACCTGAGTAAGGCTGCGCGGAAGTAAGCTTCGACTCGTCCCCGGTGAGGTGATGACCACACCCCGAGTCCACGATCCAGTCCTCCTGATAGTTGATAGGAGCCACAACTCCAATAGAAGCCGAGAAGGCTCCTCCCCATCCTCCATCAACCTGCCTGGCTTCAGCTTCTCCCTTTCCAGCAGCAGCATGCCCTGGCTGAAGATTCACCCGGCAATCCTTCCTGATGTGACCAACCTTTCCGCACCTGAAGCACTTGGGACCTTCCCCCTTCTTCTTCCCATCAGCCTTAGGAGCATAGCCCCTCTCCTGCTGTCCAGAAATTGAAGACCCATTGCCTCCTCCAGCGGTCTTCTTCTTATCCCACTTCTTCTTCTTTCCCGTGAAGAGAACTTCGCCATCTCCCCCAGACACTGACACCCCCGCCATCTGCCTTGCTAGACTCTCCTGCGAAGCCAACAGATTTTCCAGCTCCAACAGAGACGGCTGATTTGCCCAACCCTACACCGACGTCACAAAGGCAACATATTCCTTCCGCAAGCCACGGATGATGTGCCTCTTCAGCTTCGCCTCAGAGATTGGCTCATCAGGATCCAGCGCTGAAATCTCGGCGCACAAGTTCTTCATCTTCAAGAAGAACGTAGAGATAGATAGGTCACATTGAGCCGATCTGGCCAGCCCATTCTCCAGGAATTGAAGTTTTGCCACATTCTTCTTGTTAAACAGCCCATCCAGGGCTCTCCAGATCTCTGCAGCTGATGCACAACCCAAGATGTGATCAAACAAATCAGGTGATATTGCCCTCTTCAGGGCGAACCCTGCTTTGACATTAATCCGCCTCCAGTTCCTCACCTCATGATGGTTATCCCCAATCAGAATAACTTCCTCCGTGCTCTCTCCTCCAACAACCTCCCAGAGGTCCTCACCCAGAAGATAGCTCTGCATACAAGACCTCCACTTCTTAAAGTTGGTCGAGTTGAGCATCTCAATCCCAAGACCCCTCGCTTCCATGGCTCTACCACTGGTTCCTTCTTCACAAAGGCGATAACTACTCTAAGTTGTTCACTGCTCTATCCACTCCAACCTACCTCTAATACCATGTTAGTTTTTCCGAATCTTTATGGAGTGAGCAGGAATTGTACAACTTAGAGTTCAAGCCAAACAACCAGAAGCACATGAAGCAAATACGATCTTTATTGATAAGCAAAATTCTTCATTACAGGGCGAGGTATACATGGTGAGACATGATTTCGCCAGTACACAAAAGACAGAAGAGAAAACAGCTGAAAAAGAAAACCAGCGGTCTGCCAACTTGAGACCGCCTGACCGCCTGACCGCCCGACCTGACAGTCCGCCCGGCTAGAAAATCAGATCGCCCGAACTGCCGACCTGCGACTTGATCAACACCAACTGAGAACCACGCGACCTTCCGAACTCCACTGATCCTCCCGAACTCCAGCAACCCGCACTGCAAGCCGCGAGACCGCCCGAACACCTTCAGAAGAGGAGGTGACCGCTGCTGCCCGCACAATCCGCAGAAGCTGCACAAAACAAGTTCGATCAGCTAAACCGGCCGGTCAGAACAAGAGACCGCAAGAACAGGTCGCGAGCTCAGCTTACACTTGGTGCTATATTTTCTTGCTGCTACAGTGGCTCCTATTTATAGGCAAGCGACCTGATCCAGTCACCACCCTATGAGATAGGATCACCACCCTCCAGATCGCGCGACCAGAACTGGTCAACCCGCGCGATCAGCAACAGATCCTGCTGCTTAGGTGAGAACGCCGACTTCAATAACAAACCGCCAGAGATCGCCACTCCCACAAAGAAGCCGCCCACCATCAGTGTTCGCCAACGAGACCGCGAACACAACCTGTTCTCCTGCCAGTCTCCTCCTGAGACCGCGAACAGACCAGACCGACTAGGGCACAGCCCGCCAAGTCGATCAAACACCTGTTATCGCATATGCCAGCTGATCGCCAAAGGACCAGCCATGCGAACACAACCCGGAGACCGCGCGACTAAGATGACCTTAGTCCGCGCGCACCACAAGGAACCCGGACAGCCATAAGACCGGCTTCTGGAAACTTGAACCAACCTGTGCGGTCACACCAGACCGACACAGCCCTGAGGTAGACAACCCGCCACGCGGTCACAGACCAGACCGCGCGGCCTTACCCCAACACCTTGGACACAGACCGGCGGTCACGCCGAATAGCCTGCGGCTAGACCAAGAGGTCAGACAGCCAGAGGAGACCGCAAGACCGTGCGGTCAGAACAGACCGCGCGGTCTCCCCCCCAGACCGCCAAGTCCCAAAATCCTCCCACTTCAACATTTTCAACAATTTTGGCGTAGAGCCGATGCTGGCGTAGTATGGTGAAAACCTGTGTCACGTGCTCGAGATGCTCCTCCCAACTGCGGCCGTGGACTAAGATATCGTCGAAGAAGATTAGCATTGAACGTCGTAGGAGCGATCTGAAGATCTCGTTCATCGCGGCTTGGAACGTGGACGGAGCGTTGGACAACCCGAAGAGCATCACCAGGAACTCATAGTGCTCATCATGTGTCCGGAACGCCGTCTTGTGTATGTCCTCTTCCTTCATTATGATCTGATGATAGCCAGATCGCAGGTCCAGCTTGGTGAAGAGGCACACCCCGTGCAACTCATCCAGTAGCTCCTCGATCATGGGAATAGGAAATTTATCTTTGATGGTAGAATTGTTCAGGCTGCGATAGTCCACGCAGCACCTCCACGACCCGTCCTTCTTCACCAGGATGATGGGCGAAGAGAAAGAACTTGTGCTCGGCCGGATGATCCCGGTCGCTAGCATTTCTCGGACACTGCGTTCTATCTCCGCCTTCTGTATATACGGGTAACCGTATAGTCTGACGTTGGTAGGCTCTGCTCCTTCTTTCAACTGGATCCCGTGGTCTCTATACTTCAGTGGGGGGAGGCCCTGAGGCTCCTGGAACACGTCCTCGTATTGGGACAGTATATGCTGCATCTGGTCTAGTACCTCGGAAGTGTGTTGCGCTGACTGAGCGCACCCCATGACCATGGTCAACGCGCTTCCTTGCTCCTCCAATCGGGCCAGACTCCTGAGCGAGATCTCCTTTAGGGGAGATGTCCGAAGGCCGTGTAAGCAATAGTTCCTCCCCTACAGGGTGAACTCCAGGGTCATGCGCTCCCAATCGGTGGTGACTCGCTTCAACTGACGCAACCATTGGACCCCCAGTACCAAGTCGAACCCTCTGATGGGAAACAAATATATATTAGTACGACAAGTGTAGCCCTGCATCTACATCTCGACGCCCACCCCTTCACATTTCAACTTGCTCCCATCGACCACCATCACTTGAAAGGCCGCTCCTTGATCCACTGTATGCCCCACTCGAGCAGCCACCGTCGGGTTGATGAAGTTGTGGGTGCTGCCGCTATCAATCAAGATGGTCACTTTCTCTTACCACACCTTTCCCGCAATGTGTAGAGTGAGAGGAGCCGTGCATCCTTCCATAGCCTGGAGGGATACTCCAAACTCTGTCAAGTCCAGCTCTTCTTCCAAGGTCTCCGCAAATGTGTCCTCTTCCTCTACCTCCTTCCGCAGCATGAATACCTGAACCTTCTGACATTTGTGACCCGGTCCATATTTCTCGTCGCAATTGAAACATAACCCCTTTTCCTTCCTAGCCTGCAGCTCAGGCCAGGTCAACTGAGTCACCGTCGGCCGTCCCGTCACCAGAGGGTCTCGCCTGACGACCGGTGGCGCTGTGGCAACCCGTGTAGTAGCCCAGTTTCTCTGTCTGTTGAACCGCTCGTCCTGAATCCGGGCCTAGCTAATGGCGTGACTCAGGCTGCGGGGTATATAAACATGCACCTTATCTCGTAAGAATTCCTTCAGACCGGATACAAAATAGCTCAGGAGTGTCTTTTCTTCCCAGTTAACCCGATTGGCCAGCCGTTCAAATTCGGTGTGGTACTCTGTCACTGTGCCCGTCTGTCGAAGCTTTCGCAGCGTTGCCTCGACGTCTTCATATTCCAGCGGCCCGAATCGAGCGGAGAACGCTTCCACGAACTCCGTCCATGGGGTGTATGCTTGGCCGCGCTGAAACCATTTGGTCCACTGGTAGGCGTCGTCTTCCAGATGGAAGGCCGCCAACTGAACCCACTGCTCCTCTGGGATCTCCTGGTAACTGAAGAACAATTCCGCTTTTTGCACCCACTCCAAAGCGTCATCGCCTCCTTTGAACCTCGGGAAGTTCATGCGGGTTCATTTCGGCTGCATGTAAGCCCTTTGGTTCACTTGGCCGTGTCCCGCGAGCTCCTGTTCTGGCGCAACTGGTCATCGGCGCTCCATCGGGGCAATGGGAGGCCCCTGAGGTCCAAGATGGTAAATGCCTCCGCGATCGTCACCCATGTGTTGCCCCCCTCCTTGATGGATGGCTGTTGGAGGGCGCTCGAATCCTTGATTTCCGTTTCCGATCCCCGCAGGTGGGCCGTACCCCCTTGGAAGTGGTAGAATTCCGGCGACTCCTCCGATTGGAGCGCCCGGTGCTCCGTTGGGCTGCAGATATCCCGTTGGCGTTTCAGACGTCCGCGGATGAGGCGTATAGCCCGTGCCGGCCCCAATCCAGGGCGTCGGGGGTGGATCCAGGGCAGACGGCCCGTGTCTGGCTTCCGCACCCCGCCAGTGGCTCGGGCGGAGTTCTCCCGTGCTGCCCCACCCGCCGGTGGTTGCGCCAGCCATGGCTAGCTGCGTCAGCGCCCCCCAAGCCCCATCAAGGCGTTGTCCGGCGTTCTGCGGTGCTTCGACCCTTGTCCAGGCGCCGGACGGGACTTCCGTCCCGTGAGCGGTCGATCCCATAGGGGGTCGGCTCGCTTCCGCGTGAAATGGCAGTTGCCGAGGGCCTTCCCCTGCCCGTGATATGTCGGCGGCTGAGTTGAAGCCTCGACCTCCGAACCGTCGCTCGCCGTCGACTTCCCTTTCAGATTTTGAGTGAGGAGGACTTTGATCTCCTCCATTCGAGCGTCAAAACGCTCTTCCAGATTTTTTGTGGATGATTTCACTTGTTCTTTGATCACCGTCACCGTATCCGCCAATCTCACGTAGTTCTCTTCGATGGCTGCCAAGCGGGCGTTCTCGGCTTCGGAGCGCGTTACCATGGTCGCAGGAGGAAGGCTCTGATACCAAATGTTATGAAGGAGGAAGGGAGAGAGCAAAATAGAGGGAGGAGACTAGAGGAATTGCGGCTAGGGTTAGGAGAAAGAGGGAAAGGAGAAGGATACCTGAATAATATGCATGATAGCTCCATCCAAGAGGGTTCCCGGGTATATATAGACCCAGGACCAAGGGGGCCTGCCGGCCCACCATAGGGGCTGAACCAGTGTGGTTCAGCCCCATATCTTCTATTTAATGTTGGCGGGCTGAACCGGATGGTTCAACCCGGTCTTTCTCCGCGGTATCCTTTGGCCTTCGCGCATAGTGGTGCCCTCTGAAACGTATCGCATCTGGAGGCGTAACAAACTGCAAAAAATGGAGAACTGCAAAAAACAGAGAACTTCCGTCTCATATATTATGACATTATTTGTACGTAAAATTTTCAAAGCAATAACAAATTGAGTGCGAATTTTATTATAGAATTTCTGAAAAAATTCCTGATGAATGATGCCATGAGAATTGCAAAGAACGGAGAACTGCTGCCTTATATATTCTATGACATTATTTGTACGTAAAATTTTCAAAGCAATAATAAATTGAGTGCGAATTTCTAAAAAAATTATGATCATTCTTTTAGAAGGTACACCAAAGTATATTTGGAGTAAGCATCGATAAAAGTAACAAAATATATGCTTCCTCCACCAACATACTTAGAGGGACTTGCACCCTAAACATCAAAATGAACAAGATCAAAAGGTCCTACAAAACTCTTAGTTTTATAGGAACACTAGTACGATGACACTTGCATATTGACAAGCTTCACACTTTAGGATAGATTTAGACATAAGAGGTGACATAAGCCGTTGAAGAAGACGTAAAGGAGGATGACAAAGATGTTGATGGCATTGAACTAGAGAGATAGTCATGCTAGACGCTGAGAAAGTGGCAAGATCGACCATGTAGTAGAGCCCCTCAGTTCAGTTCCTGTAGCAATCGTCTTCTTCGATTAAAGATTCAAAAAATAACAATGAGTTGGAAAAAATGAGACGTAATATTTTAAATGTTTTGTTAGTGCATTGACAGATAAGTGATTGTAAGAAAAATTTGGGACATAAAGTGTTGTCCAGTTTAAGACGGGAGGTAGTAGTAACAACTACAGTTTCATAAACTGGAGCAGGAGAGCCATCTGCCATGAACATTGGTGGTAACTGGGTATGCTTCTCAGGGTGAATGAAGGCAAGAAAGTTCCCAGTCATATGATTGGTGGCATCAAAATTGATGAGTCACTTACTTGGAGCAACAACACTCATGTTGCTTGAAGAAGTCGCAACCAAGACATTTCCTGGAAGCATTCATCACGACTTCAATATCTGTAGAGGAGAACCATCTTCCTAACTATGGTAGCTGAGCGGAGGTAGTCTGAGAAGAAGTCTCAGACTCAGCAGTACTGACATGAGCCCGAAGTTAGAGATGCTGATGTTTTGCTTAATAACGCTTAATAGGACGATCAAGTTTTCCGCAGTAAGAGCAAAGAGGGTGATTGACTCCATGGCTGCCAGTGCGGCCTCTACAGACAGAATGTGCTCGATGACCAACATCATGAGCATAATTCTCAGAGAGTGCAGGAGATTATCAGAGGTCAATTTAGGAGGTTAGTTAAAGTGGAGGCACGAGTGACAGTAGCTTCTAGTGTGGGATTATTAGGTTCTCCTAATATTCGTTGAGAGATCATCTCGTAGGTTTCAGGAAGACGTAGAAGACAACGAACAACAAGAAACTCCTGAAAATGCTTCTCCTGGGTTGCAAGGTCAGCAGAGAAAAGACGATGTTATGGAATCTCGGCGCTAGGGACTGAACTTCTTGGTAAGCAACATCGGGTGAGAGGTTCGGTCGAGCAAAGAGATCTGAGTACATGATGTAGATGCTAGATGTTTTGGCACCTTTGGAATAAAAAGAAACAGATGATCCCAAGCAGCCTTTACCGTCTTATCATATTGAGTGATAGGTAAACAAACATTAGAAAGACTTTGTAAGCCATGTGCAGACAAGAGCATCACTGACGTCCTTATCAACATAGGTGGGAGATGTAGGCTCAGGATGAGTGTCTGTAAGATGCCTTTTGCGCTGAGATCGCACAAGGAAGGTGAATGAGATACTCCAATCAACATATTTGGGTCCAGTTAATTTGGATGCCGCCCCGCGTTTCTCAGAGGCTTTGGAAATGAGTGTGGGTGGAGGAGAAACTGTAGATGGAGTTGGAGTGAGTAGGGGTGTTACGATAATTCAACATGAGCGATGAGAGAACTTGCCGAGGCTGGAGAATTTGATAGGAATCACGTCAGGAGAGGACCGGTCCTTGTTCCCAGAGATCGTAGGATCTGGGAGGTCGCAGAACATTTGAGAAGCTCGCAGGAGACGAGAGCGTACGAAAGCTGACAGCTAGTGCTCGCGGGAGATGGGAGCTGGAGCTCGCGGGATGACTACGCTGGAGTAGAGAACTGGAGAACTCTTTGCGGGAGAACTCATCCCCGGAGAATGTGGAAGTTGGAGGAGAACTCGTCGTGAGAGAATGCGAAAGATGGAGGAGAACTCTTCGCTGGAGGATCCGAGTGCAAGTACTAGCGAGATCGTCAGTTGGAAGTAGAACTGCGCGAGTGCGAGGTCGAGCGAGTCGTTGAAGTCACAGTAGGTGGATCAATTAGTAGTCGTGGATGTAGCAGGAGTCGCATAAAAATCGTGTGAGAAAGGAGCTTGTTAAGGGCCTTCACCTGAGCCCTAGTTCGTGGAGGAAGGAGGGGGAAGTACCGTAGAGGATCGGCGTGGCTCTTGCGATATCCCCTCGAACCTATCTCGCCGTAGAAGGTGAGACGAAGGAGGCGGAGAGAAGGAGGCTGCCGATCGCAGGGCTCGACGGCGGGATCGAGCCGAAGGAGGGTAGCAGCCGCGTATGGGAGCGTAGCGTGAGCGGAAGTCGCGTATTAGGGTTCGGTCCGTGAAGTAGAGAGAGAGAATTAGAGAGAGATAAAATTGTTAATTGATTTCATAATTCCCCAAGCAAGCATGCTCCCACCCATATGGGTTGACCCAACTGAACCCAAATTTCACACAACATAAAAATACAAAATGCTAAATTAAAAGATACAAGAGGGCATCGAGGATAAATCCTAAGCGGTGTGCGTCGAGTTGCGGCGCTTGTACGTAATCCCCCAGCGTGAGTCCGTGACATCCGTAACATCTCCGCCCGCGTCGTCATCAAGCATGTCCCCAAGCTTGTCCTGTAGCTATGGAGGCAGTTGGACCAAAGGATCTGAAGGTGGTACTCCCACGAACGGCTTGAGTTGTGAAACGTGGAACACATCGTGGAACCGGGCATCGGCCGGGAGCTGGAGACGATATGCCACCTCGCCGATACGCTCTGAGATCAGGAACGGCCCATAGAACTTAGGCCCCATCTTGTTTTATGAACTCGGAGCTATGGTCGTCTGACGATAAGGACGCCGTTTAAGCCACACCCAATCCCCTGGTGCGAAGAATAGCTCGCGGTGTCCCCGGTTGTAGGCGGTCTCCATGCGGGCTTGAGCTTTAAGAAGTCTCTCACGGGCTAAGGCGAGGATCTGATCCCGAGTGGGCAGCTCAATATCGACAGCGGGTGAGCGGGCGGACGCGCTGGTGTAAGTGAGTAGGTGAGGTGGATCACGACTATAGACTAGCCGGAAGGGAGTGGCCTGCAGAGCTGAATGGTAGGAAGTGTTGTAGCAGTACTCCACCCAAGGAAGACATCGTGCCCAATCCTTGGGGCGGTCCCCCGTAATACAACGCAGGTACATCTCCAGTGTCTAGTTAACCACTTCCGTCTGCCCGTCAGACTGCGGGTGGTACGCCGACGAAAGTGCCAACTTCGTGCCGCATAAGGTGAATAACTCCTGCCAAAAGAGGGAGGTGAAAACCTTGTCCCTGTCAGATACTTTACTCTCTGTAATGTCATGTAATCGGAACACCTGGTCGAAGAAGATGCGCGCAACCACGTCCCCTACAATAGGGCGACTCATTGCCACGAAGTGCACGCCCTTGGACAAGCGATCGACGACCACGAAGATGATGGAACGACCCTTCGAAGTCGGTAAACCCTCAATGAAATCCACAGAAATATCCGCCCATATCTGTGTCGGAATGGGGAGGGGCTGAAGCAGCCCGACTGGTAAGAGCTAGTTATCCTTGCTACGCTGGCAGGTGGGGCAGAGGGTGATGCAGTCCTGGACCCCCTTTTTGAGGCCCATCCAAAATAACTCCGTCCGGATCCGCTGAAGGGTCTTATGAACCCCTTCATGTGTGGCGCCGTGGATCCCTGCCAGAATCTCCGGGATCAAGGGGGAGTGTCTGAAAGATAGAGCCGATCCTTGTATAGGATGAGCCCGTCTCGAACTGTCCAATGCGAGGGCAAAGTTCCCTCTTCAATGCGGAGAAGGAGCTCCTGAAGAGTTGGAGTCCTGAATCTCTGTCCGCAGATGGTGGTGAAGTGGCGAAGTCGGGTAAGAGATGGCCAATAAGGACCCTTCTTCGTGATCGCGACGGGAGAGAGCGTCAGCTGCTCGGTTCAAGGCCCCCGCCTTGTACTCCACACGAAAGTTAAAACCCAAAAGTTTGTTGATCCAACGCTGCCGTGGGACCGTGCTGAGACGCTGCTTCAAGAGGTACTTAAGACTGAAATGATCGGTGCGAATCAGAAAGGGTCGCCCCCACAAGTACGACCGCCAATGTTGGAGGGCCTTGGCCAGTCCAATTAGCTCCTGCTTGTAAGCTTGAAGCTTCTGATGGTGAGGGGCGGTCCAACGACTGAAATATGCGATTTGGTGGCGCTCCTGTTGGAGCACAACACCGCACCCCTGGCTGGAGGCATCACACTCCACCTGGAACTCCTGGTCGAAGTCCGGTAGGCGCAGTATTGGAGCTGAGACGGGCTTGCTGAAGCGCGCAAAAATCTTTCGTCGCCGAGTCCTCCCATGCAAAGTACTGTTTCTTCTAAAGGGCAAACAGTGGTGCTGCAATGATGCTGTACCCCTCGTTAAAACGTCGATAGTAGCCCGCTAAGCCAAGAAAACCCCGGAGTTCCAGCTGGGACCGGGGAAGGGGCCAATCCGTCACGCTCTGAATCTTAAGTGGGTCAGCGGACACCCCGGTACTGTCAACCACTTGACCAAAGTAGGATACCCGATCCGTCCGAAACGAACACTTGGCGCGCATAAAAAACAATCTGAGTCCGGACTAACTGAAAAACTGCTCGGAGATGGCCCAGATGGGACTTCCATGTCGCACTCATTCATGAGGGCCTGAAAGGTGGAGGGGGCATTGGTGAGCCCGATGTGCATCACGAGGAACTCGAAGTGGCCATGGTGGGTGCGGAAGACGGTCTTCTCCACATCCTCGGGGGCCATGCGCACCTGATGGTACCCAGAGCAAAGGTCCAGCTTGGAGAAGAAGCAGGCGCAGTGTAACTCGTCCAGTAGCTCCTCCACGACCGGAATTGGGAACTTGTCCTTCACCGTCTGCGCATTCAGCTCGCGGCAATCAACGCAGAAGCGCCATGTGTCACCCTTCTTGTTGACCAACAAAAATGGAGATGAGAAGGGGGATACGCTGTGGAGGATGATGCCCCGTTGCAGCATATCGGCGCACTGTCGCTCAATCTCGTCCTTCTGGCGGAACGGATAGCGGTCGGGGAGAACAACTACGGGAGCCATCTCGGGTAGGAGGCAAATGCGGTGATCCTGGCTCCGCAAGGGAGGAAGTCCCGTCGGGGCGGTGGTAGTGTCGTTGTACTCCTGTAAGAGGGCCTCGAGGTCAGAGGGCTCTGTCTAGTCAGCACAAGCGAGAAAAACCTGTTAGTCGGTGGTCGTCGGACGACCCCACTACACCGTTTGGTGGGGGGGGGGGGGGGACGGCACCCCATGTCATCGTCAGTGTATCAAAATCCCACAAAAGTGTCCCCAAAGTGCGGAGACAACGAACACTTAACACTGCCTTGAACCCCGTAGGGAGATCACATAGAAGTCCACGTGGGAATGGTAGCCCTCCACTACAATAGGCACCGCGCGACAGACTCCTGTGCACGTCATGGCCATGCCGTTGACAACTGAAACCCATAGGCTTGGACGGGATGCCACCGGCAAGTGAAGATGCTGAGCGGTGAGATCACTAAGAAAACTGTGTGTACTGCCCGAGTCCATGAAAGCGATCAGCAGTTGTCCCGCCATCGAAATCTGTATCTGAATCGTATCCCCCGACTGGGGTCCCGTCATAGCATGAATAGAAAGCTCGGGATCGCCCGGGTCCTCGTCCCCTATGTCCTCGTCAGAGGGGTCCTCCGGTCCTCCACCTCAAGCCAGAAAAGACGCTTGCACCGATGTCCCCGAGTGAAAGACTCGTCACAATTGAAACAGAGGCCCTTGGCCCGGCGGTCTGCCATTTCCTGAGTGGAAAGCCGCCGAATGGTGGACGGTCGGTCCCCTTCTTTGCCCTTGCCGGCTCCCGTGTTAATCGGTGAAGTAGAAGGGCCAAAATATCTGGAGGGCCCGTCGCTAGATTGATGACCCAAATACGGACGGTCCATCAGCAAGCGTTTCTAAAAAACGCGGGATAAGCTCATGGATGTGGAGAGGTCTTGAGGAGACTGTAGCTCGACGTCCATTCGAAGTCGCTCGTGGAGGCCTGCAGTGAAGAAGGCACCTGATGTGCCGCTGGTACAGAAGGGGTATGGGAGAGGAGCATCTGAAATCTCTCGATATAGTCATCAATGGAGCCGGTCTGTCGGTGGGAAAAGAGGTCGCCAATAGGATTCCCGCGAAGGGGAGGGCCGAATCGGAGGGTGCACTGCGACTTAAAGTCCTCCCACACCTAGTGCGGAGGCTCACGACGGAGCTGCGAGAACCAGAGCTGTGCGGAACCCATGAGATGGAAGGAAGCAACACCAATCCAATCCTCTTCCGGAGTACGTTGGGTTTCAAAGAACTGTTCGCAGCGTGTGAGCCACGCGAGGGGGTCCTCCCGACCGTCAAAAAGCGAAAAATCCATTTTCACAAAATTGGGAAAACTCCATCATTTCTCGGTGGAGGAAATTCATTAACCGTTTGCGATGAGCCCGAAGCGGCACGTGGGGCTGGCGAGGAGCCTTCTGGTCGAAGGGCCTCAATGAGGGCCTTATGTTTGCCACCTTCATGTGCTGAAAAGACTCCAAGATCTGGGCCAAAGTGAGGCTGCCGGGATTGCCGTCGTCCATGAGGAAGATCCGAGCAGGGGAGGAAGAGGAAGGGGGAGTGGGCAAAATGCCCGTGCTGCCTGATAACAATGGGAGACCGTCTGCCGAAGGCCCCCAAAGGACCGACGAGCTCAGACGGCGCAGCGGAAGGCCGGAACGTGCTGGTTGGGGCTGAAAATCAGCGGGCGGTGGCTGTTGGCGTGGAGGGCAGCGGAGCAACGGCGGAGGAGGAGACCTCTGATACCAAGGTGTTAAGGGCCTTCGTCTGAGCCCTAGTTCGTGGAGGAAGGAGGGGGAAATCCCGTAGAGGATCGGCGTGGCTCTTGCGACATCCCCTCGAACCTATCTTGCCGGAGGAGCAACGAAGGAGTCGGAGAGCAGGAGGCTGCCGATCGGAGCCGTCGATGGCGGGATCGAGCGGAAGGAGGGTAGCGGCCGCGTCTGGGAGTGTAGCGTGAGCGGAAGTCGCCACCCATATGGGATGGAGACCCAACCGAACCCAAAGTTCACACAATATAAAATTACAAAATGCTAAAATAAAAGATACGAGCGGACATCGAGGATAAATCCTAAGCGGTGTGCGCCAATTTGCGGCGCTTATAAGTAATCCCCCAACGTGGGTCCGTGACATCCGTAACAGATCTCTCGTGTGTCACCGAGAGTGTTCACGCGGGACCAGAGTAGTTCGTGCGAGATCAGGAGTATTCATGCAACAATGAGAAATTTCATCCTGGTTTGATATTATGTGAGAATTCGAAAATAAAATATATTATTTCAATCTATTTTATTACATTGAAACTCCCCTATTTATGTAGAGTAGAGGAAGAGAAAAATCTCCATTAGGAAATGTGAGACTAAATACTGGAGATGTGAAAAATTTATGAGTCCTTGTTTTGTGGCTTTTACAATTGGGCTTTCACAAAAAAAAGATATTACCATGTCTAACTTTGATGTACCGACACAATATGATGGTCCCAAGTAGACTTCGGTGATTTTACTTGTGGGATGTTTTGTTATGACTTATGGTTCTTTAGCTCTGGCAGATGCATTACTATAGTTAGTGACTAAACTGTTGGTCATGAGTGGATTGATATTAATTACACAGATCCCTCGTCACATCACACCATACACGTCGCCATTAGATCACTTCTACAAATCTCAAAGCACCACTACAACGAAACCCGAAATCCGCATTCACAACCCACTAGCCCGCTATCCGATAGCTTTCAATTCGCTAGCCCGCTTTCTGCAAGCGCCGCTTTTTGACACGTCGTATAGCTTCTTGCGCTGCAAAACACATATTGTCCTCTGAAACCTTCTCGGGATTCCTCCAAGATGACAAGCTGACCGAGATACGCATCTCGCTCGCTAATCCATCCATCTCGGTTCCCTCTCTCGCTGAGTGCCACATGTTCGTCTCTCTCCTCCTCGCTTTGCTTTCCCATCACGCTACACGACATTTACCGGGATACCCCTTGCTATGCCGAGAAGCTCCTGACCTTATCGAGACACCTCACACCTCACCGAAGAGCCTCGACTTCATCTCCGAGAAGCTATCGACTCAGTTGAATCTGTCTTATTCCAATCCGTCTGCTCCTTTTACTACTCCTCGCTCAATTATAAGGATAAACACATTACCTTACCATTTTCAGAGGCAAATATTTCATTATCTCAGAATTCCTTATCCTTCTGCCCACACTAATCGAATTTCACTCCGTCTTTCCTCGATCCACCCATATATATCGTAGGCAAGGTGTCAAATCTGGCCTTGCCATCATACGGGTTGCTTTGGCTAACCTCAAAAGGAAGGACAATTCTTATGAACGTGGATCCACTAATGTGACAGTTCATTATTGCGAAACTCCACTACCGAGTGATGTGACCCAATGCATACGACTATATATAGCCTGACTTGATAATAATTAAGATACCAGATTTTTGCCCTCTCTCGGCCCTCTTTCTTCCAGTCTTGCTTCGAAACAAGAGACCTATATACTAATTTTGGTGGGCGAGCTCATGCAGTGAACTCTCGGGTGTGAGGTGGTATCTCCGGCGATCGCCGCCCGCCTTCGTTGTTCTCAACAACCAAACTAGTAGGGTTAGCCCTACCACATGTGGGTTAGGGTCCAACACCCTCCAAGGTGCGGTGAGCGTGGACACTGTTCTTTTTCTTCAAGCCCTGCTTGGAAATAGGAACCTGAAGCCAATTTTGGAGGGGGAGCTCATGCAGCAAGCTCTCGAGTATGAGGTGGAATCTCCGGCGATTGCCGACCACCTTCGTTATTCTTAGTCACCAAGCTAGTGAGGTCAGCCCAGAACACAGATAGTTCATGGTTCAACACCTTTAAAGGTGCGGTGAGCATGGACATAGGTGTCTGATCCGAAATTTTTTCCTTTCCCAGCAATGGCTGATCCAAACGGCCACCCTCAAAATCCTCCCACGGAGTTTGCCACGAGGCAAGATTTGGTCACCATGCAACAGTCAATTGAGGTTCTTTCCCAGTTTTAACAATAACAATTAATAAATCAAAACATTCCTAGCAATAACAATTAACAAAATTAACTATCTCTAATGATAATAATTATCAAATATGAGAACATGAATATTCTTAGGACATACCTTATTTTTATCCAAGTTTTTTCAAGTTCAACATTCTTGATCAATCTCATAGTCATCAAACTGACTTTTCTCATAGATGTCTGTGTTTTAATTTTCCTCCGTCTAAAACGTCACATCGACAAACATATCAGACATGTAGGTGACATCTTTAATGGTACATCAAAACACCACATTACATATTTGCATCACTTTCAACAATGATCATATCTGTTAACAGCGAACAAGCACAACTATGATTGCACTGGTTGAACTTTGCCAGTTTGTTTTTCTGACCTCAAGGTTTGATGCTGCATGATGCTACCCAATATAGTAAGAAATTTTGAATGCTCTTTCAAAAATTAGAGAACTGATATATCCTAATTACAAGTTATTTGATCATGTCAGGAATCATCTTTCAGTTTTTATCCAGAAAAGAAACTAATTAGAGAATCCACCAGGAGAAGCTAAATACTGTTTGATAAGGATGAATGACATAGGGTAGGGATTTGTTAGTGATCCTCTAAGATGATGCAAACCCTATGTGTAGTGTCGGAGATTTAAACCCTATCTAATCCTAGGATGATGCATGCAACGAGATATCCAACAATAAATGGAAAATAACAATAAACCATAAAACATTAGTATTTAAAACTCAAATGATATGCAAACAATTTCAGTAAGCGAGCAAATTAGGCTTTCCTCCGATTGGAGTTCCGTTACCTAATACACACTAGTGAATAGATTCTGCAAATCATGATTAGTCACAAAATGTACTAGCATAGCAAGACATCCATAGGAATATAGAGAACAAACTTCATACAATAATGTTGAAGAACAATGAAACTAAACAATAAGAAACCCACGAGTGAGGGGTTGTGGGCAGAGAAGTTGAGATCCGCTATCCGTAGAAGTGACAGTGAATGTCAGGGGAGATGGAGATGGCTGTATGCTGGCTGTCGAAGAGGGAATGTGACTGCTTTGTGGATGGAATGAGGTGGGAATGTGACTCCTTTGTGGATGGAATGGAGTGGGAATGCTGTAGGGAGGCTTGGGTAGGGTTGTATTTGAGTGTTTGGGATCAAATAGGGCTTGTGAGTGGCTACTGGAGGAGTTTGGCAGCAACTGAATGTTGCTGGGATGGCTTGCCTGCAAGTGACGATTGCTGGGAAGAGTTATGGGAGGGTGAAGTAGGAGGGTCATGACCTAGGAAAGGTGCAGGATGGGAAAACAGCCGGCAATGGAGTCTTGGGAGGGTTGTTGATATCCTGGAATGCCAAAACTGCTGTTGGAGTGGGAAGCGGCTATGATTGCTGTTTGGTGGCTGGATAGGGTGGTTTGGTGGTAGTGGCGGCTATTTTGGGGAAGAGAACTGATGATGGCTGCTAGTTTTTGAGGGAATGGACAACAGTTGTAGGGGAGGCGGCTGCTGTAGGGAGGGATTGGAAGGGGTGGCTATAATGCGAAACACAAGGTAATGATGAGGACAATATCTAGGAGTCGGCATCTTGGGTTTCATGGAGTCGGCACAAAGGAGAAGACCGCCGGATTCTAGGAAGAAGCTCTCCAAAATCTACAATAGCCGTCAAATCAGCTCCCTTTTCTATTTATAATAAAACATGAGTAGGGCAACCATTGTGGATGATTATGATTGACCGTTCACGATAGTTACTATCTCGCTCAATAAAACACTAAAAAATATATAGAAATGTGGAAATGTCACTCCAGACGCAACTGCGATTTCGGGCCATCCATCGGGCAACGCCAAATATGACAGGTGACAAATCAGCCCTGAATGGGACCAAAACTCATGCTACAAAAGGTCTCTCCGATCTCCATCAATGGGTGTCAAAACCCAAAACGTTTATTAAAAGAAAAGCTGGTCTTATTCTTAGGAGTACTTAGCTCAAGTATTAACTTAAACCAACAGTTAATCATCACTGAGTTTGAAGCCCTTTTTTGTAGCTCAGATTTTATTGTCAATCTTCGCTATAAAAAGATGCTAATTGCTAATCTGTCAAGCACTAGTTTTCCACTAGAAACTGAAATAGTTTTTGTCCGATATAGAAAAAAAAGTGATCATAGATTCTATACATGTTTTATTCAAGTTTATTCTCTTGTCAGGAATTATTTCCTAATTTCTGGTGCTCCTCTATGTTTTGATTATTTGTACTGCAGTTTAAAGAGAGTATTCATCAGTTCGCACAAGATAATATAGCTCCTCATGCAGCAAAGTTGGATGCAACAAATCAAGTTCCAAAGGTAAGATTATATAGCATATATGTATAGAATCTATACTGAATACTTTCATTAGCTTGCTTGGTATTGATGATTATAGTACCATTCAGGATCTTAACTTATGGAAACTTATGGGGAACTTCAACCTTCATGGAATCACATCACCAGGTAAGATTATATAGCATACATGAAATAGGTTATTACTTTCTTCTAGGACTTCTTAATTTCACAAGTAGCCAAAAACATAGCACGAAGAAGATCTGGCAAGGGGAGGGCCGGCGGAGAGGAAGAGAGAAGAAGGAGGCTAGGGTTGAGAGGGAAGAAACAAGGAAGCAACCCTTTTTCAATTCATATCCAAGACAAAAACAATACAAGGTCCACATGCCCTCTTATAGTGGCGAGGAGCTGATACAAAAGGAAATAACGGAAATAAGAAATAACGGAAATAGGAAATATACCAAATAACAACATATTTAAATAGGAAATAAACCAAACATAGCAACATATTTAATATTAAATATCCTCGGCGCTTGCCATAGCCGGCTTCTCCCCAATGACACCAACCGGGCCTGCCTTCTCCACCGACGTCGGTTCCCGCCGGTTGTAGACCCTCCATGTCGGCGCCTCATCGTGCACATCCGTAACAATGCCGCCGTCGGAAAAATTTGCCGTGTCCTCATGGAAGAAGTCCGGAAACTGACGGCGGAAATCATCTTGCAGCAGCCAAGTGGCCTCGGACGGGGGACGGTGGTGCCACCAAGGATCTCCTTCGGGGCTGCATCTCCAGGAAGGTGGTGGCGGCGTTCTAGAATGGTGTGCGAATATATTGCAGCGGAGTCGGAGTAGTCAAGATCTGTCGGAATGTGGTCCATAGTTGGATGGTCGCCGATGACGCGGCGAGGCTGGGATACATGGGAGACTGGGTGGATGCGACTCCCCTCGGGAAGTTGGATCTTGTAGGCGACGGCCCCAATCCGGGCCATGACGGTGAACGACCCAAAGAAATGCGGCGCGAGTTTGGGGCAAGGGCGCATGACGACCGTGAGTTGGCGGTAGGGGTGGAGCTTGATGAAGACCTTCTCGCCGACTTGGAAGGACAGATCTCGACGCTTCTGGTTGTAGAAGGATGTCATTTTTGCTTGGGCCCGGCAAAGTTGATGCTTGAGACTGTCCAGAATGATGTCCCGGTCTTGGAGGTGATATGCCAAACTAGGTACGACACACTCTCCGGCTAGGTGGCGCACTACATCTGGCGGTGGTCGGCCGTAGACAACTTCAAATGGTGTTAATCCCGCTGCATGGTGGTAGGCGGTGTTGTATGAATACTCGGCCCAACCCAACCATTTGACCCACGTGCCCGGTCTCTCGCCAATGAAACAACGTAGGTAAGTCTCCAAGCAACGGTTGAGAACCTTTGATTGGCCATCCGTTTGCGGATGGTACGCGGAGCTCATGCGGAGGTGTGTGCCTTGAAGGCGGAACATAGATGTCCAAAAACTGCTCAAAATGAGGGATCGCGATCGCTCACAATTCATCGTGGGAACCCATGGAGTCGCACGACTCCGAAGATGAAGCTGTTGGCTACACCCGCTGCCGTGTACGGATGCCGGAGAGGAATAAAGTGCGCGCACTTGGAGAGTCGGTCCACCACCACAAGGACGCAATCGAATCCGCTGGACCGGGGAATACGTGTGATGAAATCCATAGCAATGTCCTCCCAAATTCGATCCGGGATGGGTAGGGGCTGAAGCAACCCGATCGGAAACATTGCCTCGTACTTTGCCTTTTGGCATGGAAGACAGGCGACCACATGGGGTTTGACTTGCTTGAACATGTTCGTCGGCCAGTACAGGGAGGACGCCAAGCGCCAGTAGGTGCGGAAAGCTCTTGTGTGGCCCCCAGTTGGTGTAGTATGGAACTCGGCGATGAGGCGCAAAATGAGAGTGGAGGTCGCGGATAGCACTAGGCGGCCCCGGTAAAAGAGCCGACCGCCCACCAAGGAGTAAGGAGGGTGGCCTTCCGGGTTGGTGATGAGGGTCGTTCGGATGGCTGCATGGTGTGGGTCGTTCTCCACGGCGTGTTGAATTGATGCTGGATCCTCCCAGACCGGCCGGGAGATGGCCCGGAGTTTTGGGGAATGTACTTGCCGGGAGAGAGCATCTGCCGCCCGGTTGGTGCGGCCTGGTCGGAATTCGATGGAGAAATCGTACCCAAGGAGCTTTGCCACCCATAGTTGCTGTGCTAGCGTGGCGATCTTCTGCTGAAGGAGGTACCGCAAGCTATGATGATCGGCGCAAACGATGAGGGAGCGGACCAGGAGGTACGATCGCCAGTGTTGCATTGCCAGGACAAGTGCCATGAGCTCGTTCTCATAAGCCGAACGGCTCCGAATGGTCATGGAGAATGCCCGACTGTAGTAGGCGATGGGACGACCGCCTTGCATGAGGACCGCTCCCACCCCGATGCCCGAGGCATCGCACTCCACGATGAAGGGTTGAGTGAAGTTTGGCATGGACAGAACTGGGCCATTCACAAGAGCCGCCTTAAGGGCGAGGAATGCGAACATGGCCGCTGTAGTCCACGAAAAAGGTCCCTCCTCTGTAGATTTGAGCAATTGTGTGATGGGCCGAGCCAAGGTGCCGTACCCCTGAATGAAACGCCGGTAGTAACTAGTGAGGCCCAAAAAGCCCCGGACATCCCGAAGAGAGGTGGGGGTCGGCCAATGTTGAACCTTAATTTTGTCGTCGTCCATGGCCACTCCCTGGGCTGAGATGGTATGACCCAAGTAGCTAACGGTGGTTGCCCCAAACGAGCACTTCTTGCGGTGGAAGACCAGATGATGCTGACGAATTGTCTCGAGCATTTGGCGAACATGACATAAATGCTCCCGCCAGGATGAGCTATATACCAAAATATCATAAAAAAAGTACGTGTTGTCGGAGTACCGCTCGAAAGATGTCGTTCATGGTGGCTTGGAAGGTGGCCGGAGCGTTGGTTATCCCGAAGGGCATGACCAGAAACTCGTAGTGCCCATCATGTGTCCGAAACGCTGTCTTTGGTACATCTTCCGGCCGCACCCGGATTTGGTGGTACCCCTCCCGGAGGTCAAGCTTTGTGAAAAAGGCGACGCCGTGGAGCTCGTCAAAAAGCTCCTGGATGACTGGAATATGGCATTTGTCTGAAACTGTGTCCTTGTTTAATTCCCGATAGTCGACACAGAAACGCCAACTCCCATTTTTTTTTCGCACAGGGAGGACTGGGCTGGAGAAAGGGCTTGCGCTGGGGCGGATGAGGCCGCCCATGAGCATCTCCCGCACCAGGTGTTCGATCTCGTCCTTCTGGGCATGCCCATAGCGGTAAGGCCGGACGGATATGGCCGCAGTGTGGTGCTGTAGCGGAATGGCATGGTCGGTGTCCCACACCGGAGGTAAGCCCACAGGAGCCGTAAACACGTCGGAGAACTCCTCGAGGATAAGACGGAGGTCTGGTGAAAGCACCCGGGTGGCCGCCAGATCGGCTTGTAGCTGCCAAAGCCATGTATAGAATGCCACATCAGTCGTATGTTGGATGGCACGAAAGGAAATCGGAGTTCGGAGAAGAGCTGAGTCGCCGACGAGATGGCAGGGTGACCCCTCCCGGCAGAACTGCATAGACATCTCAGCCCAGTTGACCCGAACGTCGCCCAAAGTTGCCAGCCATGCCACGCCTAGGATGATGTCAACGCCGCCCATCTCGAAGACGCAGAAATCTGCCGTCACAGCATAAGGTCCCATGGTGACACGTACGGCGGGGCAAGAGCCCGCGGTTGGGCAGCGGCGACCGTCTCCTAGACAGACGGTGAAGTCCGGCGAGGGCGTATACGGGATGGAGAGGTGTCACACCAAACGATGAGAAATGAAATTATGGCTGGCGCCACTGTCGATCATAATGAGAATTGGGTGCCCCTGGACGAGGCCCACCAACTTCATAGTTCGTGGTCCGGTAAGGCCGCCTACTGAGAAAAGGGCATGTCTAAGCAATGGAAGGCGGCCCCGTCGAATTTCGGTGGTTGCGGCTCGTCGGTGAGCTCGAGCACCTCAAAGTCTTCCACGGTGATTTCGGGCCCGAAATCCCCAATAATGTCATGGAACTCTTTCACGGCACACACATGAGTGGGAGAATACGGTTGTCGACACCTGAAACAGAGCCCCTTCCTTCTGAGTTTGTTGTAGTCCCCGTTATAGATTCTGTGGGGGGGGGGGGGTC
This sequence comes from Dactylorhiza incarnata, assembly GCA_033032865.1. NCBI lineage: Eukaryota > Viridiplantae > Streptophyta > Magnoliopsida > Asparagales > Orchidaceae > Dactylorhiza > Dactylorhiza incarnata. The sequence goes on along the minus strand of JAWHQI010000084.1, from coordinate 2,791,957 downwards.
GGGGTGCGGCCTGGGCGAGGACTGCCTGGTGGAGGTGGTCGTGGACCGAAGTCCCGCGGTGGTGGTGGCCGTGGAGGCCCGGTTGTGACCTGCGGATGCGCCCCAAGATCTGCTTCCATGGCGCGCGCGAGATCGAGCGCTTCTGAGACCGTCCTTGGTTGATGGGTGCGGAAGCGCGAGCGGATGGACGACATGAGGCCTTGCATGAAGAAGCCCAAATAGTGATCGGGCGGAATGTCGGGGACATGAGTGACCAAGGCTACGAATTCGTCGATGTAGGTATCGAGGCCGACCATCTGGAGGATACTACAAAGGCGCTTGACGGCGGACCCGTCGTAGCGGTGGTCGTACCGTCGAATCATCTTTTATTTCATTTTGCCCCAGGAGATGAGGGGCTGCGATAGGCATAGCCATCACGCCCAATGGAGAGCGGATCCGTCAAGGCCGCCCATGGTTGTGCCGACCTTGTCCGCTTCCGGTGTGAGATGGAGGTCGAAGTACTATTCTGCCTTGGCGATCCACCCCATGGGATCGATGCCGAAAAAATGTGGAATGTCAAGGGCGAGGGTCGAGCGACTCGAGAGCGGCACGGTGGTTGCAGGTTGGGGGGGGGGGGGTGCTGAGCAGTGAGCCCCCGTCGGCAGAGGAGGCGCAGCCGCCGTTGGTGGCGACCGCGGGCGAGGCGGGGTGGGCGTCCAGTCGCGCAAGGGTGGCCTGCAGCGCGGCCTGGATGGAGGAGAACTGTGAGTCGTGGCCGTCGAGACGACGCTGGACGGTGTCGTCGTGGTCGTCGCTGGCGGAAGCCTCGGGATGCGCCCGAGTCGCCAGAGGAGCATGGATGATGGGGATGCTGCGGAATCGGGAGAACAACGACGCTGCGAGGTCAGGAGGCGTCGGCGGGGCGCTGCAGTGCGACATGACACGGCGAGTCGCCGGAGGAGCATGGATGATGGGGATGCTGCGGAATCGGGAGAACACCGACGCTGCGAGGTCAGGAGGCGTCGGCGGGGCGCTGCAGTGCGACATGACACGAGCGAGACTGAGCGGGCGTGACCGCTGCGGCGAGATTTAGCGGCCGAGACGTCGGCCGCACTTGTAGGTGATTGTCCGGCAGATACAAGAGCGGACGGACGGGCAGGTCGGACCAAATATTACCGCACGAAGAAGATCCGGCAAGGGGAGGCCGGCGAAGAGGAAGAGAGAAGGATGCTAGGGTTGAGAGGGAATAAACAAGTGAGCAGCCCTTTTTCAATTCATATCCAAGACAAACAATACAAGGTCCACATGCCCTCTTATAGTGGCGAGGAGCGAATACAAAAGGAAATAACGGAAATAGGAAATAACGAAAATAGGAAATAAATCAAACACATCAACATATTTAAATAGGAAATAAACCAAACATAGCAACATATTTAATATTAAATATCCTCGGCGCTTGCCATAGCCGGCTTCTCCCTGTTGACACCAACCGGGCCCGCCTTCTCCACCGACGTCGGTTCCGCCGCTTGTAGACCCGCCTTCTCCACCGACGTCGGTTCCCGCCGCTTGTATACCCGCCATGTCCGCGCCTCGTCGTGCATATCCGCAACATAATTCATTCATTTGTTAGTCTGCGAATGAACAAGTTGCTAGTTGATTTTAGAATACAGAGAACATAGTGTATATCTAGAGATTTTGACCATTGAATTGACCATTTTCTAGCTACAATAGAAAAAGATCCATCATTAATTTTAATCGGTGTGGTACTAGGACAATATAAATAGAATATATACATATAAAAATCTCTAGTCATATGATTGAAAGCCTTAGTGCCAAAGCTCCCGGGATGATGAAGATTACTTCATGAAGCCTCCATCTCCATGTGAGTAGTCTTTAAGAGCGTGATGACCTGCGTTTTTGATATGCGTTTTTGACCCTCTGCGAGGTTGGTCTGTAAGAGCGTGATGACCTGCTCCCTTGCCAACAACCCCCTCTCCCACTGGTATTTCGGTTTGCTGTTGCTGTCCGCAGTTTTCTGCGCGATTATTTGTTGGATACCGGGATCCCGCTGCCACGACTCCTTGAGTTGCTGCAGGAAATCAGATGTAACAGTAATTAGAGCATAAAATTCAGGTTCCTCCTGTCCATACTTCCTGGATAGAGCATCGACGCAAACATTTTCTTTCCCTTGCTTGTATTGGATGGTTGTAGTCATAGACTAACAGCTTTGACAAATACTTTTGTTGGGCTGGGGCAGCCAATCTCTGATCGAAAAGAAATTTGAGGCTTTGTTGATCCGTACGGATGATGAATGGGTCGATAATAAGATGACGTCGCCGCTGTTGAACGGATAGTACCACGACGAGTAACTCCTCATAAACTGAGATCATCGAATTTTTCTTACCCTGTGCCTTACTAAAATAGGCCACTGGTCGGCCATCTTGCAGTAGGACTGCGCCCACACCTTTCTCGTTGGCATCCGATTCAACCACAAACGGTTTAGTGAAATCCGGCAGGCATAAAACTGGTGGTTGTGAGACTACCCGCTTGAGTTGAATGCTTGTTCAACTTTTTTTGTCCACTTCAACTGGGTCGTTTTGCGTAATTCCGTAAGTGGTTTGGCTATGCCTTTGTATCCCTGAATAAATCGCCGGTTAGGGCCAAAAAACCTCGCACGTGTCACGGTTTTGGGGTTGGCCAAACAAGCTTGGCCCAGTTCTTCTCTGGATCTGTCTCCACTCCTTCGTACGAAATGATATGACCTGAGAGTAGTGCACATGACTTTGCCCGAAGCTACACTTGCTCGGTTTGAGGAATAAGCTTCGTTGTCTTAAAGTCTCGAAGGTGAAGGTGAGATGCTCCACATGTTCCCACCACGATTTGCTAAAGATCAATATATCATCGAAGAATACCAAGATAAATTTTCGAAGTTGGTCTTGAAAAATCTTATTCATCAAACTTTTAAATGTTGACGACGCATTGGTCAAGCCGAAGAGCATGACCAAAAATTCGTAATGGCCGTGATGAGTACAGAATGCCGTCTTTTGCCATTCGGACTTGATGGTAACCCGTCCGCATGTCCAACTTCGAGAAAAAAATAGCCCCGTGCAATTCATCAATGAGCTCCTCAATGATGGGAATCAGAAACTTGTCCTTTACCATTTGCTTATTCAATTGATGGTAGTCAATACATTGTCTCCACGTCCCGTCACCCTTCTTCACTAGTACGACAGGTGAAGCATAGGGGCTGCCACTATGTCGAATGATCCCGGCACTTCACATCTCTTTAACCAACCTCTCAATTTCATTCTTTTGTAGTGGTGGATAGCGATAGGGCCTTAAATTAAGTTTTCCATGCCCCTCTTTGAGAGGAATGTGGTGTTCATGCTCCCAGTGAGGTGGTAACCTGACGGGCTCCTCGAAGATATCCTGGAAAGCTGTCAACACCTCTTGTAGTTGGTTGGACTCTTTAGGCAATAAGGACCCTTCCCCTTGCTGGAAACCGAGCATTGCCTTATGTTCACCGCTCGTACCTTCAGTGCTCTCCGACGCATCAACTGGAGGCTTAGAGACCTCTCGAATATCACATATTGTTAACATGTTCAACTACCCCCTTTTGCTAGGATTGTTTCAAGTCTCTGTTGTTTTATCCATGTGCCCGCCGTATTTTTCGATCCTCTCAACGAGATCTTCCGACCTTGACCGGTGAATTCCATTTGCAGATTGCCGAAATCTCAATTGATCACCCCCAAAGTGCTTAACCACTGAATTCCAAGTACCACTTTACAACCGCCCAACGGTAGGACCAACATGTCCGTTGTGAAAACATCCCTTGCATCTGCCATTTAAAGCCCACCACTTTGTGAGAGATGGACATTCGTCGCCCATCCGCTATCGCCACATTAAATGCGGGCATGGGCGTTAATTTGCATTGTAACCGACTAGCCGCCTCTATGTCCACAAAATTATAGGTGCTCCCTGAATCGATCAAGAATTGGATGGCGTGGCCTTGATACGAAGCCGTCACCTCATGGTGTGGTATTGAGTTATGCCCGTGAGTGCATGGACGGATAGCTGTGGGACAGCCTCCCCTTCCTCCTTTGGTTCATCCGAAAACTCCAACTCTTCTTCTCCTGGTGTGTCCAGTGCAGCGTCTTCCTCCTCCGTAATCAGTTCTATGGCATATGATCTCCCTTTCTGCAAATAGCGGTGGCCCGATGTGTATTTACTATCACACCAGAAACAGAGATCCTTACTCTGTTTGTCCTTGAGCTCCGTTGATGTCAGGCGATGGCTTCCCCCTGGTTTCCAGTAGACGTATTAGTTGGTGCACGAGGTTGGATCGGTTTGGGGACCGAAACACGTCTTTCTATTGCCATGCTACTCTTGGTCATGCTGGAGAAGGTACATCCCTGTGAGGAAGCCGTCCGACGCTCTCAAAGAGGGCTAAAGCGAAAACTTCCTGCATTGTTTTCAGTTGGAATATCCGGATTGCATATCCGATTTCATCTCTGAGTCCGTTCTACAGAAATTAATTGCGTAATCCTTTGGAATGTTCACTCTATGTAGGAGGATGCCAAAGTCATCCAGGAACGCTTGCACTGTCCCTTTTTGTTTCAGATTTTTCAACTTTGCAATTGGATCGTCAAATAAGATTGACCCAAAATGATTCGCCAAAGCCTGAGTGTATTCCTCCCAGCTGGGACAATGCTGTGTGAGCGAGATGTACACCTGATGCCAATATAAAGCTTTTCCTTTCACGTGCACCGATGCAATTTTCACCTTCAGGTGACCCGGTGTGTCGTCAATCTCAAAAAAATGCTCACATTTGTAGATCCATTCTTGGAGCCCGTCACCAAAAAATGGGGAAAGTCGAGTCGCGCAAACCTTGTAGTAATGTGGTGAGCATTAGGCGTGTGTTGGTACGTCCCTCATATGACAACCTGCGGCGTCCAAAGTCCGAAGCTTTCTCTGTCCGAAGACTTGCCAGCATTCCCCTCGTCTCCTCTACGGTTTTACTTTGCTGATCGGAGTGTGCTGTTAGGGACTGGATTGACTGGGCCATAAAAGCTTGCTCTTGCCGAATGAGATCCAGTTCTGTGTGAGGATCTTTCGAACCAGTAACGTCGGAAACCGACATATTGTCTCCTCCCTGCACCTGAGCTCTGATACCCGTATCTCTCTGATACCCGTTGATATGCTCTAATGGTAACAGAACAGTAACTTACACAAAGAACCACTTTCAGATGGAATGGAAACAAATTCTTCAACCCAGGAAGATTAAAAGACCCGAAACAAACACAGATATAACTAACCCTAAGGGTGCACCCTGAACAGGTTAGCTCACCGCAAGGAGGTGCTCGCCCCTTCTCTTGCTGTCAGACAACAACCACTAGACTTAGCATACAAAAACATCAACTAAACCTACCTCTTCCTTATATATCCTGGCAGTACACTACATTTTGAAAGGCGCGCCTGAGGCGCCAGGCGCACAGGGCGCAACAGCTATCGCTTCAGATGGCTAAAGGCGGGCGAGGTGCGTTGGGCGCTCGTGAGGCGCGCCTAGGCTCGCGCTTCAGAGGTTTCTTAGGCGCAGTAAGGCGCGCCTGCGGAATTAAAGTAATTTAATACACCCTATCTTAAGTTAGGGTTCACTTCTTCACGGTGCCTGTTCTCATTTATTTTCCCTCTCGCCCGTGAGGTCTCGACGAAACCCGCTCTTATCGACGGTGTCAGCTCCTCTCGCCGCCGTTGGACGTCTCGACAGTGCCTACTCCTCTCGCCGCTGCTGGACGTCTCGACAGTGCGTCCTCTCGCCGCCGCTGGACGGTGCCTGCTCCTCTCGCCGCCACTGGACGGTGACTGCTCCTCTCGCCGCCACTGGACGGTGCCTGCTCCTCTCGCCGATGCTGGAGGTCTCGACAGTGCCTCCTCTCGCCGCCGTTGGACGGTGCCTGCTCCTCTTGCCGCCGCTGGACGGTGCCTGCTCCTCTCGCCGCTACTGGACGTCTCGACAGTGCATCCTCTCGCCGCCGCTGGACGGTGCCTGCTCCTCTCGCCGCTGCTGGACGTCTCGACAGTGCATCCTCTCTCCGCCGTTTGTAATATTGTGAGGAATATTCTCCTTCGTATTTTTCTCTAGATTTTCTCACCAGAGTTTCCTCTTTTGCATGCTATGGTACTTCCTCGCCCCTCAGTTTTGACTCTTTACATTTTGCATACTATGGTACTCCAGATTATATCGAATTTTTTGTAAAAATGGTTTAATAGGGTGGAATAGAAGGGAGCGGGTCATCTACTGCTCAATCAAGCAAAGATCCTTGTTGGAAGTATGTGCGGCAATTGACCCCCAATAATAAAAATGATTTGATTTGTAACTTCTGCGAGAAGGTTACAAAGGGTGGGATTTATCGAGCCAAGCAACACATTGTTGGGTGCTTTAGGAATACCAAGTCTTGTCTCAAATGGCCCTCACCTGTCCGCTTGGAACTGCAAGAGCTTATGGAAAAAAAATTAACTGCTAGCAACACTAATAAGCGCACATTCTCTGACTTTGCAGATATGGATACTTTTGGAAGTGACTAGGAAATGGATGACATTGGAGAGAAGGTTCATAGGAGAGCTAGCGGGTCCAAGAAACCTCGGGCTAAAGGACCGATGGATATTTTTTTGCACCTAATATAGGAAAGATGGTGCAAAGAAAAGGAAAACAAAAAATTGTGAAGCAAACCACTATTACTGAAGCTTGTAAGGAGGAGCTGAGAGGGCGAGCTTGCAAGCATATAGCTCAATGGATGTATGACACAGCCATCCCATTTAATGTTGTGGCTCATCCTAGTTTTGCAGTAATGGTGGAGTCCATTGGACAATTTGAAGTTGGAATAAAGCCACCAAGTTATCATGAGGTTCGTGTGCCTTTGCTGAATAGTGAAGTCAAAGACATGATGAAGGCTTATGAGGATGAGTGTAAGATGTACGGTTGTTCTATCATGGCTGATGGATGGACAGATAGGAAGCAAAGAACTCAAATAAATTTTTTGGTGAATTCACCTAAAGGAACATTTTTCCTCAAATCTGTCGATGCATCAGATTATTCGAAGATTGGAGAGAAGATGTTTGAGTTGCTTGATATTACCCTGAATTTATATTATGGCAAAGCAAAAATTTTTATTTCAAAAGAGAGTAGGACTGAAGCTGGGATTGCTTCAATGTCAGATTGGAATGTGTTATGGGCGTGACGACGCCAGTTATCTTCGAGCTATCTTCGTATCTTTAATTTTATGTTATGTTATTTTGTGTTGTTAATTCTAGTGTTTTGGCCCATTGTCGTAAGCCCAAATGGGGGGGCGTCGCGTGAACTTAAATAGTGCCCGGTTGGGCTTTGTTAGTAAGCAAGAAATTAGAACCAAAAATCTCTCTCTCTCTCTTATTTTCCCTCCTCCCTCTCTCTCTCCCTCTAATCCCCACGGGAAAAACCCGTGAGTCGGCTAGGGCGACTGTTCACTATCCCGCATCGATCGACGTCGCCATCCCTCTCCCTCGCGCGTTACCGGCTGCCGACCATAGCTCCTCCTCCTCTCACGAGGTCAAAGGGGAAGGGTTATAACAGTTTGGTATCAGAGGCTACCGCCGGCTCTTCTTCCGGCGTTTCCTCCGCCCGCCCAAACCGGCGCCGCCCCGCCTGCGCGACCGCCAGCCCCTCGAACGCCTTTCTTCCGGCCATCTCCGACCCCCACAACCCCACAACAACAGCCCCAACGTCGTCTTCCTCCGCTCCCTCGGCGTCTGCTCCCATCCCCAGGCCCACTGCAACAGCCCGACGCCTCTCCTCCTCCGTCGGCCTACTCTCGGCACCACCGGTTGTCGGTCCAGCCCTAGTACAGATGGGGGACAGTACTCCCTCGCTCGCGGACGTCATGGCACTCTTCCAAACCATGTTTGCGACTCAGAACGCCAAAATGGACGCCCTCCACGCACGTCTGGATGCCCTACAAGGGGGGGCTTCTCCTCCGCCGCTGAACACGGCTGATCACCCTTCGACAAGCCGTGTGGACTCCGCCACGCCTCCTGGAGCGGACTACCCCGCCAACGTTCAATCTTTCCGGATGGACTTCCCGATCTATGAGGGCCGTGAAGACCCTCTTCCTTGGCTCACACGCTGCGATATTTTCTTCGCAACCCACTGCACGCCGGAGGCAGAACGCATCGGAATCGCCTCCTTCCACTTACTTGGGCCAGCGCAATTGTGGTTCACCCAACTTATGCGCGAACACCCCCACACTTCATGGGCGGCCTTCAGTGCGGCCTGCACCTTAAGATTTGGTCCTCCTCTACAGGGCAACCCCCTTGGCGATTTGGTGAACCTCAAACAGGACGACTCCATTGACACCTATCTTGAACAATTTCAACTTCTTCTCTCTAGGGCCACGTCAGTCCTACCGGAACAATAAGTGCACCTCTTCACTGCCGGCCTCCATGAGCGTTTACGTTGGGATGTGGAATTTCTGCTGCCACGTGACTCAACACGGCTATGAGCCTCGCCAGGGCTTGTGAACGGCGACTGCTATTAGATCGTCCACCTTTGGGACGTCGGGACTATCAGGGCGCTCACCCTCCTGCCAATTTACCCGCCAAGGCTCCACTCCGGGATGATCCTCCGCGACCTACTGTCCGCCGCCGTTTGTCCAGCGGGGAGATGGCCGCGCGTCGTGAGAAAGGCTTGTGCTACAACTGTGATGAACACTTTACACCGGGACATCGTTGCAAACGCTTATTCTGGCTCGAAGTAGATGATCCTCCCAGTGACGACGAGGCAAGGGACGAACGCACCGCAATACCATTTGATCCAGCTTGAGGACAAACTGTCTTTCGGCGAGGGCGGCGATGTTATGGGCGTGACGACGCCAGTTATCTTCGAGCTATCTTCGTATCTTTAATTTTATGTTATGTTATTTTGTGTTGTTAATTCTAGTGTTTTGGCCCATTGTCGTAAGCCCAAATGGGGGGGCGTCGCGTGAACTTAAATAGTGCCCGGTTGGGCTTTGTTAGTAAGCAAGAAATTAGAACCAAAAATCTCTCTCTCTCTCTTATTTTCCCTCCTCCCTCTCTCTCTCCCTCTAATCCCCACGGGAAAAACCCGTGAGTCGGCTAGGGCGACTGTTCACTATCCCGCATCGATCGACGCCGCCATCCCTCTCCCTCGCGCGTTACCGACTGCCGACCATAGCTCCTCCTCTCACGAGGTCAAAGGGGAAGGGTTATAACAGAATGCCAGGTAACATTTGCTACTTTGTTGTGTCATTTCTATTTTTTGTTCTCGTAGCTTTAGTGTTTACATTATTTTTCCTCATATTTTGATAGTTGTTACTTGTTACATTATCAGTTGTTGGTATTTTATTGCTTTTTTTTTCAGTTGCTTTTTGAACTAGATGGTCTATATTTTAGGATTCTTAGCTTGGGGATTGCTATAAATTTCTTTAACTAGTTGTTTGCTTGTCTATTAGTTATTCCTTCAGTTATGTGAGATTCTAACATAATACAGTGTGCGCTCAGTTAACTGAAAATCAAAAGTAGAAAATTAGGTGATACTAAATGCATTAATTCTACATTGTTGATATGGTGGTAGATGTATTTATGTGTATTTTGTATTTAATTAACTACATTTTATCTTTTTTCCATTTTGGTGCCTCACGTGCCTCAGGCGCGCGCCTAGGCTCCACGACCCCTTTGCGCCTCGGTGCGCCTTTCAAAACGTAGGCAGTACATGACCAAAATACCCTCCCCATACATAAATCTCACCCAAGTACCATAAAACATACATAAAGATTTCCTGCCTACAAATCTGCACGCATCAGGATATTGCACCATCGGTGCAAGTAATACAATACTCATCGGCTTGCAAACCAGAATAGCAAAAGCATAAAGGGAGCCATCATCCATGCAAGCTGCTTAGGGATTTAGGCCCGCTACGCTCCTTTGCGGTCTGAGGCACCCTCACCAAACACAAGCAAAGAAAAACATGGGTCAGTTATGAGCTGACCGCAAACCACGTAACAACTCCCCCCCGCTCGTCCCAGCGGACTCCGGGGTGGATCACCGCACACTTGCAAGCACACACGAGTAATATGCAATATGTATATCAAAAGCAGGAAAATAACTATGTTAACTAAACATGGTGAAAGATCAAACACAATCAATCTTCTAGGTTGACACAAGTAAAATGAGTGGACCTAGGAATGCTTGATGGTTGAGTTCACCCGTAGGATCACCATAATCTCATATCACACCACCACATGTTCTAGTACAAGACATAACAATCATATGTCGGATTGGGGAACTTGCAGCCTCCACTCCCACATTCAAGCATCACAACATCAAGGGAGGGTTATATTCATTTCATCATTGTATCATCACAATAGGTAGGCATAAATCCAACACCTCTTAGTGAGAGTGTCACCTCGCCACCGAATACTGATCTCTAGGTGAACATGAAGCCAACACCTCTTGGTGGAAGTATCATCTCTCCACCGAATGCTAACGATAGGCGTGCATAAATCCATCGCACCTCTTGGCAGGAGTATTGATGAGTCCGATATTTATAGTGTTTTTCAGACTCATCTGGGTTATATTTCACTCACATGCACTTCACTTTTAGTTCATAAATGATTATATTTTTCTTGGCTCACACTAATACACGAAGTGCACATTTTAGCCCAGTGTGGTATGCAATTGTGCACTCTGTCGCTGGGGGTAAGCATATGGTGCTCCCCAGTGTCTTTGTTTTATTTTTATGGTTGTTCTGTGTGCTGGTGGCCTGTTCCCCAGTTTGTTGGTTTGCATTGCAGGTGTGCAGTTCCTCATTTCCTTTGATTTCTAACCTGTAGCAATCACATGGTCGTGCGTTTCCTTAACACCCGATCTATGCAACCGTGCGCGTTCTGCAGTGCCTCAGAATGGTGGATTGTCCCGACTCGTGCGTTTTGTTCTCGCACGAGCTGTTTTTCCCGTGCGTGAGTAAAATAGCACGAGTTCCTCTTTTTTGTCTAAAAAATTATGATTTACATTGCCCGTGCGTTTTGTTCTTGCACGGGCTGTTGTTCCCGTGCGTGAGTAAAATCACACGGACACTTCTTCTTCTCGGCTGGGCGAGTCCTGTGTAGTAAATATTGCACGATCCACGCATGGTCATGCGTTCGACTGTGCGTGCCTATTTTTTAACTGTCTTCTATTTAAGCCGCAGGTCTTGCCCTAGTTCGGGGGTTGGTCTTCTTGTAAGTTTATATAGGAATGAGGGCTTCATCCTTTTCAGATTCTGATGAGCTGGAGTCTGATTGACTCCATCTCCTTTCCTTCTTAGCTAGAAAGGATTTTTCTCCTTTCTTGCCTCTTGGCTGATGAGCCTTCTTCTCATCCTTCTCTTTTCTCTTGACTGGGCAGTCAGCAATAACATGCTCTGGCTTGCTGCAACAATAACAAACAACTTTAGAGAAATTAAATTTAGAGTTAGAGCCATACCTGTCATTCCTGGAGTGATGCTTTGACTCCTTGCTGTCCTCCTTGCTGTGATATGAGGAGGAGGGCTTGTTCTTCCATTGCTTCCTCTTCATCATCTTCTTGAACTGCCTTAAAAAGGCAGCAAACTCTTCATCAGAGGAAGAGCTATCTGAGGTGCTGGTTTCAGATTCAGCACTTTTCCTTGGAGGAGACACCATCCTGCCCTTGCTTATCTTGGAGTTGTCAGCTTTGAGAGCTACATATTTCTCCCTTGCCTGAGCCTTTGTTGATGTGTCCTCTTCCTTTCTTGCAGACAGCTGCATCTCATAAGAGAGCAGCTTTCCAAACAATGTGTGAGTGAGGGTCTCACCAAGTCTGGCCACTTCCCTGATAGCACAGATTTTTGTGTCCCAATCTCTTGTTAGAGATCTGAGGAACTTATCATTCAGCTCATAATTAGTGAACACTCTCTCATAGGTTCTCAGCTCATTGACTATTCTGAAGAACCTCTCATAGCACATGGAGATGCTTTCCTGGCTCTGCTGCCTGAAGGCTTCATACTCTTGGTTAAGGAGTAACTTTCTATCATCCCTTACTTCAGCTGTCCCTTCCATATATACTACTAATGTATCCCACATTTCCTTGGCAGTAGTGCAGTGAACCAAGTTTTGAAATGTGGAATCATCAATAACATTAACTATGATGTTCTGGGCTCTTTTATCCATGGTGAACAATTCAAGTTCATCCTTGGTCAAGTCCTTGAATGCCTTGACCACTCTTCTTGTTGGATCTATAGTGGAGGCAGTTTGAAAGATGAAAGGTCCTTCCTCAACTGTAATGTAAATCCTTGGATCAGATGCTTCCATAAACAGTCTGACCCTTTGCTTCCATATGCCAAAGTTTTCTTTGTTGCATATGGGCAACTTCATGGATCCCATTTCCTTCTTCAATCCAGAGGAGGCCATTGGATTGGGATTAGACTATTCCTTTATAGGATCTGGTCAGACAGTTATGTCTTTCTTGACCAACCCCCCTCTGATACCACTTGTAAGTTTATATAGGATGTAATCTAAATCACCTAGAGGGGGGGGGGGGGGGAATAGTTTTCTTTTATTTTACCCTAGTTAGCCTAGCTGTTTTCTGGTTTAGTATTAGTAATTAATCAAGCACACAGAAAACACACAAACATTTATAGAGGTTCCTCAAGACGGTGTCTTGAGTAGTCCTCTTTCCCCCTTCACCTTTCTAATAATGAGTTAGACAAGGCCAACTTCTCCAAACTCAGCTCCAAGAGCTTACAACACAGATCACTCAGGATCTCTCAGGTTTTCCCAAACCCTACCTCAGGCACAGTAGCCCTACCTCAGAGGAATCCGCCTCCTACAGCTCAGATCACCTCCAGGTCCTACCTCAAGCTGACCTCTCAGCTCTACAACTCAGGCTATTCAGCCCTACCTCAGATCTCACACTGATCCTACCTCAGAGGACTCCACCTCCTACAGCTCAGACCACCTCCTGGTCCTACAACCTCAGGACAAATGGCCCTACAAGCTCAGACCTAACAACCCTACAAACTCAGGCCTAACAGCCCTACAACTCAGGCCAAATGGCCCTACAAACTCAGGCCAAATAGCCCTACAGTAAAAGAGATTTTAAGCTTACTACAGCAGATAACACAGAGAAGAAGTCTCCTGTAGTTCCTGCACAACTTGTGCTTTCTTGTAGCTGGAGATGATAATGGCAGCTACAATCTGATCTTCCTCTTCAGTTGAAGGATGAAATATCACATTGCTCCTTGTAGAGGAGCTATCTTTATCTCTCAGTTTCTTCTTCCTTGTTCAGTGAGCAGGAGGAGAATGAGAAGAACTGGGCCGTCAATGGACTAGTGAAGATGTTAGCACTCGACCGACTTTCTTCAAAAGTTCCCTAACTTCTTCTTTTATACATCCCTGATCTTCAACGGCTCTCAGCCGTCCTTCTGACAGATCTGGGAGAGATTGGTGGACCCCACAATGCCTTTCTGCAACTTGCGCCACGGGCAGAAGCCGCCATGTCACGTTTGAACTGTCTCAGCGTTTGGGCTGAGATGGCTTCCTCTTCTCAGCGGATTCTGTCGATCTGCAGAGAAGTTTCTGCGTTCGACGAACTGCATTCTGCGTTCGACGAACTGCATTCTGCGTTCGACGAACTGCATTCTGCGTTCGACGAACTTCATTCTTCGTTCGACGAACTCGCCAAGTTTCTGCGTTCGACGATCTGCATTCTGCGTTCGACGAACTTCATTCTTCGTTTGACGAACGCACCAAGTTTCTGCGTCCGACGATCTGCATTCTGCGTTCGACGAACTTCATTCTTCGTTCGACGAACACGCCAAGTCTCATCGTTTGCTTCTGTCCCGTCTCTGCGTTCGACGAACTTCATTCTTCGTTCGACGAACACGCCAAGTCTCAGCGTTTGCTTCTGTCTCGTCTCTGCGTTCGACAAACTTCGTTCTTCGTTCGACGAACTCGCAAAGTCTCAGCGGATATTTGCTGCTTCTTTCCCGTCTCAGCGGATCCGCTGAGACAGACAGTCGTCTCAGCGGTTTCTTCTATCTGCAGCTCAGCTTGCCCAGATGCCTTCTCAGCGGCTCCTGGTCTTGTCTCAACGGTTCAGCTGAGACAGTGAGACCTTCTCAGCTGATTAAACAACACACCTTTGAATCTATTCCATTGTATGGAATATCATCTCCTTGTATAATACTTGAGACAAAATAGATTGTATCAAATACAATATGTACTTAGTATTGTGAGTGATGCTTCTTCAAATCAAAGGGATATTGAGGGCAATATTCCCAACACTTATTTCTGCCATTCTCGCAGTAGGAGGAGCTCTGACTCCGTTTTCTTCCACCTTCCATGAGGGCTTTGCCCTAGGCCGCTTCACATCATCCAAGTACTTCAAGGAGAGGATTTTACACTCATCTTCATCACCAAGCAAAAAGTTCTTCGCATCGTATGTGGCCGGATTGTAGTTTATCGGAGAAGATGGGTCCATTGGGAGGAAGTGACAACCCTCCTCTACCCCGGACGATAGTTGGGACCGAGCTAGGACGCGGATTGACGACCCGACGATTCCTACCGTGAATCTACAACAAGCCTCCGGATTCGGTTGTATCTCTTGCCTTTTTCTTCTCTTGATTTGATGATGTTGAATGTAATATTCATTAATTGATGATGTATGCTATTCTAGACTCATGATTTATAGTTCTATTTTCATGGTTGAGAAAATATTTATGTGTAGATTGTGTTTAAAGTGCGCCGACTCCGCCATCACCCTCCACTCCATTCCACATGCCTTCTCTTCCACTACGCAAGCCTACTCTTCCACTACGTGAGCTTACTATTCCATTCTGCAAGCATTCTCTTCCATTCCGCTTGACTACTCATCCATTACGCGTGCCTACTCGTCTATCCGCCGAGCGAAGCAGTGCATATCGGCCTGCATAATACCCTACGTTGCGAAGCGGTGCCGACGATCCGCATTGTTAATTTAGGTTATTTTATTCTGTTTTCCACAAACCAATTCAAACCTCCCGCAACCCATCCGACCGCAAGGACTTCAATCTCAAGTCCTTCCTCGAAAATTAACTCCACCTTACTGTATTCCTCTGAGATCGATACTTGGGGATCACTCCTATTTATTACTTGTGCGACTGGTGCACTTGCCGAATCACGCATCAAGTTTTTTGGCGCCGCTGCCGGAGAACACAGTCGTGTGAGTTTTTGAGAGAAAGCCGAGAGATAAAAGTTCTTCCAGTGTGTATAGCCCCTTTGTTATCTTTTTTGCTTTTTAATTACATATTGTTAGTATTATTTTACCATATCCTGTTTTAGATTTTAAAGCAAGTTTTTCCAAGTTTAGTTATAATTGATTGTGTAGTCTTTGTTTTTAAAGAAGTTCAAATTTTGTTTTATCTGCAGCTTTCACACAATCTATTCAGTGGCTGAACTTAGTTTTTGTGACACTTTGCGCCATCATATCGACACCTTATTTTGAATGCTGAGCAGTATAGGTATTTTCGATGTTTGCATTGTCAAAGTATGAATCATGTCTTGAAGGACTGCCCTAATTTTCTCACGCAGCAAAGGGAGGAAGATGATGATCTGGACATCCGGATTGTATCTACTCCATTTTCCAACTGCAACCCTTCACCCCCTGATGACATGTATGCAACACCACCTTGTCTATGAGGGACTACCGCAGAAATGCCCATCAGAGTTCTTGCTGACCATATGATGACATTGTCCCTATCACTCATTCTTTACCCGTGGAGGCAATTGTCCATCAAAAAGTTTAGTCGACTTCTCATAATAAATTAATCCAATTGTTGGAGCCGAGATCCATGCTCACTATTTTCATACCGAAAGCATGGCTGATGTAACAATCCTAAAATATAATAAAAAGGAAAGGGTTATTATTTTGCTAGACGCACCCCTCCCCCCCTTTTATTAGCCCTCTGTTAGGGCTTCCGCAAACAGTGCGCGTCTCCCGCTCCAACCCCGACTCCCGCGCGTCCCCCGTCTCCCGCAAGTGCACTCGCCGCCTTTTCTGCTCCTGTTTTTGCTTCCAGACGGCGGCGTCTCCTCCTGTCGTGACCACTTCCGCCTCCCTGCTCGCTGACGCCTCCTCCTGCCATGGCCGACGTCGCCTCCTGCTTCCTCTGTGCTCGTGGCCGGCGGCCGCTCTGCCTCCTCCTCCTCTTGCTCTGGCCGCAATCCTCTTCCTCTAGCAGTCATCCAAGGGGCCGGCAACCCTCCACTCCCCCAAGGGGGGCCGGTAACCTCCTCTCCATTTATGAAGGCCGACATCGGCTTCTTCCCTCCCCTCAAGGCCGACAGCCGCAACCTCCTCCTCCGACAGCCCTCCTTGTGTCCGTTTTGGCCGAGTTTTGCAAAGGGGACTCCTAGGTTTTGCTCAAAATCTCCTTTACTCGGATTTTTGAGTCCGAAATTGGTTTCCTTGGATAAGGATCGCCTCTTTCCCCCTTTATTCAGATTTTTCTTGAATTATTTTGCAAATCTTGTGCTCCAAATTGCGAATATTTTGCGATTCAAGATTTTTGCCCTCCTATAATCGTCTAACCGTGATTTGTTCGTGATTTTCGGTGCCGCTCCTTGATTCAATTGGCGGGATCACGCAAAGCCCTCTCCGATTTGGGGTTTCTCCAAGCATAAGCGCCGCTAAATTCTAAATTCCGCGTGGTAATCTCTTCTCCCCTCACTTTTGACTTTTGAGGGAGGTAAATCGCTAAACCCCCCTCTCTTGCTTTAGGTTTTAAAAATAATTCCCTGTGCTAGCGTAGAATTTCCGTCATATCAAGTATCTCTTTCATTGTTTTTATTCAGGTTCGAAAATAGGATTTCTGATTTTTGCTCACGCAATTTGGCCGCCTCCGTCAGCTTCAGCTTATTTAAGGCAAGTAGAGATCATCCTCTCTTGCAAACATTGAGATTAATTATTTCGTTTGTTCTTATGATTTTATGACTTCACTTTTGAATACATGTTTCGTCGTATAAGTTTAGATTTTGATTTCCTAAATTGACTTGCTAGTAGTGAGGTTTCATGCTTTTGGAATAACACGAGTTGTGAATGTGAATGCTGATTTTAATTGGATTTCCACTTAGATGAATTGCGTCTCATTTGATGGATAATTGGAAAACTAGTTCTTTTTTAGCATGAACATTAATTGGTATACGACAAACGTAAGGTTTCTTGCTAGCGTATAAATGAATTGCGATTTATGTAAAATATTCGAATCATACAAATAGTTACTTAGAAGATAATCGTGTATTGGAATGGATTAATCTGAATGAATACTTGGTATCCTAGAAAATGATGCATAATAGTCTTATCACTCGTGAATACTTGAACCCGCAAAGTTTCAAAACTCCCCATCTTGTTTCTTCTGTGTCATCGAATCTTGTTTCTTATGTCTGTCTGATTCTAAGACTTGTGTAACTATTGTTCCATGACTTGACTCCCCCCATTTCATGTGTAAATTCTATTCTTGTCTGAATCAGTAATTTGTAACATATCTTGATATGTTTGAAATCGTCAAATTATGAATCACTTAATTCATTAATAACATAAACAAACAATGAAAGATGATGTTTAATTGATGCAACTCCTCGACTTGGGTTCCCACTTGAATCCCTAACCGGAACAAAGGACCGGTCATAGCTAGCATGAACTCCCTGGCTCAAGGGTGAGGGTTCGAAAGAGTCGCCCCTTAGAGATCACTGGCAGAAAGTCTGAATCTCTGCTAAGTCGTGAATCTGAACCTGAATCTCTCTGAATCATGAATCTTGTGCATCAAACAAAAACACCTACACTTTTACTTGTTAAACCTTATGTTATTACATGATCATCTATGTATGCTATACTTCAGAGTAGTCTAATAATTTTAATTATTTATGCTTGTCTCGCTTACTGTCTGCCTAGTTAGCTTTGCTTCATGATTCCTGATACTTAATTATCTCTGTTTCCCTGCTTATACTTTATTTTAATTTGCTCCGGTTTATTTCAATGCTCTGATGTTTTTTCCTTCTTGTTTTAGATTTTGTCTTAATGTCCGTGACTGCGCCGCCTGCTTCCTGAGCCCGATCTGCATCAAGCTCTAGCTTCTAAATGTGTAGTTTCTTGCTGCGTCAGATTTTATGTTTATGTTTCATTTCTTTTACTGTCCAATATTCTTTTTATGTAATAGTTATGATTAGTCATTTTCTCTTTTATCACGGACAACTGTTAGGCTAAATAGATTATATACTGAAATCTGATATTGTTTGCATGTTCATTTCTTGAGATCTTCATTGCATGAAAAGTTGCATCATTTCAACTCCAAAGCTTCCGCATAAAAACAACATATTTTTACTCAAAAGTATTATTTTAAAATGTGTTATCAGTATCTCTATACTCCCTCCTAACAGGCATGGATTCTCCTTCCGCCCATGTCTGTGGCATCACGGCCCGCCCCGAAGCGCACTCTGACTTTTGTCGAGACGGGTTATGACAGTTGGTAGCAGAGCCAGGTTAAGCTCTAAATTAAATTATTTTATAACTATTACATATTTTGAATTTTATTATATAAATATATATGCATGCATCATTACTTCACGCACCTTATCATTATCTGTTGTTCGCGGCTGAAACGCGCACTCACTCACTCATAAGCATGAGTAGTATGCATATGAATGTTAAGGGAGTATGGACAAACTTACATTTTTGTGCATATGAATTCCGCTAAGATATACATCGCTTGCGAATATTAAATGGTTATGGGCAGTTTAATATTTTCAAGTGCGATGACATTAGATCATAATATGCATGACATGTTAAGTGAAATGAGCACTTAACATGACATGTGTATCCATTCATTTGCATTCATATCATACAACATTGCACAAGTGTGAAGCTAAGAACACCAATAATGATTACACACGTATGAATTTACTATTTGCTTGACATCGCACGTGATCTCATTGTTGCATTTGCATGATCATTACTGTACAACCCTCATTCTCCGAGGGTAGGGCCCACTCAAAGCCACGTAGGCAGAAGTCAAGGTCAAAGGGTCAATACAGAAGTCAACAGTTCAAGACACCAAGAAAGCTCAGCCAGCAGGAGCAGAAGAAGGTCTAGGCGAGTAAGGGTGCACTCGCGCGAGTAGCCCGGATACTCGCCAAAAGGTGGGCGACCATAGGTGATACTCGCCTCTTTTATGGGGGAGATCGTCTCAATGTCGCTAGTCGCCGGGCAGGGTCTGGGCTATAAAACCCCTTACCCCTTGGTTTTCCTATAAATAGGACCCCATGGGTACTTGGATTGGCACCTGAACTTGAGCTTTTGGAACCCCCATCGTTCAAATTCTCAGACCCGTCATCCTTGGCCGCTACTCCCGGTACTAGCCAAGTCGGTGCCTTCCTCGTACCCTGCTCGGCCATTTTTTGGTTGTGGAGGGGAAGTCTCTCTTGAGCTTCCGGGTACGTGGTGGGACCTCCCTGCCGCTGCACCTGAGGTTCTGTTTGTTGCTCTTCTAGCTTCTTCGTCGTTGCCAGCCAAGCCATCTCGTTGGACTGCTGGGCGAGTAGCCTCCGACTGCATTGGTCCGAATTTTGAAGTCAGGATTTTCCTGGCGTCAGCACTTTGGTGCGGTGAGCGTGGATCGTAGCCAGAGAGAGAAAGTTCGGTAGGGCGAGATGGTTGTAGTTGGCGACCATGCAGAGGTAATCGGGAACTTTGCAGAGCCTCCGGCGAGTTTGTCGATGCCCCGAGTTGCTACAAGGCCATCTTTGGAAGGCAGCTTCTCAATACCTTCAAGGCCGTTCCATCCTCTTACCATCAGTGCCTCAAGTACTGCCAGAGGGATGTTCAGGTGAGGATCAGGAGCGATCCAAGAGCCGCCCGCGAGTGCTACCTTAGCTCGGTCAGCACTATCAGCTGGATGGCTGACGCGGAGGAGTTCGAAAGGGCGACAGGAGGCACAACCCGGCTGGAAGCGTCCGAGGAGGTTGAAGAAATCGAGGTACTCTCCGCAGCGGGAGTACCTGGGTTGCTGAAGATTGGAGGAGCGCTGAAGGTCAGCGAGAAGATAGAGATGGCGACGTGCCTATAAAAGATCGTCGACATCTTTGCTTAGAATGCTGCCGAGATGCCCGGGATTGATCCTCAGGTGGCCTGCCACCATCTCAACCTTGACCCCGCAATCAAGCCCGTCCGCCAGAAGAAAAGATCAAGTGCCATCATGTTGGCCGGACCTATCCGTGAAGAAGTGATGAAGCTGCTGGATGCAGGCTTTGTGTCAGAGATCCAGTATCCAGGCTGGGTCTCGAATGTTGTAATGGTCAAGAAAGCTGGGGGTAGCTGGAGGATGTGTGTAGATTTCTCTTTGATGAATAAAAGCTGCCCGAATGATTGTTATCCCTTGCCTCGAATCGACGCGCTGGTTGATTCAGCCGTTGGTTTTTCTGTAATGAGCTTCCTTGATGCGTTTTCAGGATATCATCAGATCCGGATGTATCCTCCCGATTGCCGCGATGTTTCCTTCATCACGGGTGATGGCTGTTACAGCTACAAGATGATGCCCTTTGGGCTAAAAAATGCAGGAGCGAACTACCAGCGGATGATGGACCACGTGTTCAAGGAGCAGAAAGGGAGGAACCTGGAGGTATATGTGGACGACCTCTTGATTAAGAGCAAGAGCGTTAGGGAGCATGTGGCTGATCTGGTGGAGACCTTCGAAACGCTAAGAAAGTTCAAGATGAGGCTCAATCCGGCAAAGTGCGTGTTCGGGGCTGGAAGAGGAAAGTTTCTGGAACATCTCATCACCCCAGAGGGAGTGGAGCCGAACCCTGACAAGGTTAAGGCGATCTTGGAGATGACCTCGCCGAAGACGATGAAAGAAGTTCAAAGGCTGACAGGAAGGTTGGCGGGTCTTATGCGCTTTCTGTCAAAGGCAGGGGAGAAGTGCTCTCCATTTTTCAAGACGCTCCGGAAAAGCGAGGGCTTCGTTTGGTCCGAAGACTGCGAGAAGGCATTCGGTAGGCTGAAGGAGCAGTTGACTCAGACACCTCTCCTTCAGAGCCCGAAAGAAGGCGAAGACCTACTCATCTACTTGGGAGTAGGGGTGGAAGCAGTAAGCTCGGTGCTGGTCTGGGAAGAAGGAAAGAAGCAACTCCCTATTTACTATATTAGTCAGGTCCTCAAGAAGGTGGAGCTTATGTATCCAATCTTGGAGAAGCTTGCCTTTGCCTTAGTGGTGTCCGCTCGAAAGTTCCGGTCTTATTTTCAAGCTCACTCTATCCGAGTCGTGACTGATCATCCCCTCCGAAATATCCTAGAAGGGGTGGAGCATTCAGGAAGGCTGGCGAAATGGTCGGTAGAACTCAGCGAGTTCGACATTTCCTTCTCACCCTGGGTGGCGATCAAAGCGCAGGCGGTAGCAGATTTCTTAGCCGACTTCTCAGTGGAGTCAGAGCCAGGAGAGGAGGCTTCTACTCCCATCCCTTGGAAGATGTTCGTGGACGGAGCTTCGGGCAAGAGCTCTGTGGGAGTGGGCATCGTTCTTGTCAGCCCACAAGGAACTAGGATCGAGCAGGCAGCCGAGATCCTCTTCCCCGTCACGAATGATCAGGCAGAGTACGAGGCCATAATAGCAGGCTTGCGCCTCGCAAATGAGCTGGGCATCTAAGATATCAGGGCTTTCACTGATTCAATGGTGGTCGCGTCGCAGATTCGAGGAGAGTTCGAAGTGCGCGACACCATTCTGCAAAAGTATCTTGTCAAGGTAAAAGGATTGATTGGCGGCTTTCAATCCTTCTTCGTTGAGCATGTACCGAGAGAGGAGAACTCGGCAACAGATCGTCTGGCCAAGTATGGGCCAAGGACTGGAGGGATCGTCACTGAATTGTTCCGACCGTCCATCGAGGAAGGAGAGATGATGGAGATCGAGCAGCGCCCCTCGTGGATGGATCCGTTCGCAGCATTTCTATTTACCGGGCAGCTCCCCGCGGAGGATGGGGATCAAAGGAAGTTTCGATACAAGGCGATGTATTATTTGTTGCAGGACGGGGAGCTATATCGCAAGACCATCTCGGGCCCTCTGGATAGATGTGTCTCTGAAGACGAAGTATCTCGAGTGTTGTAAGAGATCAACTTTGGAGAGTGCGGAAGTCATTCTGGGACTCGCACTTTAGAGCAGCGAATCTTGAGGCATGGCTACTTCTGGCATACTATCCGCAAGGGTGCGGAGGCCTTTTCAAAAAAGTGCCAGAAGTGTCAACTATTCGCCCCCCTTCAATTACAGCCGTCCCAGCAGCTTCGCTCGATCACCGCCCCGTGGCCGTTCGCTATCTGGGGAATGGATTTGATAGGTCCCTTTCCCGCAGCTAGTGGCCAGAGGAAGTTCGTTCTCGTCATGATCGACTACTTCTCCAAATGGATCGAGGCCAAAGCTCTAGCCAAGACCACCTCTCAAGTCGTAAAGAACTTTATCTGGAGAGAGATCGTCTGCAGATTCGGGATCCCCCTCGCCATCGTCACCGACAACGGTCCTCAATTCGCCAGCTTGGAGCTGGAAGATTTTTGCAGGCAACTCGGAACTGATCTTTGGTTTGTGTCAGTACATCATCCAAGGAGCAACAGACAAGTGGAGACCGCCAACAAGCTGATCATCAACCTGCTGAAGAAGAAAGTCGAGAACCTAAGAGGTAATTGGACAGAACAGCTCCCCTCAGTGTTGTGGGCTTTGAGAACCACTCCTAGCTCAGCCACAGGGGAAACCCCGTTCAAACTCTCTCATGGGTCCGAAGCTCTCATTCCAGTAGAGTTCGAGGTCAGAAGTTCGAGGGTGATCGCAGCTGAAGACGGAGAGGAAGAATGACGTCTGGAGAATGAGGAAGCTCAGAAGTTATCCCTCGACTACATTGAAGAACTCCGAGACTTAGCCTCAACTCGGCAGGGGGAGATCAAGCGTCGAATGGCGAAGCACTTCGACAAACACGTTTGCCTCAAGCACTTCCAAGCAGGTGATCTAGTCTTAAAGAAGGTGGACGCTGCAGGAAGATCAGCAGCCGTCAGAAAGCTCAACCCAAATTGGGAGGGACCTTTCATCATCCACGAATCACTTACAACACGAGGATATCACCTACAAAATCACGAAGGGGAACTATTAGGGAATACCTGGAGCGGCGATGACCTGGAAAGGTTTTATCCCTAAGCAGGGACGTGTATATCCCTCGCCTATAAATTGTTTGTTTATAAATAAATTTCTCACCTCCCTGAAACACGGGATGGCGAGAGATTCTCACTCCTTTCACAACAACAACTATCTTAAAGAAAGGAAGGAAAATAGGTGAAGCCGACCTCCACGTCAGGTTGGGAAAAGGGCATCCGACTTGATTCTCGTAAGATCCAGAACAGATGATGGGACAGTGCCTCGGTAGTGCGTTCCCCTAAGACCAAGCCTCTGCATTGACGGTCGAGATCAGCTCCCTCCTTGCATGTTGGCCGCGGTTCCCTCCGACCGCATCTCTCATCCGACTGGAGAGATTATCAGGAAGAAGTCGTGACGCCGACCTCCTAGCTCGACGATAGGATGATCGACTTAACCTCTTAAGGGACCCTTGAATAAAGGCGTCGCAAATTCTCAAAGAGTAAAAGGCTCGCAGCATAGCATTCCGTTTCTAATGACCCTGTCCAATCATTTGAGTTGGTGTGTTTAATCCCCTCTGATTGTTGAGTAGGTCAGGAGAAAGTTCGTCGAAACAGCATCAACATCACAGTAGGATGGAGACCTCGGGATCATGTGTCTTTGGACCTCCCCGACTGTCAGTCCCTACTTGTCGATCTCTTCACCAGCATCAACATCACAGTAGGATGTAGACCTCGGGATGATGTGTCTTTGGACCTCCCCGACTGTCAGTCCCTACTTGTCGATCTCTTCACCAGCATCAACATCGCAGTAGGATGGAGACCTCGGGATGATGTGTCTTTGGCCCTCCCCGACTGTCAGTCCCTACTTGTCGGTCTCTTCACCAACATCAACGTTATGGTAGGATGGAAACCTCGAGATGTTGTGTCCCCTAGGACCTGCCCAATGGTTATTCTCTACTCTTCTCATCCTAGAGTCCATTATTATTACAAGCATCCTGACAGTCTTTCATCAGGTGCAAAAGAGAGCTTTAGGAGCATTTGTCCCTCAGGACCTTCTCCGAAGACCCTCCACAGATTGACTCCAACAAGGTTTTCCTTGAAGATGACGAGTATGCGTGTGCGACTATACATGCGCGAGTATGAAGTGCGAGTATGCAGGTGCGAGTAAGGTATGATCGTCGACCGCAACACTCAATCTCGCCCGTGCCTAGGAGCCTAGCGAGCACTCAATCTCGTCGCAAGCCTAAAAGACTACTCGGCATGTAAACAAGAAAGCAAGAATAACAAACATCAGGCGAGCACAAAAATTTGTATTACATTACTTTGATAATTACATCTTCAAAAATGATGTACAACTATCAACAAAATATCGGCGACTAGGCATCATCATCGCCATCATCCTCACCATCCACATCGACATCTTCGTCATCATCATCCTCGTCCCCGGAATCGTCATCCTCGGAATCGCTGGATGAGGAGGGAAGATCTCGCATAGGGGAGGTGGACTCTTCGGCGAGCAGCACCGGGATGAGGTCCACCACAGTCAAGTTCATCGCCTCCGGCTTCAACCTACCCTCAGCTTTCAACCTACTCAGGACGACTTTCCCGGTTGCCCTCGCGATCTCCCGGCGGACGCGCGACATCTCGTCGCCATGCATCCGTATCTGCTTTCCTCTGGAGGGGCCCGCCTCCGAAGGCTGTTGCTCGGCAGGCCGAGTTTCCAGCTCGGCGATGCGGACTTGGGTGGCCTCCAAGGCCTGCCGAGTATCATCCAGCTCCTTCTCAAGCTGGGATAGCTTCTTCGCTACCTCGATCTCGGCAGCCTGAAAAGACACGAGGACCGCGATTAGTAGAATGTTTGGCGTAAAAGGCGAGTATCCCAGAAGCCAGGGAAAGGACGAGCGAGTACCTCATGCTCCTTCTATTTGGCGGCCTCTAGCCCTATGGCGATGAGCTTCTTCGCCTGCACCTTAATCATCTGCTCGTATTCCAGCAACCGCCTCGACGTTGCATAGCCGAGCTCGGCAGCCCGAAGGTAAGGTCGCGAGCTCTGGTTCGTCAGATACTCGGCCGAGACATCTTGCAAGGCCTCGGCATCTGCGCGACCGTATAGGGCGAACATCACATCGAATGCCTCGCCGCTATCTTCCCAATCCTCCGACCAGGCAGGAAGATTGGTGCTCAAAGTCACCTCGTGGGCATGCTCAGCCCAGGAAACCAAAGAGCGACCATAGGCGTCCTCGCTGCGGCCACCTTCGTTGAAGAGCGGGTGACTGTGAGGCTCGCCGGCCTCCGAAAGGTTCGCCTTCGCCTTCAGGTCCCTCTTGACGACCTCCTTTTTCTTCCTTGTCGCAGGCTCCCCGGACTTGGCCTTGCCCTTCTGCTTCCTAGAAAGCCCAGCATCCTCGCCGGCGACCTCCTTCTCATCGCCACCAGGCGACAAGTCGATCGGGGTAGCAGCCCCCGCCTTCGGCGCTAACGGAAGAAGCTCGCTCGGTAAGGAGCGAGTAGCTGCAACAAGACATAACAGAAGGTTTTAGTCACCAGTTAAAAGACAAAAGGCGAGTATGCGCAATACTCGCTCAGAAGACTACCTTCGTCTGCGAATACTTCAGCGAGCTCGTCTACTCGCTTCCTCCAGACGAGGACATCCAGGCGACGACCCCTGAAGCTGTCGAGCAGCTTCTCCCTCGTCTCCCCTCTTGGTAAGTGGTCAGAAAGGTGCTTTCCGCCGGCTGAAAGGACGAGGTGGGGATAATTTGAAAGTCGCCACTTATGACGACTAGTCGCTCGCCCCAGCGATGTTTTTTATTCTCCGTGCCGGTCAGCGTGCAGACATGGCTGCACAAGAAGACAACGCCCTCGCCAGTAGCGTTGAAGTGGAATACTCGTCGAAGACAGACAGATCGAAGGCGATCTTCTGTTCTCGCAGAAAGCATAGGAACCCAATGATCATCGCCACCCCGTTCGGGTTGATCTGGGCGGGGACTATCCCAAAGTAGCGGAGAATTTGACAAAACTCCGTAGTCGCAGGCCGACCTCGAAGTGGCGGATGGGGAACACCAGCTCGATCGCCAAGAACGAGTTTAGTCGCTCATCCTCGCAAGGAAGCCTGGCGACATACCCAGGCGACAGGTATTTGGCACAGAATTCCTTCAAATCCCGCGGCCGAAGAATCGGCTTCTTGAAGGTAGTCGCCCCGAAGTTCTTGGCATGATTCGCACGCCGAATGGCCGCCTCATCGGCCATTCTGTAACAGAGAGAAAGGAAGAGCGAGTATCAAAGAGGCAAGAAGGGGAGCAATAAGAAGATACTCGCTGAGAATGCAAGAAGATCGCCAAAAAGCGTAATAAATACGTACCCGCCCCCCTATTTATAGTAGTCGAAGATACTTGGCTTGTCACGTACGCCGCCGCAAGTACAAGTGCAGGGTGGCGAGTAGCAAGGTAAGTTGCCAAAAATCAGCGGCGCACGCCAAATCATCATCACTCAGCGAGCGAGTGCCTGCATCAATATACAAGGGAGCTCGCCAGATTGGCGCGACATACAACTACTCGCAAAAAGACCGCAAAAAAGAAGATAGTAAAAAATCAGGCACCACAGCAATCAAGCGAGCGATTAGTAAATGAAGGGCGAGTTTCATATACTCGCCAATAAAATTACTTAAATTTTTAAAATTGTTCAAAAGTTACAAAGCACTCGCCAAATGGCGACCATACTACAACAAACGACGAAAAGAATCTACTAAGGGCCTTGGAGGTTCGCCTGGGCTTCTGGAGGTTGCGGATGTCGCTTGACCCAGCCCATGTTGCGAGCCCGCTTGAAATGCTCGAAGGCCAAAGTCATCGCATCCTTGCCCTGCCGCAGCTGGTCTTCAATCCTCGCCAAGCGGCCGACCGAGCCCATGCTCGCGCGCATTCCAACAAGCTCGTCATGGTGAAGCTGCTGACGATGCTCCAACCTGGCGACCCGGCGCTCCAAATCGTTCGCGATCTGCAGGCGTGATTCCACGCCAGTCAGCCGAGTATCGAATTCCTCCAGCCGTGATACTCGCTCCTCCAGCTCGGTCAGTCGACGATGAGGCTCGACGGCCGCCAATCGCTCAACCCGCGACTCCATATCAGTCAAGCGACGATGAGGCTCGCATATCGCCAGGCGCTCTATCTTCGCTTCTAGGTCCAAAATAGCGTGAGTAGCCCTTTCCTGGTACTCGCGAGAAGGCAGGCCGACTCCATCAATCAGAGCTCCCACCGGAGTCTGAGCGCAAGCTGAAAAGAAGACAAGAAGGCGAGAGACTTTAAATAGCGAGTATCAAAAGGTATATCCCGCAGAGTCTGCAGATCAACGACTAAAGTTACCAGACGACGAATATCATTCCTCGAGCCGCGAAGAGGACTGCGAGATCGCCGAGAAGGGGGGGGGGGCTCCTTCCTCGGTGAGGGGAGGTGCTATGATGCCCAACACCTCGCCGGGTGGAATGAGTCCCACCAGTTTGCTCCCTGCTGCGAGGAACGTCCCCTCGGCCGCGACCATCTACTGGTCGCCCTCTTCCCCTTGGAGCGAACAAGCCCGAAGAGCCCCCAGCCCCTCCACGGCGGGAGGATTCTCCCAGATTTATTGACGGAGCAGCAGAGGACGTAGGGCGCTGATCGCCCTGAATATCGGCAGGAGGAGGGAACGGAGGAGGTGGCAGAAGCCCACCAACAGGAAGCTGCGAGCTGCTCGCCAGCTCCGATTCTTGAGGAGGCGGTGGTGGTGGAGGCGCGCTGCTCGTCGAAGGGGCCCTTTGCTCGAACGAAGGCCGCTTCTCCAACAATGAGCTATGAAGGATCCAAACCGAGCGACTATCACGCGACCCTTCTCTAGCATCAAGCGAGATCATCGGGGATGATCGCAAAAGAGGTATGGCCAAGGGCTCCTCCTGAGCATTAATGACCGACGAATCTACGAGTATAAAGAAAAACGTCAGCATCTCGCCAGCATAAATGAAATCAGCGAATTAACCAAAAAGGTGGCGAGTATATAGCTCCCACCTCGCGTGGGAGCGACATCAGTTTGATCCTGAGCCGAGGTCTCAGCCGTACTTGCCTCCGGAACTACGTTCGGTGCGGGAGGATCAGTTGCAGGCGAGTCGCCCTCGCGAGAAAGACCCAGGTCGTCAAGCAATTGCTGACGTTGGTCGACTGGAGGATCGACGACATCCTTCGAAGCAGTCGTCCTCCTCTTTTTCTCTTTTTTTCTGCTTCTTCTTGTCAAGACGCTTCCTCTTCTTAGAGGCGAGGAAGGCTTCAAGATCGGCGTCTACGCGAGGAGGTAGCAAAGGAGCATCAAACATGCTCACAAGGCCGGCCATGGCAGCAGCAGCTTCCTCAACATAATTGTGCGACATTGTAAGCGAGATCAGAAAGGCAGTTCCACTCAGAGACCCACTCCCCTCTATATATAGAGTCCAGACGTCGGCCAGCGAGGTGCCGAGTATGTCCAATACTCGCCAGAAGGACAAATCGTCGAATGAAGGTTGGTTGATTTTTTCCGAGCAACTACGTTACTCGCAAAGAGCGGGGATTGTGTACAACCCTCATTCTCCGAGGGTAGGGCCCACTCAAAGCCACGTAGGCAGAAGTCAAGGTCAAATGGTCAACACAGAAGTCAACAGTTCAAGACACCAAGACAGCTCAGCCAGCAGGAGCAGAAGAAGGCCTAGGCGAGTAAAGTGCACTCGTGCGAGTAGCCCGGATACTCGCCAAAAGGTGGGCGACCATAGGTGATACTCACCTCTTTTATGGGGGAGATCGCCTCAATGTCGCTAGTCGCCGGGCAGGGTCTGGGCTATAAAAACCCCCCCACCCCTTGGTTTTCCTATAAATAGGACCCCAGGGGTACTTGGATTGGACCTGAACTTGAGCTTTGGAAGCCCCCTCGTTCAAATTCTCGGACCCGTCATCCTTGACCACTACTCCCGGTACTAGCCAAGTCGGTACCTTCCTCGTACCCTGCTCGACCATTTTTTGGTTGTGGAGGGGAAGTTTCTCTTGAGCTTCCGGGTACGTGGTGGGACCTCCCTGCCGCAGCACCTGAGGTCCTGTTTGTTGCTCTTCTAGCTTCTTCGTCGTTGCCAGCCAAGTCATCTCGTTGGACTGCTGCGCGAGTAGCCTCCGGCTGCATTGGTCCGAATTTTGAAGTCAGGATTTTCCTGGCGTCAACAATTACCTAGAGTTGTCCAATAAAAATGCTGTAATTATTACATGATCTATGTAAGTCAGGATTTTCCTGACTATATGGAATGTGTTAGAATCTCTAGTTTCAAGACCACTGTATTCGTAATCAGTGCTTCTGTTCCGCTTGTCTATCAATCTCATCTGATTCTCCAGTATCCCCTTCTAGTTAGCACTTAAGCGTCAACATCGCAAGTAAGTTACCCCTTCGTGCAAAGATTTTTTTCGCTCCCGAATTCTTGAGTCTTATCTCTCAATTCCGAGCTAAGTGAAGCAATTCCTGTGTTCCCTGAAGTCAATTTTTCGCATCCGGTCGAACCCGCTAAGATTGTGGAGTACGCTTGAGAACTTGAATCTGATATGCGTGGCAAGTATCCGTAAATTTTCTCTTGATCTTGGTAAGTCTCCGCGCTTGTTTTCCTTTCTGTTTCAGCATAATCATAGTTAGCTTCCATGTCTTGATCTGTAAATCTTGTTTGTAATAAATGACATCTGAATCTTCGCCATGAGAGGCCCATTCAGGAAATCCTCAGAAAGTTTCGGGACGAAACTTCCTACGTAGGGGAGAATGTAACAATCCTAAAATAAAATAAAAAGGAAAGAGTTATTATTTTGCTAGCCGCACCCCTCCCCCCTTTTATTAGCCCTCTGTTAGGTCTTCCGCAAACCGTGCGCGTCTCCCGCTCCAGCCCCGACTGCCGCGCGCCCCCCGTCTCCCGCAAGTGCGCTCGCCGCCACTCCTGCTCCAGTTTCTGCTTCCATACGACGACGTCTCCTCCTGTCGTGGCTTCTTCAGCCTCCCTGCTCGCCGGCGCCTCCTCTTGCCATGGCCGACGTCGCCTCCTGCTTCCTCTGTGCTCGTGTCCGGCGGCCGTTCTGCCTCCTCCTCTTTCTCTGGCCGCAAACCTCTTCCCCCAACAGTCATCCAAGGGGCCGGCAACCCTCCTCTTCCCCAAGGGGGGCCGGTAACCTCCTCCTCTCCATTTATGGAGTCCGGCATCAGCTTCTTCCCTCCCTTCAAGGCCGGTAACCGCAACCTCCTCCTCCGGCAGCCCTCCTTGTGTCCGTTTTGGCCGAGTTTTGCGAAGGGGAATCCTAGGGTTTGCTCAAAATCTCCTTTACTCGGATTTTTGAGTCTGAAATTGGTTTCCTTGGGTAAGGATCTCCTCTTTCCCCCTTTATTCAAAATTTTCTTGAATTATTTTACAAATATTGTGCTCCAAATTGCGATTATTTTGCGATTCAAGATTTTTGCCCTCCTATAATCGTCTAGCCGTGGTTTGTTCGTGATTTCCGGTGCCGCTCCCCGATTCATTTGGCGGGATACGCAAAACCCTCTCCGATTTAAGGTTTCTCCAAGCATAAGCGCCGCCAAATTCTAAATTCCGCGTGGTAATCACTTCTCCCCTCACTTTTGAGGGATGTAAATCGCTAAACCCCCCTTTCGTGCTTTAGGTTTTAAAAATAATTCCCTATGCTAGCGTAGAATTTCCGTCATATCAAGTATCTCTTTCAATGTTTTTATTCAGGTTCGAAAATAGGATTTTTGATTTTTGCTCGCGCTATTTGGCCGTCTCCGTCAGCTTCAGCTTATTTAAGGCAAGTAGAGATCATCCTCTCTTGCAAACATTGAGATTAATTATTTCGTTTGTTCTTATGATTTTATGACTTCACTTTTGAATTCATGTTTCGTCATATAAGTTTAGATTTTGATTCCCTAAATTGACTTGCTAGCAATGAGGTTTCATGCTTTTGGAATAACACGAGTTTTGAATGTGAATGATGATTTTAATTGAATTTCCACTTAGATGAATTGCGTCTCATTTGATGGATAATTGGAAGACTAGTTGTTCTTTTTGAGCATGAACATTAATTGGTATAACGACAAATGTAAGGTTTCATGCTAACGAATAAATGAATTGCATTTTATGTAAAATATTCGAATCATACAAGTGGTTACTTAGAAGATAATCGTGTCTTGGAATGAATTAATCTGAATGAATACTTGGTATCCTAGAAAATGATGCATTGTAGTCTTATCACTCGTGAATACTTGAACCTGCAAAGTTTCAAAACTCCCTATCTAGTTTCTTCTGTGTCATCAAATCTTGTTTCTTATGTCTGTCTGACTCTAAGACTAGTGTAACTATTGTTCCATGACTTGACTGCCCCCATTTCATGTGTAAATTCTACTCTTGTATATCTGAATCAGTAATTGGTAACATATCTTGATTGTTTGAAATTGTCAAATTATGAATCACTTAATTCATTAATAACATGAGCAATTAATGAAAAATGATGTTTAATTGATGCAATTCCTCGACTTGGGTTCCCTTTTGAATCCCTAACGGGAACAAAAGACCGTCATAGCTAGTATGAACTCCCTGGCTCAAGGGTGAGGGTTCGAAAGAGCCGCCGCACCTTAGAGATCACGGGCAGAAATTCTAAATCTCTTATAAGTCTTGAATCTGAACCTGAATCTGTCTAAATCATGAATCCTGCGCATCAAACAAAAACACCTACACTTTTACTTGTAACACCTTATGTTATTACATGATCATCTATGTATGCTATACTTCGGAGTAGTCTAATAATTCTAATTATTTATGCGTGTCTCTCTTATTGTCTGTCTAGTTAGCTTTGCTTCATGAATACTGGTACTCAATTATCTCTGTTTCCCTGCTTATACTTTATTTAATTTGCTCCGGTTTATTTCAATGTTCTGAGGTTTTTTCCTTCTTGTTTTGGAATTTGCCTTAGTGTCCGTGACTGCGCCGCCTGCTTCCTGAGCCCGATCTGCGTCAAGCTCTAGCTTCTAAATGTGTAGTTTCTTGCTGCGTCAGGCTTTTTGTTTATGTTTAATTTCTTTTACTGTCCGATATTCTTTTTATGTAATAGTTATGATCAACCATTTTCTCTGTTATCATGGACAACTGTTAGGCTAAATAGATTATATACTGAAATCTGATATTATTTGCATGTTTATTTCTTGAGATCTTCATTGCATGAAAAGTTGCATCATTTCAACTCCAAAGCTTCCGCATAAAAACAACATATTTTTACTCAAAAGTATTATTTTAAAATGGATTATTAGTGTCAACATACTCCCGCCTAACATGCATGGATTCTCCTTCCGCCCATGTTTGTGGCATCACGGCCTGCCCCGAAGCGCACTCTGACTTTTGTCGAGATGGGTCGTGACAGCTGAAGGCTACTGGTCTTAGGATTAGCAAGCACATGCACACAACAAATCGGAGAGAGATCGAGGGCCCATGCTGCCTACAAGCACGATCCATATGTCACGGTGTGGAGCTACCACCATAAACCCATGAGTGTATAGGAACTCCCCTTCCCAAACCAAAGCCGAGATGGGTTCGGGGAAGAAGCTGGCAGGCTCGTTGGCTATAAGAGAGTAAGTTTGCACGCCGTCAGTACATACCCTTGGGTCGTATTTATAGGCACGTAGGTCTAGTGGGAGGGAGGGGTACTTAGTTGTCAGTGGGCGAACCCTGCCCTCTGCAAACCTGATCAGGTCGCGCGACGAGATGATCCAAGGCTGGGCGAGTTGCTGCGACCTGAGGAAGTTGTCGGCGAGCTGTTGGAGGGGGTCAGGCGAGCTCCCTGCGAGTTGTATGGGGCCTCCGTACAACTGTTCTGGGGTCAACGGTCAACTATCTGTCTTCCATACATTACTTGTCGAATACGTGTTGTACACAATCCCCTGCTCTTTGGGAGTTCGACATGAGCACGAAAAAAACTATCCAACCCAGTATGGCGAGGTGCAAGCCGACAAGTTGGAGATTCTCTATATATATTCGAGGTGTCTGAATCCTTTGCGCCCTTGCTCGAACACAGTCTTCTAGATGACTTTTCCGTCTGTTGATGATGTCGCTGCCACCACCTCCTTTGCTTCTGTGGGTGTCTCAGTTCGCCGGGACAAGTCGGAGAAGAAGAGGAAGAGGGTCTCGACCCCGCTGGGTGAAGCGCTTCCTGGGGTCGGGACTGCTGTCGAGGTGATCTCTCCGGCATCGAAGGTTGCCTTCTTGACTGGGCCCACTCTTCTAAGGTAGAGTTCCCAAGCGGTCCCTCTTCAGAGTGTTTACGAGGTAATTTTTGTCATGCTTGCGGGTTGATGCTGGGTGACTTGTTGTCATACTAATGTCTTTCTTATGCTTTGCAGCGCTAAGACGAGCATTCTTCGGAGCTACTGTGGCCATCATGGACAACCTCAGATTACGACCGTTCTGAGGTCGCTCCTCAGAGTGCTCCCCTGGTTTAGGGGAGTGCGATCGTGGCTTCGACCCCCCCTCCCCCCCTCGGGTTGGCAAACGACTCGTCTCAAGATCAATAATTATGCTACTTCATGTTGTGGCAATGCTGACGAATTCCTCGGTGCTTTAGTAGAGATTCCGTCCACTGCAGCTATTGTGGTGACAAAGGCTTCGTCGGAGCATTCTGAGGAGCCACTGCCTCCAGAACTCGAGGGTCCAAGGATGCATCCCCAACTTCGGTGGTGGTTCCGATGTCCTTTCCCCTTCCTCCTCCGGGGATTCCTTAAGTCGTGGCTTCCTAGTTTGCGCCAACCAATGATGGTAGGCGCTCTCCAGCATGTTTGTCGGTCTCCGAGCACACTTCAGATTGGGCCCTCCATAGGTTGCCTTCCTGTTGGAAGTTTGTCTTGGTGTCAGCTCTTATCGAGGACCTGGCGCGAGTTAACTCCAGGCCGTAGGGGTGTTCCCGCCCTGCAGATTGCCCTCGACCTCATGAGTCAAGTCACGGAGACCCAAGTAGGTTGACCTCGTCGATATCATCTTTTGTTCGTCTTTGTATCGACTCACTATCTTGCACTTAGGTTGTGATCCCCGTCCCGACACGGGTCTCCCGAGCATCAGGATTCTTGGTGCCACGACAGGACAACTAGGGACCCTCGCGACTCCGGTAAATCTCCCTCGTGCATTGCGGTTATTAGATCGCGAGTGTATCTGGACTAACCTGTGTTGGTATTGCAGGCGCCGCGCCCTGCTCTTCTTTCGGGCTAGCTCGCCACTCGTCTGCGGATCGGAACACAAATCACCTCGTGGATTTGGGATCGTCATCACGCGACTACCGGTCTTACCTTCACTCCATTGCCATCGCACTTGCCTCTAGGCTCAAGATGATGGAAGGCTTCTAGCTTTCAGCACCACGTGACCTCGCTGGAAGTCAGGACGCCGCGGATGGAGGGGTTTGATGTTCGTCTTGCTGGGACCGGAAGCCGCTACCTCAACATCTTTTATGTTGGAGCACCACATTCATGAGCTGGAGCATTGGAAGAATTTGTTGGAGGACGAGTTGCTTGCTCTCCCGTCTCCCGGGGTCTGCGGGCGACCTTACCAGGATCGCGGAGCACATCCACTAGGGCAAGGCGCACATGGCCCAAGCCCAGGCGAAGTTTAAATCCGCGAGCAAGTTGGGGTAGAAGGCTCGCTATGCTTTAGTTCCTCGCTGAGGAACTTTAGATTTTCTCCTGCATGTGTAATTTTTATTTCTAAAATTTGTAATTTATAATTTTAACCCGCATGTATTGTGATGCAGAATAATTTATGACAAATTTGGACTTCCTGGAAATCGCTTCTTAACTTGCGATTGGTAGATGTTTGTTGTATAAATTGTATGATGGTGTCACGTGGGAGAGTTGAGTCTTCTAATTATTTATCCAGGTCCCGCGGGAGTGAGCTCGCAGGAATGTGATGCGGTAAGGCAGTCTCTGAACGCAGGAGCTCGCGTCGAGTTGACAAGATTCACCATCTGCCTATAAATAATAGGGGCCCTCGACCCTCCATAGTAATAAATGTGTTTCTGTCCTCTTCGCAGACATGTTCTGTTCGACGAGTTCAAAGCGTGAGTTCACCCATCCACAACTTCTAATTCTGTGATGGGCGATGTGAAGCAGTCCCGCTTTTTCTGTTCTTCCCATTTCCTTGAGTGCACGATATTTCCGAGCTCGTATATCTCCGTCACCGAGTTCGATGCGTTCGCTTTGTGCCACCACTCTACGGGATTCGAGGAAAGGATGGCGACTTCCAAGGTGAAGATCAACACGTGGAGATTGGGCGAGCTTGCCTTCTCGCTCGCGCACTTGGAGTACGAGATGAGGCTCTTGCTGTGGCCTGAAATCTGCCAGGTCCTATGTCAATTACGACCTCGTCCCCCGCCAAAGTCAATCAAAATGGCGTGGCTGCTATGGTTGCGTTCACCTGCTTCCTGTGCGAGGAGGGGCATCGAGTGGAATCTTGTCGCGTGACTCAAGATCTTCTTCATAAAGGCAATTGCAGACGGGGTCGCAACTTTGGGAGCAACTTCATGAAGTTTAAGGGGCTCTATAACAAGGTGCATCACTGGAACGACTGAGTTTTCTTCGTCAAGGGAGGCTTTTGCGCGGTCCCCTTTATGTCGGAGTCGAGGGAGTTCTCCATCTTCCGCTCCCCAAAGGTCAAAGTGGACTCGCACACCTTGTGCGAGTTCCTGCGGCAGAAGTACTTTGAGGTCGTCCAATACTGACAGCGAGTGGATGAACTTCCTCCTTGTGGCCCAGGGCAAAGGTGAGTTTGGTGAGTTGATTGGTACTTTCGAGATGAGCTGGTTCGCATACGATTCCTTCCGCTTCTCCTGTTGTTGGCCCTAGTTGCGCCCTGCTTCAGAAGATGCTGAGGAGAATAGCGAGAGGTTCAAGGGCAAGCAACTTGTCTCTCCTATCCCTGTTGATTGCCAAAAGTAGCTCGAGGAAGCTCAAGTCTATCTCGCCCAAGCTGAGTCCAGGCTTGCCTTAGGCGAGCTGAACGAGGTGCAACTCATGAATCTTTGGCAAGGAGATGTCGCTGGTTGCTAGCGGGATGATCCTGAGTCGCCTGTGGAAGAATAGTTGGCTCGTCCCGAAGCAAATGGACATGACCGTACATGACGTCCTTGTGGAGCTCTTCCCAGAAACCTGATCCTCTAGTTCGGGTGATTCTTCCTCCTCGAGTAGTAGCGAGGGGCAGAGCAAGTCGCTGCTGACCTCTGACGTGTAGCTCGAGGTCGTGAGCTCTTTTTTGTTTTTCCTTTTGCTGTGTAGTCAGATTGCAAATGTAATTTTGACCTATACACATAAATGAAGGAATTTTTTATTTTAGTGTAGGCTTATCCTTGTCTTGTGTAGAACTCGCGTAGACTCCTAGGTTCGACGCGTCGAACTCACGTAGGATCTTCGGCTCGATGCAACGAAACAGTGAAATTCAGTTTGGTTTTGGAGATGTTTGTTGAAGACCGAACACAAAAAACTATCCTCGTTTCTATCAGTATCCACACGAACGCCTAGAACTCCAACATAGTCTATCCAATGACCTCATGGAAGGATGAAGATCGTTCGTCCTGTTATAAAGGACTAGCTTCATTTCTACCGAGATGATTTCTGTTTTCACCTATGTTCTCTCTAAGTCTCTCTCAGAAAAGCCACGTGAAGAGTAACTTTCATTTTTGAAATCTGTAATACTTGTATATGTAGATGGAAAGTGTGTTTTATAAACATTAAATGATGGACATGCGGAGTTTGGCCATTCGGTTCCAAAAATAAATGATGCCTATTCGGTTCAAAAATCGAATTAATTATTATCCGTTAATGCATTTTGGATTTTGAGTTAAATTAAATTCGGCTTATATTGAACCCAACTCGATCATTCTTCCTTTTTCAATATGTTCTTAAT
This sequence comes from Dactylorhiza incarnata, assembly GCA_033032865.1. NCBI lineage: Eukaryota > Viridiplantae > Streptophyta > Magnoliopsida > Asparagales > Orchidaceae > Dactylorhiza > Dactylorhiza incarnata. The sequence goes on along the minus strand of JAWHQI010000084.1, from coordinate 2,754,858 downwards.
GTGCGACTCCATAAGTTTATATTATGTTGACAATGATATTAATTCTTTGATTGCTCCTAGTTCACAGAATCCAACAGGAACAACACTGAATTCAGGGCATAAGTGCCCAAAGAATGTCATGGCCAACAATTCTCTCCTTGCCATCATGGACTTTAGATCTGTAGTAATACAAAGTAGGGCATTCAATTCTTCATTAAGTCTCCGGAACTTCCAAAGAACTCAGTTGTAGTTTTGTTCCCCATGGCATATCCATTCCACGCCTGGTACACATTGTATATGTAACAATCATTATTTTGTACTAAATAAAGCATTTACAGGTAGGTCCACAATTGTTTCACCCTAGAGCAGTGCGAAAAAAGGTCTGACACATGAGTGTCCATGCTGTCCCACACTAGATTCATAACGTTGGCATCACCATGTGTCACTTTTCCCCACCCAAAATAAATGTATATGGGGGATCGTTAGTAAGGCGATCAACTTTCCTGCGTCTCTTCACACTCCAATTAACGACATTCTTCCACAAGAGGTAGTTATTCTTCCTCCTCAACAAGCGATTTGTAAGCTGAGCATAAAACAACTGCACTAGTAAAAATCGCACAAGTCTGTAGAGTCCCTTCCACACGAGCACTCATGATAGACAAAGGTGAGGCCGTCATCCACAAGAAGCACGAGAAGAAGAGATCAGATAGAAAGAAGACTGATCACAACTGCTAAGAATGGCAAATGGAGACTCAACCGGTTGTGCTCGGAGCTTGGCTCAGGAAAGCAAGGAAGGAGCACAATCGAGATCTGTTTGGCCCTGCTTGCGACAAGCAGAAGATCTGCACAAGAACCTTGTTGTCGACACCAAGGAGCAGGCGAGACGATCACCAACTCAGGAGAGGCGTATGGCTCAGAAAATTGGCACCGGAGGAAGATCGGCCGATGATGCGCTCAGAAAATCGGCACTGGGCACTGGAGGACGATCGGTGCAACCAAAACCAGCCTTAGACGATCGTGATATAACTGTTGAATCCAAAACGGCACCTCCATGATTTACTCGAGGAAATAGGGGGAAAAGGAGGCCGCGAGCAGCTGGTTACTTGAGTTGCGAGTGAAGAGAGGAGAAGAGAAGAAGAGAGGGCCGCTGGCTTGCGGCGAGGCCAGACTTCGCCCGCCGCGGCAAATGCCACTCCTGCGACGGGCTTTCCCTTTATTTAATAATCTTTATTACAGCTCATTGTGTTTAGTACATGGAAAATAGAATGAATACAAGAGAGTTGCGGGTAAGAAAAGAGTAAGCCGCGCGGGCTGTTTGCCGAGGTCGCCAGGACAAGTCGCTGAGGTCGCCCGGACAGGTCGCTGAGGTCGCCCGGACAGGTCGCCCGGACAGGTCGCCCGGACAGGTCGCCCGGACAGGTCGCCCGGACAGGCAGCCCGGACGGGTCGCCCGGACGGGTCGCCCGGACGGGTCGCCCGGACAGGTCGCAGCTTGGTGCGGTCTGACTGTTTCTAGCCGCCGGTTTTGCCCCCAGCTTGCCTGTCCTTTCTTCATGGTCGAGGGTCCTATTTATAGGCTCTGGGTCGATGTCGTCACCTCCGGTGAGCCGGTGACTGGAGTTCTACCCGCGCGGACTGAAGGAGGAGGCCGCCTACCCGCGCGGACTGAAGGAGGAGGCCGCCTACCCGCGCGGACTGAAGGAGGAGGCCGCCTACCCGCGCGGACTGAAGGAGGAGGCCGCCTACCCGCGCGGACTGAAGGAGGTGGCCGCCTACCCGCGCGGACTGAAGGAGGAGGCCACCTACCCGCGCGGACTGAAGGAGGAGGACGCCTACCCGCGCGGTCTGAAGGGAGAGACCGCCCCACCTGGGCGACTTGAAGGGAGAAGCCGCCCCACCTGGGCGGTTTGAATGGAGAGGCCGCCCCACTTGGGCGGTTTTGAATGGAGAGGCCGCCCCACTTGGGCGGTTTGAAGGATGAGGATGACCCTTCTTACCACTTCGGGTGTAAAAAGTGCCTTCGCGTGAGGTCTAATCCTTCCCGGGCGTATAATCTGCAAAAATGTAGCAAAAGAGGCCTCCCAGGGTAGGATCGCCGATTTCTGGGTCAACATAATCCCCGCACTTTTTCAAATTTCCAAGAAACTTCGAAAAAGTAGGTATTGACCCACAAAAATCGAGATCCGCTACTGGTGAACTATCGAAAGAGTGGGAAAGACAAAGAGGGAACGAGTACCTGATGCCTCTCCACAAAGGAACTAGTGAATGCCTATTCTTTCTCCTGTGAGGGAAGAGAGTCATAGCAAATATAAAACACAATTCACAAGTACCTGAAGGGAACTTGCGAACATCGACTCACTTTGTCCTCTGAGGTTGACTAGTAATCACTTACTAATCTCTGAGGAGAACTCGATAAGTAAAGAAAGAACGTGGCGCGAGTACCTGAAGAGAACTCGCGAATACCTGCTAACATCTGCAAAAGAGAACTCAAAGCAGGTATAAGAGAAACTATAACACGAGTACCTGAAGAGAACTCGCGAGCACCTGCTAATCTCTGCAAAAGAGAACTCACAGCAAGTAAAAAACATAACGCGAGTACCTGAAGAGACCTCGCGAACACCTGCTAATCTCTGCAAAAGAGAACTCAAAGCAGGTATAAAACATAACGCGAGTACCTGAAGAGACCTCGCGAACACCTGCTAATCTCTGCAAAAGAGAACTTAAAAGCAGGTAAAAGAATCTATAACGCGAGTACCTGAAGAAACCCGCGAACACCTGCTAATCTCTGCAAAAGAGAACTCAAAGCAGGTATACAATATAACGCGAGTACCTGAAGAGAACTCGCGAATACCTGCTAATCTCTGCAAAAACAGAACATAAAGCAGGTATACAATATAACGCGAGTACCTGAAGAGACCTCGCGAACACCTGCTAATCTCTGCAAAAAGAGAACTCAAAACAGGTATAAAACATAACGCGAGTACCTGAAGAGACCTCACGAACACCTGCTAATCTCTGCAAAAGAGAACTCAAAGCAGGTATACAATATAACGCGAGTACCTGAAGAGACCTCGCGAATACCTACTAATCTCTGCAAAAGAGAACTCAAAGCAGGTATACAATATAACGCGAGTACCTGAAGAGAACTCGCGAATACCTGCTAATCTCTGCAAAAACAGAACATAAAGCAGGTATACAATATAACGCGAGTACCTGAAGAGAACTCGCGAATACCTGCTAATCTCTGCAAAAACAGAACATAAAGCAGGTATACAATATAACGCGAGTACCTGAAGAGACCTCGCGAACACCTGCTAATCTCTGCATAAAGAGAACTCAAAGCAGGTATAAAATATAACGCGAGTACCTGAAGAGACCTCGCGAACACCTGCTAATCTCTGCAAAAGAGAACTCAAAGCAGGTATAAAATATAACGCGAGTACCTGAAGAGACCTCGCGAACACCTGCTAATCTCTGCAAAAGAGAACTCAAAGCAGGTATACAATATAACGCGAGTACCTGAAGAGACCTCGCGAATACCTGCTAATCTCTGCAAAAGAGAACTCAAAGCAGGTATACAATATAACGCGAGTACCTGAAGAGACCTCGGGAATACCTGCTAATCTCTGCAAAAGAGAACTCAAAGCAGGCATACAATATAACGCGAGTACCTGAAGAGAACTCGCGAATACCTGCTAATCTCTGCAAAAACAGAACATAAAGCAGGTATACAATATAACGCGAGTACCTGAAGAGAACTCGCGAATACCTGCTAATCTCTGCAAAAACAGAACATAAAGCAGGTATACAATATAACGCGAGTACCTGAAATGACCTCGCGAACACCTGCTAATCTCTGCAAAAGATAACTCAAAGCAGGTATACAATATAACGCGAGTACCTGAAGAGACCTCGCGAATACCTGCTAATCTCTGCAAAAGAGAACTCAAAGCAGGTATACAATATAACGCGAGTACCTGAAGAGAACTCGCGAATACCTGCTAATCTCTGCAAACACAGAACATAAAACAGGTATACAATATAACGCGAGTACCTGAAGAGACCTCGCGAACACCTGCTAATCTCGGCAAAGAGAGAACTCAAAGCAGGTATAAAATATAACGCGAGTACCTGAAGAGAACTTGCGAATACCTGCTAATCTCTGCAAAAACAGAACATAAAGCAGATATACAATATAACGCGAGTACCTGAAGAGACCTCGCGAACACCTGCTAATCTCTGCAAAAAGAGAACTCAAAGCAGGTATAAAATATAACGCGAGTACCTGAAGAGACCTCGCGAACACCTGCTAATCTCTGCAAAAGAGAACTCAAAGCAGGTATACAATATAACGCGAGTACCTGAAGAGACCTCGCGAATACCTGCTAATCTCTGCAAAAGAGAACTCAAAGCAGGTATACAATATAATGCGAGTACCTGAAGAGAACTCGCGAATACCTGCTAATCTCTGCAAAAACAGAACATAAAGCAGGTATACAATATAACGCGAGTACCTGAAGAGACCTCGCGAACACCTGTTAATCTCTGCAAAAGAGAACTCAAAGCAGGTATAAAATATAATGCGAGTACCTGAAAAGACCTCGCGAATACCTGCTAATCTCTGCAAAAGAGAACTCAAAGCAGGTATACAATATAACGCGAGTACCTGAAGAGAACTCGCGAATACCTGCTAATCTCTGCAAAAACAGAACATAAAGCAGGTATACAATATAACGCGAGCACCTGAAGAGACCTCGCGAACACCTGCTAATCTCTGCAAAGAGAGAACTCAAAGCAGGTATAAAATATAACGCGAGTACCTAAAGAGACCTCGCGAACACCTGCTAATCTCTGCAAAAGAGAACTCAAAGCAGGTATACAATATAACGCGAGTACCTGAAAAGACCTCGCGAATACCTGCTAATCTCTGCAAAAGAGAACTCAAAGCAGGTATACAATATAACGCGAGTACCTGAAGAGAACTCGCGAATACCTGCTAATCTCTGCAAAAACAGAACATAAAGCAGGTATACAATATAACGCGAGTACCTGAAGAGACCTCGCGAACACCTGCTAATCTCTGCAAAAGAGAACTCAAAGCAGGTATAAAATATAACGCGAGTACGTGAAGAGAACTCGCGAATACCTGGTAATCTCTGCAAAAGAGAACTCAAAGCAGGTATACAATATAACACGAGTACCTGAAGAGAACTCGCGAATACCTGCTAATCTCTGCAAAAACAGAACATAAAGCAGGTATACAATATAACGCGAGTACCTGAAGAGACCTCGCGAACACCTGCTAATCTCTGCAAAAACAGAACATAAAGCAGGTATAAAATATAACGCGAGTACCTGAAGAGACCTCGCGAATACCTGCCAAACTCTGCAAAAGAGAACTCAAAGCAGGTATACAATATAACGCGAGTACCTGAAGAGACCTCGCGAATACCTGCTAATCTCTGCAAAAGAGAACTCAAAGCAGGTATACAATATAACGCGAGTACCTGAAGAGAACTCGCGAATACCTGCTAATCTCTGCAAAAACAGAACATAAAGCAGGTATACAATATAACGCGAGTACCTGAAGGGACCTCGCGAACACCTGCTAATCTCTGCAAAGAGAGAACTCAAAGCAGGTATACAATATAACGCGAGTACCTGAAGAGAACTCGCGAATACCTGCTAATCTCTGCAAAAACAGAACATAAAGCAGGTATACAATATAACGCGAGTACCTGAAGAGACCTCGCGAACACCTGCTAATCTCTGCAAAAGAGAACTCAAAGCAGGTATACAATATAACGCGAGTACCTGAAGAGAACTCGCGAATACCTGCTAATCTCTGCAAAAACAGAACATAAAGCAGGTATACAATATAACGTGAGTACCTGAAGAGACCTCGCGAACACCTGCTAATCTCAGCAAAAAGAGAACTCAAAGCAGGTATAAAATATAACGCGAGTACCTGAAGAGACCTCGCGAACACCTGCTAATCTCTGCAAAAGAGAACTCAAAGCAGGTATACAATATAACGCGAGTACCTGAAGAGACCTCGCGGATACCTGCTAATCTCTGCAAAAGAGAACTCAAAGCAGGTATACAATATAACGCGAGTACCTGAAGAGAACTCGCGAATACCTGCTAATCTCTGCAAAAACAGAACATAAAGCAGGTATACAATATAACGCGAGTACCTGAAGAGACCTCGCGAACACCTGCTAATCTCTGCAAAAGAGAACTCAAAGCAGGTATAAAATATAACGCGAGTACCTGAAGAGACCTCGCGAATACCTGCCAAACTCTGCAAAAGAGAACTCAAAGCAGGTATACAATATAACGCGAGTACCTGAAGAGAACTCGCGAATAGCTGCTAATCTCTGCAAAAACAGAACATAAAGCAGGTATACAATATAACGCGAGTACCTGAAGAGACCTCGCGAACACCTGCTAATCTCTGCAAAGAGAGAACTCAAAGCAGGTATACAATATAATGCGAGTACCTGAAGAGAACTCGCGAATACCTGCTAATCTCTGCAAAAACAGAACATAAAGCAGGTATACAATATAACGCGAGTTCCTGAAGAGACCTCGCGAACACCTGCTAATCTCTGCAAAGAGAGAACTCAAAGCAGGTATAAAATATAACGCGAGTACCTGAAGAGAACTCGCGAATACCTGCTAATCTCTGCAAAAACAGAACATAAAGCAGGTATACAATATAACGCGAGTACCTGAAGAGACCTCGCGAACACCTGCTAATCTCTGCAAAAGAGAACTCAAAGCAGGTATAAAATATAACGCGAGTACCTGAAGAGACCTTGCGAATACCTGCTAATCTCTGCAAAAGAGAACTCAAAGCAGGTATACAATATAACGCGAGTACCTGAAGAGAACTCGCGAATACCTGCTAATCTCTGCAAAAACAGAACATAAAGCAGGTATACAATATAACGCGAGCACCTGAAGAGACCTCGCGAACACCTGCTAATCTCTGCAAAGAGAGAACTCAAAGCAGGTATAAAATATAACGCGAGTACCTAAAGAGACCTCGCGAACACCTGCTAATCTCTGCAAAAGAGAACTCAAAGCAGGTATACAATATAACGCGAGTACCTGAAAAGACCTCGCGAATACCTGCTAATCTCTGCAAAAGAGAACTCAAAGCAGGTATACAATATAACGCGAGTACCTGAAGAGAACTCGCGAATACCTGCTAATCTCTGCAAAAACAGAACATAAAGCAGGTATACAATATAACGCGAGTACCTGAAGAGACCTCGCGAACACCTGCTAATCTCTGCAAAAGAGAACTCAAAGCAGGTATAAAATATAACGCGAGTACCTGAAGAGAACTCGCGAATACCTGCTAATCTCTGCAAAAGAGAACTCAAAGCAGGTATACAATATAACGCGAGTACCTGAAGAGAACTCGCGAATACCTGTTAATCTCTGCAAAAACAGAACATAAAGCAGGTATACAATATAACGCGAGTACCTGAAGAGACCTCGCGAACACCTGCTAATCTCTGCAAAAGAGAACTCAAAGCAGGTATAAAATATAACGCGAGTACCTGAAGAGACCTCGCGAATACCTGCCAAACTCTGCAAAAGAGAACTCAAAGCAGGTATACAATATAACGCGAGTACCTGAAAAGAACTCGCGAATACCTGCTAATCTCTGCAAAAACAGAACATAAAGCAGGTATACAATATAACGCGAGTACCTGAAGAGACCTCGCGAACACCTGCTAATCTCTGCAAAGAGAGAACTCAAAGCAGGTATACAATATAATGCGAGTACCTGAAGAGAACTCGCGAATACCTGCTAATCTCTGCAAAAACAGAACATAAAGCAGGTATACAATATAACGCGAGTACCTGAAGAGACCTCGCGAACACCTGCTAATCTCTGCAAAGAGAGAACTCAAAGCAGGTATAAAATATAACGCGAGTACCTGAAGAGAACTCGCGAATACCTGCTAATCTCTGCAAAAACAGAACATAAAGCAGGTATACAATATAACGCGAGTACCTGAAGAGACCTCGCGAACACCTGCTAATCTCTGCAAAAAGAGAACTCAAAGCTTGTATAAAATATAACGCGAGTACCTGAAGAGACCTCGTGAACACCTGCTAATCTCTGCAAAAGAGAACTCAAAGCAGATATACAATATAACGCGAGTACCTGAAGAGACCTCGCGAACACCTGCTAATCTCTGCAAAAAGAGAACTCAAAGCAGGTATAAAATATAACGCGAGTACCTGAAGAGACCTCGCGAACACCTGCTAATCTCTGCAAAAGAGAACTCAAAGCAGGTATACAATGTAACGCGAGTACCTGAAGAGACCTCGCGGATACCTGCTAATCTCTGCAAAAGAGAACTCAAAGCAGGTATACAATATAACGCGAGTACCTGAAGAAACCTCGCGAATACCTGCTAATCTCTGCAAAAGAGAACTCAAAGCAGGTATACAATATAACGCGAGTACCTGAAGAGAACTCGCGAATACCTGCTAATCTCTGCAAAAACAGAACATAAAGCAGGTATACAATATAACGCGAGTACCTGAAGAGAACTCGCGAATACCTGCTAATCTCTGCAAAAACAGAACATAAAGCAGGTATACAATATAACGCGAGTACCTGAAAAGACCTCGCGAACACCTGCTAATCTCTGTAAAAGAGAACTCAAAGCAGGTATACAATATAACGCGAGTACCTGAAGAGACCTCGCGAATACCTGCTAATCTCTGCAAAAGAGAACTCAAAGCAGGTATACAATATAACGCGAGTACCTGAAGAGAACTCGCGAATACCTGCTAATCTCTGCAAAAACAGAACATAAAGCAGGTATACAATATAACGCGAGTACCTGAAGAGACCTCGCGAATACCTGCTAATCTCTGCAAAAGAGAACTCAAAACAGGTATACAATATAACGCGAGTACCTGAAGAGACCTCGCGAATACCTGCTAATCTCTGCAAAAGAGAACTCAAAGCAGGTATACAATATAACGCAAGTACCTGAAGAGAACTCGCGAATACCTGCTAATCTCTGCAAAAACAGAACATAAAGCAGGTATACAATATAACGCGAGTACCTGAAGAGACCTCGCGAACACCTGCTAATCTCTGCAAAAGAGAACTCAAAGCAGGTATAAAATATAACGCGAGTACCTGAAGAGAACTCGCGAATACCTGCTAATCTCTGCAAAAGAGAACTCAAAGCAGGTATACAATATAACACGAGTACCTGAAGAGAACTCGCGAATACCTGCTAATCTCTGCAAAAACAGAACATAAAGCAGGTATACAATATAACGCGAGTACCTGAAGAGACCTCTCGAACACCTGCTAATCTCTGCAAAAACAGAACATAAAGCAGGTATAAAATATAACGCGAGTACCTGAAGAGACCTCGCGAATACCTGCCAAACTCTGCAAAAGAGAACTCAAAGCAGGTATACAATATAACGCGAGTACCTGAAGAGACTTCGCGAATACCTGCTAATCTCTGCAAAAGAGAACTCAAAGCAGGTATACAATATAACGCGAGTACCTGAAGAGAACTCGCGAATACCTGCTAATCTCTGCAAAAACAGAACATAAAGCAGGTATACAATATAACGCGAGTACCTGAAGAGACCTCTCGAACACCTGCTAATCTCTGCAAAAACAGAACATAAAGCAGGTATAAAATATAACGCGAGTACCTGAAGAGACCTCGCGAATACCTGCCAAACTCTGCAAAAGAGAACTCAAAGCAGGTATACAATATAACGCGAGTACCTGAAGAGACCTCGCGAATACCTGCTAATCTCTGCAAAAGAGAACTCAAAGCAGGTATACAATATAACGCGAGTACCTGAAGAGAACTCGCGAATACCTGCTAATCTCTGCAAAAACAGAACATAAAGCAGGTATACAATATAACGCGAGTACCTGAAGAGACCTCGCGAACACCTGCTAATCTCTGCAAAGAGAGAACTCAAAGCAGGTATAAAATATAACGCGAGTACCTGAAGAGAACTCGCGAATACCTGCTAATCTCTGCAAAAACAGAACATAAAGCAGGTATACAATATAACGCGAGTACCTGAAGAGACCTCGCGAACACCTGCTAATCTCTGCAAAAGAGAACTCAAAGCAGGTATAAAATATAACGCGAGTACCTGAAGAGACCTCGCGAATACCTGCTAATCTCTGCAAAAGAGAACTCAAAGCAGGTATACAATATAACGCGAGTACCTGAAGAGAACTCGCGAATACCTGCTAATCTCTGCAAAAACAGAACATAAAGCAGGTATACAATATAACGCGAGCACCTGAAGAGACCTCGCGAACACCTGCTAATCTCTGCAAAAGAGAACTCAGAGCAGGTATAAAATATAACGCGAGTACCTGAAGAGACCTCGCGAACACCTGCTAATCTCTGCAAAAGAGAACTCAAAGCAGGTATACAATATAACGCGAGTACCTGAAGAGACCTCGCGAATACCTGCAAATCTCTGCAAAAGAGAACTCAAAGCAGGTATACAATATAACGCGAGTACCTGAAGAGACCTCGCGAATACCTGCTAATCTCTGCAAAAGAGAACTCAAAGCAGGTATACAATATAACGCGAGTACCTGAAGAGAACTCGCGAATACCTGCTAATCTCTGCAAAAACAGAACATAAAGCAGGTATACAATATAACGCGAGTACCTGAAGAGAACTCGCGAATACCTGCTAATCTCTGCAAAAACAGAACATAAAGCAGGTATACAATATAACGCGAGTACCTGAAATGACCTCGCGAACACCTGCTAATCTCTGCAAAAGAGAACTCAAAGCAGGTATACAATATAACGCGAGTAACTGAAGAGACCTCGCGAATACCTGCTAATCTCTGCAAAAGAGAACTCAAAGCAGGTATACAATATAACGCGAGTACCTGAAGAGAACTCGCGAATACCTGCTAATCTCTGCAAACACAGAACATAAAGCAGGTATACAATATAACGCGAGTACCTGAAGAGACCTCGCGAACACCTGCTAATCTCGGCAAAGAGAGAACTCAAAGCAGGTATAAAATATAACGCGAGTACCTGAAGAGAACTTGCGAATACCTGCTAATCTCTGCAAAAACAGAACATAAAGCAGATATACAATATAACGCGAGTACCTGAAGAGACCTCGCGAACACCTGCTAATCTCTGCAAAAAGAGAACTCAAAGCAGGTATAAAATATAACTCGAGTACCTGAAGAGACCTCGCGAACACCTGCTAATCTCTGCAAAAGAGAACTCAAAGCAGGTATACAATATAACGCGAGTACCTGAAGAGACCTCGCGAATACCTGCTAATCTCTGCAAAAGAGAACTCAAAGCAGGTATACAATATAACGCGAGTACCTGAAGAGAACTCGCGAATACCTGCTAATCTCTGCAAAAACAGAACATAAAGCAGGTATACAATATAACGCGAGTACCTGAAGTGACCTCGCGAACACCTGCTAATCTCTGCAAAAGAGAACTCAAAGCAGGTATAAAATATAACGCGAGTACCTGATGAGATCTCGCGAATACCTGCTAATCTCTGCAAAAGAGAACTCAAAGCAGGTATACAATATAACGCGAGTACCTGAAGAGAACTCGCGAATACCTGCTAATCTCTGCAAAAACAGAACATAAAGCAGGTATACAATATAACGCGAGCACCTGAAGAGACCTCGCGAACACCTGCTAATCTCTGCAAAGAGAGAACTCAAAGCAGGTATAAAATATAACGCGAGTACCTAAAGAGACCTCGCGAACACCTGCTAATCTCTGCAAAAGAGAACTCAAAGCAGGTATACAATATAACGCGAGTACCTGAAAAGACCTCGCGAATACCTGCTAATCTCTGCAAAAGAGAACTCAAAGCAGGTATACAATATAACGCGAGTACCTGAAGAGAACTCGCGAATACCTGCTAATCTCTGCAAAAACAGAACATAAAGCAGGTATACAATATAACGCGAGTACCTGAAGAGACCTCGCGAACACCTGCTAATCTCTGCAAAAAGAGAACTCAAAACAGGTATAAAACATAACGCGAGTACCTGAAGAGACCTCACGAACACCTACTAATCTCTGCAAAAGAGAACTCAAAGCAGGTATACAATATAACGCGAGTACCTGAAGAGACCTCGCGAATACCTACTAATCTCTGCAAAAGAGAACTCAAAGCAGGTATACAATATAACGCGAGTACCTGAAGAGAACTCGCGAATACCTGCTAATCTCTGCAAAAACAGAACATAAAGCAGGTATACAATATAACGCGAGTACCTGAAGAGAACTCGCGAATACCTGCTAATCTCTGCAAAAACAGAACATAAAGCAGGTATACAATATAACGCGAGTACCTGAAGAGACCTCGCGAACACCTGCTAATCTCTGCATAAAGAGAACTCAAAGCAGGTATAAAATATAACGCGAGTACCTGAAGAGACCTCGCGAACACCTGCTAATCTCTGCAAAAGAGAACTCAAAGCAGGTATAAAATATAACGCGAGTACCTGAAGAGACCTCGCGAACACCTGCTAATCTCTGCAAAAGAGAACTCAAAGCAGGTATACAATATAACGCGAGTACCTGAAGAGACCTCGCGAATACCTGCTAATCTCTGCAAAAGAGAACTCAAAGCAGGTATACAATATAACGCGAGTACCTGAAGAGACCTCGGGAATACCTGCTAATCTCTGCAAAAGAGAACTCAAAGCAGGCATACAATATAACGCGAGTACCTGAAGAGAACTCGCGAATACCTGCTAATCTCTGCAAAAACAGAACATAAAGCAGGTATACAATATAACGTGAGTACCTGAAGAGACCTCGCGAACACCTGCTAATCTCTGCAAAAAGAGAACTCAAAGCAGGTATAAAATATAACGCGAGTACCTGAAGAGACCTCGCGAACACCTGCTAATCTCTGCAAAAGAGAACTCAAAGCAGGTATACAATATAACGCGAGTACCTGAAGAGACCTCGCGAATACCTGCTAATCTCTGCAAAAGAGAACTCAAAGCAGGTATACAATATAACGCGAGTACCTGAAGAGAACTCGCGAATACCTGCTAATCTCTGCAAAAACAGAACATAAAGCAGGTATACAATATAACGCGAGTACCTGAAGAGACCTCGCGAACACCTGCTAATCTCTGCAAAAGAGAACTCAAAGCAGGTATAAAATATAACGCGAGTACCTGAAGAGACCTCGCGAATACCTGCCAAACTCTGCAAAAGAGAACTCAAAGCAGGTATACAATATAACGCGAGTACCTGAAGAGAACTCGCGAATACCTGCTAATCTCTGCAAAAACAGAACATAAAGCAGGTATACAATATAACGCGAGTACCTGAAGAGACCTCGCGAACACCTGCTAATCTCTGCAAAGAGAGAACTCAAAGCAGGTATACAATATAATGCGAGTACCTGAAGAGAACTCGCGAATACCTGCTAATCTCTGCAAAAACAGAACATAAAGCAGGTATACAATATAACGCGAGTACCTGAAGAGACCTCGCGAACACCTGCTAATCTCTGCAAAGAGAGAACTCAAAGCAGGTATAAAATATAACGCGAGTACCTGAAGAGAACTCGCGAATACCTGCTAATCTCTGCAAAAACAGAACATAAAGCAGGTATACAATATAACGCGAGTACCTGAAGAGACCTCGCGAACACCTGCTAATCTCTGCAAAAGAGAACTCAAAGCAGGTATAAAATATAACGCGAGTACCTGAAGAGACCTCCCGAATACCTGCTAATCTCTGCAAAAGAGAACTCAAAGCAGGTATAAAATATAACGCGAGTACCTGAAGAGACCTCGCGAATACCTGCTAATCTCTGCAAAAGAGAACTCAAAGCACGTATACAATATAACGCGAGTACCTGAAGAGACCTCGCGAATACCTGCTAATCTCTGCAAAAACAGAACATAAAGCAGGTATACAATATAACGCGAGTACCTGAAGAGACCTCGCGAACACCTGCTAATCTCTGCAAAAGAGAACTCAAAGCAGGTATACAATATAACGCGAGTACCTGAAAAGACCTCGCGAATACCTGCTAATCTCTGCAAAAGAGAACTCAAAGCAGGTATACAATATAACGCGAGTAACTGAAGAGAACTCGCGAATACCTGCTAATCTCTGCAAAAACAGAACATAAAGCAGGTATACAATATAACGCGAGTACCTGAAAAGACCTCGCGAACACCTGCTAATCTCTGCAAAGAGAGAACTCAAAGCAGGTATACAATATAACGCGAGTACCTGAAGAGAACTCGCGAATACCTGCTAATCTCTGCAAAAACAGAACATAAAGCAGGTATACAATATAACGCGAGTACCTGAAAAGACCTCGCGAACACCTGCTAATCTCTGCAAAGAGAGAACTCAAAGCAGGTATACAATATAACGCGAGTACCTGAAGAGAACTCGCGAATACCTGCTAATCTCTGCAAAAACAGAACATAAAGCAGGTATACAATATAACGTGAGTACCTGAAGAGACCTCGCGAACACCTGCTAATCTCTGCAAAAAGAGAACTCAAAGCAGGTATAAAATATAACGTGAGTACCTGAAGAGACCTCGCGAACACCTGCTAATCTCTGCAAAAGAGAACTCAAAGCAGGTATACAATATAACGCGAGTACCTCAAGAGACCTCGCGAATACCTGCTAATCTCTGCAAAAGAGAACTCAAAGCAGGTATACAATATAACGCGAGTACCTGAAGAGAACTCGCGAATACCTGCTAATCTCTGCAAAAACAGAACATAAAGCAGGTATACAATATAACGCGAGTACCTGAAGAGACCTCGCGAACACCTGCTAATCTCTGCAAAAGAGAACTCAAAGCAGGTATAAAATATAACGCGAGTACCTGAAGAGACCTCGCGAATACCTGCCAAACTCTGCAAAAGAGAACTCAAAGCAGGTATACAATATAACGCGAGTACCTGAAGAGAACTCGCGAATACCTGCTAATCTCTGCAAAAACAGAACATAAAGCAGGTATACAATATAACGCGAGTACCTGAAGAGACCTCGCGAATACCTGCTAATCTCTGCAAAAGAGAACTCAAAGCAGGTATACAATATAACGCGAGTACCTGAAGAGACCTCGCGAATACCTGCTAATCTCTGCAAAAGAGAACTCAAAGCAGGTATACAATATAACGCGAGTACCTGAAGAGAACTCGCGAATACCTGCTAATCTCTGCAAAAACAGAACATAAAGCAGGTATACAATATAACGCGAGAACCTGAAGAGACCTCGCGAACACCTGCTAATCTCTGCAAAGAGAGAACTCAAATCAGGTATAGAATATAACGCGAGTACCTGAAGAGAACTCGCGAATACCTGCTAATCTCTGCAAAAACAGAACATAAAGCAGGTATACAATATAACGCGAGTACCTGAAAAGACCTCGCGAACACCTGCTAATCTCTGCAAAGAGAGAACTCAAAGCAGGTATACAATATAACGCGAGTACCTGAAGAGAACTCGCGAATACCTGCTAATCTCTGCAAAAACAGAACATAAAGCAGGTATACAATATAACGTGAGTACCTGAAGAGACCTCGCGAACACCTGCTAATCTCTGCAAAAAGAGAACTCAAAGCAGGTATAAAATATAACGCGAGTACCTGAAGAGACCTCGCGAACACCTGCTAATCTCTGCAAAAGAGAACTCAAAGCAGGTATACAATATAACGCGAGTACCTCAAGAGACCTCGCGAATACCTGCTAATCTCCGCAAAAGAGAACTCAAAGCAGGTATACAATATAACGCGAGTACCTGAAGAGAACTCGCGAATACCTGCTAATCTCTGCAAAAACAGAACATAAAGCAGGTATACAATATAACGCGAGTACCTGAAGAGACCTCGCGAACACCTGCTAATCTCTGCAAAAGAGAACTCAAAGCAGGTATAAAATATAACGCGAGTACCTGAAGAGACCTCGCGAATACCTGCCAAACTCTGCAAAAGAGAACTCAAAGCAGGTATACAATATAACGCGAGTACCTGAAGAGAACTCGCGAATACCTGCTAATCTCTGCAAAAACAGAACATAAAGCAGGTATACAATATAACGCGAGTACCTGAAGAGACCTCGCGAACACCTGCTAATCTCTGCAAAGAGAGAACTCAAAGCAGGTATACAATATAATGCGAGTACCTGAAGAGAACTCGCGAATACCTGCTAATCTCTGCAAAAACAGAACATAAAGCAGGTATACAATATAACGCGAGTACCTGAAGAGACCTCGCGAACACCTGCTAATCTCTGCAAAGAGAGAACTCAAAGCAGGTATAAAATATAACGCGAGTACCTGAAGAGAACTCGCGAATACCTGCTAATCTCTGCAAAAACAGAACATAAAGCAGGTATACAATATAACGCGAGTACCTGAAGAGACCTCGCGAACACCTGCTAATCTCTGCAAAAGAGAACTCAAAGCAGGTATACAATATAACGCGAGTACCTGAAAAGACCTCGCGAATACCTGCTAATCTCTGCAAAAGAGAACTCAAAGCAGGTATACAATATAACGCGAGTACCTGAAGAGAACTCGCGAATACCTGCTAATCTCTGCAAAAACAGAACATAAAGCAGGTATACAATATAACGCGAGTACCTGAAGAGACCTCGCGAACACCTGCTAATCTCTGCAAAAGAGAACTCAAAGCAGGTATACAATATAACGCGAGTACCTGAAGAGAACTCGCGAATACCTGCTAATCTCTGCAAAAGAGAACTCAAAGCAGGTATACAATATAACGCGAGTACCTGAAGAGAACTCGCGAATACCTGCTAATCTCTGCAAAAACAGAACATAAATCAGGTATACAATATAACGCGAGTACCTGAAGAGACCTCGCGAACACCTGCTAATCTCTGCAAAAGAGAACTCAAAGCAGGTATAGAATATAACGCGAGTACCTGAAGAGAACTCGCGAATACCTGCTAATCTCTGCAAAAACAGAACATAAAGCAGGTATACAATATAACGCGAGTACCTTAAAAGACCTCGCGAACACCTGCTAATCTCTGCAAAGAGAGAACTCAAAGCAGGTATACAATATAACGCGAGTACCTAAAGAGAACTCGCGAATACCTGCTAATCTCTGCAAAAACAGAACATAAAGCAGGTATACAATATAACGTGAGTACCTGAAGAGACCTCGCGAACACCTGCTAATCTCTGCAAAAAGAGAACTCAAAGCAGGTATAAAATATAACGCGAGTACCTGAAGAGACCTCGCGAACACCTGCTAATCTCTGCAAAAGAGAACTCAAAGCAGGTATACAATATAACGCGAGTACCTGAAGAGACCTCGCGAATACCTGCTAATCTCTGCAAAAGAGAACTCAAAGCAGGTATACAATATAACGCGAGTACCTGAAGAGAACTCGCGAATACCTGCTAATCTCTGCAAAAACAGAACATAAAGCAGGTATACAATATAACGCGAGTACCTGAAGAGACCTCGCGAACACCTGCTAATCTCTGCAAAAGAGAACTCAAAGCAGGTATAAAATATAACGCGAGTACCTGAAGAGACCTCGCGAATACCTGCCAAACTCTGCAAAAGAGAACTCAAAGCAGGTATACAATATAACGCGAGTACCTGAACAGAACTCGCGAATACCTGCTAATCTCTGCAAAAACAGAACATAAAGCAGGTATACAATATAACGCGAGTACCTGAAGAGACCTCGCGAACACCTGCTAATCTCTGCAAAGAGAGAACTCAAAGCAGATATACAATATAATGCGAGTACCTGAAGAGAACTCGCGAATACCTGCTAATCTCTGCAAAAACAGAACATAAAGCAGGTATACAATATAACGCGAGTACCTGAAGAGACCTCGCGAACACCTGCTAATCTCTGCAAAGAGAGAACTCAAAGCAGGTATAAAATATAACGCGAGTACCTGAAGAGAACTCGCGAATACCTGCTAATCTCTGCAAAAACAGAACATAAAGCAGGTATACAATATAACGCGAGTACCTGAAGAGACCTCGCGAACACCTGCTAATCTCTGCAAAAGAGAACTCAAAGCAGGTATACAATATAACGCGAGTACCTGAAAAGACCTCGCGAATACCTCCTAATCTCTGCAAAAGAGAACTCAAAGCAGGTATACAATATAACGCGAGTACCTGAAGAGAACTCGCGAATACCTGCTAATCTCTGCAAAAACAGAACATAAAGCAGGTATACAATATAACGCGAGTACCTGAAGAGACCTCGCGAACACCTGCTAATCTCTGCAAAAGAGAACTCAAAGCAGGTATAAAATATAACGCGAGTACCTGAAGAGAACTCGCGAATACCTGCTAATCTCTGCAAAAGAGAACTCAAAGCAGGTATACAATATAACGCGAGTACCTGAAGAGAACTCGCGAATACCTGCTAATCTCTGCAAAAACAGAACATAAAGCAGGTATACAATATAACGCGAGTACCTGAAGAGACCTCGCGAACACCTGCTAATCTCTGCAAAAGAGAACTCAAAGCAGGTATAAAATATAACGCGAGTACCTGAAGAGACCTCGCGAATACCTGCCAAACTCTGCAAAAGAGAACTCAAAGCAGGTATACAATATAACGCGAGTACCTGAAAAGAACTCGCGAATACCTGCTAATCTCTGCAAAAACAGAACATAAAGCAGGTATACAATATAACGCGAGTACCTGAAGAGACCTCGCGAACACCTGCTAATCTCTGCAAAGAGAGAACTCAAAGCAGGTATACAATATAATGCGAGTACCTGAAGAGAACTCGCGAATACCTGCTAATCTCTGCAAAAACAGAACATAAAGCAGGTATACAATATAACGCGAGTACCTGAAGAGACCTCGCGAACACCTGCTAATCTCTGCAAAGAGAGAACTCAAAGCAGGTATAAAATATAACGCGAGTACCTGAAGAGAACTCGCGAATACCTGCTAATCTCTGCAAAAACAGAACATAAAGCAGGTATACAATATAACGCGAGTACCTGAAGAGACCTCGCGAACACCTGCTAATCTCTGCAAAAAGAGAACTCAAAGCTTGTATAAAATATAACGCGAGTACCTGAAGAGACCTCGTGAACACCTGCTAATCTCTGCAAAAGAGAACTCAAAGCAGATATACAATATAACGCGAGTACCTGAAGAGACCTCGCGAACACCTGCTAATCTCTGCAAAAAGAGAACTCAAAGCAGGTATAAAATATAACGCGAGTACCTAAAGAGACCTCGCGAACACCTGCTAATCTCTGCAAAAGAGAACTCAAAGCAGGTATACAATATAACGCGAGTACCTGAAGAGACCTCGCGAATACCTGCT
Source organism: Dactylorhiza incarnata (assembly GCA_033032865.1). Taxonomy (NCBI): domain Eukaryota; kingdom Viridiplantae; phylum Streptophyta; class Magnoliopsida; order Asparagales; family Orchidaceae; genus Dactylorhiza; species Dactylorhiza incarnata. The sequence continues at coordinate 2,735,492 of JAWHQI010000084.1, read as the reverse complement.
AATCTCTGCAAAAGAGAACTCAAAGCAGGTATACAATATAACGCGAGTACCTGAAGAGACCTCGCGAAAACCTGCTAATCTCTGCAAAAGAGAACTCAAAGCAGGTATACAATATAACGCGAGTACCTGAAGAGAACTCGCGAATACCTGCTAATCTCTGCAAAAACAGAACAAAGCAGGTATACAATATAACGCGAGTACCTGAAGAGAACTCGCGAATACCTGCTAATCTCTGCAAAAACAGAACATAAAGCAGGTATACAATATAACGCGAGTACCTGAAGAGACCTCGCGAACACCTGTTAATCTCTGCAAAAGAGAACTCAAAGCAGGTATACAATATAACGCGAGTACCTGAAGAGACCTCGCGAATACCTGCTAATCTCTGCAAAAGAGAACTCAAAGCAGGTATACAATATAACGCGAGTACCTGAAAAGAACTCGCGAATACCTGCTAATCTCTGCAAAAACAGAACATAAAGCAGGTATACAATATAACGCGAGTACCTGAAGAGATCTCGCGAATACCTGCTAATCTCTGCAAAAGAGAACTCAAAACAGGTATACAATATAACGCGAGTACCTGAAGAGACCTCGCGAATACCTGCTAATCTCTGCAAAAGAGAACTCAAAGCAGGTATACAATATAACGCGAGTACCTGAAGAGAACTCGCGAATACCTGCTAATCTCTGCAAAAACAGAACATAAAGCAGGTATACAATATAACGCGAGTACCTGAAGAGACCTCGCGAACACCTGCTAATCTCTGCAAAAGAGAACTCAAAGCAGGTATAAAATATAACGCGAGTACCTGAAGAGAACTCGCGAATACCTGCTAATCTCTGCAAAAGAGAACTCAAAGCAGGTATACAATATAACACGAGTACCTGAAGAGAACTCGCGAATACCTGCTAATCTCTGCAAAAACAGAACATAAAGCAGGTATACAATATAACGCGAGTACCTGAAGAGACCTCTCGAACACCTGCTAATCTCTGCAAAAACAGAACATAAAGCAGGTATAAAATATAACGCGAGTACCTGAAGAGACCTCGCGAATACCTGCCAAACTCTGCAAAAGAGAACTCAAAGCAGGTATACAATATAACGCGAGTACCTGAAGAGACCTCGCGAATACCTGCTAATCTCTGCAAAAGAGAACTCAAAGCAGGTATACAATATAACGCGAGTACCTGAAGAGAACTCGCGAATACCTGCTAATCTCTGCAAAAACAGAACATAAAGCAGGTATACAATATAACGCGAGTACCTGAAGAGACCTCTCGAACACCTGCTAATCTCTGCAAAAACAGAACATAAAGCAGGTATAAAATATAACGCGAGTACCTGAAGAGACCTCGCGAATACCTGCCAAACTCTGCAAAAGAGAACTCAAAGCAGGTATACAATATAACGCGAGTACCTGAAGAGACCTCGCGAATACCTGCTAATCTCTGCAAAAGAGAACTCAAAGCAGGTATATAATATAACGCGAGTACCTGAAGAGAACTCGCGAATACCTGCTAATCTCTGCAAAAACAGAACATAAAGCAGGTATACAATATAACGCGAGTACCTGAAGAGACCTCGCGAACACCTGCTAATCTCTGCAAAGAGAGAACTCAAAGCAGTTATAAAATATAACGCGAGTACCTGAAGAGAACTCGCGAATACCTGCTAATCTCTGCAAAAACAGAACATAAAGCAGGTATACAATATAACGCGAGTACTTGAAGAGACCTCGCGAACACCTGCTAATCTCTGCAAAAGAGAACTCAAAGCAGGTATAAAATATAACGCGAGTACCTGAAGAGACCTCGCGAATACCTGCTAATCTCTGCAAAAGAGAACTCAAAGCAGGTATACAATATAACGCGAGTACCTGAAGAGAACTCGCGAATACCTGCTAATCTCTGCAAAAACAGAACATAAAGCAGGTATACAATATAACGCGAGCACCTGAAGAGACCTCGCGAACACCTGCTAATCTCTGCAAAAGAGAACTCAAAGCAGGTATAAAATATAACGCGAGTACCTGAAGAGACCTCGCGAACACCTGCTAATCTCTGCAAAAGAGAACTCAAAGCAGGTATACAATATAACGCGAGTACCTGAAGAGACCTCGCGAATACCTGCTAATCTCTGCAAAAGAGAACTCAAAGCAGGTATACAATATAACGCGAGTACCTGAAGAGACCTCGCGAATACCTGCTAATCTCTGCAAAAGAGAACTCAAAGCAGGTATACAATATAACGCGAGTACCTGAAGAGAACTCGCGAATACCTGCTAATCTCTGCAAAAACAGAACATAAAGCAGGTATACAATATAACGCGAGTACCTGAAGAGAACTCGCGAATACCTGCTAATCTCTGCAAAAACAGAACATAAAGCAGGTATACAATATAACGCGAGTACCTGAAATGACCTCGCGAACACCTGCTAATCTCTGCAAAAGAGAACTCAAAGCAGGTATACAATATAACGCGAGTACCTGAAGAGACCTCGCGAATACCTGCTAATCTCTGCAAAAGAGAACTCAAAGCAGGTATAAAATATAACGCGAGTACCTGAAGAGACCTCGCGAATACCTGCTAATCTCTGCAAAAGAGAACTCAAAGCACGTATACAATATAACGCGAGTACCTGAAGAGACCTCGCGAATACCTGCTAATCTCTGCAAAAACAGAACATAAAGCAGGTATACAATATAACGCGAGTACCTGAAGAGACCTCGCGAACACCTGCTAATCTCTGCAAAAGAGAACTCAAAGCAGGTATACAATATAACGCGAGTACCTGAAGAGACCTCGCGAATACCTGCTAATTTCTGCAAAAGAGAACTCAAAGCAGGTATACAATATAACGCGAGTACCTGAAGAGAACTCGCGAATACCTGCTAATCTCTGCAAAAACAGAACATAAAGCAGGTATACAATATAACGCGAGTACCTGAAGAGACCTCGCGAACACCTGCTAATCTCTGCAAAGAGAGAACTCAAAGCAGGTATACAATATAACGCGAGTACCTGAAGAGAACTCGCGAATACCTGCTAATCTCTGCAAAAGCAGAACATAAAGCAGGTATACAATATAACGCGAGTACCTGAAAAGACCTCGCGAACACCTGCTAATCTCTGCAAAGAGAGAACTCAAAGCAGGTATACAATATAACGCGAGTACCTGAAGAGAACTCGCGAATACCTGCTAATCTCTGCAAAAACAGAACATAAAGCAGGTATACAATATAACGTGAGTACCTGAAGAGACATCGCGAACACCTGCTAATCTCTGCAAAAAGAGAACTCAAAGCAGGTATAAAATATAACGCGAGTACCTGAAGAGACCTCGCGAACACCTGCTAATCTCTGCAAAAGAGAACTCAAAGCAGGTATATAATATAACGCGAGTACCTGAAGAGACCTCGCGAATACCTGCTAATCTCTGCAAAAGATAACTCAAAGCAGGTATACAATATAACGCGAGTACCTGAAGAGAACTCGCGAATACCTGCTAATCTCTGCAAAAACAGAACATAAAGCAGGTATACAATATAACGCGAGTACCTGAAGAGACCTCGCGAACACCTGCTAATCTCTGCAAAAGAGAACTCAAAGCAGGCATAAAATATAACGCGAGTACCTGAAGAGACCTCGCGAATACCTGCCAAACTCTGCAAAAGAGAACTCAAAGCAGGTATACAATATAACGCGAGTACCTGAAGAGAACTCGCGAATACCTGCTAATCTCTGCAAAAACAGAACATAAAGCAGGTATACAATATAACGCGAGTACCTGAAGAGACCTCGCGAATACCTGCTAATCTCTGCAAAGAGAGAACTCAAAGCAGGTATACAATATAATGCGAGTACCTGAAGAGAACTCGCGAATACCTGCTAATCTCTGCAAAAACAGAACATAAAGCAGGTATACAATATAACGCGAGTACCTGAAGAGACCTCGCGAACACCTGCTAATCTCTGCAAAGAGAGAACTCAAAGCAGGTATAAAATATAACGCGAGTACCTGAAGAGAACTCGCGAATACCTGCTAATCTCTGCAAAAACAGAACATAAAGCAGGTATACAATATAACGCGAGTACCTGAAGAGACCTCGCGAACACCTGCTAATCTCCGCAAAAGAGAACTCAAAGCAGGTATAAAATATAACGCGAGTACCTCAAGAGACCTCGCGAATACCTGCTAATCTCTGCAAAAGAGAACTCAAAGCAGGTATACAATATAACGCGAGTACCTGAAGAGAACTCGCGAATACCTACTAATCTCTGCAAAAACAGAACATAAAGCAGGTATACAATATAACGCGAGCACCTGAAGAGACCTCGCGAACACCTGCTAATCTCTGCAAAGAGAGAACTCAAAGCAGGTATAAAATATAACGCGAGTACCTAAAGAGACCTCGCGAACACCTGCTAATCTCTGCAAAAGAGAACTCAAAGCAGGTATACAATATAACGCGAGTACCTGAAAAGACCTCGCGAATACCTGCTAATCTCTGCAAAAGAGAACTCAAAGCAGGTATACAATATAACGCGAGTACCTGAAGAGAACTCGCGAATACCTGCTAATCTCTGCAAAAACAGAACATAAAGCAGGTATACAATATAACGCGAGTACCTGAAGAGACCTCGCGAACACCTGCTAATCTCTGCAAAAGAGAACTCAAAGCAGGTATAAAATATAACGCGAGTACCTGAAGAGAACTCGCGAATACCTGCTAATCTCTGCAAAAGAGAACTCAAAGCAGGTATACAATATAACGCGAGTACCTGAAGAGAACTCGCGAATACCTGCTAATCTCTGCAAAAACAGAACATAAAGCAGGTATACAATATAACGCGAGTACCTGAAGAGACCTCGCGAACACCTGCTAATCTCTGCAAAAGAGAACTCAAAGCAGGTATAAAATATAACGCGAGTACCTGAAGAGACCTCGCGAATACCTGCCAAACTCTGCAAAAGAGAACTCAAAGCAGGTATACAATATAACGCGAGTACCTGAAAAGAACTCGCGAATACCTGCTAATCTCTGCAAAAACAGAACATAAAGCAGGTATACAATATAACGCGAGTACCTGAAGAGACCTCGCGAACACCTGCTAATCTCTGCAAAGAGAGAACTCAAAGCAGGTATACAATATAATGCGAGTACCTGAAGAGAACTCGCGAATACCTGCTAATCTCTGCAAAAACAGAACATAAAGCAGGTATACAATATAACGCGAGTACCTGAAGAGACCTCGCGAACACCTGCTAATCTCTGCAAAGAGAGAACTCAAAGCAGGTATAAAATATAACGCGAGTACCTGAAGAGAACTCGCGAATACCTGCTAATCTCTGCAAAAACAGAACATAAAGCAGGTATACAATATAACGCGAGTACCTGAAGAGACCTCGCGAACACCTGCTAATCTCTGCAAAAAGAGAACTCAAAGCTTGTATAAAATATAACGCGAGTACCTGAAGAGACCTCGTGAACACCTGCTAATCTCTGCAAAAGAGAACTCAAAGCAGATATACAATATAACGCGAGTACCTGAAGAGACCTCGCGAACACCTGCTAATCTCTGCAAAAAGAGAACTCAAAGCAGGTATAAAATATAACGCGAGTACCTGAAGAGACCTCGCGAACACCTGCTAATCTCTGCAAAAGAGAACTCAAAGCAGGTATAAAATATAACGCGAGTACCTGAAGAGACCTCGCGAACACCTGCTAATCTCTGCAAAAGAGAACTCAAAGCAGGTATATAATATAACGCGAGTACCTGAAAAGACCTCGCGAATATCTGCTAATCTCTGCAAAAGAGAACTCAAAGCAGGTATACAATATAACGCGAGTACCTGAAGAGAACTCGCGAATACCTGCTAATCTCTGCAAAAACAGAACATAAAGCAGGTATACAATATAACGCGAGTACCTGAAGAGACCTCGCGAACACCTGCTAATCTCTGCAAAAGAGAACTCAAAGCAGGTATAAAATATAACGCGAGTATCTGAAGAGACCTCGCGAATACCTGCCAAACTCTGCAAAAGAGAACTCAAAGCAGGTATACAATATAACGCGAGTACCTGAAGAGAACTCGCGAATACCTGCTAATCTCTGCAAAAACAGAACATAAAGCAGGTATACAATATAACGCGAGTACCTTAAGAGACCTCGCGAACACCTGCTAATCTCTGCAAAGAGAGAACTCAAAGCAGGTATACAATATAACGTGAGTACCTGAAGAGACATCGCGAACACCTGCTAATCTCTGCAAAAAGAGAACTCAAAGCAGGTATAAAATATAACGCGAGTACCTGAAGAGACCTCGCGAACACCTGCTAATCTCTGCAAAAGAGAACTCAAAGCAGGTATATAATATAACGCGAGTACCTGAAGAGACCTCGCGAATACCTGCTAATCTCTGCAAAAGAGAACTCAAAGCAGGTATACAATATAACGCGAGTACCTGAAGAGAACTCGCGAATACCTGCTAATCTCTGCAAAAACAGAACATAAAGCAGGTATACAATATAACGCGAGTACCTGAAGAGACCTCGCGAACACCTGCTAATCTCTACAAAAGAGAACTCAAAGCAGGTATAAAATATAACGCGAGTACCTGAAGAGACCTCGCGAATACCTGCCAAACTCTGCAAAAGAGAACTCAAAGCAGGTATACAATATAACGCGAGTACCTGAAGAGAACTCGCGAATACCTGCTAATCTCTGCAAAAACAGAACATAAAGCAGGTATACAATATAACGCGAGTACCTGAAGAGACCTCGCGAACACCTGCTAATCTCTGCAAAGAGAGAACTCAAAGCAGGTATACAATATAATGCGAGTACCTGAAGAGAACTCGCGAATACCTGCTAATCTCTGCAAAAACAGAACATAAAGCAGGTATACAATATAACGCGAGTACCTGAAGAGACCTCGCGAACACCTGCTAATCTCTGCAAAGAGAGAACTCAAAGCAGGTATAAAATATAACGCGAGTACCTGAAGAGAACTCGCGAATACCTGCTAATCTCTGCAAAAACAGAACATAAAACAGGTATACAATATAACACGAGTACCTGAAGAGACCTCGCGAACACCTGCTAATCTCTGCAAAAGAGAACTCAAAGCAGGTATAAAATATAACGCGAGTACCTGAAGAGACCTCGCGAATACCTGCTAATCTCTGCAAAAGAGAACTCAAAGCAGGTATACAATATAACGCGAGTACCTGAAGAGAACTCGCGAATACCTGCTAATCTCTGCAAAAACAGAACATAAAGCAGGTATACAATATAACGCGAGTACCTGAAGAGACCTCTCGAACACCTGCTAATCTCTGCAAAAACAGAACATAAAGCAGGTATAAAATATAACGCGAGTACCTGAAGAGACCTCGCGAATACCTGCCAAACTCTGCAAAAGAGAACTCAAAGCAGGTATACAATATAACGCGAGTACCTGAAGAGACCTCGCGAATACCTGCTAATCTCTGCAAAAGAGAACTCAAAGCAGGTATACAATATAACGCGAGTACCTGAAGAGAACTCGCGAATACCTGCTAATCTCTGCAAAAACAGAACATAAAGCAGGTATACAATATAACGCGAGTACCTGAAGAGACCTCGCGAACACCTGCTAATCTCTGCAAAGAGAGAACTCAAAGCAGGTATACAATATAACGCGAGTACCTGAAGAGAACTCGCGAATACCTGCTAATCTCTGCAAAAACAGAACATAAAGCAGGTATACAATATAACGCGAGTACCTGAAGAGACCTCGCGAACACCTGCTAATCTCTGCAAAAGAGAACTCAAAGCAGGTATACAATATAACGCGAGTACCTGAAGAGAACTCGCGAATACCTGCTAATCTCTGCAAAAACAGAACATAAAGCAGGTATACAATATAACGTGAGTACCTGAAGAGACCTCGCGAACACCTGCTAATCTCTGCAAAAAGAGAACTCAAAGAAGGTATAAAATATAACGCGAGTACCTGAAGAGACCTCGCGAACACCTGCTAATCTCTGCAAAAGAGAACTCAAAGCAGGTATACAATATAACGCGAGTACCTGAAGAGACCTCGCGAATACCTGCTAATCTCTGCAAAAGAGAACTCAAAGCAGGTATACAATATAACGCGAGTACCTGAAGAGAACTCGCGAATACCTGCTAATCTCTGCAAAAACAGAACATAAAGCAGGTATACAATATAACGCGAGTACCTGAAAAGACCTCGCGAACACCTGCTAATCTCTGCAAAAGAGAACTCAAAGCAGGTATAAAATATAACGCGAGTACCTGAAGAGAACTCGCGAATACCTGCTAATCTCTGCAAAAGAGAACTCAAAGCAGGTATAAAATATAACGCGAGTACCTGAAGAGACCTCGCGAATACCTGCTAATCTCTGCAAAAGAGAACTCAAAGCACGTATACAATATAACGCGAGTACCTGAAGAGACCTCGCGAATACCTGCTAATCTCTGCAAAAACAGAACATAAAGCAGGTATACAATATAACGCGAGTACCTGAAGTGACCTCGCGAACACCTGCTAATCTCTGCAAAAGAGAACTCAAAGCAGGTATACAATATAACGCGAGTACCTGAAGAGACCTCGCGAATACCTGCTAATCTCTGCAAAAGAGAACTCAAAGCAGGTATACAATATAACGCGAGTACCTGAAGAGAACTCGCGAATACCTGCTAATCTCTGCAAAAACAGAACATAAAGCAGGTATACAATATAACGCGAGTACCTGAAGAGACCTCGCGAACACCTGCTAATCTCTGCAAAGAGAGAACTCAAAGCAGGTATACAATATAACGCGAGTACCTGAAGAGAACTCGCGAATACCTGCTAATCTCTGCAAAAACAGAACATAAAGCAGGTATACAATATAACGCGAGTACCTGAAAAGACCTCGCGAACACCTGCTAATCTCTGCAAAGAGAGAACTCAAAGCAGGTATACAATATAACGCGAGTACCTGAAGAGAACTCGCGAATACCTGCTAATCTCTGCAAAAACAGAACATAAAGCAGGTATACAATATAACGTGAGTACCTGAAGAGACATCGCGAACACCTGCTAATCTCTGCAAAAAGAGAACTCAAAGCAGGTATAAAATATAACGCGAGTACCTGAAGAGACCTCGCGAACACCTGCTAATCTCTGCAAAAGAGAACTCAAAGCAGGTATATAATATAACGCGAGTACCTGAAGAGACCTCGCGAATACCTGCTAATCTCTGCAAAAGAGAACTCAAAGCAGGTATACAATATAACGCGAGTACCTGAAGAGAACTCGCGAATACCTGCTAATCTCTGCAAAAACAGAACATAAAGCAGGTATACAATATAACGCGAGTACCTGAAGAGACCTCGCGAACACCTGCTAATCTCTACAAAAGAGAACTCAAAGCAGGTATAAAATATAACGCGAGTACCTGAAGAGACCTCGCGAATACCTGCCAAACTCTGCAAAAGAGAACTCAAAGCAGGTATACAATATAACGCGAGTACCTGAAGAGAACTCGCGAATACCTGCTAATCTCTGCAAAAACAGAACATAAAGCAGGTATACAATATAACGCGAGTACCTGAAGAGACCTCGCGAACACCTGCTAATCTCTGCAAAGAGAGAACTCAAAGCAGGTATACAATATAATGCGAGTACCTGAAGAGAACTCGCGAATACCTGCTAATCTCTGCAAAAACAGAACATAAAGCAGGTATACAATATAACGCGAGTACCTGAAGAGACCTCGCGAACACCTGCTAATCTCTGCAAAGAGAGAACTCAAAGCAGGTATAAAATATAACGCGAGTACCTGAAGAGAACTCGCGAATACCTGCTAATCTCTGCAAAAACAGAACATAAAACAGGTATACAATATAACGCGAGTACCTGAAGAGACCTCGCGAACACCTGCTAATCTCTGCAAAAGAGAACTCAAAGCAGGTATAAAATATAACGCGAGTACCTGAAGAGACCTCGCGAATACCTGCTAATCTCTGCAAAAGAGAACTCAAAGCAGGTATACAATATAACGCGAGTACCTGAAGAGAACTCGCGAATACCTGCTAATCTCTGCAAAAACAGAACATAAAGCAGGTATACAATATAACGCGAGCACCTGAAGAGACCTCGCGAACACCTGCTAATCTCTGCAAAGAGAGAACTCAAAGCAGGTATAAAATATAACGCGAGTACCTAAAGAGACCTCGCGAACACCTGCTAATCTCTGCAAAAGAGAACTCAAAGCAGGTATACAATATAACGCGAGTACCTGAAAAGACCTCGCGAGTACCTGCTAATCTCTGCAAAAGAGAACTCAAAGCAGGTATACAATATAACGCGAGTACCTGAAGAGAACTCGCGAATACCTGCTAATCTCTGCAAAAACAGAACATAAAGCAGGTATACAATATAACGCGAGTACCTGAAGAGACCTCGCGAACACCTGCTAATCTCTGCAAAAGAGAACTCAAAGCAGGTATAAAATATAACGCGAGTACCTGAAGAGAACTCGCGAATACCTGCTAATCTCTGCAAAAGAGAACTCAAAGCAGGTATACAATATAACGCGAGTACCTGAAGAGAACTCGCGAATACCTGCTAATCTCTGCAAAAACAGAACATAAAGCAGGTATACAATATAACGCGAGTACCTGAAGAGACCTCGCGAACACCTGCTAATCTCTGCAAAAGAGAACTCAAAGCAGGTATAAAATATAACGCGAGTACCTGAAGAGACCTCGCGAATACCTGCCAAACTCTGCAAAAGAGAACTCAAAGCAGGTATACAATATAACGCGAGTACCTGAAAAGAACTCGCGAATACCTGCTAATCTCTGCAAAAACAGAACATAAAGCAGGTATACAATATAACGCGAGTACCTGAAGAGACCTCGCGAACACCTGCTAATCTCTGCAAAGAGAGAACTCAAAGCAGGTATACAATATAATGCGAGTACCTGAAGAGAACTCGCGAATACCTGCTAATCTCTGCAAAAACAGAACATAAAGCAGGTATACAATATAACGCGAGTACCTGAAGAGACCTCGCGAACACCTGCTAATCTCTGCAAAGAGAGAACTCAAAGCAGGTATAAAATATAACGCGAGTACCTGAAGAGAACTCGCGAATACCTGCTAATCTCTGCAAAAACAGAACATAAAGCAGTTATACAATATAACGCGAGTACCTGAAGAGACCTCGCGAACACCTGCTAATCTCTGCAAAAAGAGAACTCAAAGCTTGTATAAAATATAACGCGAGTACCTGAAGAGACCTCGTGAACACCTGCTAATCTCTGCAAAAGAGAACTCAAAGCAGGTATACAATATAACGCGAGTACCTGAAGAGACCTCGCGAATACCTGCTAATCTCTGCAAAAGAGAACTCAAAGCAGGTATACAATATAACGCGAGTACCTGAAGAGAACTCGCGAATACCTGCTAATCTCTGCAAAAACAGAACATAAAGCAGGTATACAATATAACGCGAGTACCTGAAGAGAACTCGCGAATACCTGCTAATCTCTGCAAAAACAGAACATAAAGCAGGTATACAATATAACGCGAGTACCTGAAGAGACCTCGCGAACACCTGCTAATCTCTGCAAAAGAGAACTCAAAGCAGGTATACAATATAACGCGAGTACCTGAAGAGACCTCGCGAATACCTGCTAATCTCTGCAAAAGAGAACTCAAAGCAGGTATACAATATAACGCGAGTACCTGAAGAGAACTCGCGAATACCTGCTAATCTCTGCAAAAACAGAACATAAAACAGGTATACAATATAACGCGAGTACCTGAAGAGACCTCGCGAATACCTGCTAATCTCTGCAAAAGAGAACTCAAAACAGGTATACAATATAACGCGAGTACCTGAAGAGACCTCGCGAATACCTGCTAATCTCTGCAAAAGAGAACTCAAAGCAGGTATACAATTTAACGCGAGTACCTGAAGAGAACTCGCGAATACCTGCTAATCTCTGCAAAAACAGAACATAAAGCAGGTATACAATATAACGCGAGTACCTGAAGAGACCTCGCGAACACCTGCTAATCTCTGCAAAAGAGAACTCAAAGCAGGTATAAAATATAACGCGAGTACCTGAAAAGACCTCGCGAATACCATTTCTAATCTCTGCAAAAGAGAACTCAAAGCACGTATACAATATAACGCGAGTACCTGAAGAGACCTCGCGAATACCTGCTAATCTCTGCAAAAACAGAACATAAAGCAGGTATACAATATAACGCGAGTACCTGAAGAGACCTCGCGAATACCTGCTAATCTCTGCAAAAGAGAACTCAAAGTAGGTATACAATATAACGCGAGTACCTGAAGAGACCTCGCGAATACCTGCTAATCTCTGCAAAAGAGAACTCAAAGCAGGTATACAATATAACGCGAGTACCTGAAGAGAACTCGCGAATACCTGCTAATCTCTGCAAAAACAGAACATAAAGCAGGTATACAATATAACGCGAGTACCTGAAGAGACCTCGCGAACACCTGCTAATCTCTGCAAAGAGAGAACTCAAAGCAGGTATACAATATAACGCGAGTACCTGAAGAGAACTCGCGAATACCTGCTAATCTCTGCAAAAACAGAACATAAAGCAGGTATACAATATAACGCGAGTACCTGAAAAGACCTCGCGAACACCTGCTAATCTCTGCAAAGAGAGAACTCAAAGCAGGTATACAATATAACGCGAGTACCTGAAGAGAACTCGCGAATACCTGCTAATCTCTGCAAAAAGAGAACTCAAAGCAGGTATAAAATATAACGCGAGTACCTGAAGAGACCTCGCGAACACCTGCTAATCTCTGCAAAAGAGAACTCAAAGCAGGTATACAATATAACGCGAGTACCTGAAGAGACCTCGCGAATACCTGCTAATCTCTGCAAAAGAGAACTCAAAGCAGGTATACAATATAACGCGAGTACCTGAAGAGAACTCGCGAATACCTGTTAATCTCTGCAAAAACAGAACATAAATCAGGTATACAATATAACGCGAGTACCTGAAGAGACCTCGCGAACACCTGCTAATCTCTGCAAAAGAGAACTCAAAGCAGGTATAAAATATAACGCGAGTACCTGAAGAGACCTCGCGAATACCTGCTAATCTCTGCAAAAGAGAACTCAAAGCAGGTATACAATATAACGCGAGTACCTGAAGAGAACTCGCGAATACCTGCTAATCTCTGCAAAAACAGAACATAAAGCAGTTATACAGTATAACGCGAGCACCTGAAGAGACCTCGCGAACACCTGCTAATCTCTGCAAAGAGAGAACTCAAAGCAGGTATAAAATATAACGCGAGTACCTGAAGAGACCTCGCGAACACCTGCTAATCTCTGCAAAAGAGAACTCAAAGAAGGTCTACAATATAACGCGAGTACCTGAAGAGACCTCGCGAATACCTGCTAATCTCTGCAAAAGAGAACTCAAAGCAGGTATACAATATAACGCGAGTACCTGAAGAGAACTCGCGAATACCTGCTAATCTCTGCAAAAACAGAACATAAAGCAGGTATACAATATAACGCGAGTACCTGAAGAGACCTCGCGAACACCTGCTAATCTCTACAAAAAGAGAACTCAAAGCAGGTATAAAATATAACGCGAGTACCTGATGAGAACTCGCGAATACCTGCTAATCTCTGCAAAAACAGAACATAAAGCAGGTATACAATATAACGCGAGTACCTGAAGAGACCTCGCGAACACCTGCTAATCTCTGCAAAATGAGAACTCAAAGCAGGTATAAAATATAACGCGAGTACCTGAAGAGACCTCGCGAACACCTGCTAATCTCTGCAAAAGAGAACTCAAAGCAGGTATAAAATATAACGCGAGTACCTGAAGAGACCTCGCGAACACCTGCTAATCTCTGCAAAAGAGAACTCAAAGCAGGTATACAATATAACGCGAGTACCTGAACAGACCTCGCGAATACCTGCTAATCTCTGCAAAAGAGAACTCAAAGCAGGTATACAATATAACGCGAGTACCTGAAGAGACCTCGCGAATACCTGCTAATCTCTGCAAAAGAGAACTCAAAGCTGGTATACAATATAACGCGAGTACCTGAAGAGAACTCGCGAATACCTGCTAATCTCTGCAAAAACAGAACATAAAGCAGGTATACAATATAACGCGAGTACCTGAAGAGAACTCGCGAATACCTGCTAATCTCTGCAAAAACAGAACATAAAGCAGGTATACAATATAACGCGAGTACCTGAAGAGACCTCGCGAACACCTGATAATCTCTGCAAAAAGAGAACTCAAAGCAGGTATAAAATATAACGCGAGTACCTGAAGAGACCTCGCGAACACCTGATAATCTCTGCAAAAGAGAACTCAAAGCAGGTATACAATATAACGCGAGTACCTGAAGAGACCTCGCGAATACCTGCTAATCTCTGCAAAAGAGAACTCAAAGCAGGTATACAATATAACGCGAGTACCTGAAGAGAACTCGCGAATACCTGCTAATCTCTGCAAAAACAGAACATAAAGCAGGTATACAATATAACGCGAGTACCTGAAGAGACCTCGCGAACACCTGCTAATCTCTGCAAAAGAGAACTCAAAGCAGGTATAAAATATAACGCGAGTACCTGAAGAGACCTCGCGAATACCTGCTAATCTCTGCAAAAACAGAACATAAAGCAGGTATACAATATAACGCGAGTACCTGAAGAGACCTCGCGAACACGTGCTAATCTCTGCAAAAAGAGAACTCAAAGCAGGTATAAAATATAACGCGAGTACTTGAAGAGACCTCGCGAACACCTGCTAATCTCTGCAAAAGAGAACTCAAAGCAGGTATACAATATAACGCGAGTACCTGAAGAGACCTCGCGAATACCTGCTAATCTCTGCAAAAGAGAACTCAAAGCAGGTATACAATATAACGCGAGTACCTGAAGAGAACTCGCGAATACCTGCTAATCTCTGCAAAAACAGAACATAAAGCAGGTATACAATATAACGCGAGTACCTGAAGAGACCTCGCGAACACCTGCTAATCTCTGCAAAAGAGAACTCAAAGCAGGTATAAAATATAACGCGGGTACCTGAAGAGACCTCGCGAATACCTGCTAATCTCTACAAAAGAGAACTCAAAGCAGGTATACAATATAACGCGAGTACCTGAAGAGAACTCGCGAATACCTGCTAATCTCTGCAAAAACAGAACATAAAGCAGGTATACAATATAACGCGAGTACCTGAAGAGACCTCGCGAACACCTGCTAATCTCTGCAAAGAGAGAACTCAAAGCAGGTATACAATATAACGCGAGTACCTGAAGAGAACTCGCGAATACCTGCTAATCTCTGCAAAAACAGAACATAAAGCAGGTATACAATATAACGCGAGTACCTGAAAAGACCTCGCGAACACCTGCTAATCTCTGCAAAGAGAGAACTCAAAGCAGGTATACAATATAACGCGAGTACCTGAAGAGAACTCGCGAATACCTGCTAATCTCTGCAAAAACAGAACATAAAGCAGGTATACAATATAACGTGAGTACCTGAAGAGACCTCGCGAACACCTGCTAATCTCTGCAAAAAGAGAACTCAAAGCAGGTATAAAATATAACGCGAGTACCTGAAGAGACCTCGCGAACACCTGCTAATCTCTGCAAAAGAGAACTCAAAGCAGGTATACAATATAACGCGAGTACCTGAAGAGACCTCGCGAATACCTGCTAATCTCTGCAAAAGAGAACTCAAAGCAGGTATACAATATAACGCGAGTACCTGAAGAGAACTCGCGAATACCTGTTAATCTCTGCAAAAACAGAACATAAAGCAGGTATACAATATAACGCGAGTACCTGAAGAGACCTCGCGAACACCTGCTAATCTCTGCAAAAGAGAACTCAAAGCAGGTATAAAATATAACGCGAGTACCTGAAGAGACCTCGCGAATACCTGCTAATCTCTGCAAAAGAGAACTCAAAGCAGGTATACAATATAACGCGAGTACCTGAAGAGAACTCGCGAATACCTGCTAATCTCTGCAAAAACAGAACATAAAGCAGTTATACAGTATAACGCGAGCACCTGAAGAGACCTCGCGAACACCTGCTAATCTCTGCAAAGAGAGAACTCAAAGCAGGTATAAAATATAACGCGAGTACCTGAAGAGACCTCGCGAACACCTGCTAATCTCTGCAAAAGAGAACTCAAAGAAGGTCTACAATATAACGCGAGTACCTGAAGAGACCTCGCGAATACCTGCTAATCTCTGCAAAAGAGAACTCAAAGCAGGTATACAATATAACGCGAGTACCTGAAGAGAACTCGCGAATACCTGCTAATCTCTGCAAAAACAGAACATAAAGCAGGTATACAATATAACGCGAGTACCTGAAGAGACCTCGCGAACACCTGCTAATCTCTACAAAAAGAGAACTCAAAGCAGGTATAAAATATAACGCGAGTACCTGATGAGAACTCGCGAATACCTGCTAATCTCTGCAAAAACAGAACATAAAGCAGGTATACAATATAACGCGAGTACCTGAAGAGACCTCGCGAACACCTGCTAATCTCTGCAAAATGAGAACTCAAAGCAGGTATAAAATATAACGCGAGTACCTGAAGAGACCTCGCGAACACCTGCTAATCTCTGCAAAAGAGAACTCAAAGCAGGTATAAAATATAACGCGAGTACCTGAAGAGACCTCGCGAACACCTGCTAATCTCTGCAAAAGAGAACTCAAAGCAGGTATACAATATAACGCGAGTACCTGAACAGACCTCGCGAATACCTGCTAATCTCTGCAAAAGAGAACTCAAAGCAGGTATACAATATAACGCGAGTACCTGAAGAGACCTCGCGAATACCTGCTAATCTCTGCAAAAGAGAACTCAAAGCAGGTATACAATATAACGCGAGTACCTGAAGAGAACTCGCGAATACCTGCTAATCTCTGCAAAAACAGAACATAAAGCAGGTATACAATATAACGCGAGTACCTGAAGAGAACTCGCGAATACCTGCTAATCTCTGCAAAAACAGAACATAAAGCAGGTATACAATATAACGCGAGTACCTGAAGAGACCTCGCGAACACCTGATAATCTCTGCAAAAAGAGAACTCAAAGCAGGTATAAAATATAACGCGAGTACCTGAAGAGACCTCGCGAACACCTGATAATCTCTGCAAAAGAGAACTCAAAGCATGTATACAATATAACGCGAGTACCTGAAGAGACCTCGCGAATACCTGCTAATCTCTGCAAAAGAGAACTCAAAGCAGGTATACAATATAACGCGAGTACCTGAAGAGAACTCGCGAATACCTGCTAATCTCTGCAAAAACAGAACATAAAGCAGGTATACAATATAACGCGAGTACCTGAAGAGACCTCGCGAACACCTGCTAATCTCTGCAAAAGAGAACTCAAAGCAGGTATAAAATATAACGCGAGTACCTGAAGAGACCTCGCGAATACCTGCTAATCTCTGCAAAAACAGAACATAAAGCAGGTATACAATATAACGCGAGTACCTGAAGAGACCTCGCGAACACTTGCTAATCTCTGCAAAAAGAGAACTCAAAGCAGGTATAAAATATAACGCGAGTACTTGAAGAGACCTCGCGAACACCTGCTAATCTCTGCAAAAGAGAACTCAAAGCAGGTATACAATATAACGCGAGTACCTGAAGAGACCTCGCGAATACCTGCTAATCTCTGCAAAAGAGAACTCAAAGCAGGTATACAATATAACGCGAGTACCTGAAGAGAACTCGCGAATACCTGCTAATCTCTGCAAAAACAGAACATAAAGCAGGTATACAATATAACGCGAGTACCTGAAGAGACCTCGCGAACACCTGCTAATCTCTGCAAAAGAGAACTCAAAGCAGGTATAAAATATAACGCGGGTACCTGAAGAGACCTCGCGAATACCTGCTAATCTCTACAAAAGAGAACTCAAAGCAGGTATACAATATAACGTGAGTACCTGAAGAGAACTCGCGAATACCTGCTAATCTCTGCAAAAACAGAACATAAAGCAGATATACAATATAACGCGAGTACCTGAAGAGACCTCGCGAACACCTGCTAATCTCTGCAAAAGAGAACTCAAAGCAGGTATACAATATAACGCGAGTACCTGAAGAGACCTCGCGAATACCTGCTAATCTCTGCAAAAACAGAACATAAAGCAGGTATAAATGAATTCATAACTGTTAGTCTTTGCTATTTTACTTGTGGATATTCATATGTGATCTTCTGTTTTTAGCATTATTCCTTATAAAACTTCAAATCCTTTCTGAAAAACCTCCAGGGAAAAGATATCTCCAAAAGAATAATTGTCCAGCTATCATGAAATGTTGCCCTGACGGTTTATCATTTTAGTTCTAAAGTAGATCCTGATTGGCTCAGTGAAGATGAATCGCGGGCTGAAACTGCCAGAGATTATATCTTCATAAGCTCTGATTGTAAGCAATGAGTCGTGTAGTTAGAATGCAATCCAGAGGATTAATAAGTCCATTTCCCGACTATTAGAGTGAAAGCCTTGACTCGATTATCTCGAGTCGGAAATACTGCCCTGTGGCTTCCTGTAATAGCCCGCTTTCCAGCTTTTAAAGCTAGATACATTTTACCCACTTGGCTAGCATGTTATGCAGCCATTTTTCATAACCTGTAGTACTCTTTCAAACCGATCAGCTTGATAGATAAAACCGCCAGGTCTAAAAGTTTTTCAACTTTTAAATGACCAAGTGGGCCAATATTTGTACCTGTTAGATACTACTTTTCTCCAAATGATCGAGGATCATAAGAGAGATAATTTTCCTGTAAGGAAAAAGGAATGGCTACAGACTCAGATGACCAAGTGGGCAGGTGGGCTTAGGCGGCGAACATTGCTTTCCTCAAGTGGTCATAAGAGTTGTAGAAATAAAGAAAAAGGAAGTACAGACCCAGATGACCAAGTGGGCAGGTGGGCCTAGGCGGCGAACATTGCTTTCCTCAAGTGGTCATAAGGGCTGTAAACGACTCAACTGCTCTCTTGCCTAGGGCTACAAGCCGAGTTGATCAATTGGGCAGGTGGGCCTAGGCGGCGAACATTGCTTTCCTCAGAGAGATCAACTCAGTTGTGGGTCCCGCTTAGGCATAGCTTGAGAGTACCTAGGAGTATTCGATGGTCACAGACTAAGATGATCAGTTGGGCAGGTGTGGTTATGCCGCGAAGGCTATACCGACATTGCTTTCCTCAGAAAGATCATCAAAGCTGTAACTATATCCCTCTCGGGGCGTGATAGAGCCAACATTCACCTAGACCTCCCTTGATGCAGGGGTGTGTCGGATATCAGCCGGGATCCAAGGTTCTGAAGACCACCGCACGGGAATTGGCAAGCTACCACTACACGTGTGCGAAAACTCCCCGCTACACATGATCTTCATGGTTTTACGCTAATGACTACAATCCGAGGGAGTTCGAGCAGAACTTGGCGATGTCTCCGTGGTTCAGTGAGTTGATAATAAGTAAAAAGGAATAAGCAAGTCACAAGGAAGAGTGTCAGTATTGTATCCACTTCATTTGATATCAAAATGCAAACAAATGAGGGCATTATCATTAAGGATAGAACCGTTTTGAGATCGTCGTCGCTCCAAGATGTCTTCACCATCACATGACTACAGTTGTCTAGAGATGATAAATTCCACTTCTTAATACCTTGATGATAAATGGGTCTGCCCAGTTAGGACTTAATTTCCCAATGGGACCTGATCTGGCTGGACGAGGTTCGACTCGTAACAACCTCCCAACAAATTTTGTTTAATAATGGGAAGGATCTTGGTATTGTCCTGCAAGAAAGGTTAGACCATCAACATGATATGGAGAATTACTCATACACACCTTATAGAACTCATGGTGAGGAGTAGAGGGCTCTTCTGCTTCAAGATGCGCCAAATGTTCTATATGATTGCTGAAAAGTTTGTCATTAGTAGTTGTTGCAGTATGAAGTTAAGAATCCATTTGTCCTTTGAGTGGAATGGTCTCTGCTAATAGGTGATGGATGTCGTTGTTTTGCACACGCATTTCTGGATGATCGGAGGGATGCCCGAGGCTCTTGGACGAATGATCCATGAAAACAGGAAATGTTGAACGGGAACCCGTTCAATTTTTGGATAGTTCGGCTCGATCCGGTCGCGTCGGGCTTTGAATTTCTGAATTCCGACACCCGGATCAAAAGTTATGGCCGTTTTAAGATTGAGTGTATTTTAGGCCAAATCTCGCATCTTCATCGCAACTGTTGTTCATCAACCACTCGTTATCTGAAGGTCGCGTGTTTCTGTTGAATCCAAAACGGCACCTCCACGATCTACTCGAGGAAATAAGGGGAAAAGGAGGCCGCGAGCAGCTGGTTACTTGAGTTGCGAGTGAAGAGAGGAGAAGAGAAGAAGAGAGGGCCGCTGGCTTGCGGCGAGGCCAGACTTCGCCCGCCGCGGCAAATGCCACTCCTGCGACGGACTTTCCCTTTATTTAATAATCTGTATTACAGCTCATTGTGTTTAGTACATGGAAAATAGAATGAATACAAGAGAGTTGCGGGTAAGAAAAGAGTAAGCCGCGCGGGCTGTTTGCCGAGGTCGCCCGGACAAGTCGCTGAGGTCGCCCGGACAGGTCGCTGAGGTCGCCCGGACAGGTCGCTGAGGTCGCCCGGACAGGTCGCCCGGACAGGTCGCCCGGACAGGTCGCCCGGACAGGTCGCCCGGACAGGCAGCCCGGACGGGTCGCCCGGACGGGTCGCCCGGACAGGTCGCAGCTTGGTGCGGTCTGACTGTTTCTAGCCGCCGGTTTTGCCCCCAGCTTGCCTGTCCTTTCTTCATGGTCGAGGGTCCTATTTATAGGCTCTGGGTCGATGTCGTCACCTCCGGTGAGCCGGTGACTGGAGTTCTACCCGCGCGGACTGAAGGAGGAGGCCGCCTACCCGCGCGGACTGAAGGAGGAGGCCGCCTACCCGCGCGGACTGAAGGAGGAGGCCGCCTACCCGCGCGGACTGAAGGAGGAGGCCGCCTACCCGCGCGGACTGAAGGAGGTGGCCGCCTACCCGCGCGGACTGAAGGAGGTGGCCGCCTACCCGCGCGGACTGAACGAGGAGGCCGCCTACCCGCGCGGTCTGAAGGGAGAGACCGCCCCACCTGGGCGACTTGAAGGGAGAAGCCGCCCCACCTGGGCGGTTTGAATGGAGAGGCCGCCCCACTTGGGCGGTTTTGAATGGAGAGGCCGCCCCACTTGGGCGGTTTGAAGGATGAGGATGACCCTTCTTACCACTTCGGGTGTAAAAAGTGCCTTCGCGTGAGGTCTAATCCTTCCCGGACGTATAATCTGCAAAAATGTAGCAAAAGAGGCCTCCCAGGGTAGGATCGCCGATTTCTGGGTCAACAATAACCCTCAACCTGCGATGAACTGATGATAGGCGAAGAGATGAGCACATAAACAGGAGGGATGGCCGCAACCCGTGATCAACCAAGAAAGAGACCTTCAGCTCTGATAGCATGTAAACACGAAGAGTATACCTCAATGACCTTGATATACCTTCACTCTTCAGTTGCAAGGTATCAAAGATACCCTAGTTGAACAATTTCAGCACAATATATACACACACCTGTCATGTGGTCACCACTGGTGAGTTGACCTTATCTTCACCTCTCTCACTCACCACATATTTTCTCAACTTGCATCAATGAGGGTGCGATATATAAAATGTTCATGCGTTGAATTATTTCTCTCGTTTATCATTTCTTTAGTACTTTTAGTTGTTTTATCATTACCACACTGGATAGCCAAGTTCGCCATCTAATTATCACTGTCTCAGCCTTGGTAGTGTTTAACTACAATATGAGCATGTATGTTCGGAGGACTACACAATTAATGCCCCGACAATGTAATAATCAAATGAAATACTATCAGAATATGAATACCTTTACATAATTTACCCAAACATTTTTGCTATCAACCTTCACATCCCAATCCCATCCAAATCCACTACTTTCTAGCATAGCATATACTTCCTGATAATTTTTTTTTCAGATCTTCAATCGTACAATCACCTTCTCATTAACATTCACTTTGCGTGCCTCCTTTAATGCATTTATAACTATTGTGGAAGCCACCCCTTGTGTTTTGTTTCCAAGGAACTGCTGCTCTAGCAAAGCACTAGAAAGAGCATGATCTATATAACATGTTCATTGGATGTACAACCTCTCTTTCTCCCTAGAAGAGTGAGGAATGACTTCGTCTATAGTTTATATATATTATTACACACATTCATTAGTATATACCAATATTATGTAGTAATGTTCATGACAATTCCCATGATTCAGTACCTTTGAACCGAATGATCCCTTTTATGAATTTTATAGTATGTATTCAGATTTTTTCTGTACTTTTCTTTACTGAGTTTATCTAATTCCTATCTTTTTAGGCATCCAAGGGCATTTTTGTATTATCAGGTATTTTTTGCATTCTAATATTTTTGTTTCTAAAAAGTTAACTTTATCCACTAGAGGAATATGGAGGCCTTGGTCTTGGTTATCTTTACCACTGTATAGCTATGGAAGAAATCAGCCGGGCATCTGGATCTATTGGCCTTTCTTATGGTGCTCATTCAAATCTTTGCATCAATCAATTGGTAAACTAGCTCGCAGTTCTGAACTGTCTCATTCTTGTGGGAAGATGATATCCATTACAAATGTATTATTTTTTCAATGAAGGTTCGGAATGGAAATCCTACACAGAAGCAAAAGTATTTGCCTAAGGTTATCTATCTACTATTTTTTCAATTTAACCTTATTCCCATGGAATTCTATTCTCTGGCTTGGTTGCCATTTTTTAAAAACTTTTTTAGTTCATCTTATGTTACATGATGTACTTATGTCTATATCTATATATAAGGGAAAAATACCCTTTGGTGAAACATTCATCTTTCCAATTTTATCCCTTCTTTATTATACTTAATTTATGTGTTTTTTATTTATTTTAAAAGTATGCCCTTATTCCTTGAATTTTTATCAAGTTTTATCTTTGGCGAGACACAATTTTGTAGTTTTTATTATATTTTAAAATGTATGTTTTTGTCCCTTCAATTTTTATTAAATTTTTTATTTGGTGAGAGTTTTACTGGAATGACGAACGACAGGTGAACTGTCGCGCAGGGGCATGGAGAATGACAAACGACTACATATATATATATGTTCTAGAAGTGAATTAGAGGTTTAAAATATTAAAATATTTATGCAGTGTCTCTTTAGAATAAATGAGGGTTGATATTTATTCGAAATGCTCAATACTAGCTCAGATGTGTGTCAAATTAGATTCTTATCTGAATATATATATATATTAGTATTGTTAATTAATTCAACTTTGTTTGATGGAAAAGTAAGCTTCTTATCCCTGAACTATCCCGTTTTTCTCCCATTTTATATTTTTATACTGGCCATTAGTCGCGGTGCTCTGTTCCTACTGAAGCATGTGCTTGGGTATTGTACTAATTTTAGTGATTTGATAATATAATCTTATCAAGTAGTTTTCCTTTTAGAACAGTGAATGTCATGCTAGCAGATGTGATCTACTTTGAGATGGGAGAAAACTTGGGTATCTAGGAATGGAATTCCGAACTAAGGCATGAGAAATCATTTAAGAAAACATGAGAAAAATAAGATAGATTTAAGTTATTTGACAATCTTTACCTCGGTCCACCATGATACGGAGAAATATGTTATCATTTATTTTTCAAATAAAAACTCTTCTTTATTTGTTAAAATTCAATAATAGCCTTATCCACAATCATGGCTTATATTCTAATTGTTAGTGGCATCGTGCTAAAATACATAATTGCATTTGTTTTGTAGCTGATCAGTGGGGAACATGTGGGGGCTTTGGCTATGAGTGAGCCAAATGGTAAATTAAGTGTCGATTTATTATTTCTTTTATTTCTGATACGTTTTCCCCTTCTTTAAGATGTTACATTGTGCTTTTCATATATTCCAGCCGGCTCTGATGTTGTTAGCATGAAATGCAAAGCTGATCGTGTTGATGGTGGCTACATCATAAATGGGAACAAAATGTGGTGCACAAATGGGCCAACTGCTCAGACGTTGGTAGTTACTTCTTAGAATTGATTCTGTTGATAGATTTCATGTATATAGGGGAATAATCATTTATTGGTTGTGCATGCCTTGCTATCTGTTTTTTCCTTTGACTTATATAACTTACATTTATATTCTAATAGAATGTGTCACCAAATTTAGCTTGCTGTAAAAGTCCTATCTTCCGGTCAGATAGACCTTTTCTCGGGAAATAACTCTCCTAAGTTAGGTACCTTCCATGAACCGAGTTGTGTGATACATAAGAATTTACTTCCATTTTTGGTGACTCAGACGCATTTTCTTGTTTATTACCCTCTTCATGGATATTTAAGTCATTTATGTACACCTAATTCTTTTTTTACTTAATTTTTCTTGTGGTATTTAACTTCACATTTACTTAAGAATTCATTAGTACTTTATTAGCAATATTCTATTTGTTCTATATCTACAAAAAGTATTCTTTGACTTCACAGGATAAGATTTCCTGCATGAATAAAAAAATCTTGATGTAAAGTCATGTTATGGGTTATGGTCCTCCGTTAGTATATTATTATTATATATGTTAAGTCCAGTCTCTGTATCGAATCGTGTTGTATTGAGTCATAGTCGTCATTATAGAGTTGTCGTAACGTTTAAGTGTTTTCAATATTTTATGCGTCTTGATTTAATTACGGGGTTGCCCCCGGGGGTTCTATATATTAGACCCGGTCATGTATTTGAAAAAATTAATCAATGAAGAATGAAACTTTCCCTTCTCTCTAATTCCTCTCTCTCTCTAAGCTCTTCTCTCCTTCCTCCACCCTCTAGGGTATTTCCTCCTCTTCCCTCAACTTCTTCTCCTTCACAAGCTCTAGGGTTTAAACACCCTTGTATCTCCGCTGCAGACCTTCAACAAAACAAGCCCATAACAAGTCACTTTGATATGATAAGGAGCAAAATACTCATCAAGTGTTATTTGGCAGGCGATGTTGAAAACAAGCCCATAACAAGTCACTTTGATATGATAAGGAGCAAAATACTCATCAAGTGTTATTTGGCAGGCGAGAAGAATGCACTCAGCAGGTGGCACTTAACATGTTTTCGACAGGTGGTTCTCGACAATAGTTATAAAGTGGATCTAAAGGCACATGAAGTGGCAAGGGTTTGAAATCATTCCCATCCCTTAAGAACAATCTTGTCCTTATTGTTGGAGCCAGACGATGTGGAACCAATGACGTTGTTTTTTGTGGTAGGTCCACCGTGGAGGGTGGTGGTAATTGTCAATCATAAGGTTTAAGGAGGGTCACATAGAAAATCGTGTGGGCACTGTAGCTACCGATCCATTGCCGCTTATAAAAGATAGGGTCAACACAGAGATGACTTGAAAGAGGCTATATAAGTGGCGACTATGTTTTGTGGAGAATCGGCTATTGACTGAGTGTTGGTGGTATGGTTGAAGACTAATGAAGAATCAATCGTTCAGGAAGAATTCACATTCAATGGGGGGGGGAGCGCATGAGTGTGAGGTGCTGGTCAACATCGTAGTTGGTAGCTTTACTGTTGTTGAAGTCATGGTCAAAGGAATGCGAGATAAAGTGCTATAAATTGAGTCATTCCAGTGGTTTAGTGATTTGATTTGTACTAGTATTCAACCCAACAAACTAGTCGACATCATTGTAGTCTTGTCCAGGCATAAGCCTCAAAGATATTCTCTGAGGGTGTATGTGTTGGTTTTAAAGGTAGTGCCCTAAAGTTTGAAGTGCCCCCGCCAAAAAGAGCTTAAAATGGGTCACTCACTAATGTAGTTTGATGGAAGAGCAATGAAATGGGTGGGTGCTGGCATGAGGTGAGCGTATTTGGAGAGTCATTCAAAAATCGTAATGATGATAATTTTTCCGAATGAGGTGAGAATGCACGAGAGGAAATCCATGGATGCCCTTCCTGTTGACATAATTAGAGGGAAATAGAAGGTGTGTTTTATACATCCTCTAAGGGGCAATTTATAGGACTTGCAATGACTCACAAACTCAAACTCACAATGTGGGACTAAACCCATGTATACCTAAAGACTCTATTACAAAGACCATAATAAATGTAAATATGATAACTTCAACACTCCCCCTCAAGCTGGAGGGGAAACCTTCAGCTTGAAAACATCATATAAAGGTAATGAAGGTAAAAGTGGGACAAATCATCAGACCGGTCACCGGGGAAAAATCATTGGGGATAATCCGTCGGGGTTAATCCACACAAAGGGCGGTCCCCCACGACACGGATTGCTGAAACAGTGGCAGCCGGGGCCGGGGCCCGGGGCTTGTTTTGGGGATGGTCTGCAACGGAGATACAAGGGTGTTTAAACCCTAGAGCTTGTGAAGGAGAAGAAGTTGAGGGAAGAGGAGGAAAAACCCTAGAGGGTAGAGGAAGGAGAGAAGAGCTTAGAGAGAGAGATGAATTAGAGAGAAGGGAAAGTTTCATTCTTCATTGATTAATTTTTCCAAATACATGACCGGGTATAATATATAGAACCCCCGAGGGCAACCCCGTAATTACATCAAGATGCATAAAATATTGAAAACACTTAAACGTTACGACAACTCTAATAATGACGACTATGATTCAATACAACACGACTCGATACAGAGACTCGACTCAACATATATAATAATAATAATAATAATATACTAACGGAGGACCATAATACATAACAAATTTCAAGTGATGCTCAGTTACTCAGATTGTATAGATGAACGACAGATCTGTCTAGACAAACAATAGATTTTCCAAACGAATGTTGACTTAGAATGTCTAGATGATGTGACTCCTAATCATTTAGATGACCAATTTTGTTAGTACGATCTAAACCATGATACAGGTCTGTTATGCACTCGCATGAGCAGAACCCCTCGCATTAGCCGCAAGAGTGCATATGGAGGCCACCTTAACTGTTCATATGCATGGATATATATTTTGTAATTATTTAGTATTAATTTGTTAATATTTATTAATGAGCATTAATTAATATGAATTAGATTAATTATATTAATTAATGTATTTCGTTATTTCTTATTAGCCGTTCCCTCCCTCATCTATATATGATGGAGGGATATGAGTGTTAGGACCATCTTTGGATCTATTGACTTTGAGCTCTCTTTGGAGGACTCAAGCTTCGAGTGCTAGGCATGAGGTTGTGTCCCGAGTTTGTATCCGTTATTTAAATGCAATGCAATTTCAACTTGATTTCTCTCCCTCTTGCATTGCCTTTAATTTTTTGCTCCGCATCAAGTGTTCTCTCTCTCCCGTGCTGGTACAAAAAATATGTTCGTAACAGTGGTCTGATCTACCACTCTGTGTTCGCTACCCTTACATTCGTCAGGAGCTAACCCCAAGATCGATACATTTGTCCTCCACTATCAATGTTTTTGGTTTTCTGCTTGGTATCAATCCAATATTCAAATGACACCGTTTGAAACACTCTACGGTCGACGATGCCGAACTCCCGTGAGTTGGACCGAAGATGGTGAAAAGAAGTTGTTCAAGAAGAAAGTAGCAGATAAAATGTATGAAATAATTAAAATCATTTGTGATAGGTTGAGAATTACCCAAGATAGACAACACAAATATTATAATGACAGACATCAAAGAGTCGAATTTGCAGTGGGAGATTAGGTTTGTCTGAAGATAAAACCATTTAAAGAAATTTCCCGATTATGCAGAATTGGGAAACTCAACACGAGATATGTGGGACCATTTGCAATTACCGAGAGAATCGGCCAAGTGGCTTATCGATTAGCATTGTCTTATGAACTTGCGAATCTCCATGATGTGTTCCACGTATCGTCCTTGAGGAATTATGTTACTGATTTCGAGAAGATGGTCTCAGAATCAGACGTTCAAATAAAGCCTTTTTTGTTCACTCCGACAGAGCCGTACAAGATTGTGGATCATCAAAGTAAAACATTAAGGAATCGAGAGGTGAATTTTGTTAAGATCTGGTGGAAAGGGCGCCGACACACATTTATTTTTTAAAACACACACGCAACCACTATAAATGCTATAAAAACTGCACCTTCACAGCACTATGCTGCAGCTTTATTTGTACCCAAAACAGCCACTAATTGTACCCAAAACAACCACTAATTGTACCCAAAACAACCACTAATTGTATCCAAAACAGCAGCTACACACACACACCTCTTAAATCCCTTTGTTAACCCCTCTAACAGTAGCTACAATATTTATTAAAGTCCTCAAAAACAGCAGCCACAATATTGATTAAAGCCCTCAAAAACAGCAGCCACAATATTGATTAAAGCCCTCAAAAACAGCGGCCACAATATTGATTAAAGCCCTCAAAAACTGCAGCCACAATGTTGATTAAAGCCCTTAAAAACAACAACCACAATATTGATTAAAGCCCTCAAAAACAGCAACCACAATATTGATTAAATCCCTCTAATATACCCTTATATATTAACACAAAATAACAAATCTACGGACTCAAAAAGAGGCAAGGAAAAAGGTTTATTGGCTGTCCAAGAGAGATTTAAGCAATAAAATAGAGATACTCCAGCAATAAAATAACTGCGAGCAAACCTAAAACAGCCCTAAATTAAATCCCCCAAATTAATACTCATTATAACTTCAAGAGGAGTAATCCAAGAAGGAGGAGAAGATTATGTATAAGCTCACCACTAGAATTTCCAAGGGGAGAAGAAGAGGGAGTCCACGGCAGAAGCTACACAGAGCCCAACCGGAGTCATCAGCTAGCTCAGCTAGGAAGTAAACCCGAGAAGAGAGTAAGGCAGCAGCTGGTCCTTGCAAACCCAAGCCCAAACCGAGAGAGAGGAAGTTCCAGGACTCGGGAGAAATGCTCCAGCATTCAGGAAAGGGGAAAGGGAAGGGAAAGGGGAGGAGAAAGGCAGAGGGGGCTCTCGGGAAGAAAGGAAATCCCTGCTGAGTGCTTTTTATTTCTCATAAAAAAACCAACTTCCACATCAATTCTCAGCCATGCCTCCTTCTCATCACCATTAGATTTTAATCAAAAGAAGGGAGGAAGCCCACCTAGAGCCCACCAAGGGGTGCAAAGGTAATATCCTCCTCCACTAAAGCATCAAATTCCAAGGGGGCAGCCACTAACATTTCACTTTTTATGTATTTAATTCCCTTCATACCAAAGCCAAAACGAAGCCTAGAAACCAATTACCACCCATTTAATTAAAGGTTGCATGAAATCAGTTCCAACAAACTAAAGCCCAACCACATCTATCAAAACCCATTGCATAGGCCCAGGTCATAATAACATGCAAATCAACTCTAACACAAGGCAATCAAGGAACCAAGGCCCAACCAAGAGAGGGCAAGACCCACAACCGTCCTTGATGATGAGGAAGAAAGGCCTATGAATTCGTCTCAAAACAAAACCCAAAAATTAATGGAGGAATTCATCTTCAAAGCTCAAAGCCCAAATGATTCCAAATGCTCAAACATAAAGGAAGCTTGTGGAATTATAAGAATACTTAATCATAAAAGAAGCAAATCCAAACTATGAAATGAAAATTAGATGAAGGAAAATCATGAATAGTAAAAAGAGGTGCATTTGGCACTCATCCCCCAAATTATATCATCATTAGAGAGGATTTAGTTAGTTTTTGTTGGTTTTGTTTATTGAAATTAAATGTTTGTTCATTAGTCTTTGTTCAAGGCTTTATAACTTTTACCCCCATGAAATATTCCCACTAAATATTGTCACCATTCACTAATTATACCTAAAGATCCGTCAACCTCCATTCTAGTGCCCCCATCATCATTCCTCCTATTTACCCCGGCGGACGCCGCTGCTCATCCACAAGCTGTACACCACCCAAATTCTTAAAGATTCTGACAAAGATTGTTGGCTCGACCTTGGCGGTAGGTCGATTTTCAAGGGCGGAATAATGTTACGCACTTACCCGAGTGGCCCCCTTGCATGAGCCACATTTGGACATATCAAAGCCTCCTTAAATGTTCATATGCGTGGATATATATTTTGTAATTAATTAGTATTATTTAATTGTTTAATATTAATTAATGAGTATTAATTAACGCATTTGTAATTTTTTATTAGGCATGCCCTCCCTCATCTATATAAGGGGGATAGATAGGAGTGTTAGGATCATCTTTGGATCATTTGGCTTTGGGATCTCTTTGGAGAGAAGAGCGCTCTGGAGGACCCAACCTTTGAGTGCTCGGTGGGAGCTTGTCTCCCGAGTTTGTATCCGTTATTTTCACGCAATGCAATTTCATCAGCTTGATTTCTCTCCCTCTTGCATCACCTTGAGTTTTTCGCTCCGCATTGAATGTTCTCTC
The DNA here is from genome assembly GCA_033032865.1 of Dactylorhiza incarnata. Lineage (NCBI taxonomy): Eukaryota > Viridiplantae > Streptophyta > Magnoliopsida > Asparagales > Orchidaceae > Dactylorhiza > Dactylorhiza incarnata. Next base: position 2,705,001 of record JAWHQI010000084.1, on the reverse strand, counting down.
CCGTGCTCATACAAAATCTTTTTCGTAACAAAGTCCTCAACACTTCAGATTAATCATTAGATAAGCACATTAACATAGAAGTCAGATCATGTATTCGGGTTTTACATCTTATTTGGTAAACGTTGTCTCCATCACTCAAGCTGAGTCAACATTAACTATGATATCAATTTTTTGTGAGTGGGGATCAAAGAAAGGTGGTGTGGGAGACATGCAAAATTCCGGTAGTTGGACACTTTCACATCAAAAACTTGAAGTGCAACTAATGGTATATTAGTATCCAACTGTAACTTCTCAATTTCATGTAGAAATTCAAAGCTCTTTGCATGCATTAACACTGATTTATGGTTTACATGATATAGGATGAAGATCGTTTGAGCTCTTGGAAGAATGCTCCATCCTTGCGTTCCATGCTGTGTGTTAATCTTCCCATTAGCAAAGATAATGATTGGATGCTCCATATCTGTTATGTTATCTTTTAAAAATCTTATGCAATTCTGTTTATGCTTTAGAACTTTATATTTTTTATTAGTATTTGAAGTTGTCGTACTTTGTGAACTATTTTGGATTAAGGCAGCCTTAATTGTATGGTAAAAATTCAAGTGACTTTGAAACAGGTAGTCTATGCAAAAACAGACATTAATGCTGGATCAAAAGGAATAACAGCATTTATAATTGAGAAAGATATGCAAGGGTATTTTCTTCCTTCTACTTAATTTTTCAGTTTTACTTTGTTATTCATGATGGCTATTCTTCTTCCATATTTCTCTCTCCGCCCTCCCTGCCTCTCATAATTTTTTAACTGAGGTGTGCTGTTTGTTCATTTTATACAGTTGTCTGTACCTTCTTGGCCTAGTTCTTTAATTACATCCTAAGGTCTAACATAAGTAGACTCTGAAGTATAATTTTTTCTGAGTATTTCATTATTTACTTTTGTTAGTGAGGGGTAAATTCTTAAGAATTTTGGTATTACCTTGAATTGTAACTGGTTTTCATTTTTTGCAGCTTTAGTACCGCTCAGAAACTAGACAAACTGGGTATGCGAGGGAGTGATACGTGCGTTCCTTTTCTCATTGCAATATACTAAAACTCACCCTTAAAATTACTTATATGATTTATTTACTAATGACTGCTTTCACTTTCAGATGTGAGCTTGTTTTTGAGAACTGTTTTGTACCTCAAGAAAATGTTCTTGGACATGAAGGAAAAGGTATTTGTTTCACCGATGTTCTATTTGGATCACTATTGACTCCTAACTTCTTTGGAATTATCAATTTAATAAATACATCATCATTAGTATCCTTATGCCAACTATTTGGGACTGACTTTCTGAATCATCATTTTTTATTCATTCTTTGTGAATATTGCTTGAGGTGTTAAACATAAATAACGCAAATTATCTCAAATTTTTTTATCCATGCTACCTTGGATCTATTTCTTCTCATACTTAATCATTTGACATTGTTAATATTTACTTATCTAATATGTGCATTTTTTAAGCTTGGTTATACATGCCCAGGCAGCATAAGTGCATTTTCTATTTTCTTATCTTTGATAGATGTTACTCCTACTATGTCTCTAGTATAATCACTTCTTAGTCTATGCTTCGTAGTTTTGCTTAGATATTACATCTCAACATCCAGATCCATACAACATCATCAACTTAATTGCAATTTTAAAAATTACCTTTAAGTATACATGGTATTATCCTCTTAGTATTCATGAGCATTCATTTTAATCACCAACCTTAACTCTAGAGATGATGTTCTTAAATATATCTCCAATTTTCTAAATCTATCCAGGGTGATTATGTCTATCACACCTAAGTATTTACTTATCTTCAACTAAGATAGATGTATGATCTGTAAGCCAACCTATGCACACAAGTGTTCGGAGCTCCCATTTGGGATCTCGTATGCAGCTCATGAGCGTGAAGTCATGGAGGCTGTTGGAGTTCCCCTTCTTCGTACCCCGAGAACCGATGACGACAACTGAGAGGGGGAGAATGGGAGGAGCATGGGGAAGCCCGGCTGGGAGAGGCGACGTGGTTCTCATCAGACTTGGGGAGGTGGGGGGGGGGGGACTCGGAAATGCTCTAGTCGAGCCGTCAGACCTAGGAGAAGAGAGAGAGAGATATAGAGAGAGAGAGAGGAAAAGAAAGAAAGTTTTTGATAATTGATTTGCTACCCATTTCCTTTCATCCAACCATCAAATAGGCTAAACCTTCAATTAAGCTAAGTATCCAAAATTCCCCTCACAAGTGATGCACGACCTATGCAGTGAGTGCAAAAGTGCCCTAAGGGTAATGATCAAGTGTTCATGGTGTGTCGTAAGAATCTATGAATGTTGCAATGCACATACTATTGTCAAAATTTTCGTTACAATAAATTCTGGAATTAATTTTAGAATCCGCAAACATTCATATTATAAATTAGACGTTAGAAGCACAAACAAAATCTAGTTGAATTTAAGAATGAGTGCTTCGATAAAATGTTCGGTGAATAAATCTTTCAAGTAGAATTAAAATTGAGCAAATTCTTATAAATCAAGATCCCAAATTGTATGTTTGTTCACCAATCAATTGACACAAAGCATTATTGCATACACGAGTAATCAAGGTCCAGGAAAGTGAAAGGGGGATGATTTGAGGCTGTGCAACATTGTAGCCACAAGACCAACTATCAATTCAGAATTCCGTAGGTAATTTCCTATTGAAGGAGCGATAACCAGTGTCTTCGAGGTTAGTGGGGTGATTGGGGGACTATTGAGTTGTAGGAGAAGAAGTGGGAGGGGTCGGCTGAGGTTGTCTGGTGGTTGGAAAGTTTATGTGATGCAAGGTTGTTGTGAGTGCGGGTGCTTTAATATGTAACCCTAAGTGGAGTGCTGAATGACCACTGGATAACCTAATGATGATGTGGATGCAATTGAAATTCTTAGAAATATTTTGATATTTTGTTTTTTTTTTCTCTTGTACACCTTCTACTATATATAGAGGATCCATATAGCCGACCCCACTATGGTGGGATAAAGGCTTGAGTGTTGTTGTTGTTGTACACCTTCTACTATATATAGAGGGCTATATTATTACTCAAGGAATAAGATATGTTTTCACGGTTTGACATGGTATCAGAGCTCGCCCGTCGTTCGCCCTAGCCGCTCGCCCGTCGTTCTCATTTTTCCCCATAGCCCCGCCGTCGGCCTCCCACCTCTCTTCTCTCCTTTCACCGCAAACCTTTCCATCCTACAAGCGTTGATTGTACAGTAGCCTGCCGATTGACACACGGGCCGATCGGCTTGGTCGGATGGCTGCTCCTCCGACAACCATCTAATGTGCCCTATTTTTTCCAGAAAAGTTCCGCTTTTCCCTCCTCTACCCCATACTAGGGGGATCAAGTAATCACATTCACTCATGAAAAGGGCTCTACCTTCTCCTCCAGGCATTCTGTCTTCAACACTCAAGGATCTATTGCTCTAGGATCCCGGACGGTCCTATTGGTGGTGTCAGACATATTTTCCGGCAAAGACCCTTTTCCAGCGATATTCCTGTGACTGTTTTTGACTTAATTCGAAATTCTTCGGCATTTCTTTGTTCTCTGATTTCATTATATCTGACGTGGTTGATTCACGCGACGTCTCACAACCCATTGGATCTACCCGGGTTGGGCGCAATCATACGACGTTCCAGATTACCACGATTCGTCTTGATACAACAAATTACTTATCCTGGTCTCGATCTATTTCCTTGTCCCTCAAGAGTCGCCGTTTGTTTGGCCATGTTAACGAGACTATTAAGGAGCCAGAGAAGAATGTGTCCACGTGGGCACAATGAGAATCAGAAAACTCTTTGGTTATGTCATGGTTGATTAATTCCATGCAAGAGGCTATTGCGGAATTACCTATTCTCGGACACCGCTGCGGATATTTGGAGTCGTGCTGAATCTACATATTCCCAGAAAGAAAACACTACTCAGATCTTTCAGCTACAAAGAAAGATCTTTCTCCTTCGACAGGGTGATCGTTCACTATCCGCCAATTATTTGGAGTTCACTCAGCTATATCAGTAGTATGACCATTTTATCTCCCTCGACCTTGCCTTCTCTGCTGATGCGATCCTTGTTCGAGCTCATGAAGATTGGAACAGGGTGTTTGATTTTCTACATGGCTTACACCGGGACTTTGATCAGATTATTGTTCACATCCTTGGCCGCACTCCAGTCCCTTTGTTGTCAGAGACCTTTAGTATGGTCCAGCAGGAATATGACCACCGTCAATCTTAGAGTTCAGAGATTCTCACTAGTGGTTCTACTCTTGCTGCTTCTCATATTCTGGAGGCACCAATCCTCGGGACTTTAAGCCCAGGTCCACGGACAAAGACCACCTGATGTGTGACTACTGTGGTTGGAGTCTGCATACTCGCTACACTTGCTTCAAATTACTTGTGCTCCCTCCATCGAGAGGTCGAATGGTCCATCGTGGAGGCCGTGATGGACGTGGTCGTGGCCATTCTAATTTCAGCTCTCCTCGCTCTGCTCATCTGACTGAGTTCATTGGTAGTGGCCAGATCTCTGGGCCCCTGTCTCTACCTGGGGCCTTTTCTACTGATGAGATGATGAACCTCCGTCGCATGATGCAGGGGTTATCCTCGGAATCCACTTATGGTCCATCCTCATCATTTGCTCATTCTGGTACTCCAAGTGCTCACTCTGCTGCTGTACCGCCTGCCACTTATTGGATCATTGATTCTGGAGCCACAAACCTTATGACCGGGTCATCGTCAGGTTTTGTTTCCTATTCACCGTTGTCTGGCAGAGACAAGGACCCTTCCTCTATTGCAGGAAAAATGCTCTATCAATTGCACTTCTCTTACCATGGCTTCTTCCCTTCACGTCCCTTCTTTTACTCACAACCTCTTATCTGCTAGTTATATTACAAACTCCATGAACTACTTCGTCACTTTCTTTCCTTCTTACTGTATCTTTCAGGACCTGCAGATTAAGAAGGTGATTGGCTTTGGTAGGATGCGTGATGGATTGTACGCGTTTGATATTGTTGTTCCTCGGGCCTTTCATGCTCACTAGCTTCCTTTGTTGTCTATCTGACATCGTCGTTTGGGCCATCCCTCTATTACTACTATGCAGTCGTTATTTTCCAGCTTTTCATCTTTTGTGTTTAAAACTTTTATGTGTGCTGTTTGTGAACTTGCTAAACATAAGCGTGTCTCTTTCAATCACATGTCTAAGCCTTTTGTTGTACCTTTTCATACTATTCATAGTGATGTATGCGGCCCTTGCCCTGTTACTTCGATCTCTGGTTAACATTGGTTTGTTACTTTCATTGATTGCTTTTCTCACACTACGTGGGTTTATTTGATGCGTAGTAAAAGTGATGTGTTCCCTCTTTTACAAAAAAAATCATAAAATGATTTTTACTCAATTTAGTGCAACCATTAAAACTCTTCGCAGTGATAATGATCGTGAATATATGGATCCAAATTTGAAAACTATTTGAGTGATCGTGGCATCGTTCATCAAACCACTTGTGTACATTCTCCTGCACAAAATGGTGTTGCTGAACGGAAAAATCATCATCTTCTTGAAGTGACACAATGCTTGTTATTTACGATGTCTCTTCCAAAATACTATTGGGGTGATGCCCTTCTTACCGCGGCTTACCTCATCAATCGTATGTCGTCCCGTCATCTGGGTAATCACACTCCTCTTCATACCTTAGGTATCCCTCCTACTCTTTTACTCAGTGTGTTTGGATGTTTATTCTTTGTTCACATTCATAACATTACTCGAACAAAACTTGATCCTCGTGCCCATCGTTGTGTGTCATTGGTTATTCCCCTACACAGAAAGGGTACAAATGCTATCATCTTCCTAGCAGGAAAATCTGTCTCTATGGATGTCACTTTTCATGAAATTACCTCTTATTATGAGTCTTCACTTCAGGGGGAGTCTTCACACTTAGAAGTGAGTGCTCCTACTCTTCCTCTTCCTATTCCTCCTTTATACATTACCAGAGTGCGGATATTCCCAAAGATATCCCTAAAGAAAAAGAAGTTGCAAGTGTACACTCGGAGAAGCAAAGGATGAAACACTCAATCGCATCCCATAATACCAGAGCCACCACCAGATTCGTCTACAACACCCCTGGAGTTACCTATTGCCCTCCGAAAAGGTATACGCTCATCCACTCAACATCTGTTATCTAACTTTATGTCATATGCCTCTTTAACCTCTTCCCATAAAGTCTTCGTCGCTTTCCTTTCCTCTGTGTTTGTTACTGTTACATGGCAGGAGGCACTTGGTCATCCAAAATGAACAAAGGCGATGATTGAGGAAATGTAGGCTCTAGAAAAGAACCATATGTGGGACCTGGTCGATTTGTCTCATGGCAAGAAGATAGTTGGTTGTCGATTGCTTTTTACAGTAAAACAGAACTTTGAAGGTATTCTGGAGATATTCAAGGCACGATTGGTGGCAAATGGTTACACCCAAACTCATGGTATTGACTACCAAGAGATATTTGCTCCTGTGGCAAAAATGAATACAATATGGGTCCTATTATCCTGTGCCGCTTGTAAAGGGTGGGACCTTCAACAGTTAAATGTAAAAAATGTTTTCCTTCACGGTGAGTTGGAAGAGGAAGTCTATATGTTAATGCCTCCGGATCTTGTTCCTATTGGCTTTGAAGGAAAAGTTTGTAAATTGAAGAATGTTCTATATGGGTTAAAACAATCTCTGAGAGCTGGGTTTGGGAGATTTCACAAAGTCATGATCTCATTAGGCTATACCCAAAGTCATGCCAATCACACTATTTATTAGACGAAAAGAGATGATGGTGGCCCTCCTGATTGTATATGTTGATGATATGGTTATTGCAGGTAATGACATGGATGAGATTTATGCCATGAAATTCAAACTTGCTAGTGAATTTGAAGTGAAAGACTTGGGTAAGTTGAGATATTTTCTAAGGATTGTAGTAGCAAGATCAAAATATGGTATTCATATTTCACAGCAGAGGTATGTCCTTGATTTATTAAAATAGACAAGAATAGTGGTTGCAAGCCTGCCAATACTCCTATTGAAGTGAACCACAAACTTGGACTTGATGATGGGGAGTTAGTGGAAGATATTTCTGGTTATCAGAAACTAGTAGGTAAACTGATCTACCTATCTCATACCCGTCCTGACATTTCCTATGCAGTAGGAGTGGTAAGTCAATACATGCATTCCTTTAAGGTCAGACATCTTGATGCTGTGCACAGAATTTTGAGGTATTTGAAGTCCTAGCTTGGTAGGGGAATTCTATTCTCTCCTAGTGTTCACTTAAAAATTGAAGTATAAACTAATGCAGACTGGGGTGGATTAGTTGGTGATAGAAGATCTAGTACAGGATAATGTTCTTTTGTTGGAGCTAATCTGGTCAATTGGAGAAGCAAGAAACAATATGTAGTGGCTCACTCTAGTGCAGAGCCTGAGTTTAGAGCTATGACTCATGGTATATGTGAGGGGATGTGGCTTCGTTCCCTCTTGAATAATCTTGGTTTATTGGAAACCAGCCCCTTCAACTTGTATTGTGACAACAAGGCTACAAGTAGCATTACTCAAAACCCTGTCCAGCATGACCGCACCAAGCAAGTTGAAGTTGACTAACACTTCATTAAAGAAAATATTATGAAAGGGATTGTATGTACCCCTTTTGTTCACTCGGAGAGACAACTTGCAGATTTTCTCACCAAGACATTGAGCGAAAAAACATTTGCGTCTATTAGCAAGTTGGGCATGAAGAACATTACATGGCCAACTTGAGGGGGAGTGTTAGAAATATTTTGATATTTTGTTTTTTTTCTCTTGTATCACCTCTACTATATATTGATGGCTATATTATTATTTAGGGAATAAGATATGTTTTTTCATGGTTTGACTGAAATAATCTGATTAAAAATAACAATAATTAATTTATTAAAATATAGCCTATACAGGAGCACATTCGATTGCAAAAATTGAGTAGAATAACAAGTATTAATTCCCACACATTGGAAACAAAAAAACATATAGTATCGCATCCAATAAGATATAGTCCAAGCACACAACAATAGAAAACAAGAACACCAAACTACGACTTATACGTGCAGACGTGGGTGAAATTTGGCACTGTAGGAGGAAGGAAGAAGGGCAAGGCCTTCGACAAGCCCCGAAAGGATGCTACTACTAGCTGGGAGTATGGGAGTCGGCGGTTTGCAGCGAGGAGGGCTGGGGAAGTGACGGTTTGTAGTGAGGAGGGTTGGGGAAATGGCAGTTTGCAGCATGGATGACTGGGGAGGTGGTTGCTTGCGATAGAGGGGTCTAGGGAAGGGGATTCAAGATGGTGTTGGGCTTTTGGGACAAGAAGGCTAGGGCGGAGTGATTATGGAGGGGGATACGGGATGCAGGGAGGCTAGGGCGAAGGGATTATGCAGGGGAAACAGGACTGGACGGTGAAGGGAGGAGGCGGTGGACCAGGGCAAGGGAAGGTGGCTGCGGACCTAGGGGAGGGTAGGCGGCGACAAACCTGGGCGTGGACATACGACAGAGGGAGTCGGCGGTCTGGCGGTATCGAGTTGTATAAGCGGCGCTGCGGGCTTGAGCGGGGTCGGGTGTAACGACTAAGGCTGCGGAAGAGAAACAGAAGGTATATGCCCAAGACGTCATACCAAGGGGCCATAACACCGGATGGAGAGCAACGGTTTCGGAAAAGAAACTCAAAAACTTCGACCCCCAAAACTGTTGCATGCACCTCTATAAAAAGAGGATAACTACTAGGGCACCCGAATCAGACGACTCATGATGTCCGAACTGATCGGATGTCAAGTATAACTCAAAAAATAAAAACAAATATATGAAACTGACTCGAAACGACCATCCAGACACATCCACAGACTTGGATCGTCCGGACGGGAAACAAATCGCCGCCTCCTGCAGGAATAAACATGCGTGGGTTATCGATCCCCATTACTATGGAGGTTGGCCTAGTGGAGCAGGAAATCAAAACAGAGGGGATGAAATGGAGATTTGTGGCTGAGCACTTGGTTGCTGGAGAGGAATGAGTGATGCAATTTGTGGAAAGACAGAATTGAGAGTGGGGGAGACGTAAAGTATGAAATTGTTGGAATATGTTGATTGGATACTGCAAGGAGGGAAACAAGAACTTGGAACTGCTTCTGTGGGCAGGTTATAGAGGGAGAGCAAGCATGCAACAATTGATGAGATGGACAACAACCAAGGGGTCTTTGTTTATAGAATTGGTGAAGTTGGATGTCATGTTTCAGGCAGGGGAAGGTAGTCACAGTTAATGAAGGGGGTGGTCATTGGATTGAATGGTGATAATGGGTGTTTTATGTGACGGGATGCAAGTTAGGCTGATAATGGGCGGTGAGAACTGAAATTTAAAGGTGGTTATGTGAGGATTTTGGTGGTTGGAGGACTGATTGGGGGCTGCCGACGGTAATGTTAAGAGTGTCTGTGGTTTTATGTGGTGGAGGGTGGTAGTGGCCATCCAAATGAGGCTGAGTTGGTTCAGGGCTTAGACACCTAAATTCCATGACTTCGACAATGCAGAGAGATCGTGAGAACCTGAAATTTCATGCGAAATTCTACAATGTCTGTAAATCAGCCCATAGACCCTATTTACTATTTATAGATTTAGAGGTAACTTCGGGCGGTCTAGATCGTCGAAATTTCAATCTCTAATAATACATGAAATTAAAATAAAAAAGTAATAAAACTACATAGAAATATCTTGTTGTCGCTCTCACTGTGGTTGTGGGGTCCGCACTAGGGGTTGTGAGGGAAATCCCCCTCTTTGCTCTCATTGTGGGTGGCTTAGTCATCTGTTCGAGCGATGCTTTGCGAAGCATCCTAACTTCCATCTTCAGGCTCATGTTAGTACTACTAAGTCTGAGCCTTCCCTGCCCCATCCACTCCGGAGCCAAAGTCCGACTGATGGTTCTCTTCGTTAGATAGTGAGATCCTCATCAGTGCTTCCAAGCAATCTGCCTTTGCTGCCACTTCTTCAGGAGCACACAAGTTGCTACACAGGGTAAGTGGCTCATTGACTCTGGTGCCACCAATCGTATGACTCGAAACTCCCTTGTCTTCTCACCTCGAGAAGCATAATCGGTTACCACCGGTTTTTGTGGTTGATGACTCTCCTGCTCTAGTTTGTGGAATTGGAGTTACTACCACCTCTCTTCTACAGTTGGGTGACAGTCTATTTGTCTCAAAGTTTCCTTACAATTTGTCATCTTTCAATGCTCTTTCACGACAATTATAATGCTTTATCTTATTTTCTCCTACTGCATATTATTTTCAGGACCTTCAATCGAAGATGACGATTGCTAGTCGGACTGAACGCAACGGTCTCACAATCTTCCCATTTTCTCTAAATCTACCATCTCCACTTCTCTGATCTAGTGGCATTATCTACTTGGTCATCGTCCGCTTATGTCTCCTCCACCATCTCCTGCCATCTTTAAAGTCAAACTCCACTTTAGAATGTGAGGCTTGCCAATATGGCTTCATCGTACTACTTTTCCTACTAAACTTTGTATGAGTTTTGTTTGTCCTTTTGACCTTGTTCAATCGGACATCGAGGGTCCTAGTCCCACCAAGTCTATTGGTGGAGGAAGTCTATACTTTATAACCTTTATTGATGATTTTTCTTGATGTACATGTGCGTATCTTTTGAAAGAATGCTCTGAATTCTTCTACGTTTTCTCTAAATTTTATAATGAATTTCGCACACAGTTTGGTTTACCTCTAAAAATTATTCGAACCGATAATGCAAAGGAATGGACGAGCCATCAGTTTTCATCTTCCTGCACCTTCAACGGTATTGTTCATCAGACCAGTTGTGTGCATACGTCCCAACAAGATGTTGTTCGGACACTCCTGTGTAAGATGAATGTTCAACACTGCTTCCCCACCTGTCCTCGCTCCATCCACTCTAAAGTCCCCGTCGCAGCTCTTAGGCCAGCACTCCCTCTTCGGAAGATTCCTTCACCATAGCAGACTCGGGCATGGATGTTTCCATTGCTTTACGGAAGGGGGTAGGGGGAGTATGCTACATCCTCTTACTAATGTTGTATCATATGCCAATCTCAGTCATTCATGGGTTTGCCTGGGCACTATCTACCACCATTGTACCTGTTACCTATCACGAAGCTCTTCGTGTACCTTGTTGGAAAGAGGCTATGGATGAGGAAATCTCTGTCTTGACATTACATGGTACTTGGACTCTTGTTCCCACACCATTTGGATGTGATGTTGTTGGCTGCCGATGGGTCTTTGTCATCAAGTTTCTTTGACACCTTGTTCACCCAGACATATGACGTTGATTTCTTTGACACCTCTCCGGTTGCCCGTATCAGTACTATCTGGGTACTTTTAGTTGTTGCTGCCAACAAGAATTAACAAATGTCTCAGCTTGATGTCAAAAATGTCTTCCTCTATGATGACTTGCACGAAGAAATATATGGAGAAATCTCTTGGTTATGTTTCTTGGGGGGGGGGGGGGGGGGGGGGGGGAGGGTCTTATGTGTGTAAGCTTTAGAAGGTCATTTATGATTTTAGACAAAACCCTCGACCATAGTTTGACAAATTCAGTGAGGTTGTCTTTACCATTCGTTTCTCCAAAAGCAATGCTGATCATTCTCTCTTTATACGGAAGACCAACCACGGATTGATTATTCTTGTTGTCTACGTACGCGGCATTCTTCTTACCGGGGATAACTCCTCTGGAATAGCGAAAACAAAGAAACATCTTTGGGAACATTTTGTTACAAAAGATACGGGACAATTCATATAGGCTCGCAAAGAGTGTCATCTGGAAGCTGTCTTAAAATATTAGAATACATCAAAGCGTCTCCGGGAAAAGGATTATTGTTTTAAAGAAATAATCATTGAAACATATTCTGATGCAAGCTATGCAGATGATAAAGGAGATCAAAAATCCACATTTGGATTTTGCACGTATGTCGAAGGAAATCTGCTCACTTAGAAAAGCAAAAAACAAGTAATGATATCCATGTCAAATGCAAAAACTGAATGCAGAAGTATTACTCAAACCGCTTAGGAGTTAAAGTAGTTGAGAACACTTGCAAATGACTTGAGAGAAATCTACGATTGTTCTCCACTGCTGTTTTGTCATAATAAAACATTCATCTACATATATAAAATTCCAGTGTTCCCTAAAAGAGCATAACTTATTGAAGTTGATGGCCACTTCATAAAAATGGAAGTTATCAAAAGATCAATATGCACTCAGTTTGTTTTTTCGGATAAAAAGTTGGCCAACATCTTCACCAAACCAATTTCGTAATCTTTTTCAGATATTTGTGAAACTGAGAATGATCGATATATATGCTCCAGCTTGAGGGAAAGTGTTAAATCCTAAGATTAAAAGCCCAAAAAGGGCCCATTGGGTAACACCCTGCCTATACAAACAATATAACATAGGTCCGGCCGGGACCCCACAACATGTGGACCATACAAGCTAGACGTTAATAAATGATAAACAAAACTAAAACTACACAGAGTAAAGTAAACAACGTTACTGAAAGCTTCTATTAAAACTCAGCATGAATGTTCACATTTACTAAGGAATATTTCAAAACAAAGGTTTGGCCTTACATCAAAACCAATGCATCATATCAAAACAACAACATGCTAATACAATCATCGGGTCACGGGTTGGTAAATACAGAAAGAAGTAAAAGGGAGTTTGGCCTTCTTTGGCCAACTTAGCTTAGGGCTTTAGCCCGCTCCTTCCTGCTCTGCTCTGCGACACCTGCACCAAACAAAAATATGTGGTAAACGAGGGTCAGCTATGAGCTGACCACAAAGTGCGTAACGATCCCACCCCCCGGCCATCCTTGCCAACTCTAGTGCGGGGTACCGCTCACCTGCAAGCAAGCCGCAAGATGCAACATGTGGAAAAAAGAAAGAAAGTGCAACTACTATACACAAGGTGAGGTTTCAAGCACAACCAATCTTCTAATTTGAGCATAATAGTAAGGGGAGCCTAGGAGTGCAAGTGATGTTGGTTGGGTTTACCCGGAGGTTCACCACAACCGCCAAAGCAACCACGCATGATGCTAACATAATATCACTCTACAACACCACATTCATGGGCACTCACGACCACATGATTTCATGCACTCAAGGCATACACTAGGAGTACTCTCACGCGAGTATTACCTCCAATCTAAGTATTGTGAACTTAGCTAACGTTTGAGATTTTGCCCGTCCAGGCGATCAAGCCCATCACAGCCTATCCCTTGGAATTAACATTCAAGATAACTAACGCCGAACTGCATGGTGCGGGTTTGGTTCAGCTTTTACCCATGCTCAAGTCACCGTGACACCGACACAATGCGGGTGCGGCTTACCCTCTTCCGGTGCGCGTTCAAGATATACCAACATTACAAAGTCAATGTGCTACGCACCTAATCTACACGTGAGGACATAGATTTTGTACGCACTGCCGACGTAGGAGGTCCAAGTCAACTCAGCTATGTTTTGTGGTGAAGGTTTGTGTTCTACCACATCACAACCATAGGAATTTTGATAGGTACTCCAAGAGCTCCCTCAATTCTAAGCCCCGTAACACGACACATTTCGCGGAGTCATTCTCCAACACGCAAACTAGGCTTAACCTAAATACACCGTCAAATCAAGTATCACCGATCCGGGCCTATGGCCACAGGTTGGCTTTACACACAATGACTAAATCCGCACGACTACCGGATTTCTACATGCAATTCATGCCGGGGATGGACAAAATCGACCCGGGGTTCTAACGAACCAATGAAGGTCATACCCTTCCCTAATTAGTGAAGGAGTCTCTTCCTATGCAAGAAAATCATGATGAGAATTGACATACACGTCCTAAGATCGAGGAGAAGAATCGTTACCATTGGAGATCGCTTTGGTGCCATGGAATGAAGATTGAGACGGATGGAATCGACCGCAATGGACTCCTCTCCACGGATTCAGACTCGGCTCAGCTTTTGGAGCTTCAGAGTCCCTCCAATGGCGGGATCTTCTTTCTCCTTCCTCCTCCTTTCTCTCCTTTTGCCTCCTTTCTCAACCTTTGAGAGAGAAAGAACATAAGCAAATGAGCTCAATAGCTCCCCTTTACCGACCTAAGAGCCCCTGCATTAAAGTTTAGCCATCAGATCTTTGATCAACCCAACGAATGGCTCAGATTTCGGACCATAAACAGTTCCGTTGCAGATCGCACGATCGTGCGTTTCAGAACACACACTCATGCGTGAGTTAATCAGAAAAGACAAAGAACCCCCTCGAAGAGGTCTTGATCGTGTGTTTTACGCATAATTGTGCGCATGATCGTGTGTTTGCTCGTGCGATTTGCTCGTGTGATTTGCATATGATCGTGTGTTTGCCCGTGCATGTACAAAAAAAGCAGGACCATCCCAGAAATTCTCCGAAAAGCCCCCAAACAGTCCCCGAAATGCACGAGACGTCCTTAGGCTCTATAGATCTCAACCCACTTTCTCAAAAAGAGGTTTTTGGGCGTTACAACTCTCCTCCCCTCAAGAATTCTGTCCCGAAATCTATAAATAGAAGAGTACACTAAAACAGGTGGTACCTTAGAGAAATAACTCAGGGTAATCCTCGAGCATGCTCTGCTCTCGCTCCCAGGAGACTTCTCTCGTCCGCAGTTGGCCCAACGAACTTTGACCATTCTAATCGATTTGTTCTGTGGCTGCCGGACTTCAGTGTCTTCAATGCGAATGAGTTTGGCTTTCGTCTTTAACCCACCATTAACCGACACTTTGTCGGCCACAACAATGTGAGTAGGCTCTTGCACCGCCTTCCTCAACACCGATATGTCACGACCCGTCTCAACAAAAGTCAGAGTGCGCTTCAGGCGTGCCGTGATGCCACAGGCATGAGCGGAAAGAAAACCATGTCTGCTAAGGAGGAAGCAGAGAAGCTGATATTATGTTTTAAGGTAATTAATTTGAAGGAAAACAGTTTGATTTGTTGCGGAAGCCTTAAAATATGACAGTTTGAAACAGGTGCACATGCATTTTTGCAAAAAAAAACTTATGATACAAGTTTTGGAGTAGATTTTTATGCAGTGATCATCGCAGATGAATGAGCTTGTAAATCATGTCAAATTCTAGTACATATAATATTTAGCATAACAATTGTCCATGCAAACAGGGAAAATGACTGATTATAATTATTATATAACAAAAATATCCGACAGTAAAAGAAGAGAAACATAAATATAGAACCTGAAGTTTTACGCAGATCGGCTCAGAAAGCAGGCGGCGCAGGCACAAACGCTAAGAAAATTTCCAAAACAAACAGGAAAAGCCTCAGAACATTGAAATATATAAGAGCAAAGCAAAATAAAATACAAGCAGGAGAAACAAAATATTTGTGTATCGATTTTCATGAAGCAGAGCTAACAAGACATGCAAGCAAGTGAGACAAGTAAAAATATCTAGAATTATTAGACTACTCCGAAGTAAAGCATACAAAGATGATCATGTAATAACATAAGTTGTAACAAATGAAAGTGTATGTGTTTTTGTTTGACACGCAGCATATCAAGACATGTAACCAAATACTGACTCAGATATATAATAGTAGAATTTATAAACGTGAACAGTGGTGCATACCATTAGATAATTTAAAAGATTCATAGATTGGTTATTCTAATTGGAACAGACACACGCTGAAGAAAAAACAGCTGATCAAGAAATAGACTTTATCCAAGTCTTTCAACCAAACAGACATAAGAAACATGATTCGATGACTCAAAGAACTCGAAAGAGAGTTTTAAAACTTACGGGTTCAAGTATTCACGAGTAATAAGATTACTATACATCATTTTCTAGGATACCAAGTATTCATTTAGTTTGATCCATTCCAACAAACGATTATCTTCCAAGTAAGTATGTGTTCGAGCCGAATATTTTATATCAAACACAATTCACCTAGTTGCCAGCAAGAATATTAACATTTATCATTATAATAATTAATGCTCATAATAAAAAAGAACTACTAGTCTTCTATTTATTCATCAACTGAGACGAAATTCATCTAAGTGAATATTCAAGTAACCATCATTCTAGTTTATAATTCGTGCTATTCCAACGCGTAATACCTCAATTTATTAACAAGTCAATTCAGGCATTCAAGAACTGAGCTTATTTGATGAAACACGTATTCAAAGCGAAGTAGAAAATCGTAAGACAGACTGGCTAAATAAATTCAATGTTTGCAAGAGAGATGAACCTCTACTTGCCTTAAGGTGAGGCTGAAACTGACGGCGGCGGCGAAGCGGCGCAAGCAAAAACAGAAATATTATTTCGAACCTGTTTAAGAGCGATGAAATTGACATTGTACAATTCACTATGCTAACACAAGCATTTCTATGTTTTACAAAAATCTAAAACACGAGAGGGTTAGCAGGTTACCTCCCTCAAAAGTGAGGGGATAGGAGAAACCCTAAACCAGAGAGAGCTTTTGCGCGATCCCGTCAATTAAATCGAGGAGCGGCACCGGAAATCACGAACAAACCACGACTAAACGATTATAAAAGGGCATAAACCTGAAATCACAAATTGCACGCAGATTAGGGCACTAATAAATAATTAGGGGTTATGAAAATCTGAAAAAGAGGGGTTGGGTGGAGAATCTTACCAATATGAACCAAATCCGAATCCAAAATCTGAGGAGGAGGGTTCGAGCAAAACCCTAGGCGGAAACGAAGAAGAAGAGGGCTGCCGGCCTTTAGAGGAGGGGGAAAGGGACTGCCGGCCCTAGGAGAGGATGGTTGCCGACCCTAGGAGGGGGAGATGCGGCAGCTGACGGTCCTTGAAGAGGAGGGATGCTGCTGGCCATGAGGGAGGTGTTGTCGGCACTTTGAGGAAGAGGAGGAGTTGCTGGCTTGGAGAGGGAGGAGGAAAGTTGCTGCTGCTTGGGGAAGAGCAGAAATTGCCAGCCAGAGCAAGAGGAGGCAACGAGCAGCGGCGGCTAGCAGGAGGGAGGCGTCGTCGGCCACTGCAGGGGGAGGCGTCGTCGGCCACTGCAGGAGGAGGCGTCGTCAGCCACTGCAGGAGGAGTCGCCCCCGGCTGGAAGCAGAAATGCAGGCAGGAGGGGCGTTGCGCACGGGAGACGGGATCGGAAGTCGCAGGAGACATAAGGTGGGATCGGGAGAGCTGTGGGAGACCTAGCGCCGAAATGTTGGAATGAACCGGGGGGGGGGGGGGGGGGGTGCTCGGTAAGGTATTAGAGAAAACCTAATCAGGTTAATTACGGAAATGCCCTAGCCGAAGGAATTTAAGGGTGGCTGCGGATAGACTTTAGGAAAGATATATTTATTTAAATATCTCTTTGTTTTTATGGGTTGTTACAGATATATGGAATATGTCGTGTAGACCGCTCAACTCTGTAGATAGATCAAGCCAGTAGGCAGCATCACTGATACATTTTGTGATCTCGAACGGTCCCAAGTACCTCGGACTTTGTTTTTTCAAGCGTCGGATCCTTGATACCACCTTGAACGGTTTGATCTTTCAGATAAACCCAATCGCCAACGACAATCTCTATGTTTTGGTGTTTGGCATTATTGTACTCTGCCTGCCTATCCTGGGCAATTAGCAATTGCTCGCGTATCGCCCGACTCGTCGTATTCGCTTCTTCAACGTCTTTCCTCTTTAGCAGCTTCGTGTCGCCCGTTTTCGCCTAAGCCAAGGGCGTACGACACTTTCTACCATATAGGTCCTCGAAGGACACCATCTTAATACTTGCTTGGTACCTATTATTGTAGGCGAATTCGATCATATATAGGTGGTCCTCCTATCTCTTTCCAAAATCTAAGGCGCACATCTGGAGCATATCCTCTATGGTCCTATTGCTCCTCTCGGCCTGCTCATCCGTTTGTGGATGGAAGGCTGTGCTAAACTTCAGCTTGTTACCCAACAGATGGCAAATAAGCCTCCAATCATTTGATGTAAACCGCTCATCCCGATCACTCACGATGCTATGGGGAACACCGTGCAATCGCACTATGTTGTCAACATACAACTTTGCGGGCTTCTCCACAACATCATCTTTCCGGTTCAGAATGAAGTGTGACACCTTTGTCAGACGATCAACGATCACCCAAATGGCGTCATTGTCATGCTCCGACCTCGGCAAATCATGCACGAAGTCCATTGATATGTTGCCAAATTCCATTCCGGGATCCACAAAGACTTCAGAAATCCACCGGGCCTTTGACATTCTGCCTTCACTAGTGCGCAAGTATGTCACTTCACCGCTTAGAGATCTATGTACTTCAAGCCCGACCACCAAAAGTTCCTTCATATCTGTGTACATCTTTGTGCTCCCCAGATGAATTGAATATTTAGAGAAATGAGCTTAGTACATCAATTTATCCCGTAGTTTTCCAAAACTGGGAACGCACAATCTGCTACCCTTCCAAAGAAGACTATCTTTGAAGGAGAACTCGATGTTGGACTCTTCTACGGTCTCCGCTACATAACGCTTCATGCTCTCATCAAGCTCCAGATCCTGTCGGACTCAGTCGACAATGTCATATTGGACCTCCGTCCAGTTCAAGCATGTTCTAGCTGTCGCTCTCCGGTCAATACATGTGATCTCAAGCGCCTCCAGGTCCCAGATTAGACACTCATCATACATCGAAATCCAATTTGCTAGCGCAGGAACCCACCGGCTCAACGCGTCCGCAACAACATTTTCCTTCTCGGGAGTGTAATGAATATCGAAGGTGTAGTCCCCTAGGAACTCCATCCACCTCCTTTGTCGTATATTCAACTCTTTTTGATTTAACATGTACTTCAGGCTCTTATGGTCCGTAAAGATGTCGATCTTCACTCCATACAAGTAATGCCGCTACAATTTCAAAGCGAATACCAAGAACGCCAGCTCCAAGTCGTGGACCGTGTAGTTCCTCTCGTGCATCTTCAACTAGTGCGATCCATATGCAATCACCTTTCCAAACTGACAAAGAACGCAGCCCAAGCCTCTCCCTGAGGCGTCACTATAACTTCATAGTCTTCCGTACCACAAGTTGAACATAAAATGGGCGTCGTGGTCAGACGTCTCTTTAGCTCCTTAAAAGCTCGCGCGCACTCTGGCGACCAAACAAACTTATGCTCCTTCCTAGTCAAGGTGGTGAGAGGGAGTGCGATCCTCGAGAAGTTCTCCACGAAGCGCCTATAGTAGCTGGCAAGTCTCAAAAATCTTTGAACTTCTGCCACATTTTTCAACACAGGCCACTCCCGTATAGCCATTATCTTTGATGGATCCACCACGATACCCTCTCCATTATCTACATGACCAAGGAATGCCACTGACGATAGCCAAAACTCATAATTGGAGAACTTGGCGAATAACTGATGCCTCCTTAGGGTGCTCAAAATTATGCATAGGTGATCTACATGCTCTTCGTCGGACTAAGAGTAAACCAATATGCCATCGATGAAGACGATAACAAATCGGTCCAAATACTCCCAGAATGTCCTATTCCTCAAGTCCATGAATAACGATGGCATATTAGAGAGGCCGAACAACATTACATTGAACTTATAGTGCCCGTAACGGGTACTGAACGTCATTTTGGGAATGTTCCATTCCCTAATCTTTAACTGGTAGTAACCAGACTTCAAGTCCAATTTGGTGTACACAGTCGACCCAATTAGTTGATTGAACAAGTTATCGATTCTCGGGATTGGATATTTGTTTTTCTCCGTCAGCTTATTCAGTTCACTGTAATCTATACATAGACGCAAACAACCATTCTTTTTCACAAATAGGATTGGTGCACCCCAAGGGGAAGAACTTTATACATAGCCCTGCTCTAGCTGCTCTTGCAATTGAATTTTCAACTCTGCCATCTCTGTTGATGCTATTCGGTACAGTGTGCGTGACACAGGCTTGTTACCGACACTAGCTCAATACAGAAATCGATCTTACGCTGAGGCGGATCCCCAGGGAGTTCATTTGGAAACACGTCCGCAAAATCCGCTACTACCGGAACGCCACTCAAATTGGGTTTGGGCTCCGAAGCCTCCAACAAAGTGAAGAAAAACTCTGCGCCTTTCCGAACTACCTTAACCACTTGAAGAGCAGACATCATCGTCTTGCTCGCTCCTTACAAACAAAAAAATGTGGTTTCGCCTTCGGTGTTCTTTCCTAGTGTGATATCCTTTAGATTGCAATCTATGTATGCTCGCTGCTTTGGGAGTCAGTCCATGCCAAAGATTACATCAAACTCAGATAGCGGTAGCAAAGACGCTTCCAAAGTCAAAGTCCCGATCTCCTATTCGATCTTTCACGCAACTTCTTCTATCCGTGCTCATCCTGTACCTATTAGGGAGTACTACCTCCAATCTATCATTTGCTAAAGAAGACGACACTCCGATACGCACCATTAAATCCTCAGACAGAAAGGAGTGTGATGCTACAGTGTCAATGAGAGTTCTCGCCGGATAGTTAAATATTAAGACAGCCTAATTGTGAACATGTTATCACATATAATTATATAGTCACCGGTTTCGATGACCGCACTGTGATCCCTACCCACACATGGAATATCAACACCATGGGCACTTGTCAATCGAGCATGCAGGTTTTACCTCCCCTTAAGCACAAAAGCTCTGTGCATGTGCTAACTCAGCCACACATTCAATCACTAGGATTTTTCATTGCTTTCCTCGCCCTAATCTCGACATCTGCTATTCTTACGGAAAATGGGCATTACAACGGCACTATGGACACAATCGCATGTCTAACAAAACCCTAGAAGCAACATCACACAAACAACACTTTGGTGAATGACCTCCTACTGGACAAGGGAGTACACTCTCGGCTGAGTTGGAGGATATTGAGAAGCGAAAGACTCCACTGCTTTCCCTATCTCAGCATAGTTTAGACCTGCTGCAAAAATGTTCTCCAACGTTCACTATTCCGCCTTCGGAGGACCACTTCGACACTCTCAGGCCATGCCCCACTTTCCCACAAGCAAAGCAAGTCAAAGGGCCTCTTAAATTTTGCTACCCGGTCCTCAACTTCCGTTGGGGTTTCAGTCCTCGAGAAATACAGAGGGTTGAAGCTCAGAAAGTGCTTCAGCTACTGACAACGTGGTCGCGGTTCAGCTAACGGCTCTACTGCAACAACCGGCACCGGGGCCACATTTTGAGTAGGAGGCAGTACAAGACTTCATGGTTGTGCATTAGGCATGGAAAACACCGCTTCTGTGATCCATTTAATCATTTTAGTAAAAGGGTGCGTCACAGGAGCATCAATTGACACACCTCTCTTGTCATTATTACGGGGTTGAGAACGCCCCGCTCCACTCATAGTCAGCTATAATCGTGAAATGCACAATTTAGTGACAAAAACTAGCAAAATATCAATCATGAAATGCTCAGGTTCTGCAAACAAACATGTTTTTCATTCCTAAGTGATCATTCATCTCGAAATTTAGTCGTTTTAGGATGACGCACTACACGTGCACTCCACCCCTTAAAAGAGGTTTTCCTCAAACCTAATGACCACTGATCGACATCCTAAAATCCGATACCAAATTGTAACACCCTACTTGTAAAAACAATATAACATAAGTCCGTTCAGGATCTCACGACATAGTGAACACACAAGCTAGACGTTAATAAATGATAAACAGAACTAAAACTACACAGTAAATTAAACAACGCTAACGGAAGCTTTTATTAAAACTCAACATAAATGTCCACAGTTATTAAGGAATGTTTTAAAACAATGGTTCGGCCTTATGACCTTACACCAAAACCAATGTATCATATAAAAACAACAACATTCTAATGCAATCATCGGCTCACAGGCCGGTAAATATTGAAAGCAGTAAAAGGGAGTTCGGCCTTCTCTGGCCAACTCAGCTTAGGGCTTTAGCCCGCTACTTCCCGCTGCTTTGTGGAACCTGCACCAAACAAAAATAGGAGGTAAACGAGGCTCAGTTATGAGCTGACCATAAACCGCGTAACGATCCCATCCCCGTCCATCGTAGCAAACTCCGGGGCGGGGGTACCGCTCACCTGTAAGCAAGGCAACATGCAACAAAAAAAGAAAGTACAACCACTCTACACAAGGTGAGGTTTCAAGTACAATCAATCTTCTAGGTTGAGCATAAAAGTAAGGGGAACCTAGGAATGCAAATGATGTTGGTTGGGTTCACCCGGAGGTTCATCACAACCGCCTAAGCAACCATGCATGAGGCTAACATAACATCACTCTACAACACCACATTCATGGGTACTCACGATCACATGATTTCATGCACTCAAGGCATACACTAGGAGTACTCTCACGTGAGTACTACCTCCAATCTAAGTCATGTAAACTTAGCTAGCGTATGAGCTTTTGCCGGTCCGGGCGATCAAGCCTGTCACAGCCTATCCCATAGAATCAACATTCTAACGCCGAACTGCATGGTGTGGGTTTGGTGTAGTTTTTGCCCATGCTCAAGTCACCGTGATACCGACACGATGTGGGTGGGGCTTTCCCTCTTCCCGTGCGCGTTCAAGATATACCAACACTATAAAGTCAATGCGCTACGCACCTAATCCACGCATGAGGACATAAGCTTCGCACGCATTACCAACGTAGAAGGTCCAAGTGAACTCCGCTACGTTTTGTGGTGAAGGTTTGCGTTCTACCACATCACAAACATGTGGATTTTGATTGGTACACCAAGAGCTCCCTCAATTCCAAGCCCCGTAACACGATGACGCATTTCACGGAGTCATTCTTCGACAGACATACTAGGCTTAACCTAAATGCATCGTCAAATCCAGCATCACCGATCTGGCTCTACAACCACGAGTAGGCTTCACACACAATGCCTAAATTCGCACGACTACCAGATTTCTACATGCAATTCATGTCAGCGACAGACACAATCGACACAGGGTTCTAACGAACCAATGAAGGTCATACCCTCTACTAATAGTGGAGGAGACTCTTGCTATGCAAGAAAATCACGATGAGAATGGACATATACGTCCTAAGACCGGAGAGAAGGATCGTTACCCTTGGAGCTCGCTTTGGCTCTATGGAACGAACATTGAGACGGATGGAATCTACTATAATGGACTCCTCTCCGCGGATCTAGACTCGGCTCGACATTTGGAGCTTCAGAGCTCTTCCAATGGAGGGATCTTCCTTCTCCTTCCTCATCGTTTCTCTCCTCTTTCTCAACCTTGGAGAGAGAAAGAACAAAAGCAAATGAGCTAAAAAGCTCCCCTTTACCGACCTAATAGCCCTAGCATTAAAGCTCAGCCATCAGATCTTTGATCAGCCCTATGAACAACCTAGATTTCGGACCTTAAACAGTTCCATCACAGATCGCACAATCGTGCGTTTCAGAACGCACGCTCGTGCGTTTCAGAACGCACGCTCGTGCGTTTCAGAACGCACGCTCGTGCGTGAGTTAATCGGAAAAGGCAGAGAACCCCCTCGAAAAGGGCTTGATCGTGCATTTAACGCATGATCGTGTGTTTGCTCGTGCGATTTGCACATGATCGTGTGTTTGCTTGTGCATGTACAAAAAAAGTAGAACCAGCCCAGAAATTCTCCGGAAAGCCCCCAAATAGTCTCCGAAATGCACGGGACGTCCTTAGGCCCTACAGATCTCAACCCCCTTTCTCAAAAAGTGATATTTGGGGCGATACATTGTACATTTTCTATTATTTGTATTTAGTCCCACATCTCCACGTGTAAATTCTTTGTCCTCTTCCACTCTATATAAAGTGGGGAGCTCCAATGTGTTATTCTTATTTTTTGGTGAATAATATTTATTTAATATTTCAAATTCTCATAATAGGGTAACTTGTGATGTCAGTATTTGAATCAAGTTTATTGTTGCAGGAGTGTACGTTATGATGTCTGGACTTGATTTAGAGAGGCTTGTTTTGGCTGCTGGGCCTCTTGGTCTCATGCAGGCTTGCCTTGATGTTGTTCTTCCTTATGTTCGTGAAAGAGAGCAGTTTGGGCGTCCAATTGGTGAATTTCAGTTAATACAGGTACATTTTATTGGTTTGGTTGGTACAGTCTGTTCTGTAAGATATCTGTATTCTATTTTGCCTCGCTATAATTCTCAAGAAATAATTTTTTTTACTTTAAATACTAAAAAAATGCAGGGAAAAATAGCTAACATGTATACAGCATTACAATCATCACGGTGAGCACCTTATTTTATTAAATACCATGTAATTTTAACAATTTATAAACTCCTCCCATATTTTTTAGATCCCCAATAATGTAGACATCATCATTCTTTACAGAGCCTTCCTGTATTCAGTTGCTAGAGAGTGTGACAATGGCAAAATTGACCGCAAGGTATGTTTAACCACCTTTTTAATTTTTTTTCAGGAGTATAATGTTAGTTCGGCCTTTCACTACCTCTTATGATTTTCTGAGTTTATTGTCACGATCCGTCTAAAGGCAAAAGATAGAGCGCGATTCGGGTGGATCGTGATGCCACAGACATGAGGGGATGAAACACCATGTCTGTTAGGCTGGCTGAATTAGCATTATTTGGCTTAAAATAATTAATTTGAAAAAATGTTTATAGAAATGCGGAAGCTTTAGAGTACAACAGTGCAGAGAAAAATACATGTGTTTATATAAAACCCAGGTTTCAAAATACTGATACTAATTCATGTAATGAAGACCTCAAAAGGATGAACACACAATAATATGAAATTTCAGTACAAAATTTATAGCCTAACGGTTGTCCATGAAACAAGAGAAAAATGGCTGAATATAATCATTACATAGCAGAAATACCCAAACAGAATTGAAATAATACATAGAACCTGATACAACAATAAAAATAAGATAACCTTCAGGAACACAGGAACATGGTGCAGAGCGGACTCAGGTACCAGGCGGCGCAGTCACAGACGCTAAGGCAAATTCCAAAGCAACAAGGAAAAAGTCTGAGAACAATAATACAAGTAAAGTAAAGTAAAATGAAGTACAACTAGCAGGAGATCAGAAAGAATACACATACAATTTCCAGGAACTACGAAGCTATCAAGACAGGCAAGTAAAAGAGTCACGCAGAAACAAACTGAATTATTAACCTACTCCGGAGTATAGTATAAACAGATTTTTGTAATAACATAAGTTATAACAAATGAAAGTGTAGGTGTTTTTGTTTGATGCACAAGAAAATCATGATTCAGACATATACAAGTTCAGATTCGAGTTCAGATTCGAGTTCAGATTCAAGATTTATCAGAGATTCAGGAGTTCAATCTCGCTATGACCGGTCTCTTGTTCCCGTTAGGGATTCTTGATGGAACCCAAGTCAAGGAGTTGCATCAATTAAACGAAATAATTCATAATTTAGTGAATGAGGGAAGTTATCATTTTGATGATTCAAGTGTCGAGCAGTAAAATTTATGGACATAAGAAAAATGTAACAAGTTACGATCAAATGTTGCAAGCGAGAGGTTTCTCTACTTGCCTTAAGTAAGGCTGAGTCCAACGGTGACGGCTAAACGACGCAAACAAAATTCAGAGACCTATTTTAGACCTGCTTCAAAATGACATAAACAGTATTTGGCATACAAACACCCTAAGCTAAAACAAGCAATTAACATCGCATAACCTAAACATGAGAGGGTTTAGAAATTTACTCCCTCAAAGGTGAGGGGAGAGGAGATTACCACGCAGATATCAGAGACTTGCGGCGCTTAGGTTACGAAAACCCTAAATTGAAGAGGGTTTTGAGCGATCCCGTCAATTAGGTCGAGGAGCGGTGCCGGAAATCACAAACTCAACGCGGTTAGTCGATTATAGGAGGGGTAAAAACCATGAAGCACAACATATACGCGATTAGGAGCACAAAAATTTGCCAAACAATTCAAATAAATCTGATTAAAAGAGGAAGGAGGAGATGCATACCCAAGGAAGTCGAATCCGGCCTCAAGGGGCGAGGGAAGGAAAACCCTAGATGTTACCCTCGCAAACACCGACCCAAAACGATGGGGAAGAGGGAAGAAGGTGGCTGCCGACCCTTGACGAGAGGGGATAGGGCTTATCCCGGTTGCTGGAGGTCGGCCAGAAGAAGGGGAGATGGAGGAGAGGCTTTCGGCTCCTTGGAGGAAGAAGGAGGTTGCTGGCTTGGAGAGGGAGAGCAGGAGGAGGCGCCGGCGGGAGGAGCAGGAGCAGCAGGCGGCGTCGGCGTTGCACGTGGGAGACGGGAGCTGGAGCGGCGGCTTGCGGGAACTAGCGAGACGGGAGCAGCGGGTTTGCGGAAACCTAGCGTGCGGGAGATTAAACCGGGGGGGGGGGGGGGGGGACTCGGCTGAGGAATTAAAAGGGGAGTGGGCTGTGGCTTGAAATTTGAGAATTAGGAAGTTTATTTTATTTTATTAGGCAAGTTGTTGTATTTATGGTCAAAATGAGCTTAAGCCATGCAAAATATTCATCGATGAGGTTGTCTTCATAATTGGGTTGGTCAGTGTTACGCCCCCGGACGGATCCGAAGGCGACAACGGGGCTGGTTCAGCCCCCACTCTCTGAGGAACGGCCCTCGGGGGCTGAACCCACCCGGTTCAGCCCCTATTGGGCTGGCCGACCCCCTTGGTCGGCCGGCCTTGGGTCCGGGTATAAATATACCCGGAACCCCTCCTTGATGGTCATGCAAGAAATATTATCAGGTATTCTTCTCCTCCCTCTTAGAAACCCTAGCTTCTCTCTAGTTCTTCCTCCAAATCTATCTAGTTCGTAACAATTGGTATCAGAGGATTCCTTCCTCCAAATTTTTTTTTCCGATTGGAAGCATCACTCGACAGCAAAATTGTTCTGCCCGACATCGCCGATTCCGCCATCAGATTCCGCCTATTTCCCAGCCGCCTGCTCCGCCGCTTCTGCAACAGCCGATCCCGCCTGTTCCGACAGTAGTGATCCCGCAACGGATCGTTCCCGCCTGTTCCGCAACGGATCGATCTCGATCCCGATTTCCTGCGGCTTCCGTCATCCTCGACTCCTGCGGATCCAGCGACCAAGGCGTCATCCCCGACTCCAGTGGCTTCCGTCCAGGCCGACTGCTTCCGACGCCTCTTGCGGCTCCCGATCCCGATCCAGCGGCTTTCCCCGATCCCGATCCAGGTCAACGTCGTTTCCAGCGTCCTTCTGCACCTCTTCTGGGATTCGTCAGCGATAACAGGCTTCTTTCCCGATTTCCTCTCGCTGAGTCTCTCATCCGATTTCTACAACGATCATGGTGACTCGTTCCCAAGAAGAATCAAATCGGTTGGCCTCCCTTGAAGAAAATTACACCGGGTTGGCCGACACGGTGGCGGCCTTCGAAGAGAAAGTGAAGGCTTCAGAGAAACGCCTTGAAGAAAAGCTAGATACGCGCCTGGACGAGATAAAAACTTTGTTGATACAACACGTCATGGGCAAGACTGTTGCGGAAGAGACCAACGCAGTCCAGATTCCCATTCCGTCTTCGGCATCGGGACACAGGGACTGCGCGGTTCGAGATGGTCACGATCGGGCCTCCAGCTTCAATAGGGAACCTGGAATCAACATGTCTGCCATGGATTTCCCTTCATACCAGGGGCGCTACGAGGACCAACGACCCAACGGGACGGGGCACCCGCATCGTGAAGGGCTCTTTCCCTTTCCAGGCATGCCGGGACATATCGGCGGCGGCAGAGGTGGCGGCGGAGGGGAGTTTCGTCCGCCGGTGGGCGGAAACCCCTATGGAGAGGATTGGGGGTACCCACATCTCGCCGTTACTCGACGACAACCACAGGTCCTCCGACATGATTATGGCGGACACGGACTGCAGCAATCCAGAGCTTACATGGCGCCGAAAGTCACTCGCATGAACTACCCCAAGTTCAAAGGAGGCGACGCACTGGAGTGGGTCCAAAAGGCTGAGCTGTTTTACAGTTACCAGGAGATACCAGAACCACAGTGGGTAAAGTTGGCGTCCTTCCACCTGGAAGAGGACGCGTACCAGTGGACCCAGTGGTTCCTCCGGGGACGGGATCACGCGCCATGGAACGAGTTTGTCGACGGCTTCACCGCCCGCTTTGGTCCGCTTGAGTATGAGAACTTCGAGGCTCTTCTTCAGAAACTGCGCCAGAAAGGGACGGTGATGGAGTACAGAACCGAGTTTGAAAGATTGGCCAACAGGGTACAGTGGAGCGAGGGGACATTGCAGAGTTGTTTTATTTCCGGCTTGAAGGAGGACATCAGAGATGAGGTGCATGCCTATATGCCGCGCAGTTTGACACACGCTATCAGCTTGGCCCGGCTTCAAGAAGAGCGCCTCAATCGACAGAAGTCCTGGGGAGACACTACGAGGATGGCTACACACCTTCCCGACACAAAGAAAGATCACGCGACTACAGAACGGGCGACAATGAAGAAACTTACTTG
This sequence comes from Dactylorhiza incarnata, assembly GCA_033032865.1. Taxonomy (NCBI): domain Eukaryota; kingdom Viridiplantae; phylum Streptophyta; class Magnoliopsida; order Asparagales; family Orchidaceae; genus Dactylorhiza; species Dactylorhiza incarnata. The sequence goes on along the minus strand of JAWHQI010000084.1, from coordinate 2,676,504 downwards.
GACAGAGCTACAGGCAAGGAAGGAAAAAGGGTTGTGCTTCAACTGTGATGCGAAGTTCACCCCAAGCCACAAATGTCAGATGATCCAGGTTTACATGCTGCAGGGAGATCAGACACCAGATGTAGGAGGAAACGCCCAGGAGCACATTCTGGATATAATCGAGTACGAGGTATCGGCCCTGACTATGGCGGGAGACACTGCACCGCCCACTCTGACTATGGAGGGATGGATCGGCCAACAGCAGGTGACCATTTTGATTGACAGTGGGAGTACACATAACTTCATCAGACCGGCAGTGGCACAGAGGCTGGGGCAACAGATCATCAAGGATGTCGTTTCCCCAGTTGTGGCCGCAAGTGGCCATGAGCTGCAGTGTGAAGGCGTGCTTCAGGACGTCGGGATCAGTGTGCAGGGCTATGCTGACAAGATGGATATCTATTTATTACCCATCCGGGGGTCCAATGTGATTCTGGGGGCCCACTGGTTGCGACAGCTGGGTAGGGTAACTCTGGATTGGGCCAAGTTGACTCTTGAGTTTTCTAAGGAGGGGAAGGAGTATTGCCTGCATGGAGTCAGACTCTCACCGCTGCCAAGGAGCTCTCTTTGTTGCTTGGAGAGGCTGACGGAGCCACCAGATTTCCACCTTGAGGACAAGCTGGGTCTTGAAGGGGTGGGGAATGTTACGCCCCCGGACGGATCCGAAGGCGACAACGGGGCTGAACCAACTGGTTCAGCCCCCACTCTCTGAAGAACGGCCCTCGGGGGCTGAACCCACCCGGTTCAGCCCCTATTGGGCCGGCCGACCCCCTTGGTCGGCCGGCCTCGGGTCCGGGTATAAATATACCCGGAACCCCTCCTTGATGGTCATGCAAGAAATATTATCAGGTATTCTTCTCCTCCCTCTTAGAAACCCTAGCTTCTCTCTAGTTCTTCCTCCAAATCTATCTAGTTCGTAACAGTCAGTCAGTTCTGGTTTTGTGGTACTGTATGAGTTTTAAGTGTTGAATTAAGTAGGCAATTATAACCCAGAAGGCTTTCTATGCTCTAATAAATATCTCCATTGTTATCGTTTTTTACTCAAGTCAGTAGATTTCACGCCGATTAGAATTTTGTCATCCGTGTAAAACGTGTAACAAGATACCTTGAATATATTTATATGTATTTGTTGGAAAGCCCATGTAAAGGGCCCGTATTTGGGCCCATTTAGGCTTCTCCTCTTTAATCCCACATCTTGTATATGATTTCTTCTCTCTTTCTCCCTCCTATATATATGCACTCTCTTTGTATTTATACAAGCAAGCAATACATACAAGCTTTGACTTTTCTCTGCATGGTATCAAAGCGAGGTTACGCCTAAAATTTTTTTTTTCGCGCTTGACCTTGTCCCTCGAGTCCTCGGCTCTGCTCCGTTCTTGAAAACCGCGCTCACAGCTCCCTGTCCCAGCGGTCTCCTGCTCGAGACCGCTCGAGCTCTCTCCCAGCGGTCTCCCGACCCGCACTCGAGTTCGCTCGAGCTCTGTCCCAGCGGTCTCCTGCTCGAGACCGCTCGAGCTCTGTCCCGATCGTCCTCCTGCGATCGCCCGACCTCGAGACCGCTCGACATTGCTCGGCCGAGCTCTGCTCTGCAATCCGTCAAGGACCACCCTCATCGAGCCGCTCGACCTGAGTCCTGAGACCGCTGCCCCCCATCGCATCTGCTCAATCAGCTCCTGCGAGCTCCGACGGTTTCCCTGCGAGCTCTCCCTCTAGTGAGCTCTCTTTCTGCTCGGCGGTCTCCCTGCGAGCTCTCCCTCCAGCGAGCTCTCCTTCTGCTCGCAGACCGTGCTCGATCCGGTCTCCCTCCTGCTCGCAGACCGCTCCTGCTCGTAGATCGCTCCTTCGCTGACCGAACGGTCTCCCTCCTGCTCGCAGACTGCTCCAACGAGCTCTACCTCCAGCCGATCTCCAGCCGAGCGATCTCCCTCCAGCGAGCTCTCCTTCTGCTCGCAGATCGTGCGGCCTCATCCCAGCGACCTGCTCCTGCCGTCTCAGTCCGCTACAGCCGGCCTTCCTGTTTTTTTTCAATGGGATCATCTGTGGACTCGGCCACGGTGCATGCCCCTCCTCCGCCAGACCGCCCGGGTCAGCCTCCAGAACTTCGCGATGAGTTCCGGATCACCACAATCTCCCACTCAGGCAAAGTGAACTTCATCCAATGGGTACACTCGGTCCGGCAAGTTCTTCAGTCGAAGAGACTTATGGGTCATCTCACCCAAGCACCTCCATCCCCTCCTACGGAGGACTGGCTCAGGAATGATGGCTGAGTTCAGACTTGGCTTCTCAACTCTATGGATGGAGAGTCATACCAAATTGTCACGACCCGTCTCGACAAGAGTTAGAGTGCGCTTCGGGGCGGGCCGTGATGCCACAGACATGGGCGAAAAGAAATCCATGCCTGCTAAGGTGGAGACAGAAATGCTACAAAATAGATACTTTTGATTAAAAACAGGTTGTTTTATTGCGGAAGCTTTAAAATATGATAACTTTAAACAGGTGCACATGCATTTTAGTAAAAGCTCATGATACAAGTTTTGAAACAGATTTTTATGCAGTGATCATCTCAGATGAATGAATATGCAAAACATGTCAAATTCTAGTACATATAAAATTATTTAGCCTAGCAGTTGTCCATGAAACAAGAGAAAATGGCTGATTATAATTATTACATGAAAAAAATATCCGACTGTAAAAGAAATGAAACATAAACACAAAACGTAAAGCTTGACGCAGATCGGCCTCGGCGAGCAGGCGGCGCATGCGCCAACACTAAGGCAAATCCAAAACAAGAAGGAAAAGCTTCAGAACATTGATAACATAAGCAAGGTAAATTACAAACTAGCAAGGGAAACAACAATGTATAAGTACCAGTTTTATCAGAAGCAAAGCTAGCAAAGCAGACAGTAAGCAAGACGAGCAGAAATAATCAGGATTATTAGGCTATTCCGAAGCACAACAAAGTTTCAGTCATGTAATGTCATTAGTTGTAATCATTGAAAGGTGCAAGTGTTTCTTTCTGATTCACGAGATTCTAACAGGAGTCTAAATGCAAGGCTTATCAAAGTAATTGGGCTTGCTATGACATTATTGGTTCCCGTTACAAGGTAAGCGGGAACTCGCTTCAAGGCGTCACATCAATTTAGCACTACCTTTCAATGATTGCTAAGCACATAAATGAACTGAAGGATTCATGATTCAGACAGATTCAGGTTCAGATACAGGTTCAAATTCAAGACTTGCCGGAGATTCAGGAATAAGCAGATAAAAGATCATGTAATATCATAAGTTGTAATCAATGAAATGCGTAGGTGTTTATAGTGGGCGCACATGGTTCACACTCATGTCCGGTGTAAGACTTACTTGAATAAGAGTATTTCCTGCTTACCGTGACCATGCAATCAAGATGATGCACCACCTAAACCCTAGCATCCAAGATTTACTTATGACACACAGGACCTTAGTGATTCAGAAAATTTAAGCTCGCTGCGACCGGTCCTTTGTTCCCATTAGGGATTCAAGAGGGAACCCAAGTCAAGGAGTTTCATCAATTAAACCTTACCTTTCAATGTTAACTTACGTTATTATTGACTTAGCGCAGGATTTCGTGGTTGCTAGCATATCAAGACATGTAACCAAGATACTGATTCAGATATACAAGAGTATAATTTACAAACGTGAAACGGGAGGAATCAAGTTATAGAACGTTATTTAACAAAGTCTTGAAACCAGACATGCATAAGAAACAAGATTCGATAACTCAAAGAACTCGATAGAGAGTTTTGAAACTTGCGGATTCAAGTATTCACGAGTAATAAGATTACTATGCAACATTTTCTAGGATATCCATTATTCCTTTAGATTACGTCATTCCAAGACACGAATATCTTCTAAGTAACCATGTGTACGAGTCGAAGATTTTATATCAAGCACAATTCACCTAGTTGCTAGCATGAATCTTAACATTTATTATTATAACAATTAATGTTCTTGCTCGAAAAGATCTACTAGTCCTCCAATAAAAATCATCATTTCACATTTCAAATTTGTGTTATCCCAAATGTGTGAAACCTCAAACTACTATCAAGTCAATTCAAGCAATCAGAAACTAAACTTATTTGATGAAACATGTATTCAAGGGTGAATTCATAAAATCATAAGAACAGTCCATGCTAAATAAAATTCAATGTTTGCAAGAGAGGGATCTCTACTTGCCTTAAATGAGGCTGAATCTGACGGCGGAGGCTAAGCGGCGCAAGCAAAAGTAGAAATCATAATTCGAACCTGTTTAAGAACGATGAAATAGACATTGCACAATTCACTACGCAAACACAAGCATTTTACGAAGCGAAATTTGAACAAAGGCAGATTTGCGGATTTACCTCCCTCAAATGGAGAGGGGAGAAGAGATTCCACGCGGAGACGGAGACTTGACGGCGCTTAGGTTGCGGAAACCCTAAATCGGAGAGGGATTTTGCGAGATCCCGCCAAATGAATCGAGGAGCGGCGCCGAAAATCACAAACAAACCACGGTTAGACGATCGCAAGGGGACAAAAATCTGAAACACAAGATATCCGAAATTTGGAGCGCAAATTCCAAGGAAATTAGGAAAAACTGAAAATCCTTACCAAAAATCCAAGAGGAGGAGGGTTCAAGCAAAACCCTAGGCGAAATCAGAGAAGGAGGGGGCTGTCGGAGAGAGGTGGCTGCTGTCCACGAGAAGGAGGAGCGGCTGCCGGTCCCTTGGAGGAGAGACCTTGCTGCTGGAGGGAGGAGAAGGGCTGCTGGCTCCATGGAGGAAGAAGAAGCAGAGGGGAAGGAGGACTGTCGTCGGCTGGAGGAAGTTGTCGGCCTCCAGGAAGAAGGAGGCGAGGAGGAGGCGGCGACGACAGGAGGGGCTGGAAGCGGCGCCGGCGAGAGGAGGAGCACCAGGCGGCGGCTGCGCTGCGCGCGCGAGACGGGAGACGGGACGGGATCGCTGTCTGCGGGAACCCTAGCGTGTGCGGGATTAAACCGGGGGGGGGGGGGGGGGGGGGGGGGTGGCTCGGGATTTATTCAAGGATGCTGGCTTGGAGAGGGCTGGGGGCGCGGTTAGCATTTTTTTATACCTTTTTTTTAACTTAAATTTTAGGGTTGTTACAATCTCCCCTACTTAAGAAGTTTCGTCCCGAAACTTTCTGAGGATTCCCTGAATGAGACCTATCATGACGAAGATTCAGATGCCATTTATTCTAAACAAGATTTGCAGGTCAAGACATGGAAGCTAACTATGAATATGCTGAAACAGAAATGAAAACAAGCGCGGAGACCTACCAAGATCAAGAGAATATTTGCGGATACGTGCTTCGCATACCAGATTCTAGTTCTCGAGGGGATTATTCAAACTTTTCATGCATTCAAAATACAGTTATCATAAGAATGATTTTTCTTTCGAAGCTTGCGTACTTGATACACTACGATCTTAGCAGGTATGACAAGGTACGAAAGATTGGATTCAGGGAACACCCGAATTGCTTCACTTAGCCCGGAATTGAGAGATAAGACTCAAGAATTCGGGAGCGAACAATCTTTGCACGAAGGAGTAACTTACTATGTTGACGCTTAAGAGCTATCTAGAAGGAAATACTGGAGAATCAGATGAGATCGATAGACAAGCAGAACAAGAAGCACTGATTACGAATACCGGAGATTTGAAACTAGAAATTCTAACACATTTCCTACTGTCATGTACATAAATTATGTAATAATTACAGCATTTTCATTGGACAACTCTAGGTAATGATCATGCAAGTGCAACCATGAGATCATGTGCGATGTCAAGCAAATAGAAAAACCATGCGTGTACAATCATTATTGTTGTTCTTAGCTTCACACTTGTGCAATGATTTATGATATGAATGCAAATGAATGGATACACATGCCATGTTAAGCGCTCATATCACTTAACATGTCATGCATATTAAGACTCTAATGCCAACGCACTTGAAATTATTAAACTGCCCATAACCATTTAATATTCGCAAGCGGTGTATATCCTAGTGGAATTCATATGCACACAAATGTTAAGTTTGCCCATACTCCCTTAACATTCGTGTGCATACTACTCATGCTTATGAGTGAGTGTGTGCGTGTTTCAGCCGCGAACAACACATAATGACAAAGTGCGTGAAGAAATGATGTATGCATAAATATTTCTAAAATAAGATTCAAAATATTTGATAATTGTAAAATATTTTATCTTTTGAAACAAACCTGGCTCTGATACCAACTGTCACGACCCGTCTCGACAAGAGTCAGAGTGCGCTTCGGGGCGGGCCGTGATGCCACAGGCATGGGCGAAAATAAATCCATGTCTGCTAAGGCGGTGACAGAAATACTACAAAATAGATACTTTTGAGTAAAAACAGGTTGTTTTATTGCGGAAGCTTTAAAATATGATAACTTGAAAAGGTGCACATGCATTTTAGTAAAAGCTCATGATACAAGTTTTGAAACAGATTTTTATGCAGTGATCATCTCAGATGAATGAACACGCAAAACATGTCAAATTCTAGTACATATAAAATTATTTAGCCTAGCAGTTGTCCATGAAACAAGAGAAAATGACTGATTATAATTATTACATAAAAAGAATATCCGACTGTAAAAGAAATGAAACATAAACACAAAACCTGAAGCTTGACGCAGATCGGCCTCAGCGAGCAGGCGGCGCATGCGCAAACACTAAGACAAATCCAAAACAAGAAGGAAAAACCTCAGAACATTGATAACAAAAGCAAGGTAAATTACAAACTAGCAATGGAAACAACAATGTATAAATACCAATTTTATCATAAGCAAAGCTTGCAAGACAGACAGTAAGCAAGACGAGTAGAAATAATCAGGATTATTAGGCTATTCCGAAGCACAACAAAAATTCAGTCATGTAATGTCATTAGTTGTAATCATTGAAAGGTGCAAGTGTTTCTTTCTGATGCACAAGATTCTAACAGGAGTCTAAATGCAAGGCTTATCAAAGTAATTGGGCTTGCTATGACATTATTGGTTCCCGTTACAAGGTAAGCGGGAACTCTCTTCAAGGCGTCACATCAATTTAACATTACCTTTCAATGATTGCTAAGCACATAAATGAACTGAAGGATTCATGATTCAGACAGATTCAGGTTCAGGTACAGGTTCAGATTCAAGACTTGCCGGAGATTCAGGAATAAGCAGATAAAAGATCATGTAATATCATAAGCTGTAATCAATGAAATGCGTAGGTGTTTATAGTGGGCGCACATGGTTCACACTCATGTCCGGGTGTAAGGCTTACTAGAATAAGAGTATTTCCTGCTTACCGTGACCATGCAATCAAGACGATGCACCACCTAAACCCTAGCTTCCAAGATTTACTTATGACACACAGGACCTTATTGATTCAGAAAATTTAAGCTCGCTACGACCGGTCTTTTGTTCCCATTAGGGATTCAAGAGGGAACCCAAGTCAAGGAGTTTCATCAATTAAACCCTACCTTTCAATGTTAACTTACGTTATTATTGACTTAGCGCAGGATTTCGTGGTTGCTAGCATATCAAGACATGTAACCAAGATACTGATTCAGATATACAAGGGTATATTTTACAAACATGAAACGGGAGGAATCAAGTTATAGAACGTTATTTAACCAAGTCTTGAAACCAGACAGGCATAAGAAACAAGATTCGATGACTCAAAGAACTCGATAGAGAGTTTTGAAACTTGCGGATTCAAGTATTCACGAGTAATAAGATTACTATGCAACATTTTCTAGGATATCCATTATTCCTTTAGATTACGTCATTCCAAGACACGAATATCTTCTAAGTAACCATGTGTACGAGTCGAAGATTTTATATCAAGCACAATTCACCTAGTTGCTAGCAGCAATCTTAACATTTATTATTATAACAATTAATGTTCCTGCTCGAAAAGATCTACTAGTCCTCCAATAAAAATCATCATTTCACATTTCAAATTTGTGTTATCCCAAATGTGTGAAACCTCAAACTACTATCAAGTCAATTCAAGCAATCAGAAACTAAACTTATTTGATGAAACATGTATTCAAGGGTGAATTCATAAAATCATAAGAACAGTCCATGCTAAATAAAATTCAATGTTTGCAAGAGAGGGATCTCTACTTGCCTTAAATGAGGCTGAATCTGACGGCGGCGGCTAAGCGACGCAAGCAAAAGTAGAAATCATAATTCGAACCTGTTTAAGAACGATGAAATAGACATTTCACAATTAACTACGCAAACACAAGCATTTTACGAAGCGAAATTTGAACAAAGGCAGATTAGCGGATTTACCTCCCTCAAATGGAGAGGGGAGAAGAGATTCCATGCGGAGACGGAGACTTGGCGGCGCTTAGGTTGCGGAAACCCTAAATCGGAGAGGGATTTTGCGAGATCCCGCCAAATGAATCGAGGAGCTGCGCCGGAAATCACAAACAAACGACGGTTAGACGATCACAAGGGGACAAAAATCTGAAACACAAGATATCCGAAATTTGGAGCGCAAATTCCAAGGAAATTAGGAAAAACTGAAAATCCTTACCAAAAATCCAAGAGGAGGAGGGTTCAAGCAAAACCCTAGGCGAAATCAGAGAAGGAGGGGGCTGTCGGAGAGAGGTGGCTGCTGTCCACGAGAAGGAGGAGCGACTGCCGGTCCCTTGGAGGAGAGACCTTGCTGCTGGAGGGAGGAGAAGGGCTGCTGGCTCCATGGAGGAAGAAGAAGCAGAGGGGAAGGAGGACTGTCGTCGGCTGGAGGAAGTTGTCGGCCTCCAGGAAGAAGAAGGAGGCGAGGATGAGGCGGCGACGACAGGAGGGGCTGGAAGCGGCGCCGGCGAGAGGAGGAGCACCTGGCGGCGGCTGCGCTGCGCGCCCGAGACGGGAGACGGGACGGGATCGCTGTCTGCGGGAACCCTAGCGTGTGCGGGATTAAACCGGGGGGGGGGGGGGGGGGGGGGGTGGCTCGGGATTTATTCAAGGATGCTGGCTTGGAGAGGGCTGGGGGTGCGGTTAGCATTTTTGTATACCTTTTTTTTTTACTTAAATTTTAGGGTTGTTACACAAATGGTGATGTATCATGAGACTGCTAACACTATGTGGGATGAGCTTTATTCTCTATACTCGGGCAAGGACAGACTTCAACATCTGTATGACATCGCCACAGATCTCCAGGCGTTAGTTACGGCTGGGGCTGCTAACATGATCTCCTTCGTTGCTCGCACCAAGACTCTGGCCGAAGCATGGATCCAACATCAACCTTCAACCAATGATCATGCTTTTCAACGATCTTAGAATTAAGCCGTCATCATTGCTATGATCATGGCCCGTGTTCCACCACACCTGCAAAGCATCCGAAATCAGGTTCTGGCCTCGGCCATTACTCCTTCCCTCTCAGCTGTGTGTTCCATGCTCCTCAAAACATCAACACCTCTGGCGGCTCCTGCTCCTCCCTCACAATCCCTTCTTCAGAACACTCCTGCTCCCTTACTTCCTTTGCCTCCACCGACTCGTGGTGGACGTTCGACATCTCAGGGAAGGGGGCGTGGTGGTCGTTCTCGACCAAAATGTTCTTTCTGTGGGCGAGATGACCACTTTGAGTCGACCTGCTATCGGAAGCCTGGTAATCCTCCTCGTCCGACTGCCGCCGTTGTTGATGACAACACCTCCGCCTCCCACGCCGATCTTGACGCACTCCGCTTACAGTTCCAACAGCTTCAAGGAATGATATCCCCACCTGCCTCCGTCGCCTCCGTCTCCAATCCAGGTATAACCTGTCTCTCAACAAGTCCACGCTGAATAGTGGACTCTGGTGCTACTCATCATATCACCTCGCTACAGCCAACAAAGTATCTAAATACTCCTCATCCGAAGTGCATTACTGTGGCCAATGGGGCGACTGTTCCGGTCTCCAGTTCGGCTGACCTCTCTCTTAGCCCCTCCATCTCTCTCCACTCGGCTCTTCATGTTTCGGGATCCCCGTTCAACTTACTTTCTGTTAGCCGTCTTACTACTGACCTAGATTGCTCCCTAACATTTACATCCTCTTCTTTTCTGATACAGGATCGGCGGATGCAGACTACCATTGGTAAGGGACAACTGCGTAACGGGCTCTACCTTCTCGACGAATCTCCCACTATCCTCTCATCGGTTTCCTCTGCTGAGTGGCATCAGCGTCTTGGACATGCTCCCCTCCCAGTCCTCCATAAGGCACTTCCCGATGTATCTTTTCTTTCTTTCAAATGTGATTCCTGTATTTTGGGCAAACAACCACGTTCATCCTTTCCCGCACATTGTACTCGGAGCTCTGCTCCTTTTGATCTATTACATTCTGATATATGGGGACCGTATAAAGTTACTAGTATTTCTGGATTTTGATATTTTATCACGTTTAATGATGATATTCTTGGGTCACTTGGTTATACTTACTACGCAATCGCTCTGATCTCCCTCGTATCTTTCGGGCGTTTGTCCTTGAAACCCGCACACAATTCTCTGCTACCATTAAAACGCTACGTACCGATAATGCTCGCGAATATACAAGCAACGAGTTTTCCAATTTATGTTTCGAGTTCGGGATTATTCACCAGACTTCGTGTCCCTAAACCCCACAACAAAATGGTGTTGCTGAATAGAAGAACCGACACTTTACTTGATGTCGCCCGCTCTCTCATGCTTCACATGAACGTCCCCAAAGTTTATTGGAACTTTGCGGTTTCCACCGCCTGCTTTCTTATTAACCGTCTTCCATCCTCCGTCCTCAACAATGCCACTCCTTTCAGCCTCCTCTTTCCTTCTACTCCGACCTTTCCCCTCACACCTCGAATCTTCGGGTGCACGTGCTACGTTCATATCCTTGGACCGTCTACGGACAAGCTGGATCCCAGGGCGGCCAAGCAAATTTTTGTTGGCTATTCACGTACACAGAAGAGCTACGTTTGCTATTCTCCTACCACCCGAAAAGTTTCTGTGTCGCCTGATGTTACCTTTCGGGAGGATCAACCATTCTTCTCTACTCCAGTACCCACACTTACACCAATACCTCTCCCACAGCCTGTCCTACGACCTATCATTCCCGTTCACACACCGGTTCGTCCTTCCCCAACTCCTGCTCCTGCCCCTTACAAGCCACCCCTTATCCGTGTCTACTCTCGCTGTACTCCTGCTCTCGTTGCCCCTACGCAGTCGGCCTCGACCTCGGGTACTCAGCGTTTGGCTGATCCGGTAACAAAATCCACCGCTCATCCTATGGCGAACTATATTTTCCCTACATCGCCTCCCTCCCCAACTTCAGACACTTGCTTCCTCTTTGTCCACAATTACTATTCCTAACTCTGTGCAGGAGGCTCTGCAACATCCTCGCTGGCGCGCCGCCATGGATGAAGAAATGGCTGCTCTTTGGGCTAACAAGACATGAACTCTGGTACCCCGTCCTCCAGGACAGAAACCTGTTAGGTGTAAATGGGTTTTTGTTATCAAGCATGCTCCTGATGGCACCATTGACCGTCTGAAAGCTCGCTTGGTTGCTCGTGGTTACACTCAGCAACAGGGTATCGACTATGAATAGACCTTCTCTCCGGTGGCTAAACTCAACACTGTTCGTGTACTTATCTCTGTAGCTGTACATCGTCTGTGGCCCTTATTTCAGTTGGATATTAAGAATGCGTTTCTTAACGGCGATCTCCATGAAACTGTTTACATGGAGAAACCTCCCGGTTTTGAGACCACGGGGGAGTCTCTAGTTTGTCGTTTATTGCAGTCTCTTTATGGCCTCAAACAATCACCTAGAAATTGGTTTGACAAGTTCAGCAAGGCTCTTCGGAAGATTGGCTTTACTCGGAGCTCGGCAGACTTTTCCTTGTTCACTCGCCAACAGGCAACAGGAACAGGAACAGTCCTTCTTTTAGTTTATGTGGATGACGTCATAATTACTGGAGACGACGAAAAAGGAATACAGGCGGTCAAACTACATCTTAGCTGTCTTTCAGACAAAAGATATGGGTCACCTTCACTACTTCCTGGGTCTGGAGGTCGCCAGAAGACCAGATGGCCTTCTCCTCTTTCAGCGAAAGTACTGTCTCGATCTCCTTCATGATGCGGGATATTCAGGCTGCAAACCAACTAACACCCCTATGGATGTCAATCACAAACTGTGTGTTTAAGCCTCTGACTCAGATCTGCAACTACAGAATCCGGAATACTATCGTCGTCTTGTTGGAAAATTAATCTACCTAACGGTAACAAGACTTGATATATCCTTTGTTGTGGGTATGGTCAGCAGATACATGCACTCCCCTCGAAGATCTCACCTTCAGGCCGTCGAAAGGATTCTTAAATATCTCAAAACAGCTCCTGGTCAGGGGCTGGTTTATAAAACATCATCTTCACCTCCAAAATTGGTGGCATACTCTGATGCTGATTATGCTGGGTCCCTGGACGATCGACGGTCAACCAGTGGTTTTTGCACATACTTTGGAGGACACTTGATTACCTGGCGAAGTAAGAAACAAGCTGTTGTTGCGCGATCCTCAGCTGAAGCAAAACACCGGGCAATGACATCTGTGGTCTCTGAACTCACATGGCTTGAGAGCCTCTTGACTGACCTTGGTGTAAAACTTCCTTCACCTGCTCTCCTCTTGTGTGATAGTCAAGCTGCTATACACACTGCTAAGAACCCGGTCTTCCACAAAATAACAAAGTACATTGAAGTAGATTGCCATTTCGTCTGAGAGAAAGTTCAAATGAAGAAGCTAGAGTTAAAGCATGTTCCGGGTACCGAACAAGTGGCGGATGTGCTCACAAAGGCCCTATCCAGTACTCTCTTCTATCAATGTTTGTCCAAGCTTGGCTCCTACGACTTGTACGCTCCAGCTTGCATGGGAGTGTTGGAAAAGCCCATGTAAAGGGCCCGTATTTAGGCCCATTTAGGCTTCTCCTCTTTAGTCCCACATCTTGTATATGATTTCTTCTCTCTTTCTCCCTCCTATATATATGTACTCTCTTTGTATTTGTACGAGCAAGCAATACATACAAGCTTTTGAGGGAGGAATACGAAAAAACTACAACTAAGTAATCATGCATGCATCTTTTGTACATTGCATACTGCTTTGCAATAGATTTTTTTTTCTTCTATCGTAAAGAAGAAATATAATTTATCCAAATCATTAAATGATTCATATACAACCCTTCCTTCCGTAGTAGAATTTTTCTAGTACTATGAGATTCTGCTACTTCATATTTTTATATATTTATCTCATTTATTATTTAGCAATCCCAAAATTTCTTTTTGATATGATGTTCCATGAAAGACAAATTCCATTCTTTTTCTCATAATGTAAATATAAGAAAGAGACTTCCCGTGGGAAGAAAAGTAGCTTGTCATGCTGAGGTTTACTCTTTGGTACAGAAATGTCAAATTTGGAATTGACTCTTCTTTAAATGAACAAGAGATTTACTCCTTTATTTTTGTATCATAATCTTTGTTTTCTACTGTCCATTTTTAGGACTGTGCAGGAGTTATACTTCTTGCTGCTGAAAATGCAACTCAAGTTGCTCTCCAGGTAACAGTAACTGCTAGCATTCTGTTCTCTCATAGTGCTGCTTATGTTTTGAGAAAAAATTTCATTAGCCTTCTTAATATAGCGACGCATAAACTTTATTTTAAATTTGGTCAAATACACTCAATTATGCTTAATTTGTTTTACTTTTTTTTATCTAATAGAACGATGTAAAATTTTATCACAGACATTTGTTTAATTTTTTTTTGAATTTGCGTCTTTTTTGGTGGATACTCATATATGCTATCCTATGCTTGTAAAAAAAAATCTAAGTGCAGGCAAGATTAGCTGAGTGTAATTGAGCATAATTATCCCAAATTGTCCTTAAACTCACGCATTGTTCCCTTTGGATGACTCAGACAATACGTTCTCTTCATATGATATCAAATATTCACCGATAAAGCCTCGCTTCAAGTTTACTATAATATTTTTTTGTTCATTTTAAATGCTAAATATAAGATTCTACTTGGTGTCTGCATGCTTATGATCCTCAATGCTTTTTGGCTTATTGTTTCAGGCAATTCAGTGTCTTGGCGGCAACGGTTATGTGAATGAGTACCCAACAGGTCGTCTCCTTAGAGACGCAAAACTATATGAGATTGGTGCCGGGACGAGCGAGATCAGAAGACTGATCATTGGTCGCGAGCTCTTTAAAGAAGGCTAAGTGCCGATGGCCACATTTATATCTCACTTGTTCGTTAGATTTCTTGTGGCATTGTGCCACAAATGCTAAAATAAGGTAGTAATAAAACTATTTCGTAATGAAAATTTACCATGACCTTCTCAATCTTGTTTATAAGAAGTTGAAATAAATTTGCCTATGTTGATAGGAGATCATAAATGATCTATCAATTATACAATTGAAGTCTAAGGCTCCGTTTGGCGTGCTGTTTTTTTTTGCTTTGGTGAGTTTGGACAAAAACGCCAATCATAAAATGTATGTTCGGCATGACAAAGGTTATGACAGTTACTAAGAAAAGAAAACTAGTTTTGAACATAAAAGTGAATCAAGTTCCTTAGGTGAGGTTGGACATTCACAAGCCACTGTTCATAACCACGGCGTACACGACCGCTACTGATGTGCCAAACGGAGCCTAAATTAAATTTAATATATGATGATGTTGAAGCTTTTTTCATATCTAGGGTATACTCAATTTATTAAAGAAGCCCTCAGTTCTATGAAAAATTTATAACAATGATTAAAAGAGGAATATATACAATTTTTCCTCTCTGTTGGGGAAATTTTTGGGGATGCTCGTGTCCAAAATTTAGATACGGGTTGGGGAGCATTTTTGCTTGCCCGGGGATCATTTTTTTTTCTTTCGGGTTATCATGAGAGAGAATACTTGCTTGCTCTTTGGGGAGAGTATTATTGTGCCTTTGCAAGTTAAATCTTCACTTATTTAGATTTATGATCTTTGGGACTTTATTTGGTTCGTGCTCTTTTATGCCAATTTCTTCTCATGAAAGTTGAACTCTAAGCCTCTGTTTGGAAGGGCGGTGGGAGAGTGGTGGTGATTATGAACATAGTTATGAATGCATAGAACATTTGAGTATGCTTGGCCACGAAAGCTAATTTCCAAAATGATGTATTAGGCCAAATTTCAAAAAGTGAAATTTTAGTTAAAAAGAATTGGTTAAGAGAGTTTCAAATGCTGGTTAATTGCTACAACTACATTTATTATCATATTTTACAGTGTCATCACTCAAATGCAATAGCTGTCCCAAACGAGCCTCTAGTAAGAAAGGCTTCATATTTCAAATGGCATCTGGTTAGTGGAACTATTGATGGCTCTATTAAAGGCGTATTGAATATAAGATATACTCTAATCACATGTCTTTGGTTGTTATAAGTGGAATCCTCGTAGAGTCATAGTAGATGAAAAGTCATACACAAGTACTTTTATGGTAATAGTTGCGGTTATGTCCATTCTCGAACAATGTACGCTTTCTTGGTGTCAATTAAGATCTGTATTGCGACTTTAAATCAAAGGTATATAAGGATTTTTTTTTAAATTGCTTTTCTTAAGTCCAGTTATTCTTAATCTCATTTGATTAAGTTAAACACTTGTGCTGGAAACAATATTCTTCACATATTGAAGTGTAAATAAGAATGCCATCTATATTTGATCACAAAATCTTCAATGTAGGGTGGGTGATGTCATTCATTAATCAGATGAGGTTTTAAAACAAGCAAGAGAAAATGAATACATGTAACACACCAACAAGAAGCCTAAAAAGGTTGATGATCTAATCCCTCGAAGTTACTGAGGAGATGCGAATAATTTGTCACTGCCCCTATCCCCACCCTCCCCCCTTAATACACCAAAAATAATACGGTGCCAGTATAGCTAATGCGCGGGGTGGGGTATTCCTTTCTCAATTCATTTACATATGAAATAAAATGACAATGTGTAATGACTACTCTCAGAGAGAGTTATTAGCACACCGTAAGATCTTTTGGCATGCCGATAGGTTTTGTTTTAATGATACATGTATTCTCAAGAGTATCAACATACCAATATAGTGGTATTCATGAGGGCATCGCCATACCGAAACCTAGGGTATCACCAAACTGATAGAGACTCGAGAGAATCGCGTAGTACGGTAAGTTGTATTTGGTGTGTTGGCAAATTGCACTGCCCGGAGCTATCACTATACAAATATAAGGTATCAACACAAAGATAGGATTTCATAAGGGTATCGTGGTATCCCATTGGCTGGACGATGGGTTTTCAGTGTGTATCAACATATTGATACAATGGATTGTCTGATTGAGAAATGTCTTAATCTTGCATTTCGAAACATCGTAGGTTGTTAAATTGCATCCAATGTCTAAGATGCGTTATGGTTGGGCTTGGGAGTATAAGTGGGGTGCTAAGGGTTTGGAAAATACCATTCGCAACCATAGGGTGAGAGGGATGCAAGGAGAGAGGGATAATATCTAACTCATTTATTGGAACGATAAGTAAAACCAACTGCGATGAAACTCAATTTTTTGATGATGAAATATTTGTCCTTGTGCTAAGTTGTGATTGTGCAAAGCCAAGAGTAAGGGCATGTGATGTAGGACTGTGATGTTTTTTCCCCATGCTGGTGTTCTTGATTGTGTTGTGATGATGTTTATGGTAGTGTTGTGATCGTGTGACTATATGTGGAATACTTATTAAATTGTATTCGACGCATTTGGTAAATGATGTGATGGATTAGTATTATTTGTAGTGGAAACAATGACTATCACTGTAGAATTCCATCATAGGATGATGATGTGATGATATCCAATTTTTTTTGCTAGTCTTATTTTTCTTTAAATTACAATATTCTATATAAGTGTTGACTTGCATGTTGATTTTGTATTGTGCAACCGTTAGGGGACTTGGGAGGAGTGATGTCACACGTGTCCGGCCATTGTTAACCCCCTTTTAAATTGACTTGTCCTTACAGGAAGTTGGCAATGGGTATGTGAAGCCAACCCAAATAAAAATGAAACCATGAAGTGCTTCTTGCTACGAATTTAGGCTCCGTTTGGGGGGACTTATTTTCACCGGTCAAGCGGTCACGACCGCATGAACCGGACCTTGATTAAGGCCCGATTTATGCGGTCGTGACCGCTTGTCCGGTGAAAATAAGTCCTCTCAAACGGAGCCTTAATGTTGTTTGTATTTGGAACAGTGTATTTTTATTTGAATGTTGTGTAAGAGTCATAAGACACGTTAAACTATTGAGTTGATGTAGTATTGACACTATGCGAACTTCATTATTATTCTATAGTGTGAAATGAATTTAGTTATAAATAGATACCTTTGTGGTGTGTAGTTGATATTATCTTATACCTTATCATAATGTCACCTCTTTTCAAGTCATTGTGACTGTGGGTTTTGTCCGAACCTATGATATATTAGTCAAAGAAGTGAAAATGTTACAATTTGGTACCGAACCTAGAGAAGATGGCTATGTTTGTGTTGTTTGATGTGATTAATGTATTGATGGGTGTTATTTTGTGTTTTAGATGCTAGGAGAGATTTGTTTTGTTGGTTTGTACTAACCTCGTGATGATAATACAATGAGTAGAAATTCTACTTCCTAAACTTTGATCATGCCTCATGTTTACTTCTTTAGAATGATGATTGAAGCTATGTTAGTGGTGTATGATCCTCGCCAGATAGAATAAAGGGGGATTATTATGCCTAGAAACCCTACAATCACGGTGGTTGTACAACTGCTAGAGAATTTGTTGAATCCTCCAGGGTTGAATGTGCCAGCAAGGGAGGTGGAGGTAAGGATAAGAGCCTAAAGTATATTAGATGTACTGTCCACTTTGGTTCAGTTCATCCAGACTAAGCTGAACCACACAGTGTTATTCTTTTTCGTAAGTGTCTTATGAGTTATTCTCAAAAGTACAATCATCCATTAACTACTCCCATCAGAGTACGCTTAACTATGAAATTCATATAAAAACTCTACCACTCGGTCTAAATTATTACTTACGCTTGTTAACCTTCCCTCCAATTCTCATATGATATTTGGTTCATCCCTGCACCTCACCTAGAAATTTGTCATCCTAGAAGCATGCATGAGATATCTTTCTTTGAGCTTCACTACCCTAAAGGCATTCTCTACGCTATCAGATCACCCTAATCCGATTTTGATGTAAAATTTTCACCCTCAAATATTTGAGGGGACTGAAACCCTTAAGTGTTGTAGAGGACTTGCTTAGTAAAATTTAGGAATTATTGGTATAAGATAAAAAGTTAATAAGACAACTCATGTGCTATTTATATTGTACAAAGAGGCTAAGAGTTGATAGGATGAGATAATGGAACTGCAATACCCAAGGCATCTGATTTCTTGCATTATATTGAGAGAATTTTTAGCCTATTTCTTGAGGAGGTACCTATGGCTATCAATGAGTGATGTATAAGGTTCTCTAAGGGGGATAGAACAATGGATTTCAATGACAAAATTTTCTCCACCTAAGTAGGTATGAGGGGAACATATTGACTGCGCATGAATCCAAGACTCATTGCTTCTACGAAGGTCATCACAATTCCTTAGAATATACTTTGATTACATTGTGAAAAGTTGAATATGATGTACTCCTGGTTGTTATGAAGAGGTTAAAGATGGATTTGGGTTGCTCGTAACATAGGAAGAATTGTAGACAAAAGAGGTTCAAGAGTAAAGGTGGAAATCGTAAGGCAAGGTAAAAGGTTCCTATTGGATCAACATTTAGTGAGGTCTCCAAGAGTAGGGGGCTTCTGCAAGCTTTGTTTGTGGTATGCTGAGTCAATTGGCCTGGAAGTGATATAATGCTTCTGCGCTTAAGGAAGAGATGATCCAAATCCAAACTACAAAAGGAAACGCTTGTTGGATCTTACGGCGCCCTTAGAGGGGGGTGAATAAGGGTTTTATGGAATTTTAAATCTTAATTAAATTTATCAATGTTTGTGATCAAAGTTTAGGAATATTTTATAAGAAAATATATTTTGATATCTCAGAAAAGATTGTATTGAAGATTCCTTTTTAAACAAGAGAAACAAAATTTTTTGTTAACTATTGCTAACGCCTGGCGTTAAGTGTTAACGTTGGGCGTTAGCTCTCCAGAAAATATTCTTTAGCACAAAAAGATTGCTGCAGTGATTTTACTTATGAAATCTTAAATGAAATACAATTCCAGAAAATCAGAGATAATAAAAACGATTATTGTATTTCAAAGATAATTTCACAAATGTTAATTTTAATACTTTAATGAAAATATAAATCAAAACATTCTTGAAGAGGAAATAAAATCAATTGAATAGAACATTAAAAAACATGATTTTATTTCATAATAAATTGAATACACAAATGTTTGATTTCTCTAACGCTAGAAATCAAGGCGAGAATATGTAAAAACACTTTTTGTTGTTTCACCGGTCCTTCTCCCAAGGACCGGTTGGCTATAGCCTATATATCCCCCGATAAGGCCTCTAGCCACCCCTAGATCTACCCTTGACCTAGTCGCCATGCACAAGGCGGCGAATTACCCCCTAAGCCGCACAAGGACCTAGTCGCCACAACCGCGACAAATTTACCCACGGAATCCTTCCAGGAATCCGACGTTCTCCCCGAATGATTTCTCCACACCAAAATACAAAGAGAATAAAATAAAAGATTACAAGATAAAGTAAAGAGAAACTCCCCAAGAAATTCTGAAGGTGAAGACGAAGGCGATGTAGATGTTGACATTCTTGAAACGATCGTCCTTCGTATGGGATATGCGTTGTAGACCATTTCCTTCAAAATCCTCTTTAGATATTCATGATAGCCCAAGGGAGGTCTCTCAAATATTGTACACGAGTCTCTCTTAAAATTATTAGAATTCTGGAATCATCTCATGTAGAATGAGAGGAGTTGTACTTTAAATAGCCACGGGAGTTAACGCATGGCGTTAAGAGTTAACACCGGCGCTAGTGTTCGTGTGCTGTCGTGGCTGAGATTGTGCAACCGTCGGGATCGTGGCAGATTCGTTGACTCAACGCGGGCGTTAAGAGTCAACGCTGGCGTTGTCTCTGGCTTCTCGATAGACTCGTTCTCGACGACATTTCTTCTCGACGGTTTCCTTCTCGACGGATGTTAACGCGGGGCGTTAACTACTAACGCGGGACATTAGCTCTCTTTCCATAGAGTAATCAACAATCAACATTCTACTCATAGGGATGTGTAGTTATAGTTCCTGTACAACCTGCACACTATAAACACACAAAATACAAGATCAAATACAACACGATATTTGTTATTCTCAAACCAAGAGATGCAGAACATAGACTCCAACAATCGCCCCCTTTTGATAATAACAAATACCTGCATGAGAAATTAGTGAGATTAAGACAGTTTATGTTTATAGATAAGTGTGGTAATAAGATAATGCATACTCTTTCGATATGAAGTCCTCCCCATACATAAGTGTTCTCTTATAATTTACTCCCCCTAAATATCTATTTTACTAGATTTCTCAATTTCTTCTCCCCCTTTTTTATTAGCAAAAGTGGGTAGGGATGAGTGTATATCTACTAAGATTGATCAGGAACCAGTTATTGAAGGATTGTCATGATCGAGCATATGATAGTGTATGCATCTCCTACATGATTACTCCCCCTACAAAGATACGTTCTTTGAGTTTGAAATCATTATAAAGTACTCCCCCTAAATATTAGATTTATGTAATTTATTCTCCCCTTTTGGTAGTATCAAAAGAGGGTTTAGGTGAGAGTGTGCAATAAGGAGTAATATGTTCTATGTCGAGAAGAAAAATAGGATGCAATCAAAAACTTATTAAATACTACTTGTTGAGAAAAATATAAGCATGATGGAACATATAGTAGTAAGCAACATATCTGACATGATAAAGTAAGCATTCTATTTTAAGATACCACTTTTTGAAAAGAAAACCACAGTGTTAAAAATAATAGACATGAATGAGCATAAGTGGTACACGTACCAGAAGAATATGATAAGCACTCTTAAACATAAACATCATTTTAGAACATAAAATCATATAAAGAATAATGAGTTTTAAATTTGAAAAGTTGATGTTTGAGTTAAAGATTGAAGAGATGCTATTCCATTAAGATAAAATTGCAAGCATGATTTCATAATATCAAGAAAAGATACAAAAACTACAATGTAATAAAATTTGTATTTCAAGTAAACATAAGCATTGTAGCGATCATGCTTTGTTATCTAGTGCATTTACTTAAGTTTGTAGAGATTTGAGTAGATGAGCATTAAGATCCAATTCTCATGAGTAGAAGTTTTATGAAAGATAATGATGTGAACAAAGTAGTGTTTTGATAAAGTATACAAGTGAATCAATTAAAAAACACATGACATATACAATGAAATAACACAATATTAAAATACACAAATAATATTACTTCCACAATATTTCAATGCACATAAATAAAGAGTACAACTACCAAGGTGCTCTGCACACACAATGCTTATTAAGACTTATCAGAGTGCAAAGTAGTGCTTGAGGATCACATTTATACTTTTTAGCTTTATTTTCATTTTTTTGTGATCCGGTGTACTAAGAGAAGTGGTGTATAAATTGTTTGCTACAAGACACTTTGCAATTCTTTAGCCAAGGTGCTCAACCTCACAATGCTCATTAAGACTTATCAGGAGGGTGAGTAGTGCTTGGTGCAGTTTTCCTTGTCATTTATTATTTGCTTTTTAGTTTAGTGACAAAGGACTCCGAATTCACTTGTTTTGCAAACATTGCATTTTAAACCACATTTCTCTAAAGAATAAGCACATGAAAGACAAATAATTGTAATAACTAATTCAATGTTGTGTAGGTAATCTATTTAAGCATTTTAATTACTTATGTTATTACACTATACAATCATG
Source organism: Dactylorhiza incarnata (assembly GCA_033032865.1). Taxonomy (NCBI): domain Eukaryota; kingdom Viridiplantae; phylum Streptophyta; class Magnoliopsida; order Asparagales; family Orchidaceae; genus Dactylorhiza; species Dactylorhiza incarnata. The sequence continues at coordinate 2,654,487 of JAWHQI010000084.1, read as the reverse complement.
CAAGAATAAGATTGTAAACACATGTAAGTTATCAAAAATATGTGAGTGAATGAATCATTATAAAACATAATACATTACTCATACTTAGAGGCATGCTAAACATTTCAACACATGTTTATCTACAATCAATTTCATTACACATAATAAGATAATTTTCAAGGCATGACAAATACAAAACAATGTTTTTTAAGAAACTTGAAAGTTAAATTAAACATTATATTTAATCTTTAATTGATATAATTAATCATCCTTGACAATGACAATGAATAACAATCAGTTTTTATAAAATTTTGAATTTTTATATATGCACAAAACAATAAACACGCATAAAGAAAGAAAAAGAAAAAACATATTTTTGTTCTTTGAAATTGTTTTGTAATTTTGTAATTGTTTTTTTTATATATATTCTCTGGAAAACATAGAAGTCTTTAATAGCCCTTTCAGTTTTTTTTATATATATTCTCTGGAAAACATAGAAGTCTTTAATAGCCCTTTCAGTAAATGATATTCTATGCCAGAGAGATACACCCAAAATAATGCATGAGAAAATACATATTTTTTTTTGAAAAGAAATAAAATTTTGTTTTAAAGGAAATAAAAAGATAGAAAACTTTTTACAAACAGAGAAATATAACACACACAAAACATTAAAATAATACCAGAAATTACTCAAAACAAAAAAACTTTTGGAGCAAAGGAGCTAACGCCAGGCGTTAGCTTCTTAACGCCGAGACAGAACTGCAAATTTTGATGTTTTGAAAAACATTTTTCTCAATTCAATTGTATTATAAAGAGACCTTCCTTCAGTTGAAATTTCAGAGTATATTGATTAGATTTGAAGGTTCTTTTAGCATGTTTTTGGTGATTTTTCAAATACTTATGTTTTGTAAAATCATTAAAGCTCAAAATAATAAAATATGCAAACACAAGATGCAATGTTAGAACAAAAACAAATATGCATGATTTAAGTATAAAGAGTGAGATAATATTCATGCAATGAATATAATATGAGTATACCCAAGAATAATATACCCTAACTACATGTCTACACACTATAGCCCCGTACTAAGAGACGGATGGACATGACGAGCTGCACACATGCCGTCGGTTGGGGTGTTAATTCCATAAGTTTACAAAAGACAACGCTCAACCTAGCACTCTTTCCCCCCAGTGCCTCGCAAGGCCCTACTGGAACCCTCCCCGGTTAAGGACAAGACGTGACTTAGAGGTTAGGTCTCTAATGCACACAATCCTACGCCCTCGCTATTGTGAGACACATGTCATAGGTTTAATGATTATGTACATACTAAGTGTGTAAGCCTTAAATATATAAACTATGGTACAATTGCATGATTAATTTTGAATTTACACTTACATCGAAGATTGTTGATTTTAAATCCATTTTAAAATTTTTTATTCATGCAAATAACTACAAAGGAAATTATGATTTTCATATTTTAGTAATATAATTTACTTTAGCATTGCAAGATATAACTAGCATGGACAATGATTTCTACCTATGATAAGTGATGATGCTAGTATGATGAGTTAGAACAACATGGTGCAAAACTATGTAAAGATGGACAAATATATAATTGAGTTGCATGTATTCAAACATAGAGTTTTGGATTTTCATAGACCTAGAATAAATAGACAATTCAACTTGATTTCATCTTAGGTCTAAATATAATGAGATACATGCAAACAATAGAGATGCACATCACACACACTAAACAAGATATGAAACTATAATACCAATCACAATCATATATTTCATAATTCCTAAGGTTGATAGAAATAGTTGATTTATGATAACTCTTGATAGATCATGAATTATGATATATGATAATAGTGAATTTTAGCATAGGATATTAATAGATCAAGGTGGAGTGTGTGAAATCATATTCATCATTTTTGTAAATTTTCAATTATGATTTTTCATTATAAGGACTATTATATGCAACAAAGAAAATAGACAAATATGCAGTAAGTTGTGCATTTAATATTTTAGCCTAAGACCCCTAAAAGTCCATTTAAATCCAATTTTGAAAGTAATTTCATTAGTTTTTATAATATCATTTAGCAAATTAGTATTCAATTTATAATGATAATATACGACATTTATAGGCAATGGATTTAACAAGGATAAAACATAGAAAAGAAAAGATAGATCACTTAAAAATTATGACTTTATGTTCAATTTAATTCAATTTGATTTGTTAAACATTAGGCTTAAAATGAAAGTCATATCTCATGATAAATAAAGTGATCATAGTGTGTTGGCTCAAAAATAAAAAATAAACAAAAGAAAAAATAATTAAGTATATCATGAAGTAGAGTAATGATATTTCATTTTTAATTTATTTCTACTTCATGCAATACAATAATTCCTAGTGAATGAGAGATTTAGGTATCCAAAGGGGACCAAGTGTGATGGTTCCTTTGGGTACCCAAATACATCGTGTTGGCTTTTGGGGAGATAGTGATGAATGGGCCTTTATAAGTGGAGTTAGTGTTTCGTTTTTGATTTTGGGCCTCCATTCATACTTTGGTTGTTTATCTTTTAAATTCATATTATGATAATTTTTACATCTTTTTGTGATGATAGTTGTTTGAAAAATAATTCATTTGGGATTTATGTTTATTCAAATTATTTTTCAAAATACATTGATGTTGATAATCATAATGAATTTTATTATATTGATTCTTTGAGAGTTTATAAGAGTGATGGTCTTTCTTAAGAATTGAATATTGAAAGAGTGGGTTACAATATGTTTTAAATGATTGGTTCTTATTTTGATGATTTTCATTTCCACTCATTCTTATAGACATACTCTTATAATATGAAGTTAAGCTTTTAGACTTTTGATAATTTGATAAACTAGAAATAAAAGATTCTTTATTATATGAAAAATTTTGAATAAACATTTTTAATGATTCTAGTTTATCCTTTAAATTATCATTTTCTTTTATCAATTTTTCATTATGCTCTTTTGAAGTTAAAAGTTCTTTTTTCAAAACCATGAGTTCTTCTTTAAACGTATTATAATCAAAACAAGGTTTAGCATTTTTAATTAAAGAGCATGAAAGAGAATTTGAAACATCAATATAAGATTCTACTTTAGCGTTTGCTTTTAAAGTTTTATTTTCTAAACGCAATTTGGAATTAACATGTTTCAACTTTGAAATTTTATGTTTAGCAAATTTAAGCACACGAAATGTAGAAATAGAATTTGTTACAAAAAAAGAAGATTTAGATTTTCTTACCTTGCTATAGTTTCCGTCTTCTCTTTTGCTTGATGTTTTGGCATCAATTGAGTTCAATATCATTTCTCTCTTAGATAGATCTTCCTGCAAGCATGAGTCCTCGTCGATTTCTTCTATTGGATCCATAAGGAATTCCTCTTGTTCATCATCTGTGGAAGGAAGACTATAAGTATTCTCAAGAAATTTCCAAACTTCAAAAGCAGTAGGAAACGTATAAATAAGTTTGAAAATATTTTGATCTAGAGCACAATATAGACTATTCATAGATTTGGCATTTAAAAACATTTCATTTTTATTTAGAATAATTGAGGGCATTTTAATTGTAATATTCCAAACTTCAATATCCAAAGTTTTAAGAAATTTTTCCATAAGTGTTTTCTACCCATTATAATTTTCACCCAAAAATAATGGTGGACATAATGATTTTTTATTTTCAAAAAAATTATCCCCTCTAGAAGATGCGAGATCATGAAGCGCCATTATTCCCGGTTGTGAAGCCGTATTAGAATAACCTAGCTCTGATATCACGTGTTGGATCTTACGGCGACCTTAGAGGGGGGAGAATAAGGGTTTTATGGAATTTTAAATCTTATTTATATTTATCAAAGTTTGTGATCAAAGTTTAGGAATATTTTATAAGAAAATATATTTTGATATCTCAGAAAAGATTGTATTGAAGATTCCTTTTTAAACAAGAGAAACAAAACTTTTTGTTAACTGTTGCTAACGCCTGGCGTTAAGTGTTAACGCTGGGCGTTAGCTCTCCAGAAAATATTCCTTAGCACAAAAAGATTGCTGCAGTGATTTTACTTATGAAATCTTAAATGAAATACAATTCTAGAAAATCAGAGATAATAAAAACGATTATTGTATTTCAAAGCTAATTTCACAAATGTTAATTTTAATACTTTAATGAAAATATAAATCAAAACATTCTTGAAGAGGAAATAAAATCAATTGAATAGAACGTTAAAAGACATGATTTTATTTCATAATAAATTGAATACACAAATGTTTGATTTCTATAACGCTAGAAATCAAGGCGAGAATATGTAAAAACACTTTTTGTTGTTTCACCGGTCCTTCTCCTAAGGACCGGTTGGCTATAACATATCTATCCCCAGATAAGGCCTCTAGCCACCCCCTAGATCTACCCTTGACCTAGTCGCCATGCGCAAGGCGGCGAATTACCCCCTAAGCCGCACAAGGACCGAGTCGCCAACAACCGCGGCGAATTTACCCACAAAATCCTTCCAGGAATCCGACGTTCTACCCGAACGATTTCTCCACACCAAAATACAAAGAGAATAAAATAAAAGATTACAAGATAAAGTAAAGAGAAACTCCCCATGAAATTCTGAAGGTGAAGACGAAGGCGATGTAGATGTTGGCGTTCTTGAAACGATCGTCTTTCGTATGGGATATGTGTTGTAGACCTTCTCCTTCAAAATCCTCTTTAGATCTTCATGATAGCCCAAGGGAGATCTCTCAAATGTTGTACACGAGCCTCTCTTAAAATTATTAGAATTCTGGAATCATCTCATGTAGAATGAGAGGAGTTGTACTTTAAATAGCCACGGGAGCTAACGCGTGGCGTTAAGAGTTAACGCCGGCGTTAGTAATCGTGTGCTATCGTGGCTGAGATCGTGCAACCGTCGGGATCGTGGCAGATTCGTGGACTCAACGCGGGCGTTAAGAGTCAACGCTTGCGTTGTCTCTAGCTTCTCGACGGACTCGTTCTCGACGACATTTCTTCTCGATGGTTCCCTTCTCGACGGATGTTAACGCTGTGCGTTAACTACTAACGCGGGGCGTTAGCTCTCTTTCCAAAGAGTCATCAACAATCAACATTCTACTCATAGGGATGTGTAGCTATAGTCCCTGTACAACCTGCACACTATAAACACACAAAATACAAGATCAAATACAACACGGTATTTGTTATTCTCAAACCAAGAGATGCGGAACATATGCTCCAACAATGCTGGCCAAGTGCTACAACTGAAGGGATTGTTGCAGAGTTAGTTGTCTCTCTTTTCACTCCAACTTAGCATTTATGCTTTGGATCAATAAGAGACTAAGCACCAATTTGATGTTGTAGGGTTGATTTATGATATATAATGTATTTTCTTCACTCATTTAATTGAATGTATGCTTATTATGTATAATTATTATGTAAGGATTATTCTAGTGTTCAGTAGGCCAACTAATGCTTTATATGATATGGATGCATCACACTTTTTTTGTCTGATTAATTCATGTTTAGTATGACATTGGGATGGGATATTGTAGATAGATCTTTGGAGGGATGAATGCAAAATGAGACACTTATAATCACTAAGCGTCATCTTGTAGATTGGAGAAGATAACTTCAAGTTGGAGGATACACTGCTATCTATAGTAAAAATTTGTTATAATTTTGGGAACGTATTAGTTTGTTTAGCAAGATGGATCTGAAAAGACATGGAAGTGCAATGGGATTCCAATACAGAAGTTAACAAGAGTTCTTGTCCAACGATGTGAAGCATTATTAGCTTTGGTGGGTACTGGTGGGAAGAAGCCAAACATTCATGTGATGCAAGCGGCCAATGAATTTCCAAATGTGTTCTCTAAATAGTTACCATGAGCTCCTCCATGAAGAGATGTTGACATCTACATTGTCCTGGTACTTGGTAAAAGGTTGATAACAAGGTCTCCATGTATAATTGTCAGATGAAATTAGCGGAACTAGAACTTGAATTGTAGGAATTGCTAAAGTAGGGGTCTATACGAACGAGTTCTTGACCTTGGGGAGGTTTAGTTCTATTTATGAATTAGGATGAGTTTCTATAGTTTTGTATAGTCTATAGATAGATAGAAAATTTATCATTGAGAATAAGTATTGAGGAGCAACAATTTATTTGATCAGCTGATTGGACCAGTTGTACTCGAAGATGGACTGAGGGTTAGAGATGAACGTATTCCCAAGTCAACGTTTAGTATGAAACCTTAAGCTTATAGTCATGATATTTGCTTTAACGAATGTACCTTCTACTTTCATGGATCTCATAATGTATTTTGTAAATACTTGGATGTCATTGTGATAGTATTCATCGATGTTAAGCTTGAGTACTCAAAATTAGAAGAAGAAAATGTTCGATGTCTGAGAATGGTGTTGCAGACTTTGCAGAATAATGAACGACATGCTAATTTTTAGAATGTGCTTTTTGGATGAAATAAGTGGCATTTTGGGACATTTTATTAGTAACAGTAGAGTTGTAGTTGATGCATCAAAGTTAAAGTGCATTCGAGAGTGGCTTACTCTCAAGGTAATAGTTTAAGTTCGAAAATTCTTGGACTTGGTCGGGTATTACAAAAGGTTTATGGAGGACTTTTCATGGATTGTTTAACCATTTCCAATATTAATGAGAAAGGGAAACATGTTTGTGTGGGTAGCCAAGTGTGAGGATGCATTCAAAGAACTACATAGGAGGTTGATGACTGAACCCTTTTTGGTTTATCATCTGAAACTAAAGGGTTTCAGATGAAGTGTCTCTTCAAGGAGTAGGTTGCATGCTAATGCATCATGAGGAAGTGATAGCTTAAGGGTCCAATCAATTAAAATTTCATGAGAGGAACTATCTATACAAAATCTGTAGCTGACATCAATCATATTTTCTTTGAATATTGGGAGACACAATCTATACAATGTGAGACTGGATATATTTACTGATTATAAGAACTTGAAGTATCTTCTCACATAAAAGTAACTGAACATACGACGAATTGATGTATAAAATTTCTTTGGGAATAATATTCATATTAACTAGACTTGAGGAAAAGTCAACGTGATTATCGATGCCTCCAATTGGTTACTTGAACATTTAGTTTAAAATTTTTGGAAACTTAAAATTGAGGATGTGTCACAAGGTGATTACAAACTGTAATTCTTGGATGGATCAAGATCCACTATTGTGGAAGGTTTACTTAGAAAGAGTAATAGCTAGTTTCTGAACATATCCTTTTTTCTTGTTATTTCCCATTTTTTATATAAAAAGTTGGTCATGTTCCAAGGTTTCTTTGAATTTGGAAGTGAACACTTAGCAGGTTTCCATATTAAAGCTCAATTAAATCAAGTTCATATTATCTACCAATTTAGCCATATCCCCCATTACTTTGAATCAAGAATCCAATTGTAATTATATCCATCTCTTTTTTGTTCTTGGTACTAAGGGATCCATTAGGTAATGAAAGTGCACAGTGTTACCTCTGAGTATTCTCTAGAGAGGTGAATATAGTTTTAAAACATTTCTATAGTCTTATGCACACATAATAAAAATACTTCTAATTCCTTTGCATTCAGATGATCAATACAAAATAAAGTAATCATAGAGTGCACAAATAAAACAAGTGGACAACACAGAAATTCATAGCACAAAGACAAGAGCTATTGTGGTTCCCCAAAACTTATGGGTACATCCACTCTTCTACCACCTTAGTAGGAATACACTAATCAGTGCCCGAGTCCTTTAATATGGAGACTCTTAGAACCACTGAGTCTTTTGACAAAGAGACTCTTAGAACCAACTAATGAGTCTTTTGATAAGGAGACTCTTAGAACCACAGTAGATCTTTTGGTAAAGAGATCTTGAACCAACTGAATCCTTTGTAGAAGGATTCTTATGACTCTTTACTCAAGTTACAATAAGTTTTATAATATGATCTGTCCTTCTTGAATTGCTTTCTTTGTTCCTTTGTGTACCTTTCCCAGACATGTGTGTCTCTCCCATATCCCCTTCCTTTGAATGGAGGTCTTCCACTGGGAGCTGGTACTGGGACTATTGGAATAGGTGTTGGAGTAGGTGCAGGAGGGAGCTGAGCTGGTGTTGGAGAGGAGGGAGCAGGTTCAATTGCAAGAGCAGGCTTGACTGAAGGTGTTGTTGTTGTTTATGCTTCAGAATAGGGTCTAAAGCCTGGTGTCTCAGAAATGGGTGAATCAGCCCATTCTGAGTACTCCTTCAGACTTTTCCAGTAATCATTATCATCTGAGAAAAGATCATCCTCCCCCTGTTGTGATGACTCCCCCTAGATTGAAGACAGGGTTCTGGTAGGAGATGATGATGCAGGTAAAATAAGGAACTTAGAGGAGGTAGCTGGTTCTCCTTCAGACACATAAGGAGAGGGGAGATTTGCAGTATATACTGAGTCTGGAGGGGGCCTGTTGTCACATTTCTCCCCCTGCTTTATTTCTTTGACAAAAGAAATAAAGGCCTCAGCAGGTAACCCTGAGAATCTTAACTCTTCTTCTATTGCTTTGGTCTGTGCAGTGAGGTGTCAAAGCCTTTGATGTTGAATACTCAATTTATGATAGCACTCATATGAAAAAAATGAGATATAATGAAGAGAATTGAGACATCAATGTCTCCAGGGCCAGATCAACTGCATACAAAATATCTCTTTGCTCTTTGGTCGGCTCCATTGAGTATCATCGTATTCCTGCAAGAAAAGAAAAGGAAAGAGATAGAGAGGCAGAAAAGAAGGAGAGCGGGAGAGATTGAATTCGAATGAACAATAAAGTCTAACGATTGTGTTTCTTTGAGAAGACAAATCGACGTAACATAGGTTTTATTCGAAGCAGCGTTGACAAGAGGTGGATTCAGCATGCCAAAACATGTCGAAGTAGCTTCTAGAAATCAAGTCTGCGTGTGCTGTGAGAAATCGATGTAGCGTTGAGTAGAAGTCAACATGGCTTCGAATAAGAGAAACAACTTTAATGTCGATGTAAGCGTCAATAAGAATTTGACGCTGCATCGAGTGCCATTCAAATTATCCATCCCCGACAGCTCTCGAAGCTAGTGTCGAGTAGAAATCGATGGTGCGTCGATTTGTATTCGACGCAGCTCTAATTAAATAGTTATGTTTTTTCTCAAAATTTTTGTTGTTTTTCCCAGCAATAACATTCTATAGAAAATAGATCTAATTATATTATAAGTGTGTCCTACAGTGCTCCATCAAGCATACCCAATGCATTGATGAAGAAATTATGCTTGCTTTCATCAAGTGGCTTAGTGAAAATGTCAGCCCTTTGATTATAAGTGGAAATGTATTGAAGATTAATCTTACCCTTCTTTACATTATCCCTGAGAAAGTGGTGCCTTATCTCTCTGTGCTTAGTTCTACTGTAGAGAACAAGATTATAATCTATAGAAATGACACTTGGGCTGTCACAGAATGTTGTGGAGTTCTCAAGATTAAAGTTGCAATCTAACAACTAATTCTGCATCCACAATATTTGTGAGAAGCAACTTCCTGCAACTATATACTCAGCTTCAGCTGTAGAAGTAAAAAAACTGAGGTTTGCTTCTTGCTAAACCAGGAAATTAGTCTAGCACCCAAGAATTTACAAGTTCATGAGGTGATCTTTCTATCAAGCCTGCATCCAGCATAATCTTCATCTGAATAGCCTACTAAATCAAATCCAGATTCTGTTGGATACCACAAGCCAAGTTCAAGTGTACCCTTTAGATATCTTAGTATTCTTTTTACAGATCTCATGTGGGATTCTTTGGGTCAACTTTTAATCTAACATATATGTATGTAGCAAACATGATATCTTGCCTTCTAACTGTAACATAGAGCAGTGAGCCAATGACTGCTATGTAAGTCTTTTGATTAACAGATTTACCCTTTTCATCTCTATCCAATACAGTATTGGTAGTCATGGGAGTTTTCATGACAGTAGCATTTTCCATCCCAAACCTTTTGATAAAGTATTTGGTATACTTGGATTGGGATATAAAAATGTCATCTGCATTTTGCTTAACTTGAAGACCAAGAAAGTATGACAGTTACCCCATGCTACTCATTTCAAACTTAGACTGTATTAGGTCAGCAAATCTTTTGCAAAGTCTTTGGTCTGTTGAGCCAAATAAATTATCATCTACATATATATGTACTAGACGTAGCTGATTTTTATGTGCTCTTGTGAAAAATGTTTTATCCACCCTACCTCTTACAAAAGAGTGTTCTAGGAGGAAGGTGGATAAAGTCTCGTACCAAGATCTTGGAGCTTGTTTGAGACCATATAGTGCTTTGTCTAATCTATAAATAAAAGAAGGATGAGTTGGATTAACAAAACATGGGGGCTGCTCCACATAGACTTCTTCTTGAAGAGTTCCATTTAGGAAAACACTATTCACATCCATCTGATATACCTTGATCTTCATATATGCAGCATAGGCAAGGAACATTTCGATTGCTTCCAGTCTAGCCACTGGAGCAAATGTCAGATTGTAGTCAATATCCTCTTCTTGCCTGTACCCTTGAGCAACCAGCCTAGCTTTGGTTCTGACTATGACTCCAGCTGAGTCCATCTTGTTTTTGTATACCCATTTGGTTCCAATTATTGGGTAATTTCTTGGTCTTTCAACTAAAGTCCGGACTTTGTTCCTTCAAACTATGCAAACTCCTCTTGCATGGCAGCTATCCAGTGGGGATCACTATCTGCTTCTTCAAATTTCTTGAGCTCAAACTGTGAGAGGAAGCACTGCAACATGGTTTCATTTGATATCTGGTTTCTTGTCTTCACTCCAACAGTTATATCTCCTATAACTTGAGTTGGAGGATGATCCTTGAGAGTCATCCCATTCCTTGGTAAGGTGTTAAGTGGATTAACATTCTCATGGATTTCCTCTTCCTCAATGATTGGGGGGACACCATTTGCATTTTCTAGAATGATCTGTGTCTGGTAGAGCAGATGCTTTAAAGGCATCCTCATCTGCAATAGAGTTTTCATCTGAATCACTGTCAGCTTTCTGTTTGCCTTTCTTCTGGTAATCTGATGGGTGATTCATGATGCTGAGCCTTTTAACTTGATCTACAAGTTGGTCTTCTTCCAGCAATATAGCATTTGTGGAAGTTTCCATCCCCTTGGAGAACATGTTAGTCTCATCAAACACTACATGCAATGACTCCTCAATTTTGAGAGAGCTCTTATTATAACACCTATAGGCCTTGCTTGATGAGGAGTATCCCAAGAATATTCCATCATCAGCCTTCTTGTCAAATTTGGCAAAATGGCTCTTTCCATTGTTCAGAATGAAGCAAGTACACCAAAAAATCCTAAAGTATGTGAATATATGTGTCCTTTCTTTCGATAACTCATAAGGAGTCTTCAACTTAGTTTTGTGGATGAGACTTCTATTCATAACATAGTTGGCAGTATTCACTGCCTCAGTCCAAAAGTACTTTGGCAAATTGGATTCAGCCAATAATGTCCTTCCTGATTCAATTAGGGTTCTATTTTTCCTTCCAGCCACCACATTTTGTTGGGGGGGTTCTAGGAGATGAAAAGCATTGTCTTATCCCTTCATCCTCACAGAATCTAAAAATTAACTAATTTTCAAACTCGGTACCATGATCACTCATGATCATAGCAACCTGAGTATTGAATTCAGATTGAATCTGTCTAATGAATCTTGAGAGGATCTTGAAGGTGTCTGACCCAACTTTTAGAAAGAACACCCAACTAAATCTAGAAAAGTCATCTACAATGACTAATGTATAGGACTTTCCTGCTAAGCTTTGAGTGGAGATAGGACCAAATAGGTCCATATGCAACAGATAGAGGGTTCTAGGGGAATCATTCTTGCCAATTGGTTTGAATGATGACTTGGCTTACTTTCCTAGTTGGCAGGCTCCACAAGGATGGTCTTTCTTAAACTTACCAATTGGTAAGCCTCTTACTAGGTTAAGCTTGGATAGCTTAGCTATTGTCTTAAAATTCAAATGATTAAGTCTCCTATGCCACAATTCATTGTTTTCTAGGTGGGAATTAAACAAAAAAACTTCTGACTTAACATACTCAAAGTTTACTACATAGATCTTACCCTTTCTAATTCCATTCAATACTATTTGATTAGTTACAAAGCTAACTATATGACTTAAGGACTTGGTGAATACTACTTTGTATTCACCATCACATAATTGACTAATACTAATTAGATTATGTTAAAGACCTTCAACATAAACTACCTTAGAGAAGGAGATTTCCCCAATCCTCAGCACACCATATTCTTTGGTCTGGCCAGAGTGGGAGTTCCCAAAGATTACCTTAGGGCCTTCCTTGGCTTTGTAGTTTTCCAGCACCTCTTTTGCTCCAGTCATATGCATGGAGCATCCACTGTCCAGATACCACTATTGGTTTATTGTAGAACAGTCTCCTCTCTGCACATGAAATTAAACACTAGTATAGACCCTCACTTGTTGGGGTCTCTTTCTTCTATCATCATATGGAGTTATGAAAGAAAAAGTTGGTCTTTCAGTATCCCCTTAAGGTGAAGAAGTGATGGTTAATTATGCCAACAATGTTTGGCTTTGTGCCCAAATTTAGAACAACAAAAACATCTAAAGTTGTATGTAGAAATAAGAGAGAGGGGTCTAGGTGTTTGAAAATTATTTACTGGGAACTTGCATCGAGAAGAAATTGGCGCATCTTTAGAGTTACGTGGAGTGGAATTTGACGTGTCTGCATAGTTGCGTCGATAGTAAGTCGATGCGAAATATTGGTTACATCGAGTAGAATTCAGCGCATCCGCATACTTGCTTCGAGTTGATGTCGCAGCATATGCAGAACTCCATTGAGTTGCATTCGACGTATCTTTAAAAATGCGTCGAGTTCTATTCGACGCATAATTCCTTTTATTAAGAATTTTATAATTTTTAATTGGATTTTCTAAGGGGTGCTTACCTAAAATTCCCATTTGATCAGTTATATTTACCCTATTGAACACAATGATTTTATTAGGGTTGTTATTCAATTCTTCACAAGATTCTAGGTTGTTATTAGTTTATTTTACACTAGGTCTAATGAACACTATAGGGTTTTCCCAGTCATTTTTGCTAGGGGTTGTTGTGCTGGTGGATGGATCTGCTTCTAGACCAAGATATTTAAATCTTATGGAGAGATATTATGTAATGTCTTTGAGCTTTTGACTCCTCCCATTGAGTAACTCTTCAAAGGCTTTTGCCTTTGTAAGCTTTTCTTTTAAGTTAGAGTTTTCAGTAGTTAGTGTATCTATTTCTGTTTCTTTACTATACATCTGATTTCTTAATTCATAATTGACTGAATATAGATTTTCTTTCTTAAGATCTTCTAGTTCTTCTCTAATTGTTTTAAGTTCCTTTTGACTGTTAATATAGTCTTGACAAAATTCTTTAAAGCAGTTTTTAAAGTCTTCTGAAGAGAAATTAAATTCATCAAATATAGTTACCTGATTTTCTTCAGTAGAATCTTCTAGTGCCATTAAATAGGCTTCTTCAACTGCACACTCGTCATCACTATCAGATGAAGAGGAACTTGACTCAGACTCTGAGTCACTACTCCAGGTTTCAGTAAAGAAACCTTTTCCCTTCTTCATATCCTTCTTCCTGAAGGATTTCTTCTTGTGCTCCTTCTTACAACTTCTTTTGTCCCTCTGTTACTCAGGACATTTAGGGGCAATGTGCTCTGGCTTTCTACAGGAAAAGTAGATAATTTCCTGCTTAGGATTCTTGTCAAACCTGGGTTTGCTTGAGCTCCTTTCCTTCCTTCTGGAGTCATCAGACTTGACCCACTTTCTGAATCTTTTGGCCAAGATATTGAACATCCCTTCCTCAAAAGTGGAAGGCCCATTAGCAGCAGTCTTCAGAGCAATTGTCATTTCCTTAGGAGTTCAGAGTTTCTCCTTGGCTTCTGTTGCAACCCTGCTCTTTAGTAGGAGCTCATAGGACTTGAGCTTGCCTAGCAGAGCATCTGTAGATATTTCTCTATGACATCTGGGCTCTCTAATAGCCCAGATCCTTGAGTCACATGTGCTTGTGAAGCACATGAGGAGCTTACCATTAATTTTTGTCAGAGAAATTTCCTTGTCTAGTCCCTTCAGCTCATTTATAATGGTGTTGAATCTCTCATGCATCTCAGCCACGCTTTCTTCAGCCTTCTTCTGAAAGTTCTCATATTGGGATATGCGAATGGACATTCTATCCTTTCTTTCACCTGAACTTCCCTCAACCTAACTGGAAAGGGATTCCCAGATTTCTTTGGTTGAGTTGTAGTCAGCCACCTTCTAGAAAATGTCATCAGACATTGTAGAGACCATAATGTTCATGGCCTTGACATCACATGCCTTTTGCTTCTTTTCAGCATCCCATTCAGCTCTGGGCACAGTTTTCTGTGTCATAGATCCACTTGCATCCTTTCTGATTAGTGCCGGTGGACCTGAAATAATGACATCAAAAATGTCTTCATCAATAGAGTTCATATACATTTTTATTCTGGCTTTCCAGAGTGTAAACTTATTCAGGTTACATACTGGTGGTCCGGTGGATGCATAGTCCTTAGAACTCAATTTTCTAAAATTAATTTTAAAATATAAAATTTAGAGGGAGAAGATCTTTTGATCAAGGTGTTAACCTTTTTATGATCAACCTCTTTCTGATACCAATTGAAAGTGCATAGTGTTTCCTCTGACTATTCTCTAGAGCGGGGGTGAATAGAGTTTTAAAACTTTTCTATAGTCTTATGCACACATAATAAAAATACTTCTAATTCCTGTGCATTCAGCTGATCAATCCAGAATAAAGTAATCACAGAGTGCAGAAATAAAACAAGTGGACAACACAGAAATTCACAGCACAAAGACAAGAGCTATAGTGGTTCCCCAAATCTTATGGGTACATCCACTCTTCTACCACCTTGGTAGGAATACACTAATCAGTGCCTGAGTCATTTGATAAGGAGACTGTTAGAACCACTGAATCTTTTGATAAGGAAACACTTAGAACCAACCACTGAGTCTTTTGATAAGGAGACTCTTAGAACCAACTACTGAGTCTTTTGATAAGGAGACTCTTAGAACCACACTAGATCTTTTGGTAAGGAGATCTTGAACCAACTGGATCCTTTTTAGAGGGATTCTTAGGACACTTTACTCAAGTTACAATATGAAAGAAGATAGTAAGAAATAAGAAGAAGAGGAAATTAGTCTTCTGATTTTAATCCTCTTTCAGTAGATTTTTCTGAGGATTCTTGGCACTGTAGACTGAATTTATAGAAGATTAATCCTTTGTAAGAAAAAGGATTTTTAAGCTTTGTCCAATCTTTCACTTGGTTGCAGCAGAGAGAAGTGTGGCTGAACAGAGAAGTATTTTGCTGTTACTTGTCTGAGAGAGAAAGCTTCAGAGGGAAGAAGACAGAATAATTAACTCTTAAATTCTGAATATTTTTCAGTAATATTATTCTGCTATCGAATAATGTTTGAATCACTTTCTTCTTCTATTGTATCCTTACTTGGAATGTCCAGGGAATTATAATATCATATTTCTATTTCAGTTGTCAGTCCGTCAATCCCTTTTTGAATATCTTCTAAGAATGTCTTTATTGTATCTCTGTAATCCTTCTTTCCATTCTTGCATGTAATCGATCCGTTAGAAATCCAAACACTTCCATGTATAAGCTCTGAATCACTTTTAGAAAAGAATAAAGGAGAATTTCAATTTCTATCTACATTCGACGTAGCGTCGAATACATTTAACTTCTTATCGACGCACCTCTGAATTCTACTGGAAGCTGCATCAAAATCCTCCTCTAATTTGAAACGATCTATGTAGTCGACATTACGCCGAATAGTTATCGACATATCCGTCGAGTTGAAATCCTAAACTCAGAGCACTTCCTTCTGCGTGGATGTTAAGTCCAAGCTGCGTCGACTTCTAACACTGCTTCGACTGACTCTGTCTTCTGCGTCGAGTTCATCTCGACGTCGCGTCGACTTAGATTTTAGTTTGAGTTTATGTTACTTCTATTCGAAGTTACTTCGACTTGAAGTCTAAGCTGTATCGACATCTATTCGACGCAGGTTTAACTCAACTGAATTTTTGACTCTTTTTAGACTGGTCTTTGACACTCTAATGCGAGTGTGACAACATAAGACATATAATGACCAAATTACCCTCTCTTTACAATATGAGTAATACTTTCTAGAAAATGAAATCACTTGTATATAATTTGTAAGATAAATCAAAGGGTGTTTTTCCCAACAATCTCCCCCTATTTATCTTAGTAAATTTTATAAGGAGACTCTTAGACCCAACTAATGAGTCTTTTGATAAGGAGACTCTTAGAACCACTGAGTCTTTTGATAAGGAGACTCTTAGAACCAACTAATGAGTCTTTTGATAAGGAGACTCTTAGAACCACACTAGATATTTTGGTAAGAGATCATGAACCAACTGAAACCTTTGTAGAAGGATTCTTAGGACTCTTTACTCAAGTTACAATATGAAAGAAGAGAGTAAGAAATAAGTAGAAAAGGAAATTATTCTTCTGATTTGAATCCCATTTTAGCACTTGGTTGCAGCAGAGAGAAGAAGAAGTGCTGCTGAACAGAGAAGTATTTTGTTGTTTCTTGTCTGAGAGAGAAAGCTTCAGAGAGGAAGAAGACAGAATGATCAACTCTCTAATTCTGAATCTTCCTCATTAAAATTATTCTGTTGTTGAATAATGTTTGAATCACTTTCTTCTTCTGTTGTATCGTTACTTGAAATGTCCAGGGAATTATAATATAATCTTTCTATTTTAGTTGTCAGC
Organism: Dactylorhiza incarnata; assembly: GCA_033032865.1. Lineage (NCBI taxonomy): Eukaryota > Viridiplantae > Streptophyta > Magnoliopsida > Asparagales > Orchidaceae > Dactylorhiza > Dactylorhiza incarnata. The sequence continues at coordinate 2,637,614 of JAWHQI010000084.1, read as the reverse complement.
CTGTCAATCCCTTTTTGAATATTTTCCAAGAATGTCTTTATTGTATCTCTGTAATCCTTCCTTCCATTCTTGGATGTAATCGACCCGTTAGAAATCCAAACACTTCCATGTATAAGCTCTAAATCACTTTTTGAAAAGAATAAAGGAGAATTTCTATTTCTGTCTGTATTCAGCATAATGTCGAATACATTTACTTCTTATCAACGCACCTCTAATTCTACTGGAAGATGCGTAAAAATCCTCCTCTAATTTGAAATGATCTCTGCAGTCGACATTGCGTCGAATAGTTATCGACGTATCCGTCGAGTTGAAATCTGGAACTCAGAGCACTTCCTTCTGCGTTGATGTTATGTCCAAGCTGCATCGACTTCTAATACTGTTTCGACTAACTTTTTCTTCTGTGTCGAGTACATCTAGACATTGCGTTGACTTGGACTTCAGTCTGAGTTTATGTTACTTCTATTCGAATTTTTTTCGACTAGAAGTCGAAGCTGCGCCGACTTCTATTCGATGCAGGTTTAACTCAACTGAATTTTTGACTCATTTGGACTGGTCTTTGACACTCTAATGAGAGTGTGACGTCCTAAGACATATAATGACAAATTACCCTCTCTATACAACATGGTAATACATCATAGAAAATGAAATCACTTGTATATAATTTGTAAGATAAATCAAAGGGTATTTTTCCCAACAGGTAATGATTCTTATATAAATAAGAAATGTATGCTGTTTTGTTCTTGCCCATTCCTTTTTTCAATATGAATGATTCTATCAGTGATGTATTTACAATTCAATATGGATAGATATATGTATGATACATGTCTAATTCTGATCGTTTGTAGGAAGAAAATATGGAGGAGGATGTAGATTTTTCTAAGTACTTCATTCATCCTATGTGCACAAAGTTGTATATTAGTATGGAAAAATAATTATGGTGATCTAGTATGAAGATGAAGATTGTGACTTTTGTTTTTACATTATTGGACTTGTGCATTGGTGAAAGCTGAATGTTAGATGTCATTAGATTTTTGAAGCATTTTACCTATTCCAAAATAGAAAATTGATGATATTGCAATAACGTCTGTGCACGAATTGTCACAGTCTAAGGAAAGAAATGATTCAATTTGAGTTATAGTGGATAGACTCACCAAGTCACTCATTTCATTCCAAATAAGAAGGATGGTTCTATGGAAAGGCTTATGAATCTCTATATTTGAGGAATTGTAAGTTTGTATAGTATTATGAGAAGTATTACTAATAATTGAGATGGCCGCTTCACTTCTAAAAATAGAAAATGGTACAAAAGAGGTTTGGTACAAATCGTAAGTATAATATGATGTTTTATACCCATGTTGATGGTCAAGTGGAGAGGATAAATCGTACTATTGAAGACAAGTTGTGTATGTATGTTCTTCAACTTGGGAGCATTTGGGAAAGCCACATTCATTGGGCAGAGTTCTCCTATAATAATGGTTATCAAAGAGAATAATGATGACACCTTTTGAAGTACCATATAGCATGAGGTGTCACATGCCAATGTCGTGGGTGGAGGCTGGTGACACTAAATTGATTAAAAAGGCCAAAAACGATAACACCATCTAAGACATTCAAGAAAGGATGTAGATTATGCATAATCTCCAACCTAAGCCATTAAAGGTGTGTTCCATATATGAAGATTAAAAGGCGAGACCAAATTTATGAGGCGGTACAATGCTATACCATTACCTACGAAGCTCAGTAGAATATGTGATGCCTTCCATGTCTCGCCATTAAGAAAGGCATTGGTGCAAACCTAATAAAAAAAATATACTCGATCGAGCCATCTTCCCGTCGATCTTCCCAGTGTCCCATCAATCGACTGGAAGTCTTCTAGCCCGCCAGCTCACACCTCCTTCCAGTACCTTCCAACCAGCTGCCAATCAAAAACCAGCTCACCTCAGTCAACCTCTAGCCCATCACCTTCTAGAAACCTCTATCCGCACCCCTAGCTTCCCTAACACACCAAATATTCTCTATAAATAGAGGCTTACCCCCTCACTAATTCTCCCTCTTGGATTGCCCTTTTCGGGGTGATCTTCCACCATCTTTTCCACAATTTTTTGTATTTTCTTTTTATGTTTTTTTTCTTTTTATGTAATTAATTAATTAAGTGTTGTTTTTTAATGTATTTTCTCTCTGATCTTGTAATGTTTTTATTTCTTGTTTTTCTCTTTCTTGTAACCCTTTATTATGGCAATAAATAAACTTAGTTTTTATTTTGTGCAATTTCAATTCCGCAATTTTATTTCTGCACTGCAATTTTATTTAATAACTTAGTTTTATTTCTGTGATGTAATTTCAATTCATAACTTAGTTTCATATCCGCACTTTAATTATGCAATTTCAATTCCTGCATTTTCTACATTTTTTTCTCGCTTTGGTTAGCAATTTATTTATTGCCGTAATTTTGGTTTTCATTTTAATTCGAATTTATCCGTCTTCGTAACTTTCACTCTTTTTCTTCCTTGACACGGAATCGATAGAGCCGAATATTACGTTTCCGTTTATTTTCACTTTAATTCGAATTTTGGTTATCTTTATTTTCGCTTTGATTCGAAAGTATTCGCCGCCGTAATTTTCGTTCTTTTTCTTCCTTGACACGATAGAGATTAGAGCCGAATATTATGTTTTCGTTTATTTTTGTTTCGAAAAAAATTTCGTTCTTGTTATTTTCGTTCCCGCAATTTCTGCTTTTGTTGTTTTCCGTTTTCGTTATTTTTCTTTTCGTTGTTTTATGTTTTCGTTACTTATATTTTCGTTATTTCCTTTAATAGCTTAGTTTTATTTTATTGCAACGCATTTATTTTTCGTCAACCCGTTTGGGTAGAACTCGCTTACGCATTTATTTTCTGTCTATCTATTTGGGTAGAACTCGCTCACGCATTTATTTCCCCTCTATCTATTCAGGTAGAGATTGCATTTCTGTCTTTTAATTATGCAATTTTAATTCAGTAACTTTTTTTTTCTGTCTTTCATTTTCTGTAATTTTAATTTCTTTAATTCACGTTTTTATCCGATATAACAATAGCCGTATTCTCGAAGTAGCAGTACTCGACGAGAACCTGGAAAAATACGACCTTGATAATTTTCTAAAAATTTATCCTATACTATACGCGATAAGGTATACTTGCCTTTTCGAATGATTAGTTTAGATAATAACGATACAAAGACTTGCAAATACTCTCCCTTTCTATACAAAATTAAATGAATTCGGCGCCGCTGCCGTGGTGTAATCGTCGATATTTTGAAAGAAGGAAAGACTGTTACTTCTATTCTTCGAAGTAGGATAAATGTTAGTTCCTCGAAGTAGGAGTACTCGCGAGATGCCTCGAACACGCCGCTGAATTCTACCTGCACCTGAAAAGCTTTTGTGGCGCTCTCAAATAATTTTAATCATCAGTCGGCCTCAGTCAACATGAATGCTTTCATTTTCAGATCCATATTGCACTCTTCATGTTGAATTTGGAGTTCTACCTCATGGGTTTTGAGATTCCTAATATGGTTTTCAATCTGGAGCATTCTCAGGTTGTGTGATTCCGAGATGGCCGTCACCTTTTGATTGAACCTCGGAGGTAGAGAGAGAAGAATTTTTCTGACCAAGCCGCCATCAGAGTAGATCTTTCCAAGAGCTTTTGAAGCATTTATGATCTTGGTGAAGCGTGTGTACATCGAGTTGATGTCTTCTTCCACATCCATCCTGAATTTTTCATATTCCGATTCCAGTTGGAATAGCTTTGCATCTTTAACCTGCGATATACCTTCATGAGTAACTTCTAATTGGTTCCAAATATCATAAGCAGTTACACATGCAGAAATTCGATTAAATTCAGTTCAATTTAAAACACAATATAAAGCGTTCATTGCCTTTGCATTATTTTTGCATTTAAGTTTATCGTTATTATCCTATTTATCCTTTGGTTTTTCTAAGGCAGCCTCTCCTACTATAATTGTAGGAGGAGAGTACCGAACTTCTACCATGTTCCATACTTCTATATCCATGGTCATAAGAAAACACATCTTCCCAGATTTCCAGCAGTTGAAATCTGACCTAGTAAAAAGCTAAAGGTGGTCTATTAACACCCTGACCCTCAGGAAAAGAGAGATCATGAGACGCAATAATTCCTGGTTGTTAGACCGTTTGGAATAAAACCTAGCTCTGATACCAGTTGTTGGATCTGTAGGCACCCTTAGAGGTGGGGGGGTGAATAAGGGTTTTAAAAACTTTTATTATATTTTGAATGACTTGAAATAATAAGAGATTAAAATAGTGATATTGAATAAAGATCTAAATTATTTTATAATGAAAGAGAGAGAAATAAACAATTTAGAGAAATGAAGAACAAACCAATTTCATTACACAAAAATAGACATGATTACTATTGATAAAGTTGATTACAAAACTAGATTTTTATGACGCTAGAAATCAAAAGCGAAGAAGTAAAAAGTCTTTTTATTTTCTATCCCGACTCGTATCCCCACGAACAGGTGGCTTTATCATATCCTCCCCCGGATACGGCCTCAAGCCGCTCTAGCCAATCCTCCCTCAGATACGGCCTCGAGCACCCCTAGATATACACCCTAGACCTAGTCACCAACACAAGGCGAATTTCTGCCCTAAGTCCTACCCAGACCTAGTCGCCAACACGAGGCGAATTTCTACGCGATCACAAAAATAAAGAGACAATAACCATATGAAAAACTCCCTCTATGTGGATCCCTGAAGAAGTAGGCGAAGCCCCGCATAGTATGATCATAGTCGATGCGGTTTTTCGTCACGATGATGAAGCGTATTGAAATCTTCTCCACGGATCTCCTTAAGCCTTCATGGATTTGTGGGAGTATCTCTCTAAACCTTCCTCTATATGATGTGGCATGAAGCTCTGGAATTTAGGGGTGTGAGGTGATGAAAAATACGGAGCCAAGGGGTCCTTTTTATTGCCTTGGATCTAGCGCTACTGTCGGCGCTATCCCAGATTAGGAAACCTTCTTCACGTGCGTATCTTTATTCCTTGGAAACCTTTCTAAAAATCTGTGCTACCGCCAGTGCAATCCGCTACCGCCTGGCATTATCACCTTCTATAATTGTCGCCTAAACTTGCCTAAACAGAGCTAGCGCCCGCGCTAGGTGCTACCACCGGCGCTAGTGAACATGTTGGAATTCTGGCTTCAAATTTGGGGGCAACCTTCATATGTTATCCTTGAGTCATATGACTTTGTTTCCTGCACACTTAGACACGCAAGGTCAAAAACACATAGGATTTGTTATTCTCAAACCTAGGATATGCGGAAGACCATGTTCCAACTCTTCGAATACTCATTGGTGCAAGGATAGCCAAGTGGCGATCAGTAGCATCTGAGACCGTCGCCTGAGCCCTTGCGTGGCTAGGGAGTTACAACCTTAATGATCACTTGAAGAAAGCAATGCTAGTGTAGCCTTGCAGCATGACCGCACTTGCCCTTTAGATCATTTAGAGTTGTTCACCTCTCTTCTTCCCTCTCTTCTTAGGGTGTTACAACCTTAATGATCCCTTGAGGAAAGCAATACTGGTGTAGCCTTACAGAATGACCCCACCTGCCCTTTAGATCATTTAGAGTTGTTCATCTCTCTTCTTCCATCCCTTCTTAGGGTATTATAACCTTAATGATCTCTTGAGGAAAGCAATGCCGGTGTAGCCTTAGAGCATGACCGCACCTTCCCATTTGATCATACCTCTCAAGCTTAGTTTTCTCTGTGAATAAGCGGTCTAATGTTTTTGGAGACCGCCAGTTTTGAAGCATCTGGTTATATTGGAAAGCGGTGGTCTGAAACATCTGAGACCATCGTTTATGTTCTTCAAAATTTTATAATGATAAGAGACGGTCTGAAAAATCTAAGACCGCCGTCTATGGTTATTTTTGTTCCGTTCTACGAAGGGGCGGCCTGGAGCATCTGAGAGCGCCTCCTGGGTTCTATGTATGAATCAGTTAAGAATTAGATTGAGATATCTAGAATCATCAATTGCATAACTTTTGTAATGTGTATTCTTATAATGGGCGGTCTGAAAAAATTGAGACCGCAAACTAAGCGCTTCCCTTGACTTTTTCTGAAATATATGAAGATGTTCTTAAGATCTCTTTTCTATTCTTCAACTGAATAGCGGTCTAGGAAAGTGAGACCGCTAGGTATCTGTCTTCAACAAAGGATCAAGATATTTTAAGCATCAAAGAATCTGAATTAAATGGGAATCATTCAAAGGATCTCACCTCTATACTTCTACTCATTAACCGTCTGGAAAAATGAGACCGCTGGTTATTTATCTTCAAAGATCCAAAGTTCTTCAAAATCAGGTTATCATTCATGGAAGGAGCGGTCTGAATTATTGAAGATCGCCCTCGTCTCTTACTCAAATATCATTCTAAATAATTTGGAATGTTCAGAATTATTGCTTATGAGGGCGGTCAGATGAAAAAGAGATCGACATGATGTGCCTTCAAGCTCAGTATACTTATAAGGAATCCTTTTGTATATAACTGTTTTTTCAAGCTCAGCATTACCTAAGGCATTGCGATCGAATGCCAATTATGTCTCTAAAAAATGAGATCGCGTATAACAAAATTATCTTCCTACTGCAAGTTCAGGGACCAGTTGCTAGCTACTGAGATCAATTCTTCTTCATTAATGATTATGAGATCGAAAATGGTAAGATCGATACACAGATAAAAGAATGAGAAAAGTATTCATTCACAAAAGAGACAAAGGTATGCCAAAATTTATTTTCATTTCACTGTCTAATTACATAAGTTCGTGTGGTCTCATTGTCGGTGATCGCAACTTGAAAAGAACAAGAAGAAAAATTATAATATAAACTATAAGTCTTTCAATTACTCTCAATTTCTTTGGAGACCATTCATCTGATGATGAGGAATCAGTCTCTTCGGAGGACTCTTCAGAGCTTTTGCTTGGAATTCTTCACCAAGAATTCGAGGCTGTAGCAAAACTTGTGGCATCGCCTTCAAGATATTGGCTCCCACTTGCTCCATCCACGTCTCCGTCAATCTCTACATATTCCTCTTTTCCAGCGGCCTTTGTTTCTGTGATCGACTGCTCGTCTATCAATCTTGTCGCTCCAGGAAAGAGGTCGGTAAATGTAACCTCCTTGAACTCTTCGGTGAGACCGCCGCAGTCTCAAAGTTCCGTGATCATTGTTTCAGATGTCTCTTTAACGTGTTGCATCATGGCATTCTGAAAATCTAGATTGTCCGCATGGTAAGCTACTTTCTTTAATCACTACAGAAAGAATACAATCAGGTCGCACAGTCATAAAAGAAGAAAGTGGAAGATTATAGGTAAGCTAGTCTTACATGCAACTCTTCTTGTAGATGCTCGATTTCTTTCAGGGCCTTTTGGAGAGACCCCCCCCCCCCATGTGATGATACAAGATCGTGCTCCTGGCGGTCACCTGCGCGCAGATATCAGGAAGCATGTCGGTCTCTAAATCATATGCCTCCTGGGAATTGATTTTCCCGTAGAGAGCAGAGGTGATCGCGAAGGCATGTTGCGTCAACTTCCCACCCCATAAGGGGAGGTCAGTAGACACCTTCACACTTTTGCCTTTAGCACTCCACTTGAGGAGGGGCTTCCCCTTGATATCTATCAACTTCTTCCCAAAGCCGATCGGAGGATAGGGCCTACTGGCATCCTCTGACTCGCAGTCGTCCTCCGCGGTCTCCCTTTCGAGAGCTTTCTTCTTCCTCATCTCCCTCTGAGTGAGAACCTCTTCAGCTAGCGCCACGGGGTCGACTTCGGGGACCGCAAAGGACGCTAAAAAAGGAAAGTGTTAGAAGCAAAAGTGGAAAGTAACGTGATCGCAAGAGACCACTAGAAGAATCTTACTTTCTTCAGGAGTAGCCTACGTGATCTCTGGCTAGATTGTCAGGTAATAGAGGAGGTCGAACCGCTTGTCCGCCAAGAATTCAAGGATCTTGATTTCCTCTTCCAAGAGGACTTTTGGAGTGTAAAAGATTCCTTCAGCTTGGCAGGACGACCTAGGTTTGAGACCACCGAGGTCGCCTTCAAACACCAAGAACCTTTCAGTCCAGAAAGGATTCTTTTTCGGGAGGTTGAGCACCTTGATCCTGTTGCAGGAAAAGTAGAGGAGACTCTTGAACTCCTCCTTCTTTCTCCCTTCTTTCAGCGACTTTATAGAGAAGGTCGCGTGGAATAGATCTATTGTAAATTTCACTCTCACCGATCTCGAATAACTGATAAAAACAGTCATGAGACCATTTGAGTTCCGCGGCAGCTGGGCGAGCACCAGGTCATAGTTTTTTAGCACCTCCAGGACATCCCAAGGGAGTGGAAGCGTCAACCCCCAATAGAAGTGATCGATTGGGATGATGAATTTATTTTCCTCTCCAAAGTTTAGGCCCTCCTCCTCTGTTGGCGATCTTGCAACGATCTGACCATGGATCATGCGCCTCTCTAGAAAGCTCAAGTACCCTTCTTTGGAAAGGCGACTTGGCTTGTGATCGGTCTCAAGGAAGATCTTAGCATCTGATGCTCGAGCGGTCACCATTATTGGAATTTGCTGAGACCGGCGCTTTGGGCGCATTCAAAAGTTTAAAGTAATGGAGCCAAAGCCAGCTATTTATAGAAGATGAAGGGTGATTTCGTAATGATTGCTTTTTTGGAAGACCGCCCAGCAAGCCGTACAGACCTCTGAACCTGCATAAGATGAGAAAGATGGAAAGCAATTTGGTCAGTCTCAATAAAGTGAGACCACAACTTTTCAAGCAGTAACATAGAAACAAGTAAAGGGAAAGAGATCGACATCACAACAAACACAGAGATTGCATTAGAAGAAAGTCAAATTATTACAATACATATATTACATATCCAAATCATACAAATTTAATATTTTTAGACTGCATAAAAATAACCGCTAAAATTTATCTCCTAGCTGGACGCTTTCTCCCAATGAAAGCCACAACGTTCTGCATTTCATTGAAAGTGGTCAGAGCGGTCGTCGGGCTATGATTTGTTGACATTGCAGCTCGATGAATCTTCGACATCTCCTTGTTCACCTGCGCCATAGGAATAACCACAATCTCAGAGGTCGGTCTCTCCTCTGGGAGACCTCCAAAAGTTCCCGGCTTCATTGTCATGTGGGCAGAACCACCCCTAAGCATCACGACCTTAGCAGCTAGAGTGACGACCTTCCCTTTAAAATATTCAGCATCCTTTTCGACCCTCCGGAGCGCCCTGTTCAGTTCAACATTTTTTAGCTCGCATTCCTCACGGACTCACTTCTCCGTGGCGTGCAGCAGCTCATCTTATGCCCGCTCGCGAGCTCGTATGGCACGAACATTCTCAAACATGGGCTTGAGGATGTCCGCAAGCTGCGGAAGGATCACCAATTGTTGCGTGATCTCCCCTTCCTCAGGAATCTCTGTGCCCTCATTAGTATCTGTGATCAAAAGTAGAGAACGGTTAGCTCAACTACAATAACTCAAAAAATGGAAGAGCTCGCACAAAAAGAATACTTGGAAAGAAATCAAGACCGTTCTCGCATAAGGCATTTTCAACATCTTTTGTGACCGCAAGGTCTGCGGTCAGCAAAAGGTAGTCTGATCACCTAAAGTGCTCAAGGTTCATTCTTTCCAATTCCATCTTCTGCGACCTCTCTCCTGTTGGGTTTTTCTTAAGGGTATACACATCAGATGTGTGCAGCGAAATATATCAAGAATAACCCAAAGAGACATGTGGATCGTGCTAAAACCATGAATCAAGAAATTGCGGCAAATATAAAAATTACCTTATGGAGATTGAGTCGATACTCAATCAAATGCTCCAAGAAAAGTCTTCTAGGACTCGGAATCCTATTCCAAGTCCTTGCTTTGCGTTTCCTTCGGATCTGGTCAACGTCGAACTGCTCGTCGGAGGAGTTAGTGTAGAATTGTGTCCACACCTCTATAGAAGTCCACACAAGGATGGAGAACCCTTAGCCTCTTGTCCAACAAGAGCTAGGTCGGATAAGGAATGCCCTCTACGTCTCCACAAATTACAAGATCTGTTAAAGGAGAGGAGGCGACTTCAACGGTTGCAGCTAGAACCAAATGGGAACTCTTCTCGTCGATGTCAAGTCGCGGCACGATCTTTCGGGAATGATTCCTAGCTCCTGTGTTTAGTAAAATTATTAAAGCTCAAAATAATAAAATATGCAAATACAAGCTGCAATGTTAGAACAAAAACAAATAAGCATGATTTTAGTATAAGGAGTGAGATAATATTAATGCAGTGAATATAATATGAGTATACCCAAGAATATTATACCCTAACTACATGTCTACACACTATAGCCCCGTACTAAGAGACGGATGGACATGAGGGTTGGGGTGTTAATCTCATATACATACAAAAGATGATGCTCAACCTAGCACTCTTTCCGCCTAGTGCCTCACAAGGCCCTACTGGAACCCTCCCCGGTTAAGGACAAGACATGACTTAGAGGTTAGGTCTCTAAAGCACACAATCTTATGCCCTCGCTATTGTGAGACACATGTCATAGGTTTAATGATTATGGACATGCTAAGCGTGTAAGACTTAAATATATTAACTATGGTATAATTGCATGATTAGTTTTGGATTTACACTTATATCAAAGATTTTTGATTTTAAATCCATTTAGAAAATTTTTATTCATGCAAATAACTACAAAGGAAATTATGATTTTCATATTTTAGTAATATAATTTACTTTAGCATTGCAAGATATATAACTAGCATGGACATTAATTTCTACCCATGGTAAGTGATGATGCTAGTATGATGAATTACGACAACAAGGTGCAAAGCTAAGTAAAGTTGGATAAATATCTAATTGAATTGCATGTATTCAAACATAGAGTTTTGAATTTTCATAGACCTA